>CM060990.1:43650428-44994595 GCA_030765065.1 Deroplatys truncata
CTCTTTCGCGGGAGTCCGAGCTGTAGCGGCCGGCACACGAGAAGCCGTGCGGTGGCCACATTGTGAAAGAAAAGCGCTGTATTAACCCTTCGCATATTTTAGACTCATGAGCCATCATCCCTGATCATTCCATACATCCCTCGGAAGACTGAATAATACTTATATCTGGTATTATTATAGAAACTCTTCGCCTTACATTATTAAAGGACGCTTGATTTTAAATACCAAATTTGAAAGTTATATGATTTCTCGTTTTAGCAATGCTGTTTTTACGTGCGCTCTTGCGCACACTCACAAACATATTTATCCCATAAGCATGCCTCCTCGAGGGTGCTCAAAACTTGCATTTCTGGTGAAATAATTAGGTATATAACTTTTAAAGATGAATTCAATGATTCCTCAACCCCCCTATATGTGAATCAAACACTCAAGGTCCTTCATTAAGAAAGTTAACTCCTCTATTTTTTCCGTTTTTTTTTTGTTTTGTTTTACCATTCTCCATTTCTTCCAATTAATGCCTTAGCAAGCAGTTTCTTCTCGTTCAGCCAATTTCTCCTTCTTTTTGGTTAGCTTCATTATTTTTCTTTCGTCAGCCACTTTCTATAACACTTTTACTGTCTCTTATCATCTATCTGTAGTAGATAGAGGAAGTATTGTATACCATCCAAAAATTTGTTCAGAGAATTCATATAAAAGACACGTTTTGAGGTCCACTATAAACACACGTATAATATATTTTTGATTCAGGGGTCTCTAAAGATGTATTACCACTGGAATCTTGATATCCAATTTTTGGGTGGACTGCACTACTACTATTTCTACTACTACTACTACTACTACTACTACTACTACTACTACTACTACTACTACTACTACTACTACTACTACTACTGTTACTAATACGAACGTGGTAGACAAGGTAATAAACGAAACAAGGCAGAGACAAGTATCATTATGACTCGTAAATAAATAAATTAGTTGTTACCGTCCCTGGAGAATAATAAGCTGATCCTGGAGGAGTTGCTACTTTGTTTTATTCTTCTTTGTCAGTACTTCACTTTCTCAGCACACTTGAGGTTTTATATTTAGAAACACAGCAGGGGTAATCGTCGGCATTCCGTTTCCCTTCAACAATGAATGAAAGCGCCGTAGGGCAAGCGCAATACTCTCGCAGCGAGCCGTACTATCGATTAGTGTGTACCTTGGCAGAGTTTTCACTCTCGTGTTCCATCCAGGAAGCAGAAGTAAACAGTAGTGTACGGTTTCAGGTATATTCAGGTGAAAACTGGTCCGGCGTGTTTTAAATGCTTATTCGGGGACCCAATTTAGGACGTTCTACTTCATGGGGAGACTTCTGGTTGTTTCGAAAGGTGTTGGCTACTGTAGATGGTCAAATAAAACCCAAATGTATAAACTATTGATGGTCAGTGCGTGTGATATATAACGTAGAACCCAAGACAAAAATATCATGTCCTACATTCAAATTGTTTTGTCTACCCAGTCTTCTACAAACTGTTCTTACAAACAGTTTTTCTTTCCACTTCAAGTTAATCGAGATAAGGTTTGCAGCAGAAATGTTTTCATTATACATTTCGTTGTAGGTTTAAGGGACATACAGGAAGCTCAAGCGATGAACAAATCTTTGAAAAGCATGCCACTGTGCTGGATTTGAAGTCCCCCGCTTTGCATAACCACGAGAAACAAACGAATGACGGTGTAGTGTGAAAATTCAAACGAATATCTCGAAAATGGTAAAAGGTAAAGATGCTGACGAACGGAAGGGACTCCTGAAATCAAGGCAGAGTACAGCGCATAGGTCATCTGGCCCCTTGTGCTGCTACCGCGACCAGAAGGGCGACTAGATCCGGATAACGACGGGCTCAAGCACGGACGGGGTCCCTAATGTTTCCAGATGAACGCCTCCAACGCCGCCCGAGTCTCAGGGGTTTCCCCAAAGGAGCGTCTAACCAGAGGTGGATATCCAATCGAGTGGTCTCTGGACGACGTCGGATAAAAAACTTCCTCAAAGTGCATAGCCACCGCCCAGCCGCAACCCGCCAAACACCGTCGCCTGGTCCTACAACCCTGAAACAGATGACAAGGAAGCTGATGGGTACAGGAATTGAGGGGCAGGAGTGTCGCGGTAAAAGATGAACCACTTCAGCATTCGCCTGCCGACCCGAGGAAACAAAGAAAAACCCATGGATCAGTGGGCGGTCACTGGGAACGAACCCAGCGCCTCCAAAATACGGCGCTGCCTCTCTCGGCTTCGAAAACGGTTAATGTTACAACAGATTTAACATAAACCGTGCATTTTAACGAGATTTACATTTTTCTTCGGTTTAGCCATATCTATCGCATATGGTTTACCAGTTATACAACCTATTATTATGGAGAACACTTCATAACCTATTCCCAGAAACTTCCAGATAAATGCTTTATTTGTCACCAAGTATCTTAGAGTTTAATGAAAATCGTTAATGCCATTATTCAGAAAACAATTAAACATTTTCCACATAAACGGTAGCTAGTTTGCGGTGGGGGGTGGATTTGGTTTAATTGTCGAATTTCGTGTGTTAAACTTTGTTAAACTTAAATACTAATCTATCTGATATTTCGTTTGGTAAGCAGTAAAAAAAAAAAAAAAAAAAAAAAAAACCGCTGTGTTCACAATGCACAATGTCCCCCTGCTTCCATTTTGAAGATCTATGCAATAAACTTGCAAATTCACTCCATTCTGGTCATATGCTCTGATGCCTAAGCGGTCAAACGCATGGTCTGGTAATTAGAAGTACATAGAACGGATCAAATACTCCATGTACTACAATTTGTTTTATGCAAATAAAAGTTAATGTTTAATACATGGCGGTACTAAATACTTCAATTTACAAGATATACAGACTGACAAAAGTATTCGTATACCGTTTAAAAATTCTAGTATCCCAATTAATGGAGATAAAGTTCTCATTTTTAATAGAAAAACAAATAGTATTACAGTTTACTTGTGTTGCAGCTTTCAATGCTCGTCCTCCATGGTGTAGTGGTTACCATGTTAGCCTCTAATTCCCAAGGTCGCGGGTTCAAACCCGGCGGAGGGCGATGGATTTTTTCAGGCATAAAAATCCTTAGCGTGGCTTCCTTCGGAAGGTAAGTAAAGCCGCTGGTCCCGTGTCGTTAACTTACCTCAAGCCTGATAAAGAGGCCTCTGAGCAAAATTACCAGTCTTTCACGCCCAACATAGAATGGGACGCTAAGAACCACAGCAGTTAAAGAGCGTCCATAAATAACAACTCGATTTCGCTTTCAATGCTTTGCATATTGTTAGTTTTACAATTGTTTGAAAAATATACCGATTTTTTCAATTTTTTGTACGTGGTGTTTACAGACTTTTTATTCATTAATTAAATAGAGCATTTTTTGTGGGATACCTGGCTTTACAGTGAAAAAGGTTTTTATTTATAGGAAGAAGAAAATGACATAGTCAGGGGTTTTCAACGTTTTTCCTAAACTTACCTATTAACGCCTCAAATGTTACGACTTCACAAATTTATATCCCCGCCAGTACAAATCATATGTCGGTGAAAATATCAGGTAGCAGTATACACAAAAAAAATTGTACTACTAAGTGTATATAATAGTTATTTAGAGGACTAGTCACTAAACTTATTTTATAACGTGTTGTCTACAATATGTTATCTACGTTCAGAGTATTTTAGTACATGTTGTATATTTAGTATATTTAATTAAATTTATTTACTGCAGAAACGATCTGTTTAGAGAAATAGTAATGTGGGCTTTGGAAAAAAATCTTGTGTTACACTCACATGACTTTCTCTACTCTTGTACAAACTATTTTTACAAACGCTTTTTCTCCATATGCTTCATGTTAATCGAGATATCGAGATGTTAATCTTATTGCTAATTTTCTTGTAGATGCAAGGGGAATTGGTAGGCTTTAAACGATAGTCAAATATTTTAAGAGCTGGTTGCCTTGTGGAGTATTCCATTCTGTTTTAAGCATTGGAAAATTTAAGGAAATAACAAGCAATATCTCGAAAATGGTTCACTCAACAACAAAAATGTATATGACATAAATTGTGTATTTTAACGCGATCTACATTTTTTGTGTAGTAAAATTTTGTCTATCTCTTATGGTTTACCAGTGATGCAAAAGTCGTTCACAATGAAGAATACTTCTGGAGACATTCCCAGAAAACTCGAGATATGCATTTCATTTGTCATAAAAATATCTTAAACCTATGATATTTTAATCAAAATCGTTAGGCCCATTTTTGAAAAAATTAAAATTTTCGAAAAATGTTCCATGTAAAGGGTAATCTGGGGTGGGGCGATTTTCTTGGAAACCTTCGTGTCGCATCTCTGGAAGATACTGAACCTAAATACCAAGTTTGGTGTTTATCCGACTGTTCGTTTCTGAGTTATGCTGTTCACAGACACACACACGGACATGTTTCCAAAAATGCTTTGTTTGAATTCAGGGGGTTTCAAAAGATATATTTCCGGTGAAATCTCGGTACCGAATTTTTGGGTGGAATGAAATACTTGCTACTATACAGTAGAGAAAGTAAAAAAGGACACATAAATCAATAAACTTTGTTATTATATTCTGCAATTTTGGATGCTACTTTCATATGTGTATTTAAAGTAAAAATGAGCAAAGGTGATTTTCGCGGTTCATCAATAAAAATTTTAACAGCAATCCAGGATGCAACTATTAATATACTTCCAGAAAAGTCAAGGAAAGCTTGTTTATATAGTTATACGAAATTCAAGGACTGGTGTGTGGGTAATGAAGCAGATTTAAATGAAGATTCTTTGTTGGCGTATTTGTATGAGAAGTCGAAAAAGTATTAAAGCTTTGAGTCTTTGGAATGAATATTCCATGGGGAGATCAACTGTTTTTGTTTTGATAGCATGTTTTGTTAGAATATAAAGTATAGGTTTTGTTTCCTAGTAACTACGAACTAAAGCATCATTTGTTACTATAATACTAGATAAAAGGGCTTTGTAAACACCACAGATGAAAAGATTGAAAAATCGCTGCAATTTTTATAACATTATAACACAAAAGTCCTTCTGAATGAAGTGGACTTCACAGGCTATTCCCATAAAATTCAAGGCATACATTTTATTTGTAATATAAATGTGTTACATGTATGGTATATTAATTAAAATCGTTAAAAGCCGTTTTGAAAAAATAAACAATTTCGAAAAATATTCCATATTAAGGGTCGTTTAGCATGGCAGATTTCCTTCAAAATAAGGTCACATTTTTGGAAGACGCTTGACTTAAGCACCAAGTTTGTCCGACTTTTCGTTTTTGGGGCTGTCACACACACACGTAAGTTTTACTAAAGATATTTTCTTGGGTACATGGTGCCTCAAAATTTCTACACCTAATTTTTGGATGAAATGTAGTACTTCTTCTACTTACTGTAATCAGGTAGCAAAGAAAGTAAAGATGATAAAAGTATTGAAAATTCAAAACAGAGACACCGTATATTTTTGAGAAAGCGACAGTACCACGAAACAAGTTATTTGAATTTTTTTCTTTCTTTTTGGAGAACCACCTTTTTGTGTAGTAGGTACGTTTTTGTTTCTCTCTTATGGTTTACTAGTTATACAACATTTCTTGAGAATGTAGAGGGTTTTGCAGGCAAAATAGAAATTCTATTTTTCATATAAATTCCGTAAACATTTGATATTTTAATCAGAAATGTAAGTCATTTTTAAGAAAATCTAGAATTTCTCAATTCTTTCATGTAAAGGGTAATTTGGGGTGAGGATTTCTTGGAAACATTCGTGTTGTAGCTTCAGAAGAAGCTGAACCTAAATACCAAGTTTGGTGTTGATCGAACATTTCGTTTTTACATTACGAGTATGCTGTCCGGGTGCACGCACACCGACTTCTAAAAATGCCTTCCTTTTATTCAGAGGGCCTCAAACATGTATTTCCACTGAAATTAGATACAGAGTGGATTGCAATACCTAGTAGTTATGTGGTAGAGATGGTAAACATAAGAAGATTTTGAAAAGGACGCTCACTTTAGGATACATCGTTTTCCCTCTCTTGTGAATATCAAACACTTCGAATGCGGAGAGGAAATAAAACGCTACACTCCAGAGGTGATGCATTTAAGGGAATAATAGAACGTAAGTGCATGTTCAGATGGAATTGTTTGTTTTGTACTTATCCCTGAAGAAAAGCACGGGACCTGTAGCACTCTGCTTTCCGAGGACACAGCATAGTGCTAAATCAATAAACACAATATGCGTTGGCGAAACTAGGTCATTCATGTGCTCTTACATTAATGCACCGTCTTTGCAGGCTTTTGTATAAGTTATACAAGATAAGTCACTTTATTGAATACTTACCCGACGTTGCACGATTTGCATTTTAAGCTCGAATGATAAATTAATTAATTTCATTCACCGCGCCCGTTCTTTGCGAAATTATTGTACAATGCTCATGAGCAGTTTTGTGTTGAACCCTCCCCTTTACCCCTTATAATTATAATTTCGTGCAGGCCTGGTATTCATGCAAAAGAATGTGAACTATCTCTACGAACATATTCTGTAGTCAACGAAGAGATCCTCCCAACAGACCTATCAGTGCAGAAGTACCTCAGGGAAGCATACTGGGACCTTTTCTATACTTCATGATTTTCCCAAAACTGACCATCTATGCATAGACCAATTTACAGACGATATAGCTATTATGTGCAGAGGGAGACTGGAGAAGAGTTACAACGAATATCAGAATCATCTATTTAAAATAGAATCGTGGAACAAAAAATGGAAAACTGCTATGAATCTAAGCAGGTCACAGACGATGCGAGATACCTTGGCCTTATCCTTGACACACGTTTGACATGGAAGAAGCATATTGATCACATTCCACAAAAAAAAACAAATTAAGATATGGACTTCGACAGCTAAACCTTTACTCATCCCTCTCCATTTCCAACAAGAGACTTGCTTACAGATTGGCTCTCAAACCAGTATGACAATATGCATGCTCCTTATGGGGCTCCGTCTCTAGCGCCCAAATCAAGCGTATTCAGACATTCCAGAGCCGGATTATCACCAATGCACCCTGGTGCATAAGAAATGAGAATTTCCATCTGAATCTGAATATACCAGACGTAACCACAGTTCTCTAGTCATCCTATAATCGTCCATATTCAAAATTTCTCAACGCACCCAACTCCTTGCTGAATCAAATATCCCACAACATGTCACCAAAGCAACCACAGCTTGCCTCAAGAGAAAAAGACGCACAGATCTAGTGACTGAGGAATGTCAATGGATGTAACCCTCAGAGCTTGCCTCATGACAATGTAAATATCACTGTGTTAACAAAATTGTGTAGTTCCATAACCTCCCCCGACAGTCTTCCAAGTTTTCGCAATGCTGCATAGCCTATAAATACCCTTTGACGGTGGAACAATCATCGGTTCGAATGGTCGAGTAATCTTTTAAATAATTGCAGTAATCCCTTGGTATTCATGCAAAAGAATGTAAACTATCTCTACGAACAGATTCTGTAGTCAACGAAGAGAGTCTCCCATCAGACCTATCAATGCAGAAGTACCTCAGGGAAGCATACTGGGACCTTCTCTATACTTATTCAATATACACTCATGTTTTACCCAAAACTGACCATCTATGCATAGCCCAATTTACAGACGATATAGCTATTATGTGCAGAGGCGAGACAGGCGAAGAGTCACAACGAATATCAAATCATCTATTTGAAATAGAATCGTGGAACAAAAACATGGAAAACTGCTATGAATCCAAGCAGATCATCTGCTGGTGCTTTCACCTATCTTAGGAAAGAACATGCTCATCTTGTATTCTTAAACAACATAGCCATAACACAAACAGACGATGCGAGATACCTTGGCGTTATCCTTGACACACGTTTGACTTGGAAGAGGCATATTGGGGGGGGGGGAGACTTCGACAGCTAAAAGCTTTGCTCATCCCTCTCCATTTCTAATAAGAGACTTGTTTACACAATGATTCTCAAACCAATATGACAATATGCATGCTCCTTTTGGGGTTCCGTCTCTAGCACCCAAAGCAAAGCTATTCAGACATTCCAGAACCGGGTGTTCTGGATTATCACCAGGCCCCCTGTTGTATAAGAAATCTCCATCTGGATCTGGATATACCAGACGTAACCCTAACTTCTTGCCTGAATCAAATGTCTCAGAACATGTCACCAGAACAACCACAGCGCCGCCTGAAGAGAAAAAGACCCACAGACCTACTGACTGATTGAGGAATATCAGTGGATGTAACCCTCAGAACACACCTCATAACAATATAAACATCACTATGTTAACGAAAGCTATAAAAGCAACATTACAGAACATTTTATACAGACCGTACGTGAAACAAAAAATAGTCATCTTATCAGACTCAAAATCAGCCATAGATGGAATACAATAATAAAACAACAAGGAAAATTAAAAAAAATAAGAAACCTAATTAAAGCAGTTGAAACTAGAAATTATGTCACTCTACAATGGATCCCAGCTCATGTTGGACTTTTGGGCAATGAACATGCGGATCAATTAGCAAAGAAAGGTGCAATACAACAAATAAAACCTGTAGGACAAATAGAAATAAATAAACAATTAAATAACACTAAACAGTGTATATACAGTTGATATACAAAAAATGCTAAGGAAGACTGCAGTGGCCTTATTTAGGATGGCAACTGGACACGATTGCCTCGCAGAACATCTCTACAAGATACGATGCCTACCTACACCCAAGTGCACTCTCTGTGAAGATGATGTCATCCTGAACAAACAACATCTCGCCAAATGCAAAGGCCTTAACAGTGATAACTTACAGACTTTATATTGGGAAGCCAGAGGGAAAATCATGCAGATCAATTAATCCCCAGTACCATTGGTGAACAACAACGTGTTAACAAAATTGTAGTATGATGTACATACAATGTACTTGACATGGGTGTACTTCCATAACCTTCCCCCGACAGTCTTCCAAGTTTCCGCAATGCTGCATAGCATATAAGTACCCTTTGGTGGTGGAACAATCATCGGTTGGAATAGTCGAGTGATGTTTTATATAATTGCAGTAGGTGAAATTTTCAAAATTTGTTCCTTCTCTTTATTTCCATGCTTATTTAATAACACAAAAGCTACACCGTTTTCGCATAATGCAGAAACCCTTAAAACATACAACTAAATCGAGGTGAAGCTGGTGAATGTGATGGTTCCGCACTCCCAGGTCACCAAGTTAACCTCTTTGGAAAAAAACGCATTATCTGCCACCATCGAGGAAAAAGATATTCCCAGTTGTTAATTAGAAAATGTCGTTTCACTCATTTCTAACGTTAGCGGTTTTCTCTCTTTTACAATTATTTAGCATGCCCTGCTATGCAACTTGGTTGCAACATACAAAACAAATAAAGCAAAACTTTCTTACGTGAGCTGTATTCGAAGGTTTTGGCATCCAGAAACATTAGTGTATGCATCTGTAGAATTAGAATAAAGGTTATTCAGACGTTCTGACACTACGCACAAAACTGGAGTATTTGATAAATGGCAATTAAAGAAATAAATGTAACATACACTGCCGTTGGTGAAAATTGCAACACCAAGAAAGAATTTCCCGAATAACTCCAAACTTGGTGGAAGTGTAGAAGAGTGTGCAAGCAATAAGTGATTAGATTTGCGGAGAGATGAGGTACACGTGGCCGAGCAGAGCCCTCCCGTGTTTGTCCGACAAGGTCAGTGTTGCGCCCAGTGTAGTCAGTGCAGAGCTGTCAAACAAGATGGAAACAATAAAGTAATTGCCGTATGCCTCGTCGACGTCAAAGGGAGCCATATCGGCATGTGAGTGAGTTCGAACGGGGCAGAATGATCGGTCTGCGGGAAGCGGGTTTGTCATCCTGTGACATTTCGGCTCGTACAGAGCATGCTGCTACGACAGTGTTGCGGGTGTGGAAGCAGTGCATAGATGAAGGTCGTACGCAGCGAAGAGCGGGTACTGGACCACGGAACATGACCACAGCACGGGATGACCGTCATCTTGTCCGCATGGCCATAACGGGCCGTACAGCTTCATCCA
This sequence comes from Deroplatys truncata, assembly GCA_030765065.1. Classification (NCBI taxonomy): domain Eukaryota; kingdom Metazoa; phylum Arthropoda; class Insecta; order Mantodea; family Mantidae; genus Deroplatys; species Deroplatys truncata. Next base: position 43,660,563 of record CM060990.1, read on the forward strand.
CAGTGTTGGCTCGACGCTGGAGCACTGCAGCAGGCGTGAACTTGTCTGCATCAACGGTTCGTCGCCGTCTGTTGCAGGTTGGACTGGTTGCATGCATGCCATTACGTCGGCTTCCATTGTCCAGAAACCACAAGCTCCTCCGACTGCAATGGGCATGTGAACACCGTCACTGGGGTGCTGAGTGGCAAAATGTAGTCTTTTCGGACCAGTCCCGCTTCAACGTGTCCTACAGTGATGGCCGCACATGTGTCTGGCGGTACCGTGGTGAGCACAACCTGGAGCGCATTGTTGAGCGGCATAGCGGACAAACACTAGGTGTGATGGTTTGGGGCGCCATTGGTTACAACAACCGATCTCGCCTCCAACGAATTGAGGGCACTTTGAATAGCAACCGGTACCTAACGGTGGTTGTAGAGCCTGAGGTACCCCCCCCCCTGCTTCAGGCATCTCCACAGGCCACATTTCAATAGGACAATGCCCGGCCACATGCGAGGAATGTACAAGCCTTCTTCGAAGAGCGAGGTACCATTGCTTCCCTGGCCTGCACGTTCGCCTGGCATGTCGCCCATCGAGTATGTTTGGTATATGGTTGGTCGGCACCTGGTGCGTCACGGTCCTCCAGTAACCAGTGGCACGGATATGTGGGCTTGAATACAAACTACGTGGAGGGAAATCCCTCAGGAACTTATCCAGAACCTTTTTGAATCAATGCCACGGCGTATAGCAATTCTAATTGCAGCGCATGGAGGCCACTCCAAATACTGAATATTAGGGCTCAAAGGTCATGTATAAGTTTAAAAAGTTCATAATTTGTTACTTGTCATGTACCTAACCTGTGATATTAAATTCATGCGTTTCCTTCTTGGTGTTGCAATTTTCACAAACGGCAGTGTAGTTTAATACCGTTTTAAACAGGATCGATCGTCGCTTTGTAAGCTGTGTCTTTTGTTTGCTTAAGTGTTACATCATCGCCATGTATGTATATTTTTTGGACTAAATCGACTTTTATTTCGACTTGCATTCTCTGCGGAGTACAGCAGCTAACCGACTTTTGTTTCTACACGCATTCTGTGTGGAGTACAGTAATTATTTCCACTCCATGGCATCCTCAACGAAGGCTTTGTACATCTTTTTAGTATTTTAGTAATTTGTGAATTAATATTAGAATGTGTTTAATAGCGTATTCCGTCAGTCCGCCAGAAAGAATAGGGCTGGTGAAAGAATTACCAAAATGTTTGAGTGATTTTTGTGATTTTCTCTCTCTCCCGCTCACACACAAATCATATTTCTTTTTAATAGAATCAATAGTTAGTTATTTTTATCAAATAGCAAATTACAGCAAAGCTGTTGAAATAAAATTTAATCAGAACAGAATTTAAACAGAATAAATGTTGTATTACAACAAAAAATTCGATATAAAGGTTTCACCGGAAATATACATTTGAAGGTCCCTGAATTTAAAAATGTATTTTAGAAATAGCTGCTTGTGTGTGAACAGCATAACTAGAAAATACATTTCGTATAAATACCAAGGTTGGTATTTAAGTTCAGCATCTTCCAAGGATTCGACCAAAAATTCTAAAGAAAATTCCACCCACTCCAAACTACACTTTACATGGTAAAATTTTCGTTATTTTTTTATTCGGGCTTAGCTTGTGATGTCCGATTCATTCTAAAAGTATTTTGTATAGGTAATTGGTAAGCCAAAAGAGATGGACAAAAGCTTACTACCTAAAAGTGTAGATCGTCTTAAAACACAATTTATGTTAAATATTTTTATGACACTAAGCATTTTCTAGATATTCGTTTTCATTATTTTGAATTTACAAATAATTTACTTTTTTAAAAGAACTAAGCAGCCATTTGGTTTCTCGTGGTAATACAGAGAGAATAATCTCAATGGCAGCACATAGAGAGACTTGACAATCACTTCGGCCTTCTGTATCCATCCCTCTTATTTAATGAAACAATTTCTGCAACTGTATACCTTGATTAACATGAAGCAGTTAGAAGAAAACGCTTTTGTAACATCAGAATTTTCCTAAACAAAACAGCTTGGCATGTCATAACTACACCTTGAAACAAGAGCACCGTGTTTATTTGCAAACAAAAGTGTGTTGGAGAGCGCTGGACGAAGGGAGTAGGTTCAGAAGCCATAAAATATACTCTTACTTTCTGGATTGCTCGGGACGTTATTTAATTTTGCTGGAAATGCTTGTGAAACGAAAGCGTTGCTGAAACTTCAACACGATGTCGGCATATAGTTCAGTATCTCCTGATGGAAGCGGTTTAGGTCCAAGGTAACGGTTGCCATTAACTTCCTGCCATGTATTTTGTTTAAGCGTGTGTCACGTTAAACTGTGAAAAGAATGTGTGTGGCAAGCGAAGCAATTATTTGCCTTACCCACTTCCCACAAAGAACATGCACCTCTTACGCATCGATCCGCTCTCGCCAGTAGTTCGCCAAGCTGAAGTACCCAAATTAAGCTCTTCCGGCCCTGGATCCCCAACTTAACCGATGTTTGGATAGGCTGTATCACGCTCACGACATTCTGGCCTACTCCGAAACACTCACTAGACTGCTAAGTACGTTTTATCTGAAGGAAAAACAAAACTATAGCAGAGTAGAATGTACTAAACGGCCGTTTCATTCTGTTTTATGGATGCGCTTAAATTCTTGTAAATACCCATGAAGTTATAAGAATAAATAGCTCTATTACCGGATATTGTATGTATTCTGTATATAACAGGTTGAAAATAAGAATAGTTATTGAGTTTAATTTATGAACGCTCTTTAACCACAATGGTTCTTAGCGTCCCATTCTATATTGGGCGTGAAAGACCGGAAATTTTGCTCCGAGGCGTCTTTATCAGGCTTGAGGTTCCTTTACATGCCGTAAATCACGGGACCACCGGCTTTACTTCCCTTCCGAAGGAAGCCATGCCCTCCGCCGGGTTTGAACCCGTGATCCTGAGAACTAGAGGATAAATAAAATATAGAGGATAGAGCTGTTTTTTAAAGTCGTGAGTGGCGTGCAGTTATCACTGTATTGGTCAAAAATGTGTAAGTAAAGAGTTGAAAAAAGTATGTAATCGGACACTTCTTTAAGTTGTACGGTATTCTAAAGTTTCGCAAGTCCTATAGCTCAAATTTGTGCCCTAATTTTCCAAGGGGTGTGGTTTTGTTTAATAAAATGAAAGGGAGGTTTTTTAACATTTCGAGATACTATAGGATTGAAAATTAGGCTTGGATAGTTCTTCGAAGTTGTAAGGTACCGATGATTTCTTCCAGGTCACACAGTATAATTGTAAAATATGTTGATCACATTGTTTAAACAGTGCGGATTTCTATGTAAGGGATTGTTGAAGGTATTTTTTGAGAGTTTTAAGGCAGCCTTTGGGTCCTATAAGCCCAAAAATTTTGTCCAGATTGGCCAAAGAGTGTTGCTTTATGTTTGAGGTGGAAAATAGGGAATGAAAATAAAGGAAGCGGAACTTTTTGAAAGTTGTAGGATAGTATATCATTTTTGTCAGCTTTTGAAATCCAGGTGTACCAAGCTTTGTCAAAAATCATGCCAAAAGGTTTGACAGCAAGGTTCAACGAAATCAGACACAAGTTTGATGATGTGGACCGAGATACAACTCTCCCCTTCAATAACTAAATTTTAAAACATTTTAAGCCTCCCCGTTTACTCCTTTGAGCTGGAAGTCATCAAAAATCTGTCATGTTCGCAATAAAGCGCAAAAAACAAAAGCCTCGCCGAAACGTCAACTCCAGTGCACGCGCGCGCACACTCACACACACACACACACACACACACACACACACACACACACACACACACACACACTTTTTCTATCCTTATAATCAGGGCCCGGATTTTATGTACTTTCAATTTCAGTAATATATACATAAATATGTAACCAACCTTGGCTAAATATGTATGTAATGAAGCAATTATATGTAAAATCAAACATTTTATTTCTTTCCTATAAAATAGGAGTTTACAGGTAGTCAAACTGAGATTACTATACTAATCATAACCAGTTCACTTCTGCTACAAAGTACTGATAGGCTGGATGTACAATTAATTATAACGTACTTTCCTAAATGTTCTGTTGCCATACAGTCTTCTGTGTGATAATAATTTTTTTATAATTCGCTCAACTTCACAAGACGTTAATGATGCGTATTAAAACAAGTCATTGTTGTTTGCATCGAACTCGTGAAATTTAATAAAATATAGCTTTGAATATAATGGAAATGTATGGGATGGACGACAGTGCTTTCCTGTTTTGCTACGATATTGGATAATGAATAATAATGATAATAAATAAACAAATAATTCAATAGAATCAGAAAATAAACAATAATGTTAAAATATGTGAACTTATGTAGTATGATGTAAACTAGTAGATAATGTTACACAAAATATGTAAAATAAAAATTTATATACAACATTCCTGCATCATCCTTTTACTTGTGCATAAATATGTAGCATTAAAATGTATAATTACGTATAATCCGGGCTCTATTATACAAGGTGAGCCAAAAAACTATGAACCGCTTGCAGGGTGTTTTTCCCGCGGGTTCAAAACCGGCGGAGGGCGATGGATTTTTTCGGGCGTAAAACTCCTTAGCATGGCTTCCTTCGGAAGGGAAGCAAAGCCGGTGGTCCCGTGTCGTAGATTTACGGCACGTAAAAGAACCTCAAGCCTGATAAAGAGGCCTCTGAGCAAAATTACCGGTCTTTCACGCCCAATATAGAATGGGACGCTAAGAACCATAGTAGTTAAAGAGCGTCCATAAATAAAACTCAATTTGTATTTTCGGCGTCCTCGGCGCTCGTTACCGTCCGCCGCTATCATAGAAAGGCGCGGATGAAACCATACAAAAAATTTTAACTACTTAAAGGCTTTACTTAACAACTTTATGATAGTGTTTTTGAGGACAGAACTATTGGTAGAGATTTGTGGCCCCCTCGGTCCCCCGACCTAACACCCTGCGATTTCTATCTCTGGAGTAACTTAAAACAAAGTGTACAAGACAAACCTACACACCCTGGAAGAATTAAAACAAAGTATCCGCCAGGAAATTACCAGCATTTCTCAACGTGAACTACGGCGAGTGATGGATAGCTTCCTAAAGAGGTGCCAAAAATGTATGGACAACGATAGTGGCCAGTTTCAGCATTTCCTTTCATAAAGTTGGTAAGTAAAGCCTTTAAAAGTAGTTCTAAAAATCTTGTATGGTTTCATCCGCGCCTTTCTATGATAGCGGCAGACGGAAACGAGCGCCGAGGAGGCGGACAGGAATAACACCGCGCAGCCAGTTCGTAGCTTTTTGGCTCTCTCTGTAGTATTAGTATCAATATAGATAGCATAAAACGGGCTTCGACTACTCAACGAGTTCATTCTTGCCCGTTTGAAAATTGGCAATCGAATTACAGTGACTATTTACTTCATGGGCCAAGCATTCATATTGAACAATTCGATTTACAGCCCGTGTCAGTTTGAACCAATCATCGTAGACTATCTAGAAATCTTATCGAAATGAGCCAGTCGCACCCGATTCGCAATTGTTTCAGATTTGTAAGCTAAAGAAACGAAGAAAAGTTTCATAAAAGACATAGAAGGCCGTTCTACGTTATGATATTGATATGCAATAAACTCAAATAAATATTACATAAAATACATATTTTCATGTTATTAATATTGTTTATTAAACGTTTCATTCAGTAAATAGTCTCACCAAATACCACTCCTGAGTGCTATATTAGTTATAATTGAAGTAGGTATGTTCTTGGTGTTTATTTTTTGATGTTTAGCTTCATGTATGAACATCAATTTGAAGATGTTACTGATGTTACGTAATATGCTACTACGTATGAGAAGCTGATTTGAAGATGTATTTTTGTTGTTACGCTCCAAGTTTAAAAAAATATATATTAATTTTGTTATTAAACTGCTTCTATAGATATTATTTATGTTTATGTTTGCCTCGGTTGCGTCAGTATTGTTTTAGAGACACGTTTCTCTTAGGCAGGGTGTGGTGCGACAAGAATGTAGGCTTACACAGATTTTAAGTTTAAATTCACTTCTTTTTATTAATCCTTGACACAAATTAAATAGCACTACACTGATATGAAGAGCTGTGAGATTCTTTTATTTAATACTTGCACTTTGTTAACGCGTATACTTAATTTTTGTTTCACACGAATACGTAATATTTCTTTAGAGAACACATCTTCAATCCGGTTACCACCAAGGTCTGCAGGCAACTAAACATATTTCAACCGTCTAAACCCGTAAACTTCTGTATTTCAAGTCTCTGATTGGCTAATCCCAGTCCAATAGAATACCTACATTTAATTAAAGCTTTTTCTGGCTGTTGATTGGCTAATTTTAAACTGTCACAAAATTTACGTTATCGTTGCTCTAATCATGACTAGTAATATTCAAACTCTATACTCATTATTGCCTCAAGGTTACCTCATTGTTAGCATTGTTGTTATTATTCTCACAGCTCTTACATTATTAAATTACGTAATGCTTTCACATAACATTATTGAACATGTTTACAATAATATAAGCCTATGCAATGACTGTTATATACATTTTACATATTATATAGTTTAATTGAAATTATTCAAGTGTTAAAAATACTGCGTCATAATGCTGCTTAACAGCTAGGGGATTTTTCTCCTATGTTCATTTGTTTGATTTCTAACATCCATGTCTCGATTCGATTACGGAGCGAGATTGCGTTTGTTCGTATTCCGGTTTGTATGCTATAGTCTCAAAAGTTAAACTGTAATTAATGTGGTGTGGTATCACGTGCCTACTCGGTTCTTTTGGTAAACAAGACGGATTAGACAAGCTACTGCTGATTGTGACTACACAGGGTGGCAAATCCATTGAACGGCTCCTGCGTGGTGCTATTGAAGTCCCTTACAACGGTCAGGTTTGACAGACGAGGTAAAAAGAAACGTCCGTTTCACCGTATATGACAAGCCTTTCAGAATGTGAAAAAATGTTGTTTAGAGATACTCAAACTGCCTTTTGAATGATGTTGCACTGCGACTGGTGGCGACAGTCGGCCCGGCAGGCCTAAAACACATTTACATTCTATGGGCTCCCTTAATGTTTATTCTACACAATTCTGTTCAGTAAATCTCGTTTCACTGTGTCGAGGTCAACTGTTGTGCCCCAGGTAGGAGATTGTCTGATTCCCGCCCAATAGACCTTGGTTCGAAACACTTGGGAAAGTTCACTAGGTGAGGTTTCATAGAGTTTTCTTTACCTTAAAAGGATGCACAGGTTTTTGTGCTGCTATCTTTTTCGTTCCTGCATTGGAAAACGTTATGTTAAAAAGTGTATACGATTTTATCTGATACATAGAATTGAATGACGCTTGAAACCAGGGTAACGCGAAGTCAATGAGACTTAAAAATTGCCAGACACGAACAAAAAGCAGAAAAGAAGGCTGTGGCAAGTGCAACAGATTGTGCTACAGCTGCACGCGATGAACCTAACTGTGGGAACAGATTATAGTACTCGGTTCATCACATTTTGCAGCCGCAAACAGATGGCGCCTCCGCCTGGGAGTTGTAAACACTAGCATAAAAAGGGCGGAAAACCCTGCATAATACATGTGCGTCAAACACTGCGATATTCCTGTGCATGTCTGTACAGGATGCTCGTAAATTACCATTAGAAGCTCTTACTAACAGAATAGAAGGCTATTAAACGTCTGGAAACGTATAATTTCCGAGATATTTAGGGCTGGTTTCACCAACAGATGCTAAATTTTAACACAATGTTAAACTGATTTAACACAAATTCTGTTTCATCAAACAGTGTTAACTTTAACAATATGTTAAAGTCGGTGTTAGGTTAACATAGCAATGCCCCTGTGTTAAGGCGTTTAGCAAATGTTACAAGTTGGAAAATGGCTACCGCAAACCAAGCTGTTGATGCGAGCTTGCTACAATTGACATTTTAATGCCATTCCTAACAGAAGAGTAGTCGTTTCATAATAAATTTGAAACCCTGCAAAAGGAGGAATTTTTAAAGCAATATAGACTGTTCAAGGGGTCATGAGCATGGTTTTATGGGACATACCAACAGAAGCATCGCTCTTTCTGCTAAAGCTACAAGTGTTAATTAGGTACTTAGATTTTATGCTACTATTATTTTTCATTTACTTCGTGGGTGATTATGTTGGTATTTCCAAAGTTACCGTTTGTGGTTTATCCGAAAGGTTTCCAAAGGAATTGCTTCAAGAATCTGCTTGATTAATCAGCGATAACACACTTTCGTCCATTTTAATTTCAATGCAGTGTCTACCACAAGTTTTAAACCGTCTTACACGCTCTTTGCACCTAACGTTTCTGGTGCTGCACTTTATATTAGCACATTCATTCATTCATCATTCATTATCTGTTTACCCTCCTCTTATGTAGGACTTACACCCCCCAGGACTTACAAGCGGGTGCCTGAGGTCAGAGGCCCGTCGAGGAGCAGACACTCGTGGATCAGACAGAGCATCCAGGATGGGTGATCAGCCCGATGCCTGGTATGGGATGAAGGAAGTAGATGAAACGAAATGTTGGTGAAATGGATGAAAGGAAAGGTGATTATGGAGCAGTTGGTGGAATGAATGGCGGGGGAAACCGGAGAACCCGGAGAAAACCCGCCCAGACGCCGCTTCGTCCACCACAAATCCCACATGCAGGTCCCTGGAATGAACCCGGGCCGCCTCGGTGGGAGGCGAGCGGTCTAACCACTCGGCCACGGCGCCGCCTTATATTAGCACAAAATTACCGTAGTTGCTTACTGGTCTTAAGAGAAACGCGCTCATTCCAATTAAATTACTCGCGAATTTTGTCCCAGGCTGCAATTTTATCCTTTAATGCAAGACCGTCAGCTTTTTCGCACTTGATAATACATCTTTAACCAGATGTTAATTAACGCGTTTCAAACGGTGAAACATTTATTTCAGTGACATCGCGATTCTAACCTCAAACAATGGGAACATCACATGGCAATTGCCATGAATGTAAATAGTTGCCTGCTACTGACACAGAGAGCACAGCGAAACGTAGACAAAAGAGCATCGGAGCACGTTCAGAAACAGTGTAGTTCGGCCACCGCCTTCTCGAAAGCTAGCGTTCGCAGTTGTCTTTGACGTTAACAATATGTTAGCTAACAATTTGCTGTAAAAGCTTGATGAAGCGCAAGAGTTTTAACCTTATGTGTTAATAAACAAGATGTTAGAACATTTTAACATCGGTTGGTGAAACCGGCCCTTAGTGTTTAAATATCCCGCTCTTGGAAGATCTGCCAATGAATATTTGTGGAAAGAATACAGTACACCATGATCTTTGATCATTGTCATCGTGATCATTGTAACCTGCAATTTGAAAAAGATAGACAAAATCTTATTACAGGAAGCAAATGTAGGCAGAGCTCACTAGAATATGCAATTTGACCAAATCATTGTTTGTATGTTTACATTTTACTTTTGCATTTCCTTTAATGGAACGTAATAGCAATGTGGAATTCTTCAATTCCTCCACATAAGCTCTATAGAAAAAATCTGTGTTGATTTCACACGTCTTACCCTACCCACTATCGTTTATTTTTATATAGATTCTGCAAAACTTATGCATATATATATATATATATATAAGAATAACGTGTTAATCGAGGTACACCTTTATATAAATAGTTTCATTACATATTTCGTTGTGGATACAAGGGGGTAGAGGAAACCGAATCAATAGTGAGATGTTAGAAAGCGAGTGGCTATATGCCAGCCTTGAAATTCCATAATATTTCCATGGTTTCTCGAGAAACAACTGAATATCGACAGCACTTTAAAATGACCAAGTATTGAAATATTCATACCAATAATAACGGATATCTCGGTAATGGCGGATGCCTTAAACCATCGCTGGAAATAAATTGTGTGTTTTAAAGATATATGCATTTTTTGTGTAGTACGTTTTTGTGTGTATCTTAATATTGACCAGTGATATGAAATTATACAAGAATGAAGAGTACTTCGCAGCTTCTTCCCAAAAAATTCAAGATATACATTTTTTGTCATGCAAATGTCTCAAACATATGGTGTTTTATTCCAAATCGTTAAGAGCATACTTGAGAAAACCCAAAATAACAAAAATTTTCCATGTAAATATAGTTTGCGTTGGGAGATTTTCTTTAAAATCTTCTTGTCGCATGCTTGGAAGACGTTGAACTAAAATACCAAGTTTGGTATTTAACGGACTTACCCTTTTGAGTTATGCTGTTCACAGACATATAGACGTACCTTTCTCTAAAAATTTTCTTTTTGGGTTCAGAGGCCCCCAAAACGTGTGTTTTCGTGTAGTCTTGACATCAAATTGTTGGGTGAAATACAGTACTTCCTATTCCTACCATAGGTAGCTGGCAGAGAAGTTAAAAAAAAAAGTTGTTTTGTATTTGTATTGTGCATTTATCTGGACCATATTGCCTATTTGACGCCATTAGGATGCAAGCATTTTATTTTTCCTGCTAAACGTAAACTGTATACAACAATAAAATGTTAAATGGAGGTATAATAACCAAATTTCGGGGTCTTCAGGTTTATACGGCCGTTGCCGCCAGTCGGCCGTCTGCACATGACGTCAGAATTTGAAGCGAGTTTAGTGGAAAGGGTGAATGTCAACAGTTTCGAGGTCACCTTACTGAAATGGGGCTTGTGTAATAAGTTTCCAGTATTTGAAACTTCTTTCGTTTTACCTCCTAAATTCGTAATCCCGACAATAATTTTTTGGACGGCTTATGTAGCATAAAGTGTCCCGGTTTTAATGGCACAGCTTCTAACTTTTTTAATAAAATATAACTGAAGTAATATTTATAAATATTTTTAAATATTATAGTTATTTCTCCTTTTTTGCTAGTAAAATCAAATGTTTTTTGTTTGTTTTTTATCGCGTTTTGTCTCGGGACTTGATGGATTTCTGGGTAAGAACGGGGAAAATCATTCACACAGCGGCTAATACCATAGCGATAGACTCCCTCGTATCTTTCCATTTCGGGAATAGCACTTAACCATGCAAATACTGTGTTAGGTGCAAAGAACACACAAAATGTCCTAGTGAAAACCAGTTCTGTACCACCGCAGTACATTAGCCTGTACGAATTCAGAAACGCATGGAGTCCGAGGTTCAATTCCGCACCTCCCCTTTGAGACAAGAGCCCGCTGAACTAATGATGCCATTCATTTAAGCCGACTGGCGGTAAAGACCGAAGACTCGTTATAAATACGAATTAATAATGGATTTCACATGACAGTTTCTAGTTCAGCACTTCAGTTAACGTTTCATATTTCGTACTTCGTGGCAACTGTCTTATAGTTATACCTTAGTGTGTTGAATTACCACTGCTCTTAAAGTTCTCAATGGTTTTTTCTGAAATTTTTATGAATTATTAATTATTCTATAAATTATGACAATCATTTCTATTGTAGTTTGCACTGATAGCTTATTTAGTTGTGTCCCTAAAAATTATTTTGTTCCGCAGAAAAATAATAAAATTTACTCTTAAAACATGTGAATTCATGTACCTTTTCCTATGATACTACTTGCAATACAGAATCACACTTTTGCATGCGTGTTCTTAGTATAATCAGCTATCTTCTGACCCTCAGTTATTCAGTTACGTATATCAGTTCACTAGAAATTGAAAAAAAAAATATTCGCAAAGTCAAAACAGTAAAAATGTGGAAAATTTGCAGTGTTGTTGCTTTGTTAATATCACTAATATACATTATAAAATTACGATTTTGGTTCAGAAAGTTTAACTATGCGTTATATGCATATACTGAAAATTCTAGCTCTCTACCTCTTCATACTTTCTGAGAAAAAAGTACATAAGTATTAAAAAATAATGTTTTGAGAAAACTGAGTTTAAAGTTTGCATATTAAAATCCTGACACACTTCAGTAGATTCCAGGGTCATAATCATCTGCACCTTCATTCCTGGATTGCTTCAGCTTTTCTGATTGCCTTCTCTTGGTCCTGGCCTCTTTTGTTAATTGCTGAACTGCTCGCTGGGCATGATATAGTCGTTCGTTGTTGAAAAATACAAAAATGTTCCTAAAAGGGGCGTTGCATTACAGCTTTAAAGGAATGCAGACTAGCATTTAAATGGTATTTAAATGTCTTAAAAACCTCTTAACCCCCAAACAGTATATATTTTCTGAAACTGGAAATAATAGAGATTTTATTAGTGCCTAAAACAAAAAATGCGATTTTTGATCATTTCAGAGTAGCTTGTCCCCATCAGTTATAGCCTATGTAGATAATGCGTCTACTTTGGCGTTTGTGCAGTTGTATCTTATTCTGTCGTGTTATTATTAGTTCTGTTTTACGTTACTGTCAACTGCCAGCGTGCTATTATTGGCAACTGAAAGTGAGATATGTTAGCCATGCCCTCGGAGGGAAAAAAATTCACTGTTTGTCTTGCGTGCTCTGTTTTAACTTGCACTTAACAGCTGATAATAGCAAGTACGACATAGGAAGCACCAAATCATTTACCATATGCCTCGCTGTATTAAAGAAATATCCCATGGTAAGTATGAGGGGTAAATTGAAAGGATGTAGGTCTGCTGAGGACCAGAGTACAACCGCCGGAGAACGGGAAGCAATACACCATACAAGATATTGGTTCACAACAGCCCGGTAACGAGTGAGGCAGTATTTTTAACATTTAAATAATTTCAGTCTAATTATATAATATGTAAATTCAATAACAGCCCGCCTTGAAGCAATATGTGTATGTAATAATTTGTAAAATGTATGTAACAGTCATTGCATATGCTTATATTATTGTATCCATGTGTAATACTGTTATGTGAATATATTACGTAATTTAATAATGTAGGAGCTGTGAGAATAATAAGTTTAAAATTGCTAACAATGAGGTAACCTTGAGTCAATAATGAGTAGGAAGGTTTAACAGTACTACTTGTGAATCTTGGAGTAACAATAATGTCATTTTAGTGACAGTTTATAAAAATAGTCAATCAACAACCAGAAAAAGCTTTAGTTAAATGCAGGTATTCTATTGGAGTAGGATTAGCCAATCAGAGACTTGAAATACAGAAATTTACAAGTTTAGACGGTTGAAATCTATTCAGTTGCCTGCAGACAGTGATTGTAACCGGATGTGTGATGCGTCCTTGAGAGATTTTATGTTAAAAGTACAAGTATTTAATAAAAACATCCCACAGCTCTCTCTTTATATCAGTGAAGTGTTATTTAAATCGTATCAAGTATTAATAAAAGGAGTGAAGTAAGATAATAGTCTGTGTAAGCCTACATTCTTGTCGCATCACGCCCTGCTAAAAGAAACGTGTATCTAACAATAATACTGACGCTCCGAGGCAAACATAAATATTAAACACTTAAGAAACAGTCATATTACAAAGTTAATATTTTTTTAAACTTGGGGCAAAGGCCACCTGAAAGTACATTTGGGGCGAAGGCTACCGGAAACTGTTTACTATACGAGCGGTTGCAACGTATTTCAAGTTCGGTTCCCCAACAGTTGAAATATAATACAATATCTACTTCAAATCTGCTTTTTCATTACGTGAAACAAAACACCTTCTTCAATGATACATACCAATTCCCATTGTTTTGTAGTGCTTAGTATGCTAACACACAAATTTTTGCAACTCTTATGTGCTTAGTTTTAATACAGGTTTTTCTAGTTTATTTCTATTTTAGATTAATAACTGATGTTAATATGAATGAGCTATCTTGAAGGAAAAAGTCGCCTTTTAAAAATTGTGTTTTGTACTGTCTGTTAAGTGACGTTTTAGCTAGCTGTGTGGGGTGGGTTATCTCCCAGGTAAAGCTTGCTAGTGGGAGGGGTACACAGTATGCTGAACTCCTGCCGCGCGCGGCGCGAACAGTGGAAAGCAGCCAATAGTCTTTCACAGTCGCACATCTTTACCCCTCACTTGTCTCATACCATTAAACACTACCTCCTTCCTTTATCTAACTCCCTACCTTCTTGTTAAGGACTACTACACACATGGCAGGGTGTGATGCGACAAGAATGTAGGGTTACGCAGATTTTAAGTTTTTATTCACTCCTTTTTATCAATCCTTGACACAAATTAAATAGCACTTCACTGATATAGAGAGCTGTGAGATTCTTTTTAATACTTAATTACACTTTTTAACACGTAAACTTATTTTTCGTCTCACACGAATACATATTAAATCTCTCGAGGACACCTTTTGCGTCTGATTAGGTACACTGTTTGCACACAACTAAATTGATTTCAACCGTCTAAACTTGTAAATTTCTGTATTTCAAGTCTCTGATTGGCTAATCCTACTCCAATAGAATACCTGCATTTAATTAAAGCTTTTTCTGGTTGTTGATTGGCTATTTTTTTATAAACTGTCACTAAAATTATATTAATGCTTCCAAGAATAACAAATAACATTTAAACTGTCAAACTCATTATTGCCTCAAGGTTACCTCATTGTTAGCAACGTTTAACTTATTATTCTCACAACTCTTACATTATTAAATTACGTAATATATTCACATAACATTATTACACATGCATACAATAATATAAGCATATGCAATGACTGTTACATACACTTTACAAATTATTACATACACATATTGCTTCAAGGCGGGCTGTTATTGAATTTACATATTATATAATTTGACTGAAATCATTTAAGTGTTAAAAACACTGCCTCATCATAACGGATATTACAACTATAAACACTTACGCTGTATAGTCCAAAAGTACAAATACATACATAGTACAAAAGTCTTCAAGTACAAACTAGTCAAAGCAGGCATACGTAAGGATAAAATCACATTTTGCACAATGTCGTGTACTTAAATGTAAAGAAAACGTAAGCATTTAAGGAAACGTGTGATTTGAATGGCCACTAACCTCTCGTTCTGACTGTATAACTCATTCCCTCCCTTTCCTTCTTTTTATACTTCCGAATCAGAAAGAGAGAGAAAATGCTGTTTTCGTCGAATGCGTGGGCTAACTGGCTTGGCCATCTTCTTACCTTTATGTTCTCAGTAATTGCCTGAATCATAACAGGTTTCACGTACATTTACTACTTTGTTAAACACGCCGTTTAGAAGAGCATTTTCCTATTCACATTCGCGTAATGAACAAACTTAGTTCCTTTTCGATTGATCTATGCAACACATTGTATGTAAGTGGAAAATAAGGACATTACAGTAAATCACGGCTTAGAAAGTACATATCTAATTATTTTATATTATTTCAATCCAAAATTATTATCACTAGAGTAGATTGTTATCAATAGGCACTAAAGATACAGCTAAACATTAGATTTCAGGTACAAAGGCGGACAAAAGTGTTTGTATACAATTTTAAAAATTCTAGTAGCCAAATTAATGGAGGTATAATTTTCACTTTTAATAGAAAGAATACTAGTGGGTGTAAGTATTCTGTTTCTCTAGCTGCAAAACTAATGAATCTACCTGCTAAAGCGTTAAAATAAACCAGAATGCCCCATTCCTACAACCAAACTATTACAAACTTCAAATCAAACCAATTCCATGTAATCAATACTTTTATTACTGCTTAAAAAATAATGTAAAAACATAAATGGTATATTCACTATAGGCTGTAAAATCCTAAATATGTGCCAGCGATCAAAATAGGCATTTTGGCCTAAAATCCGAGGTCCGGTTATCACAGTGTATAGGTAAGACGACACCTAACTAAGAATAGTAGGTATAATGCATTGGGGTGAATACATCATTGGAGAACGAGCAAGAGTTTGAAAATACGAGACGAAGTAATACGCGTATTAATCGCGGAGTTGGCGCCGCGGTAACGCGTGCGACTCATATTCGAGAGGTCGGGGCGACCGTCCATTGACCCATGGTTTTTTCGAGCTTTTCCCGGATCATCAGGCGAATGCTGAGTCGTTCTCCGTGGTCTAGGTGTACCATGCTAGTCTCTGGTTTACAAGGTCGCGGGTTCAAAACCGGCTGAGGGCGATGAATTTTTCGGGCTTAAAAATCCTTAGCATGGCTTCTTTCGGAAGGGAAGTAAAGCCGGTGGACCCGTCGTAGATTTACGGCACGTAAAATAACCTCAAGCCTGATAAAGAGGCCTCTGAGCCGGTCTTTCACGCCCAATATATGTCGTCCTCCGTGGACTAGTGGTACCGTGCTAGCCTCTAGTTCCCAAGGTCGCGGGTTCGAACTCGGCGGAGGCCGATGGATTTTTTCGGGCGTAAAAATCCTTCGGAAGGGAAGTAAAGCCGGTGGTCCCGTGTCGTAGATTTACGGCACGTAAAAGAACCTCAAGCCTGATAAAGAGGCCTCTGAGCAAAATTACCTGTCTTTCACGCCAAATATAGAATGGGACGCTAAGGACAATACTAGTTAAAAAGCGTCCATAAATAAAACTCAATTTAAATTTAAATTTACGCCCAATATAGAATGGGACGCTGAGAACCATAGTAGTTAAAGAGTGTTCATAAATAAAACTTGGTTTAATTTAGGCGAATGCTGGAGTGGTTTCTTCGAGCCCCCGAATTTCCTGTCCCTCATTTCGTTCCATTCATCCTCCACCCTTTCAGAGTTGGAAGAGTCGGCGATGGTGTTTCGGTGCGGCGTGGCAGAGAAAAGGATGCTCTCGAAGGAACTTTCTGCGACCCTCGGCTTTCGGTTGGTTGCCGGGATATACGGAGCGCCTCATCGGAGCGGGGTGCTAGACCCTCTATGTGGGGCGGAGGTTCCCGTTCTACCTGTCCGACTGTCAGGGCGTATCAATCTGGAAACTGTAGGGACCCTGTCGCTGCTGTTCGTCATTTCTGATTCCGGCCCACCGATGTCTCCTCTCACCTCCTCCTCCCATCCGGGGGCACCCCCTTGGCATAGGTACAGTATCCTCCCTGGATCAGTGCGAGTCCCCTCCGACAATCAGGGAAAAAAATTAATGTACTTGTATTATGCTCGATTCATGGAAGAATGATGAAATATGCAATTATAAAACTTTGCATACATGCAAGGTAGAACATGAAACACATTGCAAAACTTAATTTCATATCGCAAGCAAACATACTAAATATACATTTGTATCAAACTATCACTGTTCGCCGCCTGTGGTGCCTTAAGTAGAAAGAACGGCCGTTAACAGTTCAAACAATGCCTACATACTAGGACTATATTAAGACGAAAGGCTTATGAGTAGCGATGTTTCATCTCCGAAGCAGTTGTTTTCTTGAACAATTTCTACTACGTAGCGCCTTTTTCTAATTATGCGTAATGAATTATCTTTGCAGAAAGTAGGGAAAAAAATACCAAATACCATGCTAGCCGGTAGTTCCCAAGGTCGCGGGTTCAAACCCGGCGGAGGGCGATGGATTTTTTCGGGTGTAAAAGTTGTTAGCGTGGCTTCCTTCGGAAGGGAAGTAAAGCCGGTGGTCCCGTGTCGTAGATTTACGGCACGTAAAAGAACCTCAAGCCTGATAAAGAGGTCTCAGCAAAATTACCGGTCTTTCACGCCCAATACAGAATGGGACGTTAAGGACCATAGTAGCTAAAGAGCGTCCATAAATAACACTCAATTTAATTTTAAGTGTCCAGTATTTCTGTGGATTTTAGTTTTTGGTAAACACCATGAAAAACTGGAGTTATATATTGCATTATTGCCATGAGGTCTTTTAAATGCACGGGTGTTATTGTCTGTCTGTATGGGTAGAGTAATTGTATTTCTTCAAGAAGTTTAATCATATAAGAATGATCAAGCATCGGGTTCTTCAGGTTTTGGAACTACGACCTGGTGTCTTCTTGAAGAATTCCAATCCATGCCACTGTTCTTGTATTTGAAAAAGAGCATGCCTGGTTTATCAAATTTAATAGCAGTTATTTTCCTGATTTTAAAGCTAATGCCTTAAACCGGCCTCTGTGGAGTGGGGGTAGTGTGTCTGCCTCACATACAAGAGGTCTCGAGTTCGAAACTCGGTTCGGGTGAGTTATCCGGATAAGGGTCTTTTCACCCATTTTATTCATTCGCCGTCCCATATGTCCTGGAGGTTAAGCTACCCCCATTCTCCCCCCCCCAAAAAAACCCTTGCAACAGTTACTGCAACAACACTCTTAATTGTTGAACTGTTGATAATCTTGAAATCTTGTTTTCATTCTTTGATGACTCTGGCATTTTCCACTTTATACCATTGGTCAGGTGTGTAAATATGATCAGTTTATTTTCTGTTGTGCCAAAATCTCTATCACTGCGTAAGTAGATATGTGCAGGAACAGGGAAATAATGTTTAAGTCATAAAGTCCTTTGGCAAGGAGAGAATAACACACATCAAGCACTGTATTGTTTTTGTTTTTTCCAGTACAAGAGCCTGAAAAAGTAAGTGGCATTGCAGTATTACTCAAAATTACTGATGAGGGTGTACTCCCCAACGTAGAGAATCAGCTGTAGAAAAAGCAGAGGTTATGCTGCGTCGTTCTAATTCACATCACAGATAACAGATGGCTCTACATGACAGACAACACATGGCAGGAGAATACTAAACGTAGTGAAAATTCAGTTTTTCAAAATTTTGGCATGATTCCCTCTCTCGCTAGACCCAACAATTTCAAAGAAAATTGAACAAAAATGCATGAGGAACATTTTGAATTTTCAAAAATATAGAAGAAACAGGAAACGAGAAAATCAGTTTTAAACTTTTGAAAGGACTGCTTGTTCGTTTGCACAGGAACCATAAAAAGTCGCACATGAAACCCGGAGTAAAGCCACGCCATTCTGTTTACACAGCGCCGCTTTCCTGCCAACTTCCCCTCATTTACCTACCTCCGACGTAGGATAGAGTGGACGAATTCCATCTCCTATTTGGGTGTTCAGTTGGATAGACGTCTAACTTTCCGGGGTCACATCGCGGATCTCTCGCGTCGGGGCATGGTGGCTACGGCCGCCCTGTACCCCATGCTGGGATCCGTGATGCCGATACCGTTTAAGTTGCGTCTCTTTAGAGCACTTATAATCCCCGTCCTGCTCTACGCCTGTGAGATCTGGGGCATGGCCGCAGACTCCAATCTGCTCCGACTGCAGCGGGTACAGAATAGTAGCCTTCGAGCCGCGCTTTCCCCGTGAGGCTACTCCACGAAGCCTCGTCTCTTCCATACCTGGAGGATGAAATTAGGCGCCGGGCTAGAAAACTATACGACCAGTTGCCAGTCCATCGGAGTGCCCTTGTTCGGTCTCTAGGGGAGTATAACCCCAGAGAACGCCGCTTCAGGCGTCACCGGGTTCCCCGCATGGCTTGCGGGCACCTCCGGTACAAAGGAGTTACTCCAACCAGCAGCAAAAGCTGAACTCCTTATAGTCCTGCCATGAGTTGCTTGGTAAATTAAAAATTTAACCCAAACAATTTCGATAATATCATCCACCAGTGGTGCACTAGGGCCGTTGCATCCCGACTTGCAGTCGTCGAGGAGCTCAATGCTACCTCCTATCATCCCCCACAACCTCAGTCTCAACCGCCATCCTGCAAAACCCTTTCCTACCTACCAGTGGTTAAACCCTAGCAAGGGTAGGTACACTATATAACACCTCTTCGGGCTGCCCTCAGCCTGCCAGCCGTCGATTTGATTTGATTTCTGCACATCCTTAACAGACAATTAATGAATACTTACCATACTAGAAAATTCAAAGATAATAATTGTAAGCACAAAATAAAGAAATGGATTTTTAATGGAGTTTTATATATTCTCACCAATATATCCTTAATGCTTTACTGAACATAAATCTGGAATAAAACTCGTCCATCTGTATCACAAACTATTGTTGTGGATACTGTATAAGCTAACACGGAATTCCTCTTTCACCATGTTTATTGTAGCAACTCAACAATACCAACATGTTACATCGAAAGATATTCAACTTCCCCTTTTCCGTTGCTTCAAAAATATTCACTCCTACACAACTATCTCATAAATTCTGTTCAAAGCCACAGGAATGCCTGGAGGTTAGAAAAAGCTATTACCTTAGTAGCTAATAGATTTATCGGAACAACTGCTGCGTGCTTTCAAAATTAGAACGTTGCGATTATAACGAGAAAACAGTGCTTTTCAATACTCTGTGCTAAAAGCGTTGCGTTTGAATATTTCGGATTCTCCATTCGTATCGGCAAGTACAAATATCTATAGCTTAGCCATAAGCGGTACATGATAGTATTATTTCAAGGAAGGTTAAGAGAACTAAGAAAGGAATAAGAAAAACCGGATTCGCTGGATTAGAAAACGAAAGGCAAGGAAGACTTATTACCAGTACAGGATATGATAGCAGCACGGTTAAGCATTTTAAGAATTAGCAATGCATTAAGCTTTAGCACTTCAATTACGACGCCTTTAAGTAGAAAATTCCTAGCAGGAAACGTGGTTTATATCTTCAGTGTATCATTTTGTCTGAAATTCTACAACTTTGCCTCAGAAGCGTGCGTACCTGCAAAACTGTAGCAAAGAGCATTCAAAATAACAAAGAAGGCAATAAAAATATAATTATTCAGCATAATTAATTCTTTACAGTATGCCTCGAAAGACCGAAAACGGGGGGATGTAAATGTCTTCCAAAAGATATATACTGGCACTTCCTAGAAACAATTAAAACTAATGAATGATAAAAGTATTTAGTAATTTAATGCTCTAACAAGTGTAATGACTTTCAGAATAATGAATTATATTTTCCCACCACGTAATGAGAAAATACTCGTTGGTTCAAAGCTTGTATTCGTTAAAATTTAATTTGTGGGGTGTAAAAGGAAAAATATCCTTATAATAGTTGAGAGATTGAGGACGATTACAGCACGGTGGTCTATGGCTGGCCTATTGTGCCTGTATTACCTTTACTAGGGAGGGATGAAATGAGTGAGCATACAGGGTGGCCAGATTAGTGGCGGCAGACACAAAACAGGCGAGGTCTCTAACGTTTCCAAGTGCAGATTGCCGACGCCGGCCCGCCTATCCACACTGGTAGTTTCGGGCAAACGATTCTCTGCCAGAGTAGAATGTTGACTCAGAGCGTATCCACCGCGTCCGGCTTTGCAACCCTGAAAGATGAAGAAAAAGGAACTGGAATTGGCAGGAGAGTGGCAGTTGATAACTATTTATCCCAGGATTTGCCTAGCGACCAGGGAAAACTACGAAAAAAAACCCTTCGCTCAGGATGGCCGGTCATCTAGGGATTTACAGTTGAGATCTCCTGGATGCGAGTTTCAAACTTCACCGTCCAGATCACCATAATCGTCATCGTAAATACACTTTAAGGAGAAATGAGAGGGAGAGAAAACTGTATGTGGCTGAGGGTACTGTTAGCATTATAAAGCTTTACTATTTTAACATAATGTTTATTGTTCTCATAACCAGGGCCCAAAGTACTGAATGTTTTCTTCTGCATCTCACTGCCTTTCATTAAAACAACATCCATATGAAATGTTTTCATACTCTTTACAGTCAAACACTCTTAAGACAGGGGTGCTTCACAAGTCATCGTCGTTGAAATGTTTTCCACCAAGGAATTTCTTCAGATAAGAAACAGATGAAAATCGTATGGTGCCAAATCCGGTCTGTTGTGAGAAAAGAAGTGCAGACTTGGCTTCCATCACAGCGGCATCATTCTTTATCGAAGGCATACAAAAACTGGTTTCCTTACGACCAGTACCTGAATAACGGCGGTGATTTTGTGGAGAAGTAGTGTAAGGTGTAAGGTATTAAATGATGATAAAGTATTTGGAAAATAATGTTCTGTTACTTTTTAAAAAATAATCGGTACTTATTTTAAAAACACGCCTGGTATTGTATTCGTCCCAAAAAACCCGACATCAAGATTTTACCGGAAATGCATTGTTTGAAATTAAATTAAATTAAATTGAGTTTTATTTATGGACGCTCTTTAACTGATGTGGTCCTTAGCATCCCATTCTATATTTGGCGTGAAATACCGATAATTTGGCTCAGAGGACTCTTTATCAGGTTTGAGGTTATTTTACGTGCCGTAAATCTACGACACGGGACCACCGGCTTTACTTCCCTTCCGAAGGAAGCCGTGCTAAGGATTTTTACGCCCGAAAAACTCCATCGCCCTCCGCCGGGTTCGAACCCGTGACCTTGGGAACTAGAGGCTAGCCGGTACCACTAGTCCTAGTCCACGGAGGACGATCAACATTGTTTGAGGTCCCTTGAATAAATAAATTAGAAAACGTCTGTATGTGTATTCGCGTTAACAGCATAACTCAAAAACGAAAAGTCGGTGTGATGGTCATAACATCCTCCAAACAAAACAATGGTCCATCCTGCATATTTAAGGTATTTCTATGAATAATAGAACGTATAATTTGAATTTTTTGTAAACAGCTCGTGAAGTCCATTTCATTTGGAATGAATTTTGCATAATTTGGTGTAACTAGTAAAACACTAGAACCACAGCTTATCCCAGTTTTTCCTTTGTGGCATCAGACATTTCTGAGATACTCGTTATTAATTTGAATGTTTCAATACTTTTTTGAAGTGTTGTCACTATTGAGTTTTTCTCGCAAATGGTATGGAATTTCAAAGGCAGAATAAAGCGACCCGCTGTTTAAAAATTTGACTATCGCTTCAGTATACCAAGCGGGATTGCTAAGGCGGTTAAATATATGGCCCGCATTCCGGATGTCGTGGGCTCAATTCCCGTGGCCGACCTTCCTGACCCATGGTTTTTTCGGGGTTTTTCCTGGTCGCCAGGTGAATGCTGGGAAGGATCCTTGCATCCCCTGAATTTCCTTTACCTCCATTTCATTTCTATTTTCATTTCACTTCATCTTTCATTCGTTGGTCTCTTTTAGGGTTGGAAGTGTCGGCGATGGTGTTTCGGTGCAGCGTGGCAGGGGAAAAGGATGTGACTCTCTCCGTCCCTCGGCTTTCGGCTGGCTGCCGGGGTATCCGAACCCCCTTGAGGG
Source organism: Deroplatys truncata (assembly GCA_030765065.1). NCBI lineage: Eukaryota > Metazoa > Arthropoda > Insecta > Mantodea > Mantidae > Deroplatys > Deroplatys truncata. The sequence goes on from CM060990.1 coordinate 43,683,596, forward strand.
ACGTTGGACCCCTCTGTGTAGGGTGGGGTCCCCGATCTGCTTGTCCGTCTACCGGGGAGTCCCTATCTGAAAACTTAGGGAAAATGCCATTCCTGTGCCGTAACTCCTGGTTCCGGCCGTCCGGTGTCTCCTCTCACCTCATCCTTCCTCCCGGGGACGCCTCTTGTGGGGCGTAGGTATTTTACCTACAGCGAAATGGGCAATTAAATTATTTCTTCAAGCGTTTCTCGATCGACATGAAGTAGATAAGAAAATAAGATTTTATAAGAAAACTTGTAGAAGAGATATAAAAATAAACGATGGTGGGAAGGGAAAGTCCTATGAATGTTAGGGGTTTTTTCGGCTCTAGCGCCCCAACCTAATGTAAGTTCACTTCGATACACTCTACCTTGGCTACACCAGGTGGATTATCGCATACAGTATCGGAACTGCTGAGAACCTAAATGTAGCTGACGTTCTACCGGTACCGGGCTCTGCTTATTACCGTTGTTAAAATTTCTACAAGCTTCATGCTAGTTCTCGTAGAAGTAGTTTCTATGGTTTTAGAGTTCTTTGCTGTTGTACCTCGCATTTAGTGCGATACAACATTCACGTGCATCCGAATACTGCAACTCTAAAATAATAGCCGTGTGGGGAAATCGATGCAGGCCTTCTGTGATTCACATCGAGGTCAGAACAGGTCGCTGCTACTGGTTGGCATCGTCCAACCACCCGGGGAATGTTGCCCCACCGGAGAAATAATTTCCTTCCGCCCGCCGCACAAACTGACAGTTTTGTGTAGAAGCAGCTTACGAGCAAAATATTTTCGTTCCTAAGGTCAGGATTACATAGCGACGTGCAGCAGCGAAGCAGTTCCGCTTTGTGTGAATATTACGTTCTATCTTTCAAGAAAGTAAATGTACACTTTTCGGGGAGCAGTATCATTCAGGCGTGAGTAGGGGGTATGAAAACTAAATCGACCGTGGTCGTCAGTTTAACTTGTCACTCACTTCGAAGATTTCTATGGCTATATTAACACAGTATGGCGAAACACGGACTAAATATCACAAAAAACTTGCAATTCTCTTGCTGCTGAGCTATTAACTACATGGCATTGACTAGAAAACGGAGAACACGTGGAATGATGATTTTAATAGAACCAACATCTATGTTATATATAACCCACGCACTAATATCTGTTGTCATACTTTTTATTCCAACTTTTTGACCTTGACGCAGTAATAAACAAAGTTACAGTTCTCTTGCAGCTAAGTTATTACCATGATTTCGAAGAAAATGCGAGGAGGTTGAATGGTAATTTTAATGGAGCCAATTTCTAAATACTATATACAATGCATCTGATCACAACAATCACATAAAATACCAAGAAACTGATAAATTCTCTTCTTCTTTCTCTGTTTAACCTCCTCTTATGTAGGACTTACACCCCCCAGGGTGACAGAATATCCAGTAAGGAAGTATATGAGACGAAATGATGGTGAAATGGATGAAAGGAAAGGTGATGACGGAGCAGTTGGTGGAATGAATAGTGGGCGAAACCGGAGAACCCGGAGAAAACCCACCACAAATCCCACATGCGGGTCCCTGGGATTGAACCCGGGCCGCCTCGGTGAGAGTCGAGCGGTCTAACCACTCGGCCATGGCGCCGCCTCAAACGGATAAATTCTCACCTTGAGAAAACGTAGCTTACAGCTGCAAATATAATTGTGTATAATTTGATGGAGTATAATGCATAAAACTGAAAAGGTATATTCTGTGTAATTGCTAGTTACTCCACTTATTAATAAATAACAAAACGAAGGCGATAGCTAAGGATAATGGTGCTTAAAAATCAAACTAAACAACTGCTATTTCATAGATGAGGCCACGCCATATATGAAGAATTTAATTAATTTCTGTTACATTTCAGGTTTATAGATAATGCATTTCTCCTGGAACTTGTCGAAACAATGAATGGAAAACAAAAATGAAAACTTGTGTTTTAGAAGCTGGTATAATCGCCCCCGGCTACGATTACATAGTTCATCCTTTCGTTCATGTGCAGAACACCGGTTTGGTTTCTGCAGATTATGTTGCCATAGCTCCATCTAGGATAAGTGTCTCGAGCATAACATTCGGGAAGAATTGCAGCACATTTCTGGGACTATCAGGTCCAGGGGAGTTAATTCAAGTGCCAGAAGGAATGACAAGTGCAGTTTATGTAGATATTCTCGAAAGCATTTTGCTGCCATCCCTTCGTGCTAGGTTCCCAGAAGAAGAAGAAGAAGAAGAAGAAGAAGAAGAAGTATTTATGCACGACAATAGTGGTGTGTATACCGCATATATCACCCAGGATAGGCTAACGAGACATCCAGAAATTATCTGCATGGACTGTCCTCCAAGATCTCCTGATCTGAACCCTATTGAACATGTATGGGCTTTCATGGTAAAGGAATGGGAAGAACGTCAACCAACCTCCTCGCATTTTCTTCGAAATCATGGTAATAACTTAGCTGCAAGAGAACTGTAAATTTGTTTATTACTGCGTCAAGGTCAAAAAGTTGGAATAAAAAGTATGACCACACGCTGGGGTTCGAACCGTGAATCCTCGACACAGTTGAGACAGCGTGCGTTTTACCAATGAGCTACGACAGCGGATATCAGGTCGGGGGTTATATATAACATATATGTTGGTTCTACTAAAATCATAATTCCACGTGTTTTCCGTTCTCCATGCCAATACCATGTAGTTAATAACTCAGCAGCGAAAGAATTGCAACTTGTTTTGTGATATTTAGTCCATGTTTCGCCATACTGTGTTAATACAGCCATAGAAATCTTCGAAGTGAGTGACGGGTTAAAATGGCGGCGACAGTATAGATCTACGACCACGGCCGATTTAGTTTTCATACCCCCTACTCACGGAACGCCTGAATCATAAGGACCCGCGAAAAGTGGACATTTACTTTCTTGAAGGGACAGTAACATGGGGTGGCTTTGGTCCACGTTTTTTGTTTTAAACCTCCCACAAATAGGCTTCAAATTGAAAACAAAATTTTGATCCGGTGTTGCCGAGTTTGATTACTAAAAATCGTAACAATTAATTGAGGTAATCTACACCTATTTTTAATGTGAATTATTATTGGAAAATGAATTCTTAAAGTTTTGCACTAAGAAAATTTTACAGCATCCTCTATCATCAAATGAGATTTATCTTACAGGCTTATTTAGAATTCACTACGAATTCGTGCGGGAGGTTCGCGGCTCAAATCCCGCCAGCACCGTACTCCCTGACTGAGGTAATTTCCAGGTTTTCCTCAGCCCTCATAATTGGCAAATGCCGGGAAGGTACCCTAAACTTAGGCATGGAACGTTTCCTTCCCAGAATTCCTTTCCTAAAAACGGGCGTTAAACATTACTCTTACCACGAATTCATGACGAATTTTAAGGAGCTAGTGGATTCTGACTCTACTTTTTTCTTGGCTCGTTATTTTTAAACTTTTTCCCTTGTATAAACACCACTTGCGCAATAATTGCTTCTAAACAAGTTACTTATTTTGGAGAAAGTATTAGGAATAGGACTAGGTGCGAAGCGGGACCTAGCACCTCGACTTACAAGTTCTTTATGCCCCCGGGAGCGAGAGGTGGGGTGAGAGAAGAGAGAGGGCGGCCGGACCAGGAGGTGCGATAGGGCAGAGTCCCTACCTTTCACAGATTGAAACTTTCCGGATGGTAGCTGGTGCAACCAGCTCCCCTCCCCCTGCAAGCTTGCACATCCCACTGCGGGGCCCGGGACTCGGAGACCGCCCCCATTCCGGAGACCAAGGGTTACATAGAGCTTCCTTTTCCCCTGCCATGCAACGCCGAGACACTTTCAATCCTGAAACAGACCAAGCAGATGAAATGAGAATGGAGGTGAAATAGAGGGACAGGGAATTTGGGGGATGTTATGAACATTCCCAGCATTCACTTAACGACCCGAGGAAACCCCCGAAAATACCCATGGGTCAGGACGGTCCGTCGCGGAGATCGAACCCAAGACCTCCCGAATGCGTGCCACAGACGTTACCACCTGAGCCGTCCCGAAAGTAGTAGAAACCACCAGAATTAAAATTTACTCCAGTATTTTGTGTCTAAATGATTTTAAATATATTTTGAACAGTAGCTTTTTGACCAATTGACAAAAATGAAGGTTTAAAAATGTTTTAAAGAAAAGCTGTTAACAGAAATAAGGACATCCAGAATAGCTTTAATGGTCATTTGATGAGAAGTAGTATCTAGAGCTATGCATTTATTTATAAAGTTTGAAATGTAGTGATACTGACTACGTGAGGTTCTCAACACCTTCAGAAAGTGTGGAAAAACAGTGGCCAGAGCTACGCAAATACACACATATAAATATAGTGTTTTGTAGTTTTTCAGTTGACTGATTAAGGAGACACCAAATATCGAAAACTGCCGAAAATATCATCCATTTTATACATATTTTTTACGCAAAATAGGTATGTTTTTAAATAAGTTTTTAAACATTTTTTTTAAACTGTAGTGTATCTCTTATTTTGTACTGTGAATTCTACACCACTTTACAAAAGAAGAGGCAATAACTCGTCTACACACTGGTGTAGAGTGGTAGACTTAAGTGTTTTAGGGAAAGCTTTACTCTACAAATTTACTGTACTGTAAAGTATAGCAGCTTCTATGTGCTGAAGCCGTGTGTTTTCTATATTTTCAAATACACTGCCGTTTGTGAAAACTGCAACACCAAGAAGGAAACGCATGAATTTAATGCCACACGTTAGGTACATGACAAGTAACAAATAATAAACTTTTCAAATCTATACACTACTTTTGAGCCTTAATAGTCAGTATTTGGTGTGGCCTTCATGCGCTGCAATTAGAGCTGCTATACGCCGTGGCATTGAATCAAAAAGGTTCTGAATAAGTTCCTGAGGGATTTCTCTCCACGCAGTGTTCCCACAGATCCGTGACACTGGTTACTGGAGGACCATGACGCACCAGGTGCCGACCAACCATATCCCAGACATGCAATGGCACCCGTCGCTCTCCGAAGAAGGCTTGTACATTCCTTGCAATATGTGGCCGGGCATTGTCCTGTTGAAATGTGGCCTGTGGAGATTCCTAAAGCAGGGGGAGTACCTCAGGCTCTACAACCACCGTTAGGTACTGGTTGCTGTTCAAAGTGTCCTCAATTCGTAGGAGGCGAGATCGGCAGTTGTAACCAATGGCGTCCCAAAACCATCACACCTGATGTATGTTCGCTATGCCGCTCAACAATGCAGTCCTCCAGGTTGCACTCACCACGGTACCGCCGGACACGTATGCGGCCATCACTTTGAAGCGGGACTCGTCCGAAAAGATTACATTTTGCCACTCAACACACCAGTGACGGTGTTCATGTGCCCATTGCAGTCGGAAGAGCTTGTGGTTTCTGGACAATGGAAGCCGACGTAATGGCATACATGCAACCAGTCCAACCTGCAACAGACGGCGACGAACCGTAGATGCAGACAAGTTCACACCTGTTGCAGTGCTCCAGCGTCGAGTGGTGGATGAAGCTGTACGGTCCGTTATGGTCATGCGGACAAGATGACGGTCATTCCGTGGTCCAGTATCCGCTCTTCGTTGCGTACGTCCTTCATCTATCCACTGCTTTCACACACGCATCACTGTCGTAGCAGCATGCCCTTTACGAGCCGAAATGACACGGTATGAGAAACCCGCTTCCCGGAGACCGATCATTTCGCCCCGTTCGAACTCACTCATATGGCTCCCTTTGACGTCGACGACGCATACTGGCGCTCAGTTGTTTCCATCTTGTTTGACAGCTCTGCACTGACTACACAGGGCACAACACTACCTTGTCGGACCGACACGAGAGGGCTTTGCTCGGCCTACGTGTACCCCATCTCTCTGCAAACCTAATCACTTATTGCTTGCACACTCTTCTACAGTTCCAACAAGTTTGGTGTTATTCGGGAAACTCTTTCTTAGTGTTGCAATTTTCAAAACAGCAGTGTATATGCGAGTTTGTTTTCTCCAGTTTTGATTTGAACAGTTATTTCTGTGAGTGACATTTTTTTATATAAATGACCGGTTTTCACAGAAACTTTTAAAGGTAGCTAACTTCAAGTTTAGGATGATAAAAGCAACCTCTCATTGCTTTTGTTAACCTATTTTGGTGTTAATAACATGGTTGGTTATTTTATAAAAGAAAATACTTGTTGATGAATTTTAATCAAACCATGGTATAATTAAGAAAATAATCGTATAAATTGGATAAAATTGGATCAGTGTGCTTACAAGGCATTTATCTACATCTTTTAAACATTTTCAGTCTGGTATCTTAAATAGTTTCTGAGATAATGGGTCATGGATTAGGAGATTTAACACTGAGGAAATGGGGCTTTTAACCTCCCATTAAAAATGCTTGATACGAGTTATATGGCTATGTTTATCACGTTTGAGAAAGGTAATCTGTACAGCGCTAAATGGTGGAATAAATTTTAGAAGCAAGCCCAGAATGCTTATCGACAGACCCCCATTCTGTTTGCTTCTCTAGTTTACATTTTCCACCGGCTTGCAAACACTGGTGAATGTGTACATGACTCCTATTGGTTTTTAGTGAATGCAGATCAGGACAAACAAATCGTGCACCACGTTACGAGTTACGATAAAAGGGTTCAAAAGCGAGAGGTTCGTGGCGAAAAGGTTGATTACTATATCGGAGAATTGTCAGAGATTCGTTCACACATTTGTTACCGTAAACATCAGGGAGAGACTATTTCTATTGAGGGGTTATTTAAATCAAAGTATTTATTTGGATATCCCCTAAAATATCGGTTTGTTGTTTTTATGGACAGAATATCAAATTCTACGCATATCGTAAACCAAACCTTTTGCTTCTTATATTATTTATTTCACCCATAAATTTACGCCTGTAATTAAATAACCATTACATTGGGTTAGTATTTTCTTTGACTCCTCAGGAACTGGCCATAAATCGCAACATAATAAAGATATCTCCAAATGTTTTTATTGTTTAAGAGTAGATAAAAAGTCGTATCTCCTCAATACTAAATTTAATAAATTCATGACCCATTACCTCAGAAACGATTCAAGATATCAGACTGGAATTTTTATAGGAAATAAATGCATACCTTCTAAGTCTGTTGATTTAATTTTATACAGTAATGTCATTTATTAAGAAATATAGGATATGTTCTATACGATTTTTATTAAACTATATGAATAATTATTTTTACAGAATAACCAAATCTCTTATTAACACCAAAGAAGATCCACCACAGCATTAAGCTGTTGCTTTTGTCATATTAATATTTCATATGGCTATCTTCAACAGTTTATGAGAAAAGGGCCTTTTATAGTAGAAAGCATCATTCACAGCAGAAGTGTTCAAAGTAAAAATGGGAAAAAAAACTCATATTTGCAAAGAAATAAGCGACATGATTTGGACATAAGGAAGCAGCCATAGTTTCCAGTGGTACCAATCTGAAGAGAAAAACCTTCCCTAAGACATGCACTAAAATTTACTTCTCTACTGCAAAAAGCTTAGTGAGAACGGAGTATTGTTTCGTTATTTTGTTGTATTGTTACTTTTTACGTTGTTATTTGCCCCACGCCTTGGGAGCCAATTTGAAGTGGGTTGTATTGAAAGAGTTGTGTTATAGTTCAACTGTTGGGGGCCGAACTTGAAGTTCGTTGCAACCGCACGTATGGTAAAAAGTTTCCGGTGGCCTTTTCCCCCAAAAATGTTTAAAAATATTAATTTTTGTAATTGGTCTGTTTCTTTAAATATTATATATTTATGTTTACGTCGGCTGCGTCAGTATTATTGTTAGAGGCATGTTTCTCTTTGCAGGGTTGTGGTGTGACTGAAGAATGCTAGGCTTACACAGATTATAGTTTTACTTCACTCCTTTTATTAATGCTTGACACGATTTAAGTAACACTTCACTGATATAGAGAGCTGTGATATTTTTTTAATTAATTATTTGCACTTTTTAACACGTAAACTATTTCATCTCACACTGAATACGTATTAAATTTCTCGAGGACGTGTCTCGCGTTAGGAAGACTGTCTGCAAGTAACACGTCCAGTTATGAGCGCTGTCTACAAGCAACTGAATTGATTTCTACAGCCTAAATTTGTAAATTTCTCTATTTCAAGTCTCTGATTGGCTAATCCTACTCCAATAGAATATCTTCATTTAACTAAAGCTTTTTCTGGTTGATTGGCTATTTATTAAACTGTCTCAAAATTTACATTATTGTTGCTCCAATAAAGACTAGTAGCATTTAAACTTTCAAATTCATTATTGCCTCATTGTTAGCAACTTTTAACCTATTATTCTCACAGCTCCAACATTATTGAACATGTATACAATAATATAAACATTTATGACTAATATACACCTTTTATATGTTGTTAGATACACATATTGCTTTAAAGCGGCTGTTATTGAATTATATATATTATAATTAGACTGAAATTATTTAAGTGTTAAAAATACTGCCTCAATAGGAGTTAGGATTTTTTCTGTGAAGTGATGCATAGTATAAATTGGAGGTGCAGTATTCTTTGAGAATATATTTTAAATACAAATATGGTGTAATTCTAATTTATAAGACTGCACAAAAGCCTCAAAATGCCATGTTTTATCAATTTTCGCCAATTAAGCTCCTCCTCTTTATAATTTATATGTGTTTTTGCAATAAAAACATTAAATGTACACACTTTTCCACGGCTTTTCAGCCGCACTGAATGCCTAACACTAACTGCAAGGCCTCGATACGTGAATCAGGGTCATTCTAATGCATTACAAGTGAACCGTCGACAACTGACTGTTTCTTATGAGGGTCAAGGTTGTATGCATAACTTTTTAACCCGTTGGTATCCATTATGATGACGTTTGCATGGTGCAACGAAAGGTCAGCTGAATCTTTAAGCACATTTATGAGCATTCGTTTCGAAATATCTGAGCGTCCAATGTAGAATCCTAGGGTAAACATTAAATTGAAACAGTCTGTATCGATTAAGCATAATTGTCTAATTTACTACTTTAATATGCCACGATGAATGAAGTCACTTCTTATAGTGGTTAAAGTAAGCATCATTTATAACACAAATAGTTCATGTTTTAAAAAAGTGAAAATTTAGTAATAAATGTAGGTACTTGTCAAGAGAATGCTTAATTTTTTTCGTTTTCATATAGCTCTTATCTGTCGTAGATGACACTAATGTTTTGTTATTCTGAAAGGGACACATGCCCATAGCTTAAGGGGTTGCTCTACACATGTAGAGTAGAAATTGGTTGCACGCGTTTTAACACAGAAAACTACAAATAAGAGCATAATTCCGTGAACAAGTAATCGCCTTTACAGTTTTAAGTATCAAAAACCAGTATCGATATCGAGAAATAATGGTATCGTCTCATCACTAATTATTAGTTTTTAGTGGAGTATGTATAATTGTTAACAGTAATTTACTATGATAATTAATTGATCTAATAACGGTTAACGATGAAACTAGTGATTTAAAGTGCTTACGAGATTGTAAATCGACATTGGAGTATGTTATCTCAAGATGAATTTGAGAAGCCTTGTAATTTACCAGGAAAAGTGCGAATTGTTTGGGGAATTAATGTCGTGCATACTATCTTGGTTAGAGCAACGGCACGGAAAGCCGAAGATCCGTGGTTCAACCCCCGGCTATGGCGCTGAATTTTTCATGTGATTATTATATATACATTTCCAGTACTTTGACGAAATTACGCGTCCGTAGGTGAGTATTGAATGAGAGAGAGAGAGAGAGAGAGAGAGAGAGAGAGAGAGAGAGAGAGAAAGGAGGTGAGCATTGTCTTGGCGCAAATACTCTGGACGTACTTGACTTATTTTGGAACGATTTTGGAACTCATTGCTTTTTGGAACTGAACCGACCGGAATCGTTCCTGAAAAAATAATAATTTTTCTCGCTTCTAATTTTAGAATACTGTACCAAATCTCATTTGGTAAATAAACGTCTGCATTTCATTACAGCATATACTAATTATTTTTATAACATTTACAAAAACCTATTTACAATTTTTACTTATTTTAAGGGTCTTCGGATTTTATAAAACTAAAATATTGGATTGAGAATAATCCATACTATCATTAAGAGAAGTCGGCAATGTTGGTAAAGTGGTTATGTTTACGTTTTCGTAGTAAAGTGAACAAACGCAGCGATTTACGCAGTTGATGCGCGGTGATCACCAAGCGCTCTGCGAATCTGTGAGGAAATGCTCAGAATCACATACTGCTTAGTAAGCGTTTAGATTGTTTAACCACACAGCTACTTGCTTGATCTTCAGTTCAAAACAAACGTGCGAGAGCGACCATGAGCGCGTGAAGTAAGTTACTTCTTTAATTATTGTAGACGAAACCTTATCAGTAACCATTACAGTAAAATATATGTTTGATTGTGTTTAAATTACAGAATCTTACCATATATAATAAAATTATTTTTCTTAATGCGTAAGCGCCTACACTTGAAAAAATGGAAATTTCTTCACTTAATATAAATAAGAAGAACATTATGCCATCAATATGAAATTAAAGCTTAGGTAACCAAAATACAGCTCGATTTAACTAGTTAGATTTAAAGGTTTTAGAGTTATAACAGCTTGAAGTTGGGAATTTTAGGAAGATACCATAAATTAGAAAATTTTAATTGCAAAACTATGATGTTCTATACAGGATGTATCTTTATTAGTGTCATATATTTGGGGGACGTGTTCCTGACATCAAAACAGTAAAATAGTTCATATAAACATGGGTTTGAAAATCATTTATTTCAGAGTTACAACACAAAATCGAAAATTACAAAAATTGCTCGAAGTGGCTTCCTCTTGCTTCGATGCATGCAGTAAGCCTGCGTTCCATGCTCTGGCGTACTCTGTTGAAAATTCCTGGTGTGTTTCGATTTGGTCAAATCCAGTTTGGATACGTCCTCTCAAAATGTCAACATCAAGTAACAAGAGTCGCATACACCAAGGACTTCAAATGTTCCCAGACGAAGAAATCCATTGGGTTCAAATCAGACGATCGAGCAGGCCATGTAATGGGTCCTCTTCGACCAATCCATCGTTGCGGAAATCGATCATTCAAAAACTTACGATCTATCTATCATACCGAAATGAGCTGAAGCACAATCGTGTAAAAACCACATTCGTTGGATGATGTCCAGAGGCACATCAGTTAAGTGATGCAACCTGTTTCTGAGAAACTGGAAATAGGTTTGTCCATTCAGACGCGGAGGGAAGAAGTAGGAACCAATAAGGTGATCATGAATGATTCCATCCCAAACGTTGAGAGAGAACCTATGTTGATGGTTGTCCTGTCGTACTTCATTAGGGTTTTTAAATGCCCAGTTATGAGTGTTATGAAAATTGAAGATGCCGTCGCGAGTAAAACCAGCCTCATCCGTGAATAAGATACAGGTTAGGAAAATGATGAACACAGCGCACTGCTGTAACATGCGTTGACAGAAACGTCTTCTTGGCCCAAAGTCCGCCTCATTTAATCCTTACACACGTTGAAGGTGATGCGGGTACAGAAGATTTGCATGCAGAATTCTCCAGATAGTCATATGACTAACTCTTTCCCCTACAGCCATACGTCTTGTGCCTTGTGATGGGTCTGCATCCACAGCACGAAGAACTCGTTCTTCAAGCTCAATGCCTCGTACCGCTTTTGGTCTCCCAACATCCCTAGTACTCCTCTCAAATGCGCCATTCTCTCTCAAGCGTTGGTGAATTCGTGCGAATGTTCTTGCACACGGTGACTGCCTATCAGGGTACCTTTCTGCATAAAGTTCACTTGCTCGTGCTGCATTGCCGTCTGCACGGCCATTCGTGTAGTGCATATCCGTCTGTTCACTCATGGAATACATCTTCTTTGAACCTATAACAACGAAACGGTTGATTTTCAGACCCATGTACATATGAACTTTGCTGTCAGCAACACGTCCCCCAAATATATGACACCAATAAAGATATTTTAAGCGTTTGCATAAAGCATTGTGTCGGGCTTGTCTACAAACACAAAAAGTTTCGTTCCGTTTAAAAAATACAAGGTCCGTTTTCCTTCTATTTCGGACGATTTGAAATGGAATGTCTCGTATCCAAACGAAGGCTGCGTATAAACCCCGAGCCGAACCAAACTGCTGGAAAGAGACGAGTTCGACCTCTACGTAGGAACCAGAGCAACTGCCTGTTCGCTGCACTTATTGTTGAAGTAAAAACGCATTCGTAGTCGAGAATCCTGTGCTGCAACATGTTGTTATAGCACTTTTATGTTGCTTATAAGCATTCTAAGGCGGTGCATCTACTTCCTGTGCGTTATGTAAAGTGTACTCAAGCAGCATCGATGCTGCCATCTTGTTGACCTTTAGCTGATGGTATTGTGTCACAATATATCCGTGACAAATGTACGAGGAAGCTCATTTAAGTTTCTTGCGTTGATGGCATGCGAATAAATGTCCTTGATATGAGTAAAGTCACCTTCATGTATCCACCAGACTTTCAATTAGTTTCTGAACAGAAATGGGTCAGTCAACAGCTGTGGTGCGGAGTTTCGAAATGGCTATATCATCCGTAAAGTTACCAGTATGCATACTCATCCTCCATCCCACGGTTTTGTTCACTTGTTCCGTATTTGCCGAACTGTTGAGGTGAAGGTTAACTGGACTCTAGAGGCGTCGCATAATATATGTCCCAATCTTAGTTCCCGGAAACTTCACAATTCATCGTCTTCATAAGCACTGTAACTTCAACTCGCCATGAAAACACTGTTTTTTTTTTTCGAAGAAAGGGAAACATAATCGTAATTTTTATGCAGATATTCTTAGTTGCCATACAAAGGCTAGAGAATACACTCAGGGATTCGAAATGAGGCACAGGAACTAGTGGAATGGGTTAAATGTTTAGAGTACAGGATAACTGTAAACAGGGTATGCCATTTTTCTGCGAGTACCTCGTACAACGCCATAAACTTATCGACATCTGTAGCCGAGTTCGATAATTCACGGACTTGCGTACGTGAGGTCTGTTGTTCAAATCCCGCCAATACCGTCATTCCTGACTGAGGTTCCTTCCAGGTTTTCCTGTCCTCATAACTGGAAAATGCCAAGGAGATGCCCTTAAAGGGTCAAGGCACTCTGAAATGGTCAGAAATAACATTTTTTGTTTCAGAAAATATATACTTTTTGGGGATCAAGAGGTTTTTAAGACATTTAAATATCATTTAAATGCTAGTCTGCATTCCTTTAAAGCTGTCATGCAACGCCCCTTTTTAGAACATTTTTTTAACTTGCAACAACGAACGGCTATATCATACCCAGTGAGCAGTTCAGCAGGCCAGGACCAAGAGAAGGCAATCAGAAAAGCTGAAGCAATCCAGTAATGAAGGTGCAGATGATTATGACCCTGGAATGTACTGAAGTTGTCAGAATTTTAATGTTCAAACTTTAAATTCAGTTTTCTCAAAAGTATGAGCTGAAATTTTCAGTACATGTATACAATACATAGTTAAACTTTTTAAACCACCATCATGATTTTATAATGCATATTAGTGATATTAAGAAAGCTACAACATTGCAAATCTTACATATTTTTACTTTTTTGACTTTGCAATTTTTTTTTCAATTTTTAGTGAACTGATATACATAACTAAATAATTGAGGTTCAGAAGATAGATGATTATAGAATAATTCATAAAAATTTCAGGAAAAACCATTGAGAAATTTAAGAGCAGTGGGAATTAAGGTGTAATTTCCATGAGTTCAGACTATCTTGTCCCCTTAACTTCGGCCTGGAGCGTTTCCTTCCCAAATTTCCTTTCCGAATATTATCATCATTTTATTTATCAGTGTTCACCGCCTGTGGTGCCGTATGCTACAATAAATTTAACGAAACACGAACTGTGTATTTTAATGAACTGAGGCAGTATTTTTAACACTTAAATGATTTCAGCCAAATTATATAATATATAAATTCAATAAATGCCCGCCTTAAGGCAATATGTGTATGTAACGATATGTAAAAATGAATGAAACAGTCATTGTATATGTTTGTATTATTGTATCCACGTGTAATCATGTTATGTGAATGTATTACGTAATTTAATGATGTAGGAACTGTGAAAATAATAGGTTAAAAGTTGCTAACAATGAGGTAACCTTGAGGCAATAATGAGTTTGACAGTTTAATAATGTTACTTGTGATTCTTGGAAGCAATAATGTAATTTTAGTGACAGTTTATAAAAATAGCCAATCAACAACCAGAAAAAGTTTTAGTTAAATGAAGATATTCTATTGTAGTAGGAATAGCCAATCAGAGACTTGAAATACAGAAATTTACAAGTTTAGGCGGTTGAAATCAATTCAGTTGCCTGCAGACAGTGTTTGTAACCGGATGCGAGATGCGTCCTCGAGGGATTTTATACGTATTCGTGTGAGACGAAAAATAGTTTGCGTGTTAAAAAGTTCAAGTAATTAATAAAAAAATCTCACAGCTCTCGCTATATCAGTGAAGTGTTATTTAAATCATGTCAAGCATTAATAAAAAGAGTGAAGTAAAATTATAATCTGTGTAAGCCTACATTCTTAGTCCCACCACAACCCTGCCAAGACATCCATGTCTCTAAAATAAATACTGACGCGGCCGAGGCAAACATAAATATTAAATATTTAAAGAAACAGTCAAATTACAAAGTTAATATTTTTAAACATTTTTTTTTTTGGGGGGGGGGAAAGCCACCGGAAACTTTTTACCATACGTGCGGTTGCAACTACAAGTTCGGCTCCCAAACAGTTGAAATACAATACAACTCCTACTTCAAATCGGCTTTTCCATACGTGAAACAATAACCTACTACAGAACTCGCAGCAACTTTTTGTCAGTCTCCTATGATTTCCCTCTTGTACACGGTTCAGTAGTATGAAGAAGACTTGGCAGTTATTTATAGCGTTTTTCTCGAGGAAAACACGAGGAAATGCTTCCATGCAATGGGTTGTTTGAAATAATAAGTTTTCTTGAAAATCTTCGGCTGGCATGTTAAATGGTGTCTAACTCAATTATGAAATTTGTAACTTCTTCATTATTTAGGTTTTGAGTTATACTGTTCACGCGCGCGCGCGCGCGCACACACACACACACACACACACACAGGAGTGGTTTCAATGGACCTCAAAACGCGTACATCTGGCGAAATCGTGCTATCCAACGTGAGGAAAACGGCTGGAAACACTTCAAATTTGAATATTGAAAGAAATGTTACGAAAGAAAAAGTAATAAGGCTGCTTTAGAAAGAGTTGGGGAAGGAAGAAAAATACCTAAATTAACCAGGAAGGGGAACATTTTTTCCCCCTGTAGATCGTTAGCTTTGTTGCCCATAAACTCAATTACAAGTTTCGAGCATTGTCAAGTACAAAGATAAAAACTTACATTACGGTTTAGAAAATATACATGTTTGTTTACACTTTGTTGAAAGTATGAATATTGTAAGCGGCTCTTTCAGCATTGTTAAGTACAAAGAAGAAGCTCAGTAATATTATATACAGGATTGTTTAAAATATACTTTTTTACATTCTGTTTGAATCTAATGCTGTTGCTTTCACATTTTACTTCAGTTGGTAGTCGGTTGTGCATATATAAACCAAATATAAAAGGATCTTTGTTTATAGATTTTAAATTATAACTATTTTGGGGCAAGTCCAATTTACATCTTGTGTCGTGACCATGTAGTTCACTATTTGTTTTAGGTTTGTGCAGTTCAGTCAGACAGATTACTTTATATATGTACAAAGACACTGCAGTAAACAGTTTTTCTCTTTTGAAGACTTCCTTGCAGGACTCACGTTCCCATTTTGAACATTGTTCTGATACATTTCTTTTGGAGTACTAGAACCCTCTGGATGAGGTTATTACTACAACCACCCCATACTTCTATGCCATATTCAATGTGCGAGTTGAGGCAGTATTTTTAACACTTATATGCTTTCAGTCTAATTATATAATATGTAAATTCAATAACAGCCCGCCTTAAAGCAATATGTTTATGTAACAATATATAAAAAGTGTATATTACAGTCATTGTATATGTTTGTATTATTGTATACATGTAATAATGTTATGTGAATGTATTACGTAATTTAATAATGTAGGACCTGTGAGAAACAGGTTATAAGTTCCTAACAATAAGGTAACCTTGAGGCAATAATGAATTTGAAAGTTTAAATGCTACTAGTCATTATTGGAGCAACAATAATGTAAATTTTGAGACAGTTTAATAAATAGCCAGTCAACAACCAGAAAAAGCTTTAGTTAAATGAAGGTATTCTATTGGAGTAGGATTAGCCAATCAGAAACTGAAAATGAAGCAAAATTTACAAATCCAGAAGTCAGTTGCTTGTAGACAGCGCTCATAACTGGACGCCTTGGTTGTAGACAGTGTTCCTAACCCGACGCCAGACAAGTCCTCGAGAAGTTTAATACGTATTCGTGTGAGACAAAAATAGTTTACGTGTTAAAAAGTGCAAGTAATTAATAAAAAATAATCTCACAGCTCTCGCTATATCAGTGAAGTGTTATTTAAATCGTGTCAAGCATTAATAAACGGAGTGAAGTAAAACTATAATCTGTGTAAGCCTACATTCTTCAGTCGCACTACAACCCTGCAAAGAGAAACATGTCTCTAAGAATAATACTGACGCAGCCGCGGTAAGCATAAATATATAATATTTAAAGAAACAGTCAAATTACAAAGTTAATGTTTTTAAACGTTTATTTGTTTTGGGGGGGGGGCAAAGGTCACCGGAAAGTACATTTGGGGCGAAGGCTACCGGAAAGCGGGTACTATACGTGCGGTTGCAACGAACTTCAAGTTCGGCTCCCAACAGTTGAAATATAATACAACTCCTTCAACACAAACTACTTCAGAGTAAGTTAACCCATAATATATAGTTTTGAGAACATTTATGATGGTGTTACTAGCAGCTTGACTAAACATGGTTTAAAAAAGTGATGAACGAGAAAAAGTTTCGGGTAAAATTAAATTTGAGTTTTATTTATGGGCGCTCTTTAACTACTATGGTTTTTAGCGTCCCATTCTATTTTGGGCGTGAAAGACCGGTAAATTTGCTCAGAGGCCTCTTTATCAGGCTTAAGGTTCTTTTACGTGCCGTAAATCTACGACACTGGACCACCGGCTTTAGTTCCCTTCCGAAGGAAGGCATGCTATGGGTTTTTACGCCCGAAAAAATTCATCGCCCCCTCCGCCGGGTTTGAACCCAAGACCTTGGCAACTAGTGGCTAGCACGGTACCACTAGTCCACGGAGGACGACAAGTTTCGGTCAATGAGACAATACCAGATAATAAACTACAGTAAGTAGGGACGAGACCTCGATAGCGTCGATACCTCGATACTCGGTAGTATCGAAGTATGTCTAATACTTTGAGATAGATCTTCGATACTTTTTCGATGGTTATAAATTGTTTAAGTTTTGTATTATTGAAGGTTGTTGCGTTTAACTAGGAATGAAAGGAGTCGAGACTTCTCGTTATTGCCTTGCACGTGTCACCAAAGAGTTGCTGGACTATAGTTCTTGATAGACCTTGACTGTGTTTCCTGTGCGTGAATCAATGCAACATTCCATAGACCCCTGTATCTAAAGAAAAATATGCAAACAATGGGGGAAAGAGTAGAGGCACTCGTGTAACAGTTAGCGTTAACTGAGTTGTGAATGAAGTTGGTTTAGCTAGCGCACTAAATCACGTTTTTGCAATAGCCTGACTTGATGACTCACTGTCAGGCATTGCATTTACCTACTTCGGTGACCAAAATCCGTGAATCCATCAGAAATAAATCAGAACTTAAGGCGTGAGATAATGCAGTGAATGCATGGAAATATTTGTTCTTTCCTTATATGTGATAGTTTGTGTTTACGTAAGTCAAACTCGGGTCACGAGCGTAGCTTACAGGTATACCGTACGATTTATTTCCATAATATACACTATGTGATCAAAAGTATCCGGACACGCCACATACATACATTTTTCATCTTAGGTGCATTGTGCTGCCACCTACTGCCTGGTACTCATTATCCGCGACCTCAGTAGTCATTAGACATCGTGAAACACCAGAATGGGACGCTCCGTTGGAACTCACGGACTTCGAACGTGGTCAGGTGATTGGGTGTCACTTGTGTCAGAAGTCTGTACGCGAGATTTCCACACTCCTAAACATCCCTAGGTCCACTGTTTCTGATGTGATAGTGAAGTGGAAACGTGAAGGGACATGTACAGCACAAAAGCGTACAGGCCGACCTCGTCTGTTGACTGACAGAGAACGCCGACATTTGAAGAGGGTCGCAAAGAGTAATAGGCAGACATCTATCCAGACCATCACACAGGAATTCCAAACTGCATCAGGATCCACTCCTAGTACTATGTCAGTTAGGCGTGAGGTGAGAAACCTTGGATTCCATGGTCAAGCGGCTGCCACACATCACGCAGGAAAATGCCAAACGACGCCTCGCTTGGTGTAAAGAGCGTCAACATTACACGATTGAACAGTGGTAAAACGTTGTGTGGAGTGACGAATCACGGTACACAATGTGGCAATCCGATGGCAGGGTGTGGTTATGGCGAATGCCCGGTGAACGTTATCTGCCAGCGTGTGTAGTGCCAACAGTGAAATTCGGAGGTGGTGGTGTTATGGTGTGGTCGTGTTTTTCCTGGAGGGGGCTTGCACCCCTTGTTGTTTTGCGTGGCACGATCACAGCGCAGACCTACATTGATATTTTAAGCACCTTCTTGCTTCCCACTGATGAAGAGCAATTCGGGGATGGCGATTGCATCTTTCAACACGATCGAGCACCTGTTCATACTGCACGGGGTGTGGCGGAGTGGTTACACGACAATAACATCCCTGTAATGGACTGGCCTGCACAGAGTTCTGACTTGAATCCTATAGAACACCTTTGGGATGTTTTGGAACGCCGACTTCGTACCAGGCCTCACCGACCTACATCGATACCTCTCCTCAGTTCCGCACTCCTTGAAGAATGGGGCTGCCATTCCCCAAGAAAACTTCCAGTACCTGATTGAAAGTATGCCTGCGAGAGTGAACGCTGTCATCAAGGCTAAGGGTGGGCCAACACCATATTGACTTCCAGCATTACCGAGGGAGGGCGCCACGAACTTGTACATCATTTTCAGCCAGGTGTCCGGATACTTTTGATCACGTAGTTTATATAGAAATTGCATTAAAAGAAATTTTCAGCACAAAATGTAAATTGCATAAAAAGGGAAGCAAAGACATGGTTTATTATTATTATTATTATTATTATTATTAGCCTTAAGTAACATAGGGGATATATAAACATTATCAAGATAAAACATTGCTTCCAATTGGAGAATGGAGACAGTTTCGGAAGTAGCATACCATACAAAATTGGTTACATGTGTTTAAACATAGAAAACTAGTAACAAGAACGTAGTTCAATGAACAAGATATCGACTTTACAGTTTTTTTATAAAGTGAGTACCTAGTATCGGTGTTCAGAAATCAGTATCGAATCGAGAATCGATAAATAGTGGTATCGTCCAATCACTAATAATAAGATACATGGGGAGACGAAGAGAAAAACTGACAAGAGAGGAAATGGTGGAGACTGGGTTTGAAGTGAAGGACTTGTCGTTGCAGGGTAAACTAGGATAAATTAATTTCCTAGCAAAGTAGGGGGGAAAAATGTTCTAATTCTTATTTTCTCTGCCACCTACCTAAACCTAAGTAGTAAGAGGAAGTATTGTGTTCCACTGAAAAATTCGATGTCGAGATTTCGCTGAAAATACATGTTTTGGGCCTCCCTGAATCCGAAAAGAAAGCAGTTTTGGAAAAGGTCTGTGTGTGTGTGTGTGTGTGTGTGTGTGTGTGTGTGTGTGTGTGTGTGTGTTTTATCGTTTAGCATGAAGTAGATAGAAGAATAAGCTTTTGTAATAATAGTTTGTTGAAGCATTGGTAGACAAAGTCATGTGAATGTAATGCATCGGATTTTTTTTTCTATCTAGCTTTTTCCCACAACTTTGACGGTAGACCTCTCGTCACAAAGGCCGTGAAAAATGCGTGTGTGAAGGCCGCAGATTTACGGTTGTTTAACCAGATCGAATTTCGCCTAGGCAGGATGTCGGAATCTTCTTGCATTTGTGCCGCTCTGTGTTCAATCTCGGCAGAGAAGTCATACGCATTTGAGAACCAAAGCATTAGCAATTTCGCTGCTGGTGGTCAGAGGTGACTTTACTAATATAACTTAAGCCTGAAAGAGTCTGAACAGTAACACGTGAACTGTCAGTTATAATAACGCAATGAAAACGTATTTCTGAAAAATGCAATTCTTTGTTGGTGTCTACAGATTTATTACTAGAGCCCGGATGATTAGGCATTTATAATAATCAAAATAGACAGACAGAACAGGCAATTAAAACTTAAGCAGAGGCACGTTAAGTTTTAAAATATCTGAAATATTGCATCCACATGACTTCTTCTACCCTCTTTTGTTAGTTAGTGGGTATACAAATTATTCTTACGAAAATAGCTACATTACACATTTCGTTATAGTAGATATAAAGGGAGTAGCGATACTCAAATGTTTAAAAACTAAATGGTATGTACAGACCTAAAAATTCCATGCTGTTTGCGTGCCATCGCAAGAAACAACTGCGAGGAGTTGAAAAGAATGATAAAAGTATTGAACAATTCGAACCATTAATAACGTATATCTCGGAAATTGCTAACGCCACAAAGAAAGTTACTTGAAATAATTTGTGTGTTTTAAAGAGATTTATATTGTTTGTGTAGTAGGGGAAAGGTCACTATTGAACCACTTACGCCTAAATAGTAAATAATAATTATAACTTCAAATCAAAATTTTCAGAAACACAAGCGTTAAATTGATAAATCCTTGCGCTATCAATATCCTCAACACAATTTAAAATTAATACAATTATCAATTAAATAACATTTAAAAAGTGAGATGGTGTAAATCCGTTCAAATTAGGAAGGTGGTCCTTAAATTGAACCACGCGGCTCTTAAAATGAACCACATACTTTTAAGTTTAAAAGTATTTTTATTAATACAAAATACCCATATTTTATTGTACATTCAAAACAAATATACTATCAGCAACAAAAGTAGAGTCCAAAATTGTGATAAGAATAGCAATTTCCTTGAACATTTTGAAGTTTTATATAATGACAATCACTTGGTTTTTGGAATAGGTATTATTTGCAAATATAGTTTTTACTAATTTTTACTCTCATACAAAAGAGTCCAATTATACACAGTCTTTAGAATAAAACACTTTCTTCTTAGCACTAACTTTGCACACTTTTGGTGAAGCCATATCCTACAACTCGTACACTGGATCATGTTCATAATTTCAGACAATTCACATTCACATATTCATGTCAGCCACTGTTTTTAACATGACTTTTTTTTAACTTAGCATATTATGTGGATATTTATTCACAAGATATACTATTCGCAGTTGAACAACCCTAAAACTTCAATAGGTTTCCTAAATTGGACCAGTTCAATATAGGGTTCAAACAGTGGTTCAATTTACGAGCCACGCCATTTTGGAGGCTTTAGCATCTATGTGACAAGGAGAGACGCTGCTTGCAAAAAACGTATGCATGAATATTGTTGCTAAATAAACACTTCATAACATGTAATATATATAGCTTATCTCAAACTTGCCTAATTGGTCGTATAAGCTTAGCTAGATGAGTCAAATATTACCTCTGAAGCACCAAAAACACACAACACTTCATACAACTGAAACCACAGCTCAGAATGCGAAGTCAACAACTCCAAGCATTCATAGCTGTACACGCCACGCTTCTACTAAAATTATGGTGCCATCTGTCGAACAGTTTAGAAAATATCGGAGCGTTTCAATTTAAGAAGCGGTTCAAATTAGGGACTTTCCCCTACGTTTTCGTTTATCGCTTAACGTTTACCAGTTATACAACGTTATTCAAAATTTCTTCCGAACGAAGCGGACTTTACAGGCTATTCCCAGAAAATTCAAGATGTACATTTTATTTGTAATGTCAATATCTTTAATATATGCATTTTAATCAAAACGGTTAGAGCCATTGTTTAGAAAATAAAAATTTCGGAAAATGTTCCATGTAAAGGTTACTTTGGGACGGAGGTATTTTCTTGAAAATCTTCGTGTCGCATCTTTAGAAGATGCTGAACGCAAATACCAAGTTTGGTATTTGTCTTGCTTTTCGTTTTTGGGTTATGCAGTTCACAGACACACACACACACACACACACACACACACATACATACACACGCACATACACGAACCTTTTACTAAAGATGCTGCTTTTTTATTCAGGGGGCCTCAAAACATGTATTTCATGTTGAAATCTCGGTGTCGTACTATGTACGTGGTAGAGAAAGTAAAAAATAAGGTTTAAGTTGATTTTAAAAATTAAAAAGGATTGTAATTAAAATAGGCAGCTAGATCTTAAAAACACGAAACAACAACTGATTCTGTCACTTTCAAATACCTCAAAATACGATTATATCTACATAGCTTTTGGTTTATTAGCACCAATTTAAAACATTGCCTAATATGCGGGCTTTAAGTTCTGTTCCATATAACTTTGCCTCGTATCTCCTAAAGGTCACGTGCACTAGTCACAACTCATTGGCAGCTGTCGTGAATAGGTTGTTATGCTATATAGTAGTTCCTTATCTAACATGATCATTTGTCTAATGTTTTCGGGGATAATTGTCGAATTTACATGTTCATAACCGTATGAATTAAATACATATCTGAATTAATGCATTTGGAATACATGTAAATTCTTATCAACAAATAGATGGGAGGATACTTCTTAAATAATTGATACTAACTCTATAATAGGATATATTCAAGCCAAGAATATCATTTTTAAAATAAGTGTGTGTTTGTGTGCGCGCGCTTGCGTGTGTCCCAAAGCATGGACGGATTCCAATGGGATGAAAAATAATCTGGCTTATTGCTTAGTTTTTTTTAATAAAAAAAATTATATACGATAAAGTTGTAAGCATAATGCTTCTTAGATTGAATACCAATTTTCCGTTCGTACCGAAATGGATTAACATGAGAACTATATTTCCGATCGCATTCTAAGCGTAAAGAAGAAACACAAATTTGTTTACTGTTAAACGTTTTAGTTAAATACATTTTTTTGCTTATTAACAACACAGAAAATGCGGATTTATCAACAGCTCTCAAACCATCTCATGAAATGTAAGTTTTACCTACATATAGGAAGGGAGAGGAGAGAAGGGCATGTAGAGATATAAAAGTTAAATTGAGTTTTATTTATGGACGCTCTTTAATTGGTGTGGTTCTTAGCGTCCCATTCTATATTGTGCATGAAAGACCTGTAATTTTTCTGAGAGGCCTCTTTATCGGGCTTGAGGTACTTTTGCGTGTCGTAAATCTACGACACGGAACCGCCGGCTTTACTTCCCTTCCGAACGAAGCCATGCTAGGATTTTTACACCCGAAAAAATCCATCGCCCTCCGCCGGGTTTGAAGCTGCGACCTCGGGAACTAGGGGCTCGCATGGTAACATGTAGAGGGAGAAAATGGGAGAGTAGAGAGAGATGGGATAGTAAGGAAGAGGTTGCAGAAAGAGAATAAAGTGGTTTTGGAGGGAGAGAATGTGGGAGAGGGAAAGAGGAAGAGTGAGAGAGAGAGAGAGAGAGAGAGAGAGAGAGAGGGAGCCAGGCAGGGGACATTTATATTTAATACTCAACGTGTAGCGGAATCTTAACAAACGAAAAAAGAATTTCATAAAGTATATAAGATATTTAGTGTGCTTGCTGTACATAATTACATGACATGAAATGTCCATGGTGTGGGGGTAGCATTGACTTTCTATTCTGGAAGACCAGAGTTCGGATCTTGGTTGGTGACACGTGCCTGCTTGAAGATTTTCCAGGGCTTTCCTTATCAGCGCTGTGGACCCTCGGCTTATTTGAGCTTCATTCCAAGCCTTTAATTCATCCCCTCTGTAGCCCTGAGAAGTTAAGGGGGATGTTTAACACCCTTAAATTGATGGGTATTTTGATTCTCAAAAGGAGTACCGCGATCTTTGAAAGAACTTTAAATTGAAACCCAAAGTAATGGAATTAACTTTGAGGAACAAACGACATGTGACTGATACTCTTAGTTTAAATGGATATATAGCACCTGCAAGCACACTTCCTGACAGGCGAATGTTCCCTTTGGCCATCAATAACCACAGATTTTCCCTTGTTTCATTGCTACGTAACTTTGCCCTCTAAGGCCCTACCGTAGAATTTATTAGCTACGCCGCAAAATGTTAGAGAAATTGAAACTAATTTAAAACGGGCACGACAAGTTCAAATTACTGGTCCATTAAATGAGTGTACATATTATAACATCCTGCAAGCATTCTACCCAAGTGGATAGTGTTTCTGTTTTTTAGAGTTAATCCTACACCATTACTTTCATCTGTTCCTCTGTTTTATTGATGAGGATTTTGGTACTTAAGCATACCACGACGTTTTTGGGTATATTTTATCATTCTTAAAATCATATTAATTTTGAAATAAAAAGCAGTAAAAAACGCGTTCGAGAGCTTTAACGTTTTCATTGTAAAGGCTAGACCTGAAAGACGCATTCGGGAGGAAATAACCCTTAAAGGGTACTCTGGCTGAAATTTCACCCTGAGGAATTTTAATTTCGCCCTGACAACTTTGCACAGGACTTAATCCTTCCTTCCCAGTCTAAGCTGTTAGGATGCTTCCATTGTCATTGCTTGTGCCTGGGTGATTTTTCACGCCGTAGTTGCGATGTGATTTTTACCGGCTTCCTGTTTTTACTGTATTTGTTTTAAGCAGCTTTAGCTTGTCAATGTGTTTGCCTGAAGGTACAGCAGTGATCAAATGGTCTGTAAGTTGGGTGACAACTCCTATATGAGGGATATAAGTGCCTAAAAAAGAGGGACATTTAAGAATTTTGAGGGACACAGCGTAATGTGAAAATTAGCTGTCTTTCAATGTTATTACACAGCTTTATAATGCATTATCGAAATAGAGAGCACAAAGGAGAACTTGTTATATTAATACCCACAATAAATCACAAAAATATTGCCATATCTATTAAAGTATTTCACAAATATTAACAAAATGCTCAACACTGTGCCCGCAATAAAAACTACAAAGATCAAAACTGTTTTGTTTGCTGGCCAAACGATATATTTCTGGAAGTACATAGCAAATCTTGTCACTTCTTGCACATGCTAGAATTTATCACCGCCACAGCATAGAAAAGGCCTTAAAATGCCATCTTATGCCATCTGTAACGAAGGGGACTCGGCACCGATCCAGAGAGGATCACCACACGAGGGGCGTCCCCAGGAGGAAGGGAGGAAGGAAGTGAGAGGAGACATCGGGCGGCCGGAGTCAGTAATGACGGCACAGCAATGATAGGGTCCCTACGGGTGCCAAATAGACACCCCGACGGTCGGACAGGCGGACCGGGGACCCCACACAGAGGGGATTCAACGCCCCCAAGGAACACAAACTAAGTTCCACAGAGAGCATCCGTTTTCCCTGCCACGCCGCACAGAAACACCATCGTCGACACTTCCAACTCTGAAACAGATCTAACGGGTGAAGGATGGATGATTTCGCGGCAAATGTATGTTTTAGGGTCCCTGAATCCTAAAAAGCATTTTTAGAAAAAGGTACGCGCACGCATGTGTGTGTAACCATAACTCAAAAACGAAATAAAGGATAAATACCAAAGTTTATATTTAAGTTCAGTGTCTTCCAAAGATTCGACAGGAAAATTTTCAAAATAATCACCCCACCCCAAACTACCCTTACATGCATTTTTTTTCTGAAAAACTTCTTAACCAGTTTGATTAAATTCCATATATTCCAGCTATGTACACTAAGTGATCAAAAGTATCCGGACACCTGGCTGAAAATGACGTACAAGTTCGTGGCGCCCTCCATCGGTAATGCTGGAAGTCAATATGGTGTTGGCCCACCCTTAGCCTTGATGACAGCGTTCACTCTCGCAGGTATACTTTTAATCAGGTGCTGGAAGGTTTCTTGGGGAATGGCAGCCCATTCTTCACAGAGTGTGGAACTGAGGAGAGGTAACGATGTAGGTCGGTGAGGTCTGGCACGAAGTCGGCGTTCCAAAACATCCCAAAGGTGTTCTATAGGATTCAAGTCAGAACTCTGTGCAGGCCAGTCCATTACAGGGATGTTATTGTCGTGTAACCAATCCGCCACAGTCCATGCAGTATGAACAGGTGCTCGATCGTGTTGAAAGATGTAATCGCCATCCCCAAATTGCTCTTCAACAGTGGGAAGCAAGAAAGTGCATAAAATATCAATGTAGGTCTGCGCTGTGATCGTGCCACGCAAAACAACAAGGGGTGCAAGCCCCCTCCAGGAAAAACACGATCACATCATAACACCACCACCTTCGAATTTCACTGTTGGCACTACACACGCTGACAGATAACGTTCACCGGGCATTCGCCATACCGACACCCTGTCATTGGATCGCCACATTGTGTACCGTGATTCGTCACTCCACACAACATTTTGCCACTGTTCAATCGTGTAATGTTGACGCTCCATACACCAAGCGAGGCGTCGTTTGGCATTTTCCTGCGTGACGTGTGGCTTATGAGCAGCCGCTCGACCATGGAATCCAAGGTTTCTCACCTCACGCCTAACTGTCGTAGTACTAGGAGTGGATCCTGATGCAGTTTGGAATTCCTGTGTGATGGTCTGTATAGTTGTCTGCCTATTACTCTTAACGACCCTCTTGAAATGTCGACGGTCTCTGTCAGTCAACAGACGAGGTCGGCCTGTACGCTTTTGTGCTGTACGTGTCCCTTTATGTTTCCACTTCACTATCACATCAGAAACAGTGGACCTAGGGATGTTTAGGAGTGTGGAAATCTCCCGTACAGACTTCTGACACAAGTGACACCCAATCACCTGACCACGTTCGAAGTCCGTGAGTTCCACGGAGCGTCCCATTCTGCTGTTTTACGATGTCCAATGACTACTGAGGTCGCGGATAATGAGTACCAGGCAGTAGGTGGCAGCACAATGCACCTAAGATGAAAAACGTATGTTTGTGGGGTTGTGCGGATACTTTTGATCACATAGTGTACATGACCAATGCTATGTATATCTTGAATTTTCTAAGAATAGCCTGTGAAACCCTCTTCATTCGGAATGAATTTGTGTAACTGGTAAAGCATAAGAGAGATACAAAAGCTTACTACAAAGAAAATGTAAATGTCTTTACACATAAATTTATTTCCAGCGTCTTTTTTGTAGGATCAACTATTTCCGAAATATCCGTTCTTATTGGTTTAAAGTTTTCTATTTCTTGAAGTGCTTTATCACTTAAGTTGTTTCTCGCGATGTCATCAAAACCATTTTAGTTGAGACTGTACAATATCTCCAAAACTAAGCGTTGTAGAAAGAATTGTCTTCAATAAAAGTTGCTTGATATTATGGGGGGAAGTAAATGCCATTTGTCGTGTTTTGTTTGGAAGACGTTGTGATGGTTATTTTAACGTCAATTTAATTTTTTTAAATGAGAACCTACATTTTGTACTTTGTTTTCTCATTAGAAAATGGTTTATAAAGAGCTGTTTAATTTGAGGAATAAGGAAACAAAATAAAAAATGTTTCCCAATTACGAAACGTAACTTGACCATCAAATTACCATCCCTGGATAGTCCAACTATTCATTGCGCTCTTCGAACACAGCCAATAAGAGCTACAAAAAGGCATAAAAATGGTATATTCCCATTTAAAAAAAATTAAACTGACCCTAATATTGCTATATACTGGGGTGAGGCCAAAAGGTTTGCAGCTAGAAATTAAATTTTATTTACCCCAGCATATACATTGGGAGGCATAAAACCAGAGGCAGCGAGAGGACCAGAAAACGTAACTACACATTCCAGAGCAGGCGTGGGATAGTTATAACAATATACACAGAATTTCACATTAAGCACATTACCTGTCGTTTATTGAATATAAGCACGGTGCCCCTACATCACACACAAAAGATAAAAAGGAAGAAATCAAAGGGAGATGCTACACACACGAGGCTACATTCACACAATTCACATACGACCTTCCACACCAGACACTCGACCAGAAATCACGCTAACACACAACACACAAAGGACTAATGCTCTCTTCCCCACTCTCCACCGCTAGTTAAGGATCGCCAGCTAGAAGTTGGCGAGAGTCGCCACGCCAGACAAAATTTCAAAACCCCAGCCGAAAGAATTACCACAACAATACTGTCGCCAACGACACAATAATGTGTCTGGCATGACAATACTCACACATACACGCCACGATATGAGCATCACAACGCCCTCCAAATAAAACACGACTAATGGCATTTACTTTCTCCCATAATACCAAGCAACTTTTCTTTCTACAACGGTTAACTTTGGAGATATTGTACAGTCTCAACTTAAATGGTCCTCCCTGTATGTGTGCAACGAAATATGTAATGAAACTATTTCAGCAAACTTTTATTTCTATTAAAATAAAGTAGGTAGAAGAATAAACGTTTGGATAACTAGTTTTAGAAATTACAACAAAGTAAACGATAGTGGCTAGGGAAAGTCATATGACGAATGTTTTCTGGTCATGTTACTCTGCAGTACATGGGGCTGTCTAATGGAACTATGTTGAGTGATGCACTTGGTTTCCTTGTACTCCAGGACACATTTTGCTGCATTTTTCCCCCTTTCGTGTACTCTTTTTAATGCCTGCTGTGCACAGCTGAGTGAATACGGATGGAAAAGGAAATCGATAGGTAAAGGCACTTCCTTTCCGAGAAGGGAAAAAGCAACAATAGCTGCCCATTCAAGCTTACGTCTTGCACAAGTTCTTTTTGAAGACAGGTTCTTGAGGCTGAGACTAGGGCCATGACTGCCATTCAAACGTCTTGAGTTCGATTCAGTGTCCCCAACATTGTTTGTTAATGCACAATGAATATTAAGTATTGATACCGTGTCTAGGTTGCGGGTGACTGACGTTTAAGAGAAAATGCCTGTTTTGATTTCTTTTGAAGACATGTACATGTTAATTGTTCTAAAAGTTATTCCAATAATGTTTTTGTATTACTCTACGAGGCGTGATTTTAAAGCAAGTGCCGATAAATTTTTAAAAAATAACGGAACATTATGTTCCGAATACTTTGTTATCATTCATTACCTTACATCTTACACTACTTCTCCATATAGTCACCGCCGTTATTCTGGCACTTGTCACGGGAAACCAGTTTTTATATGGTCTTTAACTGTTGTGGTCCTTAGCGTCCCATTCTATATTGGGCGTGAAAGACCGGTAGTTTTGCTCAGAGGCCTCTTTATCAGGCTTGAGGTTCTTTTACGTGCCGTAAATCTACGACACGGGACCACCGGTTTTACTTCCCTTCCGAAGGAAGCCATGATAAGGATTTTTACGCCCGAAAAAATCCATCGCCCTCCGCCGGATTGAACCCGCGACCTCGGGAACTAGAGGCTAGCATGGTAACTACTACACCACGGAGGACGACGATGGCGCCTGTGATGAAAGCCATCTTCTTCTTCTGCCAACGCCCGTCCTTGACTGGTCTGCCATTCGACCCCTTGCCTCCCAGTACAGCCGTGACCTTCCTTCCATAGAATCTTCAACTATAACAGTCTGCAGGGCAGTGCAGGAGGCCAAATGGTCAGCATTGCCTTCCTCTTGCAAGCAGAAGGGACAAATTGGGCTATCAACCACACCGATTCTATGCAGGTGTTTTTGCAAATAATCATGCCCTGTAGTCATCCTAAAGGTGGCTACTGCAAGCTCCCGGGGCAGGTTGTTGGGGATGGGGTTTGAAGCAAGCATTTCCCATCTTTTACCAGCTGCCGCTACCTTCCGAGAGTTTACAATTGCGCCTTTGATTCGAGATGTTATGACGCTACTGATGTTTGAGTATGTCATTGGTACAACTGGCTGCACCCTTCCTTGGCTAAAGCGTCGGCTTTCTCATTTCCGTCAAGGTCGCAGTGGCCCGGGACCCATTGCAAACGAACTTGTGTCAGTTCTTGCAGTTTATACAGTCTGTCTTGGGATTCAGTGACAAGATCGTCCTCATGTTGGTTTCCTTGCGAGCAGAGAGCCTGAATGGCTGAAGTGGAGTCTGATAAAAAGACCACTTTACACTGTACATTCATTGATATTAAGGCTATAGCTGTCTCACTGATAGCGGCAACTTCGCCGTCGAAATTATTCCTCATGATGAAAGCCAAGTCTGTACTTCTTGATTCACAACATCATCGTCGTTGAAATTTCTTCAGGTGCAGAAGATCAAGATAAACCTTTCCGCAAATAGCAGCATTATATATTTCGTTATAGATACAAATGGAATAGTGGCAGTCAAATGTTTTACTAATGTTTTACAACGCTATACCGTGGCCTTAAAATGCTATATTCTTTCCATCATATCGCGAGAAACATCTGAAAATGGACAGGACTAAAAGAATGGCCAAGTATTGAACAATTCGAACCGTTAATAACAGATATCTCGGAAATTGCTGATTAACCCCCCCCCCCCCAAAGAAAAGTTATTTGAAACAAAGTGTGTGTTTTAAAGAGATCTACATTTTTTTGTGCAGGACGTTTTCGTCTACCAGAAATATTAAAGAAATAAGAAGCCTAATTAAAGCAGTTGAAACTAGAAATCATGTCATTCTACAATGGATCCCAGCTCATGTTGGACTTTTGGGCAATGAACATGCGGATCAATTAGCAAAGAAAGGTGCAATACAACAAATAAAACCTGTAGGATAAATAGAAATGAATAAACAATTAAATAACATTAAACAACATTTCAAAAGACATCAGAGACTTGATGAAGATAAATTAAAGAATAAAAATTATAAGAATATTAAAGATAGAGTTGATATACAAAAAATGCCAAGGAAGTCTGCAGTGGCCTTATTTAGGATGACAACTAGCCTCGCAGAACACCTCTACAAGATCTGATGCCTACCTACACCCAAGTGCACTCTCTGTGAAGATGTCATCCTGAACAAACAACATCTCGCCAAATGCAAAGGCCTTAAAAGTGCTAACTTACAGACTTTATATTGGGAAGCCAGAGGGAAAATGAAGCAGATCAATTAATCTCCAGTGTCATTGGTGAACAACAACGTTTTCGTCTACCGCTTAACGTTTACCAGTTATAAAAGGTTATACAAAAATTCCTTCCGAATGAAGTGGACACAGGCTATTCCCAGAAAATTCAAGTCATCCTCCGCGGTGTTGTGGTTACCATGCTAGCTTCTAGTTCCCGAGGTCGCGGGTTCAAACTCGGCGGGAGGGCAATGGAGTTTTTCGGGCGTAAAAATTCTTAGCGTGGCTTCCTTCGGAACGGAGGTAACGCCGGTGGTCCCGTGTCGTACATTTACGGCACGTAAGAGAACCTCAAGCCTGGTAAAGACGCCTCCTAGCAAAATTACCAGTTATTCATACCCAATATAGAATTAAACGCTAAGAACCATAGCAGGAGTTTCCATAAGTAAAACTCAATTTAATTTCAGAAAATTCAATATATACATTTTATTTGTCATATAAATATCTTTGATATATGCTACTTTAATCAAAATCTTTGAGAGCTATTTTTTAGAAAATAAACAATTTCGAAAAATGTTCCCTGTAAAGGTAGTTTGGGGTGTGGGGATTATCTTGAAACTCTTCGTGTCGTGGAAGAACCTAAATACAATGTTTGGTGTTTATTTACTTTTCATTTTTGAGTTATGCGGTTCACACACACACACACACACACACATACACACACACACATACACACACACACACACACACACACATGGAACTTTTTCTAAAAATGTTTTTGCTTTAGTTTTATTCATGTACCTGAAAACATATACTTGCTGTGAAATTTCGGTATCCAATTTCTGGGTAGAATTCATTACCTTCTCTAGTAGTATGTACTAGAAAGTGGTACAGAAAGTAAACAATTGCCCTAAACATTGAAAATGACATACAATTACAAAATAGTAACTTAATTAAAATACATTTTCATAATCTGGAACCTATGATAAGGATTTATGTACACGTTAGCGATACCTATGATGCAAAAATTGAAATATGATGTTTTATCAGAATTCGGGTCCTTCTCATAACCGACTGCTACAATGCAAAGTAAGCACATCTCATAAAGACATGCTGCCGGCAATCTGTGTTAAATTCTTATTAGGTAAACAACCCTGGATAACCTTGTTGATCTATTTTCAAAATATATGTCTCATTTTGACTGTCTATATTAACACCTGAAAACTTAGTGTGCTATCAGTGAGGTATGGTTTTCAAAAATGGCTTCGACGTGAATAACAATTTTTTTCCCTCGTTTAGCATAGGACCATTAGAAACTGAACCAGGAGGAAGCAGTAGCTTTAGATTATTTCTCCACCACGTACATAGTAACCAAAAATTTTGATACGGAGGCTTCACTGGAAATACAGGTTTTGAGACCCCTGAATACAAAAACATTTTTAGAAAAAGGTCCTTGTCGGATAAATACCAAACTTGGTATTTAAGTTCAGTACCTTTCAGGGAAATGACACGTAGATTTTCAAGAAAATCCCCCCACCCGAAACTACACATTACATTGGACATTTTTCGAATATTTCGATTTTCTAAAAAGTGGCTAACGATTTTGATTAAAATACCATATATTAAGTATATTTACATGCCAACTAAAATGTCACTTTGAATTTTCTGGGAATAGCCTGTGAAGTCCTCTTCATTAGGAAGGAATTTTGCAGAATCTGGTATAACTGGTAAAGGTTAAGCGATAGACAGAAACATATATCTACACCTCTTTAAAACACATAATTTATTTCAGATAAGTTTTTAGTGGCATCAGTCATTTCCGAGATATCCGTTATTGATGGTTCTAATTCTTCAATACTTAGCCATTCTTTTAAAGTCCTGTTGATTTTCAATTGTTTCTCGCGATGACATGAAAAGAATACGGAATTTTAAGGGCAACGTATAGCGTCCACTCCTTAAACATTTGACTATCGGCATTTCCTTCGAATCTATAGCGAAATGGAGGTTTATCTCGGAAAGGTTTACCTCGATTAATGAAGTAGATAATAACTTGTATACCCAATAATAAGCCATAGAATATAAACACATTAGATGTTTTTTTCCAGGAGTCTAACCAGGTTCTTATCAAAGCTAATTAAAGGTGTATCATTGACAGTTCTATATCCGCACGTAATCACAACACCATCTCAACTATGCTCGTTGAAGCTTGCGTTTCTTTGCTGCGTTGCCACACCTTGGGTGTAACCTTAACTATAGTTCTCAAGTGAAGTAAGCAGAAGAAGAGAAACAGATTCAAGGGCATGAATCGCTGCGGTGTGGTCCATACTGCGTTGGAGCGTAGCCAAGTTATACTATACACATCCATCCGTGGTTTTTTGTTGCCTCTGTAGAGTAGGCCTTGGTTAGTGTTGCGGCCAGACTTGAGCACGTGAGTCCTTCCGGAATAGTCGTAGGAGGGGAAGACTCTCCCACCAGAGTGCCGGTCCACTATCCAAAACAATGGACAGATAAAAATATAGATCTTCGTGAGACATCGTTTGTTTGTTTACGTTTCTTCCCGAGAAATATTAACTCGATGCATAAACGTACATTTAATTTGTATTCTTTCGTAGTGTTTAACGCTCGTTCA
Source organism: Deroplatys truncata (assembly GCA_030765065.1). Lineage (NCBI taxonomy): Eukaryota > Metazoa > Arthropoda > Insecta > Mantodea > Mantidae > Deroplatys > Deroplatys truncata. Next base: position 43,717,503 of record CM060990.1, read on the forward strand.
CACTGCATACATCACCGCAGGCTGATGAAATTATATTTGGGAAAGCAATTTTGGAAAGGAAACGTTCCAGCCGAAGCATAGGCTACCTCCCCGGCATTTACCAGTAATGAGGACTGAGGAAAACATGGTAAAAGCATCAGTCAGGGAGGATGTCCGTTCCGGATTTGAACCTGTAGCGGGAAACAGTCGTTGGGCGCCATTTGTAGCGGGAAATCGATGATCCTTCGGTTGTTGTTGCCTGTTGCAGTGTTGTTCTTCCTCGGTTATTGGTGCTCGTCGGTTGTTGAGTATTCCATTCGTATCTCTAATTATTAACTCTCAGGTTCTAGTGGGTGAGGCAAGTTAAAAATACACTGCGAGTTTCCCTTAATCAATGAAGTTTATTTCACAATTTGAATAGTTATGGGCGGCTAGCTTTTCCCATTATTATAAAAATCCCACCACTATAAGTTAGTCAGGAGCCTAATTATAATCACACGCACCCCCACTCTTGTGCACACACGTGCATCTGTAGCACCTTGTGTCGACGTGACTTCTCGATGAGTTAGATTCAGAATAAGAGCGGGCTTTGAGGCTTTGCCTGCCCTTATATACGAGAGCCTAGTGACGCTCACCTCTGCGTTTGAAAATGTAACGACGTTTCCTATTGGCCCTCAGGCCGCGTTACCCTGACACGTATGAGAATGTGTGGGTTCAGATCCGTGCGCTTGGGAGCCATCATGTAGCGTTGTACCGCTCGGTGACAGGTACGGTCTTTATGATTTCTTGGAATTCTTGCTAGCTCGCCCGTGTCTTACAATCAGCTCTGTACAAATGTTAGATGTTGACTATTTTAACATGTTAGTGAATTAAATTATTACTGTGCAATTCTTATATGTATGGTTCCCCTTTCATATGTACAATTCCTCTATATATGTATAATATATCCCCTTTCAAACCGCAGGCCTCCCGTTCACGAGTCCGTTGAATAAAAGCCTCGGCTAGCCGTATTGGTGTATTTTTTAGTGGTCCAAATATTGATAGAGTTGGTGAAGTTCATTTTGAATATTTTGGAAAGTAATATTATACTCACTCAATATAAATCATTCATTTTGTTACCGAATTCAACAAAATGTGATAACAGTACGGAAAAGTGTATAGGTAGATTGGTAATGAAATGTGCATACTTTCCAAATTTTACGGTTTGTCCTTAGAATGTACGGGAGCGGAGCCCTTTGTGGGCAGATTCGGAGTATTACAAATTTTCACTATGGATGTAACAAAGCATTAAATTGTAATTTAAGATTGCAGACTGAATATACTTGCTAATTGCGATATTATAGACCATAGCTTATCTGTGTGTATTTATCCTTCATCACGATCATAATCCAGTTTAGTGGGTTGCTCCAAAATGCGGATTTAAAATTTGATTGCGCCACTTGTGGCCACAATTTTTCCAAAAGAGTTACATTACGTATTTTGCTACCAGATGTGATCACATTAAAGAGGATCTCCACCCAACAAAACACAAGATTGTGTTCATTTATATGGAAATTGGAGGTAAATTAATCGAAGTATAGGTATAGATCATTCAACGTAGGACACCTCGCGCACTGCCACCAACAAAGATCTATTGTGGCTACCATCCCCAGGAGGATTGGATGAAATGAAGGAACGATAGGAGGCTGCAGGCGGAAGTCTCAAACATTTCGAAGCTCGCAGACCCGTCCTACATGTTGAGCGAAGGTTTACCAGGGCAAGAGCCTACATGAAGCCCCTCCCCCCTCCTGAACCCAGGGCTAGCGCAGCCGTGGTGGTTTCCCATGAGGCCAATACCTTGAGCCTAAAAATCCCCCCTCGAGGATGGAAGTGGATACGCTACTTACGCGCGTCATCCCGAAACGGGGCGACTACCGAAAACCACGGTAGGGCCAATAGCAATCTAGCATGCCATCAACCAACTCTCATTCATGGTTGGTGCCGGAGAACATCGGAAAACCAGCCAGGCGTATCCAATCTCCCATGGGTACCGGGAACCACTGCCCCGCCGAGTCCAACCCAATCCGAACAACGCCCGTCGGGAGGGCCTCGTATGTTCGGCCCGGCGTACTTCTAGTAACGTCAGAAGTACCACGAGTGCTTAGGGTCCGCAGTGCCCGCACCACGCAGCTGAACCAATTAAGCAGCCCTCTGGTATCCACAGAGTACTCTTTCAATTGAGCATGCAACCGCGCCGTCTGTCCGGTACCACCATATTGCACGAAGCCTAGAAGCACACCTGAGAGATGATAATGAAACGGAATAAAAGGGAAATAAAGGAAGGCCTGCCTACCCCGGAAAAACCACGAAAAACCAATGGGTCAGTGTGGACGGTCACCGGGAGTCGAAGCGGGACCTCCCGAATAGAGTCGCACACGTTACCACGGCGCCTGTACGCTCGGTACGAACAAAGGAAGAACGATTAATTAATGACTAATCCTTAGAGCTACATACTGTGCAAGGTGTGAATTTATCATACGTTTTCTAGACCAAGTCATCCCTAAAATACTAAATAAACAAACCATGTTTATTGTGCAAAAGCTTAAATTACAATGAGAGACGTATTGAACAGGATAAATTCCGCAAGGGAGGCGTTTAAATACAAAATTCAAAATAAAGTTTCTTCGGAAAACTTCATTTTTACTTCCTCTACCAACATTAAATTACTTAAATTTGGTTTCATTTATTTGGGTTCTTTTACGTGCCTTAAATCAACGACTCGGGACCGCGGCTTTACTTCCCTTCCGAAGGAAGCCATGCTAAGGAGTTTTACTCCCAAAAACGTCCATCGCCCTCCGCCGGTTTGAACCCACGATCTTGGGAATATGGTAACCACTACACCACGAAAAGGACGACTCTTCCTCTACCACCTACCTATAGTAGGTAAGAGGAAGGATTGTCGAGATTGAGGCAGTATTTTTAACACTTAAATGATTTCAGTCTAGTTATATAATAAATAAATTCAATAACAGCCCGCCTTAAAGCAATATGAGTATGTAACAGGATATAAAACGTATATATTACAGTCATCGTATATGTTTATATTATTGTATCCATGTGTAATAATGTTATGTGAATGCATTACATAACTTAATAATGTAGGAGCTGTGAGAATAATAGGTTAAAAGTTGCTAACGATGAGGTAACCTTGAGACAATAATGAGTAAAAAAGTTTAATAATGCTACTAGTCATTATTCGAGCAACAATAATGTAAATTTTGAGACAGTTTATAAATAGCCAATCAACAACCAGAAAAAAGCTTAAGTTAAATAAAAGTATTCTATTAGATTAGGAATAGTCAATCAGAGACTTGAAATGCAGAAATTTACAAATTTAGGCGGTAGAAATCAAGTCAGTTGCTTGTAGATAGCGCTCATAACTGGACGCGTTGGTTGTAGACAGTGTTCCTAACCGGACGCGAGATGTTTCCTCGAGAAATTTAATACGTATTCAGTGTGAGACGAAAAATAGTTTACGTGTTAATCAGTGCAAGTAATTAATAAAAAAATCTCACAGCTCTCTATATCAGCGAAGCGTTATTTTAAATCGTGTCAAGCATTAATAAAAGGAGTGAAGAAAAGTTATAATCTGTGTAAACCTACATTCTTCAGTCGCACCACTCCTTGCTAAGACATTCATGTCTCTAAAAAAATATAAATACTGACGCAGCCGAGGCAAACATAAATATATATTTAAAGAAACAGTCAAAATTACAAAGTTAATATTTTTTTAAACATTTGGGGCGAAGGCCACCGGAAAGTACATTTAGGGCGAAGGCTACCGGAAACTGTTTACCATACGTGCGGTTGCAACTACTTCAAGTTCGGCTCCCCAACATAAGAACTACAATACAAGTCTTACTTCAAAATCGGCTTTCCATACGTCCCTCTGTGTGTGTGTGTGTGTGTGTGTGTGTGTGTGTGTGTGTGTGTGAACAGCATAATCCCTAAACGAAATGTCCGATAAATACCAAATTTGGTATTTGGATTCAGCATGTTCGAAAGATGCAACACCAAAATTTTCAAGAAATCTCCCCATATTTTCTAAAATAAATCCCAAAATATTTTCTGCTAATACATTGTGAACTGCTCTTCATTCGGAAGGAATTGTGTATCATTTTTTTAAAACTGGTAAACATTAAGAGATAGATAAATATACAAAAAGAAAAATAGATCTCCTTAAAGCACAATTTATTTAAAATAACTTTTTTTTGTGGTATCAGACTTTTCCGAGACATTCGTTATTGTTAGTTTGAATTTTGTCATTTTTAAATATTTGTCAATTCAGTTTTTTATCGCGAGGTCATGGAAGGAATATTGAATTTCTAGGCCCGATTATAGGGACCCGGTTTTAAACATCTAACGATTGATTCGATTTCCCTTGTACCTACAGCCCTGACGTATTTGCAACTTTTCTGCTTAATCTGTGCAGTGGTAACTATTAATGTTAAAAGTAGCCGAAATATACAGGATGTTTCAGAAATACTTTTACAAGCTTCGGGTATGGGTTCCTCACACCAAAAGAAGGTAAAAAGTTCATATGAACATATGTCCCATAATCCTTGGTTTTCGCGTAATTCCTGTCACAATGAAAGTGTGAGTTCAATGGCCTTCGGGGTCCAACCTCAAAACTTCATTTCTCTATGCATTCATAGAACGCGTTGACCCATTGTACTACATACGGTAGATGACGAAGTGTTGCCATGGAGACTTGTTTACGTTTGTCATTTGTCATTAGTTTGTCTTCAACGCTTCAATTGTGTACATGTAGTGAGTTAACTGCACGTGTTTCGTTCCGCCATGTCTGGATATTCATTTCGTGAACAGGCAGACATTTTTATGTATGGTCGCGCGAATGGTAATGGACGCGAGACTGCACGGTTCTATCAGATGGAGTTTCCAAACCGAAGACAACCGAGTCATCCAACCTTTGTCGCTGTTTATCGCCGCCTTGCTGAAACAGGAACCGTTGCACCACGGACTATTGTTCGAGGAAGACCAAGAGTTGTTCGTACGCCGGAACGCGAAGAACAGATGTTAAAGTGTGTCGAAGACGATTCAGGTATCAGTAAAAGACAATTGGCTGTGGCATCTGGTACTTCACACGTAACAGCATGGAGGGATAGGCAGAGGAGGACCAGTTCCATGGCCTGCACGTTCTCCCGACCTCAATCCTGTGGATTTTTACCTCTGGGGGCATCTTAAATCATTGGTTTATGCAGCAGCCATCCCGGATGCAGAAACACTTCATCGAGGTGTCATGGAAGCCTGCGAAACCATTCGACACCATCCCGGAGTTTTTGACAGGGTGCGACATTTCATGATTCGACGAGTACAGGCATGCATAGAAGCAAGAGGAGGACATTTCGACCATTTATTATGAGTTTTGTGTGTTATAAGTGTACCACTGTGTTGAACACCACCTAACGAGAAAACAAAGGATTATGGGACATACGTTCATATGAACTTTTTTCCTTCTTGTGGTGTGAGGAACCCATACCCGAAGTTTGTAAAAGTATTTCTGAAACATTCTGTTAATGTGCCATGGTATTGTGGTTGACTCAGGAGAATGGCTTTGTCCTTGAACTGCAAGCGTGCAGTGGACTAGGGAGCTTCTTCTTTGTGGCATAAAACAACTTTCGGAATATCCATTATTGGTGGTTCGAATTGTTCAACACTTGGACATTCGTTTAGTCCTGTCGATTTTCAGTTGTTTCTCGTGATGTCATGGGAAGAGTATGAATTTTAAGGACAGCGTGTAGTCTCCAGTTTTAAAACATTTGTCTATCGCTACTCCTTTTGTACCTATAAAGAAATGTGTAATGCGGCTATTTCTGGAAAGATTTACCTCGATTAAAATGAAGGAGATAGGAGAATAAACTTTCGTGAGAATAATTTGTATATCCACTAATAAGCGATAGAGGTAGAGATAATGATATTAATGAAACACGGATTTTATGTATTTGAATTAACAGATTGATATCTACTGCGACTGACAACCCATTTTTTAAAAAAACATTATTTGTTACTACCGTACTTCACAAACGTACTTGATAACTAAGTCTTTTTGCATGACTCCTTGGTATTTCCGAGTTTCCTTTGTTTTGTAGATGTTCCTTTTCCAGTTGATCCGCATTGAACACATTTGCCGCGGTTCATGTTTTGTGTTTTAGTGTGCATAAAACAGTTTCCTGAACATGTTCTGGGAAAGGCGACCACCGTGATTTTATTACTGTCACAAAGTTACACTCTCAGCGAAATGGAAACGGTGTTAAGTCACCGGTATTAAGTCTAACTTTAAAATTGAATTAAACCCATCATGGGGAAACAACATTCTACACTGCAAGTGAATGGAATTACTCCTTTATAGCCGACAGTCGAACCACCCACATAGCATCTGCGACAGTGCTCCTGTCCTACATTTGAAACGTTGCTATACGTTTCTTTTGTAAATTTAAACCAGATAGACAAGTTTGGAAGGAAGATAAACATGTGTGATTCTTTCTGTCTGCAGTATTTTTTAACAGTTGACAGTCAACAAAAACGTTAACATTTTTACTATCTATAACGGGTAAGTGAAAGCATTGTATTCCATCCAAAAATTCGATATCGAGATTTAACCAAACATATAAGTCTTTGGGCCCCATGAAACCAAAAAAAGCATTTTAGAGAAAGGACTGTGTGTTGAGAAAGGAGTTTTATTGTATTTCAAATGTTGGGGAGCCGAACTGTAAGTAGTTGCAACCGCACGTATGGTAAAAAGTTTCCGGTAGCCTTCGCCCCAAAATGTACTTTCCGGTGGGCTTTGCCCCAAAAAAATACTATGTAATTTTGACTGTTTCTTTAAATATTATATATTTATATTTGCCTCGGGTGCGTTCAGTGTTTATATATATATATATATATATATATATATATATATATATATATATATTTTAGAGACATGAATGTCTTAGCAGGGAGTAGTACGACTGAAGAATGTAGGCTTACACAGATTATAATTTTACTTCACTCCATTTATTAATGCTTGGCACGATTTAAATAAGACTTTACTGATAAAGAGAGAGAGAGAGAGAGAGAGAGAGAGAGAGAGCTGTGAGATTTTTTTATTAATTACTTGCACTTCTTAACACGTAAACTATATTTGTCTCACACAAAAGACGTATTAAATTTCTCGAGGACGCAACTCGCGTCCGGTTAGGTACACTGTCTACAAGCGACTGACTTCTGAATTTGTAAATTTTGCTCCATTTTAGTTTCTGATTGGCTAATCCTAGTCCAATAGAATACCTTCACTTAACTAAAGCCTTTATGGTTGTTGATTGGCTATTTTATAAACTGTAACAAAAATTACATTATTGTTTCCAAGAATTACAAGTAGCATTAAACTTTCAAATTCAATATTGCCTCAAGGTTACCTCATTGTTAGCAACTTTTAACCTATTTTTCTCACAGCTCCTACATTATTAAATTACATAATACATTTACATAACATTATTACATATGTATACAGTAATAAAATATATACAATGACTGTTACATGCATTTTATATATTATATTATACACATATTGCTTTAAGGCGGGCTGTTATTATATTTTGTATTATATAATTTGAATGAAATCATTTAAGTGTTAAAAATACTGGCTCAGTGTGAACAGCATAACTCAGAAACAAAATGCCGGTTAAGTATCAAACTTGGTGTTTGGGTTCAGTATCTTCCAAAAACGATTTTTATTTTCTCAAATGGCTCTGACGATTTTTTTAAAATGCTTCATATTTAAAATATTTACATGACCAAACTCTTTTTTTTTTCTTCTGGAAATAGCTGTAAGTCCTTTTCGGGAGGAATTTTATATAATTTCGTATAACACATAAACTATAAGATATAGACAAAAACTTACTGCGTCGTCCTCCGTGGTGTAGTGGTTACCATGCTAGCATCTAGCTCCCGAGGTCTTGGGTTCAAACCCGGTGGAGGGTGATGGATTTTTTTCGGGCGTAAAAATCCTTAGCATGGCTTCCTTCGCAAGGGAAGTAAAGCCGGTGGTCCCGTGTCGTAGATTTACGGCACGTAAAAGAACCTCAAGCCTATGAGCAAAAGTACTGGTCTTTCGCGCCCAATATAGAATGGAACGCTAAGGACCACAGCACAGAAAACGAAGATCTCTTTAAAAGATCTCAGGTAACCTTTTTTGTGGCATCGACCATTACCGAGATATCCGTTATTATTGTTTAATAGTTTAAATGCCTTGTTATTCAGTTATTTCTCGCATGTCGTGGAAAGCGCATGTTAAATTAAATTCAATTTTATTTATGGATGCTCTTACAGTGACAATTGACGATGTCGAACGCGTGCTGTTCCTCTGTTAGCAAAGATTAAAAATAGAGTGCCTTGCTTTTGATTGAGTCCTCACGTCCCCTCACACCACTGACAGTGAGCACTTTGACAATTGACGATCGGCACTCGCGTTTCCACAAGGAACACTCGAAATGGCGCATTTGGCTATTATCTTCTTTATTGTTATGTAGTAGTACGATTTCTAACCTTGCGCAGTACAGCAAAAATAAGACCTGAAATGTAAACACAAAATACATAGATTTACAGTCTTGTTGTTGTGAAAAGCGTTTCTGTAATCATAATATCAACTAGGTTATCAGAAAATAAATTAGTAGAATGAAATATTTATTCAGGCAGTAATGGAAGCCTTTATTTGTGTAAAGACATGTTTTATAGATTGTTGGTGAATTCAGATATTGTTTTGGTTGGACATTTAGTGCAACTACCGCATTTCTACCAATATAATCAGTACAAACGCATTTTAGAATTAATAAATGTTATATTTAGGAAAACAGAAAGCACAGTGAGTATAAAGGAGTGTGGACTCACAAGTCTGAGGGAATAAAGTGTTAGGAGTAGGGAAAACAGGACCCTAAAATGCTGAAAAATGCAGTAATATTGTACAATTCTTTGTGTCTCATGTCGGTACTTTACGGGCTTATACACACTTATGTAATATTCACAAACGTCACTTTCACCAACGTGTGAATAAGCCATGGCAAAATTAGTAATTTTACAAGTAAACAAGGGAAGGTAGCAATGAAGATTACATGGATAAATCTTTCTTATTTAGCTGCAGATTGTTTTATCACGTTTAAAAAGTTCGTATACATTCCGTCCATCAACTGTTCCTGCATAGAGGACCCACAGTGAGCTTAATGCGTTTTTCAACTTCAATATTACATACGTTAATATTTATTTCTAAAAAATAATGAAATTCGACTAGTGTGAAATAAAATACTGTGAAAACGTTTTACAGATTCCTTTCCATAACAACTCATCCGTACTTTTTGTATTTGTTAAGAAAATTACTGTTCCTGATTGTTCTAGTTATTTTATATATGTAATTCACTGCTTGTGTACTTTAAGTCTGTATAGCGTTGTATAGATAGATAAATATTTATTTTATCTTGTAGAGCTCGTAGTAAGCCATAAGATAAGTCATAAAATTACAACTTAAAATTAGGCTCATGCAAATCATGAGGGCACATCTTAATTAAAATTTTATTAAGATTGCTTTTTAAATACTTAAAATTAGTTGTAGATTTAAGGGGACACGGTAGTCTGAACACATGGAAATTACACCTTAAGTGTGTTAAATTATCATTGCTCTTAAAGTTCTCAATGGTTTTTCCTACAATTTTTAGGAATTACTCTATAAGTCATGACAGTTATTTCAAGTGGTTGTTTGCAAGGATAGCTTATGTAGTTGAGTCCACTGTGGATGAAGCTGTACGGACAAGATGACGGTCATCCCGTGCTGTGGTCATGTTCCGTGGTCCAGTACCCGCTCTGCGCTGCGTACGACCTTCGTCTATCCACTGCTTCCACACACGCAACACTGTCGTAGCAGCATGTCCCATCACAGTATGACAAACCCGCTTCCAGGAGACCGATCATTCTGTCCCGTTCGAACTCACTCACATGCCAATATGGTTCCCTTTGACGTCGACGAGGCATACTGGCACACACGATATTGTTTCCACCTTGTTTGACAGCTCTGCACTGTCTACACTGGGCGCAACACTGACCTTGTCGGACCGACACGAGAGGGCTCTGCTCGGCCTACGTGTACCCCATCTCTCTGCAAACCTAATCACTTATTGCTTGTACACTCTTCTACACTTCCACCAAGTTTGGAGTTATTCGGGAAATTCTTTCTTGGTGTTGAAATTTTCACAAACGGCAGTGTAATTCCGCAGCCAATGCCTATACAACACAATTATACTATTACAGTTTGGTGGCTGTACGTGTTCCAGTTAAAACAAACTGCTCAAGGAAGAAGATAACGGTGCTCGCTACACATTAACGGCGGTGTAGTGTGTATTTGTATTAAAATTGAAATAAAGTTTGTTGAAAAGTCTTTGAAAAAAAAAACAGGACGTTCACACGGCTTCCTCCATCCACTAGCGTTGTTTTTATATACCCTCTACAAACAATTCTTACATAAGAAGTTTTTATGACTACTTCATCTCCATTCTGCATTTTGTTGTAGGTAGGGGAAAGGTCCCTATATTGAACCATTTACGCCAAAATAGTAAATAATAATTATAATTTCAAATCAAAATTTTCAGAAACACAAGCGTTAAAGTGACAAATCCTTACGCTATAAATATCCTCAACACAGTTTAAAATTAATACAATTATCAATTAAATAACATTTAAAAAGTGAGATGGTGTAAATCGGTTCAAATTAGGAACGTGGTCCTTAAATTGAACCACCCGTGTCTTAAAATGTACCACATACTTTCAAGTTTAAAAGTATTTTTATTAATACAAAGTACACATATTTTATTGTACATTCAAAACAAATATGCTATCAGCTACAACAGTAGAGTCTAAAATTGTGATAAAAATAGCAATATCCTTGAACATTTTGAATTTTTATATAATGACAATCACTTGGTTTTTGGAACAGGTATTATTTGCAAATATAGAGTTTTTACTTATTTTTGCTCTCATACAAAAGAGTCCAACTATACACAGTCTTCACAATAAAACACTTTCTTCTTAGCACTAACTTTGCACACTTTTGGTGAAGCCATATCCTACAACCCATACACTGGATCATGTCCATCATTTCAGACAATTCACATTCACATATTTATGTCAGCCACTGCTTTTAACATGATTTTTTTTAACTTAACATATTATATCGATATTTATTCACAAGATATAGTATTCGCAGTTGCACAACCTTAGAACTTGAGGTATACTTGTGGAGGGAGAGCATAACTCGCAGTATGGCCACTATATTAATCTATGAATTAATATATGAACTATGGTAATGTTGTTAAATATCTGATGTTTTATTTGTTACTCTTATTGTTTATTTTTATTTCTTGCCACGGCTGCTGTTATTTAGGTTTTTGGTAGAGCTTGTATAACTTTGCAGGGTGTGATACGGGAAGGAAGGTAAAAAGTAACAACTCTAACAATAGATTAAGTTATTGAAGAACACTATGCTTTAATGGCACACGCATTTACTGTCTTAGTAATAAGCTACACAGTTACTTAAGTTAGTTGGAGCTGTAGAACGGTCGAGCCCTACCCTGTTCGTAAGCCAAACTTGCGGTCGCTGAGCAATCAAGTATTTTATACGTGCTCTAGAAATAATTGTAATATTTATCACACGTTCCTATAGACCTTTAAATCGATAACCTTTCACCGTTCCTACTACATTATAAGAAGTAAATAATATCGCCTGCTTCTGAGAGCTTACATGTATCTTATTCACATCGCAGCACTTTATACTCAACCGCCCTGGCTGATGGAGACGTTAGAACTAACATTTCTCCCCTTGAAGATTTTAAACATATTCTTCTTTAAAATTTCATTGTCTGTCTTCGTTCAGCTTGGAACCTTCCAGATGACTTACCCGGCTATTGTTCTACGTTTGCAAACATGTGGCCTCTCTACAAACATATGTTGTGTTCGCTTGTCGCATTTTCTATTTCAGAAAGACTCAAGGTCTGGCTTTTATGACCTTCCCGTACAAGTCCTTTTTGCCTGGGCCTTAATTCTAACACAAAGATATGTTTGTCGGCTTTTAACAAGAATTCCACAGCTCCAGCTACACTTGCACATACATAAAACTTATGCCTTAACTTCTATTTATACAAGTATTTTTCTTATTAATACCGTTTCACATTATAATTCACATTATTATATATATGGCATATATAACCATAGTTACTATCTCAAACTTCAATAGGTTTCCTAAATGGGACCAGTTCAATATAGGGTTCAAACAGTGGTTCAATTTACGAGCCACGCCATTTTGGAATCTTTAGCATGCATGTGACAAGAGAGACGCTGCTTGAAAAAACGTATGCATGAATATTGTTTCTAAATAAACACTTCATAACATGCAATATATATAGATCATCTCAAACTTGCCTAATTGGTCGTATAAGCTTAGCTAGATGAGTCAAATATTACTTCTGAAGCACCAAAAACACACAACACTTCATACAACTGAAACCGCAGCTCAGAATGCAAAGTCAACAACTCCAAGCATTCATAGCTGTACACGCCACGCTTCTGCTAGGATTATGGTGACATCTGTCGAATAGTTCAGAAAATAACTGGGCGGTTCAATTTAAGAGGTGGTTCAAATTAAGGACCTTTCCTCTACACGGGGGGATAGGGAAAACCGTAGTATTTCCACGACATCGCAAGAATGGCATTTAAAAGTTACTAAGTATTAAAAAATTAAAACCAATAACAACAGATATCTGGAAATGGCTGACGCTACCAAAATTGCCCCAAATACATCGTGTGTTTTAAAGACATCTACAAATTTTCTTTAGTATGCTTTTATCCACTATAATTTACCGCAAGGGTGGTGAAAACGACTTCCTTCCGCGAGTCACCAAGTATGCAACACGCACTGCATCACTCAGCAGCATGTGAAAGACAAACGGACGGCTGCAGAGAGGGAACAGCGCCTGCGAGTCACGTTTTCGCCACCTCTGATTTACCGTAAAACAAAATGAATGGTACTTAAGGCTATTACAAGAAAATAAGATATGCATTTTGTCATGTGAATGTTTCCGCGTAAAGGGTATTTTGTGGTGGGGATACTTTATTGAAAATCTTTGTGTCGCAACTTTGGAAAATATTGGGTTTGGTATTTGGTGAACATTTCGTTTCAGAGTTATGCTGTTCATACACTCAGAAAGACACACACATGAACGTTTTTTTCTAAAAATGCTTTTTTTATTCAGCTGGCCTCAAAACATGCATTGGAAGCATAGTTGCTCGAAGAAATTATAAAAGGACAATGAAAAAATTTCTAGAGTTACTGAGCAACCCTTCTGGACGATAATTGTGGACCGTCTCTTCAATTTACAGAGGTGAGATGAACAAATCCTAAAGAAAAATTAAGCTTATATGACCATTCTCATTAAAATATCCAATTCGCGGTTATCTTGTGCAAAAGGTTTCAAACAACTGTCTCGGAGAGAAGCTGTTCCTTCCGCAGCCCAAAAAGAACTGGACAGCTGAAGTGTAACAATCAGTAAACTCGCAGCAATGTGTTAATAAGCAGCGCACGTGATAGACAGAAGGATCAAACGTTTGACGCCAGCCAATTTACAACAGCTCAAATCACGTTTACAAAAATTAATAGCCGATTGGATTGGATTGCGAGGCGGAAGGGATTCGGCACCGTTCAACATTTAACATTTCAGAAGCGTGCAGCTTGAAATATTGGCAACTCCGACCAACAACAGGTAATATCCCGTAAATCTCAAAAAGCTGCAAAAAAGTAATTTAACAAAATTGTATGGCTACACTTTTTGTGAACTAAGCTGTTGTGTATCTCATCTGGCTCATAGTTATATAAACTTCACTAGGGATCTTCACAGGCTATTCACAGAAAGTTCAAGATATACATTACATTCCTCACGTCAGTATGCCGCACATATCTCAAAATCACAATCATTAGAAGCATTTTTGAGAAAATGAAACATATGGAAAAATAATAGGTACACTACCTCATCAAAAGTATCGGAACACCTGGCTGAAAGTGATGTACAAGTTCGTGGCGCCTCCCTCGGTAATGCTGGAAGTCAATATGGTGTTGGCCCACCCATAGCCTTGATAACAGGCCTTCACTCTCGCAGGCATACTTTCAATCAGGTGCTGTAAGGTTTCTTGGGGAATGGCAGCCCATTCTTAACGGAATGCGGAACTGAGGAGAGGTATCGATGTAGGTCGGCGAGGCCTGGCACGAAGTCGGCGTTCCAAAACATCCCAAATGTGTTCTATAGGATTCAAGTCAGGACTCCGTGCAGGCCAGTCCATTACAGGGATGTTATTGTCGTGTAACAACGCTCTTCAACAGTGGGAAGCCAGAAGGTGCATAATGTAGGTCTGCGCTCTGATCGTGCCACGCAAAACAACAAGGGGTGCAAGCCCCCTCCAGGAAAAACACGACCACACCATAACACCACCACCTCCGAATTTCACTTTTGGCACTACACACGCTGGCAGATGACGTTCACCGGGCATTCGCCATACCCACATCCTGCCATCGGATCGCCACACTGTATACCGTGATTCGTCACTCCACATAACGTTTTACCACTGTTCAATCGTGTAATTTTGACGCTCCTTACACCAAGCGAGGCGTCGTTTGGCATTTTCCTGCGTGATGTGTGGCAGCCGCTCGACCATGGAATCCAAGGTTTCTCACCTCACGCCTAACTGTCATAGTACTTGGAGTGGATCCTGATGCAGTTTGGAATTCCTGTGTGATGGTCTGGTGTACATGTGCCTTCACGTTTCCACTTCACTATCACATCAGAAACAGTGGACCTAGGGATGTTTAGGAGTGTGGAAATCTCGCGTACAGACTTCTGACACAAGTGACACCCAATCAACTGACCACGTTCGAAGTCTGTGAGTTCCACGGAGCGTCTCATTCTGCTGTTTCACGATGTCTAATGACTACTGAGGTCGCGGATGAGTAGTACCAGGCAGTAGTGGCAGCACAATGCACCTAAGCTGAAACACGTATTTTGTGAGGGTGTCCGGATACTTTTGATCACATAGTGTAGTTTGGGGATGAGGGATTTTGTTGAAAATCTTCATGTCGCATCCTTGGAAGATACTGAACCTAAATACCATGTTTGGTATCCGACTTATCTTTTTTGAGTTACACTGTTCAGGGCATGCGCACACAGACACCGCTTTATTTTTAATTGAGGTACCTAAAACGTGTATTTCCTCTGAAATCTCCAAGTTTTAAAAGGAATACAGTACCTACTCCCTGTAAAACTTTCTAAAATTTCATTTGTAACGCTTTTCCAGGATATTTCCTCTCTTGGTAGCCTTGGATATAAACTAACCAGACGTTTTCCTAAAAATCCGTTGTCACTTTCGTGGTTTAACACGCGTTTTGCCACCGTGGCGTGACGAGCGATCCCTGCTGTCTTTTTCAACGTTTCGTGGAAAAACAATCTTCCAGGTAGTGTCGCCATTTGTTAGCTGTATAATCCAAGGGTCGTGCAAGTTAAAATATACGGCCTGTTCTGACATCAAAAGGTCTTCCCACTGAACTGCGGCCTATATTGTCGATCGTTGACCTCTAGGTTCATATGTGTTTCAAGGGTTAATTATTCTTTACTTTATGTGTTGTGGATAGCTGACGCTACAAACTATAGTGTTTGAGGGTTTTTGCCCAATGTGAATTTGTAGAAAACAGTCAAACATAAGAACCCAGCCAATTACACTGTACTCACTCTTAGGTTGATCCGCGCCAAAACAAAAGCCAAATGACCAATGCACCGTTACAATGTATCCTTCCGCAATTCGCGCAAGAAATACTGTCATACTTTGACGACCATGTGTCGTGTACCCACGGCACGTAATGCAAAAATACACACAGCCCTTATTCCGACAATTTAAACGGTGAATGGCATATTCTGTTAGGGGTTAAAGGTGATAAGATTGATAGTTGCAACAAACTAAACATTTTCACATATAATAATAGTAATTAATTATAACAGAAACGAGTGAAAAAGAAAGTAACAGTTATGTGACCACTCACATTTATTCGCTCTGTAGAATCGGCACTGTATTATCTGAGACAGCTTATTCTAAAAAGATCTGATGTGTTCTACTCACATAACTTTCTCTACTCTTGTACAAACTATTTTTACGAACGCTTATTCTCAATCTACTTCATGTTAATCTTATTGCAAGATTTTCTTGTAGATGCAAGGGGAATTGGTAGGCTTTAAGGGATAGTCAAATCTTTTAAGAGCTGGTTGCTATGTGGAGCATTCCGTTCTCTTTGCATGTCCAGGACAAAAAAAAAACAAAAACAAAAAAAAACCTCCCATTTGAGAAAAAGTATAACTATTGCAAAATTCAAAAAAATAACAAGGAATATCTCGGAAATGGTTCACCGCCCCCCACAAAGAATATGATATAAATTGTGTGTTTTAATGAGTTCTAGATTTTCCGTGTAGTAAAATTTTGTGTATCTCTTATGGTTTACCAGTTATACAAAAGCCATTTAGAAAGAAGAGGGCTTTTGGGGACTTCCCAGAAAATTCAAGATATAGATTTTATTTGTCATGAAAATATCTTAAATATATGGCATTTTAATCAAAATCGTTAGTCATTTTTGAGAAAATTAAAATTTTCGAAAAATGTTCCATGTAAAGAGTGGTCCAGGGAGGGGGAATTTTCTTGAAAATCTTTGTGTCTCATGTTTGAAAGATACTGAACCTAAATATCAAATTTGGTATTTATCCGACTTTTCGGTTTTGAGTTATGCAGACACACACGCACCGACTTTTCTCTAAAAGTGCTTTTTTGGATTCAGGGGGTCTCAAAATATATATCCCGTGAAATCTCGGTATCAAATTTTTGGGTGGAATGCAATTTTTCCCCTACTTACTATAGGTAGTAGGGAAAGTAAAACGAAATTGCATTCTTCACAAAATCGTCACATTCTTGCATCGTGTACTTCACAGTTTCTTTACAACCTGGGAAAATGTACGCGAAGCACCGGTGAACTCAGAAGTTAATTTCACCACTTCTTTCAAAGGGAAGTGTTGAATATTTCTTACATAACTTACTGTTTTTGTCACCACTAGTCAATGGTTTTCCCGGCTTATACTTTACGTAAGTCAGCGAAGATGCAAGAGCAAATTCAGTTCGTCATTATACTAACACAAACTGCTGGTTTCTGAATGTAAACAATATTCTGCGCATACCCGGAAGCCAGATGACATACGAATTGCATGTTGGGACTATGCTTAACGGTATGGATCAGCGTTAATTAAACTCTTAGGCATTTGTATAGAATATTATACTATTTATGGATAAATAGATTATAAAATTTAAATTATTAGCATGGGACTACCATCCTGCACACGTTGCTACCGTGTTGTACCACGGTGCACTGCACACGTGGTTTTGTTTAGGCGCGGATCAACCTAAGAGTGAGTACAGGATAGGGCGGCCGTGGCCGAGTGGCCCGGGTTCAATCCCACGGACCCGCATGTGGGATTTGTGGTGGACAAAGCGGCGTCCGGGTTCTCCGGTTTCCCCCGCCATTCATTCCATCAACTGCTCCTTCATCACCTTTCCTTTCATCCATTTCACCATCATTTCGTTTCATCTACTTCCTTCCTCCCATCGGACTGATCACCCATCCTGGATATTCTGTCTGATCCATGAGTATCTGCTCCTCGACGGGCCTCTGACCCCAGGCACCCGCCTGTAAGTCCTGGGGGGTGTAAGTCCTACATAAGAGGAGGTTAAACAGAGAAAGAAGAAGAAGAAGAAGAGTACAGGATAGAGAGCGATTCTCCATACAACTCATCACATGATCATTAGCCATCCCCCATCAGATTTCCCGTCGCCGTTTGTTGACTCGCTAACTGCCTTTTTACATCACGGGTCAGGAATCACTTGAATAAAAACCGCAGCAAAACAAACTGAGATGGTAAATGGTGCATTTTTGGGAGTTTAACGCCGTTTAACCGAATAGTTCATTTTTATACATGTGCATAACTACTTTTGTTGTATACCTTCGATGGTCACTTCGCGCAGCTGTTTCACGTTCTTGCTGCTGTTATTTCCGTCTATCGTTATGATATCGCGTTAAATTTATGCTTAAGCTTTACGTCATTATGTTAATGCTTAATTTGAGACAGTTTATAAAATAGCCAATCAACAATCTGAAAAACGCTTAAGTTAAATAAAAGTATTCTATTGGATTAGGAATGGCCAATCAGAGACTTGAAATACAGAAATTTACAAATTTAGGCGGAAGAAATCAAGTCAGTTGCTTGTAGACAGTGCTCATAACTGGACGCGTTGGTTATAGACAGTGTGAGACAAAAATAGTTTACGTGTTAAAAAGTGCAAGTAATTAATAACAAAATCTCACAGCTCTCTTTCTATATCAGTGAAGTGTTATTTAAATCGTGTCAAGCATTAATAAAAGGAGTGAAGTAAAATTATAATCTGTGTAAGCCTATATTCTTCAGTCGCACCACAACCCTGCAAACAGAAAGATGTCTCTAACAATAATATTGACGCAGCCGAGGCAAACATAAATATATAATATTTAAAGAAACAGTCAAATTACAAAGTTAATATTTTTAAACATTGGGGCGAAGGCCACCGGGTACCATACGTGGTTACAATTACTTGAAGTTCGGCTCCCCAACAGTTGAACTACGACAATAAACCTTCAAATTTTCATTTTGAG
Organism: Deroplatys truncata; assembly: GCA_030765065.1. Classification (NCBI taxonomy): domain Eukaryota; kingdom Metazoa; phylum Arthropoda; class Insecta; order Mantodea; family Mantidae; genus Deroplatys; species Deroplatys truncata. The sequence goes on from CM060990.1 coordinate 43,736,320, forward strand.
TGCCCCTTAACTCGTCTATAAAGGTTTAGCCTTTCCTAGATTACAGTGCATCAGAAAGCCCCTGCGTTTGTTATTCCCATGTCTCTTTGCACTGTGTATCTTTGAAATTAGAGGGTGCTGTTTGCTTCGAGTCGGTTCAGTTCTGAGGTTATAGATTATTAACCGTACTTTATGAATTTGCGAGTGCATGTTTGAAGAGTGAGAAGGGAGGGGAGCATCGTCTTTTGCTACCGAAACGAAAAATCACGACTTTATGCGAAAGGACTTAGTAAGACACAAAGCACTGCTCTCGAGTATACTCGTGGTAGTGCTGTAGTGTTATTTTGGAACGGCTATTTGTAACTTAGTACTATTCTGGTTCTGGAACGGTTAGAACTTATTTGTCCCACCTCTGTACTGCTCCGAATTATTTTCAACACCGCTCGCTTTCTCTCACAGCTTCAGTGCTTGGCATACATGACCAGCAACCAGTACATTCCTGGTGACAATGCATGTAATTGTCACTTGGGAATTCATCATCTCTGTTACACGTGCCAAAATTCCAGGATGCCGTTACAGGGAGTTAAAGGCTATTGATGCTGTAGCTGAATAATGAACACGAGTAATACCACCTCTATTAGTGAGGCATGTGAGAAGCCACGTGCCTGATTCTGTTCTGTGTCTGTAGAACTGACTGAGTTCCAATTGGCATGTTCATCGGTTGCCATGACAACTCTCTGTGATGTGTGACCCCGCCCCTTCACATTCCCAGGCTGCTACCCACGTGTAATCTGTCAGTCTGACAGTAGTATTATTACGTATTATACTTGGCGCTCTCTGAAATGAAATGCGAAGTCATAAATCTTTTCGTTTAACCCTTATCTAAACTGCATTTTGGGGATTTTTCGTCCTTGCGAATTCTCTGCGTCCGGAAGGACACCTCTTTGGAGAATCTGGAATTGTATGAACAGTTTCCCTGCATAGCAAAATGTTCCATCGGAAAGAGAAAATATCCGAAATAGTTCAAAAGAGTCTGGCTGTACAAAATGTTGACAGAGATTTTGGCTCGCCACGGGGGTCAGAATTTCAGCTTTCATTCAAATCATCATTTTGTTGCCACCTACAAATGCATATCTAGGAAAACGTTTCTCCGAAATAAATGGACATCTAAAAATGTATTTTGATTGTGAAAACCGTGGTAGTTATGTTGAAGTACATTTCCAACAACCCGAGATAGCCTGAAATTTCTGAAAAACTCCCCATCGTTGTTGAAGAATGTCGTTCCATCCGACAATATAAACGATGAAGAGACCAATATTTACCCCCGAATAACTGAATTACTTGTAATGAGCCATACAGTTATACCCAACCTTCGTTTGTTTAATAGTTAGGAGCATTTAGACCAAAAATAATATTCTGCAATCACATTTTAATTTCAGATAGATACGAGGGCAGTCCTAGAAGTACCCGACCTGACGTATATATAGCGGTTGTTGTTTCAAACAAATAACTATGGTAGAAAGTACCACCCTTATAAACCTTAAGTTTGAAATTTGAGATGATGCTACGTTGTTTAGTAATTGTTTTGCAGCCATTAATAGTGAACTCTCTCAGCGAAATTGTAAACATGGATTAAACTGGCCATCGTTATGTGATACAATACTTTCATTTGAAAGGTCTTAGGCCAACTAATATTAAAGTTGAGCTAGATTCTACTCTGGGGGAGTCTGCCCCTTCGTTTACAACAGTAAAATATTGGGTGGCAGAGTTTAAGCGAGGCCGTACGAGCTGGCAAGGCGAACATCGTAGTGGTCGACCAAATGAGGTGACCACGCGAGAAATTGTGAAGAAAATCCACAAAATGGTATTGAACGACCGTCGATTGAAAGTGCGGGAGCTAGGATACATCGTAGGCATTTCAAAAAGTGCTGTACATCGTATACAAACTGAAAATTTAGACATGAGAAAGCTGTGCGCAAGATGGGTGCCGCGTTTACTCACAATCTAACAAAAGCAGCGTGGTGAGGATGTTTCAGTCGAGTGTTTAACGATGTTTCGCTGCAATAGAACCTTGTTTTTGCGTGGACTCATAACCATGGATGAGATATGCGTCCGTCACTTCACACCGGAGACGAAGGAACAGTCAAAACAGTAGACTGGAAGGGAGAATCGGCTCGAAAGAAGGCGAAGACAGTTCCATCTGCAGGCAAGGTCATGGCGTCAGTTTTTTGTGATACGCGTGGGATAATTTTTCATTGATTATCTTCAAAAAGGAAAAGCAATCAATGGCGAATATTATGCAAACTTATTGCAGCGTTGAATGATGGAATCAAACAAAAACAGCCGCATTTAGCGCAAAAGAAGGTTTTCCAAAATGTTTGTGTTTTCTTTGTTATGTCGGGTACTTCTGGGACAGCCCTCGGACTCTATGAGGAGTCTGGCTTTCATGGAATAAAATCTTAGCTGAAGTATGTAAAGAGTTGCGCGTATCAACAAACAGAGGTTTATTAAGATATGCTTGAAGTTCTTTTACGTCATATTAAATGTCGGAGAATTGGGGTGCCCTGAAATTATATATATATATATATATATATAATTTCAGGGCACCCCAATTCTCGGGAAGGCTATGAAAATACATTTTAAGATTAAAATCCCCAAAAAAAATGAAGAATTGAAGTAGGTAAATTCTTGTAATTATATAATTTGCCCCACGTTTTTGGCGCCAATTTGAGAAAGGTTTGTATTGATGGAGTTGTTTTGTTGTATTGTTATTTGCTCCACGTATGGAAGCCAATTTGAAGTAGAATTATTCTTTACGTTGTTTGCTGCTACGTATGAAAAGCCGATTTGAAGTAGGAGTTGTATTATATTTCAACTGTTGGGAGCCGAACTTGTAGTAGTTGCAACCGCACGTATGGTCCTCGGTTTCCGGTAGCCTTCACCCCAAATGTACTTTCAGGTGGCCTTTGCCCCAAATTTAAAAATGATAGCTTTGTAATTTGACTCTTTCTTTAGATATTATATATTTATGTTTGCCTCGTCTGCGTCAGTATTATTGTTAGAGACATGGAAGTCTTGGCAGGGTTGTGGTGCGACTGAAGAATGTAGGCTTACGCAGATTTTAAGTTTTAATTCACTCCTTTTTATTAATCCTTGACACAAATTAAATAGCACTTCACTGATATCGAGAGCTGTGAAATTATTTTATTTAATACTTGCACTTTTTAACACTTATACTATTTTCGTCTCACACGAAAATACGTATTAAATCTCTCGAGGATTGTGTCTCGCGTCTGATTAGTAACACTGCTTGCAGGCAACTGAACTGTTTTCCACCGCCTAAATTTGTAGATTTCTGTATTTCAAGTCTCTGATTGGCTAATCCTAGTCAAATAGAATACCTTCATTTAACTGCTACTTTTTCTGGTTGTTGATTCGCTATTTTTTTTTAAACTGTCTCAAAAATTTACATTATTGCTGCTCTAATAATGACTAGTAGCATTTAAACTATCAAATTCATTATTGCCTCAGGGTTACCTCATTGTTACCTCATTGTTAGCAACTTTAAACCCATTTTTCCCACAGCTTCTACATTATTAAATTACGTAATGCATTCACATAACATTATTGAACATGTTTACAATAATATAAACATATGCAATGATTGTTACATACATTTTACAAATTATTACATACACATATTGCTTCAAGGTGGGCTGTTACTGAATTTATATATTATATAATTTGACTAAAATCATTTAAGTGTTAAAAATACTGCCTCAAAATGCAGCTTCACCTCAGTTGAAAATATCTTCAAATCCAAACATAAGGTTAATATTGTTCTGTTGTAGACAAAACAAGATCGAATCTATACCAACTGCATTATATTACGCTTTACATTTCGGGATAGTTCACACTATGTTGTGTCTTGCGTTTTGTAGATATTTTAGGAAATAATCCTATAAACATCGTACATTTTTAGCAGGCTCTCCATATGTTACTCTTAAATTTCTAGGGACTTCAAACATATTACATTCACACACGGGCGTATATAGAATTTTATTTAGAAGGGGGCGAAAGTGACCTGCATAACATTAACAATTTGGGCGCCGGGTTAGCGCAGTAGTTTCGTTTCCGGCTCTCGTACGAGGGTCCAGGTTTCGATCCCCACCTCCGACTGGCTCATGTGAGGTATCCTCAGGGCCCAACATGGTTCGGAGTCCACGGTAAAAAATAACTGTAGGTCCTTTCATTCCACCGTCATCCTCATCACCACCCTACCATCGGAGACAATGGATCCAGTCATTTCTCGGTGGAATGAGGTATCCGCCGAAGATCATAGACCATATGGGGAGCGATAGAAACAACATTAAAAGTTTAGAACACTTGTAAATATGACACAGCCATAATACGCTGATATATACACCCAGTGGTCAGGAATTACTATTTCAAACACGTAGGCAAACTCTTTGGATTCTGAGGCAGAAATCTCCTCTTGTGTGGCGTGTCTATATAAATATACTGATTCCTACAGAATGGATTTTACTTAATTTTTCTCAAGTGTCAACACATTTTCACCGAGTGGAATGGCTCACGCGGTAACGTCTGTGGCACGCATTCGGGAGGTTCGGGTTCAAACCCTGGAGCCGACCAATCTGACCGCAGGTTTTTTCGCGCATGTTGCTAAGATTGGTCAATTTTATCAGCGAATTTTCCTGTCACCCCTTTCATCATAACATTTCATTTCCTTCATCACCGTCATACCAGGCACTGGGAAGATCACCCATCCTGGATATGCTATGATCCAGAGTTGCATATGAATATCTTGCCACTTTAGTATCTACTGAAATAATTACATATAAATATGTTTATGTATATTTTCACGTGTCGCAAATTAAACGTGCAGATACTAAATTTGGGACTTGTTAAATATGAAAACCAACTATTCAGAGCCATAGCCGGATTTCATCCACGGATCTCCCGGTCTATGTCCGGTTGCTCTAACCACTGAGCTACCATAGCAACATGCCGGCACGACACTAAATTCTCCAGCTGATTGCATTTTCCCAGTAAACCACAAGGAGATCTCAAATTGTATTGAGATGGCATACCCCAATAGCGACTTACAATGCTGTAAGTACTTTAAGTCCCGGACTTCATAGTTTCAACCACTATTAGGTCACTTAGTGGAATTAGTTGTTGTTTCACACAAGCCGTGTGTTGAACAGGGTTGGAAAGGTGGAATCAGGCGACTGAATAAAAAAAAAAAAAGCGAATCAGCTGTAGAATTAAGTGTCGTGCCGACATGTTCCCATGGTAGCTCAGTGGTTAGAGCAACCGGACGAAGACCGGGAGATCCGTGGTTCAAATCCCGGCTATGGCATTGAATTTTTCAGTCGCCTTTCTACCTTTCCAACCCTGACCAACACACGATTTGTGTGGAAGATTATAAAAACCCACAAAATGCTTTTGAAATGTTTAGGTATGTTTCGATCCTTAAGGTCTGTGAGTTAGGTTAAACGATAATTTATCCATACATATTTAGTAATACTTATATTATTTCAAAGCCGAACTTAGTTTAAAGCTACACCTGCTATTAGTTAATATATGACAATCTTTATCCCTTATTATAAATATTAGGAGAGATTTACCAAATTCCAACATTAATGGTAAAGGGGATGTCAAAACTAAAGTCTCCGAGATAGTACCTATTTCGGAAGCCATTCAAATATTTGGGTTAGTTATCCGTTAGATATTTCAAAATTGTGACTGAAGGTTTTATTAGCTTTAAATGAAATTGTAATCATAATAAATCTGAAATTCGCATGTGAGGCAGTATTTTTAACACTTAAATGATTTCAGTCTAATTATATAATATATAATTCAATAACAGCCCGCCTTAAAGCAATATGTGTACGTAACAATATAAAAAGTGTATATTACAATCATTGTATATGTTTGTAATATTGTATGCATGTGTAATAATGTTATGTGACTATATTACGTAATTTAATAACGTAGGAGCTGTGAGAATAATAGGTTAAAAGTTGCTAACAATGGGGTAACAATGAGGCAATAATGAGTTTGAGAGTTTAAATATTACTTGTGATTTTTGGAAGCAATAATGTAATTTTAGTGAGTTTATAAACAAAATAGCCAATCAACAACCAGAAAAACCTTGAGTTAAATGAAGGTATTCCATTGGATTAGGAATAGCCAATCAAAGACTTGAAATACAGAAATTTACAAGTTTAGACTGTTGAAATCAATTCGGTTGGTTCCAAACAGCGTTACTAACCAGACGCAAAAAGTGTCCTCAAGAGATTTAATACGTATTCGTGTGAGACGAAAAATAGTTTACGTGTTAACAAGTGCAAATAATTAATAAAAGAATCTCACAGCTCTCTCTCTCTCTCTCTGTATGTATATATATATATATATATATATATATATCAGTGAAGTGTTATTTAAATCGTATCAAGCATTAATAAAAGTAATAAAGTAAATTATATGTGTAAGCCTACATTCTTAGTCGCATCACAACCCTGCTAAGAGAAACGTGTCTCTAACAATAGTACTGACGCAGCCGAGGCAAACAAATATATATTATTTAAAGAAACAGTTAAATTACAAAGTTAATAATTTTTTAAACTTGGGGCAAAGGTCACCTGAAAGTACATTTGGGGCGAAGGCTACCGGAAACTGTTTACTATATGTGCGGTTGCATCTACTACAAGTTCGGCTCCCCAACAGTTGAAATATGATACAACTCCTTCTAAAATACACCTTTCTCAAATTGACGCCCAAAGCGTGGAGCAAATAACGTAAACAAACCATCTTCTTCACATGTTATGACATATAGTTGCTTAAAATATGGTATTAGATTCTGCAAACCATATTAATCAAAACTGAATAAAGAAAGAAGATCAAAATGTAGCTGGAATGAACGCGGAATGGTATACGCATCCTTTTGACCACGAGCCAACAGACCTAGCGGTTTAGGGACGTTTGAGGTGTATCGATAAAGGAAGCTGTTTGCTCGACATGCAAAACTTAGGCTGAGAAAGTGAAGCGAGGAACAATAGCTTACGCACAAAATACGGGAAGCCTAATTAGCGCCTTTTTCTTCCCGGAGCAAGCGAAGCGTGGAATCTTGTTAACTCTTCATGTGAAGATTTTCTCGGAGTGAAACGGTGGACGGTGTGCGTGAGAAAACACGGCGATAGGCGCAGCGAATTTACTCACAATAGTCACATACTGGATACAGTTAGAACGCAATGTCCCAAGCCTTAGGTTGCGCCACAGAAGCCATTCTTCTCCCGATGTGTGAAAATGAACAGTTAGTGGTCACGTAGCTGCGTTTGTCATTTGTTGTTACTGCAGTGAGTGTCTTCCGAATAAACGACATGAAAGTGTTACGCCTCAAATTTAAGGGGAGATTACATGGTATAAATTGCCTCCAAATTACATTTTTAGTGTTTTATGTAGTCTTATTTTCCTGTTTAATTTGATGCGTATCTCATTTTAGGTGCAATACCTGTAATTTAAATGGATTTTTGAAGACGGAACTGCATATGCCATTTTGTATTCTGAATTCTGCACCACTTTACAGGAAAAATAATAACTTCTTTACCCTTTGTAGTAGAGAGGTAGAGTTTAGTACATAATTCTGACATTGTCCAGTTTTTCAATTGTCACTACTCTCAGTCTTCAATGTCATTGTTTTGCTTTTATGGAGTTCACCTTCAATGGGAGTTCACTTTAGTAATGTCACTTCACTAAGGTGAACTAGTTAAATTCTCCGTCACTTCACTCTATCCGGGAGTCGAACACAAGAACTCCACAGCCCGTCGCTCCGCAGTAGCACTCGCTGCACGTCACAACAGTCGGCACCAGTCGCTCTTGATGTCGCACCAGAAACGCAGTCGCTAACTCGCTCGCTCACTGACTGACTCAACAACTCTCTCGATAGCGCGAGAGCGCTGGCTTATATAGTCATTAGAATCTTTCCACAATGTTGTCGAATGTTGTAGAACTATTTCGATACACTTCCTGGATGAGGGGAAGAGAATAAACTTCCAGAAAGTTCTAGTTGTCTGACGATAGCGCGCCCGGTGTTTACGCTGGTAAATGACCGCTATCGTTGTTTACTCCGACCGTTCGGCGCCGACCTTTCGATAACCTTGGTTCATAGCCGCTGCGTCTCAGTATTTTAGGAGAACGTTTCCTCTGCAAATTGGTACCACTTCTTAATATGGCAGCAGTCCGAATGTCTAAGCAATGTGATGTTTTCCTTATAAATATATTATGACTCCAATTTTTCAACTGTCACTTCTAAGTTCTCAATGTCACTTAATGTGAACTAGTTCAGTTTCCCCTTCACTTCAATCTTTCCTTCTTGACGTAGCGGTGTAATGCAGTACGCACGATGTACCCAATTCTTCCGGACGGTTCACTCGCTGGGAGTCGAACACAAGACTCCTTCAATTTCTTCTGCAGCGCTCACTGCACGTCGCAGTTGCCACTAACTCACCTGTAGAACCGCACTTGATGTCGCACCACTCAATGGAATGTTCCACAGATTCCAGAACTATCTCGACACACGTTCTGGAGGTGGAGTAAAGAAACTTCAAGAAAATCCTGGTTATCTGCCGATTGCGCTTCTGGTGTTTACGTTGCGCGACTTATCTTTGTTTGGAATTAATTGTTCTTTCACACAAGCGGTGTGTTGGACAGGGTTGGAAAGGTAGAATCAGACGACTGAAAAATCCAACTACATTAATTGCCTAATAGTGGTTGAAACTAAAAGCCCGGGACTTAAGTACTTACAAAGAATGTATGTCGCCATTGGGGTATGACATCTCAATACAATTTGAGATCTCCTTGTGGTTTACCGGAAGAAATGCGAGTCCGCTGGAGAATTTAATGGCGTACCGCCATGTTGCCATGGTAGCTCAGTGGTTAGAGCAACCGGACGGAGACCGGGAGATCCGTGGTTCAAATCCCGGCTATGGCATTGAATTTTTCAGTCATCTGATTCTACCTTTTATCTTTGTTTATCTCCGAATGCCAAGAGTCGACCTCCCAATAACCTTGGGTATAGGCGCTGCGTCACAACATATACGAGCTTTTTTCCTCCACTTTTGCTTTGGACAGCTTTTTTTCCCACGGAATGATATTTGCTGGTATAAATCACCCGTTTTCTCAGGAATTATTGAGACATCTATATGAAATTTTTATATAAAAAACACCTCAATGATGTTACTGATTTACTTCGATGTTAATAATCTGGTGAGTTATGTCTTAAGAAAATAATTGATGATAAATTTTAATAAAAATGAGTAATTAGCTGTACTGTGCTGGTGGGGTGTGTCAAACCCCAAGTATTTATTTTTTTAATATTTCACAACTTAAATGCCGGATGTCGTTAGGGCTTTTTGTAATCTGATAGCTGGAGAAAATGCTTTGCACAGATCCTGCTCAGAGGTGAAATATCGCAGTTTTTAACCCTTTGGACCCCACCAGCATGTACTAAGTGTATGCTTTTATTCTTATCCGCCCGCATATATGGAATGCGGGGATTTGAAACATTTTCATCGACACATGCAAGCCATCGAACACAAATTCTTGGGGGATAACTATGCTTCAACGTGATCTCAATGAAGATTCATAAAAGTAAAATCCAGCTGTGGATATATGTCCGAAAAAGGCAGTCAGAAAAGCTACAAATCAGTGCAAAAATTGTGTATTTGTATTTATGGCCAATATGTCCATTTTGTATGCGAAAATTTATAATAACCTTGTCTCACCAGAAGCTATATTGTATTCATTCATGCTTTATAAATAATATTTGTTGTACTCGTCCACAGGCAGACAGAAAAACTAAAAACTGGTGTGAAAAGTGTGGTAGTTTTACTTGTGGCCTATGTGGCCATTTTGCTCGAGAAAATTCTTAATGTATTTGTCTTACCAGAAATTATATTGTATTTTTAATAATATTCTGCTTTATAAATAATATGTGTTGTTTTGGGATATATAAGACCCCACCAGCATGCTACAGCAACTTGAAAACCCAGCACAGTTAAGGATTAAGAAAAACATCCTGTCTTCCTTAAATCAGATTGTTGCATAAATGTAGATCAGTGAACTACATGCATCTACTGCAGTCTGATATCTTTAATATCTTCTGAGATAATGGGTCATGGATTTAGCAAAGCACCTGTCGACAAAGTCTGCTCTGCAGAGTGTGTTTATAATCGCCACACCTTGAGATGGCGGACAGACCTGATCCACTTGTCGTGGTTAGAAAGTATTGCGACTTCTACGGAGTTTCTATCATGCAGACGTGAGACCCATATCAGTGTCACTTCCGTTTACTGTCCCTTGGCGATATTCCTTATAACGTGCAGCGGTGCAGTTAATGGCATAAGAGTGCCGAAATACCAGCGTCAACATCGTTTTCGCGTACCGTATGTCTCCAGAATATAACGACACATTACAACCGTTACAAACAGCGTCTAGTGTAAAATGGCTATATTTGTTCTCCAGCTTGGCTTTCAACGTCCCACATTTAGTCGCGAAGAATTCATTTTGCAACGATAATGTTGATAAAAAGAAATATTTTCATCACTCAAATACCAAAATGTAGCTGAATAATGTACTAACTTTGGTATCAGAATCACTGCTGTGCTGATCAAAGACAGCTTTCATTCATCCGAATTTTTAAAAACAGAAGATAGTAAATCCTTCAATATACAGGATGTTAAAGAAAAAGTATTCCATATTTTGAGAGGTGGTAGTATGGATCAAAACAAGAAAAAATGTCCACTAAACAGGGGCTCTAAAATGCATAAGTACCTAATTTCTTAAACTGGGACGTGTTTTTCAAATTCTTACATTTATTACAAAACATTCTAATTACATTCCAATACATTTTTTTCAGATTACTTATATACTAAAAATATACATAAAACAAAATATAAGCATATAGGTAAGATAAGAATAGGAATAAAATAAAGTAAAAGGAAAGAAAGAAATAAAAGGCAGGTAAGATTAAGAAGTAGAATAAAACAGAATATTTTCCAAATATACAACAGAAAATTTAGGAAGTAAATAAAATAAAACATTAATACTCAACTCAATCATTTACTAAACTAATATACTACCTATAATATAATAAAATTACTGGTATCCAGTATTAAGTTAGCTGGTATCCAGCTAACTTCTACCTAATATTCTTAATTAAACCTAAACTCCAACTAAGCTATTAATCTAAATACGTACTAAAATCGCTGTCATCTTCGTTACTGTGAAACATCTCTTCTACTTAAAGCTCTTTGGTATTTCGTTTGACCTATGGAACGCAGTAAATAATGAGGACACATTACTCTTGCTGTGAAACAGCATAGCTTCTAATGTAATCTGCTTGCAATTACATACGACCTGCAGTTGTAAACCATCGCTAAATGAGGTATTCAATATGGTGCCCATTCATAGTAAGGCATGCTCCTGCCCGACGTCTTAGGGAATCGCGCAATCTCACCACTCCGGGTTGGTCACGGATGCTCTGGCAGACATTGATCAGGCCTTGCTGCAGTGTTTGTACATCATTAACGAGGGTGCGTACACCAAAACTTAAAGATAAAACTGCAGTGTAAAACCATTTCATAGCAAAACTGATTCCATTAAAACTAATAAGAATAAGCGTTGTACTTACCCAGAACTGAGAATACGGTTTACAGTAACAACACTAACAGATGTTTACTGCATGCTGTATCCATAGACAATAGCAGAGTAATGTGTCCATATTTGTTTACTGCCTGCTGTAGGTCGTATATACGTAATAGCACAGAGCTTGCAGAGATGTTTCACAGTAGCGAAGATGAACAAGTGCTCATAGCACTTAAGGAATGCATTTTATAGCCAATGTTTACTGAACGTTTTTTTTTTTTCTTGCTTTGGCCCATACTACCGCCTCTCAAAATATGAAATACTTTTCTTTTAACACTTGATATATATTCAGTTAGATAATCTTATTTATACTTTTCTCTAATTATTGTTAAATAGCACAACTCTTTATTACCTTAGTCTATTGTAACCCACTCTTACAAGTTGCTGACAACTAGGGGTGTGACAAACAGTCATTTTCGAGTAGCGGTTATAACTGTCGCAGTTTCATTGCGTTAACGGTTATCAGTAACGATTAGCTGTAACTACGTTTCAGTATGAACAATGTCGACATTTGTTATTTGATACAATCAGAAAAGAAGTTTCTCTAGCTGTGTCAACACTTTGATAAGTACGGTGGTTTATAATCGCAAAATGCATTCGCACTTGCTTCTACATTCTTGCACATACGTATTACATATTATATACTAGTTTATACATTGCATTTTCCCTATTGACTAGGCTATTCGTGCGTAAGTGCGCCTCTCTTAGCACGTGCAGATGGAAAAAGCTGTGAGTAAAAGAACAAATTCTTACATCCATGCAAATCGAGGTCGGAAGCATGTAGTTGTACAATATAAATAAAGAATATTTAACTTACAATGTGTGTTTGGTAATGAGGCAGCCCTTTCAACTTCGAGGTTTGTTTCAATACTTTAACCCTGTCGTGTATCTGTCGGCCTTTCATTTTTTGCCACGCAAGGCTAAAGGCGAATATCCATGTTAACAAATCCAAAACAGCGGCAATACATGCCTTTATACATGCTTTTGGAATTCGAAAGTTGGCGAAATTTCGCGTTTTTTTAAGCAATCTTAGAGGGTAGATCCTGAAATTGTGCAGTTCTGGATCTTGATTTATTACTGTTAAAATTTATGTACAGTTATCTGAGCTTAGCGGCCCGCGCATATTACTAAACAGCATTAATTGTGTATTCATGCCATTTACCCGCAATATATAAAATCTTGTGCACCCATAATCGTTTGTGAATAACTATCTTAATGCAATGCATGCAGCCTTGCTACTGGAGTGCTGATTGGCCTGTCATCTGTGGCCTGTGACCTATATTCGAACTGATAAGCAATGCGCTGTAATAAACAAATATGCGCTTGCAACTCCGTGCGAGGTAGACTCAAGTTGCAAACGAAGAGACTGCGTATGTTGAGGTATAGTTTGATATTTTTCGTCGTGACAAGCTTATCTGTATGCGCTGTAGTTGGACAAGTCCATTTATCTTCTGGGAGGGGTGCTGGGTCAGTAACAACAGAGCAACAGGTGCGTACATAAAGTGAGATAAGGTGACATCACCAAGGTTTCGAGTAGGTGAGTGTTCCATGCAAGGGGAATACTGCCAGCGGTTCTCCTCCCATCCTAGAGTACCTTCTCCTCCTCTGCGTTTCTGCCTTTTCACGACGAAAAAATGGCCTGTAACTATACCTTTTTCACTATAAGCTGAAAGGAGAAGTAAACAAAACTTAAACGTATCACTCAGCCGAGCACATGGCAGCACCACGTGGAGGATGAGGGGAACTAAGTCCCGTGTGAGGAAATTGCTTCAGACAGAATGTGAATACGGTATATTGCGCAGCTTGGGGATTTATTAGCTTTCAAACATTGTATGTCTCATTCCTATATATATATATATATATATATATATATATATATATATATATATATATTCCTATATTGCCTTGTAACGCATAATACTAAGAGTGGACAAATAAAAGTTATACCTGAACAGTTCGGCATCTGTGATTAAAGGTACTGGATTAAACTATTCTTAACTTCAGCCTTTAGAAATTATTCATTTAATGACTAACATCACTATACCACCTTTGCTTTAACCTTTTATGAGACAAGTTAAATAACGATTAGCACCATAGGTTAAAACACAACAGAAAACAAACGCGACCCAAGCAAACCGAGCAAAAATGCTGCATCACTAACAAAGAAGTTCAATTAATGCTAAATAATGGCCAACCATATTCATTGTCTATTACAGGTGGGTACTTTTTCACAGAATTTGTTAAAAGCATTTAACACAATTGTCTTCTTTCTATTTCCCTCGTTTATGTTTTCTACAATGACAGAAGATTCTCAGCCGGAAACCGGAAACGAACTGCAGCGCCTGTGCATAGCCTCTTAAACTCTCTGCAATAACGGTTAATTTAGTTATAGGTGAATCGAGCAAACACATTTAGTTTCATAAATTTAACTGTTACAATAATGAGTTTTTTAAATTTCTCTGCACGAGAATAACCACAAAATGTTACACTCTGAACCGAACTGTTTTTTGTAGAGGAAGAGACGACATGCTAAGCGGGGAAGTAGTAGTTTGCCCACCAGCCAATTAGGTGCTGTCTTGTCACGTGGTTTTGTTTACTTCTCCTTTCTGCTTATAGTGACAAAGGTTTAGTTCAGGATAAGCGATACAAATGCTGCGCACATACAGTGAATGTCAACCAGGCTCAGTAATCGTTAACGCGATAACTAGTTATCTTCCTTACTTTGGTAACCGTTATTGGGTAACTAGTTACTTTGTATTCGTTAGTTTGGTAACCGTTATTGGGTAAGTAGTTACTCTGTAACCGTTACTGGCTAACTAGTTACTTTGTATTCGTTACTTTGGTAACCGTTATTGGGTAGTAGTTACTCTGTAACCCTTACTGAGCAACTAGTTACTTTGTGTTCGTTACCTTGGTAACCGTTATTGGGTAAGTAGTTACTCTGTAACCGTTACTGGCTAACTAGTTACTTTGTATTCGTTACTTTGGTAACCGTTATTGGGTAGTAGTTACTCTGTAACCCTTACTGAGCAACTAGTTACTTTGTATTCGTTACCTTGGTAACCGTTATTGGGTAAGTAGTTACTCTGTAACCCTCACTGAGCAACTAGTTACTTTGTATTCGTTACTTTGGTAACCGTTATTGGGTAAGTAGTTACTCTGTAACCGTTACTGAACAACTAGTTACTTTGTATTTGTTACTTTGGTAACCGTTATTGGGTAGTAGTTACTCTGTAACCCTTACTGAGCAACTAGTTACTTTGTATTCGTTACTTTGGTAACCGTTATTGGGTAAGTAGTTACTCTGTAACCGTTACTGAACAACTAGTTACTTTGTATTTGTTACTTTGGTAACCGTTATTGGGTAGTAGTTACTCTGTAACCCTTTCTGAGCAACTAGTTACTTTGTATGCGTTACTTTGTTAACCGTTATTGTGTAAGTAGTTACTCTGGAACCGTTACTGAGCAACTAGTTACTTTGTATTCGTTACTTTGGTAACCGTTATTGGGTAGTAGTTACTCTGTAACCCTTACTGAGCAACTAGTTACTTTGTATGCGTTACTTTGGTAACCGTTATTGTGTAAGTAGTTACTCTGGAACCGTTACTGGGTAACTAGTTACTTTGTATTCGTTACTTTGGTAACCGTTATTGGGTAAGTAAATACTCTGTAACCGTTACTGGGTAAATAGTTACTTTGTATTCGTTACTTTGGTAACCGTTATTGGGTAAGTAGCCACTCTGTAACCGTTACTGGGCAATAGTTACTTTGTATTCGTTACTTTGATAACCGCTACAATGTAACCGTTACGTTATTTTCTGCCCATCCCTACTGACAACTCTATATTGAGGTATATGAGGACCCGTCCCACACCAAAACACCAGGGCACAATTAGACAAAACAAATTCCACCGTCATATGCCTTGCCCGCCGTCCACTCGCTTGATCCTTCTATCCTGAAACATGAGGAAATGAAAATTTGCGGCATTATACAATCCACGTCAGCATTCGCCTACTAACTCGGAAAGCCACAAAACCTAAGGTTAAGGTTGTTGGCCTAGCGGGAGTTGAACCTGGGACCCCGAATGCGAGTCTGGTACGTTACCGCGGAGCTATTTCTTGCTGTAAAAAAGATATTGGATATACTGGGATTTTTAGGAGAAGCTCACCACGAGGAGTGTGTCCGCCTGGCACTCGGAAACACCTCAAGCATTTCTCACAGGGGCGCTTGAAATAACTCTGGAAATTGTTTCCCGTCTGCTAGGCTCTGCTGTGGAAATGGTTCGCAAGCTTTCGAGAAGGAGTAATGGTTGCCAAGCCTGTGGTCTCGCCCTCCTAGCGGTCGTAATGGATTTCCAGAAGGTGGCTCTGAATACCTCCTCGGAAAGGGCCAAAGCATTTAGGTTGATAATGGAAAATGTAATAACATGACTCCTGAATTTCAACCAATCGAAGCCGCATTTCTCGATAATTCCGCAGGATCATTCTTTTGTTTTAGGGTTATCGAGTTTCCGTCTTTTGTTTCTTCAGTGTTGCTAACCGTTTTCCCATAAATCACTGAGCAAGAACCGATCAGTAACAACACCCAATGGTCATAATACAAAATTAAGGAACTTAAAAACGTTTTAGCGCTAATTCAAACCGAGAAATAAAAATATTGATAAAATTGGAAAGCATAGAACACAACCAGAAATTGAGCGAATGTGTGGAATCAGTTTAACGATTCTTGTAATGAATGGAGTTACGAACTCTTACAGAATACATCAAGTGAAGATGTTACAATTTTAAAAGACTAGACGATCAACATGAGAAAATGTCATGGAGAGGAATGAAAGGAGTACACTCGAGTACAAAACACGTGCCGTGCTTTTAGTTACTTTTAGTGTTTTCCATTCTTGAATATTGGCATAATCTCATCCGATAGGTTAGCATTACCCTATGATGAGAGGTCAGGCCTAGCTGGGCAATGAAAGGGGTGGAGAATCGATATGTCACATGAATGGTTGAAACAATATGCCTCCCAAAGCCTGTCCATGCTAGCCCCTGAATGAATTCGGCTCTTATTGGTTCGGCATTAAAGCATTAACCTCTGTAACCGAATGAGGGATGGAAGGCGTGGCAGAGGCGTGTTAATTATTGATTGCCTTAAACCGCGGTTCCTCATAACGGCAATTTTTACTTTCTCTACTACGTATAGTAAGTAGGGGAAGTATTGTATTCCACCCAAAAAAATCGATTCCGAGATTTCACCGGAAATACATGTTTTGAGGCCACCTGAATAAAAAAAAAATTTGGAAACATGTACGTGTGTGTGTCTGTGAACAGCATAACTCAGAAACGAACAGTCGGATAAACACCAAACTTGGTATTTAGGTTCAGTATCTTCCAGAGATGCGACACGAAGGTTTTCAAGAAAATCCCCCCATCCCAGATTACCCTTTTACATGGAAAATTTTTCGAAAATTTTAATTTTCTCAAAAATGGCTCTTAACGATTTTGATTAAAATATCATATATTTAAGATACTTTCATGACAAATAAAATGTATATCTTGAATTTTCTGGGAATGTCTCCAGAAGTATTCTTCATTGTGAACGACTTTTGCATAACTGGTAAACCATAAGAAATAGACAAAATTTTACTACACAAAAAATGTAGATCGCGTTAAAATACACAATTTATGTCATATACATTTTTTTTTGTTGAGTGAACCATTTTCGAGCTATTGCTTGTTATTCCCTTAAATTTTCCAGTACTTACACTTCTCAAATTCGTTATTCATTTTTTTGTCCTGGTAATGCAAAGAGTATGGAATACTCCACATAGCAACCAGCTCTTAAAATATTTGTCTATAGCTTAAAGCCTACCAACTCCCCTTGCATCTACAAGAAAATTAGCAATAAGATTAACATCTCGATTAACATGAAGCATATGGAGAATAAGCGTTTGTAAAAATAGTTTGCACAAGAGTAGAGAAAGTCACCCCACTGTACACTTGAAAACGACGCGGAACATACATGGTAGCTAAAATTATCCAGCAAAAATACTTATTTAATATCTTCAAATTACGCCGTTATATCAAAACAAAGTGAGGCTGTTTCATTCAGTTTTAGCAATTTTGCTGTACATAATATATAAATGCGCATTCCAATATGACAATTTATGTAAACGCATTTCTGTTCCTAACTATTATATCTAATAACAAGAGAAACGCGGAGTACGCACGATTGATTCTGTAAACCTCGTATTTGGCATTACAGTAATCGACATTCGTCTGTTATCACCATAAGATGACTGAATATAAAAGTAGGTATCCATAAATATGCAATTATAAACATTTTGTGACCAAGTTTTGGGGGATTTTGTTTTAAATTCTTATTTCATTAACGAAATAGTCCTAATAAATATCGTTAGAGGATCTGAGTTCTCCTGTGACGATATTACGTTAAGTAGTAACATACAACACTTCTGACATCGTTAATGTTTAAATAACACAAGTTGGTCTGGTGGTTAGCATGCTAGTCTTCAAGTCTAGAGGTCCGAGTTCCATTCCCGGCTGGAGTGTAGGAATTTTCCTTTAACCAGGATTGTTGCCCATTCTCCCTAGAGTCTGGAAGAATGAGAGTGTGAATTTAGTGGTGTAATTACCCAAAATAATACCACTAACTGTAAAATGGGTGAACATCATTGCTGATTAGCAGAGCCGGGTGTGTGTTTTTTGTTTGTTTGTTTGTTAATTAACGGTAAACGCCTAAAATGTTTTACAACTTCGATTAGAAGTATGTATATGTTTCACAATAAATTTAAACGATTTAAACTTGGAAGTTTTAGCGAATATTAACGAAACATTATTTTCTCGCGGAGGACTTTATTTTGTGCCATAAACACGAAAATTGGCACATTTTTAAAAATCAATTACAAAATTTGCATGTTGATAATATAAAGGTAATCAAAGCACTCGATTTCCTTCTTGAGCTATCAAAATCAGTTGAAAAATCTGACAGCAGCCTGATTTGGTAAATATTAAGTCTAAACAGCTATCTGAATTTAATTGTGAAAATAATATGTATTGAATTCTGCAACTATATCCAAAAATTTGTATCAGGATAATACTGAAATTGATGTATTACAAGATATGTTGACATTTAAAGCTAAAGGTAGCCAGTTTCATAGATTTTGTGAGAGATTTGCTCAAGCCTTATGACTACCATCAAATGCGAACAGTGAAAGATTCTTTTCGCACTATAATTTAGTAGTTACTGACGAGATCATCACCGGTCTGAAAATATTGTAACTTCGTATAATTTGGTGTCATGGAATAAACACTTGGGCTACATAATATGTAATTTAATATCTCCTACCAAACATTAATATCCTTTCAAAATAACTTGCCTCTCATAAACTACTGGTGGTAGATATCAATAATTTTGTCGTCCTCCATGGTGTAGTGGTTACCATGCTTATCCTCAAGTTCACAAGGTCGCGGAGGGCGATGGATTTTTTTCGGGCGTAAAAATCCTTAGCATGGCTTCCTTTGGAAGGGAAGTAAAGCCGCTGGTCCCGTGTTGTAGATTTGCGGCACGTAAAAGAACCTCAAGCCTGATAAAGAGACCTCTGAGCAAAATTACCGGTCTTTCATGCCCAATAGAATGGGACGCAAAGGACCACAGCAATTAAAGAGCGTCCATAAATAAAAATAAAACTCAAAAACCAATAATTTAATTTTACGGATAATATAATAATTTTCTATTGTGTGAGATGTTAATCTTTTTTGTGTAAATGAACTTCAGAGTCGGAGAGTACACGAACCACGCATATATTTAGTTTTTACTTCTGTCGCGAAGTTTTGTTGTGTTATTAACACGAAAATGCGAACATTTGAAAATTAAGCGCGAGTTCTTTAAAAAATAATCGCCAATAAAACCCGCCCCTGCTGATGAGCAATGGTTCCGATCCGCCGATATTATCTGAGATGTGACGCAGGCTACGCTACGTCCTCCAACAATGAAGCAGTACCTTTGCCTCACGATTGCTGCGTTTCTCCTCCTAGTTGTTTTTTTATACTTTGCCACGGCTGCTCGAGCATGAGATCTTAATCTCTGGGTATGCGTGGATGTATACAGAGAAACACGAACGCTTTCTTTGAACACTTTTATGTTCACCGTTTAAAATAAAACTTAGGTTTGCCGATCACTTTTAAATGCATACATGCTACTGTGTCTTTACCAAGACCGAAGATTATTAACTACAGCTGAACGTTCTACCGTCTTGCATGTTCGCCGCCAATGTTACAACTCGACGAGAATGTCGTCCCGCTCTCACCAATCGCTCAGGACAGAGTAAATTTCACCACCGCGTTACAAAGAGGAAAAACTCCTAACTTCCCCTCTCTCCCCTCAAAACTCTCCTCAAACCTAGCGTTATGAAGCCTCTAATGACCTTCACATCCCGGCCAGTGCAACTGCACCCACTAATTCCGAGAGAAACTGGCTTCAGCTATTTTACCCTTTATACCTGGGGCTGGTCCCTAATTAGCCAAACTGTGCCTGTCTGGTCTTTCTGTCGCTTTTAACAGTCAACAATTTTCCAATGCTTCTCCTTTTTATACATACACTGAAATTAAATATTTTATTATTTATTTTATATCACTGTCCTTCTTAGATTATTATGATAATTATTAACTTCATAATTTCGGCTTCAGATGTTAAAGGCGGCATATAAATGGGGGGAAATAAATTAAATACTCGTCTTAGCAAATATTTTTTAAATAACAGAGATTATCAGATGTATTATGTTTATAAACTTTGGTATTTTAACGCTTTTGAAAACACTGAACAATAAGGGAGATAATTTCAGTGTTTTGATTTTGCGCTCTATTTGGCGAAACTATAGCCAATTTATAATATAGAAAGTTCCATAACAATCGTTTGAGCATTCTTTCGTGAAAAGGCAACACATATACACACACATACAAAGAAAAATTATAAAATTGAATGTCTTTTACTATTTTTATTTTTACATTAGTACGAATTCATACAAAATCAGAAACTAAAATTAGCAGAACATTTTCCGTTACACTTTTATCACATACGTATAGATTAAATCGTAGTTATTTTTTAGTTTTTATTAACATCTTAAAAAAGAAATGTTATTACTGCCGATTTTGGAGCTGAAGTGGCAAAAGCGGAGAGGTAGGGAAGTGTGAGAGAGGCAGAATTGGAGAACAGTCGTGAGTTCTGGCATTAACGCGAGCGGATCTAGGCATTGTACTTATACGCGGAAATAAGCTTTGGAAATCTAACCTTCCTGGCATTTTTAATTGAGAATATGCTGTGATGAAAAACAGACTGACTTCTACAAAAGATGTCTCGCAATGTTATTTAAGTCTTTAACAACGGCCCTTAAATCGCTTTACTAAAATTTCCCGTAAAACATAAGGAACTGAGGCCTTTTTACCATGTAACGGCAAAGGAAACGTTTTTACGGCTTTGTGAGCAGATTCAAAATACTACAGATTTTCGCCACGGACTGCGGCGATCACCTCCTCATCCGTTGCTGTAGCTTACCTTGATGCTTCTCCCGTTGCTTCCAGAAGTTCTCAGCGTGTTGGTTCTTCAATTTATCCTCGGCTAGCTGCAGTAATTTTCCTTAAATTATATGGGAGCATGGACTTATCCTCGGTAAAGGAAAACGTAGATCTCGGGTGGTGATATAGGAAGACATAGACTTGCTTTGTTTATGAAAAGATGACACTGCCGTTTCTTTTTATTTAATTTAACACTCGTAGTATACAAAACTGGTATTGCCGCTGTAAAATACTGTCCACCGCTGTTAGACTATGGCGTGGATATGTCACGAAATATAACTATTCTTATTGTCGCTTTCAGAGTAGCGGATCTTAGGTGTGTTGCTAAAACTATTTTGATTCCCTGTTTTGGCGCGATATCTCACACATCCTGCAGCATCTCTCCCTGACCACACATTACGAAAACTCTCGAATAAAATGCAATACTAAGCTGACATGACAAATTTGACTTGATTCCCTTTTTGGCGCGATATCTCACACATCCTGCAGCATCTCTCCCTGACCACACATGACATAAACTGCCCCGAATTTTCCCCAAACAGATCCATTTATAGTCTCAGGCTCCTGAGGCTGCTTCCTTTCCTATTGGTCCATTTTTAGCGCGACTCGACGCGTCTAACTATTTCGAATAAACTTTCAGGGATCTCATTGGTCCAATTTTAATATAAATCGCGGCTTTTCCTACATTTACCGTTAAGGTTGTCTTTCTCACTCACTTGGTCACGGCGAATTATCAAATAATGGGACAAAGGCTCTACACCCTCGCTGTAGGAATAATAGCACAGCGACCGGAGAGAGGTAATAAAACTAGGTTTTCTGCCTTCGAAAGCACTATTCCTGTAGCTAAAACATTCCACCGTGGACAGTATTTTAACATAGCGCTTAAATTATTCACATTAAACCATTTATAACTCTACTAATATTAATAACCTAGATAGATACATAACGTTAAATCACCCTTCTTAAAATATACAAGCAGTATGAGAAAAAGATATTTACATAATACGATTTAACATCACTAAAAGTTAATTAATAAGTTATCTAGAATTACTGTTCTCGGGCCCGGCCTAGAGTTGCCGTTTCAAATTGCCCTGTTCTGGAAAAGAATAAATTTTTCAGCACTTGATACAATTTTCTTTTCCAGAATAATTCCTCTGATTATGGCCTTTGTAGGTATGTTTTGTTGACAGAGACCCTTCGCTATAGCTGTTTCTTCACAAGGGTTCTGCCACACCAGTGGTGTTTATATTTGGGTCATTCACTCCACATTTGTTATGGTTGATCCCCTCTCACCATTTAAAAACAGGTTTCCGAGAGACATTCTTACACAATACATTTCGCGCACACGAATAACTTGTGGTGGAGAGAAATACGCTAATACCTAAATTAAGTTCTAAAATTAAATCTATTTACATACATATTGGTACATAATTATTATGCCTTTATTTATTTCTTTACATCCTTATTTATCGGGTGTATTACCTTTACTATTTGTTCACAGGGGTGTTACCTCATTTCGAGTAAAACTAACCTGATTCTTTTCATTATATTCTTCACCCTTCTCATTCTCTAAACATTTGTACGGTTTGAGCAACTGTTTATGGTATCTCCCTACGATCTTGGAATTCTTTATTTCTTGTAACTCAAATGTATCCGAGCCAAAAATGTTAATCACCCGGTATGGACCTTTAAATAAATTTTCCATTCTATGATACCTTTTGTTCAGAATGCTAGACTTTTTCTTGTCCCGTACCAATACTAAGTCTCCCAATTTGATCAGCCAGTGTTTTCGTTTCTTTTTCTTAAACTTTTCTTTTCTTTTCTGCGCCTTATTGGCCATTCTTTCAAAAGCTTTCTTAAACATCTCTTCTTCCGTTAGTGTTTTCGGATCTTTAGCTTCTAGTGTCTGTGGTAATTCCCCTTCAAGTGTTTCCATTAATTTCCCCTTCATCAGCTCGATGGGCTTATAACCGGTAGTAGGGCTCACACTTTCATTTAAAATACTTTCAATGCGCTGATAGTGATTTGCCCAATCACTGTGTTTTTTATTGGCCAAAATTCTCAAATAAACCGAAATGTCCCGTATTATTCTTTCGCAGGGATTGCTTTGTGGGTGGTATTTTGAGCAATGATACAACGTGATTTCGTTTTCTTTTAAGGTGTCTACAAATTTTCTGCTGGTAAATATTGAAGCATTATCACATAAAATTGCCTTCATCTTTCCAAATTGTGGAACATACGACTTCATTATCTTCCTTAGGCATGTTTCACTTGTAATCTTCCTGACTGGGTAAATTTTCACAAATTTTGAAAATACATCTATTAACACCACTATATACCTAAATCCAAATTTACTACAAGGCATCTCACCATGACAGTCCAAGGTCACTAACATGCCTGGTTTTTCCCTTAGTATGGAGTTTGTCTCGTATTCATATTGTATATTCAATGGCTTTGCTTTTTGACATTGTAAGCATGTCGAAATTATTCTCCTTACTTTATGGTGTAATTTTGGAATATACAGATTTTCTTGGATCATTAAAGCTGTGCGTTCTGAGCCAGAATGTGCTAGAGCTTGATGGAACGTGCTTATGAGTTCATTCTCCATGTTCTTAGGTATATATGTCTTCCATTTCTGTATTTCGCTGCCATGTAGTTTATATAACACGCCCCCTTTTACCCCTATGTTTCCCTTGATATTTTCATCTATTTCTGGGGCCCTTTTTATTAATTTATTTAACTTCTCATCTCGTCGCTGCTGGTCCCCTATTCCTTTTAATTCTTTTATCAATCCTTTACTCAAGGGTATTTCAATACTCATTAATGTTACTTCATTTTTAGGGCGTTCTATTCTCTCCGGTATTTCACTGTTGTTATGTAACCTAGACAGCAAATCGCTAAAAACATTTGTTTTTCCTGGAATGTGTTTCACCTCAACATCATACGAAAGAATCTCATGGATGTACCTAGATAATTTAGTACTCGTAAGCCGACAACGTTTCATAAATGAAAGACTCACATGATCTGTGTATATAATAACCTTCTGTAGATATATATATATGATCTAAATTTCTGTAGTGCGTAATACACAGCACAGATCTCTAATTCGGTGACCGAAGCATTTTTCTCTATTTGACTTAAACCTCTTGAAGCGGTACTTATCACGTGCAGTTGATTTTCCTCATCTGATTGGGCTAGGACACACCCATACCCGTGACCTGAAGCATCCACGTAAATTACATATGGTAGGTTGTCCTTGGGTCTCTCTAGTAGAATTGATTTCGCAAATAGTTCTTTTATCTTTTCAAAAGCTTTCTGGTGTACCTCGTCCCATTTCCATCGCACTTTCTTTTTAAGTAATTCGCGCAAAGGCGCTATTTCTGCGGCGTACCTCAGGATAAATTTGCTTTGATAATTTAGCACTCCAAGAAAGGACCTAACCTGCTTAACACTCTTGGGCGCTGGTATTCTTCTCACAGCCGCTACTCTTTCTTCGTTTGGCTTCATTCCTCTATCATTAATTACATAGCCTAGAAATTCCACCTCACGGATGCAAAATTTGGATTTATTAATGTTCACCGTCATACCGTTTTCTCTCAGCTTTCTAAGCACATAATTCACATGTTTAATATGCTCATCAAAATTTTCATCAACTATTAGAAAATCGTCGATATATTGGATCAAAAATTCGTCGGCTGAGTCGCCAAATATTTTATCGATGGCTCTTAATAGTCCACTACATGACGTAAGCATACCAAAAGGCATTCTCAAAAATTCGAACTGTTTCCCAAAAAATAAAAAAGAAGTATACTTTCTAACATCCTCGTGAAGCTCAATCTGCCAGTATGACGCCGTTAAATCAATAGTGGAGAAATACTTGCCTTTGGTTATTTTTGACAGCAATTTTTCTACACTTTCGCTCCGAAATCTGTCTGGTTGTGTATATTTATTTATCCTTCGAGCATCTATTGTCATCCTAAGTTCGCCATTGCGTTTCGTCACCCAACATAATGGACTGCTGTACGGAGAATTTGACGTTTGTATTATTCGGTCTCTCAACATCTTATCGATCACCTGTTTGGCTCTCTCCCTTAATGCAATCGGAATATCCCGATACTTGTGTGTGAAGGGTGCAATATCTTGTACCTTAAAACTGTGTTTGTATGCTTTGCACTTGCCTGGGACGTCCGAAAATACCGCTTTGTTTTCTTGTAACATTCGCCTTAATAGATGCCTTTGTGTCTCTGTGAGGTTCTCGGCAAGGGTCACTTTCTCCTCTACTGCTTCTACCTGGCTGCCGGTATCTTGGAATTCTTTATTTCGGGCGTAACCATAATCTTTCTCATTGTGCTCCGTATACCCGTTGTAAAACCTGTCAGCGAACGCATGCATCTCATCGGTTTCTTCCCCTTGTACTATAGCAATTAATTTCTCACTCCTTCCTGTTTGTAATAATTGTACGAAAAATCTTTCTTCGGCTATATCTTCTTCTCCTTGGGTTTTGTTATAAGTATCCTGCTTCATACCCTCTACAAAAGGGATTTCTAATGTTTTTCTGTTCTTCTCTATTTTCAAAACTTTATCAGCAAAATCAACCCTAGCTCTTAATTCAAACAAAACGTCACACCCAATCAAAATGTCACAAATCAAATTATTGATTACCAGAAAAATAAACTCAAAATTTTCTTCTCCTATTTTCATGTTCAACATTACTTGCATTTTTATTCGGGTAACCTCTTTGTTAACTGCTACCCGGCATACCGTGTTCCTTATGGGTAATGTCATTAGCTTAATTCCTTTATTTACCAGGTTCTGATATAACCTCAGGCTGCATACACTCACATTGGCTCCAGAGTCTATTAAAGCGTTATATTCTTCATCCAATAATACTACTTTTATGCTAGGGGAATCTGTCAGATCCTTTTCCGAGTGATTTTGAATAGTAGTTATCAGTTCTCCCAGTATAAAGTCATTTTTGAGCCCTGTTTCACATTTTCTGTTTATTTGAGAATTTTGCGCGCTTAGAATCCGCTCCGAGCTCTTGAATGGATCCTGTCTTAGTTTTCCGGGTTATCGACACTATTTGGTGCTCCGCTAGTCTCTTCCACATTTCCCTCTCTCTGCATTTGCCTATAGTTTCCTCTGCTTCCTCTAAAATGTCCCCGGGAATGTCTCTCTCTCCTTTCGTTTCTTTCGGGATAATTTTCGTCATACCTTTCTCCTACATCACTTTCCCCTCGGTCAGAAAAATAATGTTCTCTGGATCTGTTTTCATTGTTTCTGCCTCTCCTATAATTAAAACGGCCACTATATCTTGGTCTGGTTTGTATAGCATTTATGTGATATTGGTTATCACCTTCCCTCCTGAAACGGTTATTTTGACAGTTCCTGTTCCCGGATTGAGGTACGTCGTTCCAGTATCTCTCTCTGGGGTTATAGTTCCCTCTCGCGTTTCCTCTCCAATTCGCATTCCTTGAATTATCCGGTAATGTTCGAACTGTATAGTTTTGTACGTGGTTCCTACTACTTGTCTCGAATGATGATACCAACTCAATCAATTCGGGAATAGAATTTGGCTTCGCAATGAGTAGGTAATGGTGTATACGTTCTGGATAATGTGGTACAATCATATTAATGAAATCCCTCTCACTTATGGGTGGCTCGATTAGTCTACTACTCTGTGCTTTAGTTAGCAAATAATCTACCATGCTTAGGTTTCCGCGTTCATCGTACTTGCCATTAACTAGGATAGATCTCACCTGGTTCTGAGTATTAGTACTCCAGTACTTATTCAAAAATGCCCTTCTGAAATATTCAAAATTATTATTCTCCCCCAAAGTCAATCTTACCCATTGGAGAACCCTTTGACGTAAACCTTTACGAACGATTAACATCTTTAGCTTGTCCGGAATCTGCTTCAAACGGAAATACTCCTCAAGGTCATTTAGGTATTGTTTAGGATTATCAGCCGAATTTTCCTCGAAAGTAGGTACCCCTATCTCATTTAATAAATGGTAGTTTGCATTACTTGCATGGTTAGATGTACATTGGTGCCCTGAATTAAAATTATATGGGTCGGCAGCTGGACTTTGGCCTCCATTTACCTCCCTAAAAGTGGTGCTAGTTTCACTGGGTGAGCTATCATCACTCTGTCTCACACTTATCCCTAGTCTACCAATAGAGCGTTTTAACTCCTTTACACAATTTTCATGCTCTTCCACCCTCTTCACAATTTCATGATGATTTGAGAGCTGTTCAGTCATTTTTGACGAAAGTTCATTCATCTTTCCCTGATCCTTTTCTAACACTGTTCTAAATTCTCTGAACTCCCTTTGAATGTTAGATTCTACTGTACTTTGTTTTTTTTCTAAAGAAACATTTACAGCTCTTAAGTCATCATCCAATTGCTCCTTTATGGCTAAGCTGGTAACACTTAATTCTGTTTCTACATCCTTCCTTAGTTTTTCTACATCGTTTCTTAGACATAGTTGTCCTGCCTGAATTTCTTGCACTACCTTCCCTTGCTGACTGAATTTGGAGTCCAATTGACTTTGTAATCGGGTGACCTGTTCACCTAAATATTCCCTCATCTCCTGAGCTAATTCCCCTCTCATCTTCCTGTTTTCCTCTCTGACATATTCACCTATATGTATACTCTGCTCATTTAATTTCCCTTCTAAATTTTTACTTTGTTCACTTAATTTTTCTAAGTTTTTACTGTGCTCACCTAATTTCCCCTCTAAATTTTTATTTTGTTCACGTGAGTCCTTCCTCTGCTCATTTAAGTCCTTACCCATCTCGTCTATCTTTGTGCTCAAATGTTGAAGCAATATTAGCAGCTGGTTTTGACCTGCGTCAATGACCTGCTCCATCGGTGATTGCCTTTCTAGCCTAACTTCTACTTCTGCTGCACCCATATTTTTTTCATCTGTTGTTATGCTGACAATAGCCTCCCCATCCAGTTCTTCTGAACCTTCCCTTGACCTACTCATGGTTCCGTTAGCAAGTTCTACCTCCCTAGTAATGACTTTACCCCCTCTCAATAGCATGTGTTCACCAAAACTGAGTCACTACTCTGCATGCCTTTTTGTTTGTTTTTGAATAAATGTTCTAACCTGTATTTTTTTTTTTATGTTAACTGATGCGTTCCGGGTTCGAATCCTGGTGAAGTTCTAGAAGCGATGCTCTCAGCTGTTTTGTTGTCCCACGTAGGTAGACTAGAAGTTCGCGTTGTAATTTTGTTCTGCTGTGCCCCTTTCCTCTGAAGATTCTTCGTCTGTTCGTTGTTTCCTAGTCCTCCGTTTGTGTCGTTCTTCCCTTCGAGCTCCACGTTATGGCGCCAGTTTGCGGCGATCACCTCCTCATCCGTTGCTGTAGCTTACCTTGATGCTTCTCCCGTTGCTTCCAGAAGTTCTCAGCCTGTTGGTTCTTCAATTTATCCTCGGCTAGCTGCAGTAATTTTCCTTAAATTATATGGGAGCATGGACTTATCCTCGGTAAAGGAAAACGTAGATCTCGGGTGGTGATATAGGAAGACATAGACTTGCTTTGTTTATGAAAAGATGACACTGCCGTTTCTTTTTATTTAATTTAACACTCGTAGTATACAAAACTGGTATTGCCGCTGTAAAATACTGTCCACCGCTGTTAGACTATGGCGTGGATATGTCACGAAATATAACTATTCTTATTGTCGCTTTCAGAGTAGCGGATCTTAGGTGTGTTGCTAAAACTATTTTGATTCCCTGTTTTGGCGCGATATCTCACACATCCTGCAGCATCTCTCCCTGACCACACATTACGAAAACTCTCGAATAAAATGCAATACTAAGCTGACATGACAAATTTGACTTGATTCCCTTTTTGGCGCGATATCTCACACATCCTGCAGCATCTCTCCCTGACCACACATGACATAAACTGCCCCGAATTTTCCCCAAACAGATCCATTTATAGTCTCAGGCTCCTGAGGCTGCTTCCTTTCCTATTGGTCCATTTTTAGCGCGACTCGACGCGTCTAACTATTTCGAATAAACTTTCAGGGATCTCATTGGTCCAATTTTAATATAAATCGCGGCTTTTCCTACATTTACCGTTAAGGTTGTCTTTCTCACTCACTTGGTCACGGCGAATTATCAAATAATGGGACAAAGGCTCTACACCCTCGCTGTAGGAATAATAGCACAGCGACCGGAGAGAGGTAATAAAACTAGGTTTTCTGCCTTCGAAAGCACTATTCCTGTAGCTAAAACATTCCACCGTGGACAGTATTTTAACATAGCGCTTAAATTATTCACATTAAACCATTTATAACTCTACTAATATTAATAACCTAGATAGATACATAACGTTAAATCACCCTTCTTAAAATATACAAGCAGTATGAGAAAAAGATATTTACATAATACGATTTAACATCACTAAAAGTTAATTAATAAGTTATCTAGAATTACTGTTCTCGGGCCCGGCCTAGAGTTGCCGTTTCAGGACGAAAAACATTAAACTCTATTGCATTATATTGTAACCCAAGATTACAGGCTGAATGTTCAGCGCTAATTGGTAGACAGTGCTGTCCGTTCATAACGATCATGATCCACTTCACTGACTGCAACAAAATGCATAGCATCCGGATTTAAAAAGCAATAAATGGGCGCAACATTCAGCAATGAACGAAGTGAATTATAAGTCAACTCCCTCCGTACATTGTACATTTGAGGCAATATTTTATATCATAACATGCTGTGAATGCCAAAGTGATTGTAGTTTAAATTAATATTATTGTTTGTACAGGATTTTAGATGTTTGTTAGCCATAAGTATTGTTAGGAAATAAGTTTACACGGCCTCACTGAAACTGACAATAGAAGTGGGTAACAATAAACCGAGGGGGTGAGTTGTTTATCACTAAGAAGAGACAAACAAATGACGTCAGGGTAGCGTGCCTTTTTTAGAAATTGAGGGACTATGTTCCCTAGAGTATATATGTTAGTAGTAGTGATTGGCTGACCAAAACAGAAGCTAAAGTGGGCGCGATTTGGTAACCAATAGCAGCTCTATTATAATGTTTAGGCAACTCGAGGTTAAGGAGTATATATTCTCGAGCCATAAGCAAGTGTCGCACAGTTCTAAGGAGTCTCTCACGAGGTACACGTCGCACAGTTCGGAAGAATCTTTCACGAGGTGCACGTTACACAGTTCTGAAGAATCTCTCGCGAGGTGCACGTCGCAGAGTTAGTTACAAAAAATGTAAAGTACGCGAAGTAATTGGTGCGCGGCAACTAAACGACTGTAGTTACATTCGTAAATATCAGTTTGTCAGGCGTGTATAAAGATTAAATATGTGAATTATCAATTAAGCGTGACGGCAATAAAAGTGTAGAAACAAATTTTTTTTATCAGTGTTATCTTTTAGCAACAACGCCTTTCCGTTTACACGTCCTGCTTAGAGATACTTGCTCGATTGAGTTATAATAGCTAGCTGGAGGACAATGAACCCAAATTTAAAATAATAAAACAAGAGGTGCCCAGTAAATAAGATAACACGAGCCATAAGAACTGCGAAATATTTTATTCGCATTTTATGGCTCCGGGATATAAGTTATCGCTTTTTGTGACTGTTTTCTTTATAGTTCATTTTATGAAGCATAAAATATGGGCTGCAAATCTGTGTAGAGCTAGAAGTGGTGTTCTTTGTTGTAGTACTTGTTTATTGTATAGCAGGAAGAATTTCAGCATATGTGACAGAAAGACGCAGTACTACTAGCTCTTGCATAGTAAATCATGCATTTATTAAATTAAAGAGTTAAATTTAGCTTTAGTTATGGACGCTCTTTAACTGATGTAGTCCTTAGCATCCCATTCTGTATTGGGCGTGAAAGACCGGTAATTTTGCTCATGGGCCTCTTTATCAGGCTTGAGGTTCTTTTACGTGCCGTAAATCTACACGGACCACCGGCTTTACTTCCCTTCCGAAGGAAGCCATGCTAAGGATTTTTACGCCCGAAAAAATCCATCGTCCTCCGCCGCGACCTCCGGAACTAGGGTCTAGCATGGTAACCACTACACCACGGAGGACAACTACTTTTTAAGAGTAAATGAACTGAAAGCTTACACACGTCAGCTGAGAACAATTATTGTATTTCTCACAGGACATGTTTCTATGAAAAAGCATCTGAACACGATGGAAGTGTTTCAGGGTAACTTTAGAATGCAGATCGTGCAAGAAAGAAACTGAAACAGTCCAACACATTATTTACTCTTGTGAGGCCTTGGCTCACAGGAGATGTATTGCTTTTGGGAAGTACTTTTAGAACCAGAAGAATTTGAAGCCATGTCTGTTATGAGACTATTCCTTGGTAAAAGATGCAGGCATACTAATGAATTGCCTATAAGCCCTACATTTACTGCACTGAACATCTAAATTTGAGATCATCGCAAAATCATTACGCTTTGCTGGACGATGGAGAATTTTAGGAGCTTCAACTTCAGGAGGTTGGCAAGTATGGATTTCTAGTATGAATGAACCAAACATTGGCAGCCAGGATTTGGATCCGTTAGAGCATCGTTCATTTCCCTAACCAGAGATCCTCCTCAATGAGTTGCAAACGGAAATGGCATTATAAACTGATGCGTGGGAAGTAAAGCTTCTGAAGAGCCATATAACGTTGATTGAGCTCAAGTGGACGAAGTCCATAAATTCTAGGAAATGTCACATAAAATTTAACGCCCTCTAAGGGCACCGAGCTGTTATTACCATCGAAATTCAACAAAAACTTCCAGTAACACCCTTAGTGGAAGTAATTAAAGGGAACTAGTGTACCCTAAATTACCAAAAGGAAGCTTTGCGGTAGTGTATGGTAATTTTATTTTATGGCGGAGGCTTTTCTTGGGGAAAGTTTATGAATCGTTTTATCTTTGAGAAAGCTGCTAGTATTGTATTCCTATTACAGCAGATATCCAGAAGTGAGTTCAAATGATCCCTTGTATGCAGCTAGTATATAGGTTAAAATTGAAATTTGCCATTTCGAGAGCTATTGATTCAAAGAAAAACAGTTAAAACCCAGGATACTTAAAACTTCAATTGCTATCATTACAGCAGCTTACCACTGAAGTGTGGTAAAAAAGAAAAAAAAAAGTCTCGGAAAATGGGCATTGGATACTTCCTGTATCCTGGTTTCAAAATACGTTTACATTTTTACTTTTTCGCTACACGCCTTTATTGAGGTATTGCATTCCATCTAAGAATTTGAAACCGAAATTTCACCGGTAACACACATTTTGAGGCTCCCTAAATCCAAAAATTGTTGTTTGTGTATCAACTACGCCAAATAAGTCTTTAGCGGACGAAATACTGGATGAGTTCGTTAGAGTTTTTGCATACGTGGTGCATACAATGGTTGTTAGTAAAAGCTCTCCAAGTTGTATTGAATAAAATAAATAAATGTAATAAAAGTACTGTATAAATATAAAATACGAGGGCTATTTTTTTTCAACCTCCGATCGCGCAGGAGCGCAAACACACGATGGGTGGAAACTGTTTGTGCGTGGAGGGCGACTGCGCATGTCTCACACTCTATCCTCAGCCTCAGCCAACTTCATCATACCGTTGTGAGCCTAGTTTTTGGCACGGAAACATGGCCGTTACGATTGACTCCCGCCAAATGTGAGTTGCATAGTGTTTATTGCGAGACCTTACGACTGCGGAGAGCCATACAGAACAAACGAAGAGGCAAGCTGAAGTCTGGGGTTGCCCTCACAGTGCTCGTGTCTCCCAACAAATCCTTCAGGAACTTCGATGGGACGTTTTCGACCACCCGCCGTACAGCCCTGATTTGACGTCGAGTGATTTTCAACTCTTCCCTGGATGAAAAAGTGGCTGGGAGGGCGGAAGTTCGAGAATGATGAAGTCCTTCAAACCAACGTCCGTACCTATCTTAACTCACTGACGGCAACATACTGTGCAGAGGGGATCGAAAAGTTTGTCCACAGGTATGACATTCCTCAACCTTAATGGCGATTATGTTGAAAAGTAAACACATTTGTATCTAACATTTGGTAATAAATTTAGTTAGCTATGTACTCTTGTCTTTTAATTATGACTCATCGGAAGTTGAAAAAAAATAGCCCTCGTACATTGTCATTTGTTGACATATTCTCGCAGCCGCCTGAATCCTACGCTATGAACCGTACCAAGGCCTCCTAGGAAGTGTTTACCGTAACAACACAAGATGCGGATGTAGGTGGCAGTACTTATTTGTTTCTAAACACCAACCTTGTGACTGAAAATATGGGTGAAAACCCCGAGAAAATTTCAATCCTAGCCGGAAACATTAAATCGGAGCTACTGCCAGCATAATCTCGGTAGCATGAAAGGAATATATTGCATTTAAAGGCTTGCTTACTATTAACTTAAAAAACAATGTTCGCTTATATTTTTTGTTTTATGTTCGAGTATTTTGTTTAAAGTTGGTATGACTGGTCACCGCCATCTCTCGGCGTGTTAAAAGTCCGACAAACAACTGTTTTAGAGACTGTGTATTAAAAATAATTTTTAGATAAGGTCCATGTGTGTGAGTATATCAAAAAATTGAAAATGAAATTGAGTTTTATTTATGGACACTCTTTAACTGCCGTGGTCCTTAGCGTCCCATTCTATATTCGGCGTGAAAGACCGGTAATTTTGCTCAGAGGCCTCTTTATCAGGCTTGAGGTTCTTTTACGTGCCGTAAATCTACGACACGGGATGGGAAGCCATGCTAAGGATTTTTCGCCCGAAAAAAATATATCGTCCTCCGCCGGCTTTGAACCGGCGACCTCGGGAACTAGAGGTTAGCATGGTAACCACTACACCACGGAGGACGTGTGAAGAGCATAACTCACAAATGAAAATTCTGTTAAGTTCATCGTCTTCCAACGACGTGAAACGAAGATTTTCCGGAAAATACCCTCGTAGAAAAATTTTCACTTTTTTTAAGAAATGCCTTTTAACTATTGTGATTAAAATACCTTATATTTAAGATATTTGCATCACAATTAATTTGAATTTTCTGTAAACTTATGAATCCCTCTACATTCTAAATTAGTTTTGTATAATTGCTAAACCGTAAGAGATAAAGTCGTATAAATTCAGCGTCTTTCAAGGATGCGAAATGAAGATTTTCCAGAAAATCCCGCCACTCTAAACTAACATTTACATGGATTTTTGTTTTTATTATTTTCTCAGAAATCGCTTTAACGATTTTGTTACCTTATGTTTAAGATATTTGCATCACAAATAATTTGAATTTCCTGTAATTATCTTATGAATTCCTCTACATTCTAAATTATTTTTCTATAATTGCTAAAACATAAGACATAAACAAAATCTTACTACACAAAGAGTGTAGATCTCGTTAAAGCACGATTTATGTAACATTAATTTTTTTTGTAGTGTTAAATATTTACGAGGCATTCTTTGTTATTGATTTGAATTTTCAAATACCTATACTATGTTCAATTTGTAAATAGCTATTCGTTTTTTCTCGTGGTCATTCAAAGAGTATAGAATTCCAAAGACATAGCCACTCGCTTTCTAATAGCTGACTATCGCCGTAGCCTGCTGTATCCTTCTTATAGCTACGATGAAAGTTTATCTCTACTAACAAGAAATTCATTAGCCCCGTAACTCGGACGGTAGAATACGTGCCTGTTGTGCGAGGGGTCCCGGGTTCGATTCTCGGCTGGGGGTGGGAATTTTTCTCTAGTCAATATTATTCCCTATCTTCCTCAGAGTATGTAAGTATGAATGAGAGTGGATCTAATGATTAAAATACCCAAAGTGCAAGAGACACCAAGAAGTGCAAGATAAGACCAATGTAAGTTAAAGGCGGGGTATAATTGGAATTTAAAAAAAAGAAGGGGGTTTGAAATTAAGTAAATTTCATTAAAATACTAAATCTAAAAGACGGAGAATGAACTTCAAGAACTCTTCCAATTAAACTGGACAAGTAATGAAATTAATCAAACTGATACCTCCTGATTATTTACAGTTGTAAGGTAAAAGGAAACTGAACGCTGTCATCTGGAAACTACACCACATATACTGACGTGCATAAAATGTGGCCCATATTGGTACTGACAAACCCTAGTTCACCTATTACCCCCGTGACCACCTCTGTTTTTTCGAGTATAATTTTACTCCTGCATTGGCAGCGTATTTTGCCTCCCCAAAGTATGGCCGAACTGCCGAAGGGTAACATTACAACTTAAACCTTATATTTTCACCGTTTTCTTACTGTCGTTTAGTAGCACGTCGCTAATGAAAGCTCTCAATGTCGTAGCTGTCATTCAGTTTAACCTCTTCACCCCCTCCTCTAGAAGGCCGAATTATATTGTAATTGGTTTAGTCTTTTCTTGTATGCCAATCGTAGCGTAACTCCTTCATAGAGGTGGTGTCCTACAACATCTATATTTCACATAAGTTATAAACGTCGTTCATTGGTTAGTATTTATATATCTGAATTGTTTTTCAGGCCAATCACAGAGAGCTGTTACGGGCAGGCGGAGTCAAAAGTTGGTTACCTGAAGGTGAATGGGCCATTTTTTATGCACGAGAGTGTGAATAATAGGTAGAGAAGCTATCGCATTCCTGCCAAAAAATCGATATCGATATTTCACCGGAAATTATGCTTTGAGGCCCCTGAATAAAAAAAAAAGCATTTTTAGAAAAATGACTTGTGTTTGTGTGCGTGAACAGCATAACTAAAAAACAAAATGTCAGATAGATACTAAACTTGTTATTTATGTTCAGTACTGTCAAAGAGCGACACGAAGATTTTCAAGAAAATCTCCTACCCCAAACTACCCTTTACATGAAACATTTTTCGATTTTTTTGATTTTCTGAAAAATGACTCTTTATGTCTTAAATTTTCTGGGAATAGCCTGTGAAGTCCACTTTACTCGGAAGAAAATTATTATAATCTTGCATAACTGAGAAGCTTACGCGATAGACGTAAATGTAGTACAAAAAAATATAGATCTTTCTAAAACACACAATTTATGCAAAATAACTTTTTAGTAGCATCGACTATTTCTGAGATATCCGTTATTAATGGTTCGAATAATTCAATACTTTTCAAGTCCTGTTAATTTTCCGTAGTTTCTCGCGATGTCATGAAAGAGTATGGAATTTTTTAAGTTCAGCGTGTAGCGTTGTTCTAAAACATTTGACCATCGCTATTCCCTTTGTATCTATAACGAAATGCGTAATGCAGCTGTTTACGAAAAGGTTTATCTCGATTAAAACGATGTAGATAGGAAAATAAGCGTTCGTAAGAATAATTTGTATACCCACTAATAGGCGATAGAGGATGTGATTTTGGCCCAACAGCGGAAAATGGCTTCTGTTTTAAATGTCTTACTTATTGTAAAAGACAAGTAATGATGTTAGTGGAGAAAGTGTTTAAACTGAAGTCTGGCAAACGTAAAAGGAAAAAGCCATCCACAATGAAATTGAGCTTGATTCTCCTTGCACAGTAATAAATTATACATTCGTTACATGCCTTCATGATGAAATTAGATCAAGAGCAATACAATTGCACAGTAATAACGGTATAAAGCATCTGTATACAACTTACATGCTAGAAATTAAGATGTGTTCATCAGGAATGGCAGGACGTTTTTGCTTACCCACAGCAGTTAACTTAGCAAAACATCATTTAGTGGCCATAAAGTCCCGTTAAAATGTTATTAAGGTACAAAACAGGTTTTTCTGACGTCATATACCGAAGATTACAATAGGAGAAATGAAAGAAAGAGCATACGAAAAGAAGGGATGTTAGTAAACCCTTCCTGTCTCCCTTGCCGCCGCCAAAATTGGCAGTGAAACAAATGAATGCAGCCCTTATTGAGAAATCTCACATCTGCGGGGTTAAAAGCAACCACCAGGTAGCAGTACGCCTGAATAGATAGGTGAGGTATCTTTATTGTTGTCATAATATTAAAGTAATTATACAAACACTTTGCACATGGGCCATTGACCGTAAATGCTTATTTAAGTTAAATATGAAAAAGAAGGTAAATTGTCTCTGATTACGTCAAAAAATTTGATTTGGTTTTGCGCACTTTAACCAGAAATTGCCCATGCTTTTCAAGTTCTTTCTTTCTGGGGTTCTTTCCAAAATGAATTATAATTCAATATATAACTCTGAATTTAATGATTTTTACATCAATTAACATTTTGCTATTAAACTATCAGTAGAATAGATAGGAGAGAGAGAGCGCAGTTTTGCGTTTATATGGGCAAAGATAGGGAAAACGAGAGGAGATGCTAGGTTGGGAGAGCGTTCAAAGCAGAAAATGCGTTTATATGGGAAATATAGGGAAAAGCAGGAGAGATCCGAGGTAGAGCAGGCGCTTTATATGAGAGAGGTAGGGAATACGAGAGGATGTGCTAGGCTAGACAGGGCTTGAAGGGTAGAATATGTTTTTTTTTATGGGAGATATAGGAAACCGAGGAGAGGTGTTAGGCTAGCGGGGCAGGAGATCACATGAATGAGAGGCGATATAGGAATGGTTTTGAAGTATATATTAAGCTTGATAAAAAGAAAATGATCATTTGTGGTTAATCATGAACATTGCGCTGCCTCTTGTTCTTGAATTGATAGTTTCCTTTGACATCTCTATTTATGACAAAATGATCAAGCACTCTT
This sequence comes from Deroplatys truncata, assembly GCA_030765065.1. NCBI lineage: Eukaryota > Metazoa > Arthropoda > Insecta > Mantodea > Mantidae > Deroplatys > Deroplatys truncata. Next base: position 43,774,301 of record CM060990.1, read on the forward strand.
CTAACTGAAGCAGTTCTCTGGGAGCCGAACCTGCCGATGATTAACTACGAATAATTTTCTTTTTTATCAAGCTTAATTTATACGTCAAAACCATTCCTATATCGCCCCTCATTTATGTGATCTATCCCGCTAGCCTAGCACCTTTACTCGGTTTCCTATATCCCCCATATTCTACTCTTCAAGCCCTGTCTAGCCTAGCACCTCTCCTCGTATTCCCTACTTCTCTTATATAAAGCGCATTCCCCCTCCTTCAGGCCCTGCTCTACCTCGGATCTCTCGTTTTCCCTATCTCTCCCATATAAACGCATTATCCTCCTTGAACGCTAGCATCTACCCTCGTTTTCCCTATCTTTTTCCATGTAAACGCAAAACTGCGATCGCTCTCTCCTGTCTATGCTACTACTATCCTATATATATATATATATATATATATATAAAAAATTGAGAATTATAACCAATAGATTCCAATATGCTAATCTCTTCTTGAACTTATTCTTCGTTGAATTTAATTTTTCGCTGATTCTCCCATTGTACACATTCCGCCAAAATATGTGCCCAATCTTCATCCCCGTCATTATATTAACAGATTCTCCTATCAGAATCATCAGTTATTTTTTGTATACTCCAGCATCTCAGTCTAAATCATGCGATTCCTGAAGTTTCCTTTCTTCCTAAGGCAAGTATATAGGGCACACAAACGTATTGTACAAAGCAAACAACAGAGTGGCGTCTGGCGTCAGCAGTTAAAATGGCGCGACACGGCCACTCATGATTGTGCAGCACATGGCGTAAAATTACGCATCGCCATCCTGTGCTGTTCAGAAGCTGGTAATGCATAGAGAATCCTCTATGCAGGCAACGCAAGCATAAAAGTGCGTAAGGTTTGGAGTTAGCAATCTCTTGCGTTACGTGCGCGTTACGAGACTCTATGTGAATGCTTCCGTTAAATAGCATTGTTTCAGAAATTTGGCAGCGCTTTCACATGAGGTACCAGCTAATTCACACATTGCAATATTTGCGAAACATAAAATTCTTTCTCAGCCTGAAATGAGCCGTCACCACTCTATATCCTGATAGTACACCCATATCAAAAAGGAAGCCAAGTTGCAACAAGCCATAGATACCTACTTCTGGAAATTTTAATGAGCAACGCTACGCTTTTTCTCCTGTGTTATGGTACTTAGCGTCCCATTCTACATTGGGCGTGAAAGACCGGAAATTTTGCTCAGAGACCTCTTTATCAGGCTTGAGGTTCTTTTACGTGCCGCCACGTGCATTTCCAAGTGATTCCCTTCAGAAAATTGGCGTTATGTGTCTTATTGGAACAAATAAGATTTACCTGCCGATTAAAAATGTTATACTAGTAAAATCGAAATTTCGCCACACTTTTAGTGTATATTTTTGTTTACAGAAATGTTAATTTCGTGTTTGTGATCCATTTCGTGATATTTAGCTGTTTTGAAACTGGGTGGTAATGCATACCAGACTAGTTAAATGAAGACTTCCTGATAAAACAAAACTACTAAAATAATAAGAGTTCTGAGTACCTGAAATAGGTGACTTTGGCCCAGTTGTGAAAAGTTAGTTTTAAATTTCCCACAAGATATCTACCATAAGTAATGATGTTATCTCACTTGTGGTATTTTTGTAACATATGGGGAATTTAAAACATTTTAACTATTATGTTGCCGATTTCGTATTCAGTGATTGAGGTCAAAAGGCCTGTCGTGGTGTGACATTATTTTGTTTTATATACGGTATATCGTATCAAAACACACTATTCTAAAAACTCTCTAATGAAGGCATCAAATCATGAATAACGTTAAAAGGAATATAATTCGAAGCATCTACCCCAAGACCATCTCCTGTCTTGTCTTATAGGATACAGATTTCCGTTATTGCTCCATTGCTTAGCCTTGGGCTGTATCGTTTTAAAGCCAATTCTTTATGCCTAATCTTCTCTAATCCTGTAGCTCCGTCTTTTATATTAAATTCTGCAATACGTTTCCGAGAGACCTGTTTGAGGTTGACCTCCTTTACTACTATTTGTTGTTTTATGTTTGTTATTCTTTGTGTGTGCATATCTACTTTCTCTACTACATGTAGTAAGTAGGGGAAGTATTGCGTTCCACCAAAAAATTCGATCTCCAGATTTCACCGGAAACATATGCTTTGAATCCTCCTGAACCCAAAATAAAAAGCATTTTTAGAAAAAACCTGCGTGTATGTGTGTCTGTGAACAGCACAACTCAAAAACGAAAAGTCTATTAAGGGGATAAGGTACTCTAAAATGGTCAAAAATCACATTTTTTGTTTTAGGCACCAATAAAATGTCTATTATTTCCAGTTTCAGAAAACATATACTTTTGGGGTTTAAGAGGTTTTTAACACATTTAAATAACATTTAAATGCTAGTCTGCATTCCTTTAAAGCTGTCATGCAACGCCCCTTTTTAGAACATTTTTGTATCTTTCAACAACGAACGACTATATCATGCCCAACGAGCAGTTCAGCAAATAACAAAAGAGCCAGGACCATGAGAAGGCAATCAGAAAAGCTGAAGCAATCCAGGAATGAAGGTGCAGATGATTATGACCCTGGAATGTACTGAAGTGCGTCACAATTTTAATGTTAAAACTTTAAACTCAGTTTTCTCAAAACAACATTTTTGGATACTTATGTACCTTTTTCTCAGAAAGTATGAGAGGTAGAGAGCTGAAATTTTCAGTAAATGTATACAACATACATAGTTAAACTTTTCTGAGCCACAATCATAATTTTATAATGTATATTAGTGATATTAAGAAAGCAACAACATTGCAAATGTTCCACATTTTTACTTTGCAATTAATTTTTTTCCAATTTCTAGTGAACTGATATACATAACTAAATAATTGAGGTTCAGAAGATAGCTGATTATACTAAGAACAATCATGCAAAAGTGTGATTCTGTATTGCAAGTAGTATCAGAGAAAAAGGTACATGAATTCACGTGTTTTAAGAGTAAATTTTATTATTTTTCTGCTGGATGAAATAATTTTTACGGACTCAACTACATAAGCTATCAATGCAAACAACAACTTGAAATAATTGTCATGACTTATATAATAATTCATAAAAGGTTCAGAAAAAACCATTGAGAACTTTAAGAGCACTGGTAATTTAACACACTTAAGGTGTAATTTTCATGTGTTCAGACTACCTTGACCCCTTAAAAACCAAACTTGCTATTTAACTTCATCTTCCAAGGATGCGACACGAAGATTTTCAAAATCATCACCCACCCCAAACTACCCTTTACGTGGAAATATTTTAGAAATTTTTTATTTTCTCAAAAAATTGTTTTAACGATTTTGATTAAAATACCATATGCTTAAGATATTTTCATGAAAAATGAAATGTATACCTTGAATTTTCTGAGAATAGCCCCTAGGTTCTCATTCTGAATGACTTTTGCATCTGGTAAAGTAAGAAATGGACAAAATCTTACTACACAAAAAATATAGATCTCATTAACCCGGTAGCAGTCCGCACGAAAGTTTTTTTTCTTTTCGTTCCCTTTAACTTCTTCGTACTTAGGAATCACGTGATCAGAGTACCTTGCTGTAACCAGCAATATTACGTTATTCCTTTGTTTCACTTGGACTTGTGCAGCGGTTAATGAGTGGTCAACAATAAAATTGCGGACTGACAGCCCCGCGCGAGCAACGGCATTCGAAATTATCTGCATTGACGCCGTTAGCAGAAATATTGAGCTCTTATAATCATACAATGGCTTATTCTCAAGGTTTTAATGTTATTAAAGTTTCAATTTTCATTATTCACTTCGTTTTGTTACGTTCATATCAGTTATATTTTTATTTAGTTTTTTTTAAGCAAAATGGTCCCTTATGAAATGGAGTCTGAAAGAATCAGGGATATTGTTTTTGAGAGTTTGGCTGGGCGTAACCAAGTTGAAGACTGTGACTGAAATTTATCATTTGAAACGCTGCAGTAACCAATGTGTGCATTTCATCCTATTATTATTATGCAGTATTTGTTTATGAATTTGAACCACTCTTCACATATTAATAAACTTACAATTTCAGTAGAATTGGACAGGATTTATTGTTTTATAAAACCTATGTGCGTAGTAAATAAAAATTCAAACATACACTATATTCACTCTTAGGTTGATCCGCAGCAAAACAAACCCACGTGGTCAGAGCATCGTGATGCAACACGGTAGCAATGCGCCCAGGAAAGCAGTCCCATGCTAATCTCTGAATTTTAGAATGAATTTACCCTTAAGTAGTATAATATTCAATACAAATACCCAGGGTTTTATTTAACGCTGATTTATACCGTAAACAGAGCTACAAGTCCCATGATGCAATTCGTAAGAGTCACCTGACATCCGGGTAGTTGCAGAATATTGTTTACAGCCAGAAACAAGCAGCTGTGTTTAGTATCATGGCGGACGGTGAATTTGCTCTTGTGTTTTCGTCGAATTACGTAAAGCATTAGCCGCGCAAACCATTTGCTAGTGGTGAAAAAAAATAGTGTTGAAATTAACTTCTGAGTTCACCGGTGTTTCGAGTACAAGTATAAACAGTGCTTGTGCAGAAAAATCTTAAAGGAGAAAAGTGGTTACACCCGGAAAAAAAAGAAAGCATATGAAATACGCGATGCAAGAATGTAGTGATTTTAAGAAGAATGCAATTCGTGTAACAGTGCACAATTTCTTTTTTAAAATGAGCCGCCAACAGTTAATAAAGTGCCGCTTCCAGAGAGCGAATAAATTAGGTTATCGCATACCTGTTACTTTATTTTTCGCTTATTTATTTTAGAATTAACTATTATTATACGTGCAAACGTTATTTTGTTGCAATATCAATCTTATTCGCCTTTAACCCTTAATAGAACATGCTAGTCACCGTTTCAGTTGTCGAAATAAGGACCCTGTTCTTTTTTGCACTACATGCCGCTTGTACTCGCCACATGGTCTGAAAGTGTGGCAGTATTTCTAGTGCGAATGGCGGAAGGATACATTATAGTGGTGCACTCGTCACCTGGGATTTGTTTTGACGCGGATCATTCTAAGAGTGAATACAGAGTAGTACATGTTTGATAGTCCGTAGCGACTACTGTGTTCCTCTCACGGCAATGTGTTGACATCAACAATTCTAGCGCTATCTGAGAAAGCTTAAGGCCTCTTAGAAAACATACGCGCTTGTAGCAATGCTGAATAGCTAGTTGCTTTTGTTTGCTTTCCTCGTCACAGATATTAACAATGTTAGCAACTATTTCTCGGGCTTGACTGTGTAGAGTTCTTCCTTTCTTACTGGGCATTGTAAATAACTTTATAAATCACTAGAAAACACACAGCTGCAAGTGAAACACGATGGAAAACTAAGGTTTACGGATGTTTTTAATGTGGATAGTAGATCTATGTGTGACAACGTGAGGTGCCACATGGTACTGTCCCCCTCATTCTTCCGAGAGTAGAATACCCCGCAAACATTTTCTCGCCAGAGGCCTACAGGACCAACGGTAGAAAACATTGCGCGACTACTGCAGGATTAAAGCACGCAGTTTCTTACATATATAATTTGCGAAAACCATTTCCAAGATATTTCTTGTTATTGGTTTGAATTTTCAATTACTAATATCTTTCTCAAGTGGGAAGTCGTTTTTTGTTTTGTGGTCATGCAAAAAGAAGAGAATTTCAAAGTCATCATTTTTGCATTAAGACAATTTCTACAAATGTTTATCTGGATTAATATGCAGCAGATGAATAACCGTTTGTAAAAGTAGTTTTACAAGAATGAATAGAGAAAGTCATGTGAGTGCAACACATCGGATTGTGAGGCAGTGTTTTAACACTTAAATAATTTCAGTCAAATTATATAATACATAAATTCAATAACAGTCCGCCTTAAAGCAATATGTGTATAAAATAATATATAAAAATGTATGTAAGAGTCATTGTATATGTTTATATTATTGTATACATGTGTAATAAAGTTATGTGAATGTATTACATAAGTTAATAATGTAGAAGCTGTGAGAATAATAGGTTAAAAGCTGCTAACAATGAGGTAACCTTGAGTTGATAATGAATTTGAAAGCTTAACAATACTACTTGTAATTCTTGAAAGCAATAATGTAATTTTTGTGACAGTTTATAAAATAGTCAATCAACAACCAGAAAAAGCTTTAATTAAATGAAGGTATTCTATTGGACTAGGATTAGCCAATCAGAAACTAAAATGAAGCAAAATTTACAAATTCAGTTGTCAGCTGCTTGTAGACAGCGCTCATAACTGGACGCGTTGCTTGTAGACAGTGTTCCTAACCGGACGCGAAACTCGTCCTCGAGAAGTATAATACGTATTCAGTGTGAGACAAAAATAGTTTGTGTTAAAAAGTGCAAGTAATTAATAAAAAAAATCTCACAGCTCTCTCTATATCAGTGAAGTATTATTTAAATCGTGTCAAGCATTAATAAAAGGATTGAAGTATAATTATCTGTGTAAGCCTACATTCTTCAGTCGCACCACTCCCTGCTAAGACATTCATGTCTCTAAAACAAATATAAATACTGACGCAGCCCAGGCAAACATAAATATATAATATTTAAAGAAACAGTAAAAAATTACAAAGTTAATATTTTTTTAAACATTTAGGGCGAAGGCTACCGGAAGCTTTTTATCATACGTGCGGTTGCAACTACTTCAAATTCGGCTCCCCAACATTTGAACTACAATACAACTCCTACTTCTAATCGGATTTCCATACGTAGCAGCAACAAACCTTCTTCTTCAATTGTTTCGTAACTGTTGCCACAAAAAAGAAAACATAGAAAGAATATAATGGAAAAGGACTGCTTATAGGAACATACACACGAAGTTGCCGCCTTCAGGTACAAAAGCTGGTGCACGGGCTGCCAGAGTGGTTTACAGTTTTCACCTTAACCTGTCTGCTTTGTTGTTGAGGAAGGACAAAGACCTTTAAGGACAACAACCATAACAGCGTGTATCCTGGACGCGCTGTCATGTCGTAATTTGTAAAACTCTCACTGGAAACCTTGTACGGAGCGGAAGAATTAAAAATCTCGGCCGCCTCTGGTTTCCTTTGCATCGGAGGAACACCTTGCAATCTGCGAGCACTATGGATGTTGTACTGTTAGAACTCCGGCAGACGTCCATTCTGCGAGCGAGGCGGTGGAAGGTCATCCCCGCCAGTGAGTGGCCCATTAGTGAGGACGTAATTAACTCAACTAGCGCCACTCACCATATGGCGCGTCTGTTACGAAAACTAGTGCATTAGATACACGAACGCGTTCTTTGTTGTTGATGTAGGGACCAGGGAAAAAAAATGGGCCCTGCTCCTGGTGTCTGAATAGTCTAAAAATGCAAGTCCATATACTCACACCGCCTTGTTCCTAACGCGTTATGGCTAGTGAAGTAAAAGTTGTGTTTTATAGCTTTTATAAGCAAGTATTTAAGCCCAAGGGCATTAGGTAATGGTAGCGGCCTAATTTTCACTAAAAGAAAGGTCTCTATATAGAAGCAATTTTTTTCTTCTTCGGATTATCCACCTCTTTGGAGGACTTACAAAGAAGCAATTTTCATTCACTCCCATTTTATATCTTTCTGAAAATTTGTGGACATATCAAAGCACGAAATGGGTGGCCGAACTCGATAAGTACGGAATCGGAGCAGGAGGTCCGCGGTTCAGATGCAATCAGGACCATCCTCCCTGACTGAGTTTTTTTTCCAGAGTTTTTTGAATCCTCATACTGGTAATTACCGGAGAGATACACTGATGTGCATAAAAAGTGGCCCATTTCTCTAGATCGCCATAGTGTCTCTCCCTCCGTAAGGCCTTCACGTTCAGGTAACCAACTTTTGATTCCACCCAGCCTGTATCAGTTCTCTATGTGACTGGCCTGAGCAAATACAGGGACATAGAAACTGACCAAGAGTTGCGCTACACAAGGAAAGGCTAAACTAATTACTAATAATTCGGCCTTCTACAGGAAGGGTTGGAGAATTATTTGCATGTGGGTTAAACTGAACGACAGCTACACATATGAGATCTTTCTCAGCAACATGGAGACGAAGGTTAAGTTTTTACTGCTGTTAAACGGCAGTGTAGCAAGAAAATGTAAGATTTAAGTTATAATGTTACCCTTCGGTATTTCGGCCATATTATGGGGGAGGTAAAGTACCCTGCCAATCCAGCGGCTAGAATAAACTTATCCTCGAAAAACAGAAGTCAGTGCGACTTGGGGCTGGATTTTATCAGTATCGACATAAACAGCAGCTCCGTTCCATTATGGGCCACAATCTATGCACGCCAGTATACACCAAAATTAGTCTGGAACTTTTCGCTCCCCAATAATGTATCAACAGTGTCTACCGCCTGTCGTGCCGTATATATTAAGAACATGCGTTAAATGCCACCCCCCAAATATCAAAGATTTATTTTAAGCATTGTAATAACCGAAATATCTTACTTATTAATGAATTTAATGAAAAATACTACATACAACTGTTCATAAGAATACTGTATTGTTATATTTCCAAAATTTCGATAGTTTGAATTTTATTGGTGCACTTAAGGTACTTAAACACATTACCCTTTTTGGTTACCGCAAGAAACAATATACTCTGTATTCACTCTTAGGTTGATCCCCACCAAAACAAAATCCAGGTGACCAGTGCACCGTTGTAATGTATCTTTCCGCCATTCGTGGCAGAAATACTGTCATTTTCATGACCATGTGACAGAGTACAGGCAAAGAGAACATGGTCCGACAACTTAAACGATGACTAGCATACTTGTTAGGGTTGAAGGTGAAAAGATTGATAGTTGCAACAAAATAAATGTTTGGACATATAATAATAATTAATTCTAAAAGAAACAAGCGAAAAAAAGTAACAGGTATGCGATATCTTACATTTATTCGCTCTCTGGAAGCGGCACTTTTATCAACTCAGCGGCTCATTTTTAAAAAAGAAATTGTATATTGTTACGTGAATTACATTCTTGTCCCATTCTTGCATCGCGTATTTCTAACGCTTTCGGTTTTAACCACTTTCCCGTTTCAGATTTTTCTTAAACGAGCACTATTTATACTTGTACTCGAAACACTGGTGAACTCAGAAGTTAATTTCACCACTTCTTTCACGGGAAGTGTTAGATATTTCTCGCATAACTTACAATAAACTTCCAACCCTATTGTTTTTTCAACAATAGTCAATGTTTTGTCCCCTTATGCTTTACGCAAATCGACGAAAACGCAAGAGCAAATCACCGTCGGCCATGATACTAAACAGAAACTGCTCGTTTCTGGCTACAAACAATATTCTGAGCATACCCGGATGTCAGGCACATATATTAATTGCATGTTAGGACTTGTAGCCCTGTTTAAAGGTACAAATTAGCTTTAATTAGACTTTTAGGAATTTGTACAGAATATTATACCATTTAAGGATAAATTTATTCTAAAATTTAGATTATTAGCTTGTGACTATTTTCCTGCACGCATTACTACAGTGTTGTACCACGGTGCGCTGGTCACGTGCGTTTGTTTTGACGCGGATCAACCTAAGAGTGAATGCAGAGTAGTTTCCAAGGCGTACCAAGCATATTCAACAGCCATGGTGAGACCATTAAACCTTTACTTTGTTTTTATTCCTATTAACACCCAAAAAGAAGATGAAGAAAGTTCCTTTATCGATAACCTCAAACCCTCTTGTAGGGGCTTGAGATTATTTTGCGAGGCCGCTAAACGTTAGTCACCTGATATAGACCAATCATGTGTTAGGAAGTGTCAGACATCACTAATCGTGACTCTAACGATAATTGAAGAGCATATACTGTTATCGCTGGGAGTCCTTGCCATCAGACATAAAGAACATGTGTGCAGTGGATAAACACGCCAAATTTAAACGACAAAATGGCGTCTGAAAGATTTATTCAAGCTACGAAACAGGACATAAATCAAATGAACTGGAAAAGCAAACACCAGCACAGCAAATCGCAAATATTTTAACGGAATGGGCAGCTGGCATGAAAAAGGTAAACGGAGAAGATTATAATAATTTATTGCAATATGCAGCGTCAACTCTTTTGTGTCGAATAAGCATCTTGATTTGCATAAAACCAGAGCTGCGTTCATCAGTGTTTTATCATTTATTTGTAAGTATATTGTCTTATTTAATTGGTTTTAATACTTCATTGTGTTTGTGAGATAGTCCCAGAAATGCAACCCGTAATTTTCAAATTCTGTAAATAAATCCTCACACTCCTAGCATTACATATGATGATTACATATAGTTCATTTCATTCTCATTATGTCTGCTGTAAAGAAAGCGTGACTTAAACTTAACGCTAGGTGTATAATATACATTTACGATCTGATTTTGTTTTTAACTGTTCTTGCTCACGCCGAATGCATAGAAGCTTAATATCATGTACTGGACAAAGGAACTATCATCTGCAGTCTTTTGTTTACCCGGAGTTCGTTATTCGTGAGCTAGCGAGGCGTGTTGTCGTTAAACCATGGATAATTATTTTCTCTCCTAAACGGTGATAAATCTATTACAATCTTGGGGCAATAAACCCTTTCCAAGGTCAGCTACAGCGATCTTACTAAGCGGAAATACCGCATGATACTCCACTCCTCCACTTCGAGTAATGCTTTACCATTTACAGCAAGTAGGTTGACTGTTAAATCAAATTACGTCATAGTCCTTGAAAAAGAAGCAGTTGAACTGAGTTGACCAGGTGAATTTGGCCTGTGGCACCCACAGTATTGTGTTAATCGCTTACATATTGTTGCAAAAGGGGGTGCTATTACATTGTGTTGTTGAAGTAGTATCTATAGTAACAGATTGTATTGGTACATAAAAACGAGATGATTATGTTTTAGACGTATTGCCTAACCTCTATCCATATATACAAGTAATTTTGCTATTTATTTTATTATTACTTCATATTTTTTCGTATACATGCCTAAGCCGGGAAAATATTATTCTCTAACCAAAAATTGAACTTTGAGATTTCGACGCAAGCGTGCGTAAGAGAAAAATACACCCGCGCGTTCGTGTGTGTCAGCGAGAGAGAGGGGTGACAACACAAACTAAAAACCACCGAAACATGTTGCCGAGGTTGTGAAGGCATGGTTTCGCGAACGGGAGGTCTCTTCAAATCACGCATGTGCTATGTAGTAAGAACGGGTGATAAACACTACTAAAAGAAAAGACACAAACAGGTTCTAACATTACATTTTTTGGCCCCAAAGTAGCTCATAATTAGGGCCCGGATTTTTAGGTTCCAACCTATATTTTTCCTCGCTATTTAATTAACACATTTCAAGATATATATTAGTTTCACACTTCCTGGAGCAGAATATGCAAATTTCATTACACCTAAAAAAATCTAAATGAGGGGTTGATACCTAAAATAACCTAAATAGCTGTTTTTCCTTTTTCGAAATGAAGAATGCTATTTTTGGATTGAAACTTATTGTAAAATTATTTCCACCACTTGTAGCCAGTAGATAGTTCAAGTTACTACTTTTACGCAGTACGTGACCTGGTGACCCCTGGATGCAACTGATAGAAGGTCAAGAGTAGCGTAATTGCGTAACGGGATCGCCTCCAATCGTTCACCGAGAGTACGACGGAGTACATCGAAAGTATTTTTCTAATGTAATTGTTGTATAGTGAAACACTTCGCTTTGTTAGTGACAGAAGGGCCGAAGGGGGTTCTACAGTCCTTCCACCCGACCATGCTACATGTTACGTGCTTGGCCCACGGCCTGCACCGCCATGCAGAGGAAATTAGAAGCCACTTCGATGACGTGAACAGCCTGATATCTTCGGTCAAGAAGGTTTTGTTATAAGCCCCAACACGTATACAATTGCTCAAACAGCAACCTCTTCCACCTGAGCCGATACTTACCCGCTGGGGAATTTGGCTGTCTGCTGCCATTTACTATGCCGAGTTTTATACCAGAAGCTATTCTCCGGTTGGAAAGCACAACTTTGCCACTGAAAGAAGCTCTAGATATCATTGGCAATGCTTCCACTAAAGAAATACCTGGACCAGTGGGAGTTGCATGTTCTTCGAAGTTGTAGAAGATTCCTAACGAAATCCTGGTTTTGAAGATATGAAAATAATAAACTCAGTATTGCAGGGAGAAAAGTATACAGGAAAACTACCCCTAGAACCTGCTGCACTGGCATCTATATTCTACGCTCCAATGACGTCATGTTCCGTTGAAAGAACCTTTTCTTCATTCAAGAATGTGTTACGTGATACTAGACAATTGTTTACGCCAAAAAATTTGAGAATGTATGTAACTATCTACTGCAAGCCAAAATATAAATCTTACAACAAAGTACTAGAAAATAAGAATTATTGATACCTGCATTGATCCACGAAGCAAAACAAAACAAAAAAAAACAAAAAACAGAAACTATTTTAATCAAGAAAAACCTAAAAAGCACCCTATTTTAAGCATATAGGAAACCCAAAACGATTTCGTAAGGATGACAGTTCAGTTTTACCTATGCACTGTTAACACGAGCTATGAAGAACAAGACATTATTAGCCACCGCAGGAATCATGAACATTTTATGATTTAAATAAAAAAGGAAGAAGAGCAAGGGAAACAAAATAAACAGTTCTTAGACACTTGTTATTTCCAGATTTATGACAATGTTGACGTCATTCTGGGCAAGAGTCGGCTGCAAGCTGCCATCTGTTCTAAAGCCATATTTCACCGTATATCATTATTTATTACAGTTGCTATATACGTGATATGAATTTCCTTGAAGCCTTTCTGATAATATTGAAATGGTTTTTGCTTAAGGTTTCCGATTTATGTAATATTTTAAAATTAATTTATTCCTGTCTAATCCTGTCAACAAGAGTTCGGAAAATATTGCACTCGGGGACAGTAGCGTAGCCAGAAAATTATTAAGGGGGCGATGTATACGGATCCATTTTGAAGTGGTATATTTGTAGGTAGTTGGAAGATGCTTCATGTTTATCTGCACCACGTATGAGAGCCAATTTGTTGCGGTCACTTCGTGTTATCTTTTGCTGGGCGCCTGTTATTGTATTACTACTTTGAATGTTGGGTTCATTGTCCTCCGGCTAGCTATTATTATTATTATTATTCAGTCGAGCATATCTCTTGATCAAGGTGTGTAAACGGAAAGGAGTTTTTACCGAAAGATAACACTGATAAAAGAATTTGTTTCTACACTTTTATTACCGTCACAATTAATTAAGTTCACATATTGACTCTTGATACACACCAGACTGAAACTGTTATATTTTCTAATATCAGTATAATCACTTATTTGCTGCACATTATTAATTCGCGTATTTCACATTTATAACAACTTTAAGACGCGAGAGATTCTGTAGAATTGCGACGTGTAACTCGCGAACGATTCTGATGAACTAAGCGACGTTTAACTTCTGAATGATTCTGTTGGACTCAGCGACGTGTAATGCGTGGATGATTTTGTTGAACTGGGCGATACTTGCCTCTGGCTTTAGCTTTTTGTACTCCCACACCCTAATATGCCTAAAGATTATAACCGAGCTGCTATTGGTTAATAAAACGCGCCAACATTAGCGTCTATTTTTATATCCAATCAAAAATTACGAAAACATATGCTCTAGGGAAGAAATTCCCTCCATTTCTACAGAAAAGCGCGCCAATCTGACGTCATTTGCTTGTCTCTTCTAATTAATATTCAACTCACCCCCTCGCTCATTGTTATCCGCTCCTATTGTCAGTTTCAGTGAGGCCGTGTAAACTTATTTCCTAACAATGCTTATAATTAACAAACATCTCAAATCAATGTCATACAATAATGCTTATTTACACTACAATCACTCTGGCATTTACATTATTGTGATACAAATTACTGCCACAATTTTTAAGGGGACAAGGTACCTACTCTGAAATAGTAAAAAATCAATTTTTTTTTTGTTTTAGGCGCTAATAAAATCTCTGTTATTTCCAGTTTCAGAAAATATATACTTTTGGGTGGTTTAGAGGTTTTAAGGCATTTAAATACCATTTAAATGCTAGTCTGCATTCCTTTAAAGCTGTCATGCAACGCCCGTTTTTACATGTTTGTATCTTTCAACAACGGACGACTATATCATGTCCAGCGAGCAGTTCAGCAATTAACAAAAGAGGCCAGGACCAAGAGAAGGCAATCAGAAAAGCTGAAGCAATCCAGGAATGAAGGTGCAGAAAATTTATGACTCTGGAATGTACTGAAGTGCGTCACAATTTTAATGTTCAAACGTTAAATTCAGTTTTCTCAAAACAACATTTTTGGATACTTATGTGCCTTTTTCTCAAAAAGTATGAAAAGTAGAGAGCTGAAATTTTCAGTACATGTAGGTATACAACACATAGTTAAACTTTCTGAACAACAATCATAATTTTATAATGTATATTAGTTATATTAAGAAAGCAACAACATTACAAATTTTCCACATTTTTATTTTTTTGACTTTGCAAATAATTTTTTTCGACTTCTAGTGAACTGATATACATAACTAAATAATTGGGGTTCAGAAGATAGATGATTATACTAAGAACAAGCATGCAAAAGTGTGATTCTGTATTGCAGGTAGTATCAGAGAAAAAGGTACATGAATTCACATGTTTTAAGAGTAAATTTTATTATTTTTCTGCTGAACGAATTAATTTTTACGGACTCAACTACACAACCTATCAATGCAAACAACCACTTGAAATAATTGTCATGATTTATAGAATAACTCATAAAACTTTCAAGGAAAGAGCAGTGGTAATTTAACACACTTAAGGTGTAATTTCCATGTGTCCAGACTACCTTGTCCCCTTAAACAATTTGTACGAATTCAAATGATAAATATGAATTAATTCTAAATTGAAATATTCAAATAAATCGATTTTATACACACAGATTAAGGTGGAGCAGTGGGAATTAAAATTAGGATAGGATGTTTTGCGTGTTTTAAGCGGCAAAGGTGTTGTGACGTGAAAATTAATGACTACTGTGAAGTATTTTATATTACCGCAGAGGCCATTTTATTTCACTACAAAATGGAGTTTCTAGTTATGTTCTAAACTGGGAGATATTACACTCATTTGGAAACCACTCAAAAATGCCCCTGATATTTTAACATGCTTGTAGAGGTATATGTATATATACAAGCTATATATACCCATATATACAAGTAGGTTATGAATCTAAAAGGTTTAGAGATTTTGTTCATTAATTTTTTTCTTAGATTTTAAATACATTTCAAGAAAGTCACAGATGCAAAGCGAAAGTTTTCAGGCAATTTCCCTCATCACAGCCAGTATTAGAAAAACATCTTAAGATTTTTTTTCCTTAAGAGGTAGCTCCAATGCCTTAGATTAAAAGTTGTCGAGTAGTTTTTGCGGTATTAGCCGTTACGTTCACCTTTTCTTAAATTTTGTGTAATGTTCGAAATGGGAAGTGATCCACGTTTCGTCTCCTACAAGCTCTTGGCTTAGCTAGGCTTACCGAACCTTGAGAATGCTAATATATGATAACCCAAATCCTTGACGCGAGAAGCGTGTTTTCCGGAGTTTCATAACTAAATTCGGGAGTGTCCGAGTCACATTGTCGGTTTGTGCTAGTTGCTTCCATAGGATTATTCCCCGGGGATTAGTCTTATCATGAGAAGGCAAATGTCGGGTGTGTCAAAGCTCTAAAGATACCGAACTCGCTGGAGCATTCATTTGAACAATTTCATTCATCGCCTCTGCAGTCCTGAATTGTTACAAGGACGTTAAAGTCACGGAAGGAAGGAAAGGAGGCAGTACCAGATTACCAAAATAAATTCTACAGGGAGCGTATAACATGAATTGATACCCTCAAATCTTTCGCTTACAAATTTCGTTTACATTTGCCGATATGCTCACAAAATTGATGTAGCTGTTCTTGACTTTCTATGAATTCGTGTTTTTATCCTGTTCTGTATTCATAGAAATTCAACAAAATACATGTCAACTTTCAGCAGAGCTAGGAGGCTTATCGGAAATGTACAGTTTGCGTCCAAACTGAGTGTGCTGCAAACAAATGTGTCATCACTCTCAGGAATATGGCCACAATTGATATAAAGAATCAATTTCATATAAGAAATACGTCAGAAGCACAGTTTTTAACGTCCCATGGTCCCCAGAACAGCATATTTAGAAAAACGTCCATGTGTGTATTTCTTAACAGTATTACTCAAAAATCCAAAGTCACGGCGATGTCAGATTTCTCTTTTGTGTACTCGCTGCAACTAGTAAAGCATATTCTCTTCACAGTTTAACAGTGCGAAGTATAAAACTTGATATTTTTACTTGTTACGGTTGGAAATGACTTTTGGCTTCGCTTCGTACTCTTAGGGAGATGGGTGGGTAGAATAGATAGGATAAATTAGATACTTAGATGGATAAGGTATCCATTGGTGTCAAATTATTATGGTTATTGCACAAAACTTAATGTATGTGTCACTGACCGTACATACATATTTAAGATACAGGTTAAAGGCTATAAAAAGAAAGGGGGGGGGAAATATTGCCTCTGATCGACCGAACGGTTTCTTAAAGAAAATATGAAAATGATCATTCGTTTACAAGCTCGTAAATATGGAAATTTGACGTGAATAAACCGTAGAATCACACTAAGGTGATAAACCTTAGAGAAAATCCTGTGAATGTTGTACATCACATACATTTAGCACCAAACGATTTTGCGTTCTCAGTATTTAAAAAAAAAACTGGTATTCCAAGAAGCAATATTCGTGTAGAACTCTGCCTCCGGTGCTAAAAGTTCTGCCACAGTACCATGAAATCGTCACAGGTTGTAATTCAAGTGATTGAGATGATGAAATTAACCATTCGAAGAAAGAGTGCACTGTTGCAAGTTTGCACCACGCTCACAACGTGTTTTCCTGGCTTTGTCTGCATACAGCTTTGTGACCACTGCAGCTTGTGTTCCTTTGCAAGCAGGACGGCAGATCCTTCAAACGCCGCCTTTCAATTTATCTGAAAGCTAGATACCGTAAAAACAAGTATAGAATCAGTTTATACCTGAAAGTGGCTATTTACCCGGAAACAAAACCTAATCGGGTTGCGTGAATAGAATCCGACAGCCGACACTAGCGCCACAGAAGCACGAACGATGTTCATTTATATTCTAGTAGTGAGGGCTTCATAAACTTCCTACGCCTAAGGAGAAGCAAACCGTTTAACCTCTGGAGCATTTTCTACAACAAATAAAATTTGATATAATCAAAAGCAGAGGATAGGATACGCTACATAGTTTGACCTGTAAGCTATTTATTTCTTTATTTACTTAAAAAAGCACAGTCAGGACATTGAGTCCCACATCTCTAAAAGCTTTCCTAAAATTTGCATTCCCCCTACCGATTTATTCAAGTTTACAGACACTCACTGTGTTACCTGTAAACTTGAATAAACCGCATGTCTTTTCTTTAATCCGATATGTAAACACCATTTTCAAGATTAAGTAAATTACATAATACTCTGTTCTAATGCAATTAATGTTTATAATATGCTTTATTAAATTTTAAATTTAAGACGGTACAAGATTCAATTAAGTTTAGGGCTACAGGAAAACCCATTTTATAATATGAATGGATGTTTTAGTGCCATTTCCAAGTTCTAATTCATTCTTAATTTATTTATAGACAGTTGTTCAATTTCCTAGTTTAATTTAATCATAAAAGTAGTCTATGACAATAATCATAGCGTGTTTTATTTTGTGTTCTCTTGACATAGCCAATGGTATTTTATACTTAAAGTGTCAATAAATATTATTATTATCATCACAGTCCTAAATTGGGGAATTGATTAATTACTTTTGTCAGCTTTTCAGATTCGATGTTTTACGTTTTTACAAATAGCATAGTCCCTATCAGATATTTTGAGTTTAAATATCCTCTACCTCGAAGTTTTAGATCCCTTTTCTCACCTCTAAATTTTCAACATTTACACAGCTGAAAATTTTAAGCAACCAGTATTAACTTTTTAGTGACAGCTTAAACTGTACTAAATAATGGGGAGAGATTTTGCTTCAATGTTTTATACCTTAGGAAATTGCAAATTGTTCATGTCTAAATAGTGAAATTAATAACATTTTTCACTGAACATACAAAACAATTTAACACTGAATGAAATAAAACCAAAATATCTCATCATAAATGATGAAATTTATCAAGGAAGAACATTAGAAAATGATTTCAGATCGCATCCTAATATCAACATTGTAACAAAATTTCAAGGTTCTAATACTTAGGAATTTAAAGAAAACTCTTTTCAGAGGGTACAAAATATTTTCGGAAATGCGTGTCAACCCATGAAATATGCGTTTTTGAAATCTAGAAATTAAATTATGGCTTCGCACTGTATAGCATATCTACTTTATTTGAGATTTTGAGGATCAATATTTTAACTATCATAATTGTCGTTTAGAACACAATGTAGACCAACCTTGTGGTTGTACATACATTTTTATCAGGATTAAAAACATCCCAAGTCGGAAGTCTTGTTTTCATTCACTAATACTGAAAATCAGCATGACAGATTTTTGTGAAACCCTTTATTCTGTTTAGTTGTGATGTAAGAATTTTAAACACTAAAAATCGTTTTACCCACAACTAGCGTGGCGTTGAAAAATAGCTTACTATATTACTTGAACAATCAGGGCACATATTTGTGCACTTGAGCTAATAATAATTAATAAGAAGAATAATAATAAGGGATTGGAACTCGATACCGTCGATACTCTCGATACTCGTTAGTATCGAAGTACGTCTAATACTTTGAGATATACCTTCGATACTTTTAAAGTTTTATGTTTTGCATAATTGATAGTTATTGTGTTTAACTTTATGCTACATAAGGAATGAAAGGAATAGAAACTTCACGTTCTTGCCTCGCTGCTGGTTTGCAGTTCATGATAGACCCTGACTGCATTTTCTGTGGGTGAATCAACATTCCATAGACTCTTGTGTCAAAATGAAAACATGCAAAACAATGGAGGAAGGAATACAGGTACTCATGTAACATGCAGCGTTAACTGAGTTGTGAATGAAGCTGATTTAGCTAAATCAAGTTTCTGCAGTAGCCTGCCTTGGTGACTCACTCTCAGCCATCCCATTCACCTATTCCAATGGTAAAAATCTGAATGCAGCAGGAACAAATCAGAACCTAAGACGTGAGATAATACAGGGCATGGAAATATTTGTTCTTTTCTTCCATCTGTTAGTTTGTGTTTACTCAAGTCAAACCTTTGTATTAAACATGTATATGCTAGTGGATGAGGGTGGGTAGTAGAGAGGTTTAATCCACAAACTTACTAAGTTTCCGAGTGTTATATGGCTAATTACTTATTATTGGATGAAAAAAATACATATGCTATGTGGTAGTTGTGAATAGTGGTGGAAAGGTGTAACACAGACATTTTTAGTTGAATTTCATGTAAATTATGTATGTATTTTCAAGATTGAAGAATTTTTATTTATTTATTTGTGCTAGCAGTCTTCCTTACAATATGGCTATACATCAGCCCAGGCTGTTATCTTGCCATATTCTACCCATGTTTCTTTCTTTATATATAAAATAAAAATTATGATAATAATAAATATAACAATATGTCTTAACATCTCACGATGAAGTATAAATCACATCTCTTTTTATTGACCATAACCATTTCTTTTTTACTTTAGACAGGTACTCTCCTACCTTTTTGTTATCCTTGTTAAAAATCTTGATTAAGGCTACTTTTCTGTCTAGTTTTAACCATTTCCCATTTATCCTTCCTTTCTCCATTGCTGTGACCTTTACAATCAAACACAATATGCTCCAAATCTTCTCTTTCCCCACATTCCTTTTAGTCTCCATACACCTGTCGTCCTCCGTGGATTAGTGGTACCATGCTAGCCTCTAGTTCCCAAGGTCGCGAGATCAAACCGGCGGAGGGCGATGGATTTTTTTCGGGCGTAAAAATCCTTAGCATGGAAGGGAAGTAAAGCTGGTGTTCCCGTGTTGTTGATTTACGGCACGTAAAAGAACATCAAGCCTGATAAGGAGACCTCTGAGCAAAATTACCGGTCTTTCACGCCCAATATAGAATGGGACGCTAAGGACCATAGTAGTTAAAGAGCGTCCATAAATAAAACTCAGTTTAGTTTAATTTTCCATACACCTGCTCGTACCCAAGCTATACTCTCTCTTTGTTCCTTATTTGAGTTGTCCACATACTCTTCTCTTGCCCATGCATTTTTTATTAATAGGTATGTTTCCAAAGAACTTTTCCTCCCAATGCTACTAAATGAATTCTGTATCTCTGTATCTTCAAACCTCCGCCTAGCGTATTTCCAGAAACTCTTGACATTATTTTCCCCCCTTCTTCAAATTTCTCCCAGACCACTGAGATTGCAAAAGAATTGCTAGTATTTGTATTTCTATGGATAGAATACCCGTTGAAAGAAAGTTTTCAGCACGAAATACAGTTACATAAAAAGGGAAGCAAAGAAATTATTGTTATTATTATTATTATTATTATTATTATTATTAAAATACTTGACTAACAGTAGGGGATATGTTAAGATAAAAATATTGCTCCCAATTGGAGAATGTCAAGCAGGAAGAATTTCGGAATTAGCATACATACAAAATTGGTCACATGCGTTTATACACAGAAAACTACCAAAAAGAACATAATTCAGTGAACAAGCGGTCGCCTTTACAGTTTTTTAAAGTGAGCTTCAGTATCGGTATCAAGAAATAGTGGTATCGTCCCATCACTAATAATAATAATAGTAATAAATAGGACTATGGAAATTACGCGCTTTCTTATAACTTAAAACACCTTTTTTTCAACCCCTTTATGTGCACATTTCTACCATTTGACCAGACACCTCTTGGGGTACGAGTGATTGCTGAATAAAAGTTGTATTATATCTAGTAATAAACTAATGGAAGACAAGAAATAAGTCCGGTAACAGTAATAGGCATTCTCCTGCGTTACCGCTCTAAGGATACGATGTTTTCGTGTAGGAGTCTGGTGATGGCTCGGCAACACAGCTGAGCATGCATTGGAGGACACGTGGAGTGCCTGAGGCAAAGCAGCTTGTGTTGCAGCTTTATGCGTCCATATTACTCTGTGACGTGTGCTTCAGGTTCCCTCCTCTTCAGACTGCCCAGAAATATCTAAACTTCCGAAACCGTTAAACCGATGGCATAGTACACGGGAATTGCACCTCTGACCTGATGTACATATCGTTTTTATTAAACTTTTAGTCAAAGTTAGGCGAGATTTTGGTCAGAAACGAAAAAAAGTAATGCTTTTTTACTTTTTCCACCACTAACTAGAGTAACATTGTATTCCATCCAAATATATAGATATTTCACT
This sequence comes from Deroplatys truncata, assembly GCA_030765065.1. Taxonomy (NCBI): domain Eukaryota; kingdom Metazoa; phylum Arthropoda; class Insecta; order Mantodea; family Mantidae; genus Deroplatys; species Deroplatys truncata. Next base: position 43,795,777 of record CM060990.1, read on the forward strand.
ATAAATACACAGTTTGAAGTCCCCTGAATTTAAAAGATATTTTTAGAACAAAGTCCGCGTGTGCCTCTGAACAGTATAACTCGAAAACGAAATGGATAAATACAAAAGTTCAACATCTTACGACAAGAAGCGTTTCAAAAAATATCCTTACACCAAATTACCCTTTAAATTGAAATGTTTCGTTATTTTTATTTCCTCAAAAATATGTCTAACAATTCTGATTAAAATACCATATGTTTAAGCCCCTTGTACACGATCGAATTTTTGTCAAATTCAATACTTTACAAGACCTTTCAAGAGTTGTTACAACTTTACAACTTTTCTTGTCAAATTGCTTCCAATACTTCTAAACTCTTTGAAAGTCTTGAAAGCAAATAAAGACATGCTCTAAACGATCAAAGATTTGACAACGATTTGATGGCTTGAGCCAATGAAATGCGAATATTTACAGTGCGTCACGAAGTCTGCAATATGGCGGAAAGCGAAAAGTAAGCAAAAATGGCTACCTGGACAAGGTATGTTGTATGCGAACTGAATAGGTTATACATAAGCTGGCCATGTCAGTATGTCTAGGACTCTGTGGATTACCACAAGATGAAGCAGATGAAGGCATATGAAGAAATAATTGCCAGGCAGATTTCCGAACTAAGTATACGTTAATGCAATGTTATATAGTGTGGTTAACCTATTAGTTGGTGTTATTTCCATTGTATTCTACACTCGTAATGTGATTTCATTGGATATAATACGTGAAAGTGCTACATAATGTTTGTATGGAACAGTATTTCATTACAAACTGTTATACCGTGACGCAAATAGTAAATTGCTTTGTGCGTGATAAATTATTTATTAATGTGTTCTGAAGGGTTTCGGTTTGAAAAAAGACAACTTGTAAATACGCATTTATGACATTGTCAAGTCTTGTCCAATCTTGTCACATATTGAAAAATGTTTGACAATTTTTCTTGTAAACTCTTGAATTGAAAAGAAAAGTTTGATCGTGTACAAAGGGCTTAAGATATTTACATGAAAAGAAAATGCGCATACGTCTTACAATTTTCTGTGAATAGCTTGAGAGGTCCTCATTTGGAATTAATTTTGTATACTTTTGTATAACCGATAAATCACAAGAAATTGCAACACAAAAATGTAAGTTTTCATTAAAACACAAGTTTGTGTCATTAAGAATTTCCGAGATATTTGTTGTATTTGTTTGAATTTTCAAGTATTGAGTCCCTATTTTTTTGCTTCTCGTGGTCATACAAAGAGTTTCGAATTTCAAAGCCAGCACATAAGTATGGAAGTAAATATTCTATTCCACTCAAAAATTCGATGTCGAGATTTCACCGGAAATATATATTTTGGGGTGGATAAATACGAAGCTCTGTATGTAAGTTCAATATTTTCCAAATATGCGACACGAAAGTTTTCAAGAAAATGCCCCTATCCCAACTACATTTTACAATGCATATTTTTCGAAATTTTTAATTTAAAAAATATAACCGACGATTTTAATTAAAATACATATACTAAGTTACTTACATGACAAAATGCATATCTTATATTTTTTGGGAATAGCCAGCGAAGATCACTTCATTCGGAAGGAATTTTGCATAACTTTGTACAGAGAACTTTATAAAAGGAGATGCTGAAACTGGCCACCCTTGTTGTCCATACATTTTTGGCACCTCTTTAGGAAACTATCCATCACTCGCAGTAGTTCCCGTTGAGAAATGCTTGTACACTTTGTTTTAAGATACCCCAGAGATAGAAATCGCAGGGGATTAGGTCGGGGGTCTGAGGAGGCCATAAATCTCTACTAATAACTCTGTCCTCAAACACACTTTCATAAAGTTAAGTAAAGCCTTTAAAAGTAGTTTTAAAAATGTTTATGGTTTCATCCGCGCCTTTCTATGATAGCGGCAGAAGGCAACGAGCGCCGAGGACACGGACAGGAAAAACATCGCGCAGCCGGTTCGTAGTCTTTTGGCTCTCGCTGTACAACTGGTAAACGTTAAACGATAGACGAAAACCTACTACAAAAGAAAAGAAAAAGAATGTGTATCTCTTTAAAACACACAATATATTTCAAATAACATTTTTTTTGTCATTTCCGAGATATTTGTTATTAATGGTTCGAATTGTTCATTACTTAGCCATAAAATCCTGTCGATTTTCAGCTGTTTCTCGCGATGTGATTGAAACAGTGTGGACTTTTCAGGCCAGCGTAGAGCCTCCAGTTCTAAAACATTTGACTAACGCTATTCTCTGTATATCTATAGCGAAACACGTAATGCAGATATTTCCGGAAAGGTTTATCTCTATTAAAACGAAATAGATAGGGAAATAAGCTTTCGTAAAAATAATTTGTATACCCACTAACAAACAGAGGGTAAAGAAAGTCATGTGAATGTATCACAATATATATATATATATATATTGCTCTATAAAATCTTCTTAGGAAAGCTCGTATTACTAACTACCTCAAATTAATCGAGGTAAACCTTTGCAGAAAAAAAAATATTTCTTTACACGTTTCGATGTAGGTTCATGGGGGATAGAGGAAACCGAATTTAAATTCAGATGATTAAAAGCGGGCCGTTATATGCGAGGTTTAAAATTCCAGGCTTTCCATGACATCGCGAGAAACAACTGAATACCGGCATATCACTTTTAACAAATGGCAGAGGTTTACGGCACGTAAAAGAACCTCAAGCCTGATAAAGAGGCCTCTGAGCAGAATTACCAGTCTTTCACGCCCAACATAGAATGGGACCTAAGGACCACAGCAGTTAAAGAGCGTCCATAAATAAAACTGAATTTGACAAATGGCAGAGGTATTAAACAATTCAAACCAATGATAGCGTATATCTCGGAAACGGCCGATGCCACCAAAAAAGTTATTTGAAATAAACTGTTTGTTTTAAGGTGTCTAAATTTTTCTGTAGTAAACTTTCGTCAATCTCTTATGGTTTACCCGTTATTCAAAATTATACAAAATTACTTGGCTGTTCCCAGAAAATGTTAAATGTACCTACATTATATTTGTCATGTGAATGTCTTAGATATATAGCATTGTAATAAAATGTTTAAGCAATTTTTGAGAAAATAAAAAATTTAGTTTTTTTTTTCCATGTAAAGGGAATTTTCTGGAAAATCCCCGTTTCACATCTTTGGAAGGTAACTAAGTTTGGTATTTTTCGACATTTCATGTACACATCAACCTTTTACTAAAGTGCTTTTTTTACTTAGGGGACCTCGAAACATGTATTTCAGGCGAAATCGTGACATCGAATTTTTGGGTGCAAAACCTACTAGGTACATGGCAGAGAAAGTAATAAATTGATTGACCACCGTACAGGATTTCCCTCGAATCTGTCTTTTCTGGGGCATGTGTCTTCATGTAGTTCCTTTGAAGTTCAACTTTCTCGAACAGATTTTAGTCATAGCCAACAATGAGACGCCACTTCCTGCATTCTGACTAGCCCCAACAGGATGTGATATAATTACATCATAAAGTGAATTGTCCCGGAAGTAATAACGTCGGTGGTTAATATTTCGGTCTCCTTGTGCATCCCTACTTAGACTGTCAGCTGTCGCAGTCCCCTCACCTAAGGTAGTGAAAGTATTGCACTCTATACCATAAATTCGATATTGAGGTTTCGCCAGTGCCCTCGCGTAACGTGCTGGGATCGATTCTTGGGGTCGGCCAGTCTGCCCATGGGTTTTTCGTGGTTTTCCCTGTTTGGAAAGTCGAATGCTGGGGTAGTTTCCCTTTCTACCACCGCCCCCTGGTTCTACAACACTGAAACGTGTCAAGGTAGATGATGGGTACAGGAAATGAGGAGCAGGAGAGTCGTTGTAGCAGATAAATCACCTCAGAATTCACCTACCGACCCGGGGAAACCATGAAAAACCCATAGGTCAGAGTGAGCGGTTGTCGGGGACCGAACCCGGGATTGCGAGTCGCACACGTTACCGCAGCGCCACCTCGCTGGTCATCAAAGGGTATACTCACTGTTGATGGCTCAGAACCAGCTTTAATGTGTCTGCTGGTTCACTGCGCTCCCAAGTGACGGCTGCAGTATCTAACTCGAAAATGCTTTCTACACGGTGATTCATGCAATTAAAACATCTTTCCCTGTGGGCTCGAGCAACACCTTAAGTTTCCAAACAGACGTGTTTACGGTACTTGTTTTATGGATGCGTTTTTAAATAACTTTTATCTAACAGGTATTTTTCAGCATCTTGTAAAATGGAAAATGATCTGGCCATAGACGGACTCAGGAAGGTCTAAGGGGGTCTATAACCTCCCTTAATTATAGAAAAAAAACATACAAATGATTTTGCTTTGGTAAAGTAAAAATCAACACCTTCATTTCTATTTTATTTTGTTAAATCAGATGTCAGTGGACTATATCTCAAAAGATGTTGGACTAACTCGAAAAGAAAGAAAACAAAGAACAACAATTAAGCTCTCTAAAAATGAAGATCAATAACTTGTAGTAAAACTGAGTAATCTATTTAAATATTACGTTTAAAAGGTATCTTTCTTTAATAAATAATTTCATCAGCTTTCTCAAAATTTAAATGAGCTTTTGCACCCAAAGGATAATTCTTGGATCACTAACATGATGTATTTTGCTCATTCGTAAGGAAGCTTTCAAAATATGTTAGCACCTCCCAAATGAATCTTAGATCTTCCTGTGCTCCTGGCAATAGATTTTTCTAAAAATGTTAACATTATTATATTACCGAATGGTGAATACAATAATTAATCTGATTAATTTTTTTAATTTAACAATTACAAGAGAAATTTTAATTTCTCATTTAGTTGTCGTCCTCCATTTTTCGGGCGTAAAAATGCTTAGCATGGCTTCCTTCGGAAGGGAAGTAAAGCCGGTGGTCCCGTGTCGTAGATTTACGGCACGTAAAAGAACCTCAAGACTGATAAAGAGGCCTCTGAGCAAAATTACCGGTCTTTCACGCCCAATATAGAATGGGACGCTAAGGACCACAGCAGTTAAAGAGCGTCCTTAAATAAAATTCCATTTTCTCCCCATTTAGTTTAAATGAAGAAAAATGTATTTTATATTTTTATGCAGAAACTATTGGGTATTCCTTAAAAATTCAAAGCTAAAGGCACTCAATACTGAATTTTCAGTAACATTTCGGGAAAAAATATGTTTTTAATTTTTGATGGAAAATAATCCTTTAAACCGTAGAACGGTATCTAATTGCATGGTCCATGTACATAGGACCATGAAAATTAATTGTATACCATTATGTTGAACAAATATATGATTTGTTGAGCAATAAAACTTGAGCTAAATTGTTCGAAATTTGTAGAAATTAACAATTTGATTAACGAGCACCCTTAAATGCACTAGACGAGAAATGTCTAGTCGTTCACCATAAGGAGCATTTTGATAAAATTCGAAATTTACATCTGTAAAGTTAGTAATATATTAACATCTCAATAGCTTTAACTACTACGAGTACATTTTGCACGTGGCATAAGAATTGCGGTCTCATGATGGGATTAAAATTTGAAGAGGTTAAAAATGTCACATATATGATTTTTTCAGATGCATTGCTTTTAGGCTGCCTGCCTCGTGTGAGTGTTTGTGTGTGTGTGTGTGTGTGTGTAAGAGAGAGAGAGAGAGAGAGAGAGAGAGAGAGAGAGAGAGAGAGAGAGAGAGAGAGAGAGAGAGAGAGAGAGAGAGAGAGAGAGAGATTTTCTGTGAAGAGCATGTCTGCGACCAGCGTGTCAGCCTGCTAATCCACAGGGAACAAGATCGGGTCATAATTGAGCCTTATAGCCTGGATAAGTTTTTTTTTGGGTGGGAGATTTCGTTTATAAATGGGATTTAAACACCTACCCTTCATACTTACCCTTTGAATCATATAGTTTCTGCTTTAACCGGAACTAAGGTAGGATATCACATGTGAAACAGCTATGGGATTAAGGGTTCTTAAGAGAAATGGTAACATATTCCGACATACAACGTAAAAGCATTTTAAATGCATTTCTTGCCTTCATAATAGGTCACTTTACAATATAACCTCGGTTGTTTATGCCAAATAAAACATTTCCAGGAAAGAAAACTCTTCCGTTTTCTTTAAATGTAGCGATTACTTAAAATTAAGTCCGTGAGAACGTTTTCACTCGGTTTTAATTACTTTCATCTGACAATTACGTTAGTTGGTAATCAGACAGAAGTATTTACCTCCTGGAAAACAGAAACTAAAACTATTTTCGACGTTAGCAAAATGCCACGGAACGGAAGCGTAACACTTAAGAATCGTAAGCACTTAAGCTTTTGTCGACAATTCTATGTTTTGAAGTTCAAAATAGTCAAAGCGTAGCCCCCTTCGTTAAACAAGTACACAGAACAAGAGACGAGCGGTCGCGGAGAAAACAAAAGAATCCCTCAGTGAACGTTTATTTATTAGCAACAGCAAATGGAACCGTTACTAGTTCGCACTTAATTTCGGCTTCGGGCTGATAAAGGAAGTGTTGTGTGACTTCGCAAGCTTATATTTGCTAATACATAAGACCCAAGAGGCTGGATGTTGCCATGTATGCATGTTACGTATGTGTGCGATTCTTGCTCCTTGCCATTTTCTCTCTTTGTCCCACGCTTGCACCGCGCGTTTTATTGCAGTGCGGCTTGGTAAGCAATTAAATGTATCCATTTAATAGCCACCTTTGGGATGGAAGAATGACTGTCAACTATCCAAGCCTGCTCGTAAATCATGAAACGAGTTCCGCGATGCTCTGGGCTTTTGTTACAAAATATCTGATCACGTGGATAGTGGAAAATGGTCGTAAAGTTACAACTAGATATGAATTCAGATGTGCTTCCCTTTTATCTTTGAGGTTTCACAGACGTTGGAGCAGTTCCTTTCTACAAACGAATAGTCAAAATACTACATCTATATGTGTCATACAGGTATAAACGTAACTTTTCTAGTCATCTCCGATTATTATCGATAAACAACCATACTTGCCAACTTTTACGCGTGAAATGTATGGGAGCTGAGGCGTTTTCACAACTTTAAGACGTTTTTACGGCTTTGTGTGCAGATTCAGTGTTACACATTTTCAACACGGACATAAATAAGGATTAAATTCTATTGCATTACATTATAACTTAGTTACAGACTGAACATACCGCGCCAATTGGTATATAGTAATGATATGCCGGAGTTTACCTGTGTGTATGTCCTTCACAACGATCATATTCCCCCTTCATTATTGTTTTGTGTTTTTTCTTTCTTTCTTAGTTTACCAACATTTCGTCTCTTCCTAGCTTCTCCCACCATAACTATAAATATTTACGTAAATCGTTAAATAAATAACCTACATAACGTACCTACATCCTTACAACTAATGTTTAAACTGTCTTCTGCCTCGCGCCTGGCGCCTGTTAGCTGAATAGATGGATGACTTTGTCATACACAATGAATACAAGAAGTTACAGGATTCCGGGTTCTTTTAAAAACTGTTCGCAACCCTCCTCAACGTTTTGTCTCGCTTGGTCCCCGTAGTAAACCCAATAACAAAAACGTTTCTCGCTGCTTGACTTTTCTATTGTATAGGTATAGAATTTTTTCAGTAATATTTAATTTAAAAACTTGTAACGATCATCCTATGAAAGATAGAGAATTCGAACTGGGCAGGTATCAGCATTCAAGTTTACTCTAGCTAAGAAAAAATTATTGCTAAGTTCTATCCTTTAGTTTATTAGTTACTGCGTGATAAGCATAGAAACAGCAAATATCGGAGTTTTACCGAAAAACTCGCTTTGTTTAGAAATCTGTGCCCACAGACATCTATAAATGCTCTAAAAATGCTATAATCTGATAGAGAAAAGTATTCTGTATAGGATGTGTTCAAAAATTAAATTTATAACAACGATATTTACACTATGTTATTGGCAACTTGGCCACAGCGCGAGAGTAGAAACGAAGCTAATTGCAACATACATGCGTTAGATAGCGACAGAGATATCCCATTTACTTCCATACTGTATTTTAAGGTTGAAACAAGCTATAGAATACACCGCTCCAGCATTCACCTTGTCAACCAGGGAAAACTACAACAAAACCCATGGTCATAGTAGGCGACCACCGAGAATCGAACCCAGCACCTCCCGAATGTGAGTCTCACACTTACCGCGGAGCTATCTCGCTCGGTAAGACTAGCTCTTACGCCCATCTGCTACAGTACAAGCTTTGTAACGTGTTCTACATTGGCCCAACCTCACGAATAATCATAGGCGATCGTTAAGACCAAGTCTACTTTATCATTTGCTCTCCATGTATCATGTTTAACGTTATACTTGTAGATGCTCAACCTGCCTCCGCGTCAGAAAGCACCCTTAGGGCCGGTTTCACAGTTCAGGCTTAAGTCGAACCTTTACTAAGCTACGGACGCAGCTTAAACAAAACTTAAGCTTTGGTTAAAGCTTTGCGAGTTTCACTGTAGGACAACCACGTTTGGCTTTACTGAGCTAAACAACTCCTCGGAACTTTAAAGTTGGTAACGCTTGCGCATGCGCATCGAGCGAATTCCCATCATTTTTTTATGGCGGCGCTGTTCCTGAAAGTAAGGTTTTATAGGTTATTAAGATACACACATTAAAATGACAGAAAAATCAGAGCCAAAACGTACTGCTAACTTCACTTCTCAAGAAGTTGGCATTCTGTTAGAAATTGTAAAGCAGTATAAACACATAATAGAGTGCAAGCAATCTGATAAGGTACTGTGGAGCAGGAAGAACCAAACATGGGGGAAAATTGCGGAGTTATTCAATGCAAAGAGCGGAATAATATACAGAGATGCTACCGTGTTGAAGAAGAAATATGACAATTTTAACAAAGTTACAAAAAAAAAAAAAAAAGAAAAAAAGAAATACGCCGACGAGAAATGTGCTATTTGCGGTATAGGTGGAGATCCGGCTGTGCCATCGTTAATTACGCCAATCTACGAGGAAATAAAGGAATTAATTGGTGTCCAGATTGATGGATGTGAAACAATTTTCACAACCCTGCATGCTGTAGATTTTGAGACGCCGGAAAAATCTCCAGCTGCAATTAGCATGCTTCTACTTGCATGTAACCTCAACGTCAAAAGAAGCATTGTTTTTGACGAGAGGGCTTTGTTCCTGAAATATAAATTAATAATACCTTATGAGCGATAAAGTATATTATAAAGAATGGCTGTAAGAATAAATTTAATATTAAGTTTTACTCACCAGTCTGTTTTATGTTTAATTGCATCATCAATAATCTCTAGTACCATCATCGCAGATTGTTTACTTAACCGAAACCTCTCGTAGAATTCTCGGTCATTCCATATGTGGAAATGATTTGGACGCATTCTAAACACCGTCTTCTGTTGTGGATATGGTTTAAAATAATTTGCATTTCCTCGTCACTAAAATCGTCGTCCTCAGATAACACGGCGACTCCTTAACTTAAACCGCAGTTCAGTACGGTTTAAGTCGAGTCCCGTATAATCTTGGCTTAGCGCTTGAACTACGCACTGTAAAACTCAGCTGTAGCTGAACTCTCCGGTTAAGCCCGATTCGAACTTTAAGCTTATACTGTGAAACCGGGCCTTAGACATAAACAGATGGCCGCAGTAGTAATTCAGCAAGCCTGAGTTCCAGCTGGAATTTGACATTGTAGGTCGTGCAGTAACCAATGGAGTAATCTCTATACCTTTTCATTATAAGCTGAAAGGAGAAGTAAACAAAACCACGTGACAAGACAGCACCTCATTGGCTGGTGGGCAAACTACAACCTTTCCCGCTTAGCATGTCGTCTCGGTTCAGATGGTAACATTTTGTGGTCATTCTCGTGCAGAGAAATTTAAAAAACTCGTTATTGTAACAGTTAAATTTATGAAACAAAATCTGTTTGTTCGATTCACCTATAACTAAATGAACAGTTATAGCAGAGGGTTTAAGAGGCCATGCGCAGGCGCTGCAGTTCGTTTCCGGTTTCCGGGTGAGAATCCTCTGTCATTGTAGAAAACATAAACGCAGGAAATAGAAAGATGACAATTGTATTAAATGCTTTCAACAAATTCTGTGAAAAGTAGCCACCTTTAACCGGCAATGAATATGGTTGGCCATTGTTTAGCAATAATTGAACTTCTTTGTTAGTGATGCAGAATTGTTGCTCTGAGAGCTCTGGTCGCGTTTGTTTTCTGTTGTGTTTTAACCTATAGTGCTAATCGTTATTTAACTTGTCTCATAAATGGTTAAAGCAAAGGTAGTATATTGATGTTAGTCATTAAATGAAGTTAAGAACAGTTTAATCCACTTTAATCACAGATGCAAAACTGTTCAGGTATAACTTTTATTTGTCTACTCTTAGTATTATGTTAGAAGTTTAGGATGTAAGGCAAGATACAGGAACAAGACATACAATGTTTAAAAGCCAATGATCCCCAAGCAGCGCAATATACTGTATTCACATTCTATCTGAAGCAATTTCCTCTCACGGGCACGTCATCCTCCACGTGGTGCTGCCATGTGCTCGGCGGAGTGATACATTTAAGCTTTGTTTACTCCTCCTTTCAGCTTATAGTGGAAAAGGTATAGTTGTCTTATTGCCTCCCTGTAGGGGAAGGGTTCCTACTCCTTCAGCTGCCGTAGAGCGAGCTCTGCGGACCCCTAGCACTCATGGTACTTCTGACGTTATTAGAAGAACGCCGGGCCGAACATCTGAGCCCCTCCCGGAAGAGAGTTCGGATTGGGTTGGACTCAGCGGGGTAGTGCTTCCCGACACCCATCAAAGATTGGGTACGTCTGGGCAAACCTACATGGGGTTGTAAGACGTCTTAATGCCTCCGGCACCATCCTGAAGAGCTGTTAGACGTTGGCTAGACACTGCCGCCCCCACCGAGGTTGTTGGTAGTCTTCCCCTCGGGTTAACGCGCGTAAGTGGCGTATCCCCTTCCGTCCCTGTGAAAGCAGGGGGGAGGTATATAAAATAGGCAACGTTCTAATGGAAAGCCCCATGGAGGTTCGCCTCCCTGGGTCCGGGGCGGAGCTGGGTTGCCGGCTCTTGCTCGTTGGTAAATATTGTCTTATGGCATATTTCATTATTTATTTTAAATGCTACTATTTAAAATTGTTGGATCATTAAGTGCAAGATTTCTGACAGCACGCTCACTACAAGCAATTTGGTTTGTCCAGGCTTTCCATCCATCTATAGTCCACATCCATGGAATATGTTGATCATGTTGTCCTTCGCAAAAAATTGTAACACCGGCAGGTTGGCAATACAACCTCCACTTGCCACTGTGAAGCTAGTGTGTTTACGTTTCTCTTAGGCTTAAGTAGGGCTTATAGTCCGCTATATAGCGTTTGTGTCGTATCTACGTTTTTATTATGAGGGTATGTCAGCTATTTATTGTAATCGTTCTAGATCTCTATTTGTTGTTACCCAGTCTTAGGTTTTTATGGTATTTTTCTGCGAAGCTCTGGGTGGGGTTACGTCCTTTTCGTTGCGTCTCTCCTGTCACTCACTAAGCAAACTATCTACGAAGAACAATTCAATTTCAGTGATTATTGATTCACAGAATGTAATTGAGGGGCATATAAGCGTTTTCTATCACAATTGCAAAAAAAAGGGGGGGGGCGGTAGACTCAAACTACCAAACTATCACATTGTGTACGGGGCGGATGGACACTGCCATGCTGCAGTACAGATATCGAACCAGGATCGGTGTTTGGAAAGGAAACAAAAATGACGAGTGCTAATTATAGACCACGACGATAGGGGCACTGGACCGGTATTGATAGCAGCGTAGAGAAAAGCTCTATTGTATTGCAGTCTGAAACCTCCTTTCAGAGGCTATCAGCTGGCCCTTTCGCAGCTTGCCCGCCTTGTATTCCTGTTATTGTCTTCGGCACCGTATCTCATATGACACGTCCCATCCCCGTTAATTGAAATGTGATGCTGGTTCAAGGACTTATTTATCGCCATCTTTGTTCTGACAGGATATTTACTTCTGAAGGCCATAGTCTGCTGTGCTTGTGATTAATATATTATGGCCTCATTCCGCAATATATTAAACCCCGTCGCGTGTTGTTTTATTTGCGTTACCTATCTACGCAAACACCAAGTGTAAATGCATTGCGGATTGCGACCTGTCTATTAAACGAAGCTACGTATTTACCACGTACTTTGCAGTATCAAAGGCAAAAGTGCAACGCTTTGGTTGTTTACAAAATAAGCAGTGGAAAACAACTCACTGTAATTTTTGTTTGTTTGGTTGAATAACAGGTTAAAGCATTGGATAGAAAATATTTAGTATAGAAGTATTAATGTTTACCCAGCGTGATGGCGGCTCAGACGCTAATCCTGGAGGTCTCGGGTTCAAACCCCCGGGTTCGACCAATCTGACCGAAGGTTTTTTTTTTTTCGTGGTTTTCCTCAGTCTCTAGGCGAATGCTGGATTGGATAAGTGATTGATCGGCGAATGTTCATATCATCCCTTTCAATGGTACGTTTCATATGCTGCTTCTTCAACGTCATACCAGACGTTGGGCTGATCATCCATCCTGGATATACTATGAATTAGATTTTGCTTGCCCCTCGATAGGCTGACTCAAGCCATTTGCTTGTAGGTGTTATGGGGTCTAAGTCCTACAAAGAGGGATGTAATCCGTTTAAGAAGACGAATAAGAATGTTTGTGGAACGAGGCTGAAAACCGTTAGTAGCATTCCTACGAGACAAACAAAATAATTTTTAATGCCTGTTGTCATATACTATAATTTAGACAGCCCTGAATATTAAATCATAAAGTATCCAAGCTGAACTTTGTATGGAAATAAAAGTATACATTCGGACTTAGGTAGTGGTGAGCTCTAGCCTCGTGTTGTTTGAACTTAATAGCGCCATGCTGACATAATAATTTACACAGTCTGATACCGTAATTATCGACAAGAATATATAAATAAAGAAAGAAAGAAATAGCAGTAAGATAGAGAAATAATTGCAATAAATAATTTCCGTATATTAAATCAGTGTACAATGTACCAAACAACAAAAAACAAAAGAAATACAAAAATTAAAAATGAAGTTGCATAATGTGCTACATCTGACAGTGGCCACTAGGTGTTAATAATTCTTATGGCAAAATAATAACACTACATACAAGAGAGTACTATCTTTCAAGAAAGTAAATTTAAACTTTTCGGGGATCAGTATCATTCAGGCGATACGTGAGTAGGGGGTATGAAAACTAAATCGACCGTGGTCGTAGATCTATACTGTCGTCGCCATTTTAACCCGTCACTCACTTCGAAGATTTCTATGGCTATATTAACCCAGTATGGCGAAACATGGACTAAATATCACAAAACAAGTTGCAATTGCTGAGCTATTAACTACATGGCATTGGCAAGAAAACGGAAAACACGTGGAATGATGATTTTAATAGAACCAACATCTATGTTATATATAACGCAGTGCTGGTATCTGTTGTAGTAGCCCATTGGTAAAACGCACGCTGTTTTGAGTGTGTTGAGGGTTCACGGTTCGAATCCCAGCATGTGGCCATGCTTTTTATTCCAACTTTTTCACCTTGTAAGATGCAGTAATAAACAAATTTACAGTTTTCTTGTAGCTAAGTTATTACTACATGATTTCGAAGAGAATGTGAGGAGATTGAATGATAATTTTAATGGAATCAACTTCTAAATGCTGTATACAATGCATCTGATCACAACAATAAGCTAATATATAAAATAACAGTAAACTGATAAATTCTCATCTTCAGAAAAGCAAACTTACAGCTGCAAATATAATTGTGTATAATTCGATGGAGCATAAAGCATAAAACTGAAACGGTATATTCTGTGTAACTGCTAGTTACATTATAGTTACTCCACTTATTATAAATAACAAAAAGAAGGCAATAGCTAAGGATAATGGTGCTTAAAAAGCAAACTAAACAACTGCTATTTCATAGCTGAGGCCACGCCATAATTATATGAAGAAATAAATTAATTTCTGAAACATTTCAGATTTATAGATAATTTATTTCTCCTGGAACAAGTAACTTGTCGAAACAACGAATGAAAAATCAAAAATGAAATCCTGATTTTATCATTTCATCATGTAGTAATTACTTAGCTGCAAGACGACTGTTTATTACTGCATCTTACAAGTTGAAAAAGTTGGAATAAAAAGTATGATCATATGCTGGGATTCGAACCGTGAACTCTCGGCACAGCGCGAAACAGCGTGCGTTTTACCAATGAGCTACGACAGTAAATGCTAATCTTTCGGTTATATATAGCATAGATGTTAGTTCTATTAAAATCATCATTCCACGTGTTTTCCGTTTTCTTGCCAATACCATGTAGTTAATAGCTCAGAAGTAAGAAAATTCCAACTTCTTTTGTGATATTTAGTACACGTTTAGCCATAGAAATCTTCGAAGTCAGTGTGATATTGTTAAAATGGCGACCACGACAGTATACATCTACGACCACGGCCGATTTAGTTTTCATACCCCCTACTCACGGAACGCCTGAATGATACTGACCCGCGAAAAGTGTACGTTTACCTTCTTGAAAGATAGTACATTTTTAGTAGTGAAAGCGAAATTTTTAAAAGTTTGACCAAAATACCATGTCTCCCCCTTTAACAAAGTTTGGTTTCCCGCACAAGTGTATTAAGAGCACCTCCAGGTGGCTAGGCCGGGCACCTGCCGTATTGTCAGCTGCTTGCTTCATAACTGACACCTGCCGTACCTGTTAACTGCAATAGCTACTTTCCAACCCGGCTTCTAAACGAACACCGCACAAATACTCGTATTCCAAATGATGACACCCGATCAGTGAAGGTGAAGAAACAGCAATCCATCAAGGATTTTGTGAGCAATACTGGACATCTTGACATGCTTCAACTAACAGCCTCACTGCTTTGATGAAGCATGTCGTTTTAAGGGTATAGTGAAAAACTTCGAATGTATGTTTGTATACTATAATCATGTATGAAATCCCTGGTTTCAGTACATCTCGGAGATTTAGGCTCTTAAGAACCAATTTTAGGCACACATAAAAAAATACTTATCTGTTACATTCACATAACTTTCTCTATCCTCTTACCGTTTATTAATGGGTATAGACAAATTATTCTTGAAAGTTTATTTTTCTATCTACTTCATTTTAATCGAGATAGACGTTTCTGGAAATAGCTGCATTATATATTTCGTAATAGATACAAATGGTTTAGAACTGGACACTACAAGCTGTCCTTAAAATTCCATACTCTTTCCATGAATTGCGAGAAGCAATTTAAAATCGACAGGACTTGAAAAGCAACCATTAATAACAGATACCTCGGAAATGGCTGATGCCACAGAAAAAGTCATTTTAAATAAATTGTTTGTTTTAAAAATATCAACATTTCTTGTGTAGTGCGTTTTCGTCTATCGCTTAACGATTACCAGTTGTACAAGATTATTCAAAATTTCTTGCGAATGAAGAGGACTTCAAAGGCTTTTCGAGATATACATTTTATTTGTCATTTAAGTGTCTTTAATATATGGTATTTTAATCAAAATCGTTACAGCTATGATTTTAGAAAATAAAAGATTTTCTATTTACAAGATTTCGAACCGTTTTCCGGTGGGGAATACGAACAGCAGGGCAGATCTGCCTATAAATGGCCGTCTCTCTTCTGTAGTACAAAAATTTGTTGTCGCATATGAATCATGGTTGAAGACTCTGTGTACTGAAGTATACGGACTTTTTGGCATTATAGCAACACTAACACACTATAACATTGAAACACGTGATTTCACAACGTATCAACCTATGTACACCACCTCGCGTCAACTGATTAGCCGGAACACGGAGAGGAGGGAAAGCGGAGGGGCTACAGAAACGGTTAGAAACAGCACAGTGCGAGACAAGTAATTCCCCATTATACGGCCATGCGTCCAAACGAAAGTTCTGTAAAATTTTCATTGTTTGTAATCATTTCTGGACAGTAGCTATCGCAACCTAAAGTGATTAGCAGAATAATATATTAGAATAACAGTATTTATTGTGCTAAGAGTTTTACAATTTGATTGTCTACTGCACTGTGACCCTGGCCACTCATTCAGTAGACAATCACTACAGATTATTTACAATTTACAATTTGCCGTCAATAAATTATCTTGTTTTTTTCAGTTTTTTCATGTCCCATTTCCACTTGTTTTTCACTTGTGACTATTGATTACTTAACCATCACACATTCGCTATAGTTTTCCATTCAAAGTAGGATACGCTACCTCTTACTTTTCTCTATCCACTGTCCAAAGCCATTTATTTTTTACTTTACACAAAAACTGTCCAATGCTTCTAGCGTCCTTGCACATCATTTCGATCATAAGCGTGTTTCTATCCCCCTTCAACCACTTCTTTTTAATAAGTTCTTTTCTCCAATTTTCTATTCCTTGGCACTTAAATACTATGTGTTCAATGTCTTCATTACCACCACACATCGGACATTGGTTCTGAGGAATACCCTGTCTTAACCCTCTTAGCCTCCATGCTCCAGTTCTTACCCATGCAATAGATTCTCTCTCTTCTTTATTTACTATGTCTATATATTTTTCCCTGCCCTATGTATTTTTCATTGGCCTATAACAAACTAATGAGCTCTTTTCGGCAATCTCACTGAACATGATTTGTATTTCTATATCTTCCAGTCTTTTCCTCGCCTTTTTCCAAAATTTTTTTCACGTTATTTTCTCTCCTCCACATGTCTCCTAACCCATTTTTCTCCAAAATGTTCCGTAAATTACTTACCCATCCATCATTCATTAAGCTATCCTCTTGGTATTCTGTACATTGTCTTAACACATCACTTTTTCCTAGTTTTAAAGTTCTGAACCAAATTTTCAAAGCTCTTTCCATTATCTGCCCCTTAGTTGCCACCCTGCCCATCTCCAATTGTGCTACCTGTCTTACAATTGCCTTCGGTAACACTAGTATTTCTCTACAAAACATCCTGCAAAAATTAACATAAAAGAGATACCTGTGAAATATTAATAGGTAGAACAGTCATGTACGTATATTACATAAGAATTTTTTTTAACTTGCTTTAAAAGTAAACGCGAAAGAGTAAACAAAACTATAGGATGTCCGCAACCTGACGAGAGGAACAAGGAAAGAAGCACTAGTGCCACCCCACCCCGCCCCCGCCATACTGTCAGAAAGCTAATGGAAGTTGAAGAGATGTTTATTGTAGAAGACTGATTAGGTTGGTTTTCACACTCTGTCCTGTCTTGCTATGTTCCAGTATTATGGATTCTCTCCTCAGCGACAGTCTTAAGTGACTTGCCAAGGGAACTTTCAAGATACTTGAGTTCAACATGTGACTGGCGCCTCAACCGTTGCATTCTTAAGATATTTGAACTCGTATACTGTCTCAGCTGAGTTTTTCCCACAGCTTAATGCCATATTAATTGGTTTTAAAAGGTTTTAATACCAACAAAACGATTTAACCGTCACTATTTTGTTTATATTCTATATTTTTGGCTTGTTGATAAGTATTAGGACGATAGGCACATTATCCTTATTAGCCATTCGCATGTTAAACAATGCAGTCTTATCTCAAGTTGTGAAGTATGCACTGATGTCACTAAAGGCAGGAAAATTTTTATTTTTCGGTGACAGTTCGCAAGCATTCCAGTTACAAAACGTACTAGGCTGCAAATAACCGTTCGGAAATAACAGTCAAGCACTACCACGGGTGTTTCCGCATCTTGGTCCACTGTTACTTGACTGACTCGGGTTCTTTCGTATCAAGTCGTGATTCTTTGTTCCGGTATTGAAATACACTGCTCACCTCTCTCCCTTCCACCATACATGTTCGAATTTCTAATACTGTTAACAATACATCTAAAATTAAATCGAGTTTGATTTATGCACGCTCTTTAACTACTATGGTTCTTAGCGTCCCATTCTATATTGGGCGTGAAAGACAGGAAATTTTGCTCAGAGGCCTCTATCAGGCTTGAGGTTCTTTTACGTGCCGTAAATCTACGACACGGAACCACCGGTTTTACTTCCCTTCCGAAGGATGCCATGCTAAGAATTTTTACGCCCGAAAAGATCCTTCGCCCTCCGACGGGTTTGAACCCGCGACCTCGGGAACTAGAGGCTAGCTTGCATCCCTAGACCACGAAGGACGACCTTCTGGCGTTAGTAATAAAGTTCGCCAAAATGGTGATAATCCCTAACTTAAAAGTTTTTCTCCTCTGTCAGATCAAAACGCATTTTAATTACAATTTCAAGTATTCTATAAAAAATGTACTTTACTAATTAGATGTAAAATAATTTTGTAAACACCGCACACAAAATTTCCAATTTTCAGAAACTAATAAAATAGAAAATCTTGCAAAATGTAGTCTGTAATATCTTTTGTTCTTTCTACATATTAAAAATGATAATTTCCTCTCCATGATTAAGCTGCTAGAATTTCCTTAAAAAGTGGAGACAATTGCTTTTGGGGGCGCTTTGTGTATGCACGTTTAGGAAAGAAAAAGCTTATCGACACTCAGATTTTGTTAGAATCGATACAGATTAAAGGTTTTAGCTTTTGCTGAGAGCTTAAGACTTGACAGTTTTGGTCAATCGCTGAAAGAAGATACAATTTTACTTTTAAGTATTTGGGTAAAATCTGGTGGAACATTTCAAATTTGACTGAAATCAACTTAAGTTCAAAATTAAGATATCCGAAAATATTTACGATTTTTAGGATTATTTCTCAAAACATCCAAAATAAATTATCGTTAAATGCTACATAATTATGTCACACGTGAAATTTAGCTATACTAATTTTATGACCGTCTTTTCTCTCTCTCTCTTATATGTAATATTCCAAATTTCTTCTTCTGTCGTCCTCCGTGGTCTAGGGGTACCATGCTAGCCTCTGGTTCCCGAGGTCACCGGTTGAAACCCGGCGGAGGGCGATGTATTTGTCCGGGCGTAAAAATCCTTAGCAGGGCTTCCTTCGGAAGGGAAGTAAAGCCGGTGCTCCCTGCCGTAGATTTACGGCACGTAAAAAGAACCTCAAGGCTGATAGAGGCCTCTGAGAAATATTTCCGGTCTTTCACGCCCAATATACAATGGGACGCTAAGGACCGTAATAGTTAAAGAGCGTCCATAAATAAAACTCAATTACTCGTATTTCATTTTTCTAAATTTCTGACAGAACTGTAACCAACAGAAAGAACATTACCATAAACACTTTCTGCAGTGTTATAATATTAACTTTTTAATCTCCATCCAACGACTCAGTAAGTGAAAACAGTGCTGGTACACTAAATTATGTTGGGGATGTAGAAGGTGTGGAGAACCTTTGTAACATCACAACCCGCTCGTGACTGTTGACTGCTGCGAAAAAGGTGCATCTATTGTTAGTTACACAGATGTTTTCTCTACGGGGGGATTTGTTGGATTTAGTGAAGCAGAACGGAGAAGAGGTAGTCCAGGTGCAATAGTTTTCTTCAACACTTGGCTTCCTTCCTTCTCACACACCACTGTATAACCTACCTCTCTTTCAATTGTTATTTTTACGTCTCCCAATAACACTTAGCTGCAGCTGTGGTTCTGTGCTCAAAATCTATAAAATATGCACTTCCATGGCAATCATAACCGTCTTTATTACAGACAGATTATATATCTAACATTTTTTATTAACCACACTATAATACGCGTTTACATGTGACGTAACTGAGCTGTTATGGCATTCATGATACTTCAGTGACTCATTATTAGGGCCCGGATCTTTAGGTTTTAACCTATATTTCTTTTGCTATTTAATTAACACATTTTAAGATATATATTCGTTTCACACTTCCTGGAGCAGAATATCCGAATTTCATTACACCTAAAAAAACCTAAATGAGGGGTTGACACCTACAACAACCTTGGCTGTTTTTCCTTTTTCGAAATAAAGAATGTTATTTTTGGATTGAAACTTATTGTGAAATCATTTCCACCACTTATAGCCAGTAGATAGTTCAAGTTACTCCCCGTATGGCCCCCCTTCAGCTGCCGTGGTGCGGGCGCTGCGGACCCTTAGCACTCGTGGTACTTCTGACGTTACTAGAAGAACGCCGGGCCGAACATTTGAGCCCCTCCCGTAAGGGAGTTGTTCGGATTGGGTTGAACTCGGCGGGGCAGTGGTTCCCGATACCCATGGGATATTGGGTACACTTGACTGGTTTATCCGCCCAGGCGGGGTTATGAGACGCCCCGATGTTCTCCGGCACCAGCCATGAGGGAGAGCTGGTAGACGGTAGCTAGGTACTGTCGCCCCCACCGAGGTCGTGGTTAGTCTCCCCCAGTAGGGTTTTCCCCTATTGGCCTGACGCGCGTAAGTGGCGTATCCACTTCCGTCCCTGTTTGGAAGGGATGAGGGAAGGACGTGTTCCTGACTCAACCCCGACCAGGCAGGTATTGCCCTATAGAAAAAATCCGCGAGCTGCTTCTCCCGGGTTGCAGGGAATCAACTGCACTCTGAGTAGTCAGAAATCCAGTCCCATGCTTAGGTACTAGTTCAAGTTACTACTTTTACGCAACACACGTGACCTGGTGACACCTGGATGCAACTGATAGAAGGTCAAGAGGAGCGTAACCTGCGTAACCGGATCGCCTCCAATCGTTCACCGAGAGTACGACGGAGTACACCGAAAGTATTTTTCTAATGTAATTGTTGTATAGTGAAACACTTCACTTTGTTAGTGACAGGCAGGGCCGAAGGGGGGTTCGACAGTCCTTACACCCGACCATGCTACGTGTTACGTGCTTGGCCCACGGCCTGCACCGCCATGCAGAGGAAATTAGAAACCTCTTCGATGACGTGAACAGCCTGATATCTTCGGTCAAGAAGGTTTTCTTAAAAGCCCCAAAACGTATACAATTGTTCTAAGAGAGAGTACCAGCAACCTCTTCCACCTGGGTCGATACTTCCCGCTGGGGAACTTGGCTGTCTGCTGCCATTTACTATGCCGAGTTTTATACCAGAAGCTATTCTCCGGTTGGAAAGTACAACTTTGCCACTGAAAGATGCTCTAGATATCATTGGCAATGTTTCCACTAAAGAAATACCTGAACCAGTGGGAGTTTCACGTTCTTCGAAGATGCTGATTCTTCAACAAAATCCTGGTTTTGAAGATATGAAAATAATAAACTCAGTATTGCAGGGAGAAAAGTATACAGGAAAACCACCCCTAGAGCCTGCTACACTGGCATCTATATTCTACGCTCCAATGACGTCATGTTCCGTTGAAAGAACCTTTTCTTCATTCAAGAATGTGTTACGTGATACTAGGCAATTGTTTACGCCAAAAAATTTGAGAATGTATGTAACTATCTACTGCAAGCCAAAATATAAATCTTACAAATAAGTACTAGAAAAGCAAAATTATTGATACCTGTATTGATCCACGAAGAAAAACAAAACAAAAAACTATTTAATTCAAGAAAAACCTAAAAAACCTATTTTAAGCATATAGTAAACGTAAAATTAAGGTTTATTCCCTAAAAATCCGGGCCCTACTCATTATGATCTTACTCGGGGGGCGCGCACCTCGCCTAAACCTTTTAATACCTTCAAAGCAGCAGTCCACTGGGATTCATTCCCCAGATAAACAATGAAAAATGTGTATTTAAAATAAAACAAACTACGTTCATTGTAATTTTAATATTCTAATAAATTGAGTCCATTTCTTTTGTTTCAATGTTTTTCAACTACGTTACCTGCAAAAAGTCAATAAATTCGGAGTGGACTCAAGACCTCGCCACTAAACTATATTCACTCTTAGGTTGATTCGCGGCAAAACAAACCCACGTGGTCAGTGCATCGTGGTGCAACACGGTAGCAATGCGCCTGGAAAGCAGTCCCATGCTAATCTCTGAATTTTAGAATGAATTTATCCTTAAATAGTATAATATTCTATACAAATACCCAAGGTTGTATTTAACGCTGATTTATACCGTAAAACAGAGCTACAAGTCCCATGATACAACTAGTATGAGTCACCTGACATCCGGGTAGGCGCAGAATATTGTTTATAGCCAGAAACCAGCAGTTGTGTTTAGTGTCATGGCGGACGGTGAATTCGCTCTTGTGTTTTCGTCGAATTACGTAAAGCATTAGCCGCGCAAACCATTGACTACTAGTGAAAAAACAATAGTGCTGAATCTTTATTATAAGTTATGTGAGAAATATCCAACACTTTCCGCGAAAGAATGGTGAAATTATCTTCTGAATTCACCGGTGTTTCGAGTACAAGTATAAACAGTGCTTGTGCAGAAAAATCTGAAACGAGAAAAGTGGTTACACCCGGAAAAAAAAGAAAGCATATGAAATACGCGATGCAAGAATGTAGTGATTTTTAAGAAGAATGCAATTCGCGTAACAGTGTACAATTTTTTTTTAAAATGAGCCGCCTACAGTTAATAAAGTGTCGCTTCCAGAGAGCGAATAAATTAGGTTATCGCATACCTGTTACTTTATTTTTCGCTCATTTATTTTAGAATTAACTATTATTATACGTGCAAACATTATTTTGTTGCAACTATCAATCTTATTCGCCTTTAACCCTTAATAGAACATGCTAGTCACCGTTTCAGTTGTCGAAATAAGGACTCTGTTCTTTTTTGCACTACATGCCGCTTGTACTCGCCACATGGTCTGAAAGTGTGACAGTATTTCTAGTGCGAATGGCGGAAGGATACAATATAGCGGTGCACTGGTCACCTGGGGTTTGTTTTGACGCGGAACAACCTAAAAGTGAATACAGAGTAGTGCTGCCATCCGATGAGCATTTGATTACACACGATTAACAAGTTAAGATCTTTTTGTAAAAACTCAAAGTTTTGAAATTACTTACAGTGTGGTCGACCAAAAACAGTCGTTTGCAACTAATTAAGACGCTCGTATGAAAATTATGAAACTCGCTACCGCCGTTTCGCGCCTTAATTACTACCATTAGTGTCTTGTTGCATAGTATACTAGTTTGCAACACACGATCTATGCTCAAATTATGCTATTTATATTGCATATTTGAGGTATTCCTGCATAGTTTTACATACGTTTGCCATTTTATTTTCTATATGGAGACGTTTACTGCCGTAAGTCTTATATCCAATGGAATGCATTGCGAAGCGCAAGGTGACTGCCGTGAGTGTCTCTTCTAGAGAGGGGGTTGTTATTTTTTAGTAACGGTCCTACTATTTGCCAACGTTGCAGTTATTACAGGGCAATGCGTTATTGCAAGGGAGTGAAGGAACAACGCTGAGTTGACCTGTAGCCAGGTAGCCGGGCCTTCCCGCATGGTGTTATCAGCAGCAGATTACCAAGTGCGTAGCACTAAAATTTGATGCAACGTACCTCCTTTTCATTGGTTACCTTTTTACGGCTATAACTATTAAACCTGTAATATACTTCCATCAGCGTTTTGTCTCCAATTCGTTTTTCGTGAAATAGTATCCTGGAGAGTTATACGCGAATTCGTGGACACTCTGTATAATGAAAGGAATTACATTTTAGAAACATAACGTAATATATGAATAGACGATTCTAATATCTAGATAATACCAACCTTATGTGGTATTCCTTAGCTGTGTTTTAAACTAGCATGCAAGGTTATGCTGTATAATTAAAAGTTTCTTTCTATTTTATTATTTTACAGGCTACATGAAGGTGTTATTTTCATAAAGATCAATTGAATAATAAAATTCACTCATTAAATTAAGCTTTAAAAATGAAATGCTATATACGCATACTGTATTTTTAATTATTTGCTGCATCATTTCGCAGCTTATATACAGGGAGAGCCAAAAAACCACGAACCGGTTGCGCGGTGTTTTTCTTGTCCGCGTCCTCGGCGCTCGTTGCCGCTATCATAGAAAGGCGCGGAAGAAACCATACAACATTTTAAAACTACTTTTAAAGGTTTTACTTACCAACTTTATGAAGGGAGATACTGAAACTGGCCACCGTCGTTGTCCATACATTTTTGGCAGCTCTTTAGGAAACTATCCACTCGCCGTAGTTCACGTTGAGAAATGCTGGCAATTTCCTGGCGGATATTTTGTTTTAATTCTTCCAGGGTGTGTGGGTTAGTCTTGTACACTTTGTTTTAAGTTACCCGAGAGATAGAAATCGCAAGGGGTTAGGTTGGGGGACCGAGGGCCCACAAATTTCTACTAATAATTGTGTCTTCAAACAGAAAGGTAGTTTTATCATCCGCGCCTTTCTATGATAGCGGCAGACGGCAACGAGAGCCGAGAACGCGGACAGGAAAAACACCGCGCAGCTGGTTCGTAGTCTTTTGGCTCTCCCTGTATTATGTGAGAGTAATATGGACATTTCGCCGCAAATGCTTGCATTTATTGGTATCTGGACAACCTGCTGACCAATACGCTCATTATATCAATACAAATTCTCGACGCTATATGACCTGAAGTACCACATGCCTCTAAGGAGAGGGATACTTCCCCTGGACGTTCCTGAACATTAAATAATGCCAACTTATTTAAACAAAAGTGGAAAGAACAATCTCATCAATAATATTTACAGAGAATGTGGAACATGACAGTTAAATAAATGTGCCTCATACGAGACGGAATGTCATACTCGCCATGTAGCGTTGAAGGAGTTGCTCCAGTAGAGAGGTTTTCTCCTCAAAGCGTCTTTAAGAGTTCTCAGTATCGTTTGCAGTTAAAAGAAGGAATCTGGAGCGTTGCATTCACATGACTTTCTCTACCCACTATCGCTTATTTTTATATGGATTCTACATCGTATTCTTACGAAAGCTTACATAACTATCTACTTCATATTAAAATCCAGATAAACCTTTGCAGAACAGTCACATTACACTTCGTTGTAGGTACTCGTATAAGAGGAAAACGAGTCGATACTCAGTAATTTAAAAACTGGATCGCTATATGCAGGCCCGAAAATTAAAGAATTCAAACGAATATTAACGGATACCTACAGGAAGAGCCAAAAAACTTCGAACCGGCTGCGCGGTGTTTTTCCTGTCCGCGTCCTCGGCGCTCGCTGCCGTCTGCCACTATCATAGAAAGGCGCAGATGAAACCATACAGGATTTTTAAAACTGCTTTTAAAGGGTTTACTTACCAACTTTATGAAAGGAGATGCTGAAACTGGCCACCGTCGTTGTCCATACATTTTTGGCACCTCTTTAGGAAACTATCCATCACTCGTCACGTTGAGAAATTCTGGCAATTTCCTGGCGGATATTTTGTTTTAATTCTTCCAGGGTGTGTGGATTTGTCTTGTATATTTTAAGTTACCCCAGAGATAGAAATCGCAGGGGGTTAGGTCGGGGGACCGAGGGGACCACAAATCTGTACTAATAATTCTGTCCTCAAACACATTTTCAATTTTTCTCATCGAAATATTGACCGTATAAGCTGTTCCAGAGTCTTGTTGAAAAAGGGCAAAACCACGCTCCCCGGCTGCAAATTCTCTAAAAACACAGGGGGGAGGGTAAAACTGTATTCACACATGTACGTGTGAACATGTGTATGTAACAATATATAAAAAGTGTATATTACAGTCATTATATGTTTATATTATTGTATACATGTTTAATAATGTTATGTGAATGTATTACGTAATTTAAGCTGAACTGTTGACTCGAAAAAAAATGGCGAGTGATGGATAGTTTGCTAAAGAGGTGCCAAAAGCTATGGACAACGACGGTGGCCAGTTTCAGCACCTCCTTTCATAAAGTTGGTAAGTAAAGCCTTTAAAAGTAGTTTTAAAAATGTTGTATTGTTTCATCCGCGCCTTTTTATGATAGCGGCAGACGCCAACGAGCGCCGAGGACGCGGACAGGAAAAACACCGCGCAGGCGGTTCGTAGTGTTTTGGTTCTCCCTGTAGTATATGGTTGATGCCACAACAACGTTATTTGTAGTAAGTAAGTAAATTGTATGTTTTAAAAGGCTTAATTTTTGTTTGTAAACTAGGATTTTTTCTAGCTCTTGTGGTGTACCTACACGTAATATAAAATTATTACAATACCACACCTCTTCTGAATGAAGAGGACTTCACAGGCTATTTCCAGAAAATTAATTATTTGTCATGTTAGGGGAAAAAAATATCGAAAAAGTTTCCGTGTAAAGGTAGTTTGGGATGTGGAGATTTTCTTGAAAGTCTTCATGCTGCATATTTGGAAGATACTGAACTTAAATACCAAGTCTGGTTTACATCGAACATTTAGAGCACGTAAACACACGATCCTTTTTCTAAAAATGCTTTTTCTGGATTCTGGAGGCCACAAAACATGTATTTCCGGTGAAATCTCTTTATGGAATTTTTGAGTAGAGTGCAATACTGCCTCTACTTACTGTAAGCACGTAGTAGAAAAAGTAAAAATATGCGTGAATGAATTTACAAATGCGAACTAATTGGCGATCGAGCGCCCGAATGTGCACGAACCTGTTTGCTATAAACGAAACCGGCACTTGTAGCCAAGCACGTTTTGGAGTATGCTCTGAATTTCTAGTGCTAGAGGGTCAAGTACCGCCTCAGGCCGCTGAAGTACGCACGTGGAGCCCCTTATGGCTGTCTTATCCTTCAACTTCTACTCTAAGTAACTATATTGCTTCTAGCAGATTACTCATGTGGAAATGCGACTACACGCACTTTTAGTTTGTAGACCACGTGAGAAATCCTTGGCCGCTGCGACTGTTAACAACAACGGTTGTGTAGTCATTCACGTTCAAGCAAACTGGAGCAGGCTAATGAGTTTAACATGTCTTCATTTGCAACCTGTGTTGACAACGCTTTTAATCTAATGCCCTAAAATTGGTTTGTTTTATGCGATTTCTAAAGTATTTAAATTAGAGACTTTTTCTACCCCACTCATTGTTGAAATTTACATGTTTTGAGAGCCTCTGAATAAAAAAATTGGAGAAAGCTCCATGTATTTGTCTGTGATGAGCCTAACTCCTAATTATATGATATATAAATTCAATAACAACCCGCCATAAAGCAACAGGTGTATGTAACAATATATAAAAAGTGTATATTACAGTCATTATATGTTTATATTATTGTATACATGTTCAATAATGTTATGTGAATGTATTACGTAATTTAATAATGTAGGAGGTGTGAGAAATAGGTCAAAAGTTGCTAACAATGAGGTAACCTTGAGGCAATTATGTAATTTTTGAGATAGTTTATAAAATAGCCAATCAACAACCAGAAAAAGCTTTAGTTAAATGAAGGTATTCTTTTGGACTAGGATTAGCCAATCAGAAGCTGAAATAGATGAAATTTACAAATTCAGGCGGTAGAAATGAGTTCAGTTGCTTGTAGACAGTGTTCCTAACCGGACGCGAGACACGTCCTAGAGAAATTTAATACGTATTCAGTGTGAGACAAAAATATTTTTTTTGTTGTGCAAGTAATTAATAAAATAATTTTACAGCTCTCTATATCAGTGAAGTGTTATTTAAATCATGTCAAGCATTAATAAAAGGAATGAAGTAAAACTAATCTGTGTAAGCCTACATTCTTCAGTCGCATCACTCCCTGTTAAGACATTCATGTCTCTAAAAAATATAAATACTGACGCAGCCGAGGCAAACATAAATTTATAATATTTAAAGAAACAGTCAAATTACAAAGTTAATATTTTTAAATTTGGGGCTAAGGCTACCGGAAACTTTTTACCATACGTGCGGTTGCAACTACTTCAAGTTCGGCTCCCCAACAGTTGAACTACAATACAACTACTTCAAATTGGCTTTCCATACGTGAAGCAAAAACCCTTCCTCAAATTGGAATTTAAGTATGTTCCAAATGTCGACACGAAGACTTTAAAAAAATCCCTCACCCCAAACTACACCTTTACTGGAAAAATGTTAGATATTTTTTATTTTCTTAAAAATAGATTTAATGATTTTGATTAAAATAATATATATTTAAAATATTTACATGTCAAATAAAATATATCTTGTATTTTCTGGGAGTGGCCTTTGAAATCCTTTTCATTCGGAAGAAGTTTCGTATTATTTTGTGTAACGATTAAACTATAAGAGAGAGGCAAAAACATACTTCACAAAAAGTGTATATATCTATAAAACGCAAAATTTATTTCAAATAAGTTTTTCTTTTACATCAGTCATTTCGGAGATATTGTAATTATTGGGATTTGCGAATTTTAAGGTCAGAATATAGTGTCCCGGTTTTAAACATCTATCGATTCGATTTCCTCTATCTCCTTTACAACGAAATACATAATGAAACTATTTCTGCAAACGTTTTCATCGATTAACATGAAGTATATAGGAAAATAGGCTTTGCTAAGAATGGTTTGTAGAATACACATAAAACTAAACGGTAGAGAACGGAGAAAGTCATGTGAATGTAACACATCAGATTTTTGCATAGACATTACTATTATAAAAAGATACTCTAATATTGTA
Organism: Deroplatys truncata; assembly: GCA_030765065.1. Taxonomy (NCBI): domain Eukaryota; kingdom Metazoa; phylum Arthropoda; class Insecta; order Mantodea; family Mantidae; genus Deroplatys; species Deroplatys truncata. The sequence goes on from CM060990.1 coordinate 43,824,290, forward strand.
TTTGTTTTTATATATTCATTTATTTATATTAACTTATTTAATTAAAGTTAAAAATTTCTCCTTACACAGATACTGAACCAGAATTGTTATTTTTAAAACGACGTTTCTCAAAACCTCAGCAATTGTCTAAAGGAACTGTTCATATAATGACTACTTTTTAAAACAAAGTTATCTTACTAAATAGAACTAGGATATTATTATGTAAATTATTAAAAAGAAGTACCATGATCTGTATCAAAATATCAATCAGTTTTTTTATTACAAACATTGCTACATTGTAGTAATAAATAACTGGAAGTTCTTATTCATTCATTCTGTGATCGTACTCCGATGTTCGGATATTCACTTACTACAATATGTAGTTCGTTTTTTTTTCTTCTTCTCCTTTGAATGTCAATTCATTACCAGGAAAAAAATGAATAACGAATTCCCATTTGAGAAAAAGTGTAAGTAATGGAAAATTTAAGGGAATAACAAACAATATCTCGAAAATGGTTCACTCAACAACAAAAAATGTATATGACATAAGTTGTGTATTTTAACGCGATCTACATTTTTGGTGTAGTAATATTTTGTCTATCTCTTATGGTTTACCAGTTATGCAAAAGTCGTTCACAATGAATACTTTTGGAGACATTCCCAGAAAATTTGAGATATACAATTCATTTGCCATAAAAATGTCTTAAACTTAGGTATTTTATTCAAAATCGTTAGAGCCATTTTTGAGAAAATTAAAATTTTCGAAAAATGTTCCAAGTAAAGGGTAATCTGTGGTGGGGGGATTTTCTTGAAAACCTTCGTGTCGTATCTCTGGAAGATGCTGAACCTAAATACCAAGTTTGGTGTTTATCCAACTGTCCCGTTTCTGATTATGCTGTTCACAGAGAGATAGAGACACACACGGACATGTTTCCAAAAATGCTTTATATGCATTCAATGCACCTCAAAACATGTATTTCCTGTGAAATCTCGGTATCGAATTTTTGGATGGAATGCAATACTTCCCCTACTTGCTATACGTAGTAGAGAAAGTAATTAGATTTCGTAAGAGTAGTTTGTAACTGTATAAAAATAAATTATAATGGGTGGAAAAAGCCATGTGAATGTAACAAGACCTTTTAGGGTTGTTTTTTAGAAAGTCCAGTTTGCAAGACAACTTTTTGCGAATGCCCCCGAAATACGATCTTGTTCTACGCTAGTCGAGGAGTGTCCCTAAACTTTGGTAGTGGACGCTTCAACGACCCTTCTCAGGGCTACAGAGGAAGTTTTCAAAAGGAGTCTGAAAGAACCACTTTATGCGGGACGTACTTCCTTATGCGAGGAGCTAAGAGCTTTGAATTTTACATGGCCGTGGTTACTTGTAGGAAGTTCTTGTTGATAGCCTCTTGTTGGGAGTACAGGGTTTGTCACTTGTCATGAGTCAAGGTCAGGCCTGACATTTTATTTCCTTTAACAAGAGGTTCACGTGTGCTTGAAATCGGTGAGTACTTGCAGTTCGTGCCAGTGTTGCAGTACCGACATCGGAAACTTAACTATTTGTATAACAGAGGAAGAGGAACCCGCGACGCTGCTCGCGTTTTTTAAATCGTGAGATATCCGTTTTCAGCTTCTCTATCAGTTTTCCCACTCTGTCTCCCTTCCTCGCCAGCATGCACTCTCCCTATTTGCAACGTACAGGTCGCGCCACGGATTTTGGCATGTGAAAATTTTAATGGAGAGCTACGATGCTAGTCATTTACCGTATAGATGTATGACACATACGGGGCTGCAGCTCGAAGAATGGTGCAATTTGAGACGGGAGTTGTATACGGTGGAAGGAACTGGACCACAACTGGACAGAAGGAACCACGTGCTAAAAGGGAGGTATTGAAACATCAGAGGGCTGGCTGACTGGGCTAGCTCTGAAGGTCATACGCCAATAACCCTGGCGAGACCTATACATGTCGGGTGATGGTATGAAAGCCTGTAATAAAATAGCATTTCCTTGGTTGTTAATACAAATTAGAGATAAAGTAACAGGTCTAAACTTCATCCCATAGAAATGTTCTAAATAACATAATTTATTACGGGTGCCGGGGTAAAGCCGTGGTTTCGTTTCCGGCTGTAGTACTGAGGGTCCGGGGTTCAATTCCCTGCTCTGATTGCTCCACCGAAGAAATGGGTCCAGTCACCTCAGTCCAGACTCAGTGGAATGAGATAACCCCGAAGGTCATAGGCCATATGGTGAGCATTAGAAACGATGACATAATTCATTACAAACATTAATGTGGTAATAAATGAGATGTTTATCATTTTTATTCTTCTCTCCATCATAACTCACTACTCAAGATGTATTATGCACAATTTTCAAAACAATTGTGAAAAAATAACACACATACAAAATTCTTAATGCAATTTTTGGTTCCGGTGTGGGCTATTATTCACATGATCTCGATTGTGAATCCTAAATCGAAAATACCTGAAACATTTCGGTTAAAGTTTTATTATACGGCGAGTCTATTAAAAAAATAATCTACCGTGACAAATAAATGCAGAGAAAATCTAATTTTTAATGCGTAGGAAAAACAACTCATATTACCCAGTTTCGGGATTCTGAATTTTATTTTCATTATTCATGTTATTAGTTTGAGAAAGGAGTATTGTAACTTGTTTGCAACACGCTTAGGGCGTCAATTTGAGAAAGTTAATTGTTTACGTTGTTTGCCCCACGTATGGGCGCCAATTTGAGAAAGGCGTATTTTAGGAGTTGTATCGCATTTCAACTGTTGGGGAGCCGAACTTGTAGTAGTTGCAACCGCATGTATGGTACCCGCTTTCCGGTAGCCTTCGCCCCAAATGTACTTTCAGGTGGCCTTTGCCCCAAGTTTAAAAACAAAATTCACTTTGTAATTTAACTGTTTCTTTAAATATTATATATTTATATTTGCCTCGGCTAAGTCAATATTGTTATTAGAGACACGTTTCTCTTAGCAGGGTTGTGGTGCGACAAGAACGTAGGCTTACACAGATTATAATTTTACTTCACTTCTTTTATTAATGCTTGACACGATTTAAATAGCACTTCACTGATATAGAGAGCTGTGAGATTATTTAATTATTACTTGCACTTTTTAACACGTAAAAGTATTTTCGTCTCACAAGAATACGTATTAAATTTCTTGAGGACACTTTTTGCGTCTGGTTAGAAACGCTGTCTGCAACCAACTGAATAGATTTCTAGCGTCTAAAACTTGTAAATTTCTGTATTTCAATTCTCTGATTGGTTGTTCCTAATCCAATAGAATACCTTTTTTTAACTAAAGCTTTTTCTGGTTGTTGATTGGCTATTTTATAAACTGTCACTAAAATTACATTATTGCTTCCAAGAATCACAAGTACCATTATTAAACTCTCAAACTCATTATTGCCTCAAGGTTACCTCATTGTTAGCAACGTTTGACCTATTTCTCACAGCTCCTACATTATTAAATTACGTAATACATTCACATAACATTATTACACATGGATACAATATGCAAACATATACAATGACTGTAATATACACTTTTTATATATTATTACACACACATATTGCTTCAAGGCGGGCTGTCATTGAATTTATATATTATATAATTAGACTGAAATCATTTTAGTGTTAAAAACACTGCCTCAAGTTTCATATACTTTTTTGAAAATTACACGGATTTTCCAAGTGTTTCATGTGTCGTGTTTACAAAATTATTTTTATGCTGTTGGTTATATTAATATCACCAACACATGATTTAAACAGGCTGAGAAGTAAATTTGTGAAGCTGGAGAAACTGCAGCTTCAATAAGGAAGTTCAGTGAAACATTTGTTTATTCCTGACTTAAGTTTTTGTTCAGTAAGATCAAAACTTATTTCCACTGCCATTTCAGGTATTACACCACATAAATTTTACCAAATGCATGTAAAATAATTTTTAAATCGCATATTAAAAAGTTGAAAAGTCTATGTAGCTTAAAAGAAATATATAAAAATAAATGAATATAGTTTGTTGTTTCTGCATACTAAAATAATATATTGCGACAAAAGTGCGATAAGTGCATCAGTAAAGGACGAAGTAGAGTTGGAAAATACAGGGAGAGCCAAAAAACTACGAACCGGCTCCGCGGTGTTTTTCCTCTCCGCGTCCTCGGCGCTCGTTGCCGTCTGCCGCTATCATAGAAAGGCGCGGATGAAACCATACAACATTTTTAAAACTACCTTTAAAGGCTTTACTTAACAACTTTATGAAAGTGTGTTTGAGGATAGAATTATTAGTAGAGATTTGTGGCTCCCTCGGTCCCCCGACCTAATTCCCTGCCATTTCTATCTCTGGGGTAACTTAAAACAAAGTGTACAAGACAAATCCACACACCCTGGAAGAATTAAAAGAAAATATCCGCCAGGAAATTGCTAGCATTTCTCAACGTGAACTACAGCGAGTGATGGATAGTTTCCTAAAGAGGTGCCAAAAATGTATGGACAACGACGGTGGGCAGTTTCAGCATCTCCTTTCATAAAGTTGGTAAGTAAAGCTTTTAAAAGTGGTTTAAAAAATGTATAGCTTCATCCGCGCTTTTCTATGATAGCGGCAGATGGCGAGCGCCGAGGACGCGGACAGGAAAAACACCGCGCAGCCGGTTCGTAGTTTTTTGGCTCTCTCTGTATAAGAGGAAGTCTATATTCCCCAGTGCACTTAGCGCATACGCATTACATACTGTTTGTTTAGCATAGTGGACGATAAACTACGTACGCGAAAATAAAATTATTTACTGGCAGTTATTGAACATAGTGATTCCAATAGAAAGGTCACTACTATTAACATTGGTGGTGAACTGACAATCGATTTATCCACGACTGGTTGTTGGCCTTAACAGGATTACTAACTTGCAGCTCATACTTAGATGCTGCATGAATTAAATCGTAAGTAAATATTAACAAATAAAAAGGAAGTAAGGACCCAGGTAAGATTTAAATGGTAAAAATCGACTATGAATATATGGCTATATTCCATGTCTGAAATAAAACTATATCGAAAGTTAGAGGATTTAATATAGTTCATGCACATACGTGTAGTGAAATAGACAAACCACGCAGATAGATTAGGTTACCAGCACTAAATGCAGAAAAGTCAACTTTCCACCATGACAGCATGAACGGGAAGTGGATAAAAGATACTGTTGTCGAAAACGATAGAAGTGTTAGAAATGGAGTTAGTGGAATGTTAGTGGAATGAGGCTGAAAGCCGAGTGTAGAAACACTACGAGTTGTCGTATGCTATTTTTTAACAGCCCTCAATATCGTATTAAATTATAAAGTATCTAGCTGAAATTTGCTGGAAATAGCAGCATACATACATTCGAACATGGTGAACTCTAGTCTGGTGTTGTTTGACCTTCATAGCACAACTGCAGACAACTTGGATCACTTATGCAATCATAGCATTCTGAAGTATACTAGGTGGCCCACACAAGCCGTCCTCAGTTGAAGTTAGTTTATAGCGGATAGCGCGGATGCCAAAGCAGAACTGCAAAGGGACTCACTGGCTATTACTGGTCCCAGAGCTCTTTCGGTAGAGAAACTGCCTGCTATATGAAGTGTTCCGGGTTCGATTCCTGGCAGGCTCCAAAAGGTTGTCTTTAAACGAAAACATTTCACGATATGCCCAGAGTCCGGTGATTGAATGTGAGAGTACCTATGCGTGTGTGTGTGTACTGTCCATTCCAAACCAGAGTTCCCTCTGATGTACAGAAGCACGTGCTTCTGCTTGTCACGAACCCAAGAACACACTCTTACGCCAGCGTAAATAGTGCCTTAATACATGTATTGTATCATGAAATATTAGGGCAGGAAAGGTATAGAACTGCACATTTTATTGCGGTTATCATAAGAACTCACTGCTAAAGGTAATGGATATATACTAACTCTTAAGAGATTACAAAATATGATTTTCGTCTGCTATTGCGCTAACGCCGAGAGTATCTTGCTTGTTAATACCAACTGTATGCATGGCTGCCATTCTCTTACATATACAAGAAATGCAGCAATGAATTCCCATAGAATCTATCCGAGTACCGAATAAACACTTTGCGTAAAACAGGAAATATGATAAGCGAACAGTCATTCATAATACGCTAGCACGCGTTTGCTCAGCTCAGGTCAAATCTTGTGATTTAATCAGTTGGTATTTGAGTTTTCATGACAGATGAAGGTGCGTGTAGTGCGAATAAACTGTTCAAACACAAAAGCGGAAAACAGTTAAGAAGTAGCGAAAACAGACAATACTTCATATATTTAACTTTTAAAAAACACCGGCACCTGTATTAGTGGATATTACGAAACCAATATCCGATTTTACAGGCGTTTCAGTACGAAGTGTAACCAAAGCGCGCAGGGAGTATAAACACACATAATAGAACATAGAAGAGGAGAATCAAATGTGGGAGCTTGTTTTGTGCGCGACGGTGCTGTGGAATTGTGGATAAGCTTGTCATTATTTTGGAGAGTAGTTCTGATTCTGATATGGCAGCTGAGTCATCTTCGGAGGATTCTGAATTGGGTATTGCACATTTGCCCGAGGATTGTGATTAACGTAAGTAAATGTTCATTTCCGCATACTTATAACATCGACTGTTATCCAGGTTGCATTTTGAACTATGATTCACGCAGGGCGCCTCTTTTAGATTTAAACAACGTTCAACAAGCACGTGAGAGGGGAACAAGCAGCCATTAGGGGCGGGGATTGCGAACTACTTTCGCGCGGATAATACAAAGAGTTTGTTTACAGTGAGAGGCACTCTGGTTTGGAATGGACAGTAGAGGGGTGTTACCGTTTATTTGATCAGCAATATTTTCATTAACAAGAATTCAGGATTGCCCCTTTAGGCAAAATTTTATTTTTATATATTTATGTACACTTAAAGGTGCGTTAGAATTAAATTATTTTCAATTAATGCATTATTCATAATAAGCATGCGTAAAAACATGCCCGCCTTGGTGGACGAATTGTTGTAAATGCCTCTCAGGTCCACGTTCTACCTGGAATGATCCACCGTTTCTTGATATTATTTCTGTACATAAAAAAACACTGCGCAGAAGACGTATACCGCGTCTGAAAATGTTCAGAACACAGCCTTCGAGCCTCAGCTGCATAGTGTGTCTCCACACAGATCGTAACCATATCTGTGTGTTCGTTATTGATGAACGTTACCTTTTTGTCTGAATGACCAGGCTCGAACTGTACGAAGGCGACCCTTATCAGTACGAAACCACCACGTAAACACCTGCAGACAGCAGCACTACCTCAGTGACCTTTCGCTTTGTACCTGAACTGCCCCTTTGAACAGCAGTGATGTGGCAACTTCTTTTGCATCTATGTATGCGGGAAACATAAAATTGCAAAGGACGGCGTGCTTGGGCCAACTGCTATAGAAGGCTGTGGACAAAATAGATTAACAATAATTTTATTAAGCATTCATTTTATTATTATTCCATTGGGATATTCACTCTGCAATTGTTACAATATGTAATATTAATTCCTTATGCAGAGGAAGTTGCATTGGTATTTATGATTACATTAATCGATACAAGGCCTCCGCTTTATATATATATATATATATATATATATATAGTGTGTATATATATTTTTTTTCCCCATCACAGGAAACACACTTGGTAACAATATCTTCTCTTTCTCTGTTTAACCTCCCTTTATGTAGGACTTACACCCCCCAGGACTTACAGGCGGTTGCCTGGGGTCAGAGGCCCGTCGAGGAGCAGACACTCATGGATCAGACAGAATATCCAGGATGGGTGATCAGCCCGATGCCTGGTATGGGAGGAAGGAAGTAGATGAAACGAAATGATGGTGAAATGGATGAAAGGAAAGGTGATGATGGAGCAGTTGGTGGAATGAATGGCGGGGGAAACCGGAGAACCCGGAGAAAACCCGCCCAGACGCCGCTTTGTCCACCACAAATCCCACATGCGGAGTCCTGGGATTGAACCCGGGCCACCTCGGTGAGAGGCGAGCAGTCTAACCACTCGGCCACGGCACTAACCACTCGGTAACAATATCGTGTTATAAAATATTACTCCAGTTAGTGTTATAATCTTCTATAATCCATGAGTGGCTCATAATAAAAGCTCTACTTTTAGAGACAACTGTCTAAAAATTGAATTTTCTCTACGTTAATGTTACTGCTAGATTTATTTAAAGTGGTGACGAATACTATCTGGAATATGTGTAGGTTTACTCAGGTCCGGAATTTTGGTTACCAGGCGCACTCACATTTATAAGTGAATCTTGCAAAATATTTCTCTTGTTAAACTCCTCAGAGATGTAGTTTTTGACGTGTTAGTGTTAAAATCAGGCACCATTAGCTGTTTATCAAGCTGCAATCACTCGTCCATGTCGTGCTTACATCATATGAGTGAAATAGTGAATAATAATGACCGCGTAAGAGTTCAGCATCCTAATTACATAATTACACATTCCAAATCACTAAGCCGTGATGTAAAGGCTTAGTGCCAACACTAACCAGCACTCCGAGGCGAAGTAACATGTGAGTGAATCCATTCAGAGTAAAATGAATACCTCAGAACTCACTGAAGCGTATGAAAGCCTTCAGAGACACTTGATAAACCAGACAAAATGCATAATAAAATGAAACCTATGCTGATATGAGATGGAACATAAACACCCTTAGAACTGACCAGTTGTGACATCGAAGTCAATGGAAAGCGATGCAGGTGTTTTTTGTTCAGAAGCTTCCGCAAGAGCGAGCAATCTATCCATTCAGCGAAACGAAATTGCTATGAAATGGAAATTTATGTGCTTTTCACTTCTAGCTCATGGAAACAAGCAAAATGCACGTAGGATGCGATGCATTCTATTATCTTTGCCTATCAGTTTTATCATTATCACGGAAGAAGTGTATTATCACTCCGCTCAGTAAGATAGTCTTTTGTATTGTTCTCAAATAACTTTATTAAGCATGAAAATATTGTTCAAGAGCGTCAGGCAGGGGTTTGGAAGAGTTATTAAGGAAATATCCTGTAGTTTTGGGAAATATATCCCATGGGAGGTTTTGTCCCCAAAGTTAAAATTATGCCTAAACTTATCCCTGTTTTTTTTTCATGTAGTAATTTATTTTAACTTGTTCTGGAGTGCCAATTTCGTAATGCAGGTAAACCGGGATTACGTTGAACTTAACGTCAGTGACGTGACGTGAAGTTAAACTGTGTTAACTAAAGGTCTAATCAGTATGCGCTTAACGTAACGGTAATGGCCCTGATTGGTGGTTGTTTTAATTACTCCGTGCTACTGCTTCATGCTGATTGGTTCAAACTATCACGTGACAGTTAAACTTAACGTAACAGGTAGGCAAATATTAATATTGACAAACTCTTAAGTTACAATACGTTAAGTAAGTCAACCGTAAATGGCTCCATTTAATAAAAATGTTAAGACTTTCACGTTACGTTAAGTTCATCGTAGCCCCAGCCTAAGTGGGATTTCAGATCAATTGTATACCTCCTTTTGTTTCTCACAGTTCACCGAAAGCTTTGGTAACATCGTTACATTGTCTTGCTTTTTGAACTAACCCTGATATTAACTATATTAAGCTATTTCTTGTAAATATTTATATCAAGAAGTAGAAAAATAGAAGTAAAGATTCCTATGAATTAGCTATGAAATCCTGCAGCTGTTACACACAGATTTTTTTTATAATTACTATAAAGCACGCTAGTTGGCAGAAATTAGGAAATAAGTCTGTTTGATAATCGAACTTAACATGTTTAACGTCATATTGCTTTATTATTATTATTATTATTATTATTATTATTATTATTATTATTATTATTATTATTATTATTATTAATTATTATTATAAGAAGGCGGCACCGTGGCCGAGTGGCTAGACCGCTCGCCTCTCACCGAGGAGGGACCCGCATGTGGGACTTGTGGTGGACAAAGCGGCATCTGGGCGGGTTTTCTCCGGATTCTCCGGTTTCCCCCGCCGTTCATGCCACCAACTGCTCCATCATCACCTTTCCTTTCATCCATTACACCATCATTTCGTTTCATCTACTTCCTTCCTCCCATACCAGGCATCGGGCTGATCACCCATCTTGGATATTCTGTCTGATCCATGAGTGTCTGCTCCTCGACAGGCCTCTGACCCCAGGCACCTACCTGTAAGTCCTACATACGAGGAGGTTAAACAGAGAAAGAAGAAGATTATTATTATAAGCTGCTTGAGAAGTGACTGAAAATTACTTTTAACCCTTCCAGCTCGCTTTATTTTCGTATAAAACGGTTTTTGGGACTAGGGGGCATACAATATATATTGTGCCATTAGAAACTTATCCCACCTGATCCCTGACTCCTGACTCGATAAAGCGCTGAAGATTCCTGGCCAGGATTTCCATACCAGATTCTGCCTACGATCGAACCAAGGAAGATGGCCCCGCGTTAACGCGTAAGACTTGCATTCCGGAGGTCCTGGGTTTTATTCCAGTCGACCGCCCACTCGTAATTTGACTTCTTCGTTGTTTTCCGTGGTCGATAGGCGAATAGCTGGGGTGGTTTCTCATCCACCGCCGTTTTCCTTCCCATCATTTCCCTTTCCTTCGCATGTTTCAGGTGTACTTCTATGTTTCAATGGCATAGGAAAAGTGGCACGGAGGCTTACACAAAGGAAAGAATATACCGCGTGGATAACAGAAGGTTGCTTGGCTGACGGGTCGTTCATCGCTCCGGGACGGGTCTTCGAGCCAGGAAGTGTTAAGGACCTCCGCTCGTCCCTGTGGTCTGCCTACGGCCTATAGCCTCCTGTGGTTCCTTCACTTCATGCCTTCTTCTTAGGAGTTGTTAGCCGCAATAGAGCTCCCGTAGGTCGCAATCGCGAGGTGTCCCACGTACACTTAGTTTCGAATCCTCGTTGCGGTGCTACGAAATTTCTGGTAAAGAATGGGGTGGGCCCGCGTAAAATAAACAGAGTGATTGGCATGCTTTTACGTTTATGCGACTTTGTTAGTACTGTAGAGGAACTAGATCTTTCCATTTAAATAAAAATTTTAACGATTTTTTTTAAGGCTGTGATAATATAAATAAAGTTAAAGAAAATACGCCAAAATGTGTACCAATAAAGAGAATTATCGATAATTAACCCTTCCAAGTCCACTTTAAGCTCACTTCCAGTAACAGATATACCCAATACAGAGAGAGCCAAAAAACTACAAACAGGCTGCGCGATGTTTCTCCTGTCCGCGTCCTCGGTGCTCTATGCCGTCTGCCGCTATCATAGAAAGGCGCGGATGAAACCATACAACATTTTTAAAACTACTTTTAAAGGCTCTACTTACCAAGTTTATGAAACGAGATTCTGAAACTGGCCGTTGTCCATACATTTTTGGCACCTCTTTAGGAAACAATCCATCGCTCGCCATAGTTCACATTGGGAAAAGCTGGCAATTTCGTGGTGGATATTTTGTTTTAATTGTTTCAGGGTGTGTGGGTTTGTCTTATACACTTTATGTTTTAAGTTATCCCTGAGGGGTATTTTATCAACAATATTACCGGCTGCGCTGTGTTTTTCCACTAGCGTGTGGAAATATGATAAAAACATGATAACGCACTGCTGCTATAAATAAAGTCACGCTGTTGTGGTTTTACTGTCCAGTGTGAAGTGCAGTTTTGAGTTGACGGTGATGTGATGTACTTCAGTTATTACGAGTTATTTATTATTTTGTCCTGTACTTAGTCACGAAGTATATTATGTGCTTTCTACTGCACAGCGTGTATTTATTCACGAATCGGTCAGCTGGCCAAGTGAAAGTACGATTTGCAGAAAGATTTCCAGGTGTAAAAGTTCCAGGCCGTACAACAATCCATGAACTTTACAGTAAATTTCAGGCCACAGGAAGTGTTCAAGCTAAGAAATCTAAAAGACGGGTTCGATTGTTACCGAAGAAACATTAGCCGACATCGGCCATCGTTTGGAAAATTGCCCCCAAAAATTCCATGATGGATAGTTTCCTAAAGAGGTGTCAAAAATGTATGGACGACGGTGGCCAGTTTCAGCATTTCCTTTCATAAAGTTGGTCAGTAAAGTCTTTAAAATAGTTTTAAAAATGGTATGGTTTCATCCGCGCCTTTCTATGATAGACGGCAACGAGCGCCGAGGACGCGGACAGGATAAACCTGCGCAGCTGGTTCGTAGTCTTTTGGCTCTCCTGTAGTAATGGTATCGACTGGCAACATTGACTGAAAAGGGGACTGCGTTTGATTACGTGGCTTTCATTTACGTGCTCTCCCCCAAAGCTGGGCTACAAGTTAGGCCATGTATGGCAATAATCGTGAAAATGGAAGGTCCATATACATATGTCAATTCGTTTCTCTTTCAACTCTTCGCCACAGCATGAAACCTGACCTAGGAGAAGGAATATGTTTTGCTACCATTATGTAGACGTTGCGTTTTATGCCAGCATTTCAGGTGCAGTCAACATAATATGATCTGCTCGTTCGTTGACGATATTATTAGCTTACATCATCGAAACACGAGCATCCTCTTCCTCCACGTCTATCCGGCGTTTAAGACATTCTTTATTACGTACTGGCTTACGTGTGTGTACAATAATACAGAACAGCCCACACATATCACCGCTCCTTGTGAGTGAGTGTGTGAATGGATTAAACTGGAGACTCTGCAACTAACTTGAGCAAGACTGCAAAATTGCAATGCTGTTTTAGCGTACTGCTTTCACTACCACGTGCCTAGGAGGTAGAAGTAACGTATTCCACTAAAAATGCAGATTTCACCGAAAATAAGTGTTTTGAGGCAACTGAATATAAAATCTGTGTTACGTTCACATTACTTTCTCTACCCTCTAGCGGGTATACAAATTATTCCCACGAAAGTTTATTTTCCTATCTATGTACTTCATTTTAATCGACATAAATAAATCTTTCCGGAAATACATGCATTACATATTTTTTTACACAGGGAGAGCCAAAAGACTATGGACCGGCTCCGCGGTGCTTTTCCTGTCCGCGTCCTCGGCGCTAGCTGCCGTATGCCGCTATCATAGAAAGGCGCGGATGAAACCATACTATATTTTAAAAACAACTTTTAAAGGCTTTACTTAACAACTTTATTAAAGTTTGTTTGAGGACAGAATTATTAGTAGAAATTTGTGGCTCCCTCTGTCCCCCGACCTAACCCCCCGCGATTTCTATCTCTGGGGTGACTTAAAAGGTGTATGAGACAAACCCACGCACCCTGGAAGAATTAAAACAAAATATCCGCCAGGAAATTGCCAGCATTTCTCAATGCGAACTACGGCGAGCGATGGATAGTTTACTAAAGAGGTGCCAAAAATGTATGGACAACGACGGTGGCCAGTTTCAGCATCTCCTTTCATTCCCGCCTTTCTATGATAGCGGCAGACGGCAACGAGCGCCGAAGACGCGGACAGGAAAAACACCGCGCAGCCGGTTCGTACTTTTTTAGCTCTCTCTGTAAATACAAAGGTAATAGCGATAGTCTGTTCTTGAACTGGACGCTATACGCTGGGCGTAAAATGACATACTTGATAGGGGATATACTATTAATATATAAGAATTGTACAGTAATAATATAATTCACCAAGAAACATGTTAAAATATTCAACATCCAACATTTGTACAGAGCAGATTGTAAGAACGGGCGAGCTAACAAAATTCCAGGTAAAACAGAATTTTAAGTAGAGCACACCTTTCACCAAGCCAACGAGCAGGGAACCGGTAACGGTAAGGAGAAATAGAAAGAGACAGATAGAGAAAAGAAAGAGACGGAGATATTGGAGCGCTTCACAACGCGCCAGGGTGACGCGAGTGCGCACGAATATGGAGCAACATATTTACATACATGTTAAGGTAACGTGGTCTGAGGACCAATTGGAAACGTCGTTACATTTTTAAACGCAGAGGTAGCGTCACTAGGCTCAGGTATATAAGGGCAGACAAGGCCCCAGAGCCCACTCTCTCTCTCTCTCTCTCTCTCTCTCTCTCTCGATCTTCTAGAATTCACGTCGACACGATGTGTTACGCTCTTAGCGACAGATGCACGTGAGAGCATATGGGTGGGAGTGCGTGTGCAGATAGTTAGGCTCCTGACTTATTTAAAGTGGTGGGATTAGAATAATGGGAAGAGCTAGCCGCCCATAAGTAATTAAATTGTTAATAAACTATACTGATTAAGGGAAACGCAGTTTATTTTTAATTTGCCTCACCCACAATAACCTGAGAACCAAGAGCAAATGGAAAAGCTAGGAATGGAAAACTCAACAGCCGACGAGCATCCATAGCCGAGGAACAACACTGCAGCAGATAGCATCAACCCAAGGACCGACGATTTCCCGCTACATACGCTTTCCTGACATCGCGAGAAACAACTGAATATTAACAGGACTTGAAAAGAATGCCTAACAAGTGTTGAGCAATTCGATCCAATAATAACGGATCTCTCGAAAATGGCTTATGCCACAAAAAAGTTATTTGAAATAAATTCTTTTTTAAAGAGGTCTACATTTTTTGTGTGGTACGTTCTCGTCTATTGCTTTACGTTTACCAGTCATGCAAATTATATAAATTTCCTTCCGAATGAAGAGGACTTGACAAGCTATTTCCAGAAAATTCAAGATATACATTTTATTTGTGGTGTAAATAGCATTATTAAATGGTATTTTAATCAAAATCGTTAAGAGCCACTTTTCAAGAAAATTAAAATTTCTAAAAATGTTCCATGTAAAGTGTAGTTTGGTGTGGAGGGATTTTGTTAGAAATCTTTGTGTCACATATTTAGAAGGTACTGAACTTAAATACCAAATTTGGTATTTATCCGACATTTCGTTTTTGAGTGTCTGTTCAGTGACACACGCACCAACGGTCATTTTTCCAAAAACATATTTATTCAGGGGGCCTCAAAGTGTATATTTCCGGTGAAATCTAGATATCGAATTTTTTAGTGGAATGCAATATCTTTTCTACCTAATTTATACGTGGTAGAGAAAGCAAAAAAAAAAAAAAAATAGTGGAGTATTTCTATCCAATCCCGACCCACTAAATGTTCACTGGTCAGATGAGAGAAATGGGTAATCAACAGAATGTGTAAAAGATTTGCACACCATTTCACATATGTAATTATAAAGATGTGAAAGACAAATAAAATGCATATCAGATGTCCTCTACATTCAAAAGGAATTGTGTGTTATTTTATATAACAGGTAAACCAAGAGATATAGACAAAATCTTGCTGTTCAGAAAATGTAGAACTCCTTAAAATGCTGTTATTACAAATAAACATTCTTGTGTGGGTGCCGGGATAGCGCAATAGTTTCGTTTCCAGCTATCGTGCTGAGGGTCCGAGGTTCGATTCCCGGCCCTGGGGTGGCCTTATCGACGTCTTCACCCCTGACTTGCTCATGTGAAGTATCCCCAAGGCTCGACGTGGTTCGGAGTCTACGGTAAAAGCTGTAGGTCCTTTCATTCCACTGCCACCTTCATCAGTCATCACTTTACCATCGGAAGCAATTCCGCCCGCTGGGTGCCTCACCTCAGAAATGGCTCCAGTAATCGCATGGTGGAATGAGATGCCCCCGAAGGTCACAGGCCATTTGGGGAGCGTTAAAAACGATGATCTTTCTTGTGTCACTAGTCATTTCCGAGAATTCCGTTGTTATTGATTCGAACTTTCAATACTTTTGTCAATATTTTTAAAGTGCTGTCGCTATTAAGTTGTTTTTCGCGATGCCATGCTAAGAGTTTGGAATTCCAAGGCCAGCATAGAGTCCCGGTTTTAAACATCTGACTGTCAATTCGGTTCCCTTATCCCCGCTGTACCTACAATAAAATGTGAACTGTCGTAATAATAATAATGGGTAGAAGCTGTATGAAAATAAGCTATTGCGAGTTACAGAACGTCACGTGAATGTAATACGTCAGATTCTTTTACTTAACTGTTATGTGTTCCAAACATCAAACAAAAGAGAGTCTACTTAACACTCGTATTTTAAGAGGCAGTTCTTTATATGAGCTATCGTTTCCTTTCTTAGGTCCGAAAAAGTCCTTATCTTATGTTATGTTTTGTATTTTGCTATGCGCCCATAAATGACCCGTATTATGAAACAATAATCTTTGAAACTTGGCGTATTGCGGAACATATCTGTATTAAGGGGACAAGGTAGTCTGAACACATGGGAATTACACCTTAAGTGTGTTAAAATGACCACTGCTCTTAAAGTTCTCAATGGTTTTTCCTGAAATGTTTACGAATTACTCTATGAATTATGACAATTATTTCAAGTGGTTATTTGCATTGTTAGCTTATGCAGTTGAGTCCGTAAAAATTATTTCATTCAGTAGAAAAACATTAAAATTTACTTTTAAAACACGTGAATTCATGTACGTTTTACTCTGATACTACTTGTAAACAGAATCAAACTTTTGCATGCTTGTTCTTAGTATAGTCAGCTATTTTCTGAACCTCAATTACTTAGTTATGTATATCAGTTCACTAGAAATTGAAAAAGGATTAATTGCAAAGTAAAAACGTGAAAAATTTGCAACGTTGTTGCTTTCTTAATATCACTAATATACATTATAAAATTATGATTGTGGTTCAGAAAGTTCAACTATGTGTGTTGTATACATGTACTGAAAATTTTAGCTCTCAACCTCTGACACTTTCTGAGAAAAAGGTACATAAGTATCCAAAAATGTTTTGAGAAAACTGAATTTATAGTTTGAACATTAAAATTCTGACACACTTCAGTACATTCCAGGGTCATAATCATCTGCGCCTTCATTCCTGGATTGCTTTAGATTTTCTGATTGTCTTCTCTTGTCCTGACCTCTTTTGTTAATTGCTGAACTGCTCGCTGGACATGATATATTTCGTTGTTGAAAGATACAAAAATGTTCTAAAAAGGGGCGTTGCTTGGCAGCTTTAAAGGAATGCCAACTAGGATTTAAATATATTTAAATGTCTTAAAACCTCTTAACCCCCAAAAAGTACTACATATTTTCTGAACTGGAAGTAATAGAGATTTTATTGGTACCTAAAACAAAAATATGTTTGTCCCCTTAAGCTTAAAATACAATGACACTGTATTTTGTGTAAAGGAAAGTGGTGTAAAGTGTAAAGTAAAAGCCGGTGGCCCCGTGTCGTAGATTTACGGCACGTAAAAGAACCTCAAGCCTGATAAAGAGGCCTCTGAGCAAAATTTCCAGTGTTTCACGCCCAATATAGAATGGGACCATAAGGACCACAGCAGTTAGAGAGCGTCCATAAATAAAACTCAGTTTCACTATATTTTGCTTCATAAATCCCACTTTTAAGAGGAAAATGTGTTTAATAGGCAGAAAAAGTGCTTGCAATTAATATAAAGAAGAAATCGCCATGTGAAGTTAAAAGTTTCCTGTTGATGAGGGAGTTTTTAAGCATTTAATATGTTCAGTGCAAGTATCTCATACACCGTACCGGTAGCATTCAAACTACTTCCTTTCTTTTCTCTCGAAAGAACGAAAAAAAAAGGATATTTGCTGAATGAATGACCAGGGAATGGAGGGGACACCTCGCACCTCGACCCAATGTGGATCTTTTGTGCTTAGCACTCCCAGGAGAGAAGGTTTACGTGAAGAAACCGCGAAATCTAACGATTCCAAGCTTTATGACCCGGTCATATCGGCGGGCTGCTCAGGGAAGGCTTCCATCTGGCGGAGCGGAGAATACTGCCATCTGGCAGGACCGAGAAGAACTTTCCAGCGAGCAAACATTTGCAACATGTGCCCGACTCTGCACAACCCCTTAGCCTACATGAAACATGATAAGGAAAGCGAAATGATAAGAAAGAAAGTTCGTGGTAGAAGAGAAACCACACCAGAATTCGCCATGCCAAACACGGACAACCAAGAACACAGGAATCGAACCCAGGACCTTCTGAATGCGAGCATCGCACCTTACTGCAGAGGCAGGATTTGATTGTATTCAACGTAATTTAGGCTTACGAAGTGTGCTTTCTCATAATTATATAACCACTCCTCCAAATCTACTAAATTCACTTCCTGTGTTTGGCTTTATATATAGTTATTATTATTATTATTATTATTATTATTATTATTATTATTATTATTATTATTATTATTATTATTTGCAGCCCCCAAAAAGCTAAAAAAATAACAATAATCTTCCTTTACAAGTATTAGGCCCTTACAAGCTGTTACGAGGCTCTTGAAACTCTTCTATCTTTTAGCCTTATGAGTATTTTGTTTTTACCGTAACCAGGAATCCAGTCCGATGCACAACCTCTAACCTGGAGGGCCGGGTTTATTGTTGGAGTACCTTCTCCTAGATAGTTGCCTGCCACAGCCAAGGAGGACCATTTCCTTCGCTGGTTTTGGTCCACCCTGGGTATTTCATTTCCCCGGCATCACCCATATCTGGGAGTCATTCCCCTATCCGCTACTTGGGGAGGTGCCCGATAGGAGATAACAACTGCACGGGGTAAAGGCGTGTTGAGTCCGTATTTGGTCACGGGAATTCGCCTTATTAATGCAGTGCCTTCTGCTAGGTTTTCCACTACAATTCATATTATCAGACAAATTATATTTCATAACGACATAAAAAAAACTGAACAGTTGCGTTTAAAATTGTTCCTAATATGAAAAAATTTATTACTTCAGAAAAGCACTTGTAAAATGATGACACTGTAAAGCAATAAATTGTAGATAATTACGGTTCAGATGTGCGTCATAAAAGTGAGGTCAGAACTCAGTTTTATGACAGAGAACTAACTCTATTTTACAAAATCCCATAAACCTGTCAGTTTCTGCTCCAGAGTTCATCAGTCCAGTACTGAGATAACAATGGATCTATTCATACGAGTATGTCTACATTCAGCGTCGTCTACAGCGGACTGCGCTGTTCCATGAAGACATTTGACCTATGGAATACTCTTCCATATTTGGGGATGCTGCGTATTTCGTAATAGAAACCGCACCAGCTTAAAACGCTACGGGATAAAAGCCTAGTTCACAACAGTGAAATGTTAAACCACTTTTTACTTTTATCTACCACATACCTAGTAGGTAAAGGAAGTTTTATATTCCATCCAAAAATCCGAGACCGAGATTTCACCGGAAGCGAAGGTCCCCTGAATAAAGTCGGCCTGGGTGGCTCAGGTGGTTAGCCGCTATCTGTGATCCCAAGGTCGCGTGTACAAGCCCGGCCCAGACCGATGGTTTTTAAGTGTGCTTAAAAAAGCGACAGCCCTTGTCAGTAGATTTACTAGCACATAAAATAACTACTGCGGGACGAAATTCCGACACACCAGCGGCACTACTATGACTCTGGCAATTGACCGCGTCGTTAATAAACAAAAAAAATTTAATTTCCCTGAACGAAAGACAAATATTGTTTAGGAAAGGAACTCTGTGTGTGTGTGTGTGTGTGTGTGTGTGTGTGTGTGTGTGTGTTTGTGAACAGCATAACTCAAAAACCAAATATTTGATAAATACCAACCCAAAGATGTGACACGAATGTTTTGAAGCACCCCTACCCCAAACTACCCTTTATATGGAACACTTTTCTTAACTTTTCTTGTCTCAAAATGCATAACTTTTTTATTACAACACCATTTATTTCAGAAATGTACATGGCACATAAAATGAATATTTTGAATTTTCTGGGAATAGCGTGTGAAGTCCTCGTATTTGGGATAGAATTTCGTATAATTTTGAATAGCAGATAAACCGTAAGATAGACGAAAAAAAGGTAGATCTCTTTTAAAGCACACAATTTATTTCAAAGACCTTTATTTGTGACATAAGTCATTTCCGAAATATCCATTAATACTGATTTGAATTTTTCGACACTGTGTCATTGAAGTTCAGCTGTTTCTCGCGATGTCATGGGGAGAGTATGAAATATTAAGGCCAGGTTATAGCGACACGTTTTTAAACATTTGAATCTTTCTTCGTATCTCCCTTGTACGCGCAACGAATCCTATAAACTGTTATATCGATTAACATGAATTATATAGAAAAAAAATCTGATGTGTTACACTCACATGACTTTCTCTACTCTTGTGCAAACTAATTTTACAAACGCTTATTCTCCATATGCTTCATGTTAATCGATATATCGAGATGTTAATCTTATTGCCAATTTTCTTGTAAATGCAAGGGGAATTGGTAGGCTTTAAGCGATAGTCAAATGTTTTAAGAGCTGGTTGCTATGTGGAGTATTCCATTCTCTTTGCATTACCAGGACAAAAAAAAAATGAATAACGAATTTGAGAAAAAGTATAAGTATTGGAAAATTTAAGGGAGTAACAAGCAATATCTCGAAAATGGTTCACTCAACAACAAAAAAATGTATATGACATAAATTGTGTATTTTAACGCGATCTACATTTTTTGTGTAGTAAAATTTTGTCTATCTCTTATGGTTTACCAGTTATGCAAAAGTCGTTCACAATGAAGAATACTTTTGGAGACATTCCCAGAAAATTCGAGATATACACTTCATTTGTCATGAAAGTATCTTAAACATATGATATTTTAATCAAAATCGTTAGAGCCATTTTTGAGAAAATTAAAATTTTCGAAAAATGTTCCATGTAAAGGGTAATCTGGGGTGGGGGAATTTTCTTGAAAACCTTCGTGTCGCATCTCTGGAAGATACTGAACCTAAATACCAAGTTTGGTGTTTATCCGACTGTTCGTTTCTGAGTTATGCTGTTCACAGACGCACACATACGGACATGTTTCCAAAAATGCTTTTTTTGTATTCAGGGGGTCTCAAAACATGTATTTCCGGTGAAATCTCGGTATCGAATTTTTGGGTGGAATACAATACTTCCCCTACTTACTATACGTAGTAGAGAAAGTAATAAGCTTTTGTAGAAATTACATAAAAATAAGCGGTAGTGATGGAGAAAGTAGTATGAATGTAAAACATTACACTTTTTATAACTGTGAAACCATAAGAATAGACAAAAACTTAAGAATGTAGAACTCATGTACATACAATTAGTGAACAAACAGCAATTTTCCGAAATAGTAATTGTTGTTACCGAAAAATTCCGTAATGCACGTTTACAATTTCTCGACTGCATCAACCCACCCGACATGTTTGAAGTTTATTATTTATTCTTCTCCTTCGTACAAACTCGTTACTGCAACTTACGATATAAACATTTAAATGTTGTTTATGCCTGTTGTATGTAGCTATTGCTTAGTTTGAAGTTATTTCTAGGTAAACCTTATCATGAATAACATAACGTGATTAGAATGGCATTTTGTGATTAATATAATCCAAAAACATGGATGTGAGTTTGTTACACTGAACATTTTCTATTTTTCTTTGCAAAATGTTACGCTCGTTTGGATTATTTGCGTACCTTCAATAAAAGGTACGTTTTAGAATAGGCATTAGCTAAAAGTGCATTCTTGTTTATATAACCATTTTCCACAGCAGCCGTTGTTTCCATAGTAACTATCTTTTGTAGAACAGAAATTCCTTCTCTTTTTCTTCCATGCATTCTGAATAGTCGATGGCATAGACTCTATATAATTACCATTTTCATCATCGCACATCCCAAAGAATAATCATCCCTCTCATTGCATTTCATATTTAATGTCCTCTTCTAGCCATTCACAGGTGAGCTTGTAATTGATAGAACATTTTCATAGTTTATGAGTTTCACCCTTGGATAATTTTACGACCTAAGTGAAGCGAAGCGCGTGGGAATGCACGCTAAGATGGTCCCACAAATGTCACTAGATACTCCCAGAGTGTTGATACCCAGAAAAGAATGTTATTTAAGCTTTGGGATGATATATTTCTACTTTGTAACATTTTTAAAAGCTTGACCTTTTTACTTTAAGCACTGTTTTACAGTGACGTTTTAAAATAGACGTCAGTTTATCCTTTTTCTGCTACCCAAAAATTCGATGTCGAGATCTCACCGGAAATATATGTTGAGGCCCCTAAATAAAATGAAGTGTTTTAGAAAAAGATCCGCGCGCGTTTCTGTGAACAGCACGATCAAAAAACGAAAAGTCAGTTTGCTATTTCAGTTCAGCATCTTCCTAGGATGCGGGATTTTCCAGAAAATCTCTCCACATAGAAAATGTTTCGTTAGTTTTGATTTTCTCAAAAATGGCTTTAGCGATTTTGATTCAAACACCATATGTATAAGATATGACAAATAAATGTATACCTTGAATTTTCTGTGAACAGCGTTACCACGGCACCACCTCGCTCGGTTTATCCAGGTAAATCACCCTAAGAGGTCCAATATGACCTCTTTCGGTTAAAGGACGTTAAACTTACAAAAAATAATAATACCCGAGTTTATCGCATTATCTAGTTATACGGCTCATATGTAGAAATGTTGTACAGAGGTAGAGGGGGACGCCTCGCCAGTACGACCAACGTGATATATTGTGACTACACTCCCCGGAAGCAGGGATGAAGTGAAGGAGCCGCAAGAGTTCGTAGGTCCGTAGGCAGACAGGTCCACAAAGACGCACGGAAGCTCCTATCATTTCCATTTTGAAACACCCGCCTTCACCAGCAGAGGCGAAGAATCCCGCGACGAAGCGACCGCAGCAGGCAGGCAAACGCACCCTGGCGTTTTACGGAGAGAAATCTTTTATAAAGCGCAGCAACCGCGCCATCCTCCCGGCAGCAGTCGCACTACACAACCAGGAGACACTTCCTGAAACATGAAAGGGAGAGAGATGAAATGACAGGGAATGAGGGAAAGGAGAAATCCTGGTAGAATACACCACCGCCTTGGTCAGAGCGGGCGGCCACCGGGAGTCGAACCCGGGATCTCCCGAATGCGGGCCACAAACTTTACCGACTGAGCCATCCCGCTGGGTTTTGTAAGTAGTAGATCCTTTAATTGCAAGTACCTTGTGACATATTCTGTAGAAGTGAACGATTCGTTGTTGAAATTGCTGATTGGTTGTTTTGAAGTTTTTTTATAATGCGGTTATGACGCATCTATGTCCAGTTATTTTTATTAACTCCGAACCGGCTTGAGTCATTTGAGAAACCGCAGTCGAACGCCTTGAATGGTATTTGTTTTGCTTTTTCTTTTCTTGTTTTGTCCACTTCTGCTTTTCGAACAGATATTTTTGTCCACTTATGTTAACTGACACGACCGATAGACAATTCTATGTGGTAAGGAATTATAATCAGGGGTCAGAAAATGCCTTGTCTATTAATATCCAAATGGAGCAGTAATTATTCTTACTGCACAATTTTCTTGGTCTTGCGCCTTTGGAATAGGCTATTTAATAACCTAGGGTTCTCTGATCCCCATTCTTACTTGTTTCTCTAATTGGTATGACTTTTCTCTTCCCCTTTCACATTTTACTCTTTCTTATTGTTGCCACGATTAGATATAGAGAGAGAGAGAGCCAAAAGACTACGAACCGGCTGCGCGGTGTTTTTCCTTTTCGCGTCATCGGCGCTCGTTGCCGTCTGCCGCTATCATAGAAAGGCGCGGATGAAACCATACAACATTTTTAAAACTACTTTTAAAGGCTTTACTTAACAACGTTATGAAAGTGTGTTTGAGGACGGAATTATTAGTAGAGATTTGTGGCCTCCTCGGTCCCCCGACCTAATTCCTGCGATTTCTATCTCTGGGGTAACTTAAAACAAAGTGTACAAGACAAACCCACACATCCGGAAGAATTAAAACAAAATATCCGCCAGGAAATTGACAGCATTTCTCAACGTGAACTACGGCGAGTGATGGATAGTTTCCTAAAGAAGTGCTAAAAATGTATGGACAACGAGGGTGGCCAGTTTCAGCATCTTTCATAAAGTTGGTAAGTAAAGCTTTAAAAAGTAGTTTTAGAAATGTTGTATGGTTTCATCCGCGCCTTTCTATGATAGCGGTAGACGGCAACGAGCGCCGAGGACGCGGGCAGGAAAAACACCGCGCAACCGGTTCGTAGTTTTTTGGCTCTCTTTGTACTTAAACAATGCAACTTACCTTATATACCTTTTCACCTTCCTGGTTTTTGTTATTTGCTTTAGGTTTTCTTGCAATGCTGAATCACTAACATTCGATGGATGAAAGCAGTCTGAGAATTTTTTCCTTGGCGACAGGCGGTTTCCTTTGCTTTCATATTTACGTCAGCATTCCCTTCTTAGGCTTTTTTACTTTCTCTACCACGCACCTTATAGGTAGAGTAGGTACTGCATTCCACTCAACAATCTGACACCGAGATTTAGCCGGAAATACATGTTTTGAGGCACTGAATAAAAAAACTTTAGAAAAAGTGAGTGTGAGTGTTTGTGTCTGTATGTGTAGGGGGTCGGATAAACAGCAAACTTAGTTCACTTACCTTTCAAAGATATGATATGAATATTTTCAAGAAAATTTTACCCTTTACATGGAAGATTTTTCGAAAATTTTTATTCTCTAAAAAATTGCTCCGAATTTGATTAAAATACCATATGTTAAAGACATTTACATCACAAATAAAACGTATATCTTGAATTTTCTGAGAATAGCGTGTGAAGTCCTCTTCATTCGGGGGAAATTTATATATAATATTGCGTAACTGGTAAACGTTAAGCGATAGAGGAAAAATGTACTGCACAAAAAATGAAGATCTCTTTAAAACACAGTTTATTGCAAATAGTTTTTTTTTCTGGCGTCAGCCATTTCCAGATATCCGTTATTAATGGTTCCAATTGTTCAATATTTAGCCATTCTTTTAAAGCCCTGTCGACTTTCAGTGGTTTCTCGCGATGTCGTGTAAAGAGTATAGAATTTTAAGGCCAGCGTATAGCGTCTAGTTCTAAAACATTTGACTATCGCTATTCCCTTTGTACTCAAACGAAATGTGTAATGTACGAGGGCTGTCCCAGAAGTACCCGACCTAACGAAGAAAACACAAACATTTTGGGGAAAAAAATCTTTATTTCTCTACATAGTCTCCTTTCAGCTCGATACACTTTTCCAAGCGATGTTGAATAGCTTCGATACCCTGTTTATAGTGAGAACAGTCGAGTTATGCAAAATAGCCATCAACTACAAACTCCACCTCTTCATTGTTGGCAAATCTTTTACCCCAAGCCATTTCTTCAACTTTGAAAACAGAAAATAACTAGAGGGGGCTAGGTCTGGATGCATGAGGAAGCAATTCGAACTTTAACTCATTGATTTTGGCCATGGCGATAATGGATGTGTGAACTGGTGCATTGTCTTGATGAAACGGAACTTTCTTTTTTGCTAAATGCGGCCATTTTTGCTTGATTTCATCATTCAAACGCTGCAATAAGTTTACATAATACTCGCCATTAATTGCTTTTCCTTTTTAAAGATAATCAATAAAAATTATTCCACGCGCATCCCAAAAAACTGACGCCATGACCTTGCCTGCAGATGGAACAGTCTTCGCCTTCTTTGGAGCCGATTCTCCCGTTTCAATCCACTGTTTTGACTGTTACTTCGTCTCAGGTGTGAAGTGATGGACCCATGTTTCATCTATGGTTATGAATCGACGCAAAAACTCGGCTTTATTGCAGCGAAACACCGCCAAACACTCGATTGAATCATTCTCACGACGCTGTTTTTGTTCCATTGTGAGTAAACGCGGCACCCATCTTGCGCGCAGCTTTCTCATGTCTAAATTTTCAGCCAGTATGCGATGTACAGCACTTTTTGAAATGCCTATGATGTCTGCTAGCTCGCGCACCTTCAGTCGACGGCCATCCAATACCATTTTGTGGATTTTCTTCTTTTCTGGCGTGGTCACCTTATTTGATCGGTCACTGCGATGTTCGTCTTGGCAGTTCGTACGGATGGCTTAAACTCTGCCACCCAATAGTTTACTGTTGTAAACGAAGGAGCAGACTCCCCCAGAGTAGAATCTAGCTCAGCTTTACTATTAGTTGGACTAAGACCTTTCAAATGAAAGTATTGTGTCCATATTTACAAATTCGCTGAGAGAGTTCACTATGAATGGCTGCCAAACAATTACTAAATAATGTAGCATCGTCAAGCTTCAAACTTAAGCTTTATGAGGGTGGTACTTTCTACCATAGTCATTTGTTTGAAATAACAACCGCTATATATACGTCAGGTTGGGTACTTCTGGGACTGCCTTCGTAGATATTTCTGCAAAGGTTTTCCTCATTAAAATGAAGTAGATAGAAAAATAAATTTTCGTAAACATAATTGGTATACCCACTAATGAACGATAGAGTGTAGAGAATGTTATGTGAATGTAACACTTTAGATTTTGTTTCGCATAACGGACTCGTTGAAGCGAACAATTACAGTGCATTCAACTTGGGGGGAAAAACCCTTGCGTTCATGCTTGTCAATATGTGACTTGTATTCAGCTCATTTGAGAGGTTTGTGATCAAATACAAAGCTTTTAGTTGTTACGCTGGGAAGCAAAACTTTATAGAGGTGTATTTTAAACATCATCATTGAATTTAAGTCTCGTCGAATGTAGCATACCACTGCCGTACACAATCATTTCAGTGTGATGTTTTCTTGGATTACTTTGCTCAAGTGGGTCATGATATTTTAACTCAATATTCTCTTTAATTTGGTTTCTCTCGGGGTTATAACGTGTTGCTATGGGTGTATGGTTATACAACGGAGGGGAAACCTCACCACATCGACCCACGGGAGATCTACTGCCGCTACCACCCCCCAGGAGGAAGGGATGAAGTGAAATGTAGAAGATGCAGGAGAGCAATTGAAAGTCTCTCATGTGCTGTGTGACTGTGAAACACTCACAGTTCTTAAGGTTAAATGCTTTAATCAGGAAATCGTGCAATTGCAAGGATTTCAAGTGGCGCTCTTCTTGTACTCTGTCCAGCAAGTTGGGAAATTAAATTAAATTGAGTTTTATTTATGGGCACTCCTTAACTGCTGTGGCTCTTAGCGTCCCGTTCTATATTGGGCGTGAAAGACCGGTGATTTTGTTCAGACGCATCTTGACGTTCTTTTACGTGAGGTAAATCTACGACACGAGACCGCCGGCTTTACTTCCCTTCCGAAGGAAGCCATGCTAAGGATTTTTACCCCGAAAATGAAACAAACTTACGTATGAATAATTTGTGTAACCACTTATAAACGACAGAGGGTATAAAAAGTCATGTGAATTTAACACATCAGGTTTTTAAAATGGCATTCCTGGGATATAACTCTAAAATTACAACATTTTTAAAACTGCACCGCAAGGAGCTATTCTTTGGTTGAAGTGCAGGGAAAAAAAATGTTTTTTTTATTTCTCAAAAACAGTTTCTTGTATTACATTTAGGAATTAGTAGTATATAAATGGCATTGATAGATGCAAATGAACTTTTACAACCCTACTTCAATCTGACGTTTATTTGAAAATAAAATTGGTCATCGAAGAGGCATTCAGCGAGCAATTAAGCAGATGAGATTACAATTAACGTAATTATCTTCTATCCTCCAAAAATAGTATATAGTATACGTGTGTTAAGTGCAAAACATGCTGCTAAAGTTTGTGACATTCTCTGCTTTGCTGCTAACGATTTGTAGTTCGAAAGCTCAATTATTTCCAAGATTAGAATGGTGGAAGAGCGTAAGTAATTATTTCATTACGTTATTAAGCTCGAGAGGTATGAATTAACTCCAAACGAAGTAATCATTCCAATATGTACATCATTTTCTAGTACCTCATTTGGATGTTTGTATTCTTTGTTCAGAATCCAGCAGGTCGTGGAGGGTTTGTGGTTATCACGTACTGTGCTAATGAACCTGGCTACGGAGTC
The DNA here is from genome assembly GCA_030765065.1 of Deroplatys truncata. NCBI lineage: Eukaryota > Metazoa > Arthropoda > Insecta > Mantodea > Mantidae > Deroplatys > Deroplatys truncata. Next base: position 43,852,133 of record CM060990.1, read on the forward strand.
TTGCAACCTTCGAAGTAATGAACAAAATTAGCTTACGATGCCGCAACAACCGGGGAATACATACAGCGGCTTCAGAAAATATTCGTCCACACTTTAAAAAAGCTGATGTGTTACAGTCACATGACTTTCTCTACTCTTGTACAAACTATTCTTACAAACGCTTATTCTCCATATGCTTCCTGTTAATCGAGATATCGAGATGTTAATCTTATTGCTAATTTTCTTGTAGATGCAACGGGAATTGGTTGGCTTTAAGCGATAGTCAAATATTTTAAGAGCTGGTTGCTATGTGGAGCATTCCATTCTCTTTGCATTACCCCAAAAAAAACTCAACAACAAAAAATGTATATGACATAAATTGTGTATTTTAACGAGATCTACATTTTTGTGTAGTAAAATTTTATCTATCTCTTATGGTTTACCAGTTATGCAAAAGTCGTTCACAATGAAGAATACTTTTGGAGACATTCCCAGAAAATTCAAGATATACATTTTATTTGTCATGAAAGTATCTTAAATATATGATATTTTAATCAAAATCGTTAGGGCAATTTCTGAGAAAATTAAAATTTTCGAAAAATCTTCCATGTAAAGGGTAATCTGGGGTGGGGGGATTTTCTTGAAAACCTTCCTGTCGCATCTCTGGAAGATACTGAACCTAAATACCAAGTTTGGTGTTTATCCGACTGTTCGTTTCCGAGTTATGCTGTTCAGACACACACACACACACGGACATGTTTCCAAAAATTCTGTTTTTGGATTCAGGGGGCCTCAAAACATATATTTCCGGTGAAATCTTGGTATCGAATTTTTGGATGGAATACAATACTTCCCCTGATTTCTAAAACTGTAGCAGCCAAATTAAAGTAGAGAAAATCCACGTTTTAAACATACAGAAATAACAATTTTATAGCTTACGTATGCTGACATTTTCCCAATTTTTTTATTTTATTAGTTTAAAAAGTTGAAAATTACATCTATTTTTCAACTTTTTCGTGTGTGGTGCATACAATGTAACTTTATATGCGTTCAGTGGGGTAATTTTTATATAACATCTGACACTGTCACCGACATGAGATTTTCGTTCTCCGTGATGTAGTGGTACTATGCTAGCTTCTAGTTCGCCGAGGTCGCGGGTTCAAACCCGGCGGAGGGCGTGGGCTTTTTTTCTGGGATGTACTAGCGCTGCAAACAATTGTGCTATTGCATGCTTTGCAATAAATCTTTACTTTAATAATAGAGGAAACATTTTCCCCATACTCCAATATGTAGTTTTCCAACGTTAGTTGTTGACTTTGTTACCATTTCCTTTGGCATTTCGTCTACGTGAACACTGTGCGGCGGTACGCTTGACTCAACTGTACAGGTAACCCTCACGTAAACAGTCGACTACAGGACGCCTTTAAACAAACGTAACGATTCCGATGTCGCAGCCCTAGTTATTGCACAGTATCTACAGTATTTGATAAATGGCAATTAAAGAAATAAATATAACATACACTTCGTACCTTATAAACAGGATTGGTGGATCTTAAGAGTTACTAAACAATAAAATTCGAACTAAATTTAATATTACGTGTAAGTATAACCACCACACTTGAACTCAATCCCAAAGACTCCTTAACAGCCGCCTTCATACTGTGACTTTGTCCGGTTTGAATTGTCACGTATCTCAGTTCTCACTGCCACTGTTTTGATCTGATTCAACTTGCACTGCGACTTCACTTAGTTCACACTGTCACCAGTAATGTGAAGTAGTTCAAGTTTTCCGTCACTCGTCATCAACTCGCTCGGAGAACCGCACTTGGTGTTGCAGAGAAACGCACTTGCCAATCTGCTTACTTACTCACTGACTGGCTGTTCTCGCGTGAACGATCGCTTATATAGATAACGGAATTTTCCATAGAATATTCCAGAACTATTTCGACGCACTTTCTGGAGGTGGGAGGAAAGAAAACTCCAGAAAATTCTGATTATCTGCCGATAGCGGTCCTGGTGTTTATGCGGGCGCGAGCGGAACTTATCTTTGTGTATCTCTGACTGCCTAGCACCGACCTCCCGATAACCTTCATCCGTAGCCGCTACGTTATAATACCGTGAGGGGAGCACTACGATCAGATAAGGCTAGATTTCACAGATATCACGTGACCTAGTGATTGAGTTGCATGTGAGATGCCATCAGTATTGCCAAGTTTCAAGACTGGCTCGATGACACATATTATTCAGATTTATGGTATTTGTAAATCAAGTATGAAGATAAATAAATACAATTATAATCAATAATATGTAAAATATACGTGTAAAATTGAGGCAGTATTTTGTATCACAACACTGTGAATGCCAGAGTGATTGTAATGTAAATTAACAGTATTGTATGACAATGATTTTAGATGTTTGTTAGCTATAAGCATTGTTAGGAAATAAGTTTACACGGCCTCACTGAAACTGACAATAGGAGTGGGTAACAATGAAGCGATGGGGTGAGTTGTTTATCAATTAGAAGGGACAAACAAATGACGTCAAAGTAGCGTGCCTTTCTTTAGAAATGGAGGGAATATCTTCCCTAGAGCATATGTTTTAGTAATTATGATTGGCTAAAAAAATAGACGCTAATGTTGGCGCGATTTTTTAACCAATAGCAGCTCTATTATAATGTTTATCATATCGGGGTGAGGAAATATAAATTCTTGAGCCAAAGGCAAGTATCGCGCAGTTTACAGAATCATTCACAAGGCAAACGTCGCACAGTTCTAAGAAATCTCTCTCGCGAGTTACACGTCAGGCAGTTCTAAGGAAGCATTCATAAAGTACACATTATGCAATTCTACAGAATCTCTCTCGTCGTAAAGTTAGTTACAAAATGTGAAATACGCGAATTAATAGTGCGCGGCAAATAAGTGATTGTAGCTACATTCGAAAATATAACAGTTTCAGTCAGGCGTGTATCAAGATTAAATATGTGAAATTAATTAAGTGTGACGGCAATAAAAGTGTAAAAACAAATTCTTTTATCAGTGTTATCTTTTAGTAACAACTCCTTTCCGTTTACACACCCTGTTCAAGATATATTTGCTCGACTGAGTAATAATAGCTAGCCGGAGGACAAAGAACCCAAAATTCAAAATAGTAAAACAATAACAGGCGCTCAGAAAAAAAGATAACACGAAAGGTTACCGAGACAAAATATGCAATTACGCAGCATAATTTGCAAATAGCCGAAATACTTTGCTATTAACAAAACAAGCAAAATATGCAACATAAAATGTCGTTTAAATTGTGGAAGTTTAATGATTGACTCACATAACCAAGTCAGCATACTTTCTGACAGCAGAGAAGAAATATGTATTTGCATTACAATTCTGTCTCTATGATAACAGAACAAGACCATAACTGTAATAATTAAGACGCGAGTATATTTATCAAACTCACTGCCGCTCGTTTCATAATTTTCATATGAGCGTCTTAATTACCATTATATTCAAGTTGCTTAGACTGTTTTTGGTCGACCATACTCTAATTTCAAAACTTTGAGATTTTACATAAAGACCTTACTGTGTATAATTAAGTGCAGATCGGTGGACCTCGAGCGTTTTCGTGACTTGTGCAATAATGTTGAATCCAGGCCGTATTTATTGATTTTTGCAGTTAACTAAAAGAATCGCATATTAAAGCAAGGAAATTAACTCAGTATATTAGAGTATTAAAATACAATGAACAGGATTTATTTTATTTTAAATACACATATTTCATTGCTTATGTGGGGAATTGTGAAGTTGGTGTTTTGTTTACATAATGTATTTATTTAATTTTTTGTTATGTAAGTTATTAGCCTCACGCTTGGGAAGCCAATTTGAAGGTGTTTTTCTGTTGTTATTTTTTTTTAACTGTTGAAGTTTTTGCACCACGCTTTGGGCGTTAACTTGATGTAGTATTGCCCCACACCTGGGAGCCAATTTGAAGTATTTGTTGCTTTAGTTTAACTGCCCCACGTATGGGAGCCAACTTGAAGTATTATTGTTCTTTACGTTGTTGTTTAAGGAGTTTGCACCACGCTTTGGCAAGCCAATTTAAAATAGATTGTTGTCTTGGAGTTTATTGTTTATTTATTTACTCTGCTCCATGTATGAACGTCAATTTTGAATTGGATTATTTGTTACGTAATATGCTGATACGTATGTAAAGCTGACTGGAAGATGTATTTTTGTTGTTACACTCCAAGTTTAAAATATTATATTAACTTTGTTATTAAACTGCTTCTATAGATAACATTTATGTTTATGTTTCCCTCCGCTGCATCAGTATTGTTTTAGAGTCCGTATCTCTTACAAAAATGTAGGCTTACACAGATTTTAAGTTTTAAATTCACTTCTTTTTATTAATCCTTGGCACAAATTAAATAGCACTAAACTGATATCAAGACCTCTGAGATTCTTTAATTTAATACTTGCACTTTGTTATCACGTATACTTAATTTTCGTTACACACGAATACGTAATATTTCTTTAGAGAATACATCTTACATCCGGTCGCCACCAAGGTCTACAGGGAACAACATATTTCAACCGTCCAAACCCGTAAGCTTCTGTATTTCAAGTCTCTGATTGGCGAATCCTAGTCCAATAGAATACCTGCATTTTACTAAAGCTTTTTTTTGACTGTTGATTGGCTATTTTTAAACTGTCACAAAATTTACATTATTGCTGCCCTAATTATGACTAGTAGTGTTCAAACTCTTAAACTCATTATTGCCTCAAGGTTACCTCATTGTTAGCAACTTTAAACTTATTATTCTCACAGCATTCACATAACATTATTGAACATGTTTACAATAATATAAGCATTTGCAATGACTGTTACCTACATTTTTCAAATTATTACATACATATTGCTTCAAGATGGGCTGTTATTGAATTTATATATTAGCTGTATAATTTAATTGAAATTATTCAAGTATTAAAAATACTGCCTCAATTGATCACAGTTGTTTGCTGCTTTGAAGGCGTTTAAAGGTATGGGCGAGCTGCCAGTCACATGCAATCAGCGTATTATAGTGTGATCGACCAAAAAACTGACTTTTTCGTTGCCGTAAGAACACTAATTTGAAATCATAGCGCACATAAACGTCCCCCAGCTGGAGAAGAAATAAAATAACATGAAATAGTTACGGAATTCATGTCTAAGAATATGACGAGAATGAAACTGGAAAGACGAGAAAAGCCAATGATGGTACAGGTCCTGATTTTCGTTCATGTTCCTAACACAGCTTGAAAGCTAATAAAAGAAAATCAATTAACTGTTACGGCTATCACGCCGCATTTGCTTCTCGGCGACATTCTGAAGTTGTTCGTAACCAACCAAATTAGGCAGCTCTGTATCAGCCTGACATCCGTTTGATTATCAGCAACGGCTAGTGACCACAATTAATATGAATTGTAATTATAATCGTCATTGTTATCACCTTCCGCATATCTTTTGTGACAACAAAGATTAGACGAGAATATGCTGTTTTTGGTAGCTTATGTGTTTTAAACGTGTATGGCGTGTGTGTATATACAGGATGGCCTATTTAAGTTGACACTGTACAATATCTCCAAAACTAAACGTTGTAGAAAGAAATGTCTTGAATAAAGGTTGCTTGATATTATGGGGGAAAGTAAATGCCATCAGTCGCGTTTTGTTTGGAGGACGTTATGATAGTCATTTTAGGGTCAATACTTTTTTTTTTAATCGGAACCTACAATTAGCGTCAAATCACAACGTCCTCCAAATAAATTAGGTCTAATGGCATTTATTTTCCCCCATAATATGAAACAACTTTTATTCAAGATATTTCTTTTTACAACGCTTAATTTTGGAGATGTTGTACAGTCTCAACTCAAATGGTCCACTTTGTATGCCACGTTTCGTTTCCGCAAAATTCGATAAACCGTAAATACATGTTTTGAGGCCCCTAAATTAAAAAAATATTTTTAGAAAAGGGTCTGTGTGTATATGGTGCGAACAAAATCACTCAGAAATGAAAAGTCCAATAAATACCAAAGTTAGGTGTTTAAGTTCACTTTCTTCCAAAGACGTGACAAAGATTTTCAATAAAATAATCCATCCCAAACTACCCTTTCATGGAAGATATTTTCGATAACTTTAATTGCATCAAAAATGGCTCTAGCGATTTTGACTAAACTACCATATGTTTTTAGATATTTAGATGACATATCTCGAATTTTCTGGGATGGCCTGTGAAGTCCTTTGCTTTGGAAAGGAATTTCTTATAATTTTGTGTGACTGGTAATAGTAAAGAGATAGAAAAAATGACATATTACTTAAAAAAAAGGTATACCTCTTTAAAACACAAAATTTATTTCAAATAACCCTTTAGTGGCCATTTTCGATGTATCTGTTAGGTATTGTTAGTTTGAATTTTTCAATACCCTTGTCATTATTTAAAGCGCTTCGCTATTCAGTTTTTTCTCGCGATGTCGTGGAAAACGTATGGAATTTCAAGGCCAGCTTATAGCGGCCCGCTTTTAAACATCTGGATATTGATTCGTTTCCTCTGTTACCCTTGTACTTACAACGAAATGTGAAATTAAACTGTTTTTGAAAATGTTTATCTCGATTAACATGAAGTTAGAAAAATAAGCTTTCCTAAGAATAGTTTGTAGAAGCTGTATAAAAATAGACGATGGCGGGTAGAGAAATTTATGTGAATGTAACGCAATTTTTATTGCCTACACGCTAAACAATCTTGCGTTAAAAGTTACGGCTCTCTCTCTCTCTCTCTCTCTCTCACGCGCACAAAAGGAGGCAGTTTTAAAACCATCTACAGCCATTTATACGTAGCGTAATTAAGGGGTAGTGATTTTTTTAGAGCATCTCCTTCAACGGAAATACTCTTTATTCTTTATCGTGCATAATTAGGTTTAGTGCCGGGAAATGAGAGTAATTACTTGCTGCGCTCTGAATAGGGCTCAGTGTGTTATTAAGCATTTACTACAACCCACTAAAGCAACTTCTCATTGAAATTTCCTCCGGTAGTTCAATAAGTTTAAAGGTTTCGGCTAATGCTGTCCAATGCGTTACCATTACAGCTATGTAAAGAGAATAAACGAATAAGCAGAGAACCTTAGTGCACAGATTCTCAAACTGTGGGCTACGGTCCCCGGCGGACTCAAATGCTGAATCAGGACCATGAGAGAGCCATAAGCAAATACGAAATATCCTAAATACCTTTAAATTTTAGAAGAATTTGCAAAATGTTGTGTTTTATATAATGGTGTTAATTGGATATTTTAGGTAACTCAAAAAATCGTAAATTTTTATAAGTATTTCCATATAACCCACTCTTAAATTCAATCGATTTCAAAGTAACGACAAGTCCACGATATTAACGAGCTTGGTGGTGGGCGCCATTGTGTGTTGTTGAAAATCAAGGCTAGGGATCAGAGGGGAGCGAGGGGCAAGGCGATAGGAAAATGTACACTCGCACAATGAATACAGTGCTACATGTGCAGGCCTCAGCTTCACTACTAAATACAACTCGAAGCTGCGGATGATTTGATTTTTACCTGACTGTCCTTCTGATGCCCCGCCCACTTGTTTCATAACCGCTTAGTTCCTCTTCCCACCACACGCATTCATATCGTGACCGATTAGTCTTTTCGCTTAGAATTTGTTACAATTGTTTATATAGCACCTTAACTTTTTTCTGGGTATTTAAAATATACCGATATAGCCGATATATTGCCTCATATACAGAGAGAGAGCCAAAAAACTTCGAACCGGCTGCGCAGTGTTTTTCCTGTCCGCGTCCTCGGTGCTCGTTGCCGCCTGCCGCTATCATAGAAAGGCGCGGATGAAACCATACATGAGAGATGCTGAAACTGGCCACTGTCGTTGTCCATACATTTCTGGCACCTCTTTAGGAAAATATCCATCACTCGCCGTAGTTCACGTTGAGAAATGCTGGCGGATATTTTGTTTTAATTCTTCCAGGGTGTGTGGGTTAGTCTTGTACACTTTGTTTTAAGTTACCCCAGAGATAGAAATCGCAGAGGAGGTTAGGTCGGGGGACCGAGTGGGCCACAAATCTCCACTAATAATTCTATCCTCAAACATACTTTCATAAAGTAAAGTTGTTTCTATGACAGCGGCAGACGGCAACGAGCGCCGAGGACGCGGATAGGAAAAACACCGCGCAGCCGGTTCGTAGTCTTTTGGCTCTCCCTGCACATCAAAATGTAGTTTGAATTTGCAAGCCTATCTACAGGCGCGAGATTTTACCGTTACGTTATGTGGTAGGTTTTGTAAATCTACGAGATACCCCAAGGTTTTATTTACTATTAATTGTAGCTGTTGTATTATTTTAATTTGTGAAGATGAAGTGCCCAGGCGAACCTGGCATTTTCATCAACCTGAGACGGTTTAAAAAGATTCGATTCGTGAAAATAACTTTAACACAGGTGCAGTTATTTCCATCAGGCAAATTGTAGATGCTTAAAAATACATTAACACATTTAAGACCATGGCCTTCGTCATGAGATGTGAATACCTAAACCATCCGCTATGAAGATGTCTAAGAAGAAAGCCTATAAATGTGTTATCCCTGTTTCGGATCGTGCGCTGGATTACATCATGGTCTTCTTCTTGTAATGACAAACATTGGATAGAAAGATATTTCTCTCCTACAGCTGAGTTTCAAATAATTACATATATGTTAGCTGCCCTCGTTCGGTAAACTTCTGCAGCAACCTCAATTATGAAGCTTTCGTCTATAAAATTACTAAACTAAGGGATTTTTATGACAACCTTTATCTTAAGTACCCTTAATTTTGTGTACCGATTGCAACCATATTTAATACGCGTCCCCAAACGTTCTTCAAACTCTTCTTCTTTCTCTGTTTAACCTCCTCGTATGTAGGACTTACACCCCCCAGGACTTACAGGTGGGTGCCTGGGGTCACAGGCCCGTCGAGGAGCAGACGCTCATGGATCAGACAGAATATCCAGGGTGGGTGATCAGCCCGATGCCTGGTATGGGAGGAAGGAAGGAAACGAAATGATGATGAAAGGGATGAAAGGAAAGGTGATGATGGATCATTTGGTGGAATGAATGGCGGGGGAAACCGGAGAACCCGGAGAAAACCCGCCCAGGCGCCGCTTTGTCCAACACAAATCCCACATGCGGATCCCTGGGATTGAACCCGGGCCGCCTCGGTGAGAGGCGAGCGGTTTCTTCAAACTCCTATATACAAAATTTCAACTGCGTTTTCGCATCGGTTGACGAGTTATTTCATGCGTATGGACGGACATAGTAAGTCTGGGTCATAACCCAAGAACGAAAGCAAAATAGCATACATTTTGGTTCACAATTCCCCGGCAATGGGTAGGGTAACGCATATCGATAGCAAAGTGGAGAGTCGACTTTGCGCATTGGGTCATTTATAGCTGCGGGCTGATCAACGTCAAAATTCGATAGAGTATACGTTTTCTAAACGCAGATTCCTCTAGTCGTACCAGGTATCATTCCTTTGTTAATAGCATACATTAAATTTATTTGTTGTTCTTAATTGCTCTCTGTTAATTTCTAGCTGTTTTTGCTGTTCTTCACAGTGTATGAGGCAATAGCCAGTTTTGAGTTGCGTATAAAGTGACGCTTTCGTTAGAAGAGCCAGGCACCAATGCTCAATGAATCTAGAGTCAGAACGCACATTTGCTGGAATTTCTTCCGTTTTATTTTCACGTCTCTAGCGACTATTTCAGAATTTATTAATAATACGGACGCTCTTCTCGCAAACTGTTTTTTTTTCCTGCTGTGCTAGCGATGTATTTTAGCTATTCACAGTGGAAATTAATAATTAACACAACCGCGTAAAACTTACGCCATTCACAATAGCAACGGGAACATAAACAAGAGCCAAGCCCAAGAGAGCATAGAACAGGTGAGGTAATATGGCGGCATGCGAAGCACCACCGACAGTACTTATGACAAAAGAGGTTAGGTACATTTATGAAAATAAACAATACCCGGTTAAATGACGGACTCACAAAAAGGCACCATCTAACATCACAAATCGTTTTGCTGTGATTTTTATAGACTTTCCAGTGATTCCTGGCCCGTGGTCTTACACAGAAAGGCAGTTTTAAAGAGTCAACATATTGCGAAGGAAAAATCTGATGTGAGGTGGCAGTATAATCACTCTCTGATCTGATTGGCTAGTTTATTACGCTTAACGTAGGCATAAACGTGAAAGCTTGGAGGTTGTAAACTTCTGCATTTGAGTTTTAAGTTTACGGTTATGTTTGTGTTAACGTCAGTCAGTGTGAACGCGTGCGATAACATGAAACAAGTTTCTATGTTTACGTTATGTTTATGTCTAATTTTCATTGTGAATGACCTTTAAATGTTGAGAAAGTAGTGAATTTATTACTAGTTCGGATGCTGCTACAGATCTTCAAACAGCCCTGGTTTCAAGGCGAGGTGCGTCAGACAAGCACTTAAAAACGACGTTTAAACAACGTAGGTACTGCGTAAGACATTTGTTAAATCCATAAATCACGTTGCAGCGGATGTTTCGTGATGAGTGATATCTAAACACTGGCATGTTTAGACACTTCCGGTCGGTGCGATGTATACGTATTATTCCGCGTAATACCATTTTTAGAAAGTGTTCAAGAGTTTTCACTGTAGCTTCTTAACATTGTAAGAACAAAATGTGATAAACGTTTTTACTTTCTCTACTACGTATAGCAAGTAGAGGAAGTATTGCATTCCATCCAAAAATTCAATACTGAGATTTCTTCGGAAATACGTGTTTTGAGGTCCCCTGAATAAAAAAGAAGCATTTTTAGAAAAAGGCCTGTGTGTGTGTGTGTGTGTGTGTGTGTGTGTCTGTGCAGATGTGTGTGTATGAACAGCATAACCCAAAAACAAAAAGTCGGATAAATACCAAACTTGGTATTTAGGTTCAGTATCTTTCAACGATGTGACACGAGGATTTTCAAGGAAATCTCCCCACCCCAGACTGACTATCCTTTACATAGAGTATTTTTCGAGAATCTTGATTTTCTCAAAAATGGTTCTAACGATTTTGAAATGTATATCTTAAATTTTCTGGGAATGTCCCCAAAAGTCCTCTTCATTGTGGATGGCTTTTGCATAACTGGTAAGCCGTAAGAGATAGATGAAATTTTTGTACACAAAAATGTAGATCTCGTTAAAGCACACCATTTATGTCGTATACATTTGTTTGTCGAGTGAACCATTTCCGAGATATTCCTTGTTATTTGTTTGAATTCTCCAATGGACTTTTTCCATTTCAATGGACAATGGAGAAAAACGTTTTCTCAAATGGGAATTCGTTATTCGTTTTTTTTTATGTCCTGGACATGCAAAGAGAATGGAATGCTCCACATAGCAACCAGCTCTTAAAACATTTGACTATCGCTTAAAGCCTACCATATTCCCCATGCACCTACAAGAAAATTAGCAATAAGATTAACATCCCGATACTTAATTAATATGAAGTATATGGACAATAAGCGTTTGTAAAAGTAGTTTGTACAAGAGTAGAGAAAGTCATGTGAGTGCAACACATCAGATTTTTTTGCTGTTCTTTTTATTAAATGTATTTTCAAAATTGTGCTCTGATTTTCTTAACTTTAAGGTTTACGCCTCAGGAGTAGGTAATTTGCAGGGGTGGTGTTGCCAATCACAGCGCTAGCACGGTAATACCGCACGAGTAGCCGAGGTGCTTAAGGCACGTAAACGGGAAGTCTGAGGTGGAAATTCCGCCTGGACCGTCCTCTTTGGCAAACGTTTTCCAGGTTTTCCTCAGTCCTCAAAAATGGCAAATGCCGGGGAGGTACCCTAACTTAGGCCTGGAAAATTTTCTTTCCTATCATTTCATTTATCAACAGTGTGACCACCCGGGGTGCGAGCCGACGTTATATACTATATATCTTAAATTTTGTGGGATAGCCTGTAAAGTCTTCTTCATTCGGAAGGAATTTTGTAAAATTTTGTATATCACCTTTTCTTATGGCATAAGCCTTTCCCGAAATATCCGTAAGTAATGGTTTAAATTGCTCAATACTTTATCATTCAAGACCTGTCGACATTCAGTTGTTTCTCGCGATTTCATCGAAAGAGTATTGGATTTTAAGGCCAACATATAGCGTCCAGTTCTTTAACATTTGACTATCGTTGTTTCCTTTGTATCTACACGAAATGCATAATGTAGCTATTTCTGCAAAGGTTTATCTCGATTAAAATAAAGTAGATTGAGGCAGTATTTTTAACACTTAAATGATTTCAGTCTAATTATATAATATAAATTCAATAACAGTCCGTCTTAAAGCAATATGTGTATATAACAATATATAAAAAGTGTATATTACAGTCATTGTAAATGTTTATATTATTGTATACATGTTCAATAATGTTATGTGAATGTATTACGTAATTTAATAATGTAGGAGCTGTGAGAATAATAGGTTAAAAGTTGCTAATAATGAGGTAACCTTGAGGCAATAATGAATTTGAAAGTTTAACAATACTACTTGTAATTATTGGAAGCAATAATGTAATATTTATGAGAGTTTATAAAATAGCCAATCAACAACCAGAAAAAGCTTTAGTTAAATGAAGATATTCTATTGGATTAGGAATAGCCAATCAGAGACTTGAAATACAGAAATTTACAAATTTAGGCGGTAGAAATCAAGTCAGTTGCTTGTAGACAGCGCTCATAACTGGACGCGTTGGATGTAGACAGTGTTCCTGACCGGACGCGAGACACGTCCTCGAGAAATTTAACACGTATTTTGTGCGAGAAAATAGTTTACGTGTTTAAAAAAAAACAAATCTCAGCTCTCTCTCTCTCTCTATATCAGTGAAGTGTTATTTAAATCGTGTCAAGAATTAATAAAAGGCGTGAAGTAAAATTAAAATCTGTGCAAGCCTACATTCTTTAGCCGCACCACGCCTTGCAAAGAAATCCATGTCTCTAACAACAATACTGACGCAGCCGAGGCAAACACAAATATATAATATTTAAAGAAACAGTAAAAATTACAAAGTTAATATGTTTTTAAGCATTTTTGGGGCGAAGGCTACCGGAAACGTTTTTACCATACGTGCGGTTGCAACTACTTCTAGTTCGGCTCCCCAACAGTCGAAATATAATACATCTTCTTCAAACTGACTTTCCATACGTAGCAGCAACAAACCTTCTTCAAATTGGCTCCCAAAACATGGGGCAAATAGCAATACAGCAATAAAACTTCAAGATAGAAAAATAAACTTTGTAAGAATAGTTTGCATACCCACTAATAAGCGATAGATGATAGAGAAAGTCATGTGAATGTAACACATCCGATTTGTTTCTCCCTTTTTACGCTCTCTACCACTGATCTATGATACGTAGAGGAAGTATTGTATTCCATCTAAAAATTCGGTGAAATTTTATCAATACTTTGTGCTTTGAGATCTCCTGAATTAAAAAGGCACATTCGTGTATGTGAACAGATCACCTCTTAAACGTAAAAACAAGAACGCGTTACTGTATAATCAATGCGCAAATATATGGGCGTGGCAGGGGTAACTCTTTAAGCACTAACAAAGATTCTTAGAGGTATTAATCAGTAAAAGCACACAGAGAGGTCAAACAGAATCAGAAATTTGTTAAACGGAGCTATAAAGCAGTAAAAAAGTGTGTTAACAACAGCTACTAAGAACAGAAATCTAATAATAGCTTAGAAAATGGCGTGGCAAAATTTTCATAACGGGGGCACATAACCACCAGAGAATTAATCACGGGCGAAGCCACAAAGTTTAAGATAGGAACAACAAACTCGCAGGCATGAGACCACAGATCTAATCTGTATTCACTCTTAGATTGATCCGCGTCAGAACAAACCCAGGTGACCAGTGCACCGCTAAAATGTATCCTTCCGCCATTCGCACTAGAAATACTGTTACAGTTTCAGACCATGTGGCCAGTAAAAGCGGCAGGTAGTGCAAAAAAGAGCAGAGTCTATTTCGACAACTGAAACGGTGACTAGCATATTCTGTTAAGGGTTAAAGATGATAAGATTGATAGTTGCAACAAAATAAACGTTTGCACATATAATAATAGCTAATTCTAAAATAAATAAGCGAAAAATAAAGTAAAGGTATGCGATAACCTAATTTATTCGCTCTCTGGAAGCGGCACTTTATTAACTGTTGGCGGCTCATTTTAAAAAAGAAATTGTGCACTGTTACGCGAATTGCATTCTTCTTAAAATCACTACATCATCGCGTATTTCATATGCTTCCCCCCCCCCCCCCGGGTGTTCTCGTTTCAGATTTTTCTGCACAAGCACTGTTTATAGTTGCACTCGAAACACCGGTGAACTTAGAAGGTAATTTCACAATTTCTTTCGTGGAGAGTGTTGGATATTTCTCACATAACTTATAGTAAAGATTCACCACTATTGTTTTTTCACTGGTAGTCAATGGTTTGTGCGGCTAATGCTTTACGTAATTCGACGAAACCACAAGAGCGAATTCACAGTTCGCCATGATACTAAACACAACTGCTGGTTTCTGGCTGTAAACAATATTCTGCGCCTACCCGGATGTCAGGTGACTCATACGAATTGCGTCATGGGACTTGTAGCTCTGTTTTACGGCATAAATCAGCGTTAAATAAAACCTTATGTATTTGTATAGAATAATATACTATTTAAGGATAAATTCATTATAAGATTCAGAGTATTAGCATGGGACTACTTTCCTGCGCGCATTGCTACCGTGTTGCACCACGGTGCACTGACCATGTGGGTTTGTTTTGCCGCGGATCAACCTAAGAGTGAATACAGAGCTGTATTCACTCTTAGGTTGATCCGCGTCAAAACAAACCCCAGGTGACCAGTGCACCACTATAATGTATCCTTCCGCCATTCGCACTAGAAATAGTCACACTTTCAGACCATGTGCGGTGACTAGCATATTCTATTTAGGGTTAAAGATGATAAGAATGATAGTTGTAACAAAACAAACGTTTGCACATATAATAATAGTTAATTCTAAAATAAATGAGCGAAAAATAAAGTAACAGGTATACGATAACTTAATTTATTCGCTCTCTGGAAGCGGCACTTTATAAACTGTTGGCGGCTCATTTTAAAAAAGAAATTGTGCACTGTTACGCGAATTGCATTCTTCTCAAGATCACTACATTCTTGCATCGCGTATTTCATATGCTTTCTTTTTTTTCAGATTTTTCTGCACAAACACTGTTTATACTTCTACTCGAAACACCGGTGACTCAGAAGTTAATTTCGCCATTTCTTTCGCGGAAAATGTTGGATATTTCTCACATAACTTATAAAAAAGATTCAACACTATTGTTTTTTCACCGCTAGTCAATGGTTCGCGCGGCTAATGCTTTACGTAATTCGACGAAAACACACGAGCGCATTCACCGTCCTCCATGATACTAAACATAACTGCTCGTTTCTGGCTGTAAACAATATTCTGCGCTACCCGGATGTCAGGTGACTCATACGAATTGCATCATGAGACTTGTAGCTCTGTTTTAGGTATAAATCAGCGTTAAATAAAACCTTAGGTCTTTGTATAGAATATTATCTATACTATTTAAGGATAAATTCATTCTAAAATTCAGAGATTAGCATGGGACTACTTTCCTGGGCGCATTGCTACCGTGTTGCAACACGGTGCACTGACCACGTGGGTTTGTTTTGCCGCGGATCAACTTAAGAGTGAATATAGTGTAGAAACCAGTGAAGTGGTTAGAATGTACGTGGCGTGTTTTGAAACTAAGTACCGTTTTAATATTTTGCCGCTGCAGCGCTGAGTCGGGAATTTCAGCATGCGCAATCACTTCCTCCATCCATTGGGAAGCCAGACGCAGCCTTGTGTGATCGTTGCTTCGTGTTTTCCTGTTGTTAGAGCGTTTCGAAATGTTCAAAACAATCGAACAATCCGCCGGCTGTGAAGTCAGATCAATGCTTCGGTTTTTGGATGCGAGAAATGTTACGGCAGTAAACATTCACCGCCAATTGTGCGAGGTTTATAGGGTAACAATAATGAATGATGTAATGGTGCAAGCTGTCCATCTGTTTATTTGATGAAATTCTTTGCTGGAAAACATTTCAACGACGATGATAATGTGAAACAAGAAGTGCAGACTCGGCTTTCATCAGGTGGCATCGTTATTTGACGAAGGCATACAAAAGCTGGTTTCCCGTTACAAGTGCCTGAATAAGGCGGTGATTATGTGGAGAAGTAGTGTAAGGTGTAAGATAATGAATGATGGTTAAATATTTGGAAAATAATGTTCTGTTATTTTTTAAAAAATTATCGTTACTTACTTTAAAAATGCCCTTGTAGTTTAGATTAGTATGGAATATTTCGTTACGTATATCTTGTTTAATTTACTAATTATTTACTAGAAATAAGAATAGATTGATACCATATATTTTATGTTTCTGGCTTGCAGTAACAGTATTTGAATATATTATAATTATAATTAACTATTACAATTAATACACTTTGGATTTTTACTTTTTTATTTTTTATGGCGTCTATATTTATTTTTATTTATTAGATTCTAAATAAATATATGTACAATAATATTGTATAACATGGAAGAATTGTTAAATAAATCACAAAATTTGGAATACAAGTTCTGGTGTAGCAAACAGGGTACCAGGATGGCGTATTATGAATTTTATTTTATTTTTTAGAACAGCTGCCTTCAGCATTTGTGACTCTCGCCAGCAACAACGAGCTTGTGTTGTATGGGCGTTTTCACGTTTAAGGCACAACCTTTCTGTCTGGGATGAAATCTTCTCTTATCTGTCTGATAGCACGGCTCTGTTGTCATAGCCTTGCTCATATAGTATCTGAGTAAACAAATTCATGATAAAAGAGCACCCAAAACAAACAAAAACCCAGAAATGCAGCGAATAAATGCAGTATTTCTCAGGGGTACAAATGCGGCTACTTGAAATTTTTCGGATTAGAGAAAAGGCTTCTCCTGGAGAGGTATAAATAACGTCACTACTGTTGATAAATGAGAAGATAAATGTTTGGCAGCTTGATGTTCAGATTAATAAAGAACAGACAACAAATGAGGAATTTAAAAACTCGAATCGGAACCGCGATTATGTAGCGTTCGTGCAGAATGTTGTTTTTGCTCGACCGCATTATAATACGCTGATTATATGTGACGAAACAGAACTATGACATCCGTTATACTTAAGGGGACAAGGTAGTCTGAACACATGGAAATTACACCTTAAGTGTGTTAAATTACCACTGCTCTTAAAGTTCTCAATGGGTTTTCCTGAAATATTTACGAATTACTCTATAAATTATGGCAGTTATTTCAAGTGGTTGTTTGCGTTGATAGCTTATGTAGTTGAGTCCGTAAACATTATTTCATTCAGCAGAAAAATAATAAAATTTACTCTTAAAACATGAGAATTCATGTACCTTTTTCTCTGATACTACTTGCAATACAGAATCACACTTTTGCATGCTTGTTCTTAGTATAACCACCTACCTCCTGAGAGGCGTGGAGTCAACAGTATTGCCATCTGTTGCACTACTCGTAAACACGCTCAAGGTCTTGAATTCATACCGCCATCAGATCAGTATTATTACACACAGTTAAGGTCAGATGCTTTTGTAAAAATTAAAAATGTTGATATAGTGTTGTCGACCAAATACAGTCGTATGCAACTTGACTATAATGGTAATTAATACGCTCGTATGAAAATACTCCCGTCTTGTTGCATAATATCTATTCTCTGTTTGTTTACATAGTGACTTACGGAAGCATTCGTCTCCACCGTGGTGTAGTGGTTACCATGTTAATCTCTAGTTCTCGAGGTCGCGGGTTTTTCGGGCGTAAAAAAATCCTTAGCATGGCTTCCTTCGGATGGAAAGTAAAGCCGGTGGTCCGGTGTCGTAGATTTACGGCGCGTAAAAGAATTTACAGCCTGATAAATAGGCCTCTGAGAAAAATTACCGGTATTTCACGCCCAGTATACTCTAAGGACCACAACAGTTAAAGAGCGTCCATAAATAAAACTCAATTTAATTTGTCCCCACCGTAAAAAAAAATCCTAACAGCCAAACTACTACTACTTCTTCTTCTTTCTCTGTTTAACCTCCTCTTATGTAGGACTTACACCCCCAGAACTTACAGGCGGGTGCCTGGGGTCAGAGGCCCGTCGAGGAGCAGACAGTTATGGATCAGACAGAATAGCCAGATTGGGTGATCAGCCCGATGCCTTGTATGGGAGGAATGAAGTAGATGAAACGAAATGATGGTGAAATGGATGAAAGGAAACGTGATGATGGAGCAGTTGGTGGAATGAATGGCGGGGGAAACTGGAGAACCCGGAGAAAACCCGCCCAGACACCGCTTTGTGCACCACAAATCCCTC
The DNA here is from genome assembly GCA_030765065.1 of Deroplatys truncata. Classification (NCBI taxonomy): domain Eukaryota; kingdom Metazoa; phylum Arthropoda; class Insecta; order Mantodea; family Mantidae; genus Deroplatys; species Deroplatys truncata. Next base: position 43,870,598 of record CM060990.1, read on the forward strand.
ATGCGGGTCCCTGGGATTGAACCCGGGCCGCCTCGGTGAGATGCGAGCGGTCTAACCACTCGGCCACGGCGCCGCCTCGAACAGCCAAACTAATGGTGAAAATATTCTGATTTTAATATACAGAAACGGCCTACGATATTTATAATTTTCTTGAAAATGTTAGTGATTTTCAGCTTTTTCAGTGTGATATTAAGGAGAGATTAAAACCTCCATCCCGCGAAGGTTAACGTTGCTAAATCCTAAATCTGCTAAATCCCTGGACCGTTATCTGAGAAACTATTTAAGATGCCAGACTGACATTTTTACAGGATGTGCACGCATGACTTCTAAGTTCACCAGATATACTTTTATCCAGTACATTTCGATAGAATTATTTTCTTAGTTATACCACTTTTATTAAAATTTATCACCAATTAGTAGTTTTAAAAACATAACCAACCATGTTATTAGCACTAAAGTATATCCACAGCGGCACTTAGAGGTTGTTTTTAGTCCCAAAATTTAATTTAGCTATCCTCAGTAGTTTGACGGCGCTGTGGTTAGACCGCTCGCCTCTCACCTAGGCGGCCCGGGTTCAATCCCAGGGACCCGCATGTGCGGCGTCTGGACGGGTTTTCTCCGGGTTCTCCGGTTTCCCCCGCCATTCATTCCACTAACTGCTCCATCATCACCTTTCATTTCACCATCATTTCGTTTTATCTACTTCCTTCCTCCCATACCAGGCATCGGGCTGATCACCCATCCTGGATATTCTGTCTGATCCATGAGTGTCTACTCCTCGACGGGCCTCTGACACCAGGCACACGCCTGTAAGTCCTACATATGAGGAGGTTAAACAGATAATGACTGAATGAGTGAATATCTTCAGTAGTTTCTGCGAAAACGGGCAATTTATACTGGAAAATGCCACTCACAGAAAAAGCTGCTCAAAGCTGGAGAAAACAAAGGAAAAAAAACACACATTATTTGAGCACAAAGAAGCTGCCAAACTTATCAGTAATACCAACTTGCAGAGCAAACTTTCCCCTAAAAGATGGATTAAAATTTACCTCTCTACTTGATTTATTTTAGATAATTTGCATATCGTATGAATAGTTACGCATTTACATTACTCTAATTATCTGCTACATCATGCTTTTTATTCGGTCCAGAATGCCTTACAACCAACCAGACTGAAAAATTCTGATGCGTCACATTGCATGGCTTTTTCTACCCACCATCATTTATTTTTTATATACCTAGTTCATTTTAATCGAAGTAAGCTAAGTGTTGCTTCCAGGACATTGTGAGAAACAGCTGAATGGCGAAGGAACTTTAAAATGACAAGTAATGAAACATCGAAACCAGTAAAAACGGATATCTCGGAAATTGCTGATGTCACAAAAAAGGTTATTGGAAATAAACTGCGTGTTTTAAGGAGCTGTATGTTTTTTATGTAGTAACCTTTTTTTTATCTCTTATGGTTTATCCGTTATACGAAATTATACAAAATTCCTTCCGAATGAAGAGGACTTCACAGGGTGTTCCAAGAAAATTCAAGATATACATTTAATTTTTCATGTAAATATCTTAAATATATATTGTTTTAACCAAAATCGTTGGAGTAACTTTTGAGAAAATAAAAAAAATATCGACTTTTCCATCTAAAGGGAAGCTTGGGGTGGATTTTCTTGAAGGTCTTCGTGTCGTATATTTGGAAGGTATTGAATTTATATACCAGGCTCGGTATTTATTTCGTTTTTTAGCTATGCTGTTCACAGCCTTGGAGACACACACACACACACACACACACACACACACAAAAACACACACACACAGACCTTGATCTAAAAATGCTTTTTCGGATTCATGGGGTCTCCAAACATGTATTTCCGGTTAAATCTCGACATCGAATTTTCGGGTGGAATACAATACTACTTCTTAGTTATTAGTAGATTGCTGGCAGAAGGACAGAGGGGGAGTGGGGAAGATCGCATAAAATGTGCTTTATACAGAGAGAGAAGGGGAAGGTACTGAGTGACAGAGAGGCAAAGAATACCTTGTTTTTAATATGCGCATAGGTTGCATTTTACAGACCAGATAAGCAATGAAGCAGTTGTTTGCAATGATCGTAACACAGCGAATTCGGTGAAACGTAGTTGCAAACTAATTTTAGGAACATGTCCTCCTTTTCGCGTTTCTAGACGAAATTCTCTTACTGCTTACCTGCATGTCTGGTTGCAGTGCTGCTAGTGATGCGACCTTGCGAGTAATAGAGAAAACTAATACGTAACATGAAGTATTTTGTTGTAGGAGTATTTGCCCCACGTATAGGCGCCAATTTGAAGAAGGTTGTTTCCCGTATGGAAAAGCCGATTTGAAGTTAGCCTTCGCCCCAAATGTACTTTCAGGTGGCCTTTGCCCCAAGTTTAAAAAAAATAAATTAACTTTGTAATTTAACTGTTTCTTTAAATAGTATATATTTATGTTTGCCTCGGCTGCGTCAGTATTTATTAGAGACACGTTTCTCTTAGCAGGGTTGTGGTGTGACAAGAATGTAGGCTTACACAGATTATAATTTTACTTAACTCCTTTTATTAGTACTTGATACGATTTAAATAACACTTCACTGATATAGAGAGCGGTGAGATTCTTTTTATTAATTAATTACACTTTTTAACACGTAAACTTATTTTTTTGTCTCACACGAATACGTATTAAATTTCTTTCGAGGACGCATTTTGCATCCGGTTACTATCACTGTCTGCAGGCAACTGAATTGATTTCAACCGTCTAAACTTGTAAATTTCTGTATTTCAAGTCTCTGATTGGCTAATCCTACTCTAATAGAATTACCTTCATTTAACTAAAGCTTTCTCTAGTTGTTGATTGGCTATTTTATAAACTGTCTAAAAATTTACATTATTGTTGCTCCAATAATGAATAGTAGCATTATTAAACATTCTTACTCATTGACTCAAGGTTACCTCATTGTTACCTCTTTGTTAGTAACTATTGACTTATTTCTCACAGCTCCTATATTATTAAATTACGTAATGCATTCACATAACATTATTGAACATGTTTACAATAATATAAGCATATACAATGACTGTTACATATATTTTAAAAATTATTACATACACATATTGCTTCAAGGCGGGTTGTTATTGAATTTACATATTATATAATTTGACTGAAATCATTTAAGTGTTAAAAATACTGCCTCAAACACCAGAACAGCTGATCAGTGGCCAATAGCTGATTGAATCAAAGTTTGATACAGAGGTTATAATCACACGAAAACTTAACTGAGACACCAAATACGTTGTTTTAAATGGTGTAACGTAGTTATCTTATAGCAAACATTAAGGTTCATGTCTAAATCATAGAGTACTCCCGTAGCCAGAGTGGTGTACCGATAAGATAATTAGATTATTCAAAGCATAGAACCCCAGAGCTTCTCCGTTGTCGATTATACGTAAGTGATCCTTTTTTTAAAGGAAGACAGAGAGTTGGTAGTGATAAAGAGTTGGCTTATTTCGCCGAAGAAGAAGGAATTTGTAAGAAGGAGTTCTGGGTTCTAGTTAGGTAGGTAGTAAGGTGTGAGTAGTGCGTGTTAATGTTTGGATGTGGTATTGAGGACATAGTGGAGTTCCGCATTAGCACCTCCGAAAGTTCTGGTTGTACTTGCTGCAGCGTTGTGCTGTCGGCGTCTGGAATGGACACGGAGACAGCCATGGCTAGCCCTGACTGCCCCCGGATGGAATTAGGTGTTAGTTGGCCGGTAGTATCTGCTGCAATGTTTCCAATATCTAGTTTATGTGAAAAGGAAGTTCCGTAGCCTTTCCTGACCACTCTTCAGGTCCTCAAGTACCGAAGTCCAATCGGCCGTCTTGGTGATCAGGAGGCTTACCAGGTTGGTGAGACCTGCAATGGTGCTCATAAGTTCTTTTAATTGAATTGTAGAGGCAGGCGGTGGTGAAGTTTGTGACGGGCAGACGATGACATGGCCCAGGCCACTGGTTGTTGAGTCTGTGGAGTCAGATCGCTGTGGGCAGCTGGTGGTGATGTTGTTGAGGGTGGCGGTGTTGGTGACGTGGAGTTCTTGAAGTTCTTGCTCAATGGTGGTGAGTAGGTGATGGTCGGAGATGGTGGAGTTTGCGGCGCTGGTGAGTGGTGAGTTGCGGTCATCCTGTGGAGAGATGTGGGACATTGTATGTACTGCATCTCTTCGGGTGGTGTCTGTGGTGTCTGGAGTTGGCGGTGTGTGCACAGTATCTGGCGGTGTCGGTCGGCGGTTTCTTGGATATAGGGGACACTGCGCCTGCCCGATAAAGTGGCCGTAGCCATTACAGGAGGCGCAGTATCGACGTCGGCGGTTGAGGTCGTGGTTGGTGCACTGAGCAGTTAGGCTTGGTGCACCACAGTAGTGGCACCTGGGTGCTGCAGTGCAGGTTGTGGAGTTGTGTCCGTAGCAGCAGCATCGTGGACATGGCTGGTGGCTTTCTGATCGACTAGGCTCTACAGGCAGAACCCGCCCTAATAAGGGCAGGTCATACCTTAAGGCCATCTCACAGTCGGCCTGGTCAGCCAGTACCAAGCGAACGGAGGTGGTGGGTCCCCGGAATGTGATGGTTCTGGTGGCCTTCAAGGTCAAAGGCCAGCGGCGTTGGGCTGCAGCGGAGACGTATCGAGTTGGCAGATCCCGAGGAACACCAATGATCACTGCGGAGAATCGTGGAGATTGCAGTGGTGTGTTGTACTGTGCAGCTGTCGGAGGCGGTTGCTGTGGCTGGAGGTGTGGTGTGGTGTCAACTGGACAAGCAGACTGTGGCTGCTCGTGCCGGGTTGAAGCAGTGACCAATGACCAAGATGGCCCGTTCACCGGCGGCCGACGAATCGGCAGCGGCGTGTCCCGGAGTGACATCAACTATGGATAGCCCGGCGATGGTCCCTTCATCGGGTGTCGAAGGGATTGCGGCGGTCTTTTCTGCGGCGGTTTGGCATGTCTTTCACTTGCCCATGTTGTGTTCATGTAAGTGAAAGCAGGAGCTCGACTAATATGGCGAACGGGGGCGGCCCTTAGAGGGATTTAAGTCAAATTATCCTCGTTTCCAATCTTCGATGCTCCGACAACGAGTACATTTCATAAACATCTGTGTTTAAAATGTTTTAAACTCTACGATACAGCAGCGTGTTTGTTTTGTTCTGTTTTATTCACCTCACTGAATGTGTAACAGAAACAGTGATGCTACAAGCAGAATTTCAGTCATTGGTATCTCGGATCGCATGAGGCACATTCCCCAAATATTTTGGCATTTTAGTCGATAATACTAATATACTCGCTCCCTTTCTGGGGGAACGCAGGGGTGTGTATACCCTTAAGGGAATACATAACTGAAACTCCAATTTTAAACTTGGGATTATTACAGAAGTCGGCTGTGTTGTCACTGACACTTGTCAACTAACATGTTTACGATAACAAATACTAATGGAGTAATCAATTCTTAAGTTAATCTGTGCATATGATAAAACTGTAACCACACTTTTTGTAGTAATTTTCTATTTTAGATCAATAACTAATGCTAACGTATGTAATGGCTACCGTGAAAAAATGTAGAATGGATGCATTATGTGCGTTTGTAACCTTTCGACGCAAGAATTGCCAAGCCGTTTGTTATGGCCAGACATAGGAATTTATAATCATTAAACCCATTAAACGGAAGAAAATAAGGTTGAACTGTTACTGGACTATAGACAGGGACATCGCAGGTTACAAACCACCCTCCGTCCCTCATACAGGCTTTTGGCGTTTCTAGACACCACATAGACCGGTTTTTATCTGTGTGTCAGTGATTCTTTGCCGCTGTCATTTACTTATTTGTAGTGTTGATGATTTGAGTGTAGTTAACTTGAAGACAACTGCTTAAGAATTCTTAAGCCTGGTTAAATTAAAATTTAGGTTTATTTATGGACGCTCCTTAACTGCTGTGGTCCTTAGCGTCCCATTCTATATTGGGCGTGAAAGACCGGTAATTTTGCTCAGAGGCCTCTTTATCAGGCTTGAGATTCTTTTACGTGCCGTAAATCTACGACACGGGACCACCCGCTTTATTTCTCTTCCGATGGAAGCCATGCTAAGGATTTTTACGCCCGAAAAAATGCATCGCCCTCCGCTGGGTTTGAACCTGCGACCTTGGGAACTAGAGACTAGCACTAGTCCACGGAGGACGACCCTAAGCCTGGTTATGGCACTGGTCTGTACGGTAGGTCTCACTTAGAAATAGGTTATATGATATCTTGTTGTGTTCAATGTTATATAACATAAGCTTATAACAATAATGTATTTATTTCATATGGTAAAATTTTCAAATTGCTTAATTCTTGACCAGTTGTTTTGAAATTTTAACCACAATCAGGCAAGGCTATCTTATGTGTCTACAAAATTTCACGTAGTTAGCGCAAATAATTTGGAAGTAATAATTATTTATGTAACTATTGATAGTTATATAAAATCTTCCACGCGTCAAATTATTTTAAGTTTTTTACAATAGAAGTTTTCCTGCCATTAGCAAAAGGAACTCAAATTGGTCTTTTTCTCCATGGTTTTTTAATTTTAAACAAAAACTTTTTTTTCTACTGGAAAAACCAACAAAATGTCCACTATTCTATAATTTATATATTTAAAAAGTGACTATTTGAAGCTTTCTATCTGTGTTTTATGTGCCTAGCTTACAAGTTCCAGTAAGATTGGTGAAAACATTGCATAGGTGAAACATGTTACGTATCTACTGAAAAATGTGGAAAACTTGTTTCTCAAAAATCAGGTTTAAAGGTACACATGCCATTATTTTGTGTTTCTTATCTTGATATGGGGTCAAAATTCTCCTGCATAGTAGTCGTAAATGGTCAAAATGGCAAGGAATATACCTATAACTATAATCTCCAAATTATTAGAAAATGGCGAAAACAACTGGAAATGTTGATGTTTCTTATCAAAATCTTACATAAGTTGCCTTAACACCCACAAAAACTGGTTTTATTACTGACTTTCGAATCTTCACACCACATATGTATTTCACAGAGAGGAGAGGGTGTGAGAGCGATGGAGGGGAAAAGAGAGTGAAAAGGAAAGACAGTGAGAAAAATTAGAGCGAATGTAATATAGATTTTTAAAGATATCTTTGAAATATTTCATACTTCATACTTCATACATGCCCGTACCCAGAAAAAAATTTCGGGGAGGGTTTTCTGTAAGTAGATCTAAACTTAACAGTACCCCACACAGTTGCCATGTACCTACTGCGTAGTACAGAGAGAGCCAAAAGACTACGAACCGGCTGCGCGGTGTTTTCCCGTCCGCGTCCTCGGCGCTCGTTGCCGTCTGCCGCTATCATAGAAAGGCGCGGATGAAACCATATAACATTTTTAAAACCACTGTTAAAGGCTTTACTTACCAACTTTATTGTAAAAAAATGGATTTTTTTTTCGAGTCGATAGTTGAAGCCCATGCATACGTGAATACAATTTTGCCCTCTGTTTTCAGAGAATTAACAGACAGGGAGCATGATTTTGCCTTTTTTCAACAAGACTCTGCAACAGCTCATAAGGCCAATATTTCGATGAGAACAATTGAAAGTGCGTTTGAGGACACAACTATTAGTAGAGATTTGCGGCCCCTCGGTCCCCCGATCTAACCCCCTGCGATTTCTATCTCTGGGGTAACTTAAAACAAAGTGTACAAGACAAACCCACACACCCTGGAAGAATTAAAACAAATATCCGCCAGGAAATTGCCAGCATTTCTCAACGTGAACTAAAGCGAGTGATGGATAGTTTCATAAAGAGGTGCCAAAAATGTATGGACAACGACGGTGGCCTGTTTCAGTATCTTCTTTCTTAAAGTTGGTAAGTAAAGCCTTTAAAAGTAGTTTTAAAAATGTTGTATGGTTTCATCCGCGCCTTTCTATGATAGCGACAGTCGGCAACGAGCGCCGAGGACGCGGACAGGAAAAACATCGCGCGCCGCTTCGTACTTTTTTGGCTCTCCCTGTATATAGACGTTACATGGATAAGAAAATTGCTTGGAGACATTATATAGACAAGAAAAACTCTACCAGAATCAGGATATTTCACCTTACAGCACAAAACATTGAGACTGCTTCGAAAACCGGAATGTATGGTCACCTTATCTATGTAAGGCGACGATATTAAATTTCCCTTTTTCTTGTAAATGTGCTACTAGCAATAGACCTACTGTTATCCAACGACATTTTCCCATATTGGTTTGCTATGAATTTAAATAAATAAAACTGTCAGAAGTTTCGGGAGGGAGGAGGATTTGAACCCTAAAAAAACCCCTCTAAATACGGCCCTGATTCCATATACATTAAAATGGAATTTGTAAAATGCCACGCCTTTCCATGCGATTCAGCGCGGTAGTTGACAAAACTGCCATTTTCCCTCACTAGATCGCAGTACAAGGAACGTGCTCTGCAACCTTTAGCAGGGCTTGACGTCATCCTGTTCCTGGTGGACAAGGTGCGTAGCCAGCTGATGGCGCGTTTCACTTTGAACGGCGAAGAACAAACGCTACCGATAGTCGCGGAAAAATTAAGAACAAACGCTACCGATAGTCGCGGAAAAATTAAGAACAAACGCTACCGATAGTCGCGAAAAAATTAAGAACAAACGCTACCGATAGTCGCGGAAAAATTAAAACGAAATTTGGATAAGAAACACCCATTTTACGGCTCTGACTTGAGCAGGAAACGTCATTTAAAAGCGCCTAAAAGGCTTAATACCGGACCCTAGGAGAAAAAAATCTGATGTGTTACACTCACATGACTTTCTCTACTCTTGTACAAACTATTTTTACATACGCTTATTCTCCATCTACTTCATGTTAATCGAGATAAACATTTGCAGACTCTATCTAATTCCTAATTTTCTTGTAGATGTAAGGGGAATATATATTTACAACGGCAATATAGAAATACAGTAGCCTTTAAGCACATACATATCTTTTAATAGCTGGTTGCTAGTGCAGCACCATTCCCTTTGCCACAGATTATAACTCTTTGCATATCCAGGACAAAAAATGAATAACGAATTCCCATTTGAGAAAATAAGTATTGAAAAATTTAAGGGAATAACAAGCAATATCTCGAAAATGGTTCACTCAACAACAAAAATGCATATGACATAAATTGTGTATTTTAACGCGATCTACATCTTTTGTGTAGTAAAATTTTGTCTATCTCTTATGGTTTACCAGTTTACCAAAAGTCGTTCACAATGAAGAATACTTTTGGAGACATTCCCAGAAAATTCAAGATATACATTTTATTTGTCATAAAAATATCTTAAACATATGATATTTTAATCAAAATCGTTAGAGCCATTTTTGAGAAAATTAAAATTTTCGAAAAATGTTCCATGTAAAGGGTACTCTGGGGTGGGGGGATTTTCTTGAAAACCTTCGTGTCGCATCTATGGAAGATACTGAACCTAAATACCAAATTTGGTGTTTATCCGACTGTTTGTTTCTGAGTTATACTGTTCACAGACAGACACACACGGACATGTTTCCAAAAATGCTTTTTTGGATTCAGGGGATCTCAAAACATGTATTTCCGGTGAAATCTCGGTATCGAATTTTTGGGTGGAATACAATACTTCCCCTGCTTACTATACGTAGTAGTGAAAGTAAAAATGAGTGGCATCGAGTTTCTAAAAGAATAAAGATAACTTAAAAAAACGTTTCTCTACCCATTATAGAGTCCATGTATGCATTATATATTATCCATTCAAAAAGTGATTCTCTTCTCCATGCCTGTACCCAGAAAAAAATGTGGGAAGGGGGGGTTTCCATAACTAGTATTCTTTTCACCATTCTTATCAGCGCTTATCACTCGCTTGGTCCTTGCGGTAAAAACCAAGGATGCTTAAGGTGATAAATAAAAGTTATCGCTGGATTTTCGGGAAAATAAAAATAATGCAGTAAACGCTTATGGAAGTAATGTTTATTAATTAAAAAGTTACAAAAGAGTATTACATATAGGGTCTTTCAACAAGAGTGTCCTATCTTTGAACTTAAATAAAACACGTTGCATAAATGATAAGAGGTTTATTTCTTTTTTTATTTTGGAACATAATTAATGTCATTACGTGTGGAAAAGAACATCAGTTAAGTGACCGCCGCAACTTCATTGGTTTGCGCGTATATGGTTGACCAATTTTCAATGACAGAAAAACGTAAATTAGGTACAACTTCACGAATAACACGCGTGATGTTATTCATAAGATCATTTACTGTTTATGGCTTGTTGACATAAACTCGAGATTTAACACAACCCCACAAAAAGTAATCCAACGGCGTTAAATCACATGACCTCGTTGGCCAGTTAACATCACCACCACGGGAAATAACGAAACCTCTGAACTTCTCCTTCAAAGGATCGATTGTTTCGAGAGCAGGATGATATGTGGCACCATCTTGCTGGAACCAGATGTTTCTGAGATCCATACCATCCAATTGAGGCTACAAATAGTCCCTTATAATAGCCCGGTATCTTTCTCCATTGACAGTTAGAGCTTCTCCATCTTCATCTTGGAAAAAATATGGACCAATGATTCCACCATACCAAAATCCACACCACACACTAACCTTTTGGGGATGAAGTGGTCGTTCTTGAATCTGCATTGGATTGTGATTGCTCCAATAGCGGCAATTTTGTTTGTTAAGACAACCATCCATCCAAAAGTGGGCTTCGACGCTGAAGATGATTTTTCGACAAAAATCCGGGTCAGCTTCCAATTGCTCCATAGCCCAGTCAGCGAATACACGGCGCAACCTATGGTCGTTGGGCTTTAGTTCTTGAGTTAACACCATTTTGTAAGCGTGAAACTTCAAGTCCAGATGCAGAATTCGCCAAGTTGTGGTCGGCGAAAGCCCCACTTCTTGCGTTCGACGAGCAATTGATATGCTTCCGTTCTCACGTACACTCTCACGAACGGGTTCTCACGTACACTCTCACGAACGGCGCCTGTGTTTTCGTTGAAACGTTTACGACGATTACGTACAGGCGTTCTTTAATCGCTGACAGAGCCACTTCTTTCAAATTTATCGATCAAACGCCGAAACGTTCTCTCGCAGGGACGATTATGCGCACCGTAAACTTCACGCAATACACGTGAAGTTTGGCGAACAGATGATCCATTTTGATAATAAATTTTCACAATTTCTACGCGTTGCTGAATGTTGTAACCTTCCATGGCTATTTGTCAATAACAACTGTAACCACAGGAAAAAAATGACTGCTGTAACTCAATAACAACGGCAGCTATCACATTTAAAGACAGGGCACTCTTGTTGAAAGACCCTTTATGTACTTTGTTTTTTGTAGCAGTTTATATTTAATTTCCAAATCAGGTGATAAGTTTGGATGAATGTGTTTGAAACACAAGCTGGAATAAGGGTTCCAAAAATTTTAAAGCTGTGCTGTACATCAGTAAAATGGTTTTCTTTTCTCAGGAACCACTGAAGGAATTGATCTGAATTTTCTTTTAAAGATTTTATCACAATGTGGTTAATAAGAAAATCATAATAATTGCTTAAGAAATACAGAATCTCCAAATTCCGTTTTAAGATTCAGGCCCAGAATGGTATTTACTACTGGTTTAATTTTATTCAGCGCACGTTAGGAGGAATATTAGTGTATACTTGATATTCTGCTCACCAAACTTCTATTGCTGCCTGGATATGCAACTACGTTGCGCATTCGCTCAGTCTTGGCAACAGAGACTTTGCTGAAATAACGAACCATGATACACACGTACCAGCCTTCTGAGAGCGTTACCAGCACCGCTGTACAGGTAGCGTATAGACAGGCTTACCAGTTTTTATTTTCTCTACCACGTACCTATTGGTAAAGAAGGTACCTATCTACCTATTGCAATTCATCAAAAAATTCGGTATCGAGATTTCACCGGAAATACATGTTTTGAGACCTCCTGAATGGTCCTGTATATACAGGGTGGACCATTTAAATTGGGAGTATACAATGTCTCCAAAACTAAGCGTTGTAGAAAGAAATGTATTGAATAAAATATGCTTGATATTATGGGCGAAAGTATATGCCATTAGGCGTGTTTTATTTGGAGGACGTTATGATGGTCATTTTAGAGTCAATTTAATTTTTTAAATTGGGAACCTCGAAAATTCTGAGTCGCTGTGTACGAAGAGCCCAATGAATGGTTAGACCATCCATGGATGGTCATTTGAGGGTCAAGTTACGTTTCGTAATTGGGAACCTACATTTTTTATTTTAGAATTAATTATTCTTCGACACAAGCCGTGTGTTGGACAGGGTTCGAAAGGTAGAATCAGGCGACTGAAACATTCAATGCCATAGCCGGGATTTGAATCATGGATCTCCCGGTCTCCGTCCGGTTGTTCTAACCACTGAGATACCATGACAGCTTACCGCTACGACATTAAATTCCCCAACTGACTTGCATTTCCCCCCCCCCCCGGTAAACCACAAAGAGATCTCAAATTGTATTGAGATGGCATACCCCAATGGCGACTTACAATATTGTAAGTACTTTAAGTCCCAGGCTTCATAGTTTCAACCACTATTAGGCCAATTAATGGAATTAATTGTTCTTCCACAAAGGCCATGTGTTGTCCACACACCCTGGAAGAATTAAAACAAAATTTCCGCCAGGAAATTTCTCAACGTGAACTACGGCGAGTGATGGATAGTTTCCTAAAGAGGTGCCAAAAATGTATGGACAACGACGGTGGCCAATTTCAGCATCTCCTTTCATAAAGTTGGTAAGTAAAGCCTTTAAAAGTAGTGTTAAAAATATTGTATGGTTTCATCCGCGCCTTTCTATGATAGCAGCAGACGACAACGAGTGCCGAGGAACGCGGACAGGAAAACACCGCGCAGGCGGTTCGGAGTCTTTTGGCTCACCCTGTAGATGTGCAGAGCGTACGCACCAAAAGTCACGCGTTCTGTCAACACATTTTAATGGAATGTTTAAAAACTGCCACTCCAGGTGCTTGATCCCCTCCCGCTAGCAGAGCGACGTTTAGAGGTTCGCTTTTGGTTACCACAAGAGAAATCGATAGCTGCGCTGTGTGCTCAGAGTCGAAGCTTGAGGTTATTAGCAACAGGGAAGCAGGCGATGCATTTTAATAGTAAATACGCCACTAGCATGTTGCTACGATATAGTGTTGTAGCGTTCAGTCTTTCTTTCAAAATTCTGAAAAAGTAGTTATCTATCTTCTAAAAGCGTATTTGGGTTCAGGATGAGTTTGACTTCAGCAGCTGATTGCTTCGTGTGCTAATACATCACTCCTAGACTGAAGAAGACCTAACCAAATTTGTATGCAATCGAGACAGAACCCTGAAATGCAGTGTTGAACTTTATCTTATTTTGGTACATGTTTTCAGTGAAATGAAGCAGAGACACCGGGGCAACAGTTATATATCCATTACCCAAAGTCTAATGTTTGTTGAAAATGTTACTCATGGTTCACAGTCTATGAAACAATCTTAAAGATTCTTATTCAGTGTCATTTTCATTATTTTGTAGTGTCAAACGTCCGTTCTTATTGCGTACGGCACCGCAGGCAGTAGACACTCTGATGATACATGAAATGAAATAACTGGAGAAGGAAAATTTTGAAGGTAACGTATCAGAAATCTAAGTTTAGGGTACCTCCCCGGCATTTGTCAGTTATGAGGACTGAGAAAACCTGGAAGAAGCTTCAGTCAGTGAGGACAGTTCTGGCGAGTTTGGAACCGCAGACCTTTAGTTCACGAATCCACGCCTTAACCAGTGTCTGTGCCAAAATATTGGAATACGCAAGCCGCATAATCTTCTAATTCGGCGAGCGTATGGCAATTCGTTACATGAGCTTGATCTTGAAGCATTCCCCTGATATATGGATTTAGATCTGGAGACAAGCTCAATATATTTCAGCAGCAGAAATTCGTCGAGTGTTCAACAGGTGCCAGGCTTGTATACCTAGAATCTGACGGGCATAATTCGGAACACCTCCCGTAATGATAAAATACGACACGGGTGATTGAGGATGTTAAACCACGGACACGTGAATGGGAGGTCGGCGGTTCAAATCCATACAGGACCATCCTCCTTGATGGTTTTGTTTTCTAGGTTTTCCTCAGTTCTCACAACTGGCAAATGCCAGGGAGGTACCTCAAACGTATGCCTGAAACGTTTCCTTCCAAAGTTTCCTTTCTCAAGTCCCATTTAATTTATCATCAGTGCCCACCGCCTGTGGTGTCGTATGTTGTAAGATATTTGGCACAAATTTTTTTCGAGTCAATGGTTGAAGCCCGTACATACGTGAATACAATTTTGCCCCCTGTGTTTAGAGAATTAACAGACAGGAGCGTGATTTTGCCTTTTTTCAACAAGACTCTGCAACATCTCATACGGCCAATATTTCAATGAGAACAATTGAAAGTGTGTTTGAGGACAGAATTATTAGTCGAGATTTGTGGCCCCTTCGGTCCCCCGACCTAACCCCCTGCGATATATATCTCTGGGGTAACTTAAAACATAAAGTGTAAAGACAAACCCACACACTCTGGAATAATTAAAACAAAATATCCGCATTTCTCAACGTGAACTACGGCGAGTGATGGATAGTTTACTAAAGACATGCCAAAAATGTATGGACAACGGCGGTGGCCAGTTTCAGCATCATCTTTCATAAAGTTGGTAAGTAAAGCCTTTAAAAGTAGGTTTAAAAATGCACGGTTTCATCCGCGCCTTTCTATGATAGCGGCAAACGGCAACGAGCGCTGAGGACGCGGACAGGAAAAACACCGCGCAGCCGGTTCGTAGTGTTTTGGCTCTGCCTGTATATTCTCATTATGTAGGGGAGAAACGGCTGCCCGATCTGCTGCTATTGCACAAACGGTTCCATATAGCAATGCTGTCTGAGCGGCGAACTAGCAGTGGCGCCATTCAAGAGAAACCCTGTATAAGTCCGGTTATTACATAAAGTATACTATTGCAACCCATCAAGGTAATTGAGATAGCTTTGGAGGTTTAGCAGGATGCAAGATTCAGATGGGAGAAGCTTAATATGCATGACTATGTCTCGCCATTGAATGCCTATATGAAACTCACTAGACCCAGGCTAATATGACCTCGGTTCAGTCCCACATTCGTATGAGATAAGCTCGTCATTTGCATGGTTTACCTTTTAGCTCCCGTAGCATTAGGGAACATGCAACTGGCGTACAGATGCAGATTTGCACCATTAATGTGCAACGGTGCGCAGGCATGCAGCGCATACGAATGTGAGCACAAGTTAGGGGATCCAGATATAGAGTAACAATACACTTGGATTACACAAGGAGGCCGCCCCAAGTGTGGGAGCTATGAACTACAAAAAACGCAATTATAGCCATAACACATATACTTTGTATGAGATATATGAGTGTAATGTTGTACGCCAACAGACGCTCTTAAGCCCCTTGTACACGATCAAGCTTTTGTCAAATTCAATACTTTACAAGACTTTTCAAGAGTTGTCACAACTTCACAGCTTTTCTTGTCAAATTGCTTCCAACACTTTTGAAGTCTTGAAAGCAAATAAGGACATGCTCTAAACGGTCAAAGATTTCACAATGATTTGATGGCTTTGGCCAATGAAATGCGAGTATTTAAAGTCCGTCATGAAATCTGCAACATGGCTGAAAGCGAAAAGTAAACAAAAATGGCTACCCGGCCAAGGTATGTCGTATGTAAACTGATAGGTTATACATAAGCTGGCCATGTCTGTACATCGATGGCACCGTGGATTATCACAAGATGGAGCAGGTGAAGGTGGTTATGAAGAAATAATTGCCAGGCAGTTTTCTGAACTAAGTATACATAAATGTAATGTTATATAGTGTGGTTAACCTATCGGTTGGTGTTATTTTCATTGTATTCCACACTCATAATGTGATTTCATTGAATATAATACGTGGAAATGCTATATAGTATTAGTAAACAACAATATTTCATTGCGAATTGTTATACTGTGACGCAAATACTAAATGGCTTTGCACGTGATAAATTATGAATGTGTTCTGAAGGGTTTCAGTTTGGCAAAGAGACAACCTGTAAATACATATTTTTTACATTGTCAAGTATTGCCAAGTGTTGCCAGGTCTTTTCCAATCTTGTCACATATTGAAAAGTATTTGACAATTTTTCTTATAAACTTGAATTGAAAAAAAAAGTTTTATCGTGTATAAGAGGCTTTAGTGTAAGCGACCGCGATCCGTTCTGACGTAGATCAAACGATCGCCTTATAGTAGGAACGCATACATATCATGATACAACTGTTTCTTTATTAGTGTTAGTCGCTAATGATTGTCAGTGTCCTGAGACACGAAATTAATACCCGAGTGCCCCAGAAAAAATGTTTTGGTAGAATTTAACCGAACTCTGGACCGTTTTTAGGATGTTTCAAAAGTGAGGCAGTATTTTTAACACTTAAATGACTTCAGTCTAATTATATAATATATAAATTCAATAACAGCCCGCCTTAAATCAATATGTGTATGTAACTAAACATATAAAAAGTGTATATTACAATCATTGTAAATGTTTATATTATTGTATCCATGTTTAATAATGTTATGTGAATGTATTACGTAATTTAATAATGTAGGAGCTGTGAGAAATAGGTCAAAAGTTGCTAACACTGAGGTTACCTTGAGGCAATAATGAGTTTAAGAGTTTAATAATGTTACTTGTGATTCTTGGAAGCAATAATGTAAATTTTGAGACAGTTTAAAAATAGCCAATCAACAACCAGAAAAAGCTTTAGTTAAATAAAGGTTTTCTAATTGATTAGGAATAGCCAATCAGAGACTTGAAATACAGAAATTTACAAGTTTAGGCGGTTGAAATCAGTTCAGTTGGTTGCAGACAGCGTTACTAACCACACTCAAAAAGTGTCCTCAAGAAATTTGATACGTATTCGTGTGAGACGAAAATTGTTTTACGTGTTAAAAAGTACAAGTAATTAATAAAAGAATCTCACAGTTCTGTATCAGTGAAGTGTTATTTAAATCGTATCAAGTATTAATAAAAGGAGTGAAGTAAAATTATAATCTGTGTAAGCCTACATTCTTAAGTTGCACCACAACCCTGCTAACAAAAACGTGTCTCTAACAATAATACTGACGCAGCCGAGGCAAACATAAATATACAATATTTAAAGAAACAGTTAAATTACAAAGTTAATATTTTTTTTTAACTTAGGGCAAAGGCCACCTTAAAGTACATTTGGGGCGAAATCTACCGGAAACTGTTTACTATACGTGCGGTTGCAACTACTACAAGTTCGGCTCCCCAACAGTTGAAATATAATACAACTCCTTCAATTAAACTACTTCAAATGGAAGAGAAGGAAACAAGTTCCAGTAAACATAGTTTCGGAAATTATTTTTATTATTTTTAAGGTCTAAAGGTAGAATCAGCTGGAAGTTAGTACGAGGGACGACAAATAAGTAAGTTTCCCTATTTTATAAAAAAACATTACATACAATTGATCATGTTGAATTAATTTTATTTATATTGTACAATCCTTCTGTTACATAGTCAACATGTTTTTCAGCCAGTGTTTTACCAGGTCGAGTCCTGTGCTCGCAACCATCCGTTCACTTCTGATTGATCTTCGTCATGGTGTTAAAGTGTTTACCTCCAAGATGACCTTTGAGTTAGGGGAACATGCGAAAATCACTTGGGGAAAAGATCTGGTGAATATGGAGGATGCGAGAAAACTTCCCAGTTGAATCTTCTGAGCTCCGCCTGGGTCAAGATTCAACTTGGAAGTTTTCTCGTATCCTCCGTATTCACCGGAGCTTGCCCCAAGTGATTTTCGCATGTTCCTCCAACTCAAAGGTAAGCACTTTTAACACCGATGATGAAGTCAAATCAGTGATTTGATTTTATAAAATAGGGAACTTTTATTGGACTACCCTCGTATATAGTTGTTTTAAACTAAAAGAAGCATACCCCAAAAGCTTCAATAAATGGTGGTCCGCAAATTAACCGTTGTCGAGATAATGCACATTTTCTGACGCGTTCAAAATACTGTCCATGCATCGATCGCAGTACAGTTGAGATATCAACCTTGTAAAGTGGTGGATCCCATAGGAAATACACACCTCATTAGCAGTTAATGTGAGGACCAAAGTTTATTGGAGATTGTGCGGCTGTTTCTGTTTGCACTTAAATACTGAGATTGCTTCTTGGTTGATAAATTAACTAAAATTGTTGTGCTGTATATTTGTTTTAGTACTAGTATGTAGGGGCCCCAACCAGCAAACAGGTGCCATTATCTGGAACCGGTTAATTTCTGGACCCATATTTACTGGTATGATTTTGTTTCTCTTCATTTTTATTTCTCATCCCACATTTTGAAGCATCACTTTTGAAACATTCTCTAGATGTATATTCTTACTTTCTCTACCACGCAAATAGTAGCTGGAGAATTGATTGAGTTTTATTTATGAATGCGCTTTAACTGCTGCAGCCCTTAGCGTCCCATTCTATATTGGGCGTGAAAGACCTGTAATTTTGCTCAGAGGCCTCTTTATCAGGCTTGAGGTTCTTTTACGTGCCGTAAATCTACGACACCGGACCACCGGCTTTACTTCCCTTCCGAAGGAAGCCATGCTAAGGATTTTTACGCTCTAAAAAGTCCATCACTCTCCGCCGGGTTTGAATCTGTGACCTCGGGAACTAGAGGAACCAGAGGTGGAGAAGGTACCTATTGCATTCCACCCAAAATTTGATATCGAGATTTCACCGGAAATACATGTTTTGTGGCCCACTGAGTCTAAAAGTAACATTTTAGAAAAAGTGTGTGTGTAATTGTGAACAGTATAACTCAAAAACTAAAAGTCTGATAATTACAAAACTTGGCGTTTAAGTTCAGTACATTCCAAAAATGCGACACGAAGATTTTCAAGGAAATCCATTCACCCCAAACTACTGTTTACATAGAACATTTTACGAATTATCCATTTTATTTTCTGAAAAAAATGGCTCTAACGATTTTGATTAAAATATCATATAGATATTAAAGATATCTGCATGGGAAATAAAATGTATATCTTGATTTTTTGGGGAATAGCCTGTGAAGTCGTCATTCGAAAGGAAATTTGTATAATCTTACATAACTAGTAAGCGATAGACGCAAACGTACTACACAAAAAACGTAGATCTCTTTAAAACACACAATTTATTTCAAATAACTTTTTTTGTAGCATCAGCCATTTCCGAGATATCCGTTATTAATGGTTCGAATTGTTCATTTTTTCTAGTCCTGTCGATTTTCAGCTGTTTCTCGCGATGTCACGGAAAGAGTATGGAATTTGAAGGCCAGCTTATAGCTTCGAATTCTAAAACGATTATCGCTATTCCCTTTGTATAACGAAATGTGTAATGCGGCTATTTCCGGAAAGGTATATCTCGATTAAAATGCAGTAGATAGGAAAGTAAATTTTCGTAAGAATAATTTGTATACCCACCAATAAACGATAGAGGGTAGAGAAAGTCATGGGAATGTAACACAGGGTTTTTTTAACAGCAAAATCATCTTGGACAAAAATAAGAGAGAGAATCCGTTTCTTTGTAATACGAGACAACAGTCAGTAACGAAGTGAGCGGTATGGTCTTTGAAGATGTCGCTCGGCGTCTCAGCATTCGTAGTGTCCCTAACAAGGACATGCAGATTTCAGGCTGCCCTTTGCTTTATGCTGCATTAATGCCGTCCGCTTTCGACTTGCCTTCTGAGTTTGGCAGTGGCGTAGCTTGATACCGTGTTCTGGGTATACTAGATTTTAAATGATGTACAAATTCCCATACAGTAATCTTTCCTAAAATAGTGTGAAATTCTCTTTTACGATTCTATTATTATTATTATTATTATTATTATTATTATTATTATTATTATTATTATTTGCTGTTTTAGTAGTCATTTGCATCACTACTAATTGTCGAAATTGACTGAACATACATTTTAAACTAGATTATTAAGATATAAATGTGTAGCTTTACAAAATGCCATTGTATGGTTGTAAATCATGAAAACATTTAGGTACTCACTTAAGAGTTTCTTGTATATAAGCTCCAGTCGGCGACTTATATTGCAAGCTTTTCTTTCAGTGTTTTTAATACTTGAAATTCCTTCAACACTCAATTGCTTTTCCCCGCCAAAAAGCAAATTACGAAGCAACACACTTTGTTATGAATGTAACTGCCAGTTAACCAATTACATTTACTGTACCAGGATGTTTGAAACGTCCGTTTTTGGTTCTTTTCCTGGAAGACAATACCAAGCTTAGGAATTGGTCTTTTGCCTTTCAGTTCACACTTTTTCTCATAAGATAGTGTCGAAAACTGAGTTTTTAATAAGTAATCCACTAAATCGATAGAATTGTCCATATTTCTAAAATCATAAATAAAACGCGCATCATCAAAACAGTACACAGGTCTGCGTAAAATTAACACTTTACTGCACTGCACGGTTGCACGCACATAATGCTGGTTCACCAATAACTGAGGAATGAGATGTTTGTTACACTGCCTTGTCCTACCCTTATTTTCCTGTTTCCGCACCTTAGAAGAGCAGGTACACAGAGACTAAACACCTCATTAAACGTGTTAAGTCTCTGCTGCTGCCTTTGTGCCCTTAATGCACAACAAAACATGGGCATGTCTTCCTACAACGAGAGGTCGAAATTTAGTGGGAAAAGCCATACAAGTCCACTCTTGACGAGACTTGCACTCGCTCAGCCATCCCAGTCTCTACTCGACTTTGCTGCCGCATCATGAGATTTCGAAGCTGCCTAAGTACGCAGCACTACAATCTGACACTTAGCAGTAGGGGTTGGGACGTTGGGGTAAGCAGCGGTGTAGGTGATTGTATTAATTAGTTTTTCATCGCTTGTTGGAGGCTGTCTTTATGTATATGTTTAAAAATTTGCTTAGTTTCTTGGCAATTTATTTACGCTACGCCACTGCAGTTTGGAGGTTTCACAGTGAGCATGCACTTATGAATATTTCTGTTTTTCTTTACGTGTTCAATACAAAGACATATAAAAACTTTCTCTCAAAAATTACGTGAAATATGATTCCATGGGACAAGAAAGGACGACGTTAATGCTGTTTAGTGTACATAAAAGAAGACGCCGAGGTGAACAGTAAAAGGCAAACAATAAGCTCGCTTTTACTCAGAAACAAAGTTAAAAAGGAGGTACAATAGCACAATTCTTTATGTGGCGGAAAGCGGGAAATCACAAAAAAGACTCTGACAGAAGTTCCTTTCTTTAGAAATGGAGTTTGAAAAGTTAGAGTTTGTCGACTTTACAAATGAAGACATTGTGGTAGAACATAACGTAGAAAAGTCACCGGTGAAGTAAATGGAGAGGAGATTGGCGTTATTGCTTCCCAAATAGGAATGCCGTGTGGTTGATAGCGTTAGCAAGTATTGAATATTCACTCTTCTTTACCAATGAGAGCAAGAATATTGAAATAAAATCTAAGGATACATTTTGATTCAAATAGAATTTTCGTAAGAATATTCTGAAATTATTCCGGTGTTTTTGCAGTACTCGAAAAGTTTTCCGAATCATAGCAGAAGAATCAACCACCACCAGGTTTTCGTAAATGTGTAATATTATTACCTAAAAAATCACCTATTTTGCCAAAAAAAAGAAAAAAAATCTTCTGCAACGATGCTTTGTGTAACATGTTAGTCGTCTTCCGTGGTGTAGTGGTTACCATACCATCCTCTAGTTCCCGAGGTCAAGCCTGATAAAGAGGCCTCTGAGCAAAATTACCGGTCTTTCATACCCAATATAGAATGGGACGCTAAGGACCACAGCAGTTAAAGAGCGTCCATAAATAAAACTCAATTTAATTTTGTAACATGTTGCTCCGTTCCTTTGCCTTATCAGTATCAATCTTATGTCGTACAAATGTCAAAAAGCATAAAACGCAATAGTTTGGTGTAGATCTGAAAGCAGGATAATAAAGAAATGCTCCATTTTGAGCCTCGTGTCATTGTGAGCTTTTATATTTGTTTTTTAATTTATGATCTCTCACTTGAGCCAAAGAGTGTAAAACCAATAGGTACTAATTTCCATCACATATTACTAAGGTAGTTTACCGCCTATATTTGTCGCCCTCCGTGGTGTAGTGGTTACCATGCTAACCTCTAATTCCGGAGGTCGCGGGCTCAAGTCCGGCGGAGGGCGATGGATTTTTTTCGGGCGTAAAAATTCTTAGCATGCCTTCCTTCGGATGGGAAGTAACGGCGGTGGTCCCGTATCGTAGATTTACGGCACGTAAAAGATCCTCAAACCGATCTTTCACGCCCAATATACAATGGGACGCTTCGCTTCGCTCGCTCGGTTAATAATAATAATAATAATAATAATAATAATAATAATACTCGTGTTTTAATTACTGCCATTATAGTCTCGTTGCATAATATACTATTATCGGTTAACACAAGTTTGTATGCTAGGAAGGATATTTCCACGTCTACAGAAGTTATTGGCCAAAATTTAAAAGCACTTTCTAACTCGGGAAATTTCTTCAGGAAGCGCTACGTTTTCATCTTCAAGATATTAATTATCCACAGAACACAGCACTTTAATGTCAGGATATCTCTTTAAAACACTGCACAATTTAGTCTTACCGTCAAACTGACTCTGAACCTGCATATGGGTATCTCCATAGTAAGGACATTAATTATTATTTTGTCACTAACGTGTTTAAATATTAATTTTAAAATTACTTTAAAAACACGTGTATTATGTGATCGATGCATAAAAATTATGAAATATGTAGCAGCATCGGTAATATGCAACTTGTCGCGGTAATCTGTTCGTGTTATCTTATTTGCTGAGCGCCTGTTATTGTTTTATTATTTTGAATTTTGGGTTCTTTGTCCTCCGGCTAGCTATTATTACTCAGTCAAGCAAATATCTCCAAGCAGGGCGTGTAAACGGAAAGGAGTTGTTACTAAAAGATAACACTGATAAAAGAATTTGTTTTTACACTTTTTTGCCGACACACTTAATTAATAGTGCACATCTGTAATCTTTATACACGCCTGACTGAAACTGTTATGTTTCCGAATATAAATACTGTCCTACACGTACTTCACATTTTGTAACTAACTTTACGACGCGAGAGATTCTGTAGAACTGCGTAATGTGTACTTCGCGAGAGATTGCTGAGAACTGCGTGATGTGTACCTCGTGAATGATTCTGTAGAACTGCGCGATACTTGCTTTTGGCTCAAGAATTTATACTCCCTCACCCCGATATGCCTAAACATTATAATAGAGCTCCTATTGGTTACTAAATCACGCCAACATTAGCGTCTATTTTGTCAGCCAATCATAATTACTAAAACATATGCTCTAGGGAAGATATTCTCTCCATTTCTAAAGAAAGGCACGCTGCCCTGACGTCATTTGTTTGTCTCTTCTAAGTGATAAACAACTCACCCCATCGCTTCATTGTTACCCGCTCCTATTGTCAGTTTCAGTGAGGCCGTGTAAACTTATTTCCTAACAATGCTTATAGCTAACAAACATCTAAAATCATTGTCATACAATAATGTTAATTTACACTACAATCACTCTGGCATTCACAGTGTTGTGATATAAAATACTGCCTCAAACTAAATGCACTGTAATACTTTACACGGGTAACGAATGGGATCCCTCTTTTGAGACATCCCATTTCAGGGATTAGCGACCCTGCCTACGTGAGCTCCAGGTTCCTCTGGCCCGGAGGATAGTCCCTGGTTTAGGGTCCCTTGCCCAGGGTCACGGGTGAAGTCCATAACGGCGGAGTAGGAGAATGTTGACTAAGCCGGCGGAAATGGCAATCCTCCTTTTGGGGCTAATACAACTGGGGTGCAAGAGGAGCTTCAGAGCCAAAGTGAAGGCAGTGCTCCTAAGGGAAGATACCCCCACAGAAAATCTAATGTGCTAGAGGCTGTGAGGCAGTATTTTTAACACTTAAATGATATCAGTCTAATTATATAATATAAAATTTTATAACAGCCCGCCTTAAAGTAATATGTGTATGTATAATAAGTTTATGTGAATGTATTACGTAGTTTTAACAATGTAGGAGCTGTGAGAATAGAAGCAAGCTGCTTTCTGTAGCAAACAGAATTACAAAGTAGAAGCCGAAAGTTGCTAGCAATGAGGTAACAATGAGACAACAATAAATTAGAAAGTTTAATAAAGGCCACTAATAATCCTTGGAACAATAATGTAATATTTAAAACAGTTTATAAATAGCCAATCAAAAACTAGAAAAGCTTTAAGTTAAATAAACGTATTCTATTGGAGTAGGCTTAGCCAATCAGAGACTTGAAATAGAGAAAAAGTACAAATTCAGGAGGTAGACGCTACAAGATTGCGTACCCGATCGGTACGGTAAGTGTTCAGTGTGAGATACAAAAATTCACTGCGGTGAGAATAATATAAAGTTTACGTGTTAAAAAGCACAATTAACAATAATCTCACAGCTCTATAGTAGGATACACCAGTGAAGTGTTATTTAATCGTGTGAAAGATTAATAAAACAAAGTTAAATATTATTATAATTTGTGTAAGCCTTCATTCTTTAGCCGCGCCAGCCCTGCTAAGAGATACGTGCTCTAAAAATACTAATAACGCTGCCGAGACATACATATATAATATTTAAATAAAAATTGAAATACAAGTTGATTTTTTTTAAACGTGGGGGCGAAGGCCACCGGAAAAGTAAACGTGGGGCCACCGGAGAGTTTGTACCGTACGTGGGGCGAACACTCCAAGAAACATATCTCCCGCAATTACCAATTAAACAACTTCAAGTTTGGCTCCCATAGGTGGACCTGCAACTACTTCAACTGGTAATCCCTTCACAAGAAATTCAAATTACTTTCTTCTCACAATAAACGGCGGATGGATTTGCGGGTAAACAACTGGCGAGAAAAAATGATAAACGATTTGACATGTCTAATTAGAACGTTGAGGAATAAAACAAGAAAGGAAACACGGCTAATGTTTTATGAAACAATGGCAGTTCCTACACTGCTTTGTGGAAGTAAGACATGGGCCATCAGAAAGAAAATGAAAAGCCGATTACACAGTGCAGAGATGAACTTGTAAAGGAAAACAAAGGCATGCACAGGTTAGACTAAGTACGAAATGAAGATATGAGTAGAAATTAATGTGTACTCAATAAATGGCAAAATTGAAAAATATCGGAACGAATGTAAGCAACATGTCTAAATAATGGCAAATTCCAAATTGCCTGATGTTTCATTTCACTAACCAAAAGGAAAGAGATGTCGGCCGAACCAGAAAGAGATGGAGGGAATAACTGTGAGATGGAACGGGTATTATGTCCATGCCGTGAAAAATAAGATGATAAAACTTTCCATACAAGCACAGAAGAACATAAAACACGTTGTAAAATGTTATTCCATATCGCAAGTAAAAATAAACGAAATATGCGTTTGCATACAAATCTGATGTCTAAGGTTTATTCCATTAACCTTGCCCCGTATCTCTTAACGGTCACGTGCACTAGTCACCCCACATAGGTTACCGCCGTGGAATAATTTGTTATGCGGTACAAAATAGCTCCGTATTTAACATGATCATTCACTTTAGAGAGAGAGCCAAAAAACTACGAACCGGCGGCGCGGTGTTTTTCCTGTCCGCGTCCTCGGCGCTCGTTGCCGTCTGCCGCTATCATAGAAAGACGCGGATGAAACCATACAACATTTTTAAAACTATTTTAAAGGCTTTACTTACCAACTTTATGAAAGGAGATGCTGAAACTGGCCACCGTCGTTGTCCATACATTTTTGGCACCTCTTTAGGAAACTATCCATCACTCGCCGTAGTTCACGTTGAGAAATGCTGGCAATTTCCTGGCGGATATTTTGTTTTAATTCTTCCAGGATGTGTGGATTTGTCTTGTATATTTTAAGTTACCCCAGAGATAGAACTCGCAGGGGGTTAGGTCGGGGGACAGAGGGGGCCACAAATCTCTACTAACAATTCTGTCCTCAAACACACTTTCAATTGTTGTAATCGAAACATTGGTCGTATGAATTGTTGCAGAGTCTTGTTGAAAAAAGGCAAAATCACGCTCCCTGTGTGTTAATTCTCTAAAAACAGGAGGCAAAATTGTATGCACGGGCTTTAACTTTTGACTCGAAAAAATGAGATTTGTGGCCCCCTCTGTCCCCCGACCTAACCCCCTGCGATTTCTATCTCTGGGGTAACTTAAAATATACAAGACAAATCCACACATCCTGGAAGAATTAAAACAAAATATCCGCCAGGAAATTGCCAGCATTTCTCAACGTGAACCACGGCGAGTGATGGATAGTTTCCTAAAGAGGTGCCAAAAATGTATGGACAACGACGGTGGCCAGTTTCAGCATCTCCTTTCATAAAGTTGGTAAGTAAAGCCTTTAAAAGTAGTTTTAAAAATGTTGTGTGGTTTCATCCGCGGCTTTTTAGATAGCGGCAGACGGTAACGAGCGCCGAGGACGCGGACAGGAATAACACCGCGCAGCCGGTCCGTAGTTTTTTGGCTCTCTCTCAGTAGGTGGGAGGATCTTTCGGTTTAAACCTGCCTCTCGGTATGACGAGAGCGTGTGTGTATCGCTTTTATCGCCTCCCCTTGCACTGCACACGGCTTGATTGTCAACATTAGCCAACCAGAGGAAAGGGGAAGGAAACACATCGCTAAAGCATACATGTCTGCGGGACAGGGTTTAGTTATTAGATAACCACCCCCATTTCTATTTAGCCCTTGGGATCAACCTGACCTTCCTTGTAGGCCCGCCCAGCCGATTATTCTTTACCGTTGCACAATCAAACGCCCACGTAACGTGATTGGTAAGATTGGTGCGTCTTTTGCAATGGAGTTACGCAAAGCAAAAGATAGCTGAGCCTATTGATTTGCGATTCACAAGGAATGGTCCAGCACACACTCTGTAACGCTTGGTCTTCATGGTCTACCGATTGTTAAGCAAGCGGATCCCCATACATGGTTTCCTTTTCTTCTTCATTGTCTCCTCTTTCCTGCCTTTGTTTGCGTCCATTCTGTTTCCTTACGTTTAAGATAATGGCGTCTTTTGCTATAAAGTCACAGGATGACCCAAATAGAAGGCAGCAGAAATCCTGTTCTTAGGCATATCGTCGCTACCTTCAAGTACATCTTTGATGTTTGTACATTAACATCCTTAAGGACGCGAGAGAAATTCGTTGCTCTTACTTTCATATTTACCGAAAAATTTATGATAAAGTGTACAAATAAAAGCTCGTTTTGGTACGCGTTATTTTACACCATTTATTACAAACTTTTTCTACTTTCAAATCTCCTATAATTTATTTGGATGTAGCTTATGATTCAGTACAGTGGCATAGCCAGAAATACAGGAGAGCCGAAAGACAAACTACTTTTAAAGGCTTTACTTAACTGTGTGAAAGTGTTGAGGACAGAATTATTAGTAAAGATTTGTGCCCCCCTCGGTCCCTCGACCTAACCCCCTGCGATTTCTATCTCTGCGGTAACTTAAAACAATGTGTACAAGACAAACCCACACACCCTGGAAGAATTAAAACAAAATATCCGCCAGGAAATTGCCAGCATTTCTCAACGTGAACTACGGCGAGTGATGGATAGTTTCCTAAAGAGGTGCCAGAAATGTATGGACAACGGCGGTGGACAGTTTCAGTATCTCCTTTCCTAAAGTTGGCAAGTAAAGCCTTTAAATTAGTTTTAGAAATGTCGTATGGTTTCATCCGCGCCTTTCTATGATAGCAGCAGACGGCAACGAGCGCCGAGGACGCGGACAGGAAAAACAACGCGCAGCCGGTTCGTTGTTTTCTGGCTCATCCTGTATATTAAAACAATTTATATCAATTCAAATGATAAATATGAATTAATCTTGAGTTGCAATATTTAAATAAATCGATTTTATATTCACAGATTAAGGAACAGCAATTAGAATTAAAATTAGGATAGGATGTTTTGCGCATTCTAAGCGGCAGCTGTGTTGTGACAAGAATTAATGATCACTGTGAAGTATTTTATATAGCCGCTGCAAGCCATTTTATTTCACTACAAATCAGGGTTTCTAGTTATGTTCTAAACTGAGAGATATTGCACTCATTTGGAAACCACTCAAGTCTAGCATCGGAACGAAAGCATGCATGGTTTTATCCACGCCATTTAATGTACAGGGAGCGCCAAGAAACTACCAACCGGCTGCGCGGTGTTTTTCCTGTCCGCGTCCTCGGCGCTCGTTGCCGTCTGCCGCTATCATAGAAAGGCGCGGATGAAACCATACAACGTTTCTAAAACTTCTTTAAAAGGCTTTACTTACCAGCTTTATGAAAGGAGATGCTGAAACTGGCCGCCACCAATTTTTTTCGAGTCAAGAGTTGACGCACGTACATATATGAATACAATTTTGCCCTTCCTGTTTTAGAGAACTAACAGACAGGGAGCGTGATTTTGCCTTTTTTCAACAAGACTCTGCAACAGCTCATACGGCCAATATTTCGATGAGAACAATTGAAAGTGCGTTTGAGGACAGAATTATTAGTAGTGATTTGTGGCCCCCTCGGTCCCCCAACCTAACCCCCTGCGATTTCTATCTCTGGGGTAACTTAAAACAAAGTGTGCAAGACAAACCTACACACACTGGAAGAATTAAAACAAAATATCCGCCAGGAAATTGCCAGCATTTCTCAACGTGAACTACGGCGAGTGATGGATAGTTTCCTAAAGAGGTGCCAAAAATGTATGGACAACGGCGGTGGCCAGTTTCAGCACCTCCTTTTATAAAGTTGGTAAGTAAAGCCTTTAAAAGTAGTTTTAAAAAAAGTTGTATGGTTTCATCCGTGCGTTTCTATGATAGCAACAGACGGCAACGATCGCCGAGGGCGCCGACAGGAAAAACACCGCGCAGCCGGTTCGTGGTTTTTTGGCTCTCTCTGTACACTTGTGTTGCTGTCACCTGCGATATTGTCTAAGATATGCAGCGTAAATACAGCGCTACCAGTGATACGATTAGGAAGTATCTCGTTCCCGCCAACCTAGAAAGATGCTATTACTTTACAAAGCTATTTTTGCTATTAATTTTTAGTTTTTTTTAGCAAGGGGGTTCCAACCCCGTTAGCTACGCTTCTGATTCAGTATTTATAGGGTGAGTTATAAGTTTGGGTTTCTCGGTTTAAGAATTTTTTACATTTTGTGACGCCATTAATAACTCGGTAAGAATTAACATAGAAAATAATTTTTAGGGATCTGCACATACTAAATATGTTTGGTACTAAAGGCAACACTTGAATGAAAAACTGATGTATAAATAATTACAAATATTTGAAGAAATAAAAACGCATGATTCTGCTTCAGAACAGTCAGCACAAAAAGAGAAAGAATTTAGAGAAGCAATCTAAAGTTTGTTTACAAACTTGCTTTGTAATGAAGGTGAGTGAATAAGGTAGTTTTTACATATAATTATTTTACAGTCATGTAAAATAAATAAGTAAACTGCAACACAGCTGCGATGCTACTTAGAGTTACATAAACTCCTGGACTGCACTTTGACAATGACCCTAGATTTTCTATTTTGAAACGTTACCGTACCACATACTAAAAATAGCTAACATTTCAAGTTGAAAGTTTGGCGACACTGAGTGAAAAATCCTACAACAAACCAAAATTTAGTTTGTTGCATAAAATGTTTCTCAAATTTGTACAGTTTTTCTTTTATTCTCTCTCCCCCTTTTCCCCCCTTTCCCCCTTCCTTTTCTTTTCTTTGGTTTTTATAACTGCGCTGTTTTGCAGCTACAGTAGCCATAAGGTCTTTCCTTTGGAAGTCTTAGCCTTTTAGAAATGACTGTTTTCTAAAAATTTAAATTTCGCATTTTCGAAATGCTCCTTGTGAAGCAATTTTCGCATGTATTGATTGTCTTTTTTTTATAAACATGGTTTAGTGTTTACTTAAAATTGGAGTTAAGAGTTGTAATTATGTTGTAGATAGTAATCGTATGCATATAATTAAAGTTAATAAATTATTATTATGATAATAATAATAATAAAACAAAACACAATCAGATCAGTCAATGTCGTTAGAGCCATTTTTGTGAAAACCAAACATAACGAAATATTTTTCATGTAAAGGGTATTTTGGGCCTCGAGGATTTTCTTGAAGAACTTTCTGTCACATCTTTGGAGGGTGTTGAACTTATATACCAAGTTTGGTATGTATCTTACATTTTGGTTTTGAGTTATGCTGTTCACATACACACGAAAGTTTTCCCAATTTTTATCATTCAGTGACCGCAAAACATATTTTTCCGGTAAAACTTTGATATCAAATTTTTGGGTGGAATATAATACTTAATTCAACCATCTCGGTACGTGGTAGACAGAGTAAAAATATCCTATGCATTCTGGCAGTTAGGTCTTGTTATATTTCGTCCTTGCATGTGATGGGCCTTACCAGATATGGAAGCGTCCGATTACGCTTAGAACATTGTGCAAGTATTTCTGCATGAAAAATTAGATCACTAGCAATGGTTTTACATGTTTTACCGCTAGGGACAGAACTCGCGTGACTTAAATCCCTAAAACTGTTGAGATCTTCAAATTTCGAGATGTCCTTAAACGACCGTACAAAGAAAACACAAATAAGAGCATATGTCTGTGTTGGAATTAAAGGCAAAACTACCGTAACATAAAAGTCTAACCGGATCTTATAGGATGCTCATTAAGACGACTCCGAAGCCGACAGATCACGGTTCAAGTACTGTGCGCATATTAGAGAAGTCCGGATGTTGATTGTGTGACTTTTAATTCGATCCGAGATTTACGCATGTCCGAAGGTATGGTCGATCTGTCTGCCTAGATTCAGTTCTCTGTCAAGACAGTTGCTTGCAGTGGATTGTTCTAAGTGTGTTATAACATGCCACATTAAAGCAGATGTAGGGGAAAGGTCCCTATATTGAACCATTTACGCCAAAATAGTAAATAATAATTATAATTTCAAATCAAAATTTTCAGAAACACAAGCGTTAAAGTGACAAATCCTTGCGCTATCAATGTCCTCAACACAATTTAAAATTAATACAATTATCAATTAAATAACATTTAAAAAGTGAGATGGTGTAAATCGGTTCAAATTAGGAACGTAGTCCTTAAATTGAACCAACCGTGTCTTAAAATGAACCACATACTTTTAAGTTTAATTAAGTTTTATTAATACAAAATACCCATGTTTTATTGTGCATTCAAAACAAATATGCTATCAGCAACAAAAGTAGAATCCAAAATTGTGATAAGAATAGCAATTTCCTTGAACATTTTGAATTTTTATATAATGACAATCACTTGGTTTTTGGAATAGGTATTATTTGCAAATATAGTTTTTACTAATTTTTACTCTCATACAAAAGAGTCCAATTATACACAGTCTTCACAATAAAACACTTTCTTCTTAGCATTAACTATGCACACTTTTGGTGAAGCCATATCCTACAACTCATACACTGGGTCATGTCCATCATTTCAGACAATTCACATTCACATATTCATGTCAGCCACTGCTTTTACATGATTTTTTTAACTTAACATATTATATCGATATTTATTCACAAGATGTACTATTCACAGTTGAACAACCCTAGAACTTCAATAGGTTTCCTAAATTGGACCACTTCAATATAGGGTTCAAACAGTGGTTCAATTTACGAGCCACGCCATTTTGGAGGCTTTAGCATCTATGTGACTAGGAGAGACGCTGCTTGAAAAAACGTATGCATGAATATTGTTGCTAAATAAACACTTTATAACATGTAATATATAGATCATCTCAAATTTATCTAATTGGTCCTATAAGCTTAGCTAGATGAGTCAAATATTACTTCTGAAGCACCAAAAACACACAACACTTCATACAACTGAAACCACAGCTCAGAATGCAAAGTCAACAACTCCAAGCATTCATAGCTGTACACGCCACGCTTCTACTAAAATTATGGTGCCATCTGTCGAACAGTTTGGAAAATATCGGAGCGGTTCAATTTAAGAGGCGGTTCAAATTAGGGACCTTTCCCCTATATAGCTTTGTTAACTTCGTAGTAGCATAAATGAACTATTTTACAAATCCGAGCTAGGCTCACATAACTTACTTGTGTCATCTCTACAAAATGATGAGATATTTAAAACATGACCCTGTTTTCATAATTGGGTCAAAGTCACTCCAGTTTAAAATATACAGCGTGGACCACTGAAGTTGAAACTGCACAATTATCTCTAAAACTAAGCGTTGTAGAAAGAAACGTCTTGAATAAAAGTTGCTTGATATTATGGGGGAAAGTAAATGCCAATATTCGTGTTTTGTTTGGAGGTCATTATGAGTCATTTTAGGGTCAATTTAATTTTTTAAAATGGGAACCTACAATTAGGGTTAAATTAAATTGACCCTAAAATGACCATCACAACGTCTTCCAAATAAAACACGACTAGTGGCATTTACTTACCCCCATAATATCAAGCAGCTTTTATTCAAGACATTTCTTTCTACATCGCTTACTTTTGGAGATATTGTACAGTCTCAAATTAAATGGTCCATCCTGTATAAACCAGTTAGACATTTGAGATTCTGGATATTTAATAATAACTTTATGATTACCACGGGAAATAGTGTGTTTCCGATTCCATAAAGCATAAAGAATATACACAGTCTTTGTAATATTAAACATTTAACTATGGGCACCGGGGTAGCGCAGTGGTTTCGTTCCAGCTCTCGTACTGATGGTCCGGGATTCGATTCCCGGCTCTGGGGTGACGATTTTATCCACGCCTTCACTTCTGACTTGCTGATGTGAAGTATCCCCAAGGCCCAAACGTGTTCGGAGTCCACGGTAAAATCTTTAGGTTCTTCTCATTTCACTGCCATCATCATCACCCTACCATCGGAGGCAACGGATTCCGCCCGGTGGTGCCTCCACCTCAGAAATGGGTCCAGTCATCACTTGGTGGAATGAGGTATCCCCCGAAGGTCATTGGGCATATGGGGAGCATTAAAAACGAGACATTTAACTGCTGTTTCGTTTCTACAAACCTCTGAAGAAAAATATTTTATTACCGGTTTAAAAACACCACACGAAATAGACATTGCACACCGAGAGTGAGGGATTAGGAGAGATAATGGTAAAGGGCGGTGAGAGAGAGAGAGAGAGAGAGAGAGAGAGAGAGAGAGAATCATTTCTGCATTGAAATAACTCAAGCGGAAATGCGGATTCTACCTGTAGCGTCGAAGAAAATTTAATTTGAGTTTATGGAGCAGAAATGCTTTTAGGCATACCCAATTTCAAGCAGACACATGTTAAGGCGATGCATCAGTAAAATGTAAACATGACAAACATTTACATTTCGTTTATTAAGCTTACACCTTGCGCTTTCGTGCAACGCAGTTGTTTCCCAATACCAGCCATTTTAAACCTGCATATTGCCATTTAGATAAATCACAGTTTTAAAGTTCTAGTCAATTTTTCTCACTTTTTTCAGCGCTGTTCAGTATACAATATGCACTACGTACTACAGTTTTAATTTGAATGCTTGAAATTTTCAGGAGAACTTCAGATAATATGGATGTAAACATTTTATGAAATAATTAATAATATTAGGTATTTAATTTACATTTAAATATTTTCCTAACTGAAGTTAGAAACAAAAATTTTAGGGCAAATACAATAAATTATTTGGTGCAAGGAGCATTTTGTATTGACATATAAAATGATTGAACCACAAATTAGTATCTCAAAACCGGTTTGACAACGCTTAAAATATATTATGTTGTCTAATGTTCTGCATATGTAATAAACATTTCAAGATAATCAAAGGAAATTTGTCAATTTTTAGTTTTTCACAGAGGTGTTGTTTACACTTGAATTACGTAAATAAACGAACTGCAGGAAAGAAACAAACACAAAACCAATTTTGAATCATTGGTAATGGAACACAGTTGCTGGTGAAAATCGTAATGTAACCATACGTAAGCGGATTTTGCGTGTAATTCGTTCACTCAAAATCGTAACATCTGCCTCACGTAAACTGTTCCACAGTGCAACAGCATCGATAACTGCAGAAGCAACTATGAGAAAGCAGATCTCAGTTGAATCGTTTTATATGTCAGAGGCGAAGTCGATAAAGATAGATTCGATTACACCAGTGGTTCCTAAACTGGCGCCATCTAGGGTTGTTACAATGTTTATCAGAAATGGTTATATTTGGCAATAATATAGAATAAACGAAGGCAACTTTCACAATAGCACGACAACCAGTTTTAACGAAAGATACCAGTTTATGTTCGTCTGAAGGGAAACTTAAATAAACATCTGGTTTATTTAATTTCACTCACGTTAATATTACAAGAAGAATGTTAAAAACAAACCGAATTCAATTACTGCACAGAAACAAATCGTAACGCACCAAACAGTAATTTCTTACACCATCGCCACCACCACCACCACCACCACCACCACCACCACCACCACCACCACCACCACCACCACCGCCGCCACCACCACCATCACCACCACGTAATATAGGTAAACAAAATTATGGTGAAATTTTTACTGATACTTATCACAATAGGTAAATACGGTTTCCATACTGAAGTCTTTAAAATGCAACTGGATCATTATGTAAATGGTCCCACCACGTGGTTAAATTGCTAACAGATATAAAACGAAACACAAAACTATTTTAAGAAACAATTAAAGCGGTATATACTGAACACTCCTGTGTATTTAATTTGTGAGTAGAATTGGTGTTTATGTTGTGTAATTTAAAATGTTTATAAATTGAATGTGTTTATAACGATATACTCTGCTGTAATCAAACTTTTGTAAGTAAATCACTGAAGTGAAATTGTTCCCTCGAATGCATTTCTTTTTTAGTTTAACGAAAATGTATGTCGATATTGGATTTTTTTTTATCAAATAGACGTTATGCTTTTAATAATATCATGAATGTGCTTAAGATACCCACAACTCGTGTTGCCTAAAGTAATAGGCGCTTTGGAGAATCTAAACTCCTGATATGCCGGCAACTTCTTTGCTTTAAATGTGCAGCGGGACGATCTACTCTACTAATGTCGCTTATGATAACCATCGTTAGCTTTCACCTTTAGAAGATCGTCCCGCTGCACAGCTAAAGCGGAGATGAAGCCAATATATCAGGGGCTTAGTCTACAAATATTATTCCTTCAAACCATCTATTACTTCAGGCAACACAGCTAACCGAGTTATACATATGTATCTGCAGTACACGTTTATTTCCAAGTTTTTTTACTCTAGCGTTTGTTATGATTTTCATTGCTAATGCTCTAAGTAATGTATTATTACTTATAAAAATTTATATTCTACTAGTGAAACACTATTAAAATTATCGTTGGAAAAGAAAAACGCTAAAAGTTATGTTTAACGAACAACAAAAGCTCTAGCCTTGACAAAATCTGGAATTTGCATTTCATATTTCACAAACTCAAGCATACACTATGTGTTGATTTTTTAAAGCATAGTTTTGAGTGCCTTCTTTAAATGTTCCAGTACCAACCAGGCCTCTCAATGTGACTGTGGTTAAAGTGACCTCCAACACCATCAAACTCTCCTGGAACGAACCAGAGCATCCTAATGGTCAGATTACAGGCTATCGACTCTACTTCATGCAAGCCAACTATACTGACGTGAAGACTATTCGCAGAACTGAACCACATATGGAATTTGATCTCTCAGGCCTGAGTAAGTGTAGATAATTTAATTTTTCTTTTTTAATAAGTTAAGAAATAAATGCATACTCATGCTCCTGTAGAGAAATAAGGGTTTCTGATAGTTAAAGATTGCACAGTTAGATATTTAATAAGGAATATTTGCCTCGATTAATCAAATTGGTTTATTCCCTTGCCAGCTGGTAAGAGTGGACAAGGGGTGGAAAAACACGAAAGAAAACTTGCTCATGAGAAAATATTAGGTGCAGGGCGAAAATAAATTAATTGAATATAAGTTCAGAAACAATATCCATGCTAGATCCTATTTACATTTCTTGATTCATTATGTGATATGCAAGCTGTTTTGTTTTTGTGTGGAATGCTATCATAGTGACGTGTAACAAAATTAAATTAAATTGAGTTTTATTTATGGACGCTCCTTAACTGTTGTGGTCCTTCATACTATATTGGGCGTGAAAGACCGGAAATTTTGCTCAGAGGCCTCTTTATCAGGCTTGAAGTTCTTTTACGAGCCGTAAATCTACGACACGGGACCACCGGCTTTACTTCCCTTCCGAAGAGAGAAGTACTTCCCTTACGCCCGAAACAATCCATCGCCCTCCGCCGCGTTTGAACCCGCGACCTCGGGAGACGTGTAACAACCACCCCACATAACAATGCTCGGCAGAGATCTTAAAGGGCACGCGATTAGTGTTTATAGAACTCGGGAATGATAAACATACAACTTTCAATATTGTTTTCTATCTGTGAAAGATAAATAATTTTAGCTTTTAAATAACTTTAAACTGTAGTTTATCGGGAATACTGTGAGTCAGTTAGGTAATTTAGTGCCGTGCCGACATGTTGCCATGTGTAGCGGGGTTTGGGAATGGGAAAATAATGGTTTGTAATGGTGCGGTTCTTGGTGGTTGGATTGTTGTTGCTGCCGGCTACTCAGGTAGAGGAATTTAGGTTCAGGAGTCTCTTACCTCAGGGAGTGTGGATGGGAAATAAATGAAGTTCACTTTCTCCTCTCAGATGGCCCGTTTATTGATGATCCACACTGATGTCCTCGTACGAATCTCCTTTCCACACAAGACGCGATTTTTGCTGTCACCCCCGCTACTGTTTCCGTGTTCTTACCCTTTCTTAATTACTTTGCGAAGTGGAAGTACGTTACAATACTATGCTAATGACTTTTCCTTTCGTCAGTCCCTAGCTACCCTGTTCCTCACGGTTGCCTTAAACTGGTTTTCAATACATAAATATTTACTCGAAGACCGCTACACTGTTTCCCTCTTTAATGCAAGATATTTTGAATTTCTAGATCTATCTTACTTTCCCTCACGTTTCCTACACGAATCTATTTCTTTCCCACCAAATCATCTTCTCTCCCCGAAGTTTCGACACAGAGTCTTCTTCTCTCCCCGAAGTTTCGACACAGAGTCTTCTTCTCTCCCCGACGTTTCGACACAGAGTCTTCTTCTCTCCCCGACGTTTCGACACAGAGTCTTCTTCTCTCCCCGAAGTTTCGACACAGAGTGAGTTATCTTACGCACGTATGAACGTCGCTCTGCCTCATAGATAATTTTCTATTTCACGCCTATTTTCTAGTTTCTCTCTCACTTTTTGCTATTCACGTGACTTTCCTTCGTTATGATTGGTTACATTTCTGAATTTTTCCTCCATCTACCATTGGTTCTCAGTAACATCGTCCGAGCGTTGCTCGCGTCTAACATTACCAAATTATGTTCGCTTTACTGCATTTTCTGTGCGCTTGATTAACTTCGGTTTCCTGCCCGTTGTCTTGGCTTCCTGTGTGCACAACTCGGTTCCTATTGTCACTAAGCGATCTCTAACGTTCTTTTTCCTGTCCTTTCCTACGTCTGCTATCTTTATGTGATTTTCGCCAAGTTTGTTCGTTCTCAACTACACGTTTTATTTCATGTTCTTATTATTAATTAATATCTACCCTCTACGTTTTTTTCTCTCTTCGTGATTTCATTCCCCCCTTTCTCTAATTCTTAATGTTCTCTTTTATTCTTCCCTCATACTGGTATTCCTTCTTATTATTTTGATGATATGCTTATTAATTATTCTTCTTATTCGCTATTATTTATTATTTATTATTCGGCGGATCTTATCACTTCCCATGGTAGCTTAGCTGGTTAGAGCAACGGCACGGAAATCCGAAAATTCGTGGTTCAAATCCCGGCAGTGTCACTGAGTTTTTCAGCCTGATTCTGCTTGTTCATTATAGCGTGTTCTATTGATATAACCAGAAGTACTGCATTCTCAGGTTGTAAACGGGTAAAATGCATGCCTCTTTATGTCATGGTGTTGATTGGATAAAGCATATGAAGCAGCCATTGTCAGAGATTCAGTTTCATCCTTTTGTGAAAAGTGTAATTTTTGTAAGAAACACCAGAATTGTTTTAATGTTTTAACAAAGCGTAGTTATGTTGTTATCTCGCTCTTGCTAGAATAGTTAATTGTGTCGTTTAAACTGGGCACATTTATAGTTTGTTTTGACGTAAAGGAAAGGCAGAATTATGTAATGTTGTTGTGCAATAAGAGTCTGGCATATGTCACAATAAATTATAGTACAAGTAACTGTAAACTAAAATCATTGAAAATTTATCTTCTAACACATAAACTCTTTATCTTTTCAGAACCATACACCGATTATAAAATATGGGTGAAAGCTTTCACACACCAACATGAAGGTATATCCTCTGACTACATTATTCATAAAACAGACATTAGTGGCCCCAGTGCTCCTCGGATTGTCAACCTCACCTGCCACTCTCACGACTCAATATTTCTCCAATGGAAACGGCCTCAGGATTTCTACCGTTCAGTGGACTACTATTATGTCTCCTATAGGGATGAACACACTTGGGATTTTGAAGAAGTGGTTGTTGAGGCCACACCAGATCATGTGGACACAGCAGTAAGTATAAGATGATCGTATTGGTGTTTATTTATGTTATTAATGTTATGTTACTACCCACCACCATGTGCACCATCCTCGTTATACAAATCCTTCAAGGACCTTCAGCTTACCGCGGTAAGAATTTGACCGGGGTAATCATCGCACCAATGTTCTCCGCAGTTTAGGTGACCGGGGTTATCTGGCAGGCGCTCCCCTTAGTTGAGCGCACCGTTCATTGCAGGTAAACTCTACTGAACACTCCTGGATGTACATTGTGTCGTCTGTTTTTCACTTGTTCTACCTCTTTGTTGAAGCGCATGCATGTAGTTCAGCGTGCAATTGAGGAAAGCAAAAGCAGACCCAAGTTCCTCCATTACCTTATTAAATTTAACATCAATTCTTAAGAAAAGATAGAAAGTACAGAGATAAAAGCTATAACTTTAAGATGGACACGTGGGAAAAGTTGCCCTTACAAATGATTAGAAAAATATGCTCAACTATTATAGATGTTTTTTCTTTCTTTGCACACTGCTAAATTCCAGTTAGCTTAGCCGATATTCACTGAAAGACAGGCAGAAAAAAGAAACAAAAAATACATTGTTCCCGAATAAGGTTTGAACCCGGAGCCTTTTGAATAAGGGGCGCACATGCTACCCCGACTCCATGATGACGACTTTAGATTTTAAATTTCGGTACTGAACTCTTCAGGTTACCGGATTCCTATACCTGTGCAATCAAGTATTTAATATTCCTGAAAATGTAGTAGGCGACGCCGTGGCGGCCCGGGTTCAATCCCAGGGACCGGCATGTGGGATTTGTGGTGGACGAAACGGCGTCTGGGCGGGTTTTCTCCGGGTTCTCCGGTTTCCCCCGCCATTCATTCCACCAACTGCTCCATCATCACCTTTCCTTTCATCCATTTCATCAACATTTCGTTTCATCTACTTCCTTCATCCCATACCAGGCATCGGGCTGATCACCCATCCTGGATGCTCTGTCTGATCCATGAGTGTCTGCTCCTCGACGGGCCTCTGACCCCAGGCACCCGCTTGTAAGTCCTGGGGGGGTGTAAGTCCTACATAAGAGGAGGGTAAACAGATAATGAATGAATGAATGAAAATGTAGTAATTGCACCAAATCCATTCATTACTCTCCTTATTTCTGCCTTGTTCTTGGAACTATGCTTCAACTGATATAATTGTGATATGTAACGCCGCGAGAGTGTGAATTTTCGTTACGTCTTAGATCAGGATATTTAAGGCACCTGTCGCACAAATAGGCCTTAAAGCATATGGAGTGTATCTATTCTTTGGAAATTCTAACCTATACCGTTCCGCCATTTTAACATTTCAGCACAAGTAACGTTGGAAATAATGAGGTCAGATTTAACCGCGGTAAAATCCTCAATAAACTTTTACCGGCGTCGATGCACCACAAATGACCGTTCACCACGGTAATGTCCATATTTTACCACGGTAAAATCTTGATCGAGAATGGCCATGTGCACCATCCTCGTTAAACCAATCCTTCAGGGATCTTCAGCTTACCGCGGATAGAGCTTGACCGGGGTAATCATCACACAGCGGTGCACCAATGTTCACCGTAGTTACCTGGCAGGCGCTCAACTTAGTTGAGCGCATCGCTCATTGCAGGTAAACTCTACTGAACGCACCTGGATGTACATCGTGTCGTCTGTTTTTCACTTGTTCTACCTCTTTGCTGAAACGCATGCATGTAGTTCAGCGTGTAATGGCGGAAAGCAAAAGCAGATCAGAGTTTCTCTATTATGTTATTAAATTTAACGTGCAATTCTTAGGAAAAGATACAAAGCACAGAGACAGAAGCAATAACTTTAAGATCGATACATGGGAAAAGTTGGCCTTACAACTGATTAGAAAAATGTGCTGAAACTTTACTTTTTTTTCTTTCTTTCCACACTGACTAAATTCCAGTTAGATTAGTCGATCTTCAGTTAATAAAAGGCAGGCAAAAAATAGAAAGAAAAAAAAACATTACTCCCAAACAAGACTTGAAACCGGAATCTTTGGAATAGGAGGCGTACACGCTACCTCGACACCACGGTGACGTCTTTAAGTTTTAGACTTTGGCACTGACCTCTTCAGGTTACCGGATTCCTATATCTGTGAAATTAAGGTGCATAATATTCTTGAAAATGTACTAAATCCATTCATTACTCCTCCTATTTCTGCCTTGTTCTTAGAACTGTGCTTCAACTGATATAATTATGACCTGTCGCACAAATAGGCCTAAAGCATTACAAATTACAAAGTACATTAAAGCAGCTCTATCAGGATGTATTCATTGCCGAAAATGGAGTGTATCTATTCTTTAGGAATTCTAACCTATAACGTTCCGCCATTTTAACATTTCAGCACAAGTAACGTTGGAAATAATCGAAGAAAACCGGCCGTTCATGGCCGGTCAGATTTAACCGCGGTAAAATCCTCGATAAACTTTTACCGACGTCGATGCACCACAAATGACCGTTCACCGCGGTAAAGTCCATATTTTACTACGGTAAAATCTTGATCGAGAACTCAGTATCGGTTGTACTTCTAATAGTGTTGTTGCCACTTGCACTTTTGGCAGTGAAACATGGAAGACATCCTGATATCTTCGGCCGTTCTTGCTTCGCTGTCTTTTGTATTGTTACAAGCGGGAGTTGGTTCTCTTCTAAACTTATGGTCGTGTTTTAAGGATTTCTTTTGTTTCTACATATAAGCTGTTCAACAGCTAACAGAAGGACTTTTTAAACTACATGGTTCATTTCAGTGAAAAGGTGAAATTTTTGAAGCAGTTTGTATAATCCACTTGTGATGGGTTCTGGAAAATCTGGTTTATAATTTTTTTTCCCCAAATTGTTTTCCCTCTCCTTTTATGAAACATGTAATGGAAACTAATGTTGCATTTGTTTCCTTACAGCTGATGCTGCCAAATCTGACTGTGGACTCCGTGTATGAGGTAAAAGTAAGAGGTGCATCTCGCAGTATCTTCAGTCGTAAGGATGTAGTGATGGGGGAATCATCAGAGTCCCGAAAAGTCAAAGTTCGAAACAATTGTGACCAGATAGAGAATTATAAGCAGAGCAGTACCCAAGAATTCAGCGCAGGGATGATTGCTGGCGTAGTCTGCGTTTCCTTGATCCTGGTACTTGCTATTGTTGCATTCGTCATATGGAGGTGAGAACATGAAAGAAAAATCTGATGTGTTACACTCACATGACTTTCTCTACTCTTGTACAAAATATTTTTACAAACGCTTATTCTCCATATGCTTCATATTAATCGAGATATCGAGATGTTAATCTTATTGCTAATTTTCTTGTAGATGTAAGGGGAATTGGTAGGCTTTAAGCGATAGTCAAATATTTTAAGAGCTGGTTGCTATGTGGAGTATTCCATTCTCCTTGCATTACCGGGACAAAAACAAAAACGAATAACGAATTTGAGAAGTGTAAGAATTGGAAAATTTAAGGGAATAACAAGCAATATCTCGAAAATGGTTCACCCAACAAAAAAAATGTATATGACATAAATTGTGTATTTTAACGAGATCTACATTTTTTGTGCAGTAAAATTTTGTCTATCTCTTATGGTTTACCAGTTATGCAAAAGTCGTTCACAATGAAGAATACTTTTGGAGACATTCCCAGAAAATTCGAGATATACATTTCATTTGTCATGAAAATATCTGAAACATATGATATTTACTCTAAATCGTTAGAGCCATTTTTGAGAAAATTAAAATTTTCGAAAAATCTTCCATGTAAAGGGTAACCTGGGGTGGGGGGATTTTCTTGAAAACCTTCGTGTCGCATCTCTGGAAGATACTGAACCTAAATACCAAGTTTGGTGTTTATCCGACTGTTCGTTTCTGAGTTATGCTGTTCACACACACACACACACGCGCGCGCGGACATGTTTCCAAAAATGCTTTTTTTGGATTCAGGGGGCCTCAAAACATGTATTTACGGTGAAATCTCGGTATAGAATTTTTGGGTGGAATACAATACTTTCCCTACTTACTATACGTAGTAGAAAAAGTAAAAATTGTGCATGCTCACAGTAGAGCTGTCTAGATTATCCCTGATTTTTGCTGCTGTATGTTCCATATTAGCTGTCTTACCCAGCATTCCACTGATGCATTCTGTCAGTAAGGGATTGAAAATAAGGGTAGGGGTGGCTTTTGGAAGTTGTGTTTAGCCTACAAATTTCAATCGTAAGTGCCCAAAGTTGTGTCTAGATTGGTCAGATGGTGCAAATTTGAACACACGGAGTTGAAAATGTCAATAGGGGTCGTTTTTTGAAGTTGTAAAGGTATCCTATAATTTTCACCAAGTCCTGTAGCTCAAGTATACAAATTTGTCCCCTGATTGACAAAGTACAGGGAGAGCCAAAAGACTACGAACCGGCTGCGCGGTGTTTTTCCTGTCCGCGTCCTCGGCGCTCGTTGCCGTCTGACGCTATCATAGAAAGGCGCGGATGAAACCATACAACATTTTTAAAACTACTTTTAAAGGCCCTCCCTCAGCTACCTTCTACATGAAACACATTTCAAATTTTATTATTTTCTCAAAAATGGCTCTAACGATTTTGATTAAAATATCATATATTAGAGATAGCTAAATGACAAATAAACTGTATATCTTGCATTTTCTGGGAATGCCCGGTGAAGTCCTTTTCATTTGGTTACACAAAAAATGTAGATATCTCTAAAACAACAATTTATTTCAGATAACTTTTTTGTGGCATCAACCATTTCTGAAAAAAAATAATTGAGTTTTATTTATGGACGCTCTTTAACTACTATGGTTCTTAGCGTCCCATTCCATATTGGGCGTGAAAGACCGGTAATTTTGCTCAGAGGCCTCTTTATCAGGCTTGAGGTTCTTTTACGTGCCGTAAATCTACGACACGGGACCACCTGCTTTACTTCCCTTCCG
Source organism: Deroplatys truncata (assembly GCA_030765065.1). Classification (NCBI taxonomy): domain Eukaryota; kingdom Metazoa; phylum Arthropoda; class Insecta; order Mantodea; family Mantidae; genus Deroplatys; species Deroplatys truncata. Next base: position 43,914,362 of record CM060990.1, read on the forward strand.
AAGGAAGCCATGCTAAGGACTTTTACGCCCGGAAAAATGCATCGCCCTCCGCCGGGTTTGAACCCGCGACCTTGGGAACGAGAGGCTAGCACGGTATCACTGGTCCAAGGAGGACGACCACCATTTCTGAGATATCTGTTATTAATGTAAAGTCATTTTGATTTTCAGTTGTTTCTTATGATTGCATGCAAAGGGTATGGAAATTTAAGGCTAGCATATACTATCCAGTTCTTAAACATTTGACTATTGCTATTTTCTTTGTATCTATAATGAAGAATTTCCTTTGTAGCTGTTTCTTTAAAGGTTTATCTTGATTAAAAAGAATAGATAAGGATTGTTTGTATACAAGAGAAAGTCATGTGAATGTAACACTTTTTTTCACTATTCTAATTCCAGATAAATACTGGGTTCCACATACATTTCTATAAAAACAGTCAAGTACATCCATGCGTGTGTTTCTCTTTATTTATAACAGCAAGATGAGCTTGGTTCACTGTTGAGAGCATGACTCATTTTCTTTTGCACTAAGTTATGATTTTTATTCCATTCCAGCAGTGTTCAAAGATAACGCTCCCTTCCCTTCTTCTGTTTCTCTGGCCCTATATTGCACTATTTTTCAATAGTCTATGTGCCTACACACATCCTGTTGAACTGAAGTTCTTATAATTTTGCAAGTAGACATAATCCCAATAACCCATTTCCTTCCACCACTCTCTTCCTTTATGTCTCAGGATGAGGAAGTTAACGTACTTGAGTGTAGATAACGGTAGGCTAAGAAAGCCAAACATGTCATGCTGTTGTGAATGCTGCTGGAATGTATTGCCACTGTGTTTTTGGTATGAATTAACTTTTATATTGTTTGAGAACTGCACTTTCCTTTTTGGACATACATTTTTATACAGCAAATTATGCTTGCCTATAAAATGTATGTTTCTTGGATATCTTTTTGTTAGTAATTGCATTTTCAAAAGCACCTCATGAAAGAATTTTCTGTTTAATGGTTAATACAAATGATTGAGGTTTTACTATACAGGGTGTGGAAAAACGATGTGTAGAAAATTGTAAAATAGAAAGACAGTAACCAATTAAGCATTTTTATATAAGAAGCATGTGTATAATAACTGGAGCACTGCATGAACATAACTGAAATATAACTTTATGAAATATCTTCATTTGCCAGTCAAAATGAAATAGGGTTGCTATAGGGTGAGACAAAAATTCAGGACTCTATCCCAAAGTATCATTATTTATTACTTAATTTTTATATGGTCATAAAATACACGCAGAAACTTTGCGACATATGTATGTACAAGTGCTACAAAATGTCATATTTAAACGTATCAGTAAGTTTGTTGCTTTATTAATCATTCTTATTCTCATACCAGTCATATGATGAAATCTTCTTTATCAGCACATTGTTTTACATCAGACATTCATGAAATTTCAACCAGGACATGCTATTCAAATTATATTGAACCATCAGAATTCTTCCAGTGGATTTAAATTTTAGCCTATTCCTGTCATCATGGAGAAAATTCTTTCCATACGTGTAGTATGGGCAGGCAAACAGAAATAGAGCTGGGCAATGTTTAACAGTTCTGAATATTGCTCACTGTTCTTACAAGAACTGAAAAGCTCAACCCATTTGTCAGTAGCTTGGAAGTTGCTGAACTTAAATTCAAAGTTCAATATTTAACCGACTTTTTAATTTTCAGTTATGCGGACACACACATGCACACACACATGGACCTTTGAAATTACATGAAATTGCTGTCAGAGTCAGGCTCATTCAGTTTTTCTTTCACAAAGTTTATTAAACACACTTACTGGTTGAATGCTAATGAGTCATCAACTTTGTAACAATGCTTCAAGAAGTATTGTAACATTAGCAACGAATTGAAACACTTGAGATCAGCAAAAGAATATACAACTTTTGTAAATAATCGAGACAAGAGATGTACCTAGCAATTTTTTGCCTTTTGTTCAAATCTTAGCAATGAGTGAGGTAACAATTTCTTCTAAAATGTCATTCACAGTAAGGGGCAGAAAGTTTTGGTCATTTCTCTCTTTTAGGATGTTTGCTACAAAGTTCACTTCATTTACAACCTCAATTACAGATACAGGTTCTCTTTATGTTAACTATAGATTTATGAAAGACATGAGAGTGACATATACATTCAAAAAATGGCAAGAAAACAAAGTAGCCGTGTTGATCGCCAGTCAACAAGAATGTAATAGTAACGATCATTATACTCTATGGTATTGAATGAATGGATTTATTTTACAATTTGTTCTACATGTTTACAATACATACAATGTATATTTGTTTATACCCCTACATCTATTGTACAATTTGTCTGGTGCTTGTTTTCTTATTGGGCCACTCAGATTGCATGGCTTCCTGGCCTTTTCGCTCACTGAGCGGCCATTGCTTCTCTTACTTTTCTATACCATTTTCTTCCCTTTACCTTCCTTATTATTCTCTCAGTTCTTGCTTTTGTTTCTTAGAGCCTTTTATTGAGTCAGTCATCTTTAGATTTTTACCCCAATTCCCCATTTTTCACACTTTCTTGAATTTCATTTATTGCTTTTGTAACCCTATCAACGATATGGTGCCTATCATAAAATCGTCTGTGTGTAATGAACCAGAACCTGGAAAATCCTTATCTCTTATTACTGGATAATGCTAATTTCTTATTTTTACTCTTAATATATCATCTATGAATAGGTTACTAATATGAACTCAGTTTACATCCCTGTGTTACTACTTTTTTCTTTTTTGGCATATCAATTTATTTCCTTTCCCTATTTGTTCTTTACTCTTTGGTATAAATTCTCGTGTTAGTGGTACAGCTAGTGTACAGCACAGCTTCTGTCTTGCAACAGAAATGCAAGAATAACAGATCTCATTATTCAGGACATTGAGGATTTGTTGAAAATCGGGCAGGACTCTTTTCCATTTGCAAAAATTCAGGAAAATCCTGCTTTTTAAGGGTGTATGGCAACCATAAATGAAATGTAACTCACACAACAAGCGTGTGTGTATTGTCTCAACTAACACAATCTTTTTATTTGTATTTATTGTGCTAAGAGTTTTACAAATTTGATTGTCTACTGCACTTTGACCCTGGTCACTCATTCAGTAGACAATCACTACAGTTTATTTACATTTTACAATTTCTTGTCAATAAATTATCTTGCTTTTTTTTTCATGTCCCATTTCCACTTGTTTTTCACTTTTCATTTATTGATTACTTAACCATCACACATTTGCTATAGCTTTCCATTCAAAGTAAGATGCTTTCCTCTTTCCACTGTCCAAAGCCATTTATTTTTTACTTTACACAAAAACTGTCCAATGCTTCTAGCGTCCTTGCATATCATTTCAATCATAAGTGTATTTCTATCCCCCTTCAACCACTTCTTATTAAAAAATTCTTTTCTCCAATTTTCTGTTCCCTGGCACTTAAATACTATGTGTTCAATGTCTTCATTACCACCACATATCGGACATTGGTTCTGAGGAATACCCTGTCTTAGCCCTTTTAGCCTCCATGCTCTGGTTCTTACCCATGCAATAGATTCTCTCTCTTCTTTATTTACTATGTCTATATATTTTTCCCTACACTATGTATTTTTCATTGGCCTATAACAAACTAATGAGCTCTTTTCAGCAATCTCACTGAACATGATTTGTATTTCTATATCTTCCAGTCTTTTCCTCGCCTTTTTCCAAAAAAATTTCACGTTATTTTCTCTCCTTCTCCACATATCTCCTAACCCATTTTTCTGCAAAATGTTCCGTAATTTACTTACCCATCCATCATTCATTAAGCTATTCTCTTGGTATTCAATACATTGTCTTAACACATCACTTTTTCCTAGATTTAAAGTTCTGAACCAAAGTTTCAAAGCTCTTTCCATTATCTTCCCCTTAGTTACTAAATGGATATAAATCCACTTTCAGAAAAGTAGAAGGAACATTATCGAAAGAAAATATTGAGATAAAGTGTAGAAAATCACACTCAATACATCACTGATATGCTGCGACAGACACGTCCCAATGCAAGGCACTGGCTAATGCTTTTGGATAGAGATCTGGTTGACCTGATTCATAAGTTACGCTGACTTAACATGCATGCTACAAATCACACTGAATATTCTCTACTGAATTATTATTTAAAAAATGAAACAGCTCATTTAGTACAATTACCTACTTGAACAAAATTGCATACAAATGTTCTTTGTTAAGATACAACAAAACTGCATACATACTCACAAGTTTACTAACAGTATTAAATTTGGATGCTAAAATAGTAAATAGCAAATCCTATAATAGAGGTACTAAGGTTCCAAAGAAACATAATTAGACAATAATTGATTATATGCAAAATTACAGCATTATTATATAAGTAACATTATTACACTTAATAGAGCTGGAAGATGGTTTCATCATTCAATTAAAGCTTTTAGCTTACCATTCCACAATCCTTTATTTTCACCGGTTTTCGTTGATTATAATTTATTTATGTTTCTTTTCCTAATTTATTTATATTATTGCTTTATCTGCATGAGATCAAGGAACCAGCTGTGCCATACCTTTCAGTTGTGTTGTTTTTACATTGACTGAGACCATTCCAGGTCAAGAATGATGCAGAAACACTGAAGTAAAATACCATTAAAGTTGTTGTTGTTGTTGTTCACCAATGGCACTGGGGATTAATTGATCTGCATCATTTTCCCTCTGGCTTCCCAATATAAAGTCTGTAAGTTATTACTTTTAAGGTCTTTGCATTTGGCGAGATGTTGTTTGTTCAGGATGACATCTTCACAGAGAGTGCACTTGGGTGTAGGTAGGCATCGTATCTTGTAGAGGTGTTCTGCGAGGCAATCGTGGCCAGTTACCATCCTAAATAAGGCCACTGCAGTCTTCCTTGGCATTTTTTGTATATCAACTCTATCTTTAATAGTCTTATAATCTTTATCCTTTAATTTATCTTCTTCATCAAGTCTCTGCTGTCTTTTGAAATGTTGTTTAATGTTATTTAATTGTTTATTTATTTCTATTTGTCCTACAGGTTTTATTTGTTGTATTGCACCTTTCTTTGCTAATTGATCTGCATGTTCATTGCCCAAAAGTCCAACATGAGCTGGGATCCATTGTAGAGTGACATGATTTCTAGGTTCATCTGCTTTAATTAATGCTTAGGCGTGCTTCCCAAGCCAAAAAAAATACCATTAAAGTTAAGAGTGCTTTTATGCTGAAACCTCATTTTCTGTAAAACTTTTTTGTGGAACATTTTAGAGTCACATCCTTCTTAAGAGCAACATATTTGAGATGTGTAAACAATGAGAAACTAAATACTTTGAAATAAATTTGCAAATTAAATACATTGAAATGGGTTTGCAATTTTAGAATGCTTGAAACTTTTGCATCTGAGTAATACCACATTTACTATGATGCAGTCATGAAGTCTGAGGTGTTTTATGCAGCTGGTGTGATTACAGCGCTCCTAGTGGAATGGATTTAAGCAACCAAGCAGCTGCTGTATTAATATGTTTGATAGAAAAGGACATGTTATTATGTGAAACGTTTATTAACACTAATAATATGGGACAAGGAGATGTTTGAAATGCTATAAGCTATACTAACAGTATGAAAAAGAGACCTTATTTATCCTCTTCCAATTTTGGAAAGATCCAGTGAGATAAATTCATGACATTCTACCTATATTAAAGTGAAAAATATAAGTTTAAATGACCCAGTTTTGGTTGAACACAATTTATGAATGAAAACAACCATTCACGGTTACAGTAAATGTCATTATGCCTACACACCTGAAAATCATAATTATTGCTATTATTTCTCATGTCTGCATGTTTGTGGTAGAATTTGTTATACTTGATTAAAATATTAAATTAAATATGTTCTGTAATGCTTAAATAATGGGAAAAAGGTGTTTATTTTTCCAAAACGGTCCTAAAGTGTATTTTGTCTTCTGCTGAGAGGATGTGCCCACCAGGAGCGCTAGTATCAAACTGTTGCACTTTCTTGAAATCCTGTTTCTTATAACCTTGCCCTGCATACATATACTCCTTCACACTGCATTTCCTTCCCCTCTCCACTGGTTGGCTAATGTACCTACACATTTGAATGGTGATGAACAAGCCCTGTGCAGTGCAAAGTAGGCGATATAAGCACTCTGTCCTGATAGATGCATGTGATTTCGTTATCCTGAGAGGCAGGTTTAAACTTAAGGATCCTCCCATGTATTTGTGGATAAGAATTTACTGTGCATTCCAGATATATTAACTCTGTTACATAATATATTTAATTCATACCATTATGAAAATATAAATTTGACAATTCTCTTTACATATGTTAAGATAAATGACCATGTTAAATAAAGAAATATTTTGTATTGCACAACAACCTATTCCATGACAGCAGCCAATGAGAGGTAACTAGTGGACATAACCGTTAAAGAGATATATTAAGAGAGAAAAGTGCACAATGTGCATAGTGATATATAGTTTATTCTTGTCATAGTGTTATTATTGATGTTGTCCTTTCTTTGCAATTTTGTACATGGTATCTTTCACAGTGTTTGTTGCACATTTTGCACACGCATTCTTCTTCTGGTTGGTGGAATCTTTGGTTTCCGCATAGTTTGTGATGGAACCCATGCATTGCATATCTTGTCACTATGTATCTAAGTTGGTAATTTGGCTGCTTCCAATCTGTTGTATAGAAGTCTGGCCATATAGCGTTATTCTTCTCATTTAGTAGCCGTAGTGTCTTCTCATAGGCCTTTGTATTTGGTAGCCAGAATTGTGCTCTGATGTCCTCGATGAAGAAGGTTTCTTTTGCTAGTACGTATGTTAACCTGGATGGTGCTGATTTCCCTATTCCTAGAATCCGTTTTAGGTAGCAGGCTTTGACTTTCTCAATTGTTGATAGGTTGGTGATTGTAAGATTGTCCCAGATGATGTTGTTCCCGTAGGTTGCTATTGGTGCTATGGCCATCTTGAATAGTGTTATTGCAGTGGCTAGTGAGATTTGTTGTGGTTGTTGGATGTTATATATGGCTTTTTTCGCTACAGTTGCTCTCCCTGTGAATGAAATTTGAAGGATGTTAGTGTTGTTTGTTAAGAGATATGGGGCAAAGTTATATTGAACAGACCTTGCATATTGAGCTTCATGACTGCAGTAGGCTGTAGCAATACTATGATAAACTCTAATGATTTTCTGGCATGTATAGTGAATACTAGATCATAGAGAGCTTTCAGAGAAGAAACTAAGTATGTGTATTTCTGGTTTTACAGGAAATGTCTGCATGCATCATATTACTACCTAGATGAAGCTCCTCGAGCATTACCACCTACACTGGTTGATTGGGACGTACATGCAGAGGATGGAGGAGTGAAGACTGCTATACCAATTCACTTATTTGCTAAGCATGTCGCTGATCTACATGCCGATGGCGATATTGGTTTCAGCAAGGAATATGAGGCTATTCAGGCTGCTGCTACAATGGAAGAATTCCCATCTGAGCACTCCCAGCACCCTGACAACAAGCAAAAGAACCGCTATCTCAACATCCTAGCCTGTAAGTTAATGCATAATAACAATTTTAATATGTGTATACCCATATGCAGGATACCTCTGTCAGAGCCAGCTACAGGAGTTTCCCCGCTCCAAGCTTTCAGATATAGCCTAAATTTTATCCGCAATGTCAGTCCTCCATGACTACTTATTTTTATTCATTCATTCATTATCTGTTTACCCTCCTCTTCTGTAGGACTTACACCCCCCAGGACTTACAAGCAGGTGCCTGGGGTCAGAGGCCCGTCGAGGAGCAGACACTCATGGATCAGACAGTGCATCCAGGATGGGTGATCAGCCCGATACCTGGTATGGGATGAAGGAAGTGGATGAAACGAAATGTTGGTGAAATGGATGAAAGGAAAGGTGATGATGGAGCAGTTGGTGGAATGAATGGCGGGGGAAACCGGAGAACCCGGAGAAAACCCGCCCAGACGCCGCTTCGTCCACCACAAATCCCACATGCAGGTCCCTGGGATTGAACCCGGGCCTGACTACTTATTTTTACATAACATATATATGTACCTGTGTGTGTGTGTACATATATATACACTAAAGTATACCTATATATTTGCATGTGTGATCGATAAATAAAACCCAAGAAGATATATATGTGGTGAAAGAACAAGATTGTTCTGAGCGAAAGATAAAAATAGGCAGTCACACAATGTTTTGGGGTTTACCCCTTCATCAGCAGATTAAAAGTGTACACAAAATGAAAGCATATTTGACAGTCAACTGCAGTGGTTAATAATAATTTTTATTATAGGGTATACAAAGGAGGGGAACACCTCATGCACTGCAATCTATCAGAAATCTATTGCGGCTACCAACCAACCCTCTCCCCCCCTGCCCCGGGAGAAAGGAATAAAACTATAGCGGCTTGGAACACTCCTGTTTATAAACTTGATGTTTATTGTTGAATACCTGCCCAGAATGTTTTAACAATAATCATCACTGAGGGTCACATTGAAAATGACGAATTCTGGCGCTTCATTTCTCACCAGCTTCATAACAAAAAATATCCACAAAGTCCGTTCCACAATTTGTAATTTCATCCCATTTCCAAATATCTTATTCATGTTTTAAAATTTGCCCCCTAAAACCTGCCACTGCATGGCTCGACCCCCACTTGAGCTGGCCTTGCCTCTGTAGCAAACTGACAAATGAAGTTAGAAGCTGCATACATGTCCCAAATCCTGAGGAAAGTTATTCAGTAAAGTACCTCTTAGAAGTTATATGCAGATTTACATTGGCTATCTTCTGTGTACATTCTGTTGTTGTTACTCTGTTCCTGCAATTAGCTATAAACAATGAAATGCAATATTGGATTTGCAATTGCACTTGTTTTTCAAGGCTTTCTGTATAAAGCACCTTAACTTTTTACCAATTCAATACATTTTTAAATCCTGAACAAATGTTAAACTTCTGCACAGTATAACATTTCAAAGCAGTGGTTGCAGCATTTGTCTAAAAGTTGTGAATCTTTAGAAGGTGCCCCGTTTAAACAACCCTTTATTTTGTACTTAAAACAAAAATGTTAAATGAGTCAAGAAAGTTCTGCAATCTCTTGTGTGCAGGATATCAAATCTGTACCTGCGCTAGCTTGCCTAAAAATTGTAAATTTTAGGAAGCCTCCATAAATTAACCCTAATTTTCTTTCAGTTTCAACCAAATTGAAGTGGTTTTTGAAACTTGGAACTTACACACAGTGAAGCATTCAAATATATTGAAGAAAGAGTGAGTCGACTCAAGATACTCTTTGCTCCACTTACTACATATTACATGCAGGACATGTTTCATGAGGCATTCCCCACCTCTTCCGCTGCTATGCATCGACTGACTTCGGAGTAGGATTCCGGTTCTCTGGTGCCATCTGTTGACCGATTGATGAGATCTCTTCCCGGTGGTATTTCAAAGTTCATCAGTTGCTCTTGGAACTTTTTGATGTATATTTTCTCCCACAAGCTTAATTCTAGCGGTTTCCTGACGTACTTTAGTAATTTTGCTTCCTTTTCTACTGTGTGGTTCTCTTTCCAAAAATGGTTTGCTACAGCAGACCTTTGTAACTGTTTATATCTGATGTTGCAGTAGTGTTCCTTTAGTCTGGTTCCAATGTTCCTCTTGGTCTTCCCTATGTATATTTTGTCACAATCTTTGCAGTTTATACCTTGTTTCTTTTCATGTAGAATACTATTATTAGTGCTAGAATTAAGCTTGTGGGAGAAAATATACATCAAAAAGTTCCAAAAGCAACTGATGAACTTCGAAATACCACCGGGAAGAGATCTCATCAATCAGTCAACAGATGGCACCAGAGAACCGGAATCCTACTCCGAAGTCAGTTGACGCATAGCAGCAGAAGATGTGGGGAATGCCTCATGAAACATGTCCTGCATGTAATATGTAGTAAGTGGAGCAAAGAGTATCTTGAGTCGATTCACTCTTTCTTCAATATAAAATTGAGTTTGTTAATGACTGCTTCTCAAACATATACAGAATGCAGAAAAACAATGTGCAGAAAATTGTAGAGTAGAGTGGGAGTGTCAAAATAAGAATTTTGAGGTTAGGAACAAGGGGTCACAGCTCCCTTGAAGTAAAAATAGTGAGATATATGTTGAAGTTATAGCATATCTACATTTGTTGATTCCTGTAATTGTAGAATTATTGTGTTTCTAGATGACCATACCCGTGTGCAACTGCTGCCGGTTCCTGGACAGAAGCGATCTGTCGATTACATGAACGCCAATTACATTGATGGTTTCCAGCGCTCAAGAGCTTACATTGGTACTCAAGGACCATTACCTGCTACATTTGACTGCTTTTGGCGAATGGTTTGGGAACAGCGTGTTGTGATCATAGTGATGATCACAAACTTGGTGGAACGTGGAAGGGTAAGTTGACAATTCACTCATCAAATCATAATAAAGAAACATAATTTCCATTATCTTTTTGAGGCAGTTGTGGCAATCCCTTCTATTGCTTGCTTTCTTATTTTTAAGCTTAAAATTAGCTCTCCATTGTACACTAAAGTTGTTGTAAATCATTGCTTGAAATTGTTACTAATTGCTTTGTCATTGGCATTTAAATTCCTGTGCCACAGCAGCATATTGCCCAATATCACTTAGAAAATATTTGGTAATTTCAAGTCATGGCTGTTCATAAAAGCACAATTTAATTTTTTCAAGATAATTATGATTATATTATTTTATATTATTATTATTATTATTATATTGTTTATTATTATAATTATTTGCAAGAGTTTAAACAAAATTTGTCTAATATCTGAGATGTAATTTGTTAGCAAACTTAGACCAGGTGAATCACCTACCCTTAGGTTTTTTTTTGAATGTATGCAACCAAGTGGCAGGTGTGTCTTATGTCCATTTTCATCACTTGAACTTAACAACTCATTTATACAGGAGTACACAAATGATTATGGTGGTTTTAAACTTATATTTTGACTTTCCCTACCATGTACATAGTAGCATGTGTGAGAGAGAGAGAGAACAGCATAACTCAAAAATGCGAAGTTGGATAAATTCCAAACTTAGTATTAAGTTCAGTATCTTTCAAAGATGTGATGTAAAGCTTTTCAAGAAAATCCCCCAACAGCAACTCCCTTTACATGGAAGATTTTTCAAAATTTTTGATTTTCTGAAAAATGGCTGCAACAATTTTGATTAAAATACCATATATTAAAGATATTTACCTGACTAATAAAACTTATATCTTGAATTTTCTGGGAATAGCCTGTGAAGTCCTCTTCATTCGGAAGGAATTCTGTATAATCTTGTATAGCTGGCAAATGTTGAGCGATAGATGAAAAGGTACTATGTAAAAAATGTAGATCTCTTTAAAATACACAGTTTATTTCACATAACCCTTTTTTGTGGCATAGGTCATTTCTGAGATATCTGTTATTAACGGTTCACATTGTTCAATACCTTGCAATTCCTTTAAAGTTCTGTTGATATTCAGTTGTTTTTTGCAATTGAGTCATTCAACATCAAACCGAACACACATAAAAGATCACTTTCTCTGAATTTTCTGAGCTTTAGTTTACGTGTTCCACACATAAAATAAATGAACACGTATTACTTAACATTTTTATTATACTTGCACAACGTTACATAAACGTAATTTATTCTCAGAATACAGAATGGTCAGGGATAAGAACAATACGTCATTTTGTAGATAAAACTATTGTTGTTTTCCTTATATAAAATACTATTTTTTCAAAATAGAAAAATAATCACTTTTTAAGTATATATATTTTAAATCGCAATATCATATTTAACCCCCTATTATTAAAATCTGAAAAAATACGGGAGGAATCCATGATATACCTTGTATTAAACCAGTTAATATCAAGATGGGATCTTCCTTAAAAGTACACTTTTAAACAGTTTATTTGTGTTAGCTTGTAGGGTTTTATGAACATAGACTGCTGACCGAGAGCTTTACACTGCAGCAGCATGCCACGCCGGCTGATGTGTTATGCAGTACGAGCGTGATAGACTTCCAGTGTTTGGTGTAACTTAGCAACTGGAATGTGATATTCTATAAAGCCTCTCTCCGCTGTTTCATTTTAAATGTTACTTTGTGTTCAGCTTTTTGCGTTAAAAGTTCATTCTTAGGTCTGTGTTTCCTAAAAGTGCATAATAAGGAAACTGTAGAAACGTAGCTGTGACTATTGCTTCAATCCATTTAATGTTTTGCATAACACAAGCAAGAAATCATTAAGCTTAGTTACCCGCAATATGCTTACAAACTTAAAAATGGAGAACTTAACTTTGTCACCAGACCTAAAACTATGTAATGTGTGTCGAAAGAAAACACCCAAAGTACCACCCACTGATAACAGTGATTGTGTGCTACAAAATGCCAATGCCGTGAATAATCCAGAAGTGGTTTTGAACACAGTGACCATTTTAAGGCAAGATACAATGTGAAAGGGATCCCTTGTATCTTAGAGCTAAATTCATGGTTCAATAATAACCAGATGGTATTCACTTGAGCCTGAAGGGGAAAAAGGGTGCATTTAAATTGTAGTTAAATTGCCTCCCATAGGATAAGATTGAAAGCTCGAATGCTTCTCAACTGTATGCAAAATAAAGTTACGTGTGAAAAAACTAATGCAACTAAAGTGCTGTGAATAGTTGACAAGGCATCCAATGACAGGCTACTGCTGCTGCTGCTACTCTCCAACCGTGCCGCACTGGTATTGCACTATACACCGCTTTCCAAGTTATTTTATATAAAACTAACTATACAGGATCCCATCTTTGTTTTATGTAAATATATACAAAAAACTACAGCAAATTTATTTATAATTTTTATAGAAATTTAAACTTGTGGGTAATAGGGATATATAGTTTTTAAGTGTTTGGGTTTTAAAAATTGACGTGAATAGTTAATTATATCAATTATAATGAATATTAAGTAAAATATTACATATTAAGCTTTGCATTGCACTTTATAGCATAACTTTATCACATATCGCTTGTGAGAATATTGTGATTTAAAAAGAATAGGAATTTAAAACATAACTTTGTTTTTGTAATCCATGAACAAAATTTGAAGTGAATCGGGGACATGATGGTCAGATTTTGTGAAAATTTGTGCAACTTAACATGAAATGACTCAGTTGCGTGGAAACAGTATGAAATTTTAAGGCCAGTATATAGCATGCTGTTAAACATCTCACTATTGCTGTTCCCTTTGTATCTTTAACAAAACGTGTAACGTAGCTATTTCTACAAAAGTTTATCTCGAATAAAATGAAGTAGATAGGAAAATAAGCTTTTGTAAGGAAAACTTGTATATCTACTAATAAATGTTATAGGGTAGAGAAAGTCATGTCAATGTAACACATAAGATTTCTTTTCTCTGTGGTATACAATATAATTTTGAATCGTAATTTAAATTGAAGAGGCTGTGGAAGTTTGAATTCTACATGCACAGATTTTGTTTTGTAGCTATTGTAACAAAATAAACAAAACATGGCAACTTCGTGCAAAAATTCATGCAACACAATTCAGTGGTTACAGTTCAGCGGACATATAGGCAAAGGTTTGGTCTTAATGCCCTTTCTAGTAACAGCATTCATAGATGGTATAATCAGATCCAAACAATGTGTATAAGGGTCTATGTAAAGATCACTAGATGACCACGTGTGTTACATGAGGATGTGGAGAGAGCCAGAATGGCTTTGGAGCATGGACGTAAAAGGTCTGTGGGGAAGGCAAGTCCAAAACTATAAATTTCATCAACAATTGCTACAGGTCTTACATCCTGAAGATTATGCTGTAGGATCAGTTACACCATACATGCTAACGTCATTGTGGCAAGAAGTGGACTACTAGCTGGATGTATGCTGTGTCACAAATGAATCCCATTTTGAACACTTTTAATTTGTGTTATGGTAATTTCCATAGTTTTTCTTCAATTTAAGCTATGAATCAAAGTTATATTGTATACTGCAGAAAAACATATAAGTTTAAAACTCCTATAACCTAGTCTGCATGATATCAGATGACTTAAAACTAATAAGTGGTTCTGACTCACTTTGTTATACTGATTTCAGAACTGCTTTTAGTTTTTTTCTATCACGTACAGTTTTTTCACAATTTCATTTCAAAAATATAGAGGTATAGAGATATAAAAGGCTCTACCACAGGATGGACCCTGCTTCAAGTACCTTTCCAAGAAATTTCCTTTCATTACACAAGACAAATTAAAGGCTGGAATTTTTGTTGGTCCTCAAATAAAGAAATTGATGAAGGATGAACATTTTGAGAAGACAATGAATGAGAGAGAAACAGAAGCATGGAACACCTTCCGATGAGTACTGAAAACTTCTTAGGCAATAACAAAGATCCTAATTACAAGGCTATTGTTGAAACAATGTTGGAAAATTTCAAGAAGATGTGTTGTAACATGAGTGTAAAGGTGCATTTTCTGCATTCACATATCGACTACTTTCCAGAAAATCTGGGACATTATAGTGAAGAGCAGGGTGAATGTTTTCACCAAGATATTAAGGAAATGGAGAGGAGGTACCAGGGGAGATGGAATGAAACTATGATGGCCGACTACTGTTGGATGTTGAGGAGGGTCAGTCATCTTCAAGGATCTGCAAGGAAGTCAAAGAAGAGAAAGTTTGAAAAAAACTAAATCAAACACTTTGGTTTCTTGTTTTGTTAAAATGTAGTCATGAAATAAATTAGGGGAGTTTTTGAGAGTATTCTTAAAACGTTTCTTGAATAAAAACTTATATTGTGTGAAATAGTATTTGAATACTTTTCTACGCTCATTAGTAACATTGTCAAAACATTACTTATTTTGTGTAAAAACCTGACGTGATAGAAAAAAACGGAAGTTATTTCTGGAATCAGCATAAAAACTTGATTCAAGAACACCTATTTTAAGAAATCATCTGACAAAAAGTTTGAAAATGCGGACTAGTGGAATCATTTGTGTACTGCCTGTATAGATATTTAGATATCTGATGACCCCTCACTCAGTAAAAAGGTGGTTTAACTGACACTGGTTTATCCAGGGTGACATCCATTTAAAGACATGTTACGTTTCACTGGATAAACTGGTTTTCTAGGCAGTTGTATAAACTTTTACTATAAGTGTACTTTGCTACCCTCCTCTGAAACTTCATGAGTGAAACACCTGTCACAGATGTCCATTGCCATAATCAATAAAAAACAAAATGGTGGATCTAAACAACTAAAAAAATGATAAGCTACAACCATTTAAGGAACACACCTATACCAAAAATGGGGCTGTATACTTGCATGAAACAAAAGATACCTAATAAGTATTTCAGTATGGAATTAGTATAGCTAGTGCCATTTGATTAATAATAGAGATAAAGCAACTAATACAGTCATGTTAAAAGCCTGTAGCACACAAGCTATGCTTTGAAGCAGGAACAAGTGTAAGTGGGGGTGACTTTGGGACACTTTTTTGATTTTTTTTCGTGTAAACCGGATAAAAATGATTCAATCTCAGATATACTTATTACTATGTGTAGCTACACTCTTCAGTTATACAATAACATGTAAGCAAAAGCTAAATATTAAAGTATGACCTAATTATAAATCATAATAATTGTCACAATCTCACCCTGTGTGACAGTTTGGTTTTTCTACTAAAACTAATTGGGAAAGAACACTGTAACAGTGTAACCCCACAAAACTTTATTTTAACATAAGGAACAAGTAAAAGCAGTATAAAAATGAATTTTAAATGCCAGACTTAGATAAAAAGAATACCTATTGTTTCAGGCATTGCTATTCAACAACTTAACACTTAATCTACACCAATCCTTGAAAAAAAACTCAGTTTCTTATTTGTTTGGGTGGGTTTATGCTGTACAAAACTTCTTCTGCGGCATAACAAAATGGCATTGTGCTTTGATGGCCATTTCCAATTCTTGTTCGATCACTCCATAACAGAAACAATGTAACCACCAACCTTTTTCTCGATGACCTTCCCTGGGAACAATTTACCCTAAAAATTAACAACATAATTTACAACTGAAAGGTCTGTTATTACATTCTTCAGCTGCAAACGTTTCTTGATTTGCATTGTTTGTTCCTTCAAAGCAGTCATCTTCATCAGGATCAGACAGCTGTTCATATAAAAGGTCCAACTCAATTTTATTGGAATCCTGTAAAGAAAATGTGTCTCTGATGTCAGTTTCATCATCCGACTGACTCATCTTTCTTTTCTGCTGCTTCCTTGCCTTTCCTTGTTTATTTGTGCAGGTTACCAGGTCTTCCTCGGTGTTGCTGTTTTCCGCATTTAAAACATCTGATGTTCCAATGCTCCTCCCTGCTGAAACATGTAACTTCTTATGTCTGTTCTTTTCTCTTGGCTTTATCTCATCTTGCCTTTTTTTATTGAACTCCTGAAGAAATTATTCTCCAATGCGGTCTGCCATATCATGCAAATTGTTGTCTAGGCTAGCTTTAGGAAGCCTCGACAAAACTTGTTTGTTTAGTGGAAAAATTCCTGTTTTGCGGAAACCAGACTTCAGGTTTTTTTCCATGTTCGGTTCCATGGCTGCCATAAGCTTCTTTAATAGACCAGGAAATTCATCCTTGGGAATAGATGAACATCTGCTTCCTGAAGCTGTCATCTTCAATGAAGAAAGTGTTGACCTCCAATGACTTTTCAAAGATCAGAAAAATGCCACATCGAGAGGTTGGAGCAGGTGGGTTGTATTTGGTGGGAGGACTATAAATTTGATTTCATTTTCCTCACACTGACATAGCACTTCCAGGTTGATGTGGGATCTCAAATTATCTCCTATTAATACTTTGGCATCCTTTTGTTTCTTCAAAATAGGCAACATAAGAGAAATGAACCAATCTTCAAACACCTGGTGATCAAAATGCCCAAATTTGGTTGTATTATACCTGGACTCATTTGGTCCATTCTCGGTCCAAGTGGACCACATCTTTTCTGCTTTATAGTTAATATATAAAGGTGCTAAATTCCCTGCGGCATTCCCACAAAACATCAAAGATGTACAAGCCCTTGATGAGTTTCGAATTTGCTCTGGGTACTTGCATCCTCGTCGTGTGATAACCTTTTTGTTTCCTGGGTCATCGACAAGATTTGTTTTGTTGTAATTCCAAATTCGTTCTGGAGGTAGATCAGCAATCTCGTTCTCAAGGTTTGAAAAGAAATAATGAATTATTTTTTCATGAGTTGAAGCCCTTGATTAGGTAATATTTTTGGCTGTTCTTTGTGAAATAAAATATTTGTGGTGTTTCATAAACTCCAGGAAAATTATTTTGAAATGTAGGTAGTTTCCTCCCTGTCCTCTCCAGATAGCTCTTAGCAATGCAGTGAAGGTCGAAACAGATAATTAGAAAGCCATATGTATTTATGGAAATGCATGTGCCGCAAATCCCATTTCCTGATTGTCTGTAAAAACTCGCTGGCTGCCAGATGTTTTCACTGGTACTGGTATTGCAACTGGAACATTCCGGGCCTGTTTTGACTTCAGCCAATGTGTGTTCTTATGGATGTACCTGAGAAGAAAAGATAAAAAGGGATTGTGCATGGTAATAACTTGTACCCATTTGTAATAATTCAGTCTATGAGTACCTATGCTACTGACCTGTCGGAAGCTTCCCTCAGTGATAGTTGTTTGTCCAAAACTTGCTTGACAGCTTCTGCCAGAGTTTCTTCACTGTAGTTGTGGTAAAAATGAGCCCCAATCCTTCTTACAATCTGCAATCTGCATCTGTCACATAGTCACCCCATCAATCTCTGAAACTTAGGTTATATCTGTATAACTTTAAAGCAAAAGAACATATTTAAGTTTTTTAAACGTTAAATGGTTGCAAATAAACATAGTTATTAATATAATTACTCGTAGAAGCACCAGCAAGTAAGTTGAATGTTGTGCAATACAAAGTTTGCAGGTTCTCTCTTTGGATTAAACAAAATGTGGTTTTAACTAAAACACTATAGCAGCCAGGATAGTTCACCACAAGTGATGACCGATAGATAGTAGCACTTGCCAGGCACCTGACACAATCATTCCTGGCTGTGTAACAAGCACAAAAATGGCGCAATACTTAAACTAGTCTTAAAAGTTTAGGTGTCACAATGTCGGTAGTCACAAAGTCACCTCTGCTTACGGTAGTTTATTTTTATTTATTTATTCTTTTTAATTTTTTTTTTAAACTTTCTTTATTACTTTGCATTTAAAGGTTTGAAATTTCAGCATAAAATATTATATGCTGCATGGATACAGGAACCTAGGGGCAGCAGATTCACTTGGTATACTACTTAGATATAGGTTACTAATGTAATTTGAGTTATACTAAAAAAGTAGAAATAAAGAAATACAACTTCTGGCACAACAGCCTTTGTGGTCCAAGGCCTACCACAGGCTTTGACTGTACATGCATATTTAAGATACAAAGTAAGTAAGAAAAAAAATGAAACAAAGAAACAAGAAAAAAGAAAAAATAGAGTTAAATTGCCTCTGACTAATTGAGCAAATCTGACCTGGCTTCACACACTTTAGCCAAGAAATTGCCAATGTTCTGCCAGTTCCTCTGGTCAGTCAGTAGATTCCAACATGCCAATCTCCTTTTGGCAGGACTTATGAGTTTTTCTTTGAGTTTT
The DNA here is from genome assembly GCA_030765065.1 of Deroplatys truncata. Classification (NCBI taxonomy): domain Eukaryota; kingdom Metazoa; phylum Arthropoda; class Insecta; order Mantodea; family Mantidae; genus Deroplatys; species Deroplatys truncata. The sequence goes on from CM060990.1 coordinate 43,933,137, forward strand.
AGTGTTCGCTGGCTCTCCCATTGTGCACATTCCATCAAAATATATACCTAGTCTTCATCCAAACCACAGAATGGGCAGATTCTCCTGCCAGAGTCATCTGGCCCTCCAGCCTCCCAGTCTAAACCATGCCATTCCTGATCAAAAATACTTTTTTAAAGAAGGATCAGTCAAGCTAGTCCATGGCCCATTGCCAATTTAATAAGTTCTTATACATCTTTCAACTGCCTGTGAGGGTTTGATCCTCTGTTCCTTCACAAATGTGTTTTAATATTCCAAATGTTCTTGGAAAATACTGGTTGGGTTATACCACCTTAAACTGGAAATATGTAGTCAAGTGAAACACTAGGTACCAGAACATTTCCCAGCAGCAGGCCTAAAACTTGGATCCTGATATTGGCATTCATTCATAGTCTGGGTCTCTGCAAATGAGTGACAGTGATCTTTCAAACAGTCAAATAGATGGACATGGTCCTTGCTTCCGGCTCAGGTTGGTGGCAACGTTTAGGAGGCAAGAAGGTGCTACAGTGAATGGTTTTTGACTCATTGCCTACCCAGCCTCCAGGTGCTCTTGAGCACAGATTCCAGGTGGCCAGGGATGTGAGTGCAGAACCAGATTTGTGTACAGGACCAGTGATGGATGTTTATGAAAACAAAGTGCCCAGAAGCTTTTGCAACAATCTGCAACTGAGAGTTACAGCTGTAACTGCTAATTTGGGCACAAATAGGGATGTTTTGAGTAATACCCATTCTCTCATTTTTTTTTTTTGGCTGGTCGTGATACAGGAGTTTCCTGAAGATGAAATACTGCGACAAAGCCCCTGGGACTCGGTGAGGATCATATATCTTATATATATTTTCTTCAAAATGCAAACATTTATTGTGGATAGTAAAAAATATCCTACTTAGTATTACATATGCAATTTGTGGAAAAAGAATCAAGGCATTTTAATAGCGCATCAACAAGTCCTTAACATAATTTACCCCTGAGGAGGTTCTGATCAGGAAAGAGATTCTGACAATATCTAGAAAAGTCCTTTATCTATACTCAGTGAATGTGGTCTCTTCATGTGCATGGCTTTCATATTGCTTTATTCTTTATTGAAACAAAATTCTTACTTTCTATTGTATCTGAATTGAATGGATTGCACTGAAAGACTTACATTGGAGCATTTCTTTCACTTATAGTGAATAAACATTAGCATCTAAATGTATACTTGGGTAAACTATTGTATTCTGTACTAGCCTGTTGATCCCCACTATAACTTCAATTCAGTTCCATTTTATTTCATCCATAATAAGTTAAAAACTAATACATTTTTTGGTGCTCATAAAGAAAAAAAAATTCAATTGATGACTTTTAAACAAAAATTTCCCAAGAGATAAAAAATTGTAATAAATGGAAACTTAATAGAATAAGTTGATCACTTTATTATTCTGTGATATTCTTTATAATTTAGGCAAAGACCTGCCAAACAAATGATATAAATTTCAATATACATATATGTACATGTATTAAAGTGCAGTCTTGAAAATAAAATAGAAAAGCGACCGACTTCAAGTTTGGGTGCTCAACAGGCTTCATAGAAGAAAGACAGAAATTGCTAAGATACGTACCTCGACATGCTAGAGGAGGTGAATAGTAAATCCAGTATATTTAGTTTAAGATATCTAGCACAGGAGAAGAAAAATAATTGGAAGGACCATGTTAGAAGAATGGATAGAACAAGAATAATAAAACAATCAGATATGTTACATTCACATGACTTTCTCTACCTTCTATTGCTTATTAGTGGGTATACAAACTATTCTTACAAAAGTTTATTTTCCTATCTATTTCATTTTAATTGAGATAAACCTTTAAAATTCCATACTCTTTCCATGACATACAACTTTGTTTCTGACTATGTATCTGACTTTTCGCTTTTGAGTTAAGCTGTTCACAGACACACACACATGGACATTTTTCTGAAAATGCTTTTTCTGGATCTAGGTGGCCTTAAAGCATGTATTTCTGATGCAATCTCAGTATCAAATTTTTGGGTGGAATGCAATACCTTCTCTACCTACCATGTACAGAAAGTAAAAGCTTCTTAGTACACATCCATTGTTAAGGGAGAGGTTGGCCATCTAGGAAAAATATGGAGGAACAAATGCTTCCTGAAAGAGCAAGAGAGACCTGAAGGTTCAATCCATGATGATGACTATGATGAAACGTCATATTATTTCATACATAGCTTTCACAATGTGCAATATGTCTGGTGTACAGGCTTAAAGGGTTTTAGGAGTGGTATAGAAATCAGAGAGGTAAAAATTGTATTATAAATTTTGTTGTATGCTTCATAGTTTTGGGGTTACTACTTATCTCAAAAGATTCACATTGTAAAACAGTGCAACATAAGCCTCGTGTAACCTGGACACATCAACATGCCAGAGTGATTGTATTGTGTTCTGTCACATGAATGATGTTTTGCTAGAGTATTTGCATGCCGTATACTCAAACTTTTAACAGTTATTTCTGTGGAAATAGGAAGAGGCAGTTTCATATAATAAAACTTGTTATATCAATTTTGAACAGGAAGGTAGAGAAGCATGCGTACCTAATTGATTTTAATTTTTATAATATGAGCTAAAATTTTAATGTATGGTCTTAAAGACAATCGCACAACTAGACTACCTAATTCAAGAATGTTGAGTTGGCATTTGAAACACCAACACCTGCAGTAGTTGTTTATTGTAGTTCCACTGTTGGGGAGCCAAAACTTGAAGTTGTTTAGACCATGCACGTTACAAAGTTTCCGGTGGCCTTCGCCCCATGTTCACTTTCCGGTGGCCTCGCCCCACTTTTTAAAAAAATCAACTTTGTAATTTTTAATGTTTATTTTAATATTATATATTTATGTTTGCCTCAGCTCTGTCAGTATTAATTTGCAGAAACACGTATCTCTTAGCAGGGGGTGATGCGGCAAAAGAATGAAGGCTTACACAAATTATAATAATATTTAACTTCGTTTTATTAATCTTTCACACGATTAAATAACACTTCATGATATATCCTACTGTAGAGCTGTGAGATTATTGTTACTTCTACTTTTTAACACATAAACTTTATATCATTCACGCTGTAATGCATTTTTTATGTCTCACACTTAATACGTACCGAGCGAACTGCTCAGGAACGTTGCTTTTGTCTGCTGCTTGAATTTGCACTTTTTCCCTATTTTAAGTCTCTGATTGGCTAAGCCTACTCCAATTGAATACATTTATTTAACTTAAGCTTTTTCTAGTTGTTGATTGGCTATTTATAAACTGTTTTAAATATTACATTGTTGTTCCAAGAATTACTAGTGGCCTTTATTAAACTTTCTAATTCATTATTGCCTCAAGGTTACCTCATTGTTAGCAACTTTCGGCTTCTATTCTCACAGCTCCTACATTATTAAATTACTTCTTACATTCACATAACATTATTATACATGTACATAGTAATATAAATATAATACAATGACTTTTACATACACTATATATATTATATTATATAATTAGACTGTTATCATTTAAATGTTAAAAGTACTGCCTCACACCACAAACATGTTTTACTAAGTTGAACATGTTTCTGAAGGTTTGTCTCCATCATTAGCATTTGTTTGAGATGATGTTGAAGGTGGCATTATCTTGAAGCGATAAAATGAAATTTCCAAAGGGTGTTTGGTTGCAGAAAATAAACATTTATGCGTGATTCTGCTCCTTATGATGAATTTTTTCTCCCATTTTTTGTAATTGAGTATGCTGCATTGCACAACGTAATACTACATATTATTTTTACATTAAATCACTTAAATGTTAACAGTGCAATTTTCGTCAATTAATATAGTCTCCTCTGTACATGCAGTACTTCCATTGCATTTTTACATTGACAGTTCACATTAGGGCATCATAGTCTATTGTTTTTTTCTCCCCTGTATCTAGTTTCATTAGCTGGTTTTAACAATGTTTTGTTTGGTGTAATTTCATGATTGATAGACTAGAAAAATGTGATAAGGCAGTTTTTTATTTTTGTATTTTGTGCATTTCATGTGTTATTTCAATCCGGTTTTCTAAATCTCTCCTGGTCTTGTAGTATTGCAGTTTGAACAATCTATTGCGCAAATGCCAGCATTTTTTTCGTCCAATTTTGGAACCTTCAGGTTATTGCAAAGTAATATCTGGAAGCTGAACCATTTTCTGTGGAGCTAAGGTGATTTGCTTCCCGAAGATCTTGTTAAACCTATATTATGTTCTTTGGATCATAAGTGATAACCTTTGGTATCCTTTAAGCATTTCTTTTCATGAGTTATTTAAATATCTTCTTATCAATGAAGCCATCAATTGTTGCTGTAGAAACCATGTGATCATATTCCATTTTTTAAAATTCTTTTTATTGGGAGGAACAATTGCAGTCTTATCTCTCTGTTGTTGAGAATTGTATGCTTATGGTCTGGGTTTGTCGTTCTTAGTGTATTATTTGTGTTTGTTAAATTTCTCTAGACACCGAAGATTATTTGATGTTGTTCATGAATTATTTTCAAGACAAGAAAACAGCTTCTCCTTCATATTCTATAGCTTTATTGTGTAAATAACGTTTTACAGACTGTTGTAAAACTCTTGTGGGAACTATAAATAAAACATACTCTAAAACCCAGCTTGGGAATAAGTCAAGAAAAGCTCTCATGATCTATGTTTCAAAAAAAATTCAAAAAGGTGCACCAGAAAAGGTGATGGAGGGTTACACATTGTTAAGCTAAAGGTTTATTCGTAGGTTTTCTTATTGAATATGAAGAAATTCTGGTTTACACAGAAAACAATGAGTATTTTACTTTCCCTACTGCATACTTACAGTAAGTAGAGGAATATTGTATTCCACCCAAAAATTTGATGTCAAGATTTCACTGGAAGTACCTGTTTTCAGCTCCCCTGAAACCCCCCCCCCCCAAAAAAAAAACACTTTTAGAAAAAGCTCCAACCGTGTATGTGTTGGTTTCAATTGCAGTACTTGGTATTTTTTGAAGTCCTGTCACTATTCACTTGTTTCTCATGATGTCATGGAAAGCGTATGGATTTTTAAAGCCATAGCGAGCTGATTTTAAATACAAGACTGTCAATTTAGTTTCCTCTATCCTTCTTATACAGAACCTGTGAAGAACTGACACATTTCTTTCTTTAATTATTCTGTTTGAAATTCACTCAATGCCTCAGTTTTAGCACCAAATTAAGCAGAATGTTCTAGAGTTTCGATTGTCTGTCACAAGATGCGCAGATGTTCATGTTTTATTCGTAATTGTTAGTTTTATTGTCGGCAACTGTTTTTGAGATTTTGTTCTAGTCAACGCGAAAATGGAGTACACATTAAATGAACGACTCTTCCTTGTAAAGCAATACTGGATTACGAATTCAATTGTAACTACTCAAAGGGTATACCAGAGAGAATTTAGTGTTCGGAAACCTCCCCAAAGAAACGCAATACTGGGACTGGTAAACAAATTTGAAACAACTGGATCTCTGGTGAGTGAAAAAGGCAAAACTCGTTCATCTAGGCTTCCCATGGTTGTTGTTGACGTAAGAGCACGACTGGATCAGTCACCCAAAAAATCATTAAGACGTTTGTCGCAGGAGACAGGATACAGCTACTCAATGTGTCAAGAGAGCTGTGAAAAGTGCAGGCCTAAAACCGTATAGGATTACGGTTGTCCACCAGTTACAGGAACCAGATAAGGATAGACGACTGAATTATTGTCGGTTTCAGGCGTTCATTGTGCAAAATCCTGCCATATTGTCCATCACATGGTTCACAGATGAGGCATGATTCCATTTATCCGGCTATGTGAACTCAAATAACTCACGCTATTGGGCCAGTGAAAATATAAATGTTATTCATGAAGCACCTATGCACCCAGTTAAAACCGGATTTTGGTGCGCAATATCAGCACAGAGAATAGTGGGACCAATTTTTTTTAAAACAATGTGAACATTGCAGAGTACCGACGGATTTTCATGGAGTTTGCTGAGCAACTAGACGATGTAGAGCTGAGTCAAGGATATTTTCAGCAGGACGGCGCTACATGCCATACATCAAATGAATCCATGGCATTAACTGCAAGTTTCTTTGACGACCGCATAACTTCCAAGAACCTGTGGCCACGGAGATTTCCGGATTTGACATCGCTGGACTTTTTTTTCTATGGGCTTACTTAAAAGACAGGGTTTAATCCACACGTCCCCAGACATTGGACGACCTGAAGCACAACATTACACAGGAGAGTCAAGCTATTGACAACAGAGTCCTCCAATTAGTGGCCAGTAACATGGAAGGAGGTGTTGAGTTGTGCCTTATGCAGAATGGAGGACATTTTCAACATTTGCTATAGAGGTAAATAATCTCCCAAAGTTCCTTTGCATTTCAAGTATAATAAGTTATTGCTAGCATAACTCGTTTTGAAACAATTAAAGAAATAAATGTGCCAGTTCTTCATAAATCAATCTGTATCTACAACAAAATGGGTTACAAAACTATATCTGCAAAGGTTCATCTCAATTAACATGAAGTGGATAGAAAAATAAGCTTATTTAAGAATAGTGTGTGTAAGCTATATAACAATAATTGATAGTAGGTAGAGAAAGTCATGCGAATGTAACACATCAGACTTTTTCATTTGTGATGCCAGTTTGTGTTATGCATTTTTTTAAAAGTTTTAATAGTTCATCTGGTGGGACAGCTGAGAATACTATAAACTGAGAGCTGTGTTTTTGGATATGACCATCTTATCATACACACTTCCGCTCACAGGAATTTCAAGTGTTTCTGTATGAGAGGGGTAGTTCCCATGTGAATTGACCTCCATTAAGAATCCCTCGATTGAATAAAACGTTTTTCCTATTCTCTGCTGCTAACATCTGAATCATAGAACTAGTTTACATATAAAATTCACTTAATAACATATGGGTTTTACAGCAGACATTAATACTTTGAATAGCTAACTTTCTGGTTATAGTAAGGAAGGCAATGCTTTGAATTTGATGCAAATTAAAATGTAAGCGTTTAACTTCCTATATATTTCACCATTTGTTTTATGAACTTCGAAACACTATTTGCTTTTTTGTTTGTAATTTATATTTGTTGCTTTTTGAATCACCAATAACTCATAGTTAGAACAGAGAGGTAGACAGGATGACAATTTTTATATGAATTCTTGACTGCAGAGCACTTATTAGTGTCACCTTGCCCTCTGTCTTTATGCATTTAACAATTTATGAACTGCTTCTTGTAGGGAGTTGATATTTTATGTGTAGGAGCTTCAATGAAACTTGTAAATACATGTCAAATTTTGTTTGAATTATTACGAAATTAAGGGTAGTTAATGCGAAGAAAGTCTTAAAAAGATACCATTTGTTCTATTGATTTAAGAATGTTCACAGTAATCACTATTTTATCAATGCTACTGCATATTTTCAAATTTGACACCATGCTTATATTTACAGTCCTAAAGCTTTTTTATTGTTTACTTATTTATTTCTGCTAACAAGCCCAAGGCTAAAGGCCAACTCTATTTGTATCACCAAACATACAACAATATTACAATCATAATTATCACAGTCAACATTTTCGATGTTGGCAGCCCTTATAATTGCCTGTTGAAAGTTTGAATTGTCTTTTGATTTTTTCACATCTGATGTGTTGGTGTGATGAGAGATGGTTACTTAGGGCGCCAATACAAAGATTTAGGAGAAATTGAATTGAGTTGAAACTGGCATTATGCCACCAGTCAAATTAGTAACACATATACACATTTATTATTCGAGAGTAACTCTGAAAGCTCTGAGAATGGTCAACAATGATAGTGGTAAGCCAAAGCAGCTTTTCCTAACTTCAGATTGACAGTCTGGGCGCGCTCCAATGTGCATGGTCAGCACCGCGTGTCTGTGTATAGGAGGTGTTGCCATGCCATACACTAGGATGGATTTCAAGCTACTCTGTATTCACTCTTAGGTTGATCCGCGTCAAAACAAACCCCAGGTGACCAGTGCACCGCTATAATGTATCCTTCCGCCATTCGCACTAGAAATACTGTCACACTTTCAGACCATGTGGCGCGTACAAGCGGCATGTAGTGCAAAAAAGAACAGAGTCCTTATTTCGACAACTGAAACGGTGACTAGCATTTTCTATTAAGGGTTAAAGGCGAATAAGATTGATAGTTGCAACAAAATAAACGTTTGCACATATAATAATAGTTAATTCTAAAATAAATGAGCGAAAAATAAAGTAACAGGTATGCGATAACCTAATTTATTCGCTCTCTGGAAGCGGCACTTTATTAACTGTTGGCGGCTCATTTTAAAAAAGAAATTGTGCACTGTTACGCGAATTGCATTCTTCTTAAAATCACTACATTCTTGCATCGCGTATTTCATATGCTTTCTTTTTTTTCCGGGTGTAACCACTTTTCTCGTTTCAGATTTTTTACTTGTACTCGAAACACCGGTGAACTCAGAAGTTAATTTCGCCATTTCTTTCGCGGAAAGTGTTGGATACTTCTCACATAACTTATAATAAAGATTCAACACTATTGTTTTTTCACCACTAGTCAATGGTTTGTGCGGCTAATGCTTTACGTAATTCGACGAAAACACAAGAGCGAATTCACAGTCCGCCATGATACTAAACACAACACTGTTGGTTTCTGGCTGTAAACAATATTCTGCGCCTACCCAGATGTCAGGTGACTCATACGAATTGCGTCATGGGACTTGTAGCTCTGTTTTACAGTATAAATCAGCGTTAAATAAAATCTTAGGTATTTGTATAGAATATTATACTATTTAAAAATAAATTCATTCTAAAATTCAGAGATAGCATGGGACTACTTTCCTGGGCGCATTGCTACCGTATTGCACCACGGTGCACTGACCACGTGGGTTTGTTTTGTCGCGGATCAACCTAAGAGTGAATATAGTTTAGAGCATTTCCGTGCTATGATTTTCTACGACTTTAAAGTCGGTGTAAGGGAGAGCGAATACCTTGAAAGACTGCATCGTGCATTTGGGAATCTTTGCCCTTCGCAATCCACCATTTATAGAAGAGCTAAGAAGAAGACCGAGCAGAACGGCCGGCCACAGCAACGATGGATGAAAATGCGGTGACAGCAGAGCATATGTTGCGGGAAGATCATCGTTCCACATATGGTCATATTCGAGAAGCCTTAAATATTGGATGGCAGCAGTGAAAACGTCGTCAGGAAGCGCTGCAGCTCTTCAATGGAGGAAGAAAACAAAAAACACATTGTAACAGGTGACGAAAGATGGTTTTACCAGTATGATCCAGAAACTAAACGACAGTCATCCCCCAACAAAAGTGAAGCGAACGGGAAGTATTGGCGAGAAGATAGTTTGTTCATTCTTCTCAGCAAGTGACCACATTGTGGCGATTCCGCTTCAGGGGCAAAAGACTGTTACTGCCAGATGATACACCACAAAATGTCTGCCACAAGTGTCCAATGAACTGAGAAAAAAGCGCCCTAAGACTGGTGTGCGTGGAATTCTGTTGTACCATGACAATGCCTCTGCCCACACTGCACAAGAAACAACCCAATTTCTGCAGGAGTCACATATTTGTCCCATTCTCCCTACAGTCCAGATCTGGCCCCATGCGACTTTTTTCTATTCCCCAAAATGAAAGAAAGATTTCGAGGCCAACGATTTGAGTCTCCTGAAGCCGCAGTAGCTGTTTACTGAGAATATATTTGCACTCTCCAAAGAAGAAAGGCATTTGAAGAATGGTTTGAAAGGATGAGACGGTGTATAAAATGCAATAGAGAATATTTTGAAAAGATGCAATGATCAGTTCTAAATTTTTAATATTTTATTGCGTCCATTCTCGAAACTTTTGGAGTGACCCTCGTACAGACCCTTCGTTTGGATGCGTTGCCGGCCTAACGGGAATTTCCTTGACACCGGAAAGCATGCTGTTTGTTGACGGAGTCGGATATTTGTAATCCCTTATTCAAGCGCATAGATTTCTCATGCAAATGATCAAGTACAATAACCGTATACTTTCGTCATAGAAGATGTCCCTGTGCCACCACACATCCCCCACACCTTTTAAGAAAAGCATTGACACTCATTCATTTTTCATGGTCATGGAAATAAAACTGTGCTTCATCCGGGGGAAAAAATGCGAGTCACTAGAGCGATCATTAACATTATCCAACACCCCATTGCAGAAATTAACTCTACTCACATCGCGTGGTTGCAATTCCTGGATTACAATTATCTTATAGGGTTTTAATTTTCAGAGTTTATTGGCATTCCAAGCCAAGGTTTGCTAAATTCCTGATTCCTCTGCAGGTTTTCTCAGAGATCTCTTTGGACTTCGTTCTAAATTTGTCCGATGTCATCGAGTGTTTCCTCTGTAAGAACTCAGCGATTTAATTTCGGTTTCTTATCGAGAATAGATCCCGTTCTCTATTCACAATATTACGTACCGTTTCTCTGTGAGGCGCACGAACAACAGGGGATCTGTCTATAAATCGTTGCCTCACTTCTCTATGAGTTTGTTGTCACATAGGAATCATACATGAGGATTGTATGTGCTAAAATATACGGACTTTTTGGCACTATAACAGCACTATCACATTATAACGCAGTAAACACTTGGTCTCACGACGTATCAATCTCTGTACAAAGACTTCAATAAACTGATTAGCCGGCACACGGGGAGGGAACAGAACCGTTTTGAAAAGCGCAGTGCATGGCAGGTAATTTCCCGTAATACGGACACACGTCCAACCGAAGGCTCTGTTTTTCCCTGAGTAACTTTCGACGATTTTTCTTAACTGTATAAATACCTCTCTTGGGAATTTTCCTTATCTGAGACGATAGCCAGACCTCAGCCAGTAATTCGTTTGTCCAGGATTTATCATGGCTGTAGTATATTGTTGTTGCTAGCAGTTCTTGGATCTCTCTGTGAGTTTTTTTAAAGGCTGTACAAAGGAATGGTAGGTATCTTAAGAAACTTTATGCTTATCTGTACCATTATTTCATCCATTCTGCTCATCTCGAAAGACCCATGGCAGTTGGTGAGGCGCACCTTGCAGAAAAGGGGGATGGAAGAGGTTTCCTTTATATCTCTGCTTCACGGAGAGACAACCACTTAAACCTCCATCTTCCACCCCTTTTGTTTTTGACTGAAGTCATAACAGTTTATTAAAAATGTATGGTGGTCCTTACATAAACTAGAAATATACGTACTTCAGGAACAATACTACAAAAATCTCTTGAAAAACAAAAGGGCATTTTTGATCAAAGGAAATGCATAGGGATCAGGATCTGATAAACCAGCAGGGTTAGGAAACAGGATGACTTCTTCTTCACAGAGGCTTAAAGTTACTAAGATTCCAGGAAATAAGAGCAGAACCAAATGCTCACAGCCACACAGCTAAAATATGTATGGGCGGTAAGCCATCAGAAACTTGAAACTTTGCCTTAGTCTTTATATTACATGGGCTAAATTTTACACTGAGAAGGAAAGGGGAGGGAAATTCATTTTCATGTTGTTGTCTTCTTTCTTGTTAATTTCCTTCACAAGAGTGGCGCAGAAAGATAGAAAAGGAGGAATATATACGGTTCCACGCATTTTTAAGGCATCAGGCAACGTGGAAATAAGGATGTCACAAGGTGACATGACTGTTTTGGAATGGATAATGATAGAATGCCCTTTAAGGCAGATCTCCATTGCCTCAACAATCAACAAAACATGTTGATTCAACAGGTTGAGCTCAAACGAAGTGTCTCTGACCAACATGTCTTGGCAATGGAAAACTTATTGAATGCATTGAATGTTTCAATACAATTGAAACTCAATAACATTGAGATAAAAAGCATATAAATTAATATTTAAATTTGAAATTAAGAAAAACAGTAGTCTCACATTTGGATTTCCTCGTCACTTAGCTTAAAAGAAACACATTTTTCAAATAATAATATATCTAAAATGACTTTATCAAATTCATATAATTTGCCACTAATAAACCTTGAACCATGCTGAAATCAAAACCGCCAACATTAGCAATGTTAATTTCCACCTCATCAGTGATATTATTATCAACGTGGCAGTGTGTAATACTTTTCAAGAGGCGATGATTGCTGGTTAATACCAGTGTTCCTTATGTTTCAACTCGAAGATGGACAGGAACATAGCGCTTTTGAGAGGAAATGGCCTTGGCTTAAAGCACCTTTCCGAGGAAATATTAAATTTTGTAAATTTTGGCACTTAACAGCTTTGAGAGCTCCAGTCCTCAGTTAAAGACATACTTGCGAAGCACAACTTCGGACTTGTCTTGCTGTAAATTGAGGCAGTATTTTTAACACTTAAATGATTTCAGTCTAATTATATAATATATAAATTCATTGCCTTAAAGCAATATGTACGTAACAATATATAAAAAGTGTATATTACTTATTGTATATGTTTATATTATTGTATACATGTAATAATGTTATCTGAATGTATTCGTAATTTAATAATGTAGGAGCTGTGAGAATAATAGGTTAAAAGTTGCTAACAATGAGGTAACCTTGAGGCAATAATTAATTTGAAAGTTTAAATGCTACTAGTCATTATTGGAGCAACAATAATGTAAATTTTGAGACAGTTTAATATATAGCCAATCAACAACCAGAAAGAAGCTTAAGTAATATGAAAGTATTCTATTGGAGTAGGAATAGCCAATCAGAGACTTGAAATACAGAAATTTACAAATTTAGGCGGTAGAAATCAAGTCAGTTGCTTTTAGACATCGCTCATAACTGGACGTGTTGCTTGCAGACAGTGTTCCTAAGCGGACGCGAGACACGTCCTCGAGAAATTTAATACGTATTCGTGTGAGACGAAAACAGTTTTACGTGTTAAAAAGTGCAAGTAATTAAAAAAAACTCAGCTCTCTATATCAGTGAAGTGTTATTTTAATCGTTTAAAGAATTAATAAATGGAGTGAAGTAAAATTATAATCTGTGTAAGCCTACATTCTTCAGTCGCACCACTCACTGTTAAGGCATTCATGTCTCTAAAAAATAAAAATACTGACGCAGCCGAGGCAAACATAAATATATAATATTTAAAGAAACAGTCAAATTACAAAGTTAATATTTTTAAACATTTTGGGGGGGGAAGGCCACCGGAAAGTACGTTTGGGGCGAAGGCTACCGGAAAGCGGGTACTATACGTGCGGTTGCAACGAACTTCAAGTTCGGCTCCCAACAGTTGAAATATAATACAACTCTTTCAATACAACCTACTTCAAATTGACGCCCAAAGCGTGGGGCAAATAACAACGTAAAAACAATACAAAACATCTACTTCAAATTTCACCGTGATATTCTTGTATCTGATGATGAAGTTGTTGGCAAGTTTCCTAGTGTTCAAGAAACGCTTGATTTTGTATTGTGAACATGTTTGTACTTTCAAATTGCTTCTACAATTTTAAATTGAAAATATGTTTACGCTTGTGAAAAATTAAGTAAAAACCACTTTGTAGGAATCAATATATTTACCTATACAGACACACCACACAAGTGGAGATTTGTGCCTCAGAACCTACAGGGTGTACTTGTTTGAAATAATAACTTAAACTGTGTGTACACATCAGTGTACTATGGCTGTGTCTCATTTATAAGTGCATTTTTAATTTTATGGAGGTCCCTCCAAATAAAATTTTATATACGCACCTGGTGCTAAAATTGTACATAGAGGACAAGAAGGCATAGGATGGCCTGTTAGAAAATGGAGCCGGAACAGATTGTTAGTGGTATAAAACTTGTTGATGGTTATATTTTAGTTATATTTATCTCTCAGGCATTTTATGGCTGTGATTAAACCTATAAAATGAAAAAATAAAGTATCTTTTCTATTGAAAGCCTTTCACACGAATTCAGTCAAAACAAATAGTATTCATTAAGAAACAAAATAAACACGTACCTGCAGCGAGTTTTTACATAGAGTTCAGGAAGTACTTCGATTGTTTACTTTTACAATCTGAAATGTCAACATAAGACGACATCCATCAGCAATAAATGGAACTAAGTATAGATCTACAAGAATGAGAAAAAGAAGGAAAAAGATTTAGAAGTAAATCTGGTCTTGTCACCAATCTTTGAAGGCCTGGGTTGTAATCCATATATATATACGTGAACAATTTTCAATTGCAGATTGATGTACACTCTCAGACAAAAAAAAAAAAAAAAAGAGCATACTTTCAAACCGTAAATCTAAATTGACACTGTCACATATTAAACTTTAGTTTCACTTGGGAAAAATTGGATTATATGGAGGATACGAACAGAGGTACCTACTTCTAATAACTCCGACACGTGCTTTCGATAAATCAGTCATCATAACAGATGACCAGAATAGCATGCAATTTCCTGTGTAACTTCTGTCTTGTGTTGTGAACACAGCATCAACGAATGCGACCGATGTTTCCCGAATCTGACTAGCTCATTCGGGATGCTGCTTTTTTTTGTGGTCGGAGGTTGTATAAATGCAAAACTGGAAAAATAGAGGTAAGAGACTTCTGTGCAATTCATTAAGTTCAGACATCTTAGAATCCAGATGAAAGCAAGAGAGCACATATTTATACTGAGATATATTTTATTTATAATAACACACTGGCAGTTTTCTTTTTCATGGTTTTACTCTAGTAGAAATATTATTGCATTCTATCCCATTTTCGATATAGAAATTCCACTGAAAATGCGAGTTTTAAGATTTCCTGAATCTAATAGAAATCATCATAACAAAAAATGCGTGTGTGAGTGTGTGTATGTGGGAGAGAGAGAGAGAGAATGAAAAATCAGATGAATATCAAGATATCTTTTAAAGACGCGAGGTTCCTTCGGCTTAAACAAAAATTTACATAGAAATTTGCTCATTATGTTTTATCTTCTCCAAATTTGCTCTAATCATTTTGATCACACCATCAGGGCCGCCCACAGGGTGGGGGATACAAAAATATTGAAATAAATTAACGCAGGTAATTACAATTTTCAATCGAGTACTGATTGTTAACTCAGTTTGTATCTTTATTTTTGTTAATCTAAATGTGCTGAATCCCCCCAAAAAGTAATGTTAAGTACAATTCACACTATGTGGTATAATGTACATATAAAATCATAATTTTTGAAAATGTATAAAAGGAACTATGTATATATTTGTTCAGAACGTATAGCGTTAATGCACTTTACTGTATTAGCCTATTTAGATAGATGCAATAGGATGCATTAAAATGCCAAATAAAACATACCATCTGTCAAAACTTTTTGTTTGCATTTTGTTGTGTAAATATTACGATTTGTTGTTGATTTTAACTTTCCAATTGTTTGTTTAAGCTTTAATTGTGTACTGGTATCACAATCTATAGTACCTATAAGACCTATAAGCTTCCCAGCAGCATAGAGAAGGAACTAAATACTTTTAAGTTGAGCTCTCAGAAAAATTGGGGGGGGGATGATTGATTTGTAGTGGATGGGCACCCCTGCACATCATCATGTGTGTGCGAGATTTTGGCATGGCAAATAAAACCTGTATATTGAATTTTATGTTAATAATCTGTGTGGTTATTGTTATTGTATTTTCTGTGATTGTGATACCACAAATAATAGTCAAAATTCTACTTCAGGAATAGTATAGACCTCATTAAATTGTGAAATTTACATCAAATAGGTTATTCCCTTTTTTCCCCGAGAGCATTAGCCCTTTAAGAAATGTTTCTTGTATTTTTGTTTTGCAAGGTTGAGGTCTATTTCTGACGCCCTATGAGTTTGAAAAAGGTGTTGCTTCTTTTGTTTACATGAGCTCACAACAGGCAAAAACCGACTTGGAATATAAATAGTTGACTTATGTTTCCCCATTTTGCATTCAACTAATTCCTCTTTGGTTAATTTAAAATAATTTCTAGGTAAACAGTTTTATCGCGAAAGTAGAAGGAATGATCAAGGTATAAGGGATATACAGAGCGGTCCCTGAGGCATCTGGCCGGTAGTCGCGATGCGTGTTCCGCGCGCTATATTCAGTGTATCTGTTTATTATTCTCATTATTGATACTGATACCATATTATTACTGGTTTTATGATGATTATTACGATATATTGATTACCTATTGGACAAATATAATTACTTATTACTTTATCAGTGCTAATCTTTTTTACAGTCGGTGTTGAAACTGGTGTCCTTCGGCAGATAAACATTCTTGGCACCTTCTGATGAAATTACCATTCACACACAAGTTCTTGTTGCGTAATTTCCCTAATTTCTGTTCTATATTGTTTTTAAGATCGTCTATGGTGCGAGGATTATGCCTATAGACTGTATTTTTGAGAGTTCCCCACAGATAAAAGTCACGCACTTTAAGATCCGGCGATCGAGCCGGCCATAACCCTTTAGTTTTTCTTCCGTTAGAACCCTTCGCTTCTTTTTACAACTTACAACATTAAATGTTCCCGTTCTCTTCGCTTTATTCACTAGATATCTAACTGTTTCCCTACTCGGAACTGGAACACCAGGAAATTTATCGTGAAATTGCCTACACACCTGTCTACATAAGTCGGTTTTCACATACGTGTCATACATAAAAAGTCTTTGTCAAGCGAAAATTTGAGTACCATTTCTGGGTTGTAATAATCTGATAATTCAATCTCGCACAGATACACACGCGTCTCGCGTCTATACACTGAAGCCCGCTGCCACATGTCCGATAAGTGGAAGAGCCCGTGGCCTTGAGTTCATTCAGACGTGTCGCACAAGACTCCCGTGCAATTCCCGGCCAGAGCGCTGAGGGACTGCTCTGTACATGTGAATTAGTAAAAATAAAGAAAGTAAATTGGATATAAAACCACGTGCTTTTCTGTGTCATCCTGTTTCCCCCGTTTCTTTCCTTTAATGTGTATTCTCTTGTTTTGATGTGTTTTTTGCCCGCATGCCACATCATGTACTACTTAAACACACATTTATACGTACACCCATGCACAAGACGGGACTCGAGCCCGCAGTACTCCACTCCAAGAGACTCCAGAGAAAGCTATGGGGACAGGAGGGTTTTAACCCCGATTGCGTGCCCTAAGAGCATGTACTTTATCTTTAAGCCACCTCATGTTCTGTTTATGCAGATGTAGTGCAATAAGACAGGTGGCATATTTGACGATGTCGATCAGTGTAATGATAATATTTGTTGCTTTCAAAGTATGCTGCCATTTTTTCCATCAGTGTAAACCAATGTTTGTCCGTTGTTTGTGCTTTTTGTGTTGTGATGATGTTATCAGGAAGACGAACCTCGTTTTTGCTTTGTTTCTGACCCTTTTACGAAGTTTATTCTTGAAGAACATTGCGTCTTTCATATTCTTTTCAGTAAGATTGGCGTAGACGAGAGTGACTTAGCTAACATACAACAATTGGCTTAAAGTGGTTGGCTCACATGCTATTATGTGTAGCTTTTTTAAAACAATTTAAATCATTATATTATGCAGAATAGCTTGGCGAATGAGTAAAAGATATTCACTTGCATATGCCATTTAATATACTAGACTACTTCTAAAAACAATATACATTGCTTCAGTTTTTAAAATCTCTGTCTTTAAACTTGGAGAATAGAAGGGAGGGCCATAGCTTGGATATGTTTAGCTGAGTTATGTAGCTAGTATTAATGTTGCATGAATTCTAGTTTGAATCATATTCACAGTTTATTCTTCATAATCATTCTTTTTGTAACCGTAATATTGCTAATATACCAGGTTAATCAGCCACCTCTAGTTATTTTTTAATTTATACAACCTCTAAGTGGAAAATGTGAGTTAGGAACGTTTTCATGGTCAACTAATTACTCGTTTAGATAGACGAAGTTTCCAACATCAGTGAAAAACAAAAATAAATAAATCCGTGTCGAACGTTTTGCCTTTTGATGTCAGATTAACCACTTTACAGTATACATTGCTATCAAACTTCAAAAACTCACATTGATCCAATCATCTATCATGTGGACACAGAGTCAAAAAGTCAGTCAAAAAGAAAACAGGACATCTATACAGTTAAAGAAGCGGTGGGTTACGAGCAATTAGATACGTGTATACCCAAACGTCGTCCTCCGTGGTGTAGTGGTTACCATTCTAGCCTCTAGTTCCCGAGGTCGCGGAGGACGATGGATTTTTTCGGGCGTAAAGATCCTTAGCATGGCTTCCTTCTGAAGGGAAGTAAAGCCGGTGGTCCCGTGTCGTAGATTTACGGCACGTAAAAGAATCTCAAGCCTGATAAAGAGGCCTCTGAGCAAAATTACCGGTCTTTCACGCCCAATATAGAATGGGACGCTAAGGACCACAGCAGTTAAAGAGCGTTAAATAAAACTCAATTTGCAGTCACTTCACAAACATGATGATTAATACTATTGAATATAACATATGTAATAGTTTGATGCTTACGCCATGCTAAAACGCCGTAACATATGGTACAACCAAAGTTTCGAGATGATAAACGAGTTCATTTAGTAGCAACCTCTAAAAATAACTTTCAGTATAAGTTTCATTGTGGCTGAATGGTATTATGGCCACGCTAAAGTTATACGGTAGGTCGAAAGGCAGTAAAACTAATATTTGTGATGCTCCTGGGCACGTCAGAGAAAAATATGTAAATAAAAATTAGTGTACAGCACCGAAAATAATGCATTAATAACATTTCTCAACGAGGTATGCTACGACGCCCATGACGGTACTACTCGGAGAAGCTCTGAAAGAATTGCAATACATTACTATTCTATGGATTCACACCTTTGTAGCAGTCTCAGACATGCGCAGAATTCAGGGCTTACACTTCTGGACTGTGCGAAAGGTCAGAGGATAGCACATATCCTGCCAATTAGTACTGCACGCTGTTCCACGCGGCAGCACGTGCAAGTAGAGGTGCCAACATTACGGTATATAAAAGAATTGGTGCAATGTGAGTTAAAGCAATCATCGATGTTTTGCGTTGTAAAACTTGGCGAAAATCGTATTTGTTTCTCATTTTGACAAGTACGCTTCTGTCTCTTTGTTCATATTTAAAACTAAACGTTTTTAATAACGCTGTCCCCAGTTTTCAAAAGGTGGGAGTGACGGTAATCGAAGAGGATTTTAATCCTCGTAACTTCTGCAAGCCTTCTTAGAAGCACACTGAGACAGGGAACAAGATCAACTATGTGCTAAATAGTAAACGATATGCATTTGTGTGGAAAGCTTAGAGTTTGCACTATGGAGACAGAAAGAGTTTTAGTAGGTAAATTTTGTTGGAACTGCTGGATTATTTTCGGATCTAGTCCACTCGACCACGTGGAAACTTCTACAACAGAATATTTCTGTATCATGCTTTCATATCTACGCCAACCTATATGTTTTAAGCCTCTCGCATCTTTTTTGTGTTTGTGCAGCTTTTATGCCTGATTATACTTGCAAAAGCATAGCTGAAGAACGAGTTAATGTCTGGCAAAAGGCACGATATTTTTACGTAAGAGTGTAATCCGTGGGCTGCTTGGGTAGGAATACCAAGGGGCGGCTGATCCACCTGGTACATATTTTACTGTTCTTTATCTATTAAATATGGGTTCATATAATCCCAGTACAAGTATTGAATAAATTTATACAGAAGAACTGACATATAAGATATATTTGCTTTTAGGCAGTCAGTGTTAACGATTATACAGAAATCGGTAAGACTACAGCTTAATTGGTAATTTACATTCATTCATATGCATGTTTCAAGAGAAAAGCACAATTATTTTTCAAAATCAAGCCAAATCCAACATTAGAACAACATCTTGCGTGCTTCAGTTTAAAGCGTCTGTAATTTTATTACACCCGAATTCACAATAAAGGGAGAGAACTTTTGATTGCAGAGCAAGATATCTTACAGCTGCACTTTCTGTAGATAAGTTTATAAACGATTTTGTCCTTCGTCGCTAAACAATTTGGATTGGTTTGATTTTCAGAAAAAAAAGAATGCAGTAAACTGTTTAGAAATAAAATGAAAACATTTACTGTGAGTGCCCTTATTCTATCTGCAATAAAACTATACTTCTAAGTAATAAATTCACATTTTATAGTTTGGGAAGAAGGGATTGGTAGCCTGCTATTTTGCATAAAATTGCTGCAAATGTTGATGGGCCATTTGCATGCACAAATTGCTTATTGTTAACTTCAGGAGCTATCTAATAATAGATCAAAATAAAATGAAGGCATATGCATGTTGTATTGGCGTTTGTAAACAGAGAGAAAAACGATAATAATCAAAAGACAGGTTTTAATGTCTTCTTTTCCCGATGATGCTATGCGATAGGAAACTCTTAAAACACAGCCCAAGCTTGCATCCCAGTGTCTGGAGGTACTGTATTGTGTTTTCAGCTCTCTGTGTGCCTGGTCTCCCATCTTCCTTGTGGCTCTTTCCTCAGTGAAACCTCTGGAGTGTACGCTTGTAGTTAACTGTAGAAAACACCTTTCCTCATACTTGGGCTTATTTCCCTTGTACTTTTGATCATAATGAACTTGCCTGGTGCAATGTAACTGACCCGTCATATTCCTTGCACTGCAATAAACAAAATTTCGTCATATAGGCTCTTTCATGTAGATACTCAGCATTATAATGGCTGGCCTACTCGTGCACGCTGCAGGAGGATCGGTTACGTATACTGGAAACTCAAATAAGATATTCGAAATAAACCTTGTCCTGCTCTGCACATATTACGACTTTCCTATTAGCTCTTTCTGCATTCTTCTCAACATTGTAGTTACCTGAGGCTTAGTTCTCTCTTCTCAGCAAGTAAACGATAACACAAATTCATATACCGTGTGGAAGGGTGTAGAGGCTGATTCTATGTTTAAGGTTTGACTATGACCAGTTGACGGAGGGCCTAGCACCTTGGTCTCAATGGATCTTTTGTGCATACACCCTCGGGAGGAAGGGATGAGGTGAGGGACCCACAGGAGACGTATGGACTGCAAAGCAGGCCGGCGTAAGTCGACAGAGACGCGCAGGGTTCCCTAATAGTTCCAGGCTTGACCACCCGGCCACGGGAGGGACCGAGGAAACACGACCCAGCAGGGGAAGCTCGACAGGTTTCCCTCTAGCAGGGCCGAGAAGAAGTTCCAATTCGCAAACCTCTACGCCATCTGCCCGACACCGCGCAGCCCGGGAGTCAACCTGAAACATGGAAGAGGGAAACGAAATGAAAGGAAATGGGGGGAGAAGAAATCCGTGGTAGAATACACCACTCCAGCAATCGCCTGTGCCAACCAGGGAAAACCACAAAAACCTATGGTCAGAGTGGCGGCCACCGGGACCTCCCAAATGCGAGCCTCACACGCTACCGCGGAGCCATGTCGCTTGGTCATGTTCATGGCATTCAGAGCGCTTCGTTTGGAAGTGTTGCCGGTCTAACGGGAATTTTCTTGGCACTGGGAAACACGCTGCTTGCCGGTGGAGTCGTATATTCGTAGCCCCTTAAATTCAACCGCAAGGCTTTCCCATGCAAATTACAACTTTAATAACCACATATCTTTGTTGTAGACGATGTTGAAAATGATGTCCTTGTGTCGCCACACATCTCTCACAGTTTTTAAGAAAATTTATACAACACATGACCGGTCATTTAAGTAAATCCATGCTTCGTCCTTAGTAAAATAAATAAACAAATAAACCCTGTTGAATAGGGTGATCATTAACATTATCCGACATCCAATTACATAAATTAACTCTACTTACATTATCACGTGGTTATTCCTGAACTACAGTGATCTTGTAGGGTTTTTTAATTTCAAAAGTTTAGTGGCATCCCAAGCCTGGGTTTGCTACCTTGCTAATTCCTTTGCAATCTTTCTCAAAGATTTCTTTGGACTTCGTTCTAACGGTTCTCCGGTGTCGTTGAGAATACGGCAATTTAATTTCAGTTTCATATTAATAATATGCCCCGTTTCCTTAAATCTGTTCACAGGATTACGAACCGTTTCCCTGTGAGGCGCAAACAGCAGGAATCTGTCTGTAAATCGTCATCTCACTTCTCTACAAGTTTGTTGTAACAGGAATCGTGCATAAAGATTCCGTGTGTTAAAATGTACACACTCGGTCTCGCAACATATCAACTTTTGTACAGCGTAGTCTTCACGCCAACTGATTAGCCGACACACGAAGTGGAAGGAAAATGAAGGGGGAACAATTGGTTTAAAGTGGCACAGTGCAGGACAAACAATTCCCCGTAATACGGCCAAGCGTCGAAACGAAGACTGGCGTATTACCTGCTGCTTGTATTCGTTTTGTTAAGTCGGTCAGCAGGTAAACCACACCACACTCATATACCGGATGAAAGGGTGTAGAGGTCGTCTGCTTAGGCGGTCATTCTATGTAAAAACTATACCATTAGTCATTGCAAGCTTAATTCAGCAGATAACATTTTACCGCAGATTTCGAAGCAATATAATTCTCATACGAACGATTAAGGCAATTTTTATTCGACCCTATACAAGAAAAATAGAATGTACTTGGATCACCTTCAATTATCGGGTTTCAGTAAAACTAATTTGAAAAGTCGGCTGCAGGTAGAACAGGACAAATCTAATATATTTTTTGGTCAACCACACTATAATACGCTGATTATATGTGACGTAACTGAACTAGAATGGTACTCATTATACTTCAGCGACTCATTATGATCTCGTAGCTCGCCCATACCTTTTAACACCTTCAAAGCAGCAGTCCACTGGGTCCATTCCCCAAGTAAACAACGAAAATAAATTCTGTTCATTGTAATTTAATATTCTAATAAGCTGATTTAAATTGCTCTGCTTTAATATGTCTTGTTTTACGTTACCTAAAAAAAGTCAATAAATAGGACATGGACTCAATGATACTGCCATCTGTTGCACTACTCGCAAACACGCGAATACTGCAACAGATTGCAGATGATTAACAAGGTAAGATCTTTTTGTAAACAAAAAATTGAAATTATAGTGTGGTCGACCACAAACAGTCGTATGGAACTTGACTATAATGGTAATTAAGATGGTGTTATGAAAATTATGAGACTCGCTACCGCTCGTTTCATAAACATACTCGTGTCTTAATTACACCATTAGAGTCTTGCTGCATAATACCTATTTTAATTCGAAACTACCAAAAATTCAATCCTTTAGGACGGTTTGAAGAGAAAAGATATACCTCAGTTCAGTTAGCATATCCTTATTCCGAAGACAAATATGTCCCTCAAAACACAGAGTCTCTGCAGCATTGACATTAGGCTAGCCATTCTACTGCCCAGTTTCTATCCGAAGTAATATTTCATTACTTTATTCTGAGACGCGACAGCACTTGACCCATGGTCTCTCAACCCGACTGTGGCTTTCACTGTAGGCTATCATCCAACTGATACGGGGAGATGATATGGTCAGCACCATGTTTCCCAGAGTCAGAATGTTGGTTTACTAGATCCACAGGTTGTTGCTTATCGCTCCTTCTTGGATTATTCATAGTTCTGAGTGGGCACTTGTTCTGTGCGTGAGACGAAAAATTCGCACGCCCGTCGATGGGCTTGAACCGGTGCACTACGCCACAGCCTAAGGGCCCATTCACAATGAAATGTAAGCGCTAGCATAACGCAGCATAAGCGCAGGAATGAGGGAAGACCATTCACAATGCAGCTGTAGGCATAACGCAATAAGTTGGCACGGGCTTGTAGATCCTTAAACCAATTGCGGAAATCTCGAGGGTACCCTAAGTTTCAAATTGAATAGTATAACCAACAATACCAAATAATAAAGCTCACTCAATATTTTATAAATAAATAGGTCACAGAAACATACATACGCCTAATTGCCACCTGTAGCATTAGTGACATCACACATGTTTGACCAACATATTTAAAATAGTTGTGCAAGCATGGACACTGCAGCAAGTTATATATGTGATAATACAGCTGCAAAAGTTATATTAATGCAATGTGCATTATCTCTTTGCGCCTTACGATTTGTGAGTCAAGAAATCTAGGCACAGATGCTGGGTTCACCAATTAAATCAAAGGAGGATTCAGTAAGGAGACTACCATAACCTCTTGAGGGAAATGAGAAATGACACGGCCAAATGGAAGAGAACATGCATGTACATTAGACAGCGTAAAGTCTCGCATCGCGATCGTCTGCTGTCGAATAACAGGCAACGCAAAGAGAAAGAAATCCAGAATTCTTCCTCTATGCACGCAAACTCTTGCGTTGCGTAGCGCGTGGCGAGACTCTATGTGAATGCTTCCATTAAATAGCATGCATGCAAATTCTTGCGCTTATGTAACGTCTGTGCTTACTTTTCATTGTGAATGGGTCATAACAGTCATTACATTACCATGGACAAAGTTGTAACTATATTGCTAGTTGTGTTTGTGCTCACATAACTAACTTTGTAGGTATTTAGAACTTAATTTGTTTGAAATGCTACAACCCCCGCAGTGCGTTAGATTGAGCGTCATGAGACTTGATTTGAAGGTAAGTTGGTCAGTTACATATGCATGCGCAAGTGAAAGACAGATCACATAAATTTTTCGTATCAAAGTGCCCACAATGTCTGTGCTCCTTTTGAGTGTTTGTGGCAATGTTTAATCCCCCATCATTCATATATCTCCGTATTTGTTTTGTTCTGACAGCATAATATTTTAATCTCGGGTATATGCAACTTAAAGAGCCTTTGACCTCTACTTGTTTGAACATGGAGTAGCATTAAGGGCCTGTGAAAGAATTTAGTATTTTTAAATAATGTTCAAGATAATGAGTATGATTTATAACAAATTAGTTTTAAAAGCTTTCTGAATGAGTATGGTTCAAAAGTATTTCTCAGAGACTATCTCCAAACAGAAACTGTAATTTTAGTGTCTCGTGTAAAATTTTTCTTAATTCTGTATTAATGATTTCATATGTTGTATTTAAACTAACTGGAGACACTTAATGTTCATTAATAAAGTTAAACAGTAGCAGCTTTTATACTTATAAAGGAAATTAATGACATAAATTCACTTTTTCCTAGTTTATTTTCTAACCTGAAGTTCATTGATGTCTATATTTTATTAGTACGACATATCTAATGCATTCAGGTGATTGAAACAAATGTATCTGTAGTGTGCAAAATGTTAATATAGAGAAAATGAGGCAACATATTTAAAGAATTGTGCTCTTATTGGCGTATTTTCTTGCGTTTCTTGCAGAGGAAATGCGATATGTACTGGCCCAAGGAAGGTACAGAGACTTTTGGCGTGATTCAAGTCAAAATGGTGAAGGAAGATGTGATGGCTACCTATACGGTTCGCACCATGCTGATTCGTCACCTTCGGGTAAGTCAGAACATGTTTCTTATTGTGTAGATAACCATTTATCACTAATGGAGAATGCAGGCTGCAGTAGGTGAGGTAAATAGATGTCTGCACGGGCTAGTAATGGGCAAACCAAATGTTTTACATAATCGATTGGTAAACGATAGTTTCCGGTAACAACCGAATGCTTCCATTCGGCTTGGGTTTCGTATAAACATGATGAGCGGTAGTCATTCGATAGTCATAAGTCGACTGTACCCTCGTATTCGGTTCTGCGTTGCGTTGTAGTCATATTTGCAACACAGATAATAATTAAACATGCAGTTTTCACGTGGTCCAGAAACGCAATTTTAGCTCTAAAGGGATAATCGTTAAGTAATCAGTGAAGTAAAAGATGTACATTACACAGTTATTAGTTGCGCGGTTTATCCAGAATATGTATCATGATTATACTGAGTTAGGTTATGTTCTGCACTGAGAAGTACCTAGAATTCTCAAAACTGAACTGGTGTGGTTAAGCATAATAGCAATTTGGCTTTGATTTTAGTTGAGTGTACGGATAATTATAAATACATACAACTTGCAAATATGTTATTCAGAGCATTACAGCAGCTATGAGTTAAGCAATTCCCTATTCTTAATTTTCTCCACCCCAACTAAAATGGTGCTAATATATTTGCTTATTCCTTCATACCTATTATTGCATTTATGTGAATATATTCCACCACACCATATTACTCTGTGCACCTATTAGTTGATTGGACTTTGGTTCAGAGGTGGCAGCATTATCTGTTTATTAGAGAGTGGTTAAAAAGCACATTATGTGAAAGTGTGTTATTTTTTGATTTAGATGTAGCACTGTAGATGGCAGGGTGGACAAACAACCGAATGAATATCGCTTTGTAAGACGGCAAGTATAATCGATAAAGCGAATGAAACGATATCTGACGGAAACTACCGAATAATTCGGTTTTAGTAACGAATAATTCGAGTTTTCATCCGGATTGCCCAACACTAGCACGGGCTCGGGTCGAGGCCCGGCCCGCGGGCCGGGTTCGGGCTTAGTTTGAAAATGTTTGTCGGGCTCGGGCTTGAAATTAAAGACTAAAGTAAATGTATTCATCGCATTCAACATATGCATTTTGTTTGTTAAATACATATCTATCTTAAACATGTAATATTTTATTAAAAAATCTTGAGCATACTTTGAGAAAATCAAGAGTAATGAAAACTTTTCCATGTAAAGGGAAAGTGAAGAGGAAACAAATTAATCATCCATTGCAGTAGTAATAATAGATTAATAAATGCCCGCTTCGGTCAATTGCGGTTGACGTTACGACAGCACAGCAGCTGCAAACTCCGCCTCCCTCCATCCACCCGCACTCGGGACATCCTGGACAGAGTGCAGTAATATGAACGGCATGTGATCAGTAGGCTTCGGACGTGACTTTAGGTTAAGTTAACTTCTATTATACTGCTACTTTGTTTACAAGCGAGCGGAGAGGAGAGAGGCAGTAGTCTCGTGCGCTATTGAGTTTGTGCTGTGCTGAGTACTGTGTACGCTATAGGGCACAGAAGCAAGTATACAGTTCTGTAGTAAACTTAAGCTTCTATTACAAAGTATAAATAACATGAACAAAATAATAAATTTGACTGTAATCAGTTTCATGTGTGATTTACATGCCTGGACAACTATTGCAATGTATTACGATATATTTTCTTAACGTATCAAAAGCAAAACATCTTCTGTTATAAGTAAAGCAAAGCTTATATCTTGACGTTACTGGTGCAAAAGGAAACTGACGAACGTCACACATCTCTGTCAGAAAAACACGTATTTTCATTATTTAGAATGGTGTCCCTAATACGGCATATAATTGCATACCCTGGGTTTTTATGTATTTCAGCAGCAGAACATTTGTCTATTTCTGTAAAAGTGTTGCGTCAAGTTATCGACAAGTTTCGAGGACTCTGGCATTACCATCCATGGCGATTCAATTTGTTTTATTGTTGAAGGAATATCCTTAAAATACATTATTGATTTACTGCAAATGTTCATACAGCTATGGAGATATCAACGATTTTTTAATTTTAATAGCCGAACATGCTTCATTGTCAAATTTGCTAAACACTTAAACAATCTGGTTGTAATGCTCAAAGTAGTACAGTATTTTATATTTGAGATGAAATCAGAGAAACGTTTGCTATTCTGTTCTGCCACCCGGTGAAGACCATGAGCTAAACACGTCAGATGCATAATTTTGGGATAGCGTTCCTTAATTTTAGAAGCACTTTGTCTATATAAAGGGCTGTATCCGTCACAAATAGTAATATGTTCTTAGTTTTTAAGCAATCTGGCCATAGAAGAGACATTGCACTGTCAAACAGCTTGTCAATGGAAGAATGGTTAACTTCGCTTAAGACCTCAGATGTTAACAAGGATTTTTGATCTGGACGTTCAGAAAATAATATTATGATCACATTAGTTACAGATCTCCAGTAGTGTCTGTGGTTCTATTTAACGAAATCCAAATACTATGAACTCCCATAGAACGTCTGATGTTCAGAGTATCGTCATAACAAGGAGACGATAGCATTTGCGTAGACTCACAAGGAATTTTCACAGCTGTATATTTCTCCAGAAACGTTATAAAAGCAGGATTTTGCAGCTTCTTAAACGGGATATTTGTGCTTACCATCACGTCAGACAAGTCCCCGTAAACTTCGGTTTGGCTACATAAGTTCGTAGTTACTGACGTGGATAATACACTATGCGATCAAAAGTATCCGGACACCCCACAAACATACGTTTTTCATCTTAGGTGCATTGTGCTGCCACCTACTGCCTGGTACTCATTATCCGCGCCCAGACATCGTGAAACAGCAGAATGGGACGCTCCGTGGAACTCACGGACTTCGAACGTGGTCAGGTGATTGGTTGTCACTTGTGTCAGAAGTCTGTACGCGAGATTTCCACACTCCTAAACATCCCTAGGTCCACTGTTTCTGATGTGATAGTGAAGTGGAAACGTGAAGGGACATGTACAGCACAAAAGCGTACAGGCCGACCTCGTCTGTTGACTGACAGAGAACGCCGACATTTGAAGAGGGTCGCAAAGAGTAATAGGCAGACATCTATCCAGACCATCACACAGGAATTCCAAACTGCACCAGGATTCACTCCAAGTACTATGGCAGTTAGGCGTGAGGTGAGAAACCTTGGATTCCATGGTCGAGCGGCTGCTCATAAGCCACACATCACGCAGGAAAATGCCAAACGACGCCTCGCTTGGTGTAAGGAGCGTCAACATTACACGATTGAACAGTGGCAAAACGTTGTGTGGAGTGACGAATCACGGTACACAATATGGTGATCCGATGGCAGGGTGTGAGTATGGCGAGTGCCCGGTGAATCATCTGCCAGCTGTGTAGTGCCAACAGTGAAATTCGGAGGTGGTGGTTGTGATATGGTGTGGTCATGTTTTGCCCGGAGGGGGCTTGCACCCCTTGTTGTTTTGCGTGACACGATCACATCGCAGACCTACATTGATATTTTAAGCATCTTCTTGCTTCCCACTGTTGAAGAGCAATTCGGGGATGGTGATTGCATCTTTCAACACGATCGAGCACCTGTTCATATTGTACGGGCTGTGGCGGAGTGGTTACACGACAATAACATCCCTGCAATGGACAAGCCTGCACAGAGTCTTGAATTGAATCCTATAGAACACCTTTGGGATGTTTTGGAACGCCGACTTCGTGCCAGATCTCACCGACCTACATCGATACCTCTCCACAGTTCCGCACTCCGTGAAGAATGGGCTGCCATTCCCCAAGAAATCTTCCAGCACCTGATTGAAAGTATGCCTGCGAGAGTGAACGCTGTCATCAAGGCTAAGGGTGGGCCAACACCATATTGACTTCCAGCATTACCGATGGAGGGCGCCACGAACTTGTACGTCATTTTCAGCCAGGTGTCCGGATACTTTTGATCACGTAGTGTATGTCCTCACCCCCTCATTCCTAGGAAGCAAAGTAACATTTTGTGAGAGTATTTTAGATTTAAAGTGTCTTGCAATAAAAACCCTTCTCTCTCTCCTTTGATTTCAATGTGGCATACTTTACAAAATATATTTTCCCCTCTTACATCAAAATACTCATGTCCATCGTAACTTCAGAATAGGTTGTATATGCACTGATCGCTCGCTTAGAGTGAATGACTGGCAGTGCTTGGGGAGAGGGAGGTCTCAATGAAACCTTGTGGGCACGTAATGTTTTCCAGTCAAAGTGCAACGAAACAGCAACCGGGTCCTAAGCCTAGTGATTAGCAAGGCAGTATGCCATCAACATGCCGGCACTACTTGCGGTCTCCAAGACCTCAGCTACCACTGTTCTGTAAAGTAGCTCCTCAAATTGCTTCCAAGGACCTGAGTGCATTCTTTAGCAGGCCTCTCAGCAAATGACAAAATCTCCAGCAGCGCTCTGTGTACTGCTGCTGCTGCTGGTAGTAGTAGTGGTGGTGGTGTTGGTGTCTCCAAAATAATTTTATTTAAAACAAGAATAGACAATCGGCCAGGGTCGGATGGTACATTATAAGAAGGGCCAGTGTTTTGTGTTTATTTTAAAACATTTGTGAAAATTACATACAATTTCGCATTTATAGTTTAAAATATGGTAAACATTTCGTGAAAATTTCGTGGTAATTTTTAATGCCATGGGCAATTGCTCTCATTGTCGCAGCTGCGGCGTGATGTGTTTGAAATTCGGCTGGAGCTTTCAGTCGTTATCGATTATTGATCACGTGCGCCGCTTATGGTCGCACTTCTGTTAATTTATTTTTGTTGTTAGTTTCCACGTGGTGAATTATTTTTCCGCTGCAACAAATACTTCAAGAACTTCAAAATAAAACTATTTCCAACGGATTGTTACAAAAGCTCAGGGAAACCCTGTCAGCTTCATGGATGGTGCTGCAGGTCATAAAATAGAATAATAACATCGTCTAAAATTTCGGGTTAATGTACCTTTCCAAATGAATTCTTATTTCTTTACAGCCAACATCTTCAAAACGAATACATTTTTAAAAATGCCATTTTTCGTTTCTATCATAAATATATAGGTTTTCGGAATTAATCGTTCTTCCACACAAGCTGTGTGTTGGACAAGGTTGGGAAGGTAAAATCAGACGACCGAAAAATTCACGGTCACATTTGTCATAAATCGTGCCTGTACTTATTGCTGCATTTCTCCTTTACATTTCGCGTTTATTGTTTAAAAATAAAGGCCCTGATTATAACCAATCCTAGGGCTCGGTACTGACTGGGCTGGTCCGAGGCGAACCTAACAATTTCGGCCCGTGCAGACCTCCGAGATGAGAAACACGGAACGCAAATATGGTGTTATGGGTACCCATAGCTGAAATCTGGCCAAAATTTACAAAAAAATTCAGTAACTAGATTTTATGTCCAAAACTACTTTGAAACTTTAGCTTCAATAATAAATGCTATGACTTGCTCACAGAGCCCTTAAGGCTTCAACATGCGATCATTTAGATGTCACAGAGCTTAATGGCCGGTATTTACTTCCAACTAGACTTTGATTTTTCTTACACTTTTGCACATTAAAACTGTTCCATGCGATGTACTAGTTTGCAACCAGTCTTATTCAAATTTTCAACAGACACTCGGAGAGAATTAACTTTTAAATTGCTCAAGATATTACATAATTAATTCGACAACTGAGGGTAAATTGTTAAAAAAATTATATTTAAATGTTTAACTTTTTTTCTGAAACAACCAGAAGAATGAATAAAACTCAATATGCCAGTTTTGTATATTAGTACTTAAATTATATGGTATTATTTTAAGTTTTTTCAAAGTTATGATTTTTGCATCATGAAGAACGCCTGTTCAATTAACATAATAAAAGTAAAATAAGTTTTTTTTCTTCCAAAGAGTATTAAAGATATATGCATGAGATTTAAAACATGCTTATAATTGTTTTAGTGCAGTGTGCGAAAAAAATTGAAAACATTTTGATAAAAACTGCAAGATTTTGAAATTTCACCTGTGGGGTACCCTTATGTCCCATTCCAAATGAAAAGTAGGCACAGAAGCAGCATAAACCCAACACTTTTCACCCATGTGCTGCCCTTCTTTTCTACAGTTTTTTATACACTGTTTTACTGCAGCTGTACGAGAGTCGGCTGATAAGTCCCGGGCCTCTCAATGAAAACAACATTTAAATTTTTTTTTTATTTCTCAACATAATCTCCAGAAAGGTTAATACATTTGTCATACCGGTGTTCTAATCTAATTAAACCATCTCTGTAGTGCGATTTAACAAGGTCCTCAAAACAGCTGTTTACCGCATCAATGGCCTCCTCATTGCTGTGAAATCTTCGTCCTCCAAGAAATTTTTTGAGATTAGGGAACAGGTGGTAGTCACTGGGTGCTAGATCTGTCGAATAGGGTGGATATACAAGCAATTCGAACAGTAATTCGCAAAATTTCCCCATTTCAATGACTGAACGATGGGCCGGAGCATTGTCGTGATGAAACAAGATTTTTTTTGCCAAATGAGGTCTTTGTCTTTTCACCTCATCACTCACGTTGCAGTAAGTTTGCGTAGTAGTCAACAGTGATACTTTTACCCTTTTACAAGTAATC
Source organism: Deroplatys truncata (assembly GCA_030765065.1). Classification (NCBI taxonomy): domain Eukaryota; kingdom Metazoa; phylum Arthropoda; class Insecta; order Mantodea; family Mantidae; genus Deroplatys; species Deroplatys truncata. The sequence continues at coordinate 43,965,181 of CM060990.1, forward strand.
AATAAAAATAATTCCCTGTGCATCCCAGAAAACACTCGCCATAACCTTGTTATCTGACAAAATTGACTTAGCCTTTTTTGGAGTTGGTTCACCTGGCGCAATCCACTGTTTTGACTATGATTTACTTTATGGAGTATAGTGATGTATCTAGGTTTCATCCATGGTAATAAGCCGTCTCAAACATTCATTGGGATTTTTACGGTAGAGCTCCACATTCTTAACAGAAACAGTTTTTCTATGCAACTTTTGATCAGGTGTCAACAAACGCTGCACCCACCTCGCACAGACCTTGGGAAAGCCCAAAACATTACTTAAAATATTACCTGCACGTTCTTTTGATACGTTTACAGCCTCTGCTATCTCAAATAACTTTAATCTGCGGTCTTCCAGTACTAAACGATGAATTTTTTCGATCATCTCTGGAGTTGTGACTTCCACAGGGCGTCCAGAGCGAGGCTCATCACTAGTGCTCGTAGGTCCCATTTTAAACTCTGCAACCCACCTTTTAATCAGTGAATATGAAGGGGCAGAGTCTTTCAATGTACTGTCCATTTCCTCCTTGATTTCTTTAGGCGTAAAGCCTATCAAATGGAAGTATTTAATCACTGCTCGTTTTTCCAAATCCTCCATTTTTGTGAAAACTCTAAAGTTGTCTTGTTTAAATGCTGTCATTCAAAAACTAAACAAGCTATTGGCCTGTTACTATGGATACAAGCTAGTCTAGAGTAAAACTATACGATGCTACCGTCTAACTGGCCTAGTGGCGCCATCTCTGTGTGAGGCCCGGGACTTATCAGCCGGCCCTCGTATTATGGAAAATTAATGTATCCACTGTTCTGATGTTTATTCTATAGACTAGTGGTGGCGAAAACGGGACTCGCGAGGCAGTGTGACTCGCAGGCGCCACTCCTTTTTTAGCTGTCTATTCATTTGTTTTCCATATGTTGCTGAGTGGTGTAATGCGTGTTGCATATTTGATAACTTGAGGGAGAAAGGCATTTTTACCACCCTTGGTATAGACCCTTCCAAGTAGAGGTGTCCATAGAACGAGTTTTGGTCATTAATTTTTACCATTCATGCCTTCGAACATAAATGAGCTCGTTTATATGGGCGAGTTGGGTATATACGAGGGTAATCCAGAAATTCTCAGACGTTTTGAAATAAACAATTAACAAAATGCAAATATCTACGTTTATTATCTACATTTGAAAGGTACACTCTTAAGCTATTTTTCTACATAATCGCCATTCAAACTGCGGCATTTATCATACCGTGGCACAAGTTTTTCAATACACTCTCTGTACAAATCTGCCGTCTGCGACTTCAACCACTGGTTTACACCGGCATGCAGTTCAGCGTCAGTATCAAAGCATCAATTTGATGTACCAGACTCTGTGAAATTTGGGGAAAATGTTCCGAAAGTTCTGTAATCGTGAAACGACAATTTTCACGAATTTTGTCATTGATTTGCATTGACAGTTCATCAGTCATAAGGCTAGGCCTACCACTGCGATCCTCATCGAGAACATTGGTACAGCCATTTTTAAAATCAATGCACCATTGCCTGACTCGGCTTTCACTCATTATTCCCTGCCCGTAAACATCACAAAGTTGACGATAAATTTCAATTGGTTTGTTCTTTTTAGCCAACTGCACTTCACAAGTGGCGGGATTTTCTATTGCAGCGCACATTTTAACAACTCACAGAGAGCACAGTAAGGAAGGCACAGTCCTCACGCTACGATAGCTGGATGCGTACTGAATGTAGGAACGTTCTGACACCAAGATGGCGACTCTAGCCCCAACGAGTATGTGTAACATTTCTCGTTCGAAAGCCCATTGTAACCAGGCTCAGTCTGTTTGCTTCAGTGGCGTTGTTGCCGCACGCTGCCTTATGCACAGCCTGAGTTCTCGTCATACTTTGGTATGGAGTGGAGTGGAGTGGAGTGGTACAAGTGAAAATGTTTTCTTAAAATTAAAATGTGTGGCAGTTCTCTATGGCTTGTGTTAGCTTATTTGCTGGGCGCCTGTTACTGTTTATTATTTTAAATTTGGGTACTTTGTCCTCCGGCTAGCTATTATAACTCAGTCGAGCAAGTATCTCTGAGCAGGGCGTGTAAACGGAAAGAATTTGTTACTAAAAGATAACACTGATAAAAAAAATGTTTCAACACTTTTATTGCCGTCACACTTAATTAATAATTGACATATTTAATCTTTATACATGCCTGACTGACTGTGATATTTACGAATGTAACTATAGTCGTTTAGTTGCCGCGCACCAATTACTTCACGTACTTTACATTTTGTAACTAACTTTGCGACGTGTACCTCGCGAGATATTTTTCAGGGCTGACGTGCACCTCATAAGATATTCTTCGCAACTGTGCGACACTTGTTTATGGCTCGAGAATATATACTCCTTCACCTCGAATTGCCTAAACATAGAGCTGCTATTGGTTACCAAATCGCGCCCACTTTAGCGTCTGTTTTAGTCAGCCAATCACTACTACTAACATATATACTCTAGGGAAGATATTCCCTCCATTTCTAAAAAAGGCACGCTACCCTGACGTCATTTGTTTTTCTCTTCTTAGTGATAAACAACTCACCCCCTCGATTTATTATTACCCACTTCTATTGTCAGTTTCAGTGAGGCCGTGTAAACTTATTTCCTAACAATACTTATGGCTAACAAACATTTAAAATCCGTACATACAATAATATTAATTTACACTACAATCACTCTGGCATTCACAGTGTTGTGATATAAAAATATTGCCTCAAATGTGAAGGTGTTCATCAGTTAGAGCAACCGGAAGAAGTGATGTATGGAAACGCGTCAGGATTATTGTCGGGAAAAGAATAATAATAATAATAATAATAATAATAATAATAATAATAATAATAATAATAATAATAATGTGTTCTTAAATTTACTTTTAAGAAAACTCTGTTTAATTAATGAAGTAATTAACATTAATCCCGTGGCGCTACAGCCCATGAAGGGCCTTGACCTGCCAACCAATAACCAATGGCTTATCATTCTGTCCACTCCAAGAATCCAAAAGTAGCAATGTTTCATTTGCAATATCGAACGACACGTGCCTGTTCTGTACCCTTTACGTGTTAGCGCAATACGGGAATAAGAACGTTTCGAATCACGATATCTCGCGACAGGCGGAAAAGCTAGCGGAATGAGTTTTATTGACTAAAAATCTACCTATAAAGCGATTCAAACATAGGCGTTGTGAAGGATTTGCATGTGATTGGCATTAAAACTATATAAAAATTGTTTGATTCTTATACTTTCCTTATAGCTACTTGAATCAATTACTTGTAACATATACTATTCTCAGAAAGAAGTTATAAATCCATAGCTTTCTAGTCTTAATCGTCCTGCGTGGTTACTGCTGCCTCGAGGTCGCGAGTTCAAATCCGGCGGAGGGCGATGGATTTTTTCGGGTGTAAAAATTCTTAGCATGGCTTCCTTCGGAAGGGAAGGAAAACAGGTGGTCCCTTGTCGTAGATTTACGGCAGGTAAAAGAACCTCAAGCCTGATAAAGAGGCCCCTGAGCAAAATTACCGGTCTTTCACGCCCAATATAGAATGGGACTCTAAGGACCACAGCAGTTAAAGTGCGTCCATAAATAAAACTCAATTTAATTTCTTTCTAGTCTTATATGTTGGCATTGTTGGATATATTTTAACCAAGTATACAGCATTGCTCAAACACTAGAAGAACTGTTGGGGTCATTTTGAACCATTTAAAGTTTTGACTGCTAACTGCTCTCTGTTTAAAAAAGCTAGGAACTGGAAAGTTCACTACTTGTCTCAGAATGTGGTCTTAAGTGCTTACCTCAAATTTGAAACAAACATTACCAGTTTTAAAAGCGTTTTCAGTTTTACCTAGAACTGCCCTTCGGTTCATTTTGACCCATTTAATTAGCAATATTGTTGCGACATTTAGTATTGTTGATGTGTTTGGTGAAGCATATTGTTGCATTATGCAAGTGTCTGTGTTGCATTTTGCACGCATTGTTTGAGGTACATTGTACACAACAGAAATGAAGCCCACACCAGATGTGCATAATGGCTTCAAGGAAAAAGTATACAGATCTCGAATTACTGACGACAGTTTGGGCTGTTCCACAACAATTAAATATAAAAAAAGGTCACGGCCAAATAATAAAATGTAATGGTAACTAAATCATTGTGAAGCGTTATCAGTTTTCAGAATTTGTTTTTCAGAAATATTCTGGTAAAATAATGAAATGTTACTTTTATGTGAAATGTTCAAATTTCACAGAATAGGTAACAAATAGTGAATACGAAAAATGCATCAGTTTTTACGTTAAAATGTTATATTATGATGGCAATCCATGGTCTATGCTGTAGTTGAAATACATATATTTCTGTATTCAAACATGTTCTTTATTTCTTTGCATTATTAATGTTATCTTCAGTTACTAAATAAAAGATATTATGTTAGTTATCATGTTTTGCCACAATTAAATTTCACGAAATTTGTGTCAAAATGCCCCCGATATTTTTAGGTACACAATTTATACGGCGCTTCTAGTGTTAAGCATGTTAAAACTTGATACGAACAAATGAACATTTCCTTGGTTCTCACGTATGTTTTCACTATGAGTCAGAAGGCATGAGAAATAAGAAAGGGCATGCGGTTGGTGATCCCAGTAATTTGGAGAGAGACTACTAATCATCATGACGGCTCTTGCCTTTTTGTGCTGGATATTATACGCTATAAAAACATCCAGAGCAAAAAATGGGCATGACGTCATCCCTTGCCCAGGGAGGAACCCTGAGCCTCTCCACTGAAAGGCCATTATAACATCGAAGACTGGATGTATGTCAGGAACACCAGAAAAAGCCATCATGAAATTGTGTACAGAGGTCCATATTCTCTGGGATGATAAAATTGCATAGCTCCTCCCTGTTCACGATTTCAGATGAAAATGTAACAACTAAGACACATATTCGAAAAAAGCAATGCAGTTGTTTGGAAAGGTAGAATCAGACTATCAATGCCATAGCCGGGATTTTAACCACGGGTCTTCGGCTTTCCGTGCCGCTGCTCTAACCAAATGAGCTACCATGGCAACATGCCGTCACATTAAATTCTCCGTTGACTCGCATTTTCCCCGGTAAACCACAAGGCGTTCTCAAACCAATTTTGAGATAATGTACCCCAAGGCAACTTATAACTTCGTAAGCACTTTAAGTCCCGGGCTTCATAGTTAACCTCTACTACCTAGGTTAATCAATGATAATTACGAGAACTGATCAACAAAGACGGAGACTGATGTTTTTCCTGTAGCTTCCTCGATAGTTTCCTGTCTGTGCCATGAATATTTGAAAAGAGCGTGGTTTTGTGTACGATATCCATAGGCGGCAGCACTCTCGGTTGGTAGCAATGCTCTGTTTTGTAGATCCTGCTTGCATTTCGCAAACCACAAAACGATTTACCAGCATGAAGTTCCCCCTCACACTACTGTTACAGCAGCATGCTACACGTCAATATTGGCTAAACTGAGAAAGGTTATTGTAAGGAAACGATCAGAACTTCATCGGACTGGGTGGCAACTTCATCATGACAACGCGCGGCCTCACGTCGCATGCAGCTTTTGGCTAAATGGAACATTACCTGTGTATCGCATCGGCCTCATAGGCCCGATCTTGCACCCTGTGTTTGTTTTTTATTCCCATCATAAAGGCAAAGCTCCGGGGCATTCAATTTGAGAACTTAAAGCAGTGTTCAAGAAAAGTGAGACCACTCTAAAGGTCGTCACAAAGTATGGCCTGCATCTTGCGTTCGAGGACTGGCAGAGACGCTATAAAAAGTGCATTGAAGGAGGAAGGGATTACTTTGAAAAAAGATAATGTAAACATTGAAATAGAGTAATAAATACCTGTGAAAAAAATCAGTTTCAGTCTTTGTTGATCAGCCCTCGTAATGTTTCTTCGTCACATGCCGTGTGTAGGCTAAAGCTGGGAAGGTAGAATCAAACTGAAAAATTCAATGCCATATCCGGGATTTTAACCATCAGTCTTTTTTCTTTAAAGTTCCCTTACCCAGTTTATCATTACTGTGTTTTTACTGTTTTTCATTTACGCAATTACACACACAAACACCCATGCCCAAGGCGGGACTCGAACCCGCGACCCTCAGTTTGGCGAAGCGCCGGAGCTACACACTCCAGCGACCACGGCTACGAGGGCCGGCTGTATTTTTTTTATTATTATTACTGTGTTTTACTTTATTCCTTTACCGCTTCTTACCGCAATTACACAACACACAGACACAAACACCCATGCCCATGGCGGGACTCGAACCCGCGACCCTCAGCTTGGCGGAGTGCCGGATTGTACACTCCAGCGACCACGGCTACGAGGGCCGGTTTTTAAAATTCCCACCTCCCAGCCGGGAATCGAACCCGGGACCCCTAGCACAACAGTCAGGGTCTTCGGTTTTCCATGCCATTGCTCTAACCAACTGAACCACCATGGCAAAATTAAATTCCCCAATTGACTCGCGTTTCTTCCGGCAAACCACAAGGCGTTCTCAAATTTATTTTGAAATAGCATATACCATTGCCGACTTACAATCTCGTAAGTACTTTTAAGTCCTGGGCTTTATGTAATTTTAAGTTCCGTGCAGCGGCGCGGATAGACGAAGATCCATGGTTGAATCCTGGCTATGACATTGAGTTTTCCAACCTTAGCCTACACACAGTATGTATGAAAGAACAATTATTATCATAGAACTTATTTATTTAAGCAAAGATATGCGGTTTTACAGATTTAGAACTGACAGTAAGGTGGCGTATTTAACGGAGAAATATCTACAACTGAAAATTGCTCTGTTTGAAATTCAAATTCCTACATTATATCCAAATCGTATAGACGCAATCCGTCTTCTGTATGAATAATTTATACGAGGTGAATCACCTGCCCCAAGGATTTTTATACGTTTATGCATTCTAAACGGTTTGTCGCACGCTTTTCAGCTCATTTACGTGCTTAGATGGACAAAGGCTTCACACCGAGTGAAAAAACTAATGTTTTAAATTCAGACGACTTTCTCTACCCACAAGCGTTTATTTCGATGTACCTTCTGCAAACTATTCTCACAAAAGCTTATTTTTCGATCTATTTCATGTTAATCCAGATAAACCTTTTCAGAAATGGTTCCATTACACATTTCGACGTAGGTACAGAGAACCAAAGAAAATCTCACTGCACCTCGCGTCTGTCACATTATTTATCGTAGTACATGGCCTTGCGAAGCCATGGCCATTTCGTTGGTTACTTTAGGCCACGGTGCAACGGTGCGCCAGTCCTGCTGCTAAATAGTTGCACCAATAACCATACGAAGGTTACAAAATGGTGTAGAAACGAATTGGCTAAAAGAGAAAGACGTAGAGTGAGTGCATTCAGTTTGTCATACAGACCTCTTATCGTGATTGGTGGCCCATACCTTATTGGCTAGTGCAGGACACGCCTTTGAAAGGGTTAAAAGCTAAGGGGAAAACTTGATGAACGCCCAGGATAGCGAAATGTAGAATGTGCAGTGTGAGAAGATTTTCAAACTAAAGTTTGAATGGTATTCATTAAATACTTAGCAATACTTCAAAACAAAATATAAACAGAACTGTATTCTCACAGTGGTATCAATGCTTGTTGCTGCATAGAAGCAAACATAACTAAATAATAAATAAATAAAGCAGCATGTTTCCTCTCTAATTCAAACTATAATTGGTTAATATACCTTTACTAACATATTGCTGATTCTAGGAATACAACAGGAATATAGACAAAAATGTAACGCAATTTTATTGCTATCATATGTATGTCATATTCGGTAAACCACATACATATTTATCTCTAGGTTCTAAACATGATCAGTCAATTATAACAAAAAGGTAAATTGCATTTAGTAAACGAATATCATCATCTGTGGATGTTTTACGGGGAGTGCCCACTTTCTGACGAGTATGTAGACCGTCTTCCCCACTTTCCTGGATATTTTTATCCAGTAATTTACTATAAAACACTTTAATGCACTGCCGTTGCAATTGCTGTAACAGTGCGACCGCCCTCCCACATACCCATATGTCCACGACTAATTTCGCTAGTATACGGCATGACTGGTTCTGAGACACTAAACATGTTTTGGTTTCAATAACACCAGAAAAAGCAAAGGCATCAACCTCCCCTCTTTCCCCCTTATTGCTGTGTTATCAAGCCACCACGCTCTGCGATAGGTAAGGTGAAGGACACGCCCCAAAAGACCCCAGAAAACGATACAAAACCCGCCGAAGATAGTCAGATGTTTGAAAGCGGATACTGCATGCTGGCCTTTAAAAACCATACCTTTTCACGGGCTTTTCTCAGAAAATTCAAAATTTACTTATTATTTGCCATGTAAATATTTTAAACATATGGTACTCCAATCACAGTCGTTAGACCCATTTTTGAGAAAATAAAAATTTAGAAAATATGTTCTTGGGGTGGGAGTATTTTCTTGAAAACATTGCTCGATACTTATCGGACATTTCGTTTTTATGTTTTGCTGTTCACGCATACGGACTTTTTTTTTCTAAAAATGAGTTTTTGGATTCCGGGGCTTCAAAACGTGTATGTCCAGTGAAATCTTGGCATTGAGTTTTCGGGTGGTATGTGGTAGAGAAAGTAGAAGGCAGTTTAAGGCACTCTGGTATGCAGGATGTGTTAATCGGAGAGGAACAACTCCGCACTGCGGCCAACTTGATCTATTGTGGCTACGCCCTCCCCGGGGCAGGGATGAGGTGAAGGAGCCATAGGAGGTCCTAGGCCCGTAGGCAGAAAAGCCCACAGAGACGCGCAGGAGTGCCTAAAATTTCCAGTTTGAACACCCACGCAAGTGGCGAGGAATCCCAAGAGGATGACGAAGCAACCCTAACCCTGGCATTCATGGGGGGAAATCTTTCCAATGCGCAAGCATCCGCGCCATCTGCCCGGCACTGCCAGCATCACGAGACCGGAAAACAGATCTGAAACGTGAAAGGGCGAGATAAAATGAGGAGAAATCGTGGTAGAATACACCACCCCGGCCTAGGCGACCAGGAGAAAACCACGAAAAACCCCATGCTTAGAGTGGGCGGTCACCGGGAATCGAACCATGGACCTCCCGAATGCGGGCCAGACGTTACCGCCTGAGCCATCCCCTCGGTTACTCTGGTATGAGGTCCATCTCGAAAACAACAGCCCTTACTGCTGGGTATAAATTTGTTTCTAGCCGATTTTATAAACCTTTACTATACGTCGTACCAGGTACAAAATGTTACACAAAATGCTACTAAAAGAAGTAGCATATTGAAGAGATTAGCTGGATATAAATGGGTCAGTTCAATAGCAGTTTTAAATAAAACATACAACAGCTACATAAAACCAGGTGTGAACTACTATTAACTACAACTAAAATAAAATTAATATGATTGAGAAATGTCAAAATCAATGTCTAAGATTGATAACAGGAGCAGTGAAAACAACGCCAGTTAGTGCACTTCTTGTTGGAACAAATAATAACCCAATGAAAGCCAACATTGAAACACAAGCTACACAATTATATGTAAAATTGAAAACAAACCCAAGCAAGCATCAATGGTTTCAACAACTACCTAAGAATACAAGCTAAAAACACAGATTACAAACAAATCCTTTTAGAGAAGAATTATAATTACCTACGTTTATCAGAAAAATGCATTCCTCATCCTCCTAGAACTAATCCAATGGATTTTATCAAGATAGTAACAAATAAACAGCTGACGGAACAACTAAACAAACAAGAAGACTCACCAGAAGTATGCAGAATTGCTACACTTGATCTACATTATCAATTCCCGGAAACAGAGCGGCTTAGAATTTTTACAGATGGTTCTGCAGATAAATAGAGAAATAATGTGGGAGGTGGTATATACTGTAAATACTTTTCACATTATTTTACATTGCCTAGACAATCCACAAATTTTGATGGTGAAGTCGTTGCAATACAACGAGCATTAGAACAGATATACTACAGGACTGATATAAAAGAAAATAAAGTAATTGTTCTCACAGACTCAGTTTCTGCCATTCAAGAATAGAACGATATGATAGTCCAGATGAATCTCATAATATTAAGGATGTGAGATCTTATTATAGATTACTACAAACAACATTATTGTGGATACCAGCACATGTGGGAGTGAATGGTAATGAGACAACAGACTTTCTGGCCAAAAAGGGTGCAGTGTTATATTCAAAATCTATAAAGTCTTGTGAACTAGATATGAAACTAAAAAATTTCAAAATTAATATAGAACAAAAATACCAATATAATATTCAAAAGGAAATTACTAACAAAAATTACTCCAACATAAAAGAAATAGTACAAAAAATAAAAAACATATCCCAAGGAAAGAAGCCGTTGCTCACTTCAGATTAGCCACTAGACATGACTGTCTGGCGGAACATTTACATAGATTTGGTTTTATGAATGACAAAGCATGTAAAATTTGCAATGCTGGCAAGATTGAGAACACCTACTAGAATGCCCAGAATTGAGGAAAGCTGTACCATACGGGAAGATACACAATTTATATTGACTAGCTAGGGAAACATTGATTGATCAAAATCCTGCACATTAGATCAACAACACTATACGTCGTACTTAACTACCTAGTTCTGAAAACACGCGAGAGTACGAGACCTTTCATTTCGCTGCATTTCCAAAATAAGCCAAAAACAAAACGGTGGATCTATACAACTATACCTTTTTCACTATAAGCTGAAAAGAGAAGTAAACAAAACTTAAATGTATCACTCCGCCGAGCAGATGGCAGCACCACGTGGAGGATGACGGGGACTAAGAACCGTGAGAGGAAATTGCTTCAGACAGAATGCGAATACAGTATATTGTGCAGCTTTTAAACATTGTATGTCTTATTCCTATATTTTGCTTTACATCCTAAACTTCTAACACAATACTAAGAGTAGACAAATAAAAGTTTGTACCTGAACAGTTCGGCTTCTGTGATTAAAGGTACTGGATTAAACTGTTCCTAACTTCAGGCTTTAGAAATCATTCATTTAATGACTAATATCAGTATACCACCTTTGCTTTAACCTTTTATGAGTCAACAAGTTAAATAACGATTAGCCTATAGGTTAAAACATAACAGAAAACAAACGCGACCTAAGCTATCCGAGAAACAATTCTGCATCACTAACAAAGAACTTCAATTATTACTTTTCACAGAATTTGTTAAAAGCATTTAACACAACTGTCTTCTTTCCATTTCTCGCGTGTGTTTTGCACAGTGACAGAAGATTCTCAGCCGCAAACAGGAAAGCAACTGCAGCGCCTGTGCATAGCCTCTTAAACCCTCTGCTATAACGCTTCATTTAGTTATAGGTGAATCTGAACAAACACATTTAGTTTCATAAATTGAACTGTTACAATAATGAGTTTTTTTAAATTTCTCTGCACGAGAATAACCACAAAATGTTACCATCTGAACCGAACTGTTTTTTGTAGAGGAAGATACGACATGCTAAGCGAGAAAGGTTGTAGCTTGCCCACCAGCCAATGAGGTGCTGTCTTGTCACGTGGTCTTGTTTACTTCTCCTTTCAGCTTATAGTGACAAAGGTAATTAAGACAAACCCCAAGATGGTTGCTGCACGGTCATGTCACGGAACAAACTAAGTTAACATACTTGTGTTGTTAATTACGCAGCTTTAATTTGATATATCATACATAATAGCTTGTACATTTGATCGATAAAGTTAAATCCTCTAACATAAAGTTGTTTTGAAAGGCATTTATTTAAAAGCAAAGTCCCAAAATGGAGACAAAAGATCGCCTGATATAAGCTAGAATGAATCACTTAAAAGGTCCTGAGACTCCAGGTGCCAGATAGTTGTGGTGTGATGAATTGGTGGCCATACGTAAAAGGTAGCGGTACGGGCGAAGTAGGGGCTCCCCCAACCGGGGCAGAGCACCGCAAGTAGGCCGAAACGGCCCTTTTTGCTTCTACCGTGACTCCTGGGAGGGAAGAATGAGGGGAGAGACCCGAAGGGCACAAGCATGGATGGTCTCCCTAACGTTTCCAGTTCGAACGCAACCGACCCGCTCGGGCCCATCCACAAGCCACCTGAATCCCCGGCGATTCCCCCAGAATGGGGCTCGGAGGCGAGTCTACAGAGCGCACAGCCTCGCCCAGCATCATCCCCCCCGAATACCGTCCCCTGGTCTTACAACCCTGAAACAGATGATCGCTACAGGAAGTGAGGGGCAGGAGAATCGTGGTAGAATATGAACCACCACGGCATTCGCAAGCCGACCCGAGGAAACCACAAAAAACCTATGGGTCAGAGTGGGCGGTCGCCGGGGATCAAACCCGGGACCTTCCGAATGTGAGTCGCGCACATTACCACGGCGCCACCTCGCTCGGTGGTGACCATACGTCTAACGTTTTTGTAGTGGTAAGGCGGTTTCCAATGACTGGGAGTTCTGACCCCAAGGTCACGGGTTCAAATCCGATCCCAGACCTTAAAAGCGACAGCCCCATGCCAATAGATTTACTACGGACGAAATTCCGGCACACCGGCGGCGCTGATATGATGACAGTCGTTAACAAGCAAAAGATATATTTTGAATAGCTTCGTATTTGGGCTTGGGGTTGGGTATTTCGGCATAGGACTTGTAATTTGGGAGTAAGTTATACCTGTTTAAACTTTTGAACTAGGTAAGAAAACGTTAAAACTAATCCACTCAAATAGGAGCATATTTGTAGAATATTCTACAACAAAACGTTTCTGTATCATCTTGCGATAGCTTTTTAGATGTTCTGCAAGCGCTTTGCATTTGTGCAGTAATATTATTAATGCTGGCATGCACATGGGTGAATAAATGTGTTAATACATTTATTGTAGCTGCAGAAAAACGTACTTAGTTTTTGACAAAATGGGCTATGTTTTTATATAAGATTATAATTTGAGAGTTGCGTAGATGAGAGGAACTTGATGATTCACCTGGCACATTCGTGTTTTGTAATTTCGTAGGCATGTGAATCTGTGTTACGAATCCATTTCTACTGCTGTTTCTTACTTAGAAATTCCATTTTCGTATTGGTTTTGGAATTTGCTGCTTTTGGATATGTTGGCGCTTCTCGTTTTGATATATGCATAAACTTTGCATTATTTTAGTAGAGATTAGTTTGAATAGATGAGCATGGTGATGGTAAAGGCTAGCGTTGAAGGTTGTGCCCACAGGTGGAAAATCGCTGAGTTTTTCGATGTGAAATCCTCATAAGTATACACAGAACTCGTTGATTTTTATTTTCTTTATCACTTACATGTTAGCTAGAGACGGTTTTGCATTCCACCCAAAAATTCGATACAGAAATTTCACCGGAAATACACGTTTTGTGGCACCTTGAATCCAAACAAAAGCATATTTATAAAAAGGCCCGTGTGCGTGTGAACAGCATGACTCAAAAAAGAAAAGTCGGATAAATATCAAACTAGGTACGTCAGTATCTTCCAAAGATGCGACATGATTTTCAAGAAAATCCCCCACCCCAACTACCCTTTATATGAGACATTTTTCGAAATTTTTTATTGTCTCAAAAATGGCTTTAACGATTTTAAAGACAAGTGAAATGTATATCTTCAATTTTCTGGGAATAGCCTGCGAGGTCCTCTTCATCCGGTAGGGTTTTTGTATAATCTTGTATAAGTAATATACGTTAAGCGATAGCCGAAAACATACCACATAATGTAAAGGGCCTTTTAACAAGAGTGTCCTATCTTTAAAATGTGATAGCTGCCGTTGTTATTGAGTTACAGCAGTCATTTTTTACATGTGGTTACAGTTGTTATTGACAAATAGTCATGGAACGTTACAGCATTCAGCAACGCGTAGAAATTGTGAAAATTTATTATCAAAATGGATCATCTGTTCGCCAAACCTTCCATGTATTGCGTGAAGTTTACGGTGTGCATAATCGTCCCTGCGAGAGAACGATTCGGCGTTTGATCGATAAATTTGAAAGAATTGGTTCTGTCAGCGATCAAAGAACGCCTGTACGTAATCGACGTAAGCGCTCCAACGAAAACATAGGCGCCGTTCGTGAGAATGTACGCGAGAACGGAAACAAATCAATTGCTCGTCGAGCGCAAGAATTGGGGCTTTCGCCGACCACAACTTGGCGAATTCTGCATCTGGACTTGAAGTTTCACGCTTACAAAATGGTGTTAACTCAAGAAGTAAAGCCCAACGACCATAGGTTGCGCCGTGTATTCGCTGAGTGGACTATGGGGCAATTGGAAGCTGACCCGGATTTTTGTCGAAAAATCATCTTCAGCGACGAAGCCCACTTTTGGATGGATGGTTGTGTTAACAAACAAAATTGCCGCTATTGGAGTAATCACAATCAAATGCAGATTCAAGAACGACCACTTCATCCCCAAAAGGTTAGTGTGTGGTGTGGATTTTGGTATGGTGGAATCATTGGTCCATATTTTTTCCAAGATGAAGATGGAGAAGCTGTAACTGTCAATGGAGAAAGATACCGGGATCTTATAAGGGACTTTTTGACCTCAATCGGATGGTATGGATCTCAGAAACATCTGGTTCCAGCACGATGGTGCCACATGTCATACTGCTCTCGAAACAATCGATCTTTTGAAGGAGAAGTTCAGAGGTTTCGTCATTTCCCTTGGTGGTGATGTTAACTGGCCCCGAGTTCATGTAATTTAACGTCGTTGGATTACTTCTTGTGGGGTTATGTTAAATCTCGAGTTTATGTCAACAATCCAGAAACAGTAAATGATCTTATGAATAACATCACGCGTGTTATTCGTGAAGTTGGACCTAATTTACGTTCCTCTGTCATTGAAAATTGGGTCAACCGTACACGCGCAACCCAACGAAGTCGCGCCGGTCACTTAACTGATGTTCTCTTCCACACGTAATGACATTAATTATGTTCCAAAATAAAAAAAGAAAAAACTTATATCATTTATACAACGTGTTTTATTTAAACTCAAAGATAGGACACTCTTGTTAAAAGACCCTATAGATAGCTTTAAAACACGCAATTTTTTCTAATAACTTTTTGTGACATAAGTCGTTTCCGAGATATTCGTTATTAATGCTCCCAGTTTTGCAATAATTTGTCGCCCTTAGATATTCACTTGTTTCTCGCGATTGCATGAAACGAGTATGGAATTTTAAGGCCATCATATAGCGTCCAGATCTTAAACATTTGATTATTATCGCTGTTCCCTTCGTATCTACAACAATATGTGTGACGTAGCTACGTCTGCAAAGGTTTATCTCGATTAAAATGAAGTACATATGAAAATAAGCTTTCCTAAGAATAGTTTGCATACCCACTAATAAACGATAGAAGGTAGATAAAGTCATGTAAATGTAACAAATTAGGATTCCAAAAATGATAATTGGAGTGACGCAACTATTTTTCAGATTTATCTACACTCTTTGCTGAAAATACTTACCATTCCAAGTGTTGGATCTTGAGAACCACACTGGCACAAATAGAAATTACATTAAAGCACTCTCACACCGACAAATACTATACTTCATCAAAAACAACCTCAAAATCTAACATGTAGCGTTTTTGCTTGCGCTACTTCGTTGTGTTACTCTTACCTCGCAGTCGTTCTCGTCTCTGCGTCGTTGTAGGTGAACTCTTCAGGACTCGTAATCGCCGATATCAGCCAGAAAGCACTTCTCGCCGATCTCAGGGTCAACTGTCGGCGAATCGACCTGAAATTCCTTACAGTTGTTGTCAGGGTAGGATTGAGTGAGTGGTGACACCAGGATACTGTCTTGAAAGAAACACTATTTTCACTTTTCTCACTCTTATGCTAGAAATCCTGCAACATTCATTGATATTCTCTAACACGTGTGATTCTTTTTAGCACTGTCTTCCCACTATTGTCTCTTAGAACACTAAAGTTTGCCCCGGCTAGTTATTTAATATCTCGGTGCTCTACCACCGTTCTTTAGATTCGCGCGAACTTGAAATAGTCACTTGACTAACATTGGATATCATTATATCGAAGAATACAGTTAGCACATTATATAAATTTTTCTACCTACATCACTTTATAATTGCATAATTGCGCGGTACTTATCAAATTTCGGAACTTAACGTCCTTTTCTGATCCGGAGTGCTACGTGTTACCTCAAATAAGAATCATGACAAAATTGTCTTTAAACCACGCTCGCATTCACATATATCAACGACTGCTCGCCTCCAAATTTTATACATGTCACTGCGTCTCCCTATATTTCCATTGGTTCTCGCACTTATTCTCTACGTTTATTGGTTCCCTGGTTGAAAATTCGAAGCCTAACTCTAAGAAATGTCCGTTGCCTCATAGCGTCTGTTTACAAAACTTGCCTCATACCCAGGAATTACAAAAGAAGGTTTCGATTTTTATGGCCCTACGCTCGGAAAACATAATGGATAGTCTAAAACAAAGCTACTTTTATTTTTGCCTAAATCTTGCAGTTTTTCTTATGCAATTACGCCTTTATTTATTTAACAATATTATTGAAACTTAAAACATATTTACAGCTTCCGAAGGGATTTCGATTGATACAGTTTTTAATCCTATGGTTTTACAATTATGGAAATTTATCAAATTGAATGTTAATTAATTATTAATAATTCCTAAACTATAATTATTACAGAGTTCCTTTTTATGTATTCTTAATCAGGCGGAAATATCGCTACAAACATCATCCTAGTTTCAGTCCCGTGTATTTTAATGTTGCTATAAAGTCTAAATACCCATATAACTCACTTTTTATACGGTAGGTAACAGCACACTAGTGGGGTACAATGGGTACAATATCGAATACTTGTTGCAGTTAAGCATTTACTTTGTGATGTAATTAATCTATTTTTCTCAATTTACGTATCCCAAATCAGAGGCAGTTAAACATTCCCTCAAATTATCTAAACAAAAACATCAACATATTCATGAAAGAAACGATTAGTTTCGAGAAATAATATTTTGGCCATTAACATTCATTCATTATCTGTTTACCCGCCTCTTATGTAGGACTTACACCCCCCAGGACTTACAAGCGGGTGCCTGGGGTCAGAGGCCCGTCGAGGAGCAGACACTCATGGATCAGACAGAGCATCCAGGATGGGTGATCAGCCCGATGCCTGGTATGGGATGAAGGAAGTAGATGAAACGAAATGTTGGTGAAATGGATGAAAGGAAAGGTGATGATGGATCAGTTGGTGGAATGAATGGCGGGGGAAACCGGAGAACCCGGAGAAAACCCGCCCAGACGGTGCTTCGTCCACCACAAATCCCACATGCAGGTCCCTGGTATTGAACCCGGGCCGCCTCGGTGGGAGGCGAGCGGTCTAACCACTCGGCCACGGCGCCGCCTGGCCATTAACATACAAAAACATATTGGTTGTTTAGCTGGCATCTATAGTTTTCAGGTCTGAGTGAATAATAGCATTTACCACAAAATTTGCTTTTAAACATACTTTAAATATTAACGTTTTTAGACCACATTTGTTTTCAGCCAAAACCAGTTATTCAAACTTAATGCTTATCGTATATATTTGTGCATCCAAAATCTGTTGCGTCTGGGTATTGGGTTTGTAGATCAGTTGACTAAGGCATTGAACGTCACTGACCCTGATTTGCATGTCAAGAGTTCAACAGGTTCCCTGCGGTGCTACCAAGTTTCTTGTAAAAGACGGGGTGAGCCCACGTAAAAAAGCGGTGGTTTGCGTGCGTCGATATTGATAAAGACTTCAGTAATACTCAGTATTCAGTTAGCCATGGCAGATAGAAGAAATATTGTATTCCACTCAAAATTCGATATCGAAATTTACCAGAAATGCGCATTTTGAGATACACTGAACCCCGTCGAAGAAACAGATTTAGAAAAAGGATCCTCATTGCGGTGTGTGTGTGTGTCTGTCTGTCTGTCTGTGAGATAGAGGGAGAGAGTGATAGTGTTAGGTACACTATGAGATCAAAAGTATCCGGACACCCCCACAAACATACGTTTTTCATCTTAGGTGCATTGTGCTGCCACCTACTGCCTGGTATTCATTATCCGCGACCTCAGTAGTCATTAGACATCGTGAAACAGCTGAATGGGACGCTCCGTGGAACTCACGGACTTCGAACGTGGTCATGTGATTGGGTGTCACTTGTGTCAGAAGTCTGTACGCGAGATTTCCACAAACATCCCTAGGTCCACTGTTTCTGATGTGATACTGAAGTGGAAACGTGAAGGGACATGGACAGCACAAAAGCGTACAGGCCGACCTCGTCTGTTGACTGACAGAGACCGCCGACATTTGAAGAGGGTCGTAAAGAGTAATAGGCAGACATCTATCCAGACCATCACACAGGAATTCCAAACTGCATCAGGATCCACTCCAAGTACTATGACAGTTAGGCGTGAGGTGAGAAACCTTGGATTCCATGATCGATCGGCTGCTTATAAGCCACACATCACGAAGGAAAATGCCAAACGACGCCTCGCTTGGTGTAAGGAGCGTCAACATTACACGATTGAACAGTGCTAAAACGTTGTGTGGAGCGACGAATCACGGTACATAATGTGGCGATCCGATGGCAGGGTGTGGGTATGGCGAATGCCCGTGAACGTCATCTGCCGGCGTGTGTAGTGCCAACAGTGAAATTCGGAGGTGGTGGTGTTATGGTGTGGTCGTGTTTTTCCTGGAAGGGGCTTGCACCCCTTGTTGCTTTGCGTGGAACGATCACAGCGCAGGCCTACATTGATATTTTAAGCACCTTCTTGCTTCCCACTGTTGAAAAGCAATTCGGGGATGGTGATTGCATCTTTCAACACGATGGAGCACCTGTTCATACTGCACGGGCTGTGGTGGAGTGGTTACACTACAATAACATCCCTGTAATGGACTGGCCTGCACAGAGTCCTGACTTGAATCCTATAGAACACCTTTGGGATGTTTTGGAACGCCGACTTCGTGCCAGGCCTCACCTACCTACATCGATACCTCTCCTCAGTTCCGCACTCCGTGAAGAATGTGTTGCCATTCCCCAAAAAACCTTCCAGCACCTGATTGAAAGTATGCCTGCGAGAGTGAACGCTGTCACAAAGGCTAAGGGTGGGCCAACACCATATTGACTTCCAGCATTACCGATGGAGGGCGCCACGAACTTGTACGTCATTTTCAGCCAGGTGTCCGGATACTTTTGATCACGTAGTGTATTTCATAGGGATACCAGGCGGATATTTCTAAGAAAATCCCCCACCCAAAGCAAGCTTACATGGAATTTGTCGTACTTTTGTATTGTCTCAAAGTGACTAAAAATTGCCATTAGCATTTCATATGTTTAATATATTTGCATTAAATGTATATATTCGACTTTTTGTCAATAGCCTTTGAAGCCCTTTCCATTCTGAGTGGATTTTGTACTGCTAAACGTGAGAGACAAAAGCTTACTCTTCAAAAATATATTATTTCCTGTCAAGAGTACATCTGTGTAAAGTAACGTGAACAGAAACGTCACTTTTGAACATAAATACTGTAATATAATTTAAGCTAGGGCTCAATTTGCAGTATTTTACTTAGTTTATGCGTAGTGCTATACTGCATACTTTCTGCAGTAAAACAGGGTGGCTAGATTTGCTGATTTTTAAAACCACTGCTTTGACTGCGGTCCGGCTGCACTGCGGTACCAGGCAGAGTATAGTGGTAGAATTTTGCATCGTCCATTTGACGTCGATATTGAATTTTCTGATAGTATTGTAAACGCGTGCTGCATTCTGCATAACTTTGTTAGACAAAGCGGTGGGCACAATCGAGGGGTCTGGTGAGCGAGGGAGCTTTGCCACTTTGACAAGAAATGGAAATAAATTGAGTTTTCTAAACCATTGTGTTGAGGCATTATTTGTACAACAAAGGGTTAACTGTTTACTTCTTAAATTATTGTTACGTAAATTATGCAATAGGAAATATATAAATGCCAACGTAAATAGCATATGTTATGAACATATATGGTATACTGGCATATCAAAGAGTTTTATCTTAGCTTAAATACTGTTTTCTGAAAATGTAAATAGTGTTAACAGACTTGCATATCAACTACATAAAAAGAAATTCATATCCTCTCTGGTGTATCTTCACTGTCCAGTGTTTCTGTGGATTAAGTTTTTAGTAAACACCATGAAAAAGTGGAGGAATATATTGCATTATTGCCATGAGGTCTTTTAACTTCAGAGATGTTATGGGACGTCTGTATGGGTAGTTATTTTATTTCTTCAAAATTTAATCATTTAAGGATGATCAAACATGGGGCGCTTCGGGTTTTTGAGTAACGACCTGGCATCTTCTTGAACAGTTCCAATCCACTGTTGTACGTCAGAATAGATGTATTTGAAAAAGAGCATGCCTGGTTGTTTGTAAAATTTTATAGCAGTTGTTTTCCTGATGATAAAGCAAGCACCTTAAACCGGCCTCTGTGGTGTGGGTGGGGGTAATGTGTCTGCATCACATTCAAGAAGTCCCGAGTTACAATCTCGGTTAGAGTGAGTTACCCGGATAAGGCTTTTCCCGGGGTTTTCCCTTATCTGAGCGGATGGATGTTGGGTAAGTTTAAGCTCCATGGACCCCGGGCTCATTTTAGCATCATTTCACACATTTCATTCTTACATGGCTTCCTTCGGAAGGGAAGTAAAGCAGGTGGTCCCTTGTCGTAGATTTACGGCACGTAAAAGAACCTCAAGCCTGATAAAGAGGCCTATGAGCGAAATTTCCGGTCTTTCACGTCCAATATAGAACCACAGCAGTTAAAGAGCGTCCATTAAAAGAAAAGAAAAAAACCCATGCTTCTCATTTTATGCAGTAAAATACTGCAAGTGGAGCCCTAGCCTTAATCGCTGATATCCGTGACTTTAATCCAACTACCGCAATGTGTAGCAGTAACGATAGTGAACTGGTTTAATTGTAGTTTTCCTTGCAGTCACAATTTGTTTTGCAGCAAACTGACTTTAAGTGAATGTCCATTATTATGGATATAATGTTTAAAGGAAAGCACTATTGAAATTTGGTGAAAATCCCGGGAAAGTAGACTTTAGGATTGTGCACCCAAAAATATCTTCAAAAACTATAATTTCAAAAGTAATTTCACCTTTGATATTATGAATGTTTATGCACCAAGGTAACGATCGGAAAATAAAAGTATTTTTATTTTAAAATTTGTAATTTTGATTATTTTTCTCAGCAGTTCTACTCGTTGAAATAGTTCCTCACGATGGAGTTTTCATCCAATTCCTCTAAAAAATTTTCCTGTACATTCCGAAAATACAAGGTGTCACAACTATGATACACGTTTTTCGTGATCTTACGGATTTTTTAGTTATGCATTTTAAAGCAAAAGTAAGCCATGTAAAAATATTGAAATACACAAAGATAAGATTTTAAAAATTGTTATTCTTCAACTAAAACTGGCACCAAAACACTATACGACAACTTCCTGAACAGGTAAACGACATATTTCAAATAAACATTTTTAAATTTTGATCATGCGGAACGTTTGTTATAGGACAACAAAATTCACCGAGGTCGTTAAGGCACGGACTCGTAAACGGGAGATCCGGGGTTCAAATCCCGCCAGGACCTCCTCCCAGGCTGTTTCCTTTTCCATTCATAATTAACAAATGTCGGGGAGGTAGCCTAAGCTTAGGCCTGGAACGTTTCCTTCCCAAATTTCCTTTCTCAATAATTTAGTGTGATGTACCTATCATTGGTGCCCATTGCCCATGATGGCGTATGTAGTAAGAACGGGCGATAAACACTATAAAAAAAGGACAACAAAATTAATATTTGAAACCCAATAGTTGGAAAACGCTGGGAATAGCTGGAGACGAATATCATACAATTCATTATTCACGTAAGCCGAACACCAGATTAAATTTTCAGCCAAAATCAATGAAAACTTCAGAAAATAGCATTTTCAGGGTGCATTCGCTTAAAGGGTTTGAGGGTTAGAATAAATGTGTTGTAACAAGGACGTATATTCCGCTTAAATGCTTATTTTAAGATTAAATGCTTCAAGCAACTATTAACATATCTTCAAACAGGAGGAATTGTAGAGTATTAAGAGAGAAAAAAATCTGATGTGTTACACTTACATGACTTTCTCTACTCTTGTACAAACTATTTTTACAAACGCTTATTCTCCATCTACTTCATGTTAATCGAGATAAACATTTGCAGACTCTATCTTATTGCTAATTTTCTTGTAGATGTAAGGGGAATATATATTTACAAGGGCAATATAGAAATACAGTAGCCTTTAAGCACATACATATCTCTTAATAGCTGGTTGCTAGGTGCAGCACCATTCTCTTTGCCCCAGATTAATACCCTTTGCATATCCAAGACAAAAAAAATGAATAACGAATTCCCATTTGAGAAAATAAGTATTGAAAAATTTAAGGGAGTAACAAGCAATATCCCGAAAATGGTTCACTAAACAAAAAAAAAAATGTATATTGTGTATTTTAACGCGCTCTACATTTTTTGTGTAGTAAAAGTTTGTCTATCTCTTATGGTTTACCAGTTATGCAAAAGTCGTTCACAATGAAGAATACTTTTGGAGATATTCCCAGAAAATTCGAGATATACATTTCATTTGTCATGAAAGTATCTTAAACATATGATATTTTAATCAAAATCGTTAGAGCTATTTTTGAGAAAATTAAAATTTTCGAAAAATGTTCCATGTAAAGGGTAATCTGGGGTGGGGGGATTTTCTTGAAAACCTTCGTGTCGCATCTCTGGAAGATACTGAAACTAAATACCAAGTTTGGTGTTTATCCGACTGTTCGTTTCTGAGTTATGCTGTTCACACACACACACGGACATGTTTCCAAAAATGCTTTTTTTTGGATTCAGGGGGCCTCAAAACATGTATTTCCGGTGAAATCTCGGTATAGAATTTTTGGGTGGAATACAATACTTCCCCTACTTACTATACGTAGTAGAAAAAGTAAAAAAGAGCTTTTTCCATAATTTTACACTTTCTGGTTCTCTAACCGCCTTATGAAGAAAACTGGGCAGTGATTGCTAGTTACACGTATGCGCTGAAATTAAATGCAAAACTACCGTACAAGTTAGTAACATAGAAGTCTGACCGGATCTCATTAAGACGACTCCAGTTCACGGTTGAAGTACTATGCATTTAGAGAAATCCGGATGTCGACCTGGTCGATGTTGCCTGGGTGATTCTACTCGTTCTCAAATTTACAGACGTCCTAAACTGGACTTCCTCTCTTGCTTAAGGCATCTTCGATCCCTACCAGAACAGCTGTCTGGGAAAGAGGTTTATTTATTGAATATCTCCCTCACACTAGGATATTTGTTTTGCATTTGATCATCTAGATCGGAAATATTCTCTATCTATTACAAACTTAAATTAAATTACTTACATTATATTTTACTGTCCTGGTAATCACAATATCTTTTTGTCAGAAATGGTTTCACACTAACCAGGTGGACTTGCATAACATGTGGAAAAACCACTCAGCCATTTATATCACAAGTTTGTTTTGTTAGTAATGTGCTCATGCGAAGAAGAAAAAGAATCCCAGTTTTTACTCTCTCTACCACCCAAAAATTTCGATATCGATTTTGCATCGGAAATAAGTGTTTCAAGGCCCCCTAAATCCAAAATACTCATTTTTAGAGAAATGTCCGCGCTTGTGTGTGCCTGTGAACAGCATAACTGAAAAACGAAAGGTCAGATAAATACCAAACTTGATACTTAATTCAGTACCTTCCAAAGATGTGACACGAAAAAAAACCCCTACCCAAATACACTTTACATGGAACATTTTTGGAATTTTTCACAAAATTGCCCTAAGGATTTTGATTAAAATACCGTATATTAATAGTATATTATGCAACGAGACTATAATGGTAGTAATTAAAAATAATTATCATACGAGCGTTTTAATCACCATTATAGTCAAATTTCATACGACTGTTTATGCTCGACCATGTATCTAAATTAAAGGTTTCATAAGTATTCGTTTCTGGTTTGAGTGATGTGCTACAATCGTTATTACTTTATCTATGGGTACAATACAATGACCTTGTAGCAGCTGTGTCAAACAAAGTTGCTAGCGTTGTGAGACGTACTACACAGAATAATCGATACTTGCGCTTTCACAATGTTACGTGGCCACTTCTGATTGGTCGAATACCAATACTTTAATGAACAAGTGCACAATGAGGTCCACAAAGTACTGCTACCAGTCGTATAAATACTACATTTTGACAGGGCGAGCATAAAAATATTTACCTGAAAAGTAAAGTGTATATCTTGAATTTTCTGGGAATAGCTTGTAAAGTTCTCTTCATTCGGAAAGAAATTTATATAATTTTGCATATCTGGGGAACGTTAAGCGATAGATAAAATTTGCTGCACAAAAAATGCAAATCTCTTTATAACAATTTATTTCAAATAAGGTTTCTTTTGGCATCAATCATTTCCGAGATATCCGTTAAAATTGGTTCATTCTTTTAAAGTCCTGCCGATTTTCAGCTGTTTCTCGCGATGCCATGAAAAGAGTACGAATTTTAAAGCCAGCGTATAGCGTCCAGTTCTAAAACATTTGACTATCGCTATTCCCTTTTTATCTATAAGGAAATGTGTCATGCAGCTATTTCCGGAAAGGTTTCTCTCGATTAAAATGAAGTAGACAGGAAAATAAACTTGTATACCCACCAATAAGCGATAGAGGGTAGAGAAAGTCACGTGAATGTAACACCACTTTTTTAAAATATGTTACTGTGAATAAGACTATTTCAATAAAAATGGTTAACGCTATTAATGAGGAAATAAAAAATAAGGAGTTTTATAGAGGATTGTATTGCTGTGGCTCAGGAGATACCTTTGTGTTCCGCATTAGCAAAGCGCTTGGGTCAAATCCCCTGGGTCCGGCCAACCTGACTGAAAGTGTTTCTCGGGAATCGATTCCGAAGTGAATGCTGGATAAATGCCGGAAAATTGTTCATTTTTTAGTAACGGTTCCGACTTTCCAGTTTCGAAAAATACTGTGATCTAAATAATTGTTCGAAAATAAGTCAGACACGGGTATTTACGCATAATCGTACAATAAGACACTCTTGGTCCATTGTTACTTGCCTGATTCGGGTTCTATTCATCAAGTTGTGATTCTTGTTCCGTTCACAATAGTACCTACCGGAAAACGACGCTGCCTTCCCTTCTTCTCTCCCTTTCATCACGCATGCACGATTCACTGTTAATAACAATAATGTAACTACTTATTAGAAATTCTTAAACATTAAAGCCAGGACGAAAGAAATGAAGTTGAACTGTTACTGAAGATAGCGCAATGAAGTCACAGATTACAAACCAACTCCAGCCCTCGTGCAGTCTGTTGGAGTTTGCAGGCAGCTCTCACCAGACCGTGTTTACCTGCTCGTCAGTGACTTTTGGCCGCTGTTGTTTACGTTCTTTGTATTGACAATGTTTTTTTGAGTGTAGATAATTTGAAGCCAACTACTTAAGTATTCTCCTGCCTGCTTATTCAATTAAAACTCACTTAACTCACGTTAAAGGAATTCACGCCGATTCTCCTCCTCCCTGAGATTTTTCTCGGGGTTTCCTCTGTCCTCATAACCGGTAAATGCCGCTAAATATACTGGCTAAATATACTTAAGCCTAGAACGTTTTCTCCCCAAATTTCTTTTCGCAGTTATCGTTTCTTTCCACGTATCACCAGTGTCACGGCCTGTGGTACCGTATGAAGTAAGAGCGGACACTATTCAAAAAGAAAGAAAGAAAGAGATCAAATTAATCGTCTTGTATCACTTTCCATGATGATTGCTTTCGAATGTGTGTCGCAAGAGCTCAAAAGCATAATTAAGTCTGATTGGCCAGAAGAATTTTAATAGGCTTTTGGAACTTGGAAGTACTAAAGCAGGGACGCCTCTAAGACCTCATATGTTACTGTTATAATGCAACGTAACACACTCCCTACGATCAGGACGTTGCTTTCGGGTATGGATCTAAAAATCCTTCTACAGAATATTTTTACAAAAACGTATTTTTCTATCCACTAACCGAGATAAAGTTTGCAGAAATAGCTCCATTGCACATTCCGTTGTAGGTAAAGGGTCTTTCAACAAGAGTGTCCTATCTTTAACATGTAATAGCTGCCGTTGTAATTGAGTTACAGCAGTCAGTTTTTTCATGTGGTTACAGTTGTTATTGACAAATAGTCATGGAACGTTACAGCATTCAGCAACGCTTAGAAATTGTGAAAATTTATTATCAAAATGGATCATCTGTTCGCCAAACCTTCCGCGTATTGCGTGAAGTTTACGGTGTGCATAATTGTCCCTACGAGAGAACGATTCGGGTTTGATCGATAAATTTGAAAGAAGTGGTTCTGTCGGCGATCAAAGAACGCCTGTACGTAATCGACGTAAACGCTCCAACGAAAACATAGGCGCCGTTCGTGAGAATGTACGCGAGAACTGAAACAAATCAATTGCTCGTCGAGCGCAAGAATTGGGGCTTTCGCTGACCACAACTTGGCGAATTGTGCATCTGGACTTGAAGTTTCACGCTTACAAAATGGTGTTAACTCAAGAAGTAAAGCCCAATGACAATAGGTTGCGCCGTGTATTCTCTGACTGGGCTATGGAGCAGTTGGAAGCTGACCCGGATTTTTGTCGAAAAATAATCTTCAGTGACGAAGCCCACTTTTGGATGGATGGTTGTGTTAACAAACAAAATTTCCGCTATTGGAACAATAACAATCCAATGCAGATTCAAGAACGACCACTTCATCCCCAAAATGTGACTGTGTGGTGTGGATTTTGGTATGGTGGAATCATTGGTCCATATTTTTTCCAAGATGAAGATGGAGCTCTAACTGTCAATGGAGAAAGATACCGGGCTCTTATAAGGGACTATTTTTGGCCTCAATCGGATGGTATGGGTCTCAGAAACATCTGGTTCCAGCAAGATGCTGCCACATGTCATACTGCTCTCGAAACAATCGATCTTTTGAAGAAGTTCAGAGGTTTCATCATTTCCCGTGGTGGTGATGTTAACTGGCCCCCGAGGTCATGTGATTTAACGGCGCTGGGTTACTTCTTGTGGGGTTATGTTAAATCTCGAGTTTATGTCAACAAGCCATAAACAGTAAATGATCTTATGAATAACATCACGCGTGTTATTCGTGAAGTTGGACCTAATTTACGTTCTTCTGTCATTGAAAATTGGGTCAACCGTATACGCGCAACCCAACGAAGTCGCGCCGGTCACTTCACTGATGTTCTCTTCCACACCTAATGACATTAATTATGTTCCAAAATAAAAAAAGAAATAAACCTCTATCATTTATAGAACGTGTTTTATAAGTTCAAAGATAGGACACTCTTGTTGAAAGACCCTATACAAGAGAGATACACGAAACCGAATGGCTAGTCAGATGCTAAAACGCGGGTCGCATTATGCTGGCCTTGAAATCCCATGACATCGCGAGAAACAACTGCATGATGACCGTTTCAGCAAGTGGCAAAGTTATTGTAAAATTCAAACCAATAACAACGGATATCTCGGATATCTTTGATACCACAAAAATGTATGGAAATAACTCGTATATTTTAGAGAGATACACGTTTTTGTCTATCTGTTATACCAGTTATACAAAATTCTTTCCGAATGAAGAGAACATTACAGGCTGTTGCCATGAAATTCCATATATGCATTTTATACCATGATATTTTAATTAAAATGGTGAGAACCATTGTTGGGGTGAGGGGAATTTCTTGTTAATCTTCGTGTCGCATCTTGGGAAGATATCGAACTGAAATACCAAGCTTGGTATGTTGGTCGAGCTTGTCATTTTTCAGTTATGCTGTTCAAAGACACATACTAGAGGCACACAGACAGACAAACACACGGAAATTTGTCTAAAAATGTTTGTTTTTTATTCAGGGGGCCTCAGAACATATTTACGGTGAATATCGATGTGTAATTTTTGCTTGGGGGGGTAACATTATTGTTCTACATTATCATTCCACACACATTGTTGTTTACGTCACTCTTGGATGGTAGCTTTGCTAGCCACGAGTAGTGGGGGATAGCGTCACTCTCAGTTAGGATTCCGTGAGGAACGGACCGCGTGTGTAAGCCGAGCTTTGGATCGGTGGGCATCTCTTCCCACCTTCCATTTTTAATAATGTAGGTACCCCAAACGTTGGGAAATAAATCTAGGAATGTGTGAGTAGATTTATGTTATGGATTTTGTACAGTAAAAACCCACGCCTTCCTCTTAACCTCCACATCACGTTTGGGTCCTCCGCAGCCAAGTAAGTATACGCCCCTTCAATGTGCTTGCTGGGTATTAGAAATTAATTTAATTTTCATGAGAACTTTTAGGCCAACTACCCAGTAGGTAACAGTACAATACTCTCTCTACCTACTAGGTAGGTGGTAGAGAAAGTAAAAATACTCGAACGATCGCGTTAGTGCAACGTTGATTGCTTTTGGAACTGTATAACTGGGCCTATATTTCTTTTTTCTGCCTCTAATACTGGGGTGGTTAACTTACTTCCGGAAATTTTCCTGTCATCTTTCTCATTTTAATTCCTTATTTACCGATGAGCCATATGTGGGTTTCTGTGACCCAGTACTGGGGTGGACTAACGAACGGAGAAGACAGCTAGCACTGCGACCCTCAAGGGATCTATTGTGCATACCTTCGGGAGGAACGGATGAGGTGAGGGAGCCGTAGAAGATACACGGGTTGCAGAGCGAAGCCGGCGCAAGTTGACAGAGACGGAAGAGTACCCTAACAGTTCCAGGCTTGACCACCCGGCCACAGGAGGGTCGCTCTAGCATTCGCCTTTGTAACCAGGAAAACCAAGAACAACCCATGGTCAGAGTGGGCGGCCACCGGGAATCGAACCCGGGATCTCCCGAATGCGAGCTTCACACGTTACCGCGCAGCCATCTCGTTCTGCTCTTACCCAGTGTAAACACCAGAAGCGCTATCGGTAGATAACGGGATTGTTCTGTATCCTTCTTTCTCAGCCTCCCAAACATTCTAGAACACAGTGGAAAATTCTAGCGGCTTAAGCGTGCGTGGTCGAGAGTAAGCCAGTTAGTTTCTGATGCGACATCGAGTGCGGTTCTACAATCGAGTTTGTGGCGACAGACTGTTGTGACTTACAGCGAGTGCTGCACTGCGAGAGATTAGAGACGTCATGTGTTTGATTTCCCAGTGAATGAATCATCCAAAGAAGAGGCTGCCTCGCGCGTATTTCATTACGCGGCCACGTCGCGAAGAAAAGGCGAAGTGGCAGAGAAATTTGATCTAGTTCACATTAATGAAGGGAAAGTGAAAACTGGATAAAGTCACAAGATTTTTAATTCAATTCTTCTAATGTATTAGGTTTGTTGTGCAACTTCATCTGGCCTGTCTTCAGTAAGCCTTCACTGTTTATCACGAACGCACTAATTCTAAATTCTTTGAAAATGAGGATATACATTCTAGACCTGACATGTCTACGGCGAAAATTGGGTTGCACCATGATTTTTACCCTAAACTCTTATCTGTACTGCTTTCATGTTGAAATAAACTGCGCTATTTGTTACTGTAACTGAAGTTTAAATCGTGTTCAGCATTACATGTCCATGCAGTAACTGAAGGATTGTTTTACATCATTTGATATCAAGGACTTTATTGGTGTGAAATTTCAATGTCTATTTCGTTCAGAGTCTAATATGTGTAGTATTAATTTAATATTTCTTAATATTATTGTACTGTTTTCAAGCATTAATACAGCTGTTGGGTTAGGAATTGAGGGAAAGATACATTATTGATGACAGTTAGTGATTTTTAAACCTTGTTACTTTAATTTGTGTTTCTTTTTGGTGCTGCTTGAGAGAGTTCAAGAAAAAACGAGAGGTATTTTTTCCAATAGAGACATTTTAAAGGGTGGAAGCTAGAGAAAGAAGATAAAGATATGGCCAGATCAGCGCTGATTGATTGTTGTTTGAAGTGACTGCCTTTATTGGAGAAGATAGAAGAGAGTTTAATCGAGAAGGTACGAGAGCAAATCAAAAAGTCTTTGCCCCTATTTTTTCTGGTAACATAAGATACATGTAGATATATCTACTAAACATGTAGATATTATTCCTTGTACCTTTCACTATTTTTCCACATAGTCCCCGTGCCGGTTCAAACATTTGTCCCATCGCAGCACTAATTTTGCGATGCGGTAGAAGTCGGCCGTCTGACAACGGAAACCACTGTCGCACTGGTGTCTTGACTTCGTCGTCGCAAGTGAATCGCTGTCCTGCCAAGAACTTCTTCAGTGGACTGAAAAGGTGGAAATCAGTAGGGACAAGATCCGGGCTGTATGTGGATGCTCTAGAAACTCCCAGTGAAAGTTCCTTAGCTTGCTGATGGTCTTGTTTGCCACATGTGGTCTCGCATTGTCGTGGAGGATGATCACGTTGTCAATATCGAGAATCCCGCGGCGCTTCTTTCTGATCGCAGCCTGCAAAAGTGACAGTGTGGAGCAATATGTTGGCACCTGGCGGCATGAAATCCAATCCCAGAATGCCGTTAACATCACTTTGTGAACATGGCGCAGTACGGAATTTCTTTTTCACAGGAGCCTGCGGATGTTTCTACAACATACTCTGCTATTTTGGTTCCGGCGTGTAATGCAGTACCCATGTTTTATCGTTAGTACCAATGCGATCCAGGAAATTGTCACCCTCCTCGGCATATCGTTGCAGATGATTCAAAGAAGCAATCATTCGCTTACCTTTCATCACGTCATCCAACTGCTTAGGAACCCATTGACATGAAACCTTCCTGTACCCTAAGCACTCTTGAATGATGTCGAAAGCACTCACAAAGGAAATATCGAGCTCCTGAGCAATGTCTGTGATGCGCACG
Source organism: Deroplatys truncata (assembly GCA_030765065.1). Lineage (NCBI taxonomy): Eukaryota > Metazoa > Arthropoda > Insecta > Mantodea > Mantidae > Deroplatys > Deroplatys truncata. The sequence continues at coordinate 43,996,254 of CM060990.1, forward strand.
CGCCGCTCTGCTTTCACAATCGCATCCACGGGAGTAATGTCATGAGCCACCGATACACGCAGTCTCTCCGCACGCTCATTGTCATGCAGATTTGCACGACCATTTTCGACTCAGAACACCACCATTTCACACCTCTCAAAGCAAGACACCTTTCCCCATATGGTGGGTCTTCCCTGTGGGTCTCGATGGGCGTTCGTCCCTAACTCCATAGAAAACGGATCAAACTTCGTTGCTCGTAAGCCGTGGACGTGATAAGCAACCTGCCATTTTGAATGCACCAACAGCAGCGCTGCCACCGTCAGCAGCTGGAAACTCTGAGGACCGGCCCATAAAAAGTCTACTGCTTCGAATGTATATGTCGGTTTTTGTTTCACATTCGTAATTTGGCAAAAAAAAATAGGGGCAAAGACTTTGATTTGTAGTATCAGTAAAAATATAGGTAGTTAAAATGAGGTCCTTGGAAAATGAGCGGAAATTATGTAACTGAAGGAGATTTGCCAACAGTTCATGAAGGTTCACGGCATCAGTTACTGTAAAATAATTTAAATTTTGGAGCTCCAACTAAAAAGAGGACTCTGATGAAGGTGCACTATAAACAATATTTTGAAAACGAGGTGTGACTGTGCTCAAACAGGGAAATGGAAATGTCATTAGTATGACCTTTTTCTGGAATCGGAGAAACATTAAGCATGACACAATATTTCAGAAGAGATAAAGGAAGCATGGAAAGATACCAAAGAGCTGAAATCGTATGCCACCTCGTTAGAAAAAGTGGACACAAAAATGACGGCAAGGAGGAAGCAAAAGATACGTGTGTTTGTTGTGGTTTGGATGACAATGTAATTCATATGTAAGCCCGATTAGCGATTTGTTTCAAAATAAGTCCTGTTGCCATTAATCTTTGAATATCAAATCAATTTATTTAAATATTTCAACTCAGGATTAATTATTATTTCAATTGATACAAATTATTTTAAAATGGATCCCTATACATAACCACCCTTAATATTTTTCTGGCTACGCCACTGTTTCCATGTGCCTAGCACCCAACAATTTTATGTAGAAATTTCTTGAGAAATACATGTTTTGAGGCCCCAAATAAATAAAAAATAGTTTTAGAAAACGGTCTCTGTGTGTCTGTCTATGAACAGAAAACCCCAAGAAGAAAATTTCGGATAAATACCAAATTAATACGCATTTCAAGAAAATCTGCTACCGCAAACTAGGCTATACTTGGAAAATTGTTTGAATTTTTTTATTTTCTCAAAAGTGGCTGTAATCATGTTAACTAAAATACCATAGATTTAAGATATTTGCATGACAAATAACATATTCCGTATTTACGCGAATCCAATGCGCACACCGTATTTGAAACTTAAAATTATGAACAAAATCTGATGTGTTACACTCACATGACTTTCTCTACTCTTGTACAAACTATTTTTACAAACGCTTATTCTCCATCTACTTCATGTTAATCGAGATAAACATTTGCAGACTCTATCTTATTGCTAATTTTCTTGTAGATGTAAGGGGAAAATATATTTACAAGGGCAATATAGAAATACAGTAGCCTTTAAGCACATACATATCTCTTAATAGCTGGTTGCTAGGTGCAGCACCATTCTCTTTGCCACAGATTAATACTCTCGGCATATCCAAGACAAAAAAATGAATAACGAATTCCCATTTGAGAAAATAAGTATTGAAAAATGTAAGGGAAGAACAAGCAATATCTCGAAAATGGTTCACTAAACAAAAAAAATGTATATGACATAAATTGTGTATTTTAACGCGATCTACATTTTTTGTGTAGTAAAATTTTGTCTATCTCTTATGGTTTACCAGTTATGCAAAAGTCGTTCACAATAAAGAATACTTTTGGAGACATTCCCAGGAAATTCAAGATATACATTTTATTTGTCATAAAAATATCTTAAACATATATTTTAATCAAAATCGTTAGAGCCATTTTTGAGAAAATTAAAATTTTCGAAAAATGTTCCATGTAAAGGGTAATCTGGGGTGGGAGGATTTTCTTGAAAACCTTCGTGTCGCATCCTTGGAAGATACTGAACCTAAATACCAAGTTTGGTGTTTATCCGACTGTTCGTTTCTGAGTTATGCTGTTCACAGGACACACACACACACACACACACACACACACACACACACACACACACACACACACGGACATGTTTCCAAAAATGCTTGTTTTGGATTCAGGGGGTCTCGAAACATGTATTTTCGGTGAAATCTCGGTATCGAATTTTTGGGTGGAATACAATACTTCCCCTACTTACTCTACGTAGTAGAGAAAGTAAAAAGGGTTTGTATAGAACGTAAAGCGCATCAATGACAGAAAATAGGTATTTTATTTAACTTTATTTAATACAACAATGGATTTATTGTTTATATAAACCATCAGATTATAGAATTGAAAGTGCCAAATTGTTAGGTGACACATTGTTAAAGAACAAAATTAGTGTTACGCGCTGTTTTTCGCACCCTGTTGTTTTGCCTTTTCAGTAATAGTGTAGTTCCACGGCATATCAAACCAAATTGGCGTCTCATCAGCGTTGGCTATTTGCCCCATGGAATTGTTTTTTTCTTCCGAAGTGAAATGATATACCGCTGAAAAGTTTGTAGTTTGTCCTCAAAATCTGCATGGAAGCTTCTGGCAGTTGTTGTACGGCGTCTTAGAGATAAACCCGTCCGCTGCATGAAACGATCCACCCATCCACAGCTAGCCTGAAACTCTTGTTTCGGAATACCAAGAACTTCAGCCTTCTCTTTAGCTTTCTTTCGTATAGCGTCACTAGTCACAAATTGCTCATTCTTCCTCCTTTCACGCACAAATTCCAACACCTTTTCAACTTCAGGATTTCTTCCTACTAGCTTTAGTAGCAAATAATGTCAATTTCTGTTTATGCCACAAGCGAACATTGAACTTCCTTCCTGTCTTTCTATTACCATATTTTTTTCAGCATAAAGGATTACTTTACGCTTTAATGAAGCACCATAAGACGTTCTTCTCTGTTTGCCCTTGCCCTCCATATCGTAACTCAATAATAGGCCAATGATAAATCAGCGGCTAGCTTGTCGGGAGTTTCCGGATGCATGTTAAGTCCAGCAATCCATTGTGACGTAATAAACGAAAAATTTGAATGAAGTTACTGGCGTTGTACGGAACGGATTTGCACTCGAATCTAATGCGCACCTCGATTTTGAGTACATTTGGTAAAAAAAATACGCATTAGATTGGTATAAATACGGTATATCTTGAATTTTCTGGGAATAGCCCATGAAGTCCTCTTCATTCGGAAGCAATTTTATTAAATTTTGTGTAACTTTTAAACTGAAGAGACTGATGAAAACGTACTACTCAAATATTGGAGTACTCGTGAAAAGACACAATTCATTTCAAACAAATCTTTTGTGACATCAGCCATTTCCGAGATTTCCTAATTATTGATTTGAATATTTCAATACTTTGTCATTTTTAATGTGCTGTCGCTGTTTCAAGAGATCTCGTGGAGAGAGTATTGAATGTCAAGGCCAGCACATACGAGCCCATTTTAAATATCCGACAATTGATTCAGTTTCCTCTATCGCTTTGCACATAAAACAAAATGTGTAATTAAATTATTTCTGCAAAGGTTTATCTCTATCAGTATGAATTGGATAGAAAAAAGAATGTGCTTTTTGCAAGAAAAGTTTATAGAAGCTTTATAAAAATGAATGACAGTGGGCAGAGAAAGTCATGTGAATGTAGCACATCAGAATTTTTCTTACATTAATACAGAAGTGGACAAAAGTATTTGTATACAGGTTTGAAACTTCTAGTAGCCAAATTACTGGAGATAAAATTCTCATTTTTAGTAGACAGAAAGAGCAAATAGTACATATTATAGTTTACTTGTTTTGGCAGCTTTCAACATCTTGCATATTATTAGTTTTACAATTCTTTGAAAAGTATACCGATTTTTCAACTTTTTATATGTGGTGTTTACAATTTTTTTTCATGCATTAAACAGAGTGATTTTTTTTTGTGCAATACCTGATTTTGCAGTGAAAATATATTTTCATTTGTAGGAAAAATAAACTGTCAGGTATTCTCAACGTTTTTCCTGAACTACATGTTTTTTACAACTTCACAAATTTATTTCTCTGCCAGTTTAAATCATACGTCAATGAAAATATCAGGTAGTATACACAACAAATTCCACTACTAAGTGCACATAAAATAATTTTGTAAACACCACAGATGAAAAGGTTGAAAAATTGGTATAATTTTCAAAACATTATATAACTAATGAAATGAAAGATTTTGATAAATGCAACAACATATAAAATGTAATACCATCACTTCTTTCTGTGTATTAAAACAGAGAATTTTATTTCCATTAATTTGCCTGCTAGAATTTTTTAAAGTGAAGAAGAATACATTTATCTGCCACTGTATATGTTAAACAGTTAATAATAGGTGAGACTGAAAAGTGTCTGAAGTTTAAAGCCCTAGTTAGTCATGGATTGGAGTTGGTTACAAATAATGTGTTCCCCACTTGTATGAAACATTGTTTTTTTACACTGTAAATAACGTATAATATATGAATATTTATATAAACAAGGCATATGTTCAATGAATTCTAGATACTTTTGCAAGACTACAAATATAATTTCCAATGCATTCAAATTTTTAATGATCTTACTTTCTTAACAGAAGTGATAAATGTTGGAACCATCAATGAGACTCAAAACTTTAAATTTTCAAAATTCAAGGAACTTGTTCTGCTTGTCCACTCTCAAATTACTACTACTGTTTTACTACTTAATGAACATAAGATGTCATTAACAATGGGTTCATACCTTTATTAAATTAAGGGTACCCATAGTTGAAATTTTCAAGAAATTCAAAATAAGCTTTTATGATACTTTGAACCTTTAGCTTAAATCTCAGAGCCTTTTAAAGCTTCAACACATTACTGTTTAAATGACCAAGAGCACATAGCTAATAATCTGAATTTACTTCCAATGCCTTTACTCGACTTTGATTTTTGTTACACTTTGGGCATTAAAAATGTTCCATAGGTTGTAGTTTGTAACCAATCTTGTTCAGATTTTCAGTAGAAACTCAGAGAGAAAATGGCTTTTGCTACACTTTCAAATGCTTAAAATATGACAATTAATTCGACCATTTAAGTTAAATTGTTACAATAGCTATATGTAAAGATTAAAAACAAAATTTCTGAAACAACCAGAAAAATGTTTTTGTGTATTAGTATTTAAATAATCTCCTGGCATTTCTATTTTTTTCAAAATTATGATTTCTGCATCATGTGCAATATCTGATTAGTTAGTATGATTATATTGTTACATGTTGGGGTGAAGGCTATAAGGTTACCAGGAAAAAGGAATTAATTTAGATCACCCCAACATGCACAGGGAGGGGGGGGGCGCAACTCGCTGGCAGCAAAAAGTCCATGACCTTGGTGTGGAGAAGGGGAAGTCGTGGGTTTTATGCTATACTGAGAAATTACATAACATACATTACCCTTGCATACCTGAGATTTATTCACAACACGTCTGGCGACTCTACATACTGAACAAAGGAAAAAGAATGGAGGGAGCTGTCACTAAACCGTAGACCAGCCACACACATGTCTGGCACCAACGAACATTTCCACTAGAGTGACACTATCTTTCCCCCCACCAACCGTGTCTAGCCGAAGCCAGACAGGGTTGACGTCATACCAGACAACTTCAAAAAGATCTTTCCCTTTGGCATGGCCCTCACCGAAAGGAAATACCATTAAGCCAAAATATTACTAAAGAAATACAATAATGGTAGCAACAATACAGCACAACAATGCATCTGGTAATGACAATAAAATTAATAATACGCCACATCATACGCAAAGAAATATATATGTTTCTTTCTTTCTTCCTTCTCAAGAGACTATTAAAGATATCTGCATGACATTTAAAACACACCTATAATCATGGTAGAGTAGCATGCGACAACATTTTGAAAACATTTAGAAACTGCAAGATTTAGAAATTTTTCCTATGGCACACTTAAATGTACAAATTGTATATTAAATAAATGTATTAAATACACATATTGTGATATACAGATGTTACTTGAGATAATGCAGATAATTGGATAAGACTCTGCAGCTACATTTTGAATTTAGAATTCCTGTGCCAAAATACAACCAAACTTGGGAGCAAACCTTTCCCGAGGGAAGACATAGAATTATACACCAGTCATGTAAGCTACTTCCTGGAACTATTTTTACATATTCACATGCAGCACTACTTCATCATAAATGCAGCATCTATGACAGTACATTCTAAATTGAACTGTCACACCCCTGGTAGAAAGCAATGTTCTATAAATAAGATCTTTGAAGTTCTTAGTATCGTTATACATGGTTGGCCATTGGAACCTGATGATTCTCAAAACTGAATTAGCTTTAGGAAATTCAAAATAATAATTACCCTGTGTGACTAAATCTTAGTACACAGCATGTCATTTGAACATATCACTTCATCTTGCCCAATAAACTCTACCAGCCGGATAGTTTTTGTTTATAGTTCATGTTATATCATATGTTATGAACTATAAATATGGACTAGAAATCAGTGTGTAGCCTAGGAAGTGATGTTCTTTGCTTTAACACATGTTTATTGTGGTATCAGGAGCAATTTTAGCATGTCTGACAGAAAGAAGCAGTACTTCCAGGTCTTCAAGGGTACTTATAAAATGGAATTCCCATTTATTTTACATATAATTGTTGTACATTTACTGCACTGAGTATGCTATGCGTTCTAAATTTCATGTCATCATAAAATTATCACACTTTGCTGGACAATGGAAAGCTTTATTGGTTTCAACTTCAGGAAGTTGGCAAGTTTGCCTTTATTTGTTACTACTGCTGTAATCATTGCCACTACCAGTGGTAACTGAGGCCTGAATGCACTGGTAGTGCCATTATTGTTATGTGATGCAATATGTACTACCACTACCATCACCGCCACCAGTGACGTTTTTCTCAAGAGGATCAAATTTTGAGCTACAGCAAATTTTACAAATAGATTACCAAGCAGCATATCAATTAATGAACTTGAATACCTTAATTTTTTCACATGTGAACTAAATCCACCACACCTATTTGTTCAGTGGTTAGCCCACCACACAGAGTGCATGGAAAGGAGCGTAAAACATTGTTGACTTCACATCCACAGATCCATTTATTTTTTTGTGTACATTTCCAGATTGAATTTCTTAACATCGTTAATCTATACACTTTTTGTTCTATATTTATGTGCAGACCAGGAGTAAGTCTTCCCATGTATTTCATTTTCACCTTGTCTTCTAACAATAATGTACAAATTGGGCCACTTAGTAAAGAACTCACCATATTCACATTATTTAAATAAAGAAAACAGCACACTGCACACATGAGCTTTCATGCAGTGAACAGTTTTAGGCACTGTTTCTAGCACACTTCTTCAATTGTCCACTGGACTGCTGGCAGTATTATTAGAAAACAATGATTAATTTAATTTTTATACGAAGAATGGATAATGAGTGACAAATGTGATATAACAAAACATGATTTTCTGCTAAATTTTACGCAGCAAAGTATTGATCAATATCTAATTTCTCACTTCTCAGTATAGCATACCTTGACTTATAGGTTACAATAAAGTTGGTACTTATTATTATTTGGATGTGCTGCCAACAATAAGCAATGACAGGTACTATGTGTCATGAATGTGGACTGTCCTCTTGCCCCTTCAGTACTTGCTAGACTCAAGACTGAAAACTCGGAAAGTTATGAATCCATGCCTGGTCAGACGCATCATAGATTCATAGAATAGTCATATAATAATGTTGGAAAATTGCAACTTGGGGTCGCTTCCTTCAACTTCTGTGGTTTTCTATTTTCAAGCAAGCAATTTCGTTGCACCTTGAAGAATAATAAGCATGACTGCATTTTTTATGTAATTGTGGTGTATACCAGTAGCACCAAAACCAATCATGACCACCGCCACCACCTCCATTTCCTTGTTGCTGTGGTTAGTAACATGTCTGTGTAATAAGTTTGAATCTCATTGGACTGTGTTGCTGGATAATGTTTCATTCTGGGATGTTCCTATTATGACAAATGTCTGGTCAACCTCAGCTCTCCCGAGGTCGTGGGTTCAAATCCGGCGGAGGGCGATGGATTTTTTCGGGTGTAAAAATCTTTAGCATGGCTTCTTTCGGAAGGGAAGTAAAGCTGGTGGTTCCGTGTCATATATTTACAGCACGTAAAAGAAGCTCAAGCCTGATAAAGAGGTCTCTGAGCAAAATTACTGATCTTTCACGCCCAATATAGAATGGGATGCTAAGGACCATAACAGTTAAAGAGCGTCCATAAATAAAACTCAATTTAATTTAATTTAACCTCAGCTCTATGGACTATGGATCCAGTAGGGCACTTATCAATAACCAATCTCATCATTCTTCATCTCTGTAGGCGTGAAAAGTTATAAGGGATGTTCCACTATGTAAACAGGATAATCATCATAGTCGCAGTTATCAACATCATGATGGTGATCATCGTAATCATCATCACCATGTAACTGTTTTGTTTTGGCTGAGAATGACAGCTATTGGAATGGAAAATTATTAGTTGCCTTTTTCTTGTAATATGTGTCTTATGGTTGAAGACCTAAGAATGAAGGGCTTGAGAATTTTGTGGCAGACATACATAAATCAATGTATTTTGAATGTGTATATTCATGTTTACATTGCAGGTCAAGAGGAAGAAGCATGGCTTGGTAGAGCGTTTTGTTTACCAGTACCATTACACTAACTGGCCTGATCATGGTACTCCAGATCATCCATTGCCTGTCCTCAGTTTTGTGAAAAAATCCTCAGCTGCCAACCCGGTAGATGCTGGACCTATCATTGTTCACTGCAGGTAATTTGTTAACCTGTGACTGTTTATATCATTAAGCCAAGGTGGTATTTGTGAACAAGTTTAAATTACAGTTTCACAAATAGCATTGGATGTGTTATTTGCTCCCAGCTATGCAGGCTTATTTTCCTAACTGTGTTTTTGTTCATTATTAATCTGCATTCTGTTTTTCAAGCATTTTCTGGAATACTTACTAAATTTACAGCTGCATTCTAATTACCTTTTCTTAATGTTTCCTTATTTTCAACCTAATTTATGTTATATATCTTTGTTTTAAAACTTATGTAATCTGTTTGCTTTCTCTTTTGTCTTATCTATTATGTCTAAAATGTTTAGTTTAAATACTTAACTTCCTGCTGTATCCTATGCTATTTTGTTTTTTTCCTTGGGGGAGGAATGCATTACTGCATTTGACCCCCAGCCGGTGTGCAATGGTTCACCAGCTGGGGGTCAATGAAGTGTGCTTTTTCAAACATTTGTATTGGCTTAAACTTAGGTGCAGTACATAGGGTGAGAACAAACACATATCTTGATGGTAAAATAAAATATTTGCTTTTGAGAAAGTTGGAATGAAAGATTTAGTTAAGTTTCTGTTCATTCTTACCAGAGGAGCTTGGAAATTTCGGAAACCATGTGATGTCTGATGTGATGGTTTCTAAGAGAACTTTGGTTTTTGTGGAATAAAAGTACAGATAAATTTTCCTAAAGATGCCTTGAATTTTTTGATAAGAATTAGTGTCAGATTAGGTACATTTATTAGATTACATTAGATGGCAAGGATCTGAAATAACAAAAACATTAAATCAAGCCAGCCAGATTAAAACAAAGAGCAATACTTAAGTGGCAGATTTTGCTGTTACTTCTGATTCTGGTTTTAAATTCCAAGAATTTGAACTAAAGAAAATATTAAACCAGAAAAGTAAAACTATAACAAGCTTTTCCGGCAAATAGTCAGAAGTAAGGAGAATATAAAATTGAACATGCTGTGGGCAATATTTCATGTACTGTACATGAAGAGTAAGTAAATATCATTGGATGAGAGATACTAGCTTTAGTATAAACCTAACCTATGTTTTTAAAATTTTCCTATCAAGCTTAAACAACCTAGCTGCCATTTTGAAGCTATGTATATGACAATGCAAAATTGGTTATGGATATGTAGTATGCAGTGAAAGCAAACACAGCTGTTTTCATCCTATGTTTAAAATATTTTGTTCGTTCGTATTAATTTCTGTTACAGGTCTTAGTGAATATGTTATACATGCATTTATGTACTAGTTTTAATAATTTTCGTGCTGCTTATTTAGCTTACTATTTATTTTTAATTTAAAGTAAGATGTTTAGTAATGTTAGTGCGCTGTCCAGGTAACTTCTTCTTGTATTATTTTCCTTTATGTTTTCTCAATAGTCAGCAAGGGGATATATTTAAAAATCCCAGGTGTGCTAACTATTCCCTCCATGTTCACTGAAATGTTGTCCTTTTATAAAACTATTTTAGATTAAACATTTACAAGAAAAATTGCCTTTCATTCAGTTCAACCATCGATCAGCATATCGTATTGTAGATTTTCTCCACAAATTAGTTACATTTTTATAAAAGCTTTCAAGCAGCTGGTACAGAGTATAAAAACTTTTGTAGAAAAAAAGGAACAATAATAATAATTCTTTGGCATCATTAAAATGTAACTTTTGGTACAACTAGATATGTAAGTTTTTCTTGCATGACTGGTTGCACCTGATTTATATGCTTTTGTTACTATTTAAAAACACAACTTGCCATATAGCAATTATTAAAGTTGAGGTAGATGTTCTGGAAGTATTTATAACTTTAGCTCTTGGTCACTTATCTAGTTTTTAGTTCATTTCCAAAATTTATCGGTCATTCATTGTTTCATATGGTTATGATAATCCAAATGGGTATAATAATGGATTTAGGGGTATATGTTTACAAGTGTGATATTGCTTCAAGTGCTTATTAGATACACAATTGTGAAATCTAATGATAGAAACATAATTCCATTAAATATTTGTTAAATCACTAGTAGTGGTGATCAGAACAATTAAGGAGAGGTGAGATTTGACAAAGAATAAAATGGTGAGGAAAAAAATGAAAATAACTGCTTAAAAAGCAGCTTACAATTGTAACAGCGATTCCAGAATTAGTATTCCTCTTCAGTGTAATTTTCTTAAACTTACATGCATGCTTGTTTCTGATGTCCCACTGCACGTTTTTGTACATAACATTGTGTAATTTTACCCTCATGTAATGTTTCCAAATTGTACCCGTAACACTCTTTTTGAATCAGATGTGAGCTTATTTCTTTGTAATTATGCAAAATTGTGATTTTTCAGTAAAGAAAGGTGCTTCTGCTTTAAAATTTTGCATTATCGTGATTTACAGCAGAGTTTAAAAGTCTCAAGTTCACTCAAAGAGCAAAAACCTCAAATGCTAAATTACTTTCGTGAAGAGAAAATCTGTCTAGGGATTAAGTACAAATTATCATTACAGGTTCTGAGCAACCATGGGAGTTCTTGAAATTTGAATGCTAATGTTTGTCCCATGTAAATGGGCCAGCAGTGTGTTTTTAAATAGTGTTATTCTCAAAATTTGTACTTGTTTCTGAACTGAAAGCAAGCACTAAAAACTGGAATTATAGAGGATATTCTGAAAATGGTTGTAATATTTGGGGAGGAGATGGCATACACCAAAACAAGAAAGAAAAAGCTTATAATTGCAAGTTGGAAAGTTAATATATTTTGAGATATTGATATAAGTTTACTATGACTGAAAGAGCAACATGTCTATTTTGAGCGTTTTGCAAGAAAGTAAGGTAAAACAATGCATATTTTTGTGTTCATATCAACAATATGCTTAGTTTTAATACATATCCTATACTGTAGAGTTAGCAGTGTGGGATGGCTAAGTAATTTTAGATCTGTTGATCTGGCATATGTTTTAGTAGCCTACCTTTATTCATTTCTGTTTATTGATTATGAGTTTCTTATCAGGCCTTACAGCATATGAACACAAAATGGAATCCTGTTCTCATCAGTGTATGAAAAGAGAGCAATGTTAAATCATTAAATAGAGAAAAACAATAACAAAACATGCCCCAAATCAACAGATATAAAAACAATTTATGCCACTGGTGCAGAATGAGTTGTGTTTTACAATTAAGTATCCTCTTGATATAAACTCAAACAAAGATATGCTGAGCAATATGTAGTGTCAAAGGCTGCATAATTCCTCATTTGTTTCTTGATAAAGCATACTTGCCAACTTTTGTGGTTTGCCTGTAAAATGTATGGGAGTGGAAGCCTTTTTATGACTTTATGGTGAAGTAGTTGTTTTTATGGCTTTGTGGATGAATTCAAAATGTTATAGATTTTTATCATGGACATGACAAAGCATTAAATTCTATTGTATTATATTGTAAATTAAGATTACAGACTGAATGCACAATGCTAATTGGTATGCAGTGCTATGATAGGATTTATCTTTGTGTCTAGCCTCATGGTCCCCCTTTACTGGGCTACAACAAAATGCATAGTGTGCAGATTTAAAAATTGATTGCACCACTAGTGACCTCTAATAACCGATTAGTGTGAACATTCAGTAATGGATGACGTGAATTATAAAGTCTACTCCCTCATGTAAATTGTTTATCTTATTCACATTATATGGCTGCGGGAAATAAGTTTCCCATTTTTTGACAGTTTTTGTTTATACTTCATGTTCTGAAGCATAAAATCTCGACTATAAATCTGTGTGCAGCCTAGAAGTGGTGTTCTTTGCTTTAATACATGATTATTGTGGTACCAGAAGGAACTTCAGTATGTTTGGCAGAAAGAAGCAGTATACTCAGGTCTTCAAGGATTCTTATAAAACAGAATTCCCATTTATTTTACATGTAATGTTTTAACATTTGCTGCATCGAACATTTTACACATTCTAAATTTCAAATCATTGCAAAATTATTATGCTTTGCTGAATGATGGGAAAGCGTTACAGGTTTCAGTTTACAGAAGTTAGCAATATGCTGAAGAACTCACAATGGAAGATATGTTGCTCTTATATCACTATAATGGTAAACATTTGATCGTATCTCAGAAGATTTTAACTTCAAGATCCATGTTTGTGGGATTTTTTTACTAGTTTTGATGTTTGCTACCTCCTCTCCAAATGTTGGAGCATTTTTCCAGAATATCCTATATATGAAACACCCAGGTACCGTATAAAAAGTCGTCCTCCGTGGTGTAGTGGTTACCATGCTAGCCTCTAATTCCCAAGGTTGCGGGTTCAAATCCGGTGGAGGGCAATGGATTTTTTTCAGGCATAAAAATCGTTAGCATGGCTTCCTTTGGAAGGGAAGTAAAGCCGGTAGTCCCGTGTCAAGCCTGATAAAGAGGCCTCTGAGCAAAATTACCGGTCTTTCATGCCCAATATAGAATGGGACGCTAAGGACCACAGCAGTTAAAGAGCGTCCATAAATAAAACTCAATTTAATTTAATTTCCGTATAAAAAGAATAGGAACTAGATGTTGCTGTTTAGTTACACTAAATAGTAGTATCCACTTATCCAAAATACATTTGTTTTACCGTATTTTGAGTAATGGGATTTTTTTATTTATTTATTTCATAATTTTTATTTACATGTATTTTTCTAATTAAATAACAGATGATAGTAAAAACTGAATTGACTCTACAATCAATTGACTTCTCCTAAGTGCAGTACATTGCCCTTTCCCTTTGTTATACCCACTGTTAGCACTACTAATACTTAAGAGTTTGCAATGTGCTTGCAGTATCATTAATTAACTAATTTATATTGCTTTTGGAATTTAATTTGTCTTATTGTTGGTAATACAGATAAATAAAGGATTTTTCAGTATTAATAGAATGGTGTCATTGTTGCCTTATTTTATGTCAGGTAGTCTTGAATTTTCTTTTATGCATTGGCTCTGAAAGCAAATTTTATTAACAAAGGCTTATTTATCTTATACTGTAACAGATAATGGCTTGATAAACTATGACTATATGCCTTGGAAAGTAAATCATTTAAGGGGAATATACGTAAAGTTATAAAAGTAGTTAAAAATGTTTGGATGGGACTTCAAATTCTTACTTGTATTAAAACAGGTCAGGAATCATTTATTGCTTTTCCGCCCTTCTAACGCCTGATAAAGGAGCTATTTTAATGCAGTTTATTACTATCTTGATAGGTTGATTTAATTTTAAAACACTTTTTCTCAGATAAGATTCTTTTTATGTCACAAGAAATGTTTCAACTTCAACAAATATAAAGTTACAAGCATGTTTTTTTGCATATTCTTCAAACCATAAAGATTACACCTCCACAAAGTAATAAGTTGAATATTGTACGAAAAAAGTTATAAAAAAATTAAATAATAATAATGTACACAGCATTTCAATTTTTCTGTCTTTCAATATTTTGGAACTTAAAATATTATAAAAATTCAGTAATGGTGCAAAGATTATACAGTAAAAACAGAATCAGTATCTATAAATTCAAATAAACTTGAAAGTAAATTATTCAAATAATAGTAAGAATGGCACATTTGCTACACTGTAATAAGTACAGACATGAAATTGAACTAGTATAAAATACTTCTATATTCATTTTGTTTGAAAGCTAGAAATTATAATGTGTCTCAAACAAGAACAATCCTCTTGTAAACATATGGAAGGGAAGAAAGAGAGAGATAGAGACAGTGAGATGGAACACTTTTAGGCTGTCAATTGGTGGAGGGAAGTTCATAGGTGTTTTCTTTTTTTTGTTGTCACATTAACTGCCTCTAAGAAGTAAAGCACTGTTAAGTAATTTTCTAATCACTGTTCAGCATGAATTAGTTACGAGGAGAGAAAAGTCTACAAATGTTTAGATACATTTCTCTGTATCCTGCACATGCACCACAGATGTCTTCTAGGCTCGTGAATTCTGAAAGGAATGCTTACAACAGCATATACATAAGCAGAGAGACATAGATTAAACCAAAGATAGACACAGTTTTACACTATTAACTTATTATTGTTAAATAATATGCAGCCTAACTTTGTATTGCTAATGAAACACTTGTATATATAATAAGTTGTATTCCTAATACCATGTGGCCCTCTCGGAACAAAGTAGATGTCGAGGTGAATACTGATTAGACACTTCCAATATTTAAGACTGTATTTCCAATACCTTCACATACTTTGCAAGCCCAGAAGACTTGAGTGCAATTTAAAAGCAGTCAGCCTATCATTGTGGAGCCGGCCCTCTGCTGAAATAAAACAACCGAGTCAGACCTTAAGAAGTGGAGAGAGGCAAATGATCTCATATTGTTTTGTGATGCTTAAGAAAGAAACCCTGAAGAATAATCTTATGCTACTACTTCATAATATTAATTCTGTAACATGTAGATTTAATAAGTTGCTGGCAATGTCTTACTCGTTTTATTGCCAAGAAGTTAGCGCTGCTACAGCTAGTGTTGCAAAACCTATCTGCACACATGTAAAACACATGGTGGGTTGAGTCTGCTCCACCTTGTTGCTTACAACAGGATTGTTCTTTTCTCGGATAGTGTAAACGTATTTTGACAGCCACAACTAAGCACATAAAAATACTTATCAGGTATAAAAAATTATATTGCTGTAAATATTATCAAAGACCACATTCTTCTAGTTTTGCACAGAAGAAGGCAAATGTTGAAATCTGTCTGTACTCATTACATTTCATTATATATATAGGTAAAATTCCTACTTTAAGAATAGCTTCCGATACCCATAGTTTACACGTATACATTTAATGTTCTTAAAATAGAATATGGTGTGATTTTTGTAACTTTAGGATTGATGCTTCAAATTAAATAAATTGAGTTTTATTTATGGACGCTCTTTAACTGCTGTGGTCCTTAGCATCCCATTCTATATTGGGCGTGAAAGACCGGTAAGTTTGCTCAGAGGCCTTTATATCAGGCTTGAGGTTCTTTTACATGCCGTAAATCTAGGACATGGGACCACCGGGCTTTACTTCCCTTCCGAAGGAAGCCATGCTTTCGACCTCGGGAACTAGAGGCTAGCATGGTAACCACTAGACCACGGAGGACGATTATTGATGCTTCAGAAATTGATAATTTTATAGTGTAGTGTTGTAAAGGCAATACCAATCATAACACTTAAACTGCTGTAATGAAGGCACAGTGTTCATCTCTTCTACAATCAAATGCATACCACTGGTAGCCGTTTTATAACTGCACAGTCGTTTTCCATGGAGGAGAGTTATTTTTGTTATAGTTATTATTCCAAGGTTGATACTTGTATAATTATTCAGCATACCATTAGTACGTAGTCATTTTCCTTCATTAATACAGTTTTATGTAGCAGTTTCATCATTCTATAGGTTATGAACACATGTAAGTGTACCAGTGTACCTCTAGAGGTGATACACTCTGGTAACTCAGACTCCCACCACACTGAAATGTCAATCCTAAAGTTAAAATAATGTCAGACTATTTATTAGCATGCTGTGTCAATGTTCTATTTTCATACCTTTATTATCAAAAGCAGTGATACAGTGCCTATTACTTAATATGAGTTTTTCACTTTCTAAGGCTTCCTTAGGTGGTTCACTTAAGCAGTGAAGGCAAATTAATTTGTGTTAGCATTGAATTAACATGTTCTTCCATAGCTCTTCCTCTGTATACTTCAGCGCATGCTTGGTGGGAATGGGATAGTATCAGTTAAACAGAATTTTACTTTTTGTTGTTTTGAGAGATGTTGCATTTCTTTTGTAAGAAAAGGAAATTATTCTCCAAATTCCAATGGTTTCTGTTCTATTGTTTACTACACAGCAATGAAATAAGAATCTTATTTGTGCTATGAAATTATAAAGTAATTTGTGTAGTTAAATGTTTGCAGATTTACTTACAACTGTCCTGTTCCTAGCACATACTAAGTTAATTTTAAGTTACAAAAAATAGTTTGAGGAGTTCATAACTAGTGATTCTGTGTTTCCAGAAAGAATGTTGGTGAACTTGGCCATAGCCTAGCATCATTACTAAACACATTTATATGGGCTGTGGCATGTTAATTACCATTTGCATTGCCTTTGGAAGCCATGGGAAGTGACAATTGAGTCTTGTGTGTTTTGGAAGGTGATTACTTTGCTAGAAGAAAGAGGAAGTTACTCCATTGGAATAAGCTTGGAGATTTCAAGACACCGGATGGACAGTGAAGTTCTTTGTGTACAGAACATATACTTACTGAGCCTTTTCACCAGTATGAACAAAATTATACGGCTGTTTACAAAATAGAAGTTTCAACCTGAACAAGGATGACGCAAATTAAGTCAATGAGGATGATTCTTTATGCAGAAGTTATACACATAAACCATGTAAGATCTTAAATTCTACATCACCCTGATCATTAGTGGAGGATATCTTTGTAAAAAATTGGAAAAACGGAACAAAAGTTCTTTATAAATATGTTCTATCACGGTACTAAGTCAAAATTATACATGATATTTTGATTTTCAAGATAATTTCGATTTAAAAATAAAATACATATTTATTATAATATATAGCAAGAAATGAACATGCAAAAAAAGGGTAAACGAAAAAAAAAAATGTAAGATTGAATATAATATTTAATGCTGATAATCATAAAATGAAAATATACCATACAATTTGAGAAGAAATAAAATCAAAGAGAAAAAAAAATTATATTCAACACTGAAATGGACAAAAGTTGGAATATGGAATATGTACTAGCTTCCTGGTGTGTGAAGATGCATGATGGCTGTTTCAGAAAGTGTGTTAATGTTTGCATGGAGAGTTAATTGCTACAAGCATTACTGTATTTTAAATGGGCTAAGAAAACAAGAAAATGCAGAGCAAATGGTATTGCAATAGTGTATTGCTTGGATTCCAATTACATTGTTCATGGTTCCAAAAACACATCATTTTAAGGGTAGCAATTAAAAGAGCTAAATAATTAATATATATTCATATCGCCTCTCACAGTGGACATAAAATACATATTGTCAGCATATAGAAGAGTGCACATAAAGGACCCGTTACATAATGGAAAAAGATATTCATATCTATGAAAATAGAATGCGATTGAGCAAATTTTATTCTTATTTGTATAAAAAAATCAGTTTAAAAGAAAAAAGTTATTTTAAGTCTTCAAATGCTAACTATACCAGAAACATACCTATTTTATTTCATTTGGAAAGTAGGTTACAATCAGAATTAAATTTAGCAATTGTACAGTTTTACATTTATGAAATAAATAACAAAAATTTAACCTGAACCAACATGACGAAGAAACTAATTTTTAAAGTGATATGGGGAGGGAAAAAGAAACTAAAAAAAACAAACAAAAAAAACCCAAGAGGCCTTCCTAAATAACTTCACTGGATACATAATATAAAATTAAAAAAAAAAAATAATGGCATTGCCTATCTCTTTTAAAGAAATCATTAAAATGATCTACATTTGTAGGTGCTAATGTGTGGAATAGCTGAAAAATGTGTATCTATATGGTTGTTAGACTTAATAGTATACCTATTAAATTGGCTCAGAAGGACTCAGTTACATTACATAAAATAATGCTGTTCTTCAACATTTACAAAATAGTGATACTAAATAGGAAAGAGAAATGAAAAAGAAAAGTGTGACGTACAAAAGACTTGGTAAAAATTGAAAATATTTCGGTATCACCTTAATTTAAAATACTCCAATTTTGCGTAATACTGCAGAAAACAAAAGAAGGATCATTTTATAGTTTTAATGTGCTGAAGTGGTGGAATATATGTGTTTGTAAAACATGAAAATTATAAAATTTGATGCAGTTGTAGCTCTACTAAATATATACACTTGTATACTGCAGGACAACAACAGCAACAAAATAAATAAATAAGTTGAAAGACATCAAACTAAGAACTTCGATCAATAGCTGGATCTATACTAACAGCGGTCATCGCATACATAAAGAAGAACATAAGGAATAAATAATCAGAGTTTAATTTTATATTATGGGTACAATTAAAGATAATCTCAGCTTTCTTTCTCTCGGATGTGTACAAGTCTTCCAAGATAAATAAAGAATGGCTTGGATAGGATAGTTAAATGTAAAATTCTTTGTGGTAGTGAAATGTATGCATCTTCAGTTACAGCACAATATACCCATGAAGATACTCAAATATTTTTTCGGCTGGGATGTTCATATTTGGATTGAATTGTAATACAATATAGGGAAAGGAAAAGGAGAAGAAATGTATAAATTGCAAAGTATAGCAATAAATGATTTACTTGTGAAAATAAATCAGAAGGGAAATATTTGCAACTTATAAAATGTGGCTAACAGTAAATTACCATTAACAATAATAATATCAGTACAAAAGAATTTAATTGGAAATGCAATAATGAATTATTATATAAAGTGAACATCAACAGAAATATTGATACATGGGCTTAAGTTTTTGAAAATATCATTCTAAGTAATGAAGGTATATTAGCAATTTTAGCACCCCAGATCAACTGCAAAGGATTTATATAATTAAATAAAATGGAAAGAACAAATAACAAAAATAATACTGCTAATTTCTTTTCCCTTAATGCTTACAGTGAGCTCTGCAGATAAGTTAATTGGATCACCTTTTTCTGTTTTGCCACAAGATAGCTTTGTAGGCATTTTTAAAAGGTTAAATCTTGTGATTGCAACAGCAAAACTTTAGTCAAATATTTATAATATCAAGAAGCAGATGTGAAAGCAAATTAATAATATTTTCCATTTATTGCTTAAAGTAAAGTGAGTATAAGAAAAACGTTCTGATATATTAAAAAAACAAGAACAGTATTCTACATAGAATTATTAACATAATTGTAGAACATAGATGTATAGCATACAAGTATTGAGATAAAACACAGTGAAAGAGGAAGAAAAGAGTCAGACTTCTCATATATGTCAAATGAACAAAAGATTGTAATGCTACTTAAAGAGTAGTAATCAATTCATAAGTGAATAAAATATAGTGGGATCTGTGGACTTGAAACATTATTTTCTTAGGAGAGGAAAGGAGGTCAAAAGTAAAGCAAATGCTAACAAGAATGGACATTGCTTGAAAGCAATCCTTCAAGAGTAAAAGCCGTATGTGTCTATGTGCATGGTCAGTTACATCAAAGCTAAAACAGTAACAGCTTAAAAGGAATGCAGTGTGTTTGAATAGAAAATCTCAGAACAGCATTCTAATAAAATGGAAACACAGTGTCAAAGGTTATATGGACTCCAAAAACTAAAACCCTGGAAATTTTAGTAATTAAGAAACTACAGTGGTTATAAGTATAGCTTAAATTAGTTGGCAAATAGAAGAGTAACCAATGATATGCAATGACTGTCATGCAACTACTTTTATCTTCAGATGCATTAATTTTAGAATTAAATGTAGTCATGTAGCAAAAGAAACAAATAATACTATAGCTCTCCAAGTAAGGCAGGAAGAGCTTCTGAGCTTTAAAGAACTACAATATAGAAGTGCAGTCTGCTACAATGCTCTGTGGATTTTCTACAATACATTGCTGACATTGTGAATTCCATGCCTGTAAAATGCAGCCTAACGAAAAAGGAACTTTAATGGTTCATAAGTCATAATGCAATGAATATTCATATGAACAGGATAAAATATATGACCTAGATGGTAATATTGTGTGAAGAACATTCAACTAGGATCACATGCAAGATGGAATTTGAAAAAGGAAGGAAAAATGCATTGTGAAATATTGCAAAATAAAGACATTATTTCAGTGAACATGGTGTGAAAGCAGAGCACAAATTTGCATCAAGGGAAATAGCAGTATAAACACAGCCTTACTCAAAACATTGTGCTTAGTCATGGGAAAATAGAAGTTATTAAATTGCAGTATGAATCCAAATAATTTACTTTTTAGTTGCAAAGGAAATTCAACTCACGTAAGGAAAACCAGAATGCAATATTTAAAGATCTTCACTTAGAAGGAAACCAAAGGTAAGAGTTATTGTTCAGATGTTATAATGAAGTAATTGTAGCTGTGTGTTTGTACATACATGTTATACAGATAAGATTAACTCCTAATTTCTATATTAAAAATTTACATCAAGGTATCCATAGTCTTTTGTCTATGTTGGTACATTAATTCATGTATGTTGCATTCTGTAACATTTTAAACTATAGTTTTGCTTACTTCAGTCTCCATTCTTTGGCGCAGTTAATTTTGCAGTAATGGTGCCCATTGATGTTGTTTTAAAGCAAACAGTATAAATTAAGCTGATATGAACACAGTGCTATTGTATAACTTATATTAGGTATTCCATTGTTGTAATTCATTTTTGTTTGTTATCAACCAGAAAGAGAAGTTTCTGAAATGCTTGATATTTAAAATACTTGGGGTAATAATACTGAGTTATCAGCAGGGGTATAATCATTATAGGGTATGTTGGGGTGCCATCATGATACCTTTTTTAAAAGCTATCCAAAATTTTGAATCATTAAGAATTATGTTGGATAAATGACTTACAGTTAAAATTAGCAAGTAGCCACTTCTGTCATTTTCACCTAAAGTAAAATGAAATAGTCTTTTATAACACCTAAGTCATTTGTGGACCTCTGCTGTTCACCCACATCTGCAAACAGCAGACACATATGCAAACCTTGCCTTGCCTTTAATATGGTCCAGCATTAAAGACATGAAATGATTCATTCTCACTTTTGTGTCTGATGCTATTGTCATGTTCCATTTATGAATGAGTAAGCCAAAGACAATAAAATACAGAAATTTAGAAATTATTTTTGGATGATAAAGCTAGATTTTAATCATGTATTATTTAATTTTTGTGTTAATTTTAATTAAAATAGCACCCAAATGACCATCAGCACAGGTTAGTGTGATGAGTATAACAAATGAATTACCTAATGGAATGATGACCTTTTTATGATGATGATGATGATGATAATAAATAAAGGTACTGAAATCCATGATGCGCTTCTTCTTTACAAAGATCCCTGGGACAATTTTCTTTTGGACTACACTCCTGGTAATTAGACATTAAATCAGAAGCCAGAATTTCTTTGTGTTTTGGGAATTGCTAAGTCTAGACTCCCTTTTTGCTCTTACAATTATCTTCATTATTGTTCATTCAAAATGTTAAATTAATAAATTGCATTATAACCTAGAAAATATTTTGTCTGTAGTTTGAAAAGCATAGTCCCCATTGCTTTAAAATAAATGTGCTTGTTACTTATCCACAAACATTACAACCATACATAGAAAACTGATGTTATTACTAAATGGGTTTGAAAAAATAAATTCACAATTTATTTAGTACCTATATTGTTCTAGTTTTCTGCATAATACTTTTAATTACTCATGTCCACTGTCATTGTTGGGAATGTATATTGAGAAGGATTACATATGTTTCTATGTTTGATATGCATCAGGTATAAAGTTATCTGAATAATTTTTATCTTTTTTACATGCCCTTAACATCTGTTGAACATTTTTATAATTCTGTTGTTGATAATACAGTAGTGTCCAAGGTTGTGAACAGGATCATTTTTGAAATCCATTTATCCCTTTCATTTAAATATGTTTTGTTATTTTGATTACAGAATCATTTCATTGCCTTTCTTTTGGGAAATATTTGTTTTAAATATATTCTTTGGAAGCTGAGAGGGTTGATTATGAAAGGGTATATACTTAGTCTTGCAAATCTTTGCTGACTTACTTGCAGTGCTGGAGTAGGTAGAACTGGAACATACATTGTACTTGATGCCATGTTGAAGCAGATCCGAAGCAAGGGCGAAGTGAACATTTTTGGTTTCTTGCGTCACATTCGCACTCAGCGTAATTTCTTGGTTCAGACTGAGGAACAATACATATTTATTCATGATGCACTTGTGGAAGCCATTGAGAGTGGAGAAACCAATATTAACCAAGCTTACTTGTCTCGATACATTCATGGTCTACAGGCCAGCGATGCTATGGATGAGAAGACGGAACCATGGAAGATGTTGGAGAGACAATTCCAGGTAAGTGACAAGAATTAATATTTATAATTATTAACTGCATTGTTCAATATTAAAAATAATTTTACAGTTGATGGAAGAAATGCTGCATTTTTCCTCTGGAATATTCCTTTCATTTGGTTTCTGTGTAATTTTAACGACATTCAAAATTTATATGTTATTACAGGAATCAAAGACTTGTTAGCAAATGCTTTGACAGTAGAGAATATGTCACAGACATAATTAATATTGTCTCAACCCCAAGAGGAACAAGGGGAGTCAATAGCTCAAAATATAACACAAAATGCTTCTCATATCTAGCCAAATATTTATTGTTTATGGTTTCAAGAATGAATTACAGGAGCTGCTCCATCTTACCTGAGGTATGCCGCAGGAGCTGCCTGGTGTACCATAATCGTCATTTGCAAACCTATCCCCAAATTTATCCTGCAGTTTGAATTGCAATTCACAAACTCCTGATCTGTAATTTCCTATCATGACACTTCTTGTGCACTACAGAATCAAGAGAGAGGGCACAACAAAGTCAATACCTTAATTATGAACAATTCTTTATTAGAGGGGTCTCTCAATGCATCTCTTGTCAACTTTCCATACATGGCTCATTATAGCTGTATCTGATAAAGTATAGTGTTTGCAGTTCTCACCAGCTGTCGTTGCTACCCAGAAGGCTGGGTTTGACGAATATGAATTTTGTGTAGAAGTAATTTAAGAAGGCAACTTTTTGTAAATATTGATGTGAATTAGATGCCCTAGCAATTTGTGTGATGCAACAAGCAAATTATGTTCTCATATGAAAATATTATAACGTAATTTGTCAAATAGTGATAATTCCTTTGATAATTGTGCTCTCACATTCTGCATGTACCAACATGGGTGGTCGAGGCCATTAAGGCATGAACTCATGAACAAGAGATCTGGGGTTGAAATGTGATCATGACCATAATAATAGTTTTTTTTCAGGAGATTTCAAGGCTGCATACTTAAGCACAGGGCCGGCTCCACGAGTTTTGCCGCACCGTGCAATAATTGCTAGTGCTGCCCCCTCACGCTTTCAGAAATAGTTGATTTTAACCACAATGTCAGTCCTCCATGACTATTTAGTCTCTCACAAAGTATATACCTGTATTTGCAGCGGTAATCAATAAATAAAACTCAAGAGAAAATATATGTGAAGAAACAAGATTGTTCTGAGTAAAAGATAGGACAAGCTCCTCTTAGAGTATCCCCCATGGCGATGAATATGATGTGTTATATGTCCAACAGATATCACACTTTCGCGAGCGTGGGTTCCTAAACTTAGGTTTCTGATTCACGGGAGGTTAGGTTAGGTTTAGTTTTTTTTTATATAAGACTTACGTTTCTGAATTCACGGAAGGTTAGCCTTAGGTTAGATTTTTTATGTAAGCTTGCGTTAACTATCTATCACTGTTGCAATAAAGGAACATCTTTATTTAATGGAAATAACATATTAATATAACAAACTTTCACAAAAAGAATACAAAAATTACAATTTTGGTGGATAGTCTTTCTTACTATGAATGCATTGCATTTTTTCAGCCGAAACAAAGAAGAAGAAGAAGAAGAAGAAGTAGTGGTAACAACAGCGCATCACATTTTTAGCGGATTTCACATTTTCATTTAGGTTGGCAGTACCCACTTTGCATGTGATTTATCGGAAAAATGGCTATGTCGTTATGTTCCTGACACGATTTGCCTATATAAGTAAAACACCTGAAAGCGGCGGGCAGGTGGGCACCAGATATAGAAGAGATCACATCCTGTTCTAAGCTCATTCCTAAGGTAATTTATTGGCTTTCCTTTTGATTTTATAAGCATTTTCAACGGGGCTACTCTAAGAGGAGATTTGCCAAAAGATAAAATATGCAAATTAGCACAATAAAATGTCCAGTATTTCGGGTTGACCGCTTCATTGGGAGATTAAAAGACTAAGAGCACACTTGATGGTCAACTGCACTGGTTTATAATCCACAACGTATTTGGGCCGGGGCTTGTTTTCATTTATGAGTAACAGATTAATAAGGTCCCCTTATTTCATTGTAATGTTACATGCCACACTATGGCGAGTGAGCCACTCTACTTATTGTATTGTTGTGATACACAGTTAGTGTGCGCTTATTAATTTAGGCTGTGTGATATGGTGCAGTGTCCGTAACAATAACACCAGATTTTAAGGAGTAACTGATCCTTAAACCATCTGTAGAAGTGGTAATGGTTAATGTCTTCATGGCAATCCCCAGATCTTCTTGAATTGAAGAGCAGTAGGTGGCTATAAAAAAATAAAGTATTCCAGATGGCCTGCGAGTGACTTCTGGAGCTTTCAATTCTGTCACCAGTCCAGCTCTTTATTATGGTATGACCAGTGTTTAACCACATTTCAGCCAACCATACTATTTCCTCAAAATTCTTTTTCTTGTATTTATCTTAAAAATAATGCTCTTAAGGTTACAATATCCGATCTTAAAAGTATTATTTTTCTCTTATTTATTGTTTAGAACTCAAATCTGAGAACATGGAGGAACTTGTTCAAATAGCTAAGGCTTCCCAGAAATAGCCCTGCTTCTTTGAAGAAATAAGTTTGCATTTGGTAGGATGCTCATTTCAGGTGTAGTAGCCATAGATATGCTTTCTTATTGCATTTATCTTAGTTCACAGTTGTTTAATTGAGTTTCTCTGAGTTAAAAGTAGTAGTTACTAACAATGGGTTAACATAACAAGAAGTAACTGAATGCATAAACAGCTGGACCTTCAGGATACCACTAGGGCGATAGCTGACCTGAGAGGTTCATGAATCACCAATGTAAGCAAATAAGCTAAAGCTGGTGGCTTGAAACACTCCTGTTTATAAACAGGGTGCTTATCGTTGATCACTTGAAGTGCGGGATGCGTCCAAATCATTCTGCCACTTCATATGTCACCAGGTTCATAACAAAACAATCCCGATTTCAAGCATGACTTGTTATTCCATCATACTTTCACATATTGCGTTGTTCATGTTTTAAGATTTTGCCACCGCTAAAACCAGCTGCCCTGGGTGGTGACACAGCTCCCTGCCCCCCTGAGCCAGCCCTGCTTAAGCATGCTCAACAGCAAATTTTAAGAAACCTCTGTCAGTCTATGTATGCAAATGAACTGACCATATATGTATGAAGATACATATATGCCACATACGCTACTTAGTAGCTTCTATATTTTAACAATCACTAGGGACGACTGATTCAGCCTTGGTTTTACTGATAATTACAGCCTGGATATTCAGGCATTTATAGCAATCAAAATAAGCAGGAAAAAAGGCAATAAAAGTGTAAGAAAAGGCATTATAAATTTTAAGAAAGTAATAATTGTAATATAGTTAATAACTGAAATTTGTTAAAAATAGTGCAAGTTATACATTTTTATTGTTGCAGCAGGTATTGCTGTAAATGGTCTTGTGTTAAGATTCTAGTGGCATCAACTAATGCTTTACGTAAATGTAATGAAAACTCGGACTCTCTGATAGATGTGGCAATGTCTGTTGTAAGTAGCCTTACTTTCTTATCACCACTCTTTAAAGGAACTGATTTGTGCCTTTGTTAACATGTGTTGGTTGATAAAGTACTTTTTTTGTGATTAACTGTCTTCACAAATCTTATACAATAAAACTGTTCCATCAGTTGAAAACACATGGGCAACAAGTTCACTAACATAACTGTGATGATTATTTTTCAGTGATTGACTGAAGTTAAGCATTGTAGCTAAATAATCCACATCTGCTTTCATTTGATAGCAACTGACCATCACTATTCATCAAGATGTTTTCCTTACATTACTTTCTGATATTGGGAACCCACTTTTAAAGAGAGATACTGATGACAGCAGTAGCAAACATTACAGCACAAAAGATGACCACATTCCAGCATGAAGGATATCCAAGTTTCAGCATAGGAGAGTGGACATCATCTAGAGTTTCTTGAATGTATACAAAAATTGAAAATAAGTTGTAAAAGTTTAAAAAGGCAAAAATGCCATTTATAATGTGAATAGGCAGCTAGACCTTAAAAAGGAAAAATAGGCCAAATAATAAGTGGTTCTATACCTTCCAAATGCCTCAAAACACCATTACATCTATATCACCACCAAGTAAACAAGGCATTTTGCCTAACATCCGTGTTCTAGCGATAACATTAATTCTTGAGCTTTAGCCTGCATTGCTTTTAATTTGTGTTTCAGCTTGTGACCTCATTCCAGTCCAAGGATTTCAACCTTGTCTCTGCCAATAAACCAAGCAATCAGATGAAGAACCGAACCCTTGACCTCCTTCCAGTAGAGAGTGCTAGAGTTCATCTCACACCAAAGCCGGGAGTTGATGGCAGTGACTATATTAATGCTACTTGGTTCCAAGGTGCTTCTTGGCATATTTTTTTATTTTTTCTTGTTGAATATCAACTTTCTTGTACCTTTTACATGTTGTGCAGGATATTCTTTTATTCAGCCTCGTAAACAACCATTTTCCACATTCTGTATGAATTGATCTTTTGGTTCATTATTTTATGTAGGTAGATATTGTTTGTACTGGAAGTAAAATTAGGTGCCTAATTCAAAATGTACAAGAAATACATGTGATATTGAACAATTAAAGCTGTTTAAACAAGTTATGTAGTTTACGATTTTGGTGGATTAAAATTATTTTTAATATGTTATATAGGTTTTCACAAACTGCGTGAATTTATTATTACTCAGCACCCATTACGAACTACTACACAAGATTTTTGGCAAATGATTTGGGATCACAATGCACAAACGGTTGTCATGCTGTCTGATTTGGATGATCAGGTAATTACACTAAAGATAGTATCTATTTCTGCTAAAGGTCAAATGAAAAATAGTTTGAACTGTATTAACCATTTGAGTCGTCCAGTTACAAACCATGTTAAGTCCAAGTGACATTTTTTTTTTCAAAATGAGGAAAAAGTGTTGCTCCTCATCTATAAGAGATATTAATTTACTTTAAATGTTATATGAATTCCCTATTAAAGGTATGTGTTTTTAAGGGGTTGTGTGAAATCCAACGGCAAGATGTATTAAAAAGAAAATAATAAAATATGTGTGACGTAACTTGTTTTGTTTCATGATCATGAACAAAAAAGATTGTGGAACAGTAATACTTACAGTTGTGAATGTTTTCATAAAGATAAAGTAAGAATTTCCATTGTATATGATTAAAGTGCATTTTACAGCATTTTGTTATTCTGTTTACAATGGAGAATATTTAACAACATAATATTACACAAACTCAACTCAGTTCTGAACAGTAGAAAATCAAGGCAGTAAGAAAATGTATAACCTTTTTAGGATACACATTGGTTCATTATAAAACAAAAATACAATAGCTAGAATACTAAACACGGATTTGGACAAAGCTTTAGGATGGATACACTTTAGTCTTAAGGGGACAAGGTAGTCTGAACACAGAAATTATACCTTAAGTGTGTTAAATTACCACTGCTCTTAAATTTCTCAATGGTTTTTCCTGAAATTTTTATGCATTATTCTATAAATTGCCATTATTATTTCAAGTGGCTGTTTGCATTGATAACTTATGTAATTGAGGCCATAAAAATTATTTCATTCAGCAGAAAATAATAAAATTTACTCTTAAAACATGTGAACTCGTGTACCTTTTTCTCTGATACTGCTTGCAATACAGAATTGCATCTTTGCATGTTTGTTCTTAGTGTAATCATCTATCTTCTGAACCTCAATTATTTAGTTTTGTATATCAGTTCACTAGAAATTAAAAAAAAATTATTTGCAAAGTAAAAAAGTAAAACTTGCAATGTTGTTGCTTTCTTAATATCGCTAATATACATTATAAAATTATGATTGCGGTTCAGAAGGTATAACTATCTGTTGTATATGTGTACTGAAGAGTTCAGCTCTCTACCTCTCATACTTTCTGAGAAAAAGGTACATAAGTATCCAAAAATGCTGTTTTGAGAAAACTGAATTTAAAGTTTGAACATTAAAATTCTGACACACTTCAGTACATTCCAGGATCATAATCATCTGCGTCTTCAGTCCTGGATTGCTTCAACTTTGCTGATTGCCTTCTCTTGGTCCTGGCCTCTTTTGTTAATTGCTGAACTGCTCGCTGGGTATGATTATATCGTTCCTTGTTGAATAATACAAAAATATTCTAAAAAAGGGCATTGCATAACAGCTTTAAAGGAATGCAGACTAGCATTTAAATGCCCTAAAAACCTCTTAACCCCCAAAAAGTATATATTTTCTGAAATTGGAAATAATAGATTTTATTAGTGCCTAAA
Organism: Deroplatys truncata; assembly: GCA_030765065.1. Taxonomy (NCBI): domain Eukaryota; kingdom Metazoa; phylum Arthropoda; class Insecta; order Mantodea; family Mantidae; genus Deroplatys; species Deroplatys truncata. Next base: position 44,025,621 of record CM060990.1, read on the forward strand.
ACAAAAAATGTGATTTTTGACCATTTCAGAGTACCTTGTCCCCTTAAACAATTAAATCTTCGTCATCACTAAGAACATCCCCAAAGTCAGAATATTCTTCTCTTTCTGCCTCATTTTTAGATTTTCCTTGTTGTTATTCCTGCTGCTGGGATGTTAGATCTGCATAGCATTTTAATCTTCCATTGTAACACTAGCATGCTCTTTAGAAATCTCTGGACTTCACAGAGTTTGGAACAGCACGTGTTTAAAGGTACAGGATATGTATTGGACATAACGTATTTTGTTATAGTGCTAACAAAACGAGTTTTGTTTCATGATGGTCATGGACTTAGTGGCCTTTGGAAAAGTATTGAAACTTCAAATCTCTTTTTCGATGGTAAATATTGGCTTTTGTAACAGTGCTAAATTGTTAAAATATACAGTTTAATGTCTACAACAAGATGGCCGTAAAATCTCAATTCTGAAATTTTGAGGACACAGCGTGTTTTATAACTGGATGACTCATTTTGTCCTTTGCTGCACAATGTGTAGTTAAACATAGGAAGTGTCAAACCTTTTTGCTGGGTTTAAGGGATACTGGGATTGAATGTTTTAGTGTCTTTCATTTTAAGGTTATTGAGTTTAAAATATTCCTTATAATGGTATTAAATGGTAAATAATCTGTAAAATTTTAGTGTAGTACAAGGGGCAATCTGAAAGTAATGTCTCCCATTTTTTTATGTTGCCTTTGAGTGTCTGAGCTCTATTATATTGATGTAGTGTTAATTGTTGAACTTTCCCGCTAGTGTCCAGTTAGTTTCATTGTCCTGCGACAGATAGCAGTGGCAGGGGAGCATTCAAAAATGGCTACTGACATCGAGGTGCATACAAAACAGAGATGTGTGATTGAATTCCTTACTGCTGAACAAATTGTTCCACTTGAATTCCATTGATTCTTGCTAAAGGTGTATTGAAATGATACAGTAGATGTGAGTAATGTGAGGAGCTGGATACAGCATTTCAAAAGTGGTGAAAAGGATGTGCAGGACAAGCCATGCCTGGTTGACCCTACTCGGATGTCGCAGCAAATAATGAACAGCATCTCGATCAACTCATCTGTAATGATTGGCGGATTACAACCAAGGAATTCTGTGTAGAGCTGAATGTCAGCTGTAATGCCTTAGACAAGATGTTACTCAACCTTAATTATCACAAAGTGTGTGCGAGATGGGTCCCGTGGATGCTTTCACAAGATTAAAGACCCCACACCAGTTTTGCGACCATGGAGCTCATTACCAAATTTGGTTGAACTGTCCTGTCACATCCACCGTACAATCCTGATTTAGCAGCCTCAGACTTCTATCTCTTTGGGGCTATGAAAGATACTGTATGTGGCCAACGTTTTCCAGACACAGATGCTGTTAACACAGCTGTAAGACAGTAGCTAGCCTCAGCTGGTTCAGATTTTTACGAGCGTGGCATGCAGGCTCTTGCCCATTGTTGGCTAAAGTGCATAACGAATGGTGATTATGTGGAAAAATAACAGTATGTAGCTGAAATATTGCTCTATTTAATTGTGTTATTGTGCTTTCTGTATCTGTTATAGTTTCAATGAAAACAAATAGGAGGCATTACTTTCAGAATAATGTAATACAATCGTGTTCCAAGGTATTAAAGATTTTGTAGCATTTCATTCAATATATTGGTATCTCTTTAGAAGCTTCTTGCAGTTTAAAAGTTCAAATAGAGCATTGAATTAATTTTTTCATAATTTTAAGCTTAAGGAGGGAAATGGGTAAAACTTCCATTCTCTATAGTACTTGAGCTAGAAACTTCATTTTTCCCACAGAAATTTTCCATAGTATACTTATAAAGCTAATTATGTTTCATCTTGCTAGGATTAATAGTTTTGAGTTGAACGTTTTTGTTAAAAAACATACGTTTTTCAAAATCTATCTCCCATAAATTTTGACCAAAATATATTTCGAAATGTACGATGTTGACATTCACTTGTGTCTAAAACTTTTAAAGTATTCAAACTTTTAATATTTGGCTCCTTAAATGAATATTAAAAATAATGAATATAATAAACATTAAAATTGTGAACTTCTTGAGAACTGTATCAGATATTTTATTTTTTATGTTAAAAATTACATAAGTATCAAAAACCCAATACTTAGTTTTACTTACCACCTTCTGTAGAACATCTAGTAAAAAATTTCAACTTCATTGTATGCAATTTGCTGGAGGAGGTAGATTTTAGATGCAGGAAACCGTTTCAAAAATAGAACTGTGGAAAACTTAATTTAAAGTATGCATTGCGATTAGATAGAATAGGGTATCCATTTAATGTGACATCGTATCTTAACAGTCCAAGTACCTTAGGGCCTTGAAACTCCAGGAATAGATAAAATACAGTTGACACACTTGTTTTTGACAAAAAAAATGGAAATGCAAATTTCTCACAAAAATTGGGAATTTTCACACATTTCCCCCCTTAATAGAATAAAACTGCTATTATTTGCTTAATCCTGAATTAATTCTGGATTTACTTTTTGAAATTTAATCTTCTTCTTCTTCTTCTTATTTTTTTTTTTTTTTTTTTTTTTTTTTAGATTTTTTTCAGTAAAAATACATTAACTTTTGAAAGTATATTGGTCCCAAAAATACCTATGTGTAAAAATTTTAAATTTGATGACTTCACCATTTTGGCCAAAAGCTAAATCCTTGCATCCTTTAAAGTAGTAGATTAGAATAAAAATGTCTATATATTTCTATGGTTTGTGCTTATTATTTGAATTGTCATCCATTTTGACAATGTAAATACATTCCTGCTGCTGCGAGAGGTTTGTGTATAATTTCTCTCTGTAAATAAGGCAGTGGAGCAGCTAGGGTTTGAACATTATTAGGTGCCTTCACTTCTGTAGAGTGCCTATTAATGTGGTTTTGTATGTCTGCCTGAAACATGAAACGACTCACGAGCTGCTGCATGTCAAAAATATATGTAGATTCTATAGATATTGGAATATAATTAATCAAGAACCTTTAATTTTGATTCAATATGTAAAAAATGAATGGTAGTACATATAGAGAGATTACTAAAAATTCAAGATTTTTAGACAAGTTGCTGTTCAAAATTGAAATGTTTCAAATCAGAGTTTGATATATTTATTGAGAGCTTCTTAAAAAATTAACAACTCTTAGATGAAATGCTGTATGTACGGATTTGAAATTTGATATAAGAGCTTTAGGAAAATTTTTATCTCATTTGAATTTGGTTTAACTTGGTACCAAGTTACAGATACTTTATAAGGAAAGTCTCCCCAGAATGCAGATTTTTAGTGACGTACTGCATGTACTGAGTTGAAAATGTACTGTGCAAGAGTTTAACACTATATAATTGTCCACACTTTAATCTTTGTTTCAAACTGGTATACAAAACTAGAGATGATTTATATTTACAGTTTCCAAAAATGTATGATTTTAGGATTATTTCTCAAAATGTTCACAATAATGAATATCATACTTCTGCTGCTTTATTTACATCACAAAATTAATATACCTGAGATTTAACATGCTCCTATTTTTACAATCTTCTTTAATACTTCTATGTGATTTATGTATATATACACACTTATTTATACTAATGCAGCCAAGATCAGAAGACATTCTCTTCTACAGTGTGATTCTCTCGCTAAAGGCCCCAAACATTTGTCTATATGTTGGCCATTTATGTGAGTTTTGTGATGAAAATTTGTGTACACATACCTTGAACTATGCACTGTCATATCCGATGCTGAAAATGATCCCCTCCCACATCCAAACACATTTGTACACATCACTCCAAATTCTGGAATACTTTTATTAAAGTCTCCTCGGTAATGGCTTCAATCTCTTGACGTAATAGCATCTTTCAACTCTGCAATTGTACGTGCTCTATTTCTGTATACCTTTCCCTTCAGACATCCCCACAGGAGGCAGTCAGGTGGTGTTAGGTCAGGAGATCTTGGTGGCCAAAGAGTTTTTGAGATGATTCGATCTTCAAAAAAGCTTACAATTTCTCTCATGCTTGCACGTGATGTGTGACTTGTTGCACCATCTTGTTGGAAATATCCGTGAGTTAATTCATCATCTGTTAACTAGTTGACAAAGTCAGTGAATATGGTAATGTATTCTTCAGTGTTTACCGTATTCTCATGAAAAATAGGGCCTATAATATGCCTACATGACACTGCGCACCACACTCCAATTTTCTGTGCATGTAGAGGTTCTGCAAGTAGGCCATGAGGATTTGTTTGTGCCCATATATGCGTGTTCTGAGAGTTTATGTAGCCGCTCAGATGAAACTATGCTTAATCTGTGAACCAAGTAAAGTCCAAAGTCCCAGGATCCTGATTAAAAAAGGTTTGAAACCATACACAGAACTGTGCACGTTTTTCATGGTCCATTGGTTGCAATTCTTGAACACATGTCACACAGTAAGCGTGGAGGTTTGCTTTCTGAGCAGCTCTTTGGCACGCAGAATTTGGAACATTCATTTCCTGGGAAAGTGTCACGAGGATTTTGATGGTGACGCTAGTAATTGCTCCTTTACTTCTTCCATTACACCCACATTCATTTTCCGGCTGCCTGCATGCTGTGTAATCAAGGTTCCAGTCGTCTCTAACTTTGTTACCAATTTCTGAATACAACATCTTGAGGGCACACGTCGCGTACCTAATTCGGCCCTAAATGCCCTTGACATGATTTAAAAGAACCTGTTTGCCAGTAGTTGCGAACGAGAAACATGTGTTCTGCAATTGTGTATGACATTGTCGATGCAGCTTCCAAGCCAACACTGGAGTATAGCACGTGGAGATGTTCGTGTGACTAAGCAGAACTAAGGCTAGTGGAACAGTCCAAGCCTATTGGGAGGGATGTGGCACTACATTACATTGTTGAAGATATGTGTACACAAAGTTTCATCACAAAATTCACATAAATGGCCAACATATAGGCAAAATTTTGGGGCCTCTAGCGAGAGAATCACACTGTACTTTATCTGCAACAGGAAAAGTACAGCAATAAAACCACAATCACCAGTGCCTCTGAGGTTGGCAGCCCTGGTAGAAGCAGTCAAATACTTCAAAGCTGTGTTTCACACTGATCCATTAGTGTGATGGGGGAAGTCCACAAGGGGCACCGATGCATTAGAAACTATTGATTAGGGGGAAGGGGTATTGACGCTGATACTGATACTGGCATTTGGGCAACAATAGTCATTCTCTCATACTTAGAGCAGACGTTTGCTTATCATAGATATTGTAGTGAAGATCTTTATTTGTTGCTATGTGAAGTAGGTTTTGGATGTTGTGATCTTTTGTTGGGACTCATTTTATCCATACATTTTTAAAAAAATGTTTCTCTGGGTTCTGTGAACCTCCTGAATGTGCTGTTACTTCCTTTTTCTGAGGTGAGGGAGCTTATTCTTTTATGACTTACTTTGTTCTGTAGGTTAAAGAGACTCTAAAAACAAAGGGCATACTGTCGCATCAAATTTGGACAAAGTACTTCAGAAGTTCAGTGAGTAGTGAACTTCACTCACAACTGCTTAAACTGTTTCAGTTTTTCTATGTGATTCCAAATACTGGGAAAATATTCTCTTTAAAACTAAGTCAGTGGGCAAAAGAAAGAAATTGCTTTTCAGGTAACTGCATTAAAATTATCATATTAACTTTCAGAGGGTAAGAGTGCAATAATTTCCATAAATATCTTCAAGAAAATGATCTAACTGAAATGATAGGCTGGCCAGAAAGGTACAGTAACAGTTAAATAATGAATTTATCTTTTCGTGATTATTACAACAGAGTGTTAATACTAAAATATTTGTGTTATTGCATAAATAGAGCGTTTCAGTAATTAAAGTAATTTTATGCTGTATGATACCAGTTTTTATCTAATTTGGTGTCCTTCAGGGTCGTATTTAGAGGGGGGGGTTTTAGGGTTCAAACCCTCCTCCTGAAACTTCTGACAGTTTTAATTATTTAAGTTCTTAGCAAACCAATATGGGAAAATGTTGTTAGATAACAGTAGGTCTATTGCTAGTAGCACATTTACAAGAAAAAGGGAAACTTAATATCGTCACCTTACATAGGTAAGGGGACCAAAGATTCCAGTTTTCGAAGCAGTCTCCATGTTTTGTGCTGTAAGGTGGAATATCCTCATTCTGGTGAGTTTTTCTTGTCTATATAATGTCTCCAAGCAATTTTGTTATCCATGTAACGTCTATATACTACGGAGTAGGTACATGATAACTATGTGGGGTACTGTTAAGTTTAGATCTACTTGTGGAAAACCCTCCCTGAAATTTTTTTCTGGGTACGGGCATGGTGTCCTTAGATTTTAGTTCAAGATGTCCTTGCTTCTAAAATTTCATCTGGTAACCGTACTGTAGTACAGTCTTAAAATTGATGAAAGTTCAGCAAGAACAGCCAGTACATTCACATTAGTTTGTTTCTTTTGGAGGAAAGTTAGCCCCAACTTTATTTAAGTTACCACTGCATCTTTGGTTTGTAGGTAGGTAGTATAAAGACTTATTATGCTTAATCAAATAGATCACTACTGACTTACAGTAGGGACAATAGTTCTGTGCCGGTGACCTTTCCTCGCGCAGTGAAGAGAGTCTATGCCTAACGCCAGGCAGCTGTCTGCCTGCTGGAAGACATGGGACTTTGCTGATACGACACAAACACACAACACCACACCACTGCATGACTGCTTTATTGTCACTATGTTCAGATTGCTCTATCATTCTTTTATATTTACACATTATACACAAACCTTGTCACGCAAATGCATTGTCCTAAACTAGCAGGGGCTTTATTAGTGCGATAAACTTCTGCAAGACTTTCCCTTTCATCGTCTTCAGTCTTCTTTTCCTTCACTGTCATTCTATTCCGTAACTTGGATTACAAAACCTTCTATGACATTTTCAAACAGGCTTTGTTGTTCTTCAATATATTTGTCTTCCTACTTAATAATGTGTTGACAGGCATTTTCACACTTTTACATGCTAACGTCTTCAACATGTCCTTAATAAATAACATCATCTAGTTTAAAAGGGTGTTCTACCAAGCTACCCATTGCTTTATATCAGCCCAGATGAGTTCTACTCGATTAAGACCCGATGAATACGGCGGTAATCAGAGCACATTGTGTGCATGGCCTACAAACTATCAATGTAAATTTTCGGAACAGGCTTTGACCCTTACTTAGGTTATAAAGCTCCAAACTTAGCATCCATTCATGGAATGGGGCAAGATCTGCATCCTATTTTGGTATGAGAAGTTAGGGCCTTTTCCAACTGCACACTATGGTATGTTGTGTTTTCAATCACCAAAACAGATCTGGGAGGCAAGTTAGGAATTAGTTTTTCCATTAGCCATTTTTTTGTATTTTTCCCCATCATTTTGTGGTATATTAACTTTTTTTATTTTTACATAAAAATTCGCAGAAGGCAAGAACCTCCAATAAACATGCCAAAATACACAATATATGCAATCCAAGTTTAATTACAGAAACACAGGGGTGTCATTTAGGGGGCAGGGAGTCAATTGACCCCTCCCCTAAGTTACAAGAAATAATTAGGCTACGTTATTGCTCTATCAAAAGAAAAATTACATCTGTACTTTTAATACAAATATTTCACATTTAAGAAATAAAAAATTATTTTCTTTTAGGCCAAATATATCATTAAAATCCAATGAAATTTTGTGAAACTGCTCCAAGCAATCTTGCCCCCCCCCATGTAGAAACTGAAATGACGCTCTTACAGAAACATATAGTAACTAATTTATAAACACAAAGTTCAAGGTAGCATAAAGTCATAAACAGACGGCTGGCAAGAGAGATGTTGCTCGAACTACTGCTGCTGCTAGACTGAACTGATTGCACTCACTGCGCATGCCCGAGAATTGTGGCTCGCTCACTGTCCAGATAACCAGTGTGCATCCAGGCTTCACCGGCACAGAACCATCGTCCCTACTGTAATGGCTCCACTAGATTCAAATCCATCTATGATGTGAGCAAGTTTGAAAATCTACTACCTAACATTTGGGCACAGTGCATACCTTGTGAAATCCTACTAGTAGTGTTGGTTTCTTGTGTTACCTGTGACAGAGCTAGGGGACACTGTAGGCGTGAACCTGAAAATTGAGGAAGGCTTATGGAAGAGGAGGAGAAATGAAGAAGTGATGTTAATTATTGAGCTATTGGCTGCCATGTGCAAACCTGAAAATTAGGGAAAGGCTTGCGGAAAAGGAGGAAAAATGAAGAAACAATGTCAGTTATTGAGCTATTGGTTGCCATAATAGTTACAGTAATACAGATCCCAACATTTCCTATTCATTTTCCAAAATAAGCCATGAGATCTAACGAAGAAGGAGAGCTGTGGACATAAGCAGTAAATCGCAAGAAATAAGTTTGAAATTTTTTAAAATAATAATATTCATTCATTCACTATCTGTTTAACCTCCTCATATGTAGGACTTACACCCCCAGGACTTACAGGCAGGTGCCTGGGGTCAGAGGCCCGTTGAGGAGCAGACACTCATGGATCAGACAGAATATCCAGCATGGGTGATCAGGCCAATGCCTGGTATGGGAGGAAGGAAGTAGATGAAACGAAATGATGGAGAAATGGATGAAACGAAAGGTGATGATGGAGCAGTTGATGGAATGAATGGTGGGGGAAACTGGAGAACCCGGGGAAAACCCGCCCAGACGCCGCTTTGTCCACCACAAATCCCACATGCGGGTCCCTGGGATTGAACCCAGGCCGCCTCGGTGAGAGGCGAGCGGTCTAACCACTCGGCCACGGCGCCGCCCTAAAATAATAATAACAAAAAAAAATTAGTGTTTACTAATAAAATGTAAATATCGTATGCCATGCATTTATCTAGTAGCAACAGCCAGTGTAGCTCTTCTAAAGAAAATACTGGGTGTATATAGGGATTTTAAACTTATATATTCTCTTTGTGGTATACAAATAATTTTGAATCATAACTTAAACTGACTGAGCAGGATGGTTCAGGCAGTAACATCTATGGCCTGTATTTGGGAGGTCCCAGGTTCAAACCCTCAAGGCTGACCAATCTGACCAAAGTTTTTGTTTGCAGTTTTCCTTGTTTGCTAGGTGAATGCAGGGTTGGATAATTTGATCCGCAAATTTTCCTCTCATGTCTTTTATCACTATTTCATTTCCTTCTTCTTCACTGCCAAACCAGGCATTGGGCTGGTCAACCATCCTGAATATGCTACAATCCAGAGTTTGCTTGCTCCACGACAGGCTACTGACACAAGGCATTGGGCTGATCACCCATCCTGAATATGCTACAATCCAGAGTTTGCTTGCTCCTCGACAGGCTACTGACACAAGGCATTGGGCTGATCACCCATCCTGAATATACTATGATCCAGAGTTTGCTTGCTCCTCGACAGGCTACTGGCACAAGGCATTGGGCTGGTCAACCATCCTGAATATACTATGATCCAGAGTTTGCTTGCTCCTCGACAGGCTACTGGCACAAGGCATTGGGCTGGTCAACCATCCTGAATATACTATGATCCAGAGTTTGCTTGCTCCTCGACAGGCTACTGGCACAAGGCATTGGGCTGGTCAACCATCCTGAATATACTATGATCCAGAGTTTGCTTGCTCCTCGACAGGCTACTGGCCCAAGGCATTGTCTTATAAGACCCAGAGGGTTTAAGTCCTACAAAGAGGAAGGTAATCTGTTAAAGAAGAAGAACTTACACTGAAGAAAAACTGTGGAAGTTATCATAGCACAAATTAGAAGTGTTCAATAAGGGATCCATTTCTGACATGGCATACATTCAGCCGATAGTCTATTTCTTACTACAGTGATGTTAGTATGTCTGATGTAACTGATCCTGCATCTATACTCAAGTAGATCTGCATGTAGTGGTGGCACATTTTCTGAATACCTTCCACACTGTCATTGTTGGAATTGCTAGTTCTTGACATGCTCACTTCACAGATTATTTAGGGCTGTATATGAAAGCCATTCTGATTATCTCCACATTTTCATCTGACACGCAGTTGTTTGGTGGTTTTTCCTTTACAGAGGATACCTGTTGTTTGGTTCTGATTGTACCCCCTATGAATTTTATTACCAGAAGTGGAATTAAGACCAAATGTTTGCCTATGCCAGCTGAGCTGTAACGACTGAATTATGTTTCATGAATTCCAAGACAAAAAGCATTTTTGCTATAGAACCATTGCATACAGATAACTACATCAAGAAAAACAGCCTCAATCTGAAAACACAACATGCCATTTTCAAAAACCTAACACATAGAATGGTCAACATCTCTTAAGAAAGAAGAATTTGTATAAGAATACCACCACATCAATTCCACAGCAGCCCTCAGTGGTTTTTACCCCAATCTTGTAGATAGCAAACCAGCCAATTTCAAGAGACAAAAGTACCTAAGGGACACCATCACCCTCACTACACGAAGTCCACAAAAGTATTACAAGAATGAAGTTGAAAGTATACACCACCTCATTAAATATTATGTTTACATGCTTTCCTAACAATGCCTGCTGACTTTTTCAAAATAACTGAGTTTACATGTTTGTGATTGACTTCTTGGCAAAAAGCCACATTGAATTACAATGTTAGTCATGCATGAGACTAATTATTCCAATGGAAGCTGTAAATGAATTCAACTGCACAACTGCACTATCCCAAGTTTAGTGTTACTCTCTGCTACTAGAGCAGCATGCGCTGTGCCAATATGCAAGACAAAGAGTTAATTTTATATGTTCGCAACATTTTTGCTTTGACAATGTAATGGTAGTAACCAATTAAATAACATTGTACTAATAATATTGTGAAATATTTTGAGTTTATGGCAAATGTTTGAATTTTTCAGGAATTTGGTGTCTTTTGGCCAATACCTGGAGTGGAGATTGAGGCTGATAATTTCAGAGTGAAATTTGTGGAAGAGAACAACCCGGATCATATAACTCGAGATTTCACTGTTCATTCTTTGCAAGATGATTACGAACTTGTTGTACGTATGTTCCATAGTGCCAACTGGCCGCACTTTTGTAGGCCGACACTGAATTCCCTTTGTGAACTGATTAATGCTGTACAGGAATGGCATGAGGAGTATCAGAATGGACCTATAATTGTTGTGGACAGGTAATGTATATATTTTGGCAATTATGGGCAGTGCAGTGGAAGGGATATAGATTTCCATCTTTAAACTACTAGGAGAACCCATTGAAAGGATCCTTAGCAAACTTTGCTTCATCCCCAGGCAGTTATGTTGAAAGAAAGGATTTAACATGTTGTATTTGACAATGCTGACACACTGAGACAGGCACGGCCCTTGTGAAGGTCACAAGTTAAACTCCTTCTCTCATTGAATGCTGAATATACACTCACAATAGCCGTCCTCTGTGGTCTAGAGGTACCACTAGCCTCCAGTTCCCAAAGTTGCAGGTTCAAATCAGGCAGAGGCGATGGATTTTTTGGGGCGTAAAAATCCTTAGCATGGCTTCCTTTGGAAGGGAAGTAAAGCTGTTGGTCTCAATGTTGTAGATTTATGGCACGTAAAAGAACCTCAAATTTGATAAAGAGGCCTCTGAGCAAAATTTCTGGTCTTTCATGCCCAATATGGAATAGAACACTAAGAAGCATAGTAGTTAAACTGCGTCCATAAATAAAGCTCAATTCAATTTCATTTTAACACTCGCAACTCTCAAACAGTAAAAAGAAATGGTTTGTGTGCAGAAGAGGTTTACATTTTACACTTACATGATGAATAGATTAATGTCAAATTCTTTGCAAAATATATGCAATAATTAGGGATCCTGAAAAATTGCATGAATCGAGAGTCAGATGTTTAAAAGTGGGTCACTATATGCTGGCCTTAAAATTCCATAGTCATAACATCGCAAATAACAACTAAATAGTGGCAGCACTTTAAACAAAATGAAAAAGTATTGAATTCAAACCAATAATAATGGATATTTTATAAATGGCTGAAGCAACAAAAAAGTTATATCAATTAATTTGTGAGTTTTGTGTCTTAAAGTTAACCAGTTAAACAAAATTATTTCGAAATGAAGAGGACTTCACAGGCTAGTATCAGAAAATTCAAGGTATACATTTTATTTTTCATGTAAATATCTTAAAATGATATATGGTATTTTAATTAAAATTGTTAGAGCCATTTTTGAGAAAATCAAAAATTTTGAAAATCTTCCATGTAAAGCCTGTTTTTGGTGTGGAGTGATTTTCTCGAAAACCTTTGTGTCACATCTTTGGAAGATCTGAACCTAAATGTGAAGTTTGGTGTTTGTCAGATGTTTCGTTTTTTGGTTAAGCTCGCGCATGCACACCTTTTTCTAAAAATGCTTTTTTTTTAATTCAGAGGTTCCCAAGAATATACATTCCTATTGAAATCTTGACATCACATTTTTGGGTGGAATGCAATTCCTCCTCTGCTTACCAAGTAAATGGTAGAGAAAGTAAAAAGTGACATAAAATGAAGATTTTGAAAAAGGGTTCTTAAAAATGCACTTTTGTTTTGAGATTTGCATTCTCCTCTGGCCTTATATGATTGTTTTGAAAATTGAAGATAACTATCATGAGTAACTGGTTCATAAAATCTGGTTGGGTGGTATAGCGACTACTGACCAAATCCCATTTGCAGTTCAAAATCCCTTAAATGTTCAGTACCTATGGGATACTGAACATTTCATAAATATAAGCGTATTTTTCACAACAAATTTAAGATTCATTAATGTTCACAGGCAACCTTACTAAGAAATTCTACTGGTCCAATCCAGATCGTATTCCATCAGATACAGAATTTATTGGTATTGAGTAGACTTGATGGTCCTTTCTTTTGACATAAAACATCCCTCTTTCCATGATTCCATTGACATGTTCCAATGATTTGGAAAGTCTTAGTTAACAAATTTAGCATTTTAACATGACTGTGGTTAGTATTTTGGCTCTTATCATTTATCATGCAGGTCTCCAGCATCTCATATGCATGAAGATTATATTACAAAAGCAGGCCACAGTGTAGGATATATCTTGCCACAAGCAATGCCATCTGGCGGCGTGCAGAATTGCTATAATGACATTTTTATAATAAAAATGTAACCTACAAGATAGATAGCAGTTTTGGCAGAATCGCCACTTCAACTATGTACATCTATAGCCCTTCCAGCCTATAAATATAAGCTGTATAATATGTATTATTGTACCCATAAAGGAGTAATTTGTGATAAAATGAAATTGGTTTAACTTGAACAAAGTTTTCAACCTAAGCAAAATGTCCTCCATTGCATGTCTGTACAGATATTTGTGATATATTAAGACTGTAAGCAAATCCCGGCTGAGCTCCGTGCCTGAATGGGGCCCTCGGTTGTCTTTTAGAACAATAGGCATGCAACAAACCCATTATGTGCCACTTCCCTGCAATTTTTACTGGTCCAGAACATTCCTTTCAGCCATTTCTGTAGCTTCCTCTTCTAGAACATTCTGCTTTGTATACGGGGCCTATATAAGAGATGCTATGCCCAATGAGGGAGTTCAGCTAGTTAAGAAGTTATGAAGTTAAGTGCAGTTTGGCAGTAGAAGTGGACAATGCTGAGTGCAGTTCAGTTGAGAGTTATGACATTGCAGTTCAATTGTTTGTTGTGACTCAGCAGTTCAGTTGTGATTTGATTCAACAGATCAGTTGTGTTCTGTTCTAAGTGTGTGTCAAAAGTGTCTCAAGTGTAAAGTTTGTAATACGCTGACCACCTAAGTGATAAATGAAAAGTGTTTAACAGCAACTGGTGTTCTCATTTGTTGCATTGGTGCAGGAGTGCGATATAAACATTGCAATGGAGCAACCACTTCAACAATTGTTAAGTGAAGTGCAGACCATGAAATCTGGAGTGAAGAAGGTGGAGGCTAAAATAGAATTAGGATGGAGAAGATGGAAGCAAAAATGGAATCCAGGATGAAGAAGATGGAGAGTGAAATGAAGAATATAAATTCTGGAATGGACAAGGCGAGAAGTGAAATAATGACAGTGAATTCTGCATTGGAGGAAATGAAGACAGAAATTAAGGGTGTAAGAGAAGAAATTAAGACAAATGTCCAAGATAAGTTGGAGCTATCGACCAAAATTGAACAACTGTTTGGCAGGATGAAAGATGAAAGACCTAAGCCAACGCATTAGCGCCATGGAGGGAAGATTCGAAGGTAGCGCCAAGGAACAGAATGCCATAGTGGAATAAATACTTGACGGGAGACTTAAGAACTTGAAGGTCGAGACACCAGGATGCGACACAACATCTGCGCTTGTCAAGCCACCAAAATACGACGGAGCGTCAACTTTCAAAGCCTCCTGCCGACAATTTGCTGCCGTTGCCGCCCACAATCGATGGTCAGCAGAAAAGGAGTCGCACAGCTGATAGCCAGCCTCCAGGGACGGGTGGCAGAAGTTGTGAATGTGATGCATTCCTCCGGATGCATCTGGGAGGCCCTCGGAAACCGGTTCGGGAACCATCGTTTAGCTGCAGCCTATCGTAACCAGCTCAAGCCAAGCCTGCCAGCCAGGGGAGACGCTGCAGGAATTCGCCCTGGCAATTGAACTACTGGTGAACCCCCTTCCCAGTTACGTGTTTCAGAAGGCTGCCTACTCCTTTGTCGAGGGGCTACGTGACGCAGGGATACGACAGCGTCTGATGCTCGGCGATTATAAAGAGCATCCACGAGGCGCTAACGACCGCGTTGAGATTGAAGGCGGTGGCCAAGGTAACAGCTGTCCCCAACTTGGAGACCAGCAGTAATCGAACCGACGGGGACAGAAGGTCAGCCCAGAGACGTTGAAGATAAAGTGGTATGTGTTGGGGTGTGGCCAGATAGGACACCTAGTGAAGTGCTGTCCACACCAAGCCGAAGGCGTGGCGAGGGGCACGTCAGCCCGCCATCGCCACCCTCCTCGAGTGACGCGCGTTTTGGACAGAAGAATGGATGATAGCCTTGTCGCGGACTGCGGGTCAAGGAAAACTGTGCCGGATACTAGTGGACACAGGTTCAGCCGTGACCTAATCAGACCTGACATGGCGAAGGGCTTGCCGTCAAGGAAACCGGATCGACCCTACCAGATAGTGACGGCATCGAGCAATACCTTGTCTGTGAAGAAGGAGGCTTTGCTGAAGTTGACCCTGGGGTGGAGCATTGTAAGCCTGTGTATGCTTGTCGCGAGGGTGGCTGAGGATGTTATACTGGAACTGGATGCCCTGAGGAGTCACGAAGCGACGGTCGACATCGGCAAGAGGGTCTTGTGACTCGGTCTGGACGAGGTGACGATCAGGAGCCCCAACGGACATCCTGGGATTTGGGGGTGATTCTAGCAGAGGATGCGATGTGCCCTCAAGACGCGAGCTGGCTGTGAGGACGCATTTTGGAGGCCAGCGGTCAAGGAACCCCGTGGACCGTCTTCACGATGTGCACAAGATAGCCTGTCAACACATCCAAGGAACAAGCTACAGGATGAAGACGCGTTACGACCGGCAAGTCAACAGCCAAATTTTCCAGCAGGGCGATCTGGTGTGGTTGTATTGTCCGACCCGAACCAAGGGACGCGTTGCCCGAAGCTTCAACAACCATGGCAAGGACCGTATCACGTGGTGAAGAGGATATGTAGACTACTGCATCCAGAGCAGTGTTATTGCGTGCACAAAGCCACCTGCGGGCTGCCGATATGCTTATCCATGTGTTAGGTCCTCGACTTGTATTCAGAACAATAGTTATGCAACGAACCCATTAAATGTAGCTTCTCCACAGTTTTTACTGCTCCATAAGATTCCTTTCTGCCGTTTGCAGTAGCTTCCCCATCTAGAATATTTCGCTTTGTATGCAGGGCCTATATAAGGGGATGCTCTGCCCAGCAAGGGAGTTCAGTAAGTTAAAAAGTTACACTATAAGTGCAGTTCAGTTGAAAGTTGTGAGTCTGCAGTTGGGTTGTTAGTTGTGACTCAGAAGTTCAGTTGTAATTTGATTCAATGGAGCAGTTATGTTCTGTTCTCAATGTATGTCAAAAGAGTCTTAAGTGCTAAGTTTGTGCTACACTGAACACCTAAGTTACAAAGTGTGTTTAGCAGCAACTGGTATTCTCATTTTTTACATTATTATTATTATTTATTTATTTATTTATTTATTTCTAATATTCATATGTGAATGTTTACTTCAAGGTATGGAGGAACTGAAGCGGCCACGTTTTGCTGTCTTACTACTCTGATCAAACAACTGGAACATGAGAATCATGTGGATATGTACATGTATGCTAAGCTCTACCATAACAAGCGCCCAGGAATATGGAAACGCCAGGTAAGCTCCACCTTGTTTGATAATTATTTAATTCAAGAAGTTAAGGAATCCACTGAATTACTCAGAGCTACAAGGCATTTGGCCACAAATGTAATTTTTTATATATTCTATGAAACAGTATCATTCTTCCACGAATAGAGGGAGTAAATATTAAATTAAGTCATTTAAGAATATTATCTGGAGGGGTTGAACAATAAATGCATAAATACTAACAGAATATTAAAGAATAGGGAAAAATAGATGTAATGAAACAAGACTCAAGGCAGGAAAAACCCTAAGTGAGAACAAACCTAAACTCATAGGCTAGGAGTCATACACCGGTTTCACACAAAGACATAGTGGTCTAAGAGAACCTAACTAGAATTATTTAAACTATTACCAGGAGTACATGCCCTCAAATGAGAGACAGAAATAGGCAACAGCCAGTGAGAAATGCTGCTCTTAAAGTTGAGGCACACACAGAGTGGTCGCTCATCCATCTGGCTGGTAGTCGCGATGCATGTTCCGTGTGCTATATTCAGTGTATCTGTTTATTATTCTCATTATTGATACTGATACCATATTATTACTGATTTTATGATGATTATTACAATATATTGATTACCTATTGAACAAACATAATTACTTTTTATTTTATCAGTACTAACCTTTTTCACAGTTGGTGTTGAAAGTGGTGTCCTTCGGCATATAACATTCTTGGCACCTTCGGCATATAACATTCTTGGCACCTTCTGATGAAATTATCATTCGCACGCATAAATTCTTGTTGCATAATTTCCATAATTTCTGTTCTTATATAGTTTTTAAGATCATCTATGGTGCGAGGATTATTCCTATAGACTCTATTTTTGAGAGTTCCCCACAGATAAAAGTCACACACAGTAATTTCAATAGTTTCGTAGACCTATGTACTGAGGTTTTTGAAACACTGACTTGTGCCACACGTTGTAAAGATTTATTCGGAGATCGTTCAAATGCATCGCCAATTTCATCAAGTTTTTCTTCCGTTAGAACCCTTCGTTTCTTTTTACAACTTACAACATTAAATTATCCCATTCTCTTCACTTTATTCACTAGATATCTAACTGTTTCTCTACTCAGAACTGGAACACCAGGAAATTTATCATAAAATTATCTACACACCTGTCTACATGAGTCGGTTTTCACATACGTGTCATACATAAAAAGTCTTTGTTCAAGCGAAAATTTGAGTATCATTTCTGGGTTGTAATAATCCGATAATTCAATCGCACACAAATACACATGCGTCTCACATCTATACACAAGAAGCAATAACAGCTGACTGAAGCCCGCTGCCAAATGTCCAATAAGTGGAAGAGCCTGTTGCCTTGAGTTCATTCAGACGTGTTGCACAAGACTGCCGTGCAATTCCCGGCCAGAGCGCTGAGGAACCGCTCTGTAATATGAAGCAGCCAGAGATGGCTTTCTCATGAACCAGAAATAGGAGAAAATATAAGTAAATGGTAAAGTGGGGTGCAACCTATAATAATTTCTGTAATAAAAAAATATCAAATAAAAGTATAGGCCAGTGAAATATAAAATACAGTGATGTCATAGAAAATAAGTGGGCCTAGAAATGTTTCCTACCATTGGAGAGCTGTAGAGTTGGTTGGTTTACTATGCTCTCCATATGGTTGATGACCTCAGGGGAAATCTTACTACACCAAGGGACATATGGACACCATTGATTAAGTGGAGGCACCCAGAGGGCAGAATCTGTTACTTCCAATGGGGGTATGATAATAGTAAATGGCGATGGAATGAAAGGACCTACAAATTTTACCATGAGCTCCAAACCACATTGGGCCTTGGGGATACTTCACATGAGCTATTTAGAGGTGAAGGCTTGGATATAGCTGACTTAAAACCGCCACCCTAGAGCCAGAAATCAAACCACGGACCTTCAACATGAGAATTGTAAAGTTTAGGTACAGGAAATGCACTTCATGAAAAGGTTACTTGCTGTTAACAGAACATACAAGGCAGGTGGATGCTTTCACTCTTTGGTTGTGGGTCATGTTTATAGTTAAGTGTGCTAAGATGGTTAAGATGAATGAGTGGAAGCCAGTAGAGTGCCCTGAGTGATGAAATACAGATGGCAAAAAAGTAGAGAGTTAAATAACAACAGATCCTAAATATAACCCCTTAACATAAAAGCCTGAGTATATTTGGGCATATTTCTGAGCAGTATATGTTTTAAAAGGCCAAAATTCCTGTTCTATCTCGTTGTTTTGGTAGTTGCACAATACTTCCACTAGATGTTGAAATCTTATTCCAGTTCAGTCAAATGTTCTTTACATGTGTTTTATTGACACTAGAGGTCTCTGTTTCAACTGGCTCTCACAGGTTTTGTGTGCTACTCTATCATACATTATGAAAATGGAGTGTGATGAGTTCAGTATTGAATTTAGTAAAGGTGGTATTACCTTAGGGCGCACAACTGCTGAGGTCATTAGTGCTCAGTGTATTTAGTGTTGCAGTTAATTTCTAGGTGCTTCAATCCCCAGTATTCACATTTTTATATGTAAGTTCAGAAGAAAACCAAGTTTAAGTATATGAAGGGTATACTCTGGATTTAATCTAGGGGATATTCAGAAATTAAAATATCCATTGTTAAGCTCTTAAAATCAGCTTCATTATTACTGTCATCACTGTAGCTAACTGAATATTTCATTTTTGCAATAAAAAATAGGTTATGAAAGAAACTTCATGTAAAGGTAAAATCAGATGACTGAAAAATTCAGTGCCATAGCCAGGAATTTAACCATTGATCTTCCGGGCCCAATTCAGATGTTCTAACCAACTGAGCTACCATGGCAACAAGCCAGTACAACATTAAATTCCCTAATTGAGTTGTACTTGTAAATAATCTGTATGTTCAGAGGTTAAAATCCATCTAGCTGCAGCCTACACTGCTAGAGATACAAATCTCATTATCCATCCTGGAATCCTTGACAAATTGTTCAATCCATTAAAAACACACGCGGATCTGACAATCCCACCACATCTATATTGAATGTTGTTTTTAAAATGAGTTGCATCAAATGGTGAAACAAAGTATTTTGAAAGCCAAGTTTTGCTTTGTATGTGTTTTATGAGAGACTGTTATAAAGGATCTGTATGGATGCCTCTTTGTACGTAGAGGCATTAGCCTGCTGCATATTATACATTTACGTCTGAATTTAATATTATATAAAAGATACTACCAGAAAAATTCTGATTTTTAACACTTCTACATTGCTCTCTATCCATTACCATTGGTGAAAAAGTGAAGCTTCTCTCCACTGTGCATTAATCACAATAAAACTATTGATGGAGAGATTACTTCATATCAATCAATACAGATTTTTATGTAAAATGTGGAAACAACATTCACCTCTTTATATCACAAGTTGGCATTTGTTTCTTGTGAGCTCATGCCAGAAAAGGAGAATAGTTCATTTTTAAATTTTCATAAATGGTGACCAACGTGGACTACAGTCGAAATTAAACACATTATTTTGGAAACATCAAATGCTTCAAAAACATTTGACCTAAATCATATATTTTAAAGAGCTCTTGTTTTTTCCAGATTAGTCTGTCCTATATTTTGTGGTTGCCCAGTTATTTAAAGTTCAGTGAAAATGAAATGAACTTCACAGAATGTTTACATGAAATTTAAATTATATATTTTATATGCTATGCTGATACTTTAACAAAAGTGATTAGCCTGTTTTTAAGAAAATAATAAAATAACAAGATTTGTTCTATATAAAGCATGTTTAGTGTGAAGGGAATCACATAAAGGGAATCTTTAAAAGCTGCTGGACTTGAGAAGAAATTTGCTATTTATTCAAGTTTTTGTAGTTGAGTTATGCTGCTCTCTCCCTCACTGAGAAGCACACACAAAATTTGAACGGAATGTAATTTACCATAGGTGTAGTTGGTGGAAAATTTTCAATGACCTCATACTACTATTTTCTTTCTTTGAAATCATTGCATGCCTTAGCATTGTGTGCAATGATTTTCCTTCTGCAGCTAATTGCATCACACCTGTTGTGTAAATGAAGTCACATTTTAACAAGGATTTTACACCTAATGTAAGTGATTGTTGAAGGGAAAAACGATTATTAACTGAAAGTGTTTCATATAAGTGTCAGTAAATTAATGTTATATTGCACTTTGTCATGTAACTTTCCTGTTATCTTATTTGCTGAGCGCCTGTTATTGTATTACTAGTTTGAATTTTGGGTTCTTTGTCCTCCGGCTAGCTATTATTACAAGTCGAGCAAATCTCTTAAACAGGGCGTGTAAACGGAAAGGAGTTGTTACTAAAAGATAACAGTGATAAAAGAATTTGTTTTTACACTTTTATTGCTGTCACAATTAATTAATTTCACATACTTACTCTTAATACACGCCCGACTGAAACTGTTATATTTTCGAATGTAACTATAATCACTTATTTCCCGCTCATTAATTCTAGTATTTCACATTTTGTAACTAACTTTACGATGCGAGAGATTCTGTAGAACTGCGCAACGTGTAACCCGTGAATGATTCTGTTGAACTGTGTTACCCGTCTCTGGCACGGAATTTATACTCCCTCACCCCGATATGCCTAAACATTATAACAGAGCTGCTATTGGTTAATAAAATGCGCCAACATTAGCGTCTATTTTTATATCCAATCAAAATTACGAACACATATGCTCTAGGGAAGATATTCCCTCCATTTCTAAAGAAAAGCGCGCTAATCTGACGTCATTTGCTTGTCTCTTCTAATTAATAAACAACTCACCCCCTCGTTTCATTGTTATCCGCTCCTATTGTCAGTTTCAGTGAGGTTGTGTAAACTTATTTCCTAACAATGCTTATAATTAACAAACATCTCAAATCATTGTCATACAATAATGCTAATTTACACTACAATCACTCTGGCATTCACAGTGTTGTGATATAAAATACTGCGTCAACTTGGGGGAAAAAAAAGTTATATTTTGAAACAGATTTTGGTGCTTAAAGCCATTATGTGCATTTTATACACTATTTATAAACAATTTGTAAGTCTGATAATGATAACTCTCATGAACTCCAGACATGATAAAGAAAACAGCAGACCTGCTATATGGTGAGGACTGCATGAACTGAACTATAGGTTTTGAAACTATCCATTGATTAATGGCACTAGAACATAAG
The DNA here is from genome assembly GCA_030765065.1 of Deroplatys truncata. Taxonomy (NCBI): domain Eukaryota; kingdom Metazoa; phylum Arthropoda; class Insecta; order Mantodea; family Mantidae; genus Deroplatys; species Deroplatys truncata. Next base: position 44,047,211 of record CM060990.1, read on the forward strand.
CAGCTTTTAATAAGAAGCTAAGATTAATTAAAAAGGAAAAGAAAAACAATTTCTGAAGTGTTGCATTCATATGACTTTTTCTATCCACTATTAATTATTTTTATACAGCCTCTACGAGCTATTCTTACGAAAGCTTATTTTCTATCTACTTGATGTTAATGGAGATAAACCTTTGAATAAATAGTTTCATTACACATTTCATTGTTGGTACAAGGGGATAGAGGTAATCGAATCAATAGTCAGTTGTTTAAATGAGAGTCGCTATATGCTGGCCCTGAAATTCCATCTGTTTTGCATGACATCATGGGAAACGATTGAATGGTGACAGCATTTTTAAAAGATAATCAAAGTATTTGAAAAATCCAAACCAATAATAACAGATACCTTGCAAATGGCTGATGCCACAAAAACATGCATTTGAAATAAATTACGTGTCTACATTTTTTGTGTAGTATGTTTTTGTATGTCTCTGAATGTTTACCTACTATACAAAATTCCTTCCAAATGAAGAAGACTTCGCAGGCTATTCCCAAAAATTTCAAGATAAACATTTTATTTGTCATATGAGATCTTAAATATATAGTATTTTAGTTAAAATCATAAGCCATTTTTAAGAAAATCAAAATTTTGAAACATTCCGCATGTTAAGGGTAGTTTTCGGTGTGGGGATTTTCTTGAAAATCTTTGTTTTGTATATTTGGAAGGTACTGAACTAAAAGACAAAGTTTTTGTTTTTGAGTTATGTTGTTTACACACACATACATACACGCCGACATGAGTAGCTGAGCTACGGAATGTCCTATCTTGACAATGTTAAAATGTGTCACATGCAAGGAACATTTTCTAAGTAATCATACAATCTAGAAAGCTGAAACGTTTACAGTTATAGTACAGTAAGTTATAATAGCTGAAATAACAGTTTCTAAAAAACTTGAATAGTTTTTTAAAAATAATTTTTCTTTCTTGTGACAATTTTTTTCCCCTACATTTTAGAGTACATATTTGTTAAAAATTTTGCCAAGTGTTAATTATTTTCAAAACCCTTATTTCAGTGTATGTAAAACACCAACATAAACAACTCCTAAAATTTTCAGATCAAAATATTAATTAACAAGTGAGAAAATATTCCTTTTGTGAGGAAATTTTGAACTTAGGGGAAATGAGCTCCAAAGTTGAAACATCAGTAGAGGCCTGCACAATAGCTTGTTTCACCAGAATTCTCATCTTCCAGTTTTATCTTCCTTTTTGCACCTCATTTGAACTGTTTTGCTTGATTTAATAGTTTATGAAGCTTATTTTTTGTAATCCTGAGCCTCTTCAATGTAGATTAAAGGTGGCTGAGGTGGATTCATCTGCCACAAAGCATATCTCCAGAGGTCTTTCCCTTGCCAATGGAGCACAGCCCATACATTAACCTAATATTTACAGAAAGAACTACCAAAATCCTACTTTATACTGACATGACGTGCAAACTAATTGCAGTTCTGCTGCTACACCAACATGTATATTTACACTAAGCTCCATGCCTGTTTTTGCACATTGTTTACATAGTACATTATTTGAAAATATTTGTGCCAAGATGGACAAATCCACAATTTAAAATTGTTCAGAGCCCTTATCTACGCACTTATATCTTTCTTTCACATCTGCTAGCTTTTTTGAGGATGAATATGGTGCTGGACTAAATACTGTTTTTGCCAAAACACACAGGAGTTCCATCACATGGTGTGTGGTTATGTTCGACAGCAGTCCCTATATCATGGCTTTTCTAACATACATGCTATTTAGTAATTCTATTTCTAAAACCAGGCATCTTAATTACAAATTGGTTGTTTACTATTAAACAATTAGCCTGATCACAGGGCAAGCAAACATTGCATGCTTCCACTAGCAAACAAAACAAACAACTTTGAACAAGGAAACAAGAACCATTAATACAGGCTGGCCACCATACTAAATATTCTTTCACGTGGTCTTAAAATATCCCGGAAACAGCAGAATATTTGAATAATATGAAACGGAAGAACTGAATAACAGCTTGACAGCTAGCAGTCAACCATTGTTCAAGCCAAGCAGACGAAATTGTGTGCAACCATTCCCATATTTTAATAATTCACGTACTTCTAGGATAGATATTGTGGTAATTCAAACGACATAATGAAGAAAAAACTTCATACTTTCATATAAGACAATAATCCAAAAATTTAATTTTTTGACTGAAAACCCATTCCGTACCCCCTTAGGCATGGACTTGTAAACAAGAGGTCTGTGTTCAAATCTCGCCAGGACTGCCCTCCTTGACTGAGGATTTTTGTAGGCTTTTGCCAGTGCTCCCCATAAACTTAGGCCTGGAATGTTTCCTTCCCAAATTTATATTCTCACTTATCATTTCATGTATCACCAGTGTCACCGACTGTGGTGCCATTTGAAGTAAGAAGGGACATTAAAGACTGTTAAAATAAAAAGGCACACCAAGCTTTATTCTAGAAGTGTTTGTTTTTAGGATTCAGAGTGTCTTAAAACATTTGTTTCTGGTGAAATATTGAATTTTTCGGGGTGCAGTGTGAGCCCTTCTCTATGTACTAGGTACATGGTAGAGAAGGTAACTAGGTTAAGTTAATATTTCTCTTGAAAAATTCCTTTGTGCAGTCTGAAAATAGACTAGGTTTTTCAACCTGTGAAACATGGCTGTCCTATCTGAAACAGTTGTTCTATTATATTGCAATAAATCCAAGCAGTATGATGTTTACTAAAGAAATGCTTTTTGTTAACAGGAGGATTATTTGCTGCTATACAAGACTTTGGAAGCTGTTTCAGGATGTGCAGGGAATGAAATTCCCCCACCTCCTCCAGCACCTACTCCAGCACCACCAGATCTTTACTTGACAGCTAATGGTCACATCAATGGCTTTGTTGGTAACGGAAATGGACCAGGCCCAGGAAATGTAAACATCCGCATTCCTCCAGAAGGTATGGAGTCTGGGACAGGCGGTCGCGATTCACTTGCATAAGAGAATAAGGGGGTTGGTGATTATAAGCACATATAAAGACTGCCAATTTATGAGAGACAAGGACCATGTTAATGCATGGCTGTTTGCCAAAAAGAAAAGTAAAACAGAAAGATTATATATATATATAGCTATATATATTATACATAAAGTATATATATTGAAAAGATTTTAAAGAGTGTTCACAATTTTTTGTTGGTAGGACATTTTAGCAGGATGACACTTAAGTGAAGGAAGAATGTAGAAACATTTTCAAGAAATGAAGCTGGAGGAAAGCGAAAAGTAAATGAAGCAAGAGAAGATGTAGCGTCCAAAACTTGGTGATATAGTTTTGTTGCAGATACCAAGTATGTTCAATAAACATAATAAATGTTGCACTTAAGTGTTGCATTTGTACGTATGTATGTATGTAAAACTTTGTGTACCTACTTTGTTTTCTGTGTTCTGGATGGCATTGTGTGTGTCACGTATTCAACAGGTTACAATTAACCCTGTTATTAATGTTAGGATGTCTTCAAGAAACATTAAAAAAAAGCAAATAATGATGATGATAAAATGTAAAAAATATGAAACAACATATATTCGACACCCAATGTCTTTGTATATTTTGTTAAGTCACAGTTCATAGTCCATGCACTTAGTTGTATACGTAAAAGAATTAGGTGTTGTATACTAACTGTAATGTATTAGTCATTTCTTACAGTTAAGACCCTTGTAGTTTCTAGTCCCAACTATGCTGGTGTATGGTAAAGCTTTGGCCCAAAAGCTCCATGTGCGAGATAAACATGGGCCCAACTGGCGATGGCAGTAAAAACTGGCCTCACTTGGCCTTAACCATCTATTTTCTGTCATTTCGTCAGGTGTAAGTTGACCAACATCACAGTAGTGTTGTGTTAGTAATTGTTTTGAAAGATGGTTGTTTGATGTCGTAACACCCTGAACATTTTAAACAGACCACTTGCTTTATGTCATTCAAAAAGGAAGTCTATAGTTTACTAAATACAAAGTAAATGTGATTTGTGTATCTTAGCATTCTCGTTGTTTCATTCCTGTATCATTTCATTTCCTTCAGATTGGATTTCAGGAGGGAATCTCAACTTTTACTTCATTTCAATCAAGAGAGTAGTACAAATGCAGTCATCACTTGATTTTTACTGCATTGTGTAATAGAGACAGTTGCAAAAAATGGTTGGCATAGTGGGGGAAACATTCTAAAACATTCATCTGTGTGAGTCATCTCTTGAATCCTGCCTATATTCTTAGCTCTGTTGTTAGAATTTATTAAGGGATAATGACAAAAGTTTTCAAGCAACATATTTGATAACAGTTCATTGTATAAAAAAAAGATAAAATTATGCTTTTTATATTATTATTGACCTGGTATTCCCAGGTCAATGAATTTATATTAGGAAGGTTGCAGTTTTGTCATTTTCCTTTTGAGTGTTTTATACTGTATATAGTTGTATATAATGGACTGTAGAGCATGATGTTTAAATGCTTCAGTTCCCATTATCCAAGTGTTCCTATAATGGTTGTTGTAACATCTATTGAATTCATTTCCCTGTGCATACCTTTGTACAGCTGTTTAATGGTGTGTCAAGATATCTGTGACAAAGATCTTACTCCAACTTCAACACAAGCTAGTATAATAAAAGGCTTTATTTGTCAGTTGCTTTGAGTGTTGTTGTGTCTAACATTTTCCTTGACAAAACCTAAATCCTTAAAGTAAAAATATGAATAAAGAATATTTGTTTGGGGAAAACATTTTCATTTGGGACAGCCGCTGTGTTGCTCAGAGTAGATATATGAATGCTTTCATATGTATTTTCCCTCTGCAAGCATTCATTATTTGGTTTTTACTGCTAATCCCGAAGGAATTTTTTTTTGGAGAATTATCATATTGGCCTGAATATAAGTTGGTCTTACCTATAAGACAGCCCCTAAATTTTTGGAAGGTATTTACTAGAAAGATAACTTAAACAATGAATGCAATTTGAAAATATTCACAACATATTGGAAACCCTTGATTTCATTTCTCTTACATAAACTGAGTGACAAGCATATTGATTTCATGAAATATCCCTGACTTTGGTCCTCTGATAGTTTTTGACATACCAGCATTCATAAACTTTTCTTCATTCTTTCCACCAACGTCCTGCATTACACTCAGAAACACCAAATATTACAACCTGTACATTGTTAGTATGTTCTGCCTCATTTAAAATCCGTAATTTAAAGTTAATATCTTAACTTCTTTCTCTCTTTTATTTAATGACACAATGAAGATGCTCTCCTTTCTACACCATCTTATGAATGGAACACAGACCAAAACTGAATGTAATAATGCAATGCACCAAGCCAGGATCACATCAGAAGCAATTGTCAAAGTTTGAGGAATTCTGGCTTATTCGTGAGCTTGAGCTCAGCAGTGATGCACATGTTTAATCCCATGTCTAAAGTCAGTGCAGTTCTTCACAAAAATGATGGTTTAAATATTATGTTGTCCATATAAGACAACTATGGTTTTTAAAAGCACAAATACAGATTGTCTTATATTTGGGCCAGTACGGTATATCCAACTAAGATTTATTGTAACAATAAACTTAGTTGGTGTTGCTTTAGTAGATGTTTAAATATATTTTTAGTGTTTTAAATACCAGTTGCATTTCAGGACTTTGTTGCCTCTAGTAATGTTAGCTATTTCAGGCTAAGCTCCTCTGGTCTTATCATTGCAGTTTTGTTGAAATGATACCTTATACAGTATTTTAGATCTCAGCAGTTCCTTGTAACATATATTTTTGTATAATTTGTTTTATGAGAATATTAGACTGAGAATTACAGTTTGTAGTTGTTTCAAAAGTATGGCAGTAATGTGGATTTTATCATACAGCCTGTTATACAATATCAACAGTACTGTATTATAAAATGTGTGGCTGCAAAGCATTCAGTCTGATCCTCAGTTTCAATTTATATATTGTTTTCTTTCACATTTTGTTTTTTCCCCATAAGAACTTATGCCAATTGCAGTAAGGTGCTGTTGCAAACCTTAAACAGAAAATTGAATAATGTTAGTCAAACCCATCTTTAAAATATCATAAGCTTTTATAAACTTAATAAAGCATCTCTAGTTTTCATAATTAAAATTATATGTAATGATCAAGTTCATATCTGTTTTGTAACCATTTTTTGTAGCTGTTTTTAAAATTTCTTGGTATTCTAAGTTCTTCCTTGATTCTTGTACTTTTGCACAATGCTGATTCTGTGGAAGTGGACAGATAACACATACAGAAATATGCTAACAGCAGAAGATCAAATCATCTGTAGAAGAAAGAAAGAAAAAAAGAAAGGAAAAAAAGGGCATCACTGTCACTGTGCTGCCATGTACATTTCACAGTGACAGGACACACTTATATCTTTATACTGTATTTTTGGCCATACTTTTTGCACTGGTGCAATACAGAGTGAACCAAAAGACTCCAAACCACCTGCGCAGTGTTTTTCCTGTCCACGTCCTTGGCGCTCATTGTCATCTGCCGCTACCATAGAAAGGCGTGGATGAAACCATACAACATTTTTAAAACCACTTTTAAAGGTTTTACTAACCAACTTTATGAAAGGAGATGCTGAAACTGGCCACCATCGTTGTCCATACATTTTTGGCACCTCCATCACTCGCCGTAGTTCACGCTGAGAAATTTCCTAACGGTTATTTTGTTTTAATTCTTCCAGGGTGTGTGGGTTTGTCTTGTACACTTTATGTTTTAAGTTATCCCGGAGGTGTATTTTATGAACAATATTACCTACTGCGCTGTGTTTTTCCACTGGACGTGTGGAAATATGATAAAAACATGATAATGCACTGCTGCTATAAACAAAGTCACGCTGTTGTGTTTTGCTGTGCAGTGTGAAGTGCAGTTTTGAGTTGACGGTGATCTGGTTATGAGTTATTTATTATTTAGTCCTGTACTTAGTCACAAAGTATATTATGGCTCAGTATGTGTTTTCTACTGCACAGCTTGTATTTATTTATGATTCGTATGTGTTAACTCGGTCAGCTTGCCAAGTGAAAATACGATTTGCAGAAAGACTTCTAGGTGTAAAAGTTCCAGGCCGTACAACAATCCATGAACTTGACAGTAAATTTCAGGCCACAGGAAGTGTTCAGGCCAGGAAATCTAAAAGACGGCATTTGGTTCTTACCGAAGAAACATTAGACGACATCGGTCATCATTTGGAAAATTCCCCCCAAAAATTCCATAATGGATAGTTTCTTAAAGAGGTTCCAAAAATGTATGGACAACGACGGTAGCCAGTTTCAGCATTTCCTTTCATAAAGTTGGTAAGTAAAGCCTTTAAAAGTAGTTTTAAAAATGTTGTATGGTTTCATCCGCGCCTTTCTATGATAGTGGCAGACGGCAACGAGCGCTGAGGACGCGGACAGGAAAAACACAGCGCAGGCAGTTTGGAGTTTTTGGCTCACCCTGTATTATTATGCGTGTTATTTTCATGTTTTTAACACCACAGGTGTGAATTGGACTAGATTACAGTTCTAGTGGTTTTATGAAATTGTAATATACTCTCATAATACATATGCCTTACATAACACTTATGACAAGGTCTCTGGCAGCTGCACATGTTCATAACAGTTTGTGATCCTCTATCCAAATGACTTACCTTGGTTTTGCAATCAGTGACAACCATAATGCTGTTCCCTTGTGAAGATTACCTTAGTTTCCTCCAGACTGGAAATGAAGTTTAGTCCAAGTAGTAAATTTTAACTTTCCCCTTTGGCTGCTTCTACTATTCATGGAGCCTTTCTTTGAAATAGTACAAACTTTTTAAATAACATCAATCTATACTAAGCACTGGCGTGGCAGATTCAAATTTCATAACAGTAATTTCATATAAAACATTGCCATTTACATGGCAAATTGAATGAAGTATTTTGGTAGACATCTATGGGAATTATTTACATATCCAAATAACTTTCCCTTTTTAAAAAAAATATAAAGCTCTCCTCAAATAAATAAAGGATACTTTCAGAAACAGCAAGGCAAATATTAGTTTATAAAGTTATTCAGTCTTCAGGGCACCTCTAAAACATTTCTGGTAGAAATTGAATGCAATAAAACCACCGATTCTTGGATCTGAAAATTAATAAGAGAAATAAATATGCTGGAACTTGAATCTGTAGGAATTGTGCAGAAACTGAGAATTATATTCTGGACAACTGTACATTGATCATGGCCTTATGTTCAAACTACAGTGTAGCCTCAGTTATATGTTTTGAGAGGGAGGCGGCTAAAATAATGTATAAATGGGAAAACATAACAGTGAATTTTCTTATGGAAGTGAAACTGTTTTATTGGATTATTAGTCAAAGTAATTGTGTTTTCTTTAATATAAGATTGCAATAAATGAAACCAACACAAATAATTAACAATTTAGAGTACTTACATGCATGTCAGTTATGTTATTCATAATTCAAACTAAGGAAGAAGTAATGATGCAGAGTGCTCGTGCCTTGTAGTGGTTTAAATATATCTTCAATTTTTCTTTGCTTCTGTGATTTTTGCACACAGTCATACACTAGTCTATTATATGCATTAATCATTGAAATGCTATCATCATTTAGGTTTTAGGTTTGTGATGATAGAAATTGTGTAATTCATAGAGTATTAATTGCATAATGCAGAATGGAAACACTTTCATTATTTACACCTACTTCTTAATCCCCGTCATCACCATATCATCAGATGGAGAAAAATGAGCTTGTCCGGCTGTACTGTTAACACAGGCATAGCAATAATGCATTCCAAAAATATTGTTCTCACCAAACATTCCCACTGTTTTGTGTTGCGACAGCAAGGGTATAGTATCCAGAAATCATACATAATGTAAACATAACATAAAAGTGAGTAAGTAAATTAATATATTTCTTACATGGCAACCAGAAAAATGTGAAATATTAGTGACAAAATGTATAACTGAAAAATATATAATTGAGCTAAATATTAATGCACAAAGCTCAGTACCTAAAATTTAATCTATATCTGCCCCCCACCAAAAAAAAACTGTAGAGTTGAATAATATATAAGTGAGGATAAATTCTAGTTAATCTAACAGTCAGAAAGAATACCAACTAGGGTATGAATGAATAATCAAGGCTGCATTGAAAGAGTCTTTGTAACATTTGGTAATAAAAGTAAAGAAGACTAATAACTGAATGAAATAGAGGACATCAAGTTTAAAGAAAGTGTGATTTTTAATGTATATAATTAGAAATGATTTTAATATGATACCATATTCTTCTTTATCTGACATAGGTTTAAAGTTCATAATTGAAGATGTACAGAAAAACAAGACAAATGAAACAAAAACATATGACTGTTGTACAGCCACTAACTACCCCATGAAAACCTACAAAGAAAATGTTAAATTTTTATGAAGGTTGAAGTCATTATGTGGAGCATGCAACTTTACACTAACAAGTGTGATTAATTTTGAATACCAAAATTTGTTTTTGATTATAAAGTGCACAGAATCTTTACCCCTCCTTTTTAATGAATATTAGGCATTATTTACCAAAATAATTTCAGCATTACCAACAATCTGTAGCAGTACTTTCAGATATTTATATATTCCCCCTGCTGAGTGAGGAATCTGCTTTAAGTTAAATCTAAATTTTTTCAATCTTTATTGCATTTGGAAGTTTGTACATAAAGGATAAAGTGTATCAAGGGAAAGTAGTCTTGGTACAATGAGAATGGAGGCAACAAGTCCTGCTCTATTTAGTGTAACAAGAATGTAATTGATCAATATATAGCTGAGCAAATCCAGTTTATTACTTCATAATGTTATGCTACTCTCTTTATTTAGTAAAACATATACTTCCTTTTGCACAAGGAATGATGACGAATGATGCTATAAATCATTATTTATCTGTGGTATAAAACAAAGATGTCTATTTTGTGAATTATCATAGGATTTCAAATACTAATACTTTATCAAACGTATATGTTCTAAACTATATTTAGTGTCCATTATTCGCTAGTGGTGTTATTATAGTTGTTCTGAAAGAGTTACAGTAAAATAAGAAAAGGGCAGATTGAGCTCTATAGATGCATATTTAATCAATGTACAAAAATTGCTTACCAGTTATGACTTAAAAATACATAGAAAGCTTTACTTCAAAGTAGTTCAAAGCTTATTTGTATCATTCATGGAGTCTTCGGGCTATTTAATCACTCTTTTGCTCATGTAGACCCAAAAGTATATTTCATAATTACTAGAGTTAGGATTTATATGAAGAATTTAATGTTTTTGGAAGTCTTTTCATATATTCAGTAATAAAAGATGTTATTGTCACGATGGTTTTGTACAGTAACATTCTCTAAAAAATGCTATTGTGAAATGACAGGAGCACTCCAAAGCTGAGCATTAGTGGGACAATTTTTTGGGTTAATTTAAATCCATCTTACTTTTAAGAGACTGGTATATTTCTCTTTCTTCTTTGGTGGGTCAACAGCTGGCATGAGTTTGTGTGTGTTCTTAACTGCTTATTTCTTGGGAGTATGTTTTTGGTTCTCCTGTGGCGTGGTGAGCTGGAGCGTGATGCTCTGGTTCTCAGCATCGAATGCGCCCTGGTTCGATTCCACCCATAGTGGTGTGATAGGACCTGTGCCCACTCAGTACCACGAGGAAAGTGAGGAGCACGATAGGCAGTGACCCTGGTCTCGAGAGGCAACTTTCCAGCTGGGGATGTGTGATGCTGACCGCATCTGCCCGTATCAGTTGGATGATCTCCCACCTCTGCCATGTGTTTGTGGGCATGAGGTCAGTAATTGGGTTGCTAGGCCAAGGCCTGCATGGGCCATAGCACCATGGCGTTTAGTTTGTAAGCTTTTGGTTGCAATCTTGCATTTACATACTGGGAAGTGCTGTTTAACTTTACCTGCTTGAAAAATCCAATGATATGATGCTGGGAGATAGGGATATGCATATGCTAAATAGTCATGCACTGATGATGGTATGCATTTCAGTCTGACAAACTGAAAAACATAAAATAATCTTTTTAAACAAATAATGCAGCATTAATTACTACTAACTTTCCACAAGTGCAGAGCAATACAGGGAGGTTATACATGTCATCTGCTTTGGAGGTGATTCTGTGTATAGATAACTGAAAAATTATAATTGTATTTTTGTCTTTCAGTGGAAAAAAAACAGTTTTATGCCCTTTTCAGGTATCCTAATTTAAGGGGAGATTAAAAGCCCTGTCCTACCAATGTTAAATCTGCTAAAATCATGAGTCACTATCTCAGAAACTGTTTAAGATATCAGACTGAAATTTTTAAGGATATAGATGCATATCCTTTAACTTACTGATATTGTTTTACCCAATAAGTTTGCTAATTAAGAAAGGATTATTTGCTTAATTATACCATCCTTTTATTAAAATTTATCGGAGATTATCTTTTTAAAGAATAACCAACAATGTTATTAACACCAAAGTGGATCTTTAGATAGCATTTAGTGGTTCCTTTTATTATTCTAAAACTTAAGTTAGCCATATTCAACAGTTTCTGAGAATACAGGTCATTTTTATCAGAAAATATAAACATTTATGGAAAATTAAGGACTTGGAACACACATCTATTTTTTGTGTCTTGACCAGTTTTATTAGCTTCTGCTCTCATCATTTACAGTGACAGCCCCTGGCAGTAATGCAATTGCAATTGTCTTTTAAAACTTGCTGCACATTTTATTGTGAAGTGGCAGTCCTCTTGCACCTCACATCTCATACACATGCAGAGACACCAGGCAGTAGCCAAACATCTCTTTCCAAAGTATTTTTCTACAAATTTACGAAAGGTAAACACTTTCAGTATACTCATCAGGATCTCTGTTTGATTTATATATACCTTCCATGCATATGGTTCACAGCTGTTCTAGATAAAACCTCTCTCTTTTCCCTCATTTGCTGCAAGCCATCTGTTTGGATGGCACTAGTAGAAGCAGTAAGCACAGCAAACAGAGTCCATAAGTAAACATTTAAAATAACTTTGCCAGAGAATAGAATATGAAAGCATTATGAAGAAGTCATAAAATATAAGCATTTTCTTAAAATATCATGAAAAAAGGGGTATTCCAAGCAAAAAATGAGATCTTTAAATTATGCTATCTCAAAATTAAAACAAAAAGTATATTTTCTGGCATGCCACATTTCTTGTTTGATACATGGTCCTGACCACTTATTTCCTCATATCGGTTGGATAATCACTCACCTCTGCTTTTTGTACATGGGCATGAGGTTAACAGTTGGGTTTAGCATGCCATGACCCTTCATATCTACAAGGGTCACGAAGTAGTCTGTGGTTTGAATCTGGCCAGAACTTTCCTCTCTGGCTGAGATAATCTAGGTTTTTGTCAGGCTTTATAATTAGCAAATGTCGGGGAGGTACCCTAAACTTAGGCCTGGAATGTATGTTGTGCAAATTTTCTTTCCCAATCATCACTTCATTTCATATATCATCAGTATCATTGCCTGTTATTGCATAATGAGAGTGGGTTTTAAACATTATTAAAAAAAGGTAGCCTTCTTGGGCTGTTGTGCTACAGTTATGTAATGTTACTTGTTCCCTCCATAAACCATATTTGATGTTAAAATTCTATCGGCAATGGTTAATTAATAATGGGGAATTGAAATATCTTGTTGGGAGGAAGAATGCATAAGCTTAAAATTGATACAAATTCTGCTATATAGGTTATATTTTCTTTTTCTTTGTTTGTTAATAGATAGTATTATTCAGACACCTTAAAGTTAATTTCATGAATTTTCTTTCATTGGTAAACAGAAATAATATGCTCTTTAGAATACTAAAGTTGGTGGCGCCGTGGCCGAGTGGCTAGAGTGCTCGCCTCTCACCGAGGCGGCCCGGGTTCAATCCCAGGGACCCGCATGTGAGATTTGTGGTGGACAAAGCGGCATCTGGGCGGGTTTTCTCTGGTTTTCCCCGCCATTCATTCCGCAACTGCTCCATCGTCACCTTTCCTTTCATCCATTTCACCATCGTTTTGTTTCATCTACTTCCTTCCTCCCATACCAGGCATTGGGCTGTTCATCCATCCTGGATATTCTGTCTGATCCATGAGTGTCTGCTCTTCGACGGTCCTCTTACCCCAGGCGCCCGCCTGTAAGTCCTGGGGGGGTGCAAGTCCTACATAAGAGGAGGTTAAACAGAGAAAGAAGAAGAAGAACACTAAAGTCAAAGCTAATCAAATGATATCAATGATATTTCTTAATAAAAAGCACAGGAAAACTTCTTTCAACTAGAAGTTTTCAAATGAAATATTAAAAAGCACCCAGGTTATAAAATAGAGCATGTCAATAGGGCAAAGGACTGTACTCAGCAACGTGCCTTACCACTGCATGTCAAGGAGTTGTGCATCTACTGCATGATAAATTCTAGGTATGGTTAGCAGAGTAACTTCCCTAGGGTGTGCAGAAGAACAAGATCAGATTTCTTTTAGTTTTGCTAATGGGAATAATTTAAGATGCTATATGTTCTGGCACAATCTTCAGTTTTACAAACCTTCCAGTTTAAAAACAGAGCTAGAGCTACCATATGAAAGCAAAAGTTCTGTGATGTTACTTCTAGTCCATTAATAGGATTGGAGATTTGGATTTCCTGAAGGCTAGCATATGCATTTCCTCTTATGTTTTCACAGGGCCCGTGCAATGAAAGACCATTCAGCTGTAGCCGGAAAAACTATCCTGTGATGCAATCAATTCATGAAATTATCTTTATTTTCATACTGAACTTCTGCTCCATCATGAAGCTTTATATTGCAGTAAAATGTGGTCTCTTGCAGTATCACTGACAGGGGCAGCCAAAGTCATTAAGGTACGACTCGTGAATGGAAGGTCTGCGGTTTAAATCCTGCCAGGACCGTCCTCCCATCTTACTATATATGGCACCACAGACATGAAATGAAATGATAATTGGGAAAGAAAATTTTGGAAGGAAACTTTCCAGACCTAAATTTAGAGTACCTGCTCAGGATTTGTCAGTTATTAGGACTGAGGAAACCGTCGAAAGAACCTCAGTCAGGGAAGACAGTCCTGGCATGATATGAACTCCCAGACCTCCCATTCATGCATCTGTGACTTACCTCGGCTACCTATATTGGTGTGAGAGATGCAAAGTTTGAAAACATAAATTTACAGGCAGGATTGCTTTTCCCTTAACTTTTTATGTACCTCTTTCAAATTATATTAAAACAGCCTTTTATGTCATGTTCTTTGACAGATTATGTCCTTCATACCAGTCAAAACACTGCCTGTCATCCTCAGTATACTTAGAAACAGTGCAACTACAGCCTGTTAAAATTTTAGTCGGATATAGATGTTACATAGTTTCTGCATAAATGGGTCATGTATTTAGCAGATTTAATGTTGGCAGGATAGGGGTTTTTAACTCGTCTTAAGTGCAATATTTGTGTATACTGTAATTTGAATAACTCTTAGTTTTTCAAATTTCCACTGTGAAATTCATTGCCAATTCAAATTAATAATCATAGCCGTTTGTTATAAATAAGGACCATATGATTTACTTATTGGTTTGGTATAGGTTTTGTATTAATGATATGCAAATATTTTTCAGCCATTGCTGGTGCAGCTCAACCAATCATTATATTTATATTAATTTCATGTTTGGCTATTAAATTGTTGATATATTATAACGCCAATTTAAGATTTGTGCAGAAAGTATGAAAAAGTTGTATGGAATGATCCATTTGAATATCTTTTGCCATCTGTTGGATTCTCCACACTTTGCAACAATTATATATATCACTTTTTCTCTTCCCACATTAAGGATAAAGAATATGAAATTTCATTCATATAAATCCTAACTGTAGTACATTCAGTGAAGCCTTATGCTTCATTGAGCTGCATTTAATAATTATTTTCTGTAGCTCTGGATTTTGTTGTAGATATTAAGAATGTGATTGCATGCCATGAAGGTCACAGAAAAAAAGTTACATAAGCATGTTGAAAGGTTTCTAGTAATACAATTGTGATTCCTTAAGACTTATAAGAATATAAGATGAACCCAGTGATTTTACAAGATGTGCATTCATTCCCATTTGTTTTATTATTATATATAAGGGGTGTTAATGAACTACACAAACAGTGGAACCTTAAATACTTTTAGGCAAGGAATCCAGGTTTGCAGATTCTAATTTTGAAATAATGTAACAAAGTTTTTCTTAGATTGACATTTCATCTCAAAGTGATAAATTCCTTTTTTGGGAGATAGAATGGAATGTCTTTTCTTTGGTTAGTTTATATATAGATTTTTAGAAATGTTTGTTACCTATCTGCACAGACAAAAAATGGAGAGGAGAGTTAGACTTGAATACTTTAGCAGCTGCGGTGTCTCTTCACACCATTGATAACAAAGTAAGATGTAAGTTCTGGGTGCATTCCTGCCCTTTACACTGAAATGTCCTGATGCTAAATTCATGCCAATATTTGTAATGTGTCCTTTGATTGGCAACTGCTTAGTATGAGAGTTAAATTGTCCAACAGGCTTTACTTGACTCTCATGGAATTTCCACCTATCTCTTTCACATGCCAACTTTCTTGTGCAGTCTCTCATTTTACCCAACTTGCTGTTCTGCAACTGATGCTTCTAAGAATTTAACCCATCTCCATCTCTTTCTATCATTGGCCCTCTCTCTCATTGTAGCTGCCATTTTACAATTGCATGTGTTACAAAGCTCACTTATTGATTGTCCCCAACTCGTATCTAGATCGCCTTTCCCTGGTTAATGGGTTTTACAATACCATATACATGAAATTCTGATATAATTATGTAGTATTTAAAATGATATTTACAATCTTTTTGATATTTATATCAATTTTATTTACATCTTATTTCCCTTTACTTACATCTTTCCTGTTATTTATTCTCTGTTGTGTTTATTAGTATATCTGTGCTTATTAGTTATTAATATATGTGAACATTGATTATTTACATATCTGTATGTTATTGGTTCTGAGAGTAACTACAATGTATAGTTATAGTACTTTGAACAGCTTTTTGCTTTTTGAATTCTTTGATTACCTAAATAATAATAAAGTGGCTTCTGACTTGCATTTCTCTATTATAAATCAGAATATTTACGTTACCTAATATTCTTCTTGGGATACTGTAACATTTACATCAAAATTGGAATTATTCCAATATAATTGGCAGATCTGGTCAGCCTACCTAAGTCCTGCCTATCATTAATCTAGTCTGATGATGTAGTTCATTAATGCCACATAAGGAATGGTAGACTGGTTCATGTGATGAGACTTTGTGAGCAAGACTAAAACAGTTCCCATTCAGGGGGAAATACCTTCTAAGATAAAACTGACGAGTGAAAATCTAATTACAACACAGGTTAACAATTTCAGTTTTCTGAAATTTAATGTGTTTTAATGCACAACAATACAATAAGTATAATGAAAAATACTTTTTGCACCATTGATTTGCGTATAAAGACAATAAAATAGACAATGAAAATCTTAGTGAGACATACTAGAATGAGGACAATAGTAATGTTAACTTAGGCATGGAAGAGATGAAAACTTATTAATTCAGATAGGAGATTTGAAGTAGCAGAGTTACAGTGTTGAATAGGGAGAGTTACACTTTTAGATGAAAGAGTAAAGGTATTGGAAAATAATTAAGCATAATGGAATGAGTGATAATGTATTATTAAAATCTTTAAGATTCAAACAATGGACACTATGAACTCTATTAAATAATATACATGCTGTTAACTAGAAGCATCTGATGAACTCTAAGAAGAATTAAACAAATAAAGAATTGAATGTGCCATGATAGACTTCACATGAATGAAAGTGTTTTAGTTTGCATCATTCAGTGAATTATCAAAGAATGATATATTCTGACTGAAGTGTTTCTACACTTAAAATGGCTTACGCTTGGAGCAATGTTTAGGAAGTTTGATATGCAGTTTTGGAACATTTGTGGTTTGCTTGTCAATGATGGACTGGGAGTGATTTTAAAGGAAGATTTTGTGAAATAACGCCCCATATCTCGTGACTGGCACTTTGATCCACAGCAAATGGTGGAAATTTTTGTTGAAGAATACTATGGAGTAAACACTTCACTAAATGTGGGTTCCCGTAATATGTGTACTTTTCCATAAGTGTAAAATGTGCTGCATTGCCAGTGAGATTTTTCTTCTGATGCTGTTTGTGTGCTGCAGGCAAAGTGGAAGAAAAGATGGACTGGGAAAAGAAGGCAAAGTGGTTAATGAGAATGCTCAATTGCTGTTACTGTCTTGAGAAGTATTTTGAGAAACTGTTGCAGTGAGGTTTAATTTTGATGGGAATTTATTGTAAAAGAACTTGGGAAAATAAAGCCCAAAATTTCATGACCAGCACTTAAGCCTGCAGCAAAATTTGTGGAAAATGTTGTTGAATATATTAGTGTGTTTCTTAAGGCAACTTCTTACATGTGGTTTCCTGTGATTTGTGCACTTTTCTAAAATGCAGAAAGTGCTGTATTGGCATGATAATTTGTGTATCGTAGACAAGTTGGAAGACAAATGGAGTGGAAAAACATTTCAAATAACTAATGTGGTGACAAATTAATGTTACAGTAGTGCAGAGTTCTTTGAGAAACTCTTGTAGTGAGGTTTTAATTTAAATGTGGCTTTTAAAAGTGAGCTAGAAACCTTTCACATGCAGCTTATGTAATATGGCTTTACATTAATATCTTAGATGTTTATGTTAAATGTAAATCGATGTTCAGTGTAATGAATAACAAGAAAAAAAAAGGGTTAAGTGATTAAGACAGGTAACGTTTATAAGTTGTTTAGAGAATGTTTTGCCATGCCAGGTGTTTTGTTTCCATGGGCAGAGGTTTGAACATAATGATGTCACAATGAGTTGGTGAGCATTGCTATTAGAGTGGCCTCCTCCAAAAAGGAAGAATAGAATGCCAAAAATGAAGGACATTTCAGGATTCTGAAGGCTACAGTGTACCATAAACTTGAGACATAATTCTTAACTTATTTCTTTTCTTACAAATGTAGAAATTCTGTCATTGCACAGCATTGATGTTACATTTTTGAATTAGAAAATGCTAAAGATTATATTTTTATAACCACAAAAGATAGAAATTAGCATTTATTTGCAGGCTTATTAGTATTTTTATAGACTATTAAAATAAAATATTTAATTATTTGTCGTAACCACCACCCCAAAAACAAAATTACTTTACTTGTAGGCATAATTATTTATTTCTAGAAGCAGATTTTATTATCTGTGTTAAAACATATGCTTCTTGTATATGCCAGAATTTCCTCAAGTGGAATACTTTTTGCATCAGAGTTTGGAATTATGCTATAAACCATCATAATTGCTTTTTGTATATGTTTCCACAAAGTTACAATTTTTATCAGCTAACATCTGAGCAAGCAAATGAAAGCATAAACAGAAAAAGTGGTAGAAGAGATAATTTGCATCATGCCACCTTTCAACCTAATTTTTCAGCATAAACTCACATGGTAAATGTTTTAACCTTGTTAGCAGCACAGAAATACACCTACTATAATCGTGTATAAAAATCCAAAAATCCTGACTTAGAAGTAGACACACAAAGATTAACAAAAACATCTCATTTGCAGGTCAAATACTGCCCTGCATGGGACAATGTAAAGTATGAAAATGTTAGACCATACTTGCCAACTTTTATGGTTTGACCATAAAATGTATGGGAAGCAGAGGCCTTTTTACGACTTTATGTCAAAGGAAGCATTTGTACAGCTATGTGAGCAAATGCAAAGTGTCACACATTTTCACCAAGGACATCACAAGGGATTAAATTCTGTTGCATTATATTGTAACTTCGAATGTGCCACACTAATTGGTGCACAGTGGTATCATAGTCCAGAGTTTATTTGTGTGTGTATCCTTCATCACCAGCATGGTCCCCCTTCACTGGGCTACAACAAAATGCATAGCGTGTGGATTTAAAATTCGACTACACCAGTAGTGGCCTCTAGTAACCAGCATATAACTGGGTGCTGACATTCAGTAACGAATGATGCCAATTGGAAAGTTAACTCCCTCATGGAAATTGTTTGTCTTATTCATGTTCTGTGGTTGCAGAGCTTAAGTTTCCCATTTTTTGTGACACTTTCTGCTTATAGTTTATGTGAAGTATATTTACTGAACTTTTATTCTATTCTAAATTTTATCTCATCGCAAAACTATTATACTTTGCTGGATGAGGGAAAGCTTTATGGGTTTCAATTTCTGGAAGTTGGCAAGTATACTAAGACTGTCCCAAACAATTTGGAATGGATGGTCACCCAGCAACCTAATCCCTAATTGCTAAATAGGGATCTAGGTTGGAAAGACAGAGAAGTTTATAGTCTGTAGAAGCTTTCTACAGTTAGTATGTAACTTTTCTGATTAGGATACTTTTTGCTCATGTCACAAGAAATTTGCACCCCTCTCATTATATAAACAACCGTTTATTCTTAATGTGAGTTTAATGATGCTGGAAAGCATTTATGGCCAATTATCAAAAAGGGCGGAAAAAAAATGGTGGACGTGCAGAATGATACCTTTAACAAAGCCAAACTCCAGCAGCTTCATATTTTTTCTTGGTTTATTTGCTGCAAAATTTCATTTATTAATTTTATTAATAAATCTGTATGCATGCTTGATTTTTATCATTGTCAGATTGAATGTTTCTGTAAACTTTCTCCTAATATTGAGAAACATACCCATAACATTTCTGTATTTTCCTGATAAATTCAACAGGCAAGTTTCTGAACCACCTATAACTACAGCAATAATTTGCTAAGCATTCAATAGAAGAAAATCAAATGCTTATATAAGGCAGTAATCAAACCGGTGGTTGTGTCTCATCAAAATTATTGCCTTAAATTGTTTCCATCTCGAACTCAATAAAATCTGAAAATTTAGCATAAGAGGCTATTTTAATGTTATAATTATGCAACATCTCCAATTATGCCAGCAATTTTATTGTTTTGTTTTCATTCTTTCATTCATTCATTATAACCTTTAATGTTTTTGTTTTCTAAGTATGGTAACATCTATTAAACCTTGAATTTCTTTAGCATTACCAATTTGTTAATAGTTCTTCATTAATATTCGTAATGATGTGGGTTACTGGATTGTTAGTGAAAAAAAAAATTTCATGTGTTAGACTCACATGGCTTTCTCCACCCCACTATCATTCATTTTATATTATGCCTACAAGCTATTCTTATAAATGATTCTACTTGAAGTTGATTGAAATAAACATTTGCATAAATTGTTTCATTACATATTTTGTTATAGGTATAAAGTTAATAGTCAAATGTTTAAAAAGTGGTCACTATATACTGGCCTTAACATTTTATACTCTTTCCATGACATCATAAGAAACAACTGAATAGTGACAGTACTATAAAATGACAAAAACTATTGATACATTCAGACCAATAATAATGGCTATCATGGGAATGGCTGATGCTACAAAAAAGATTGTTTGAAATAAATTGTGTGTTTAAAAGTGGATCTATATTTTCTGTGATATAAGCTTTTGTCTATCTCTTGTGGTTTACCAGTTATACAAAATTCTGAGTGAAGAGGCCTTCGCAGGCTATTCCCAGAAAATTGAAGCTATACATTTTATTTGTCATATAAAATATATTAAATACATGGTATTTTAGTCAAATATTGTTAAGAACCATTTTTGAGAAACTCAAAAATAACAAAACTTTTTCCATATAAACATTAATTTGGGGTGTGGAGGATTTTCTTGAAAATATTTTGAAGCTTTCTTAGGAGATACTGAACTTAAATGCCAAGTTTAATAGTTGTTCGGCATTTTATTTTTGAATTATGCTGTTCACATGCATGCATGTACACCCCGCTATACATGGTTTAAATGTACAGACCTTTTTTGTAAAAGAGATTTCTTTTAGATTCAGGGGATCTCAAAACGTGTATTTCTTGTTAAATCTTGTTATAAACTTTTGGCTGGAATACGATACTTACTTTATCTACTGGGTATATGGTAGAGGAAATTAAAAAATGAAGTGAACAACCCATCATTATTTAACACATACACTTACCACCCGATGCAGTGTACTTTTCTGAACACTTGGAAAGCATTTATTTCTCAATTTCTTCTCCCGTATTGCTTTTCATTATTTTTTTCCAAGAGCTGAATTTAGTTCACTGCAATGATGCTGCTTACACAAATATCAATGCAGATATTTACAGATTACATAATACATTCCCACTTTCGAGGACTGAAATGGAAGTTCCACCTGTTGCTCACAATTTTAGCTATTATAGCACTGTTAGCAACACCACAGCGGTGGTCATTATATTCAAACCTATGCCTGAGGAAGCACAAAAATAAATGAACTTCTTTTAATATGATATTAACAAATTTCTTCTATTGTGTAAGAGTATTTTGGTAGTGTGCAAAAATTAATAAGAAATATGGAACAGGAAAGTCATATAAGAAAGCTTTTACATTATACAAACATTTACCATGATTACTAACAAGGAATCTGAGCTCTTGGCTAAACACATCTAGTGATAAAAAATTCATAATCTATAAATGTTTCATAAAATTTGAATATTAGTATATTCATTCAGAAATAACAGTGATCACTCAATAATGAGAGTACACTAAACACTCAAATAAATCAACTTAAAATTATGTGCAATAATATACAGATTTAACAGTGCAAACAGCAATTAAATAAAATATGATATGTATGTGGTATATATACAACCACATTTGAGTTTAGAACCTCAGAAAATGTGTTAGCTACGTTCATTAGAACTATAATATATAATGAAATCATTACTGAGTAGCTAAACAAATATTTCCGTAATATTCAGAGCAGTCATTAAGTATGTCTCTGTATGCACCTACTAATTTCTTGAAAGAGTTCAGAAAAAAGAGAATATAAGTTGATGCAGAATATATGAATTATTTGGCCGATTAAAAAAAAAAAGTTGTGAAGGTTTTTGGGAATACCTTAGGCAATCTGTAAAACAAAAAAAGCCTATCCTAATTTACACATTCTTGAACTAAACAACATTAATTTTCTTATTGGGAATCCTGTTCGGTAAAACAGATCTAAATTCATAGCTTTCCATTATAATACAAAGCTATTAATAACAATTATTCTAATTAATTGTCCTTTCACAGATGTGATGTGTAGGCTAAAGTTGAAAAGGTAGAATTGAACTGAAATATTTAATGCCATAGCTCAGATTTGACTTCCCTTGCTGTTGCTCTAACCAATTGAGCTACCATGGCAATATGCCAGCACAGTATTAAAATCCCCAAGTGATTCGCATTTTCCTTGGTAAACCACAAGGTAAATGCAAGGTGCAGCAAGATAATGGTATAAATGCCTTGTGGTTTACCAGGAAAAATGTGAATTATTTGGGGGGTTTTCAGACTTTCTTTTTAATATTGCTGTCACTTTCTTGTCCATAAGGAGTTAGCTTTATCCATTCCATTTTGATCCTCATTTTAAGGTAAATGTTTGTGAGTAAGGTAAATGCAACAGGGCCTGATCTCCAAGTATTCTATTTCAACTGGAAATCCAATATTATTTTTCTAATCAAACTGCTGTTTATGATTCAGATTGTAATTTTGTTCTAATATTTTTCAATTAAAATGGCCAGCTGTAGATGTAGATGAGACTTTGATGCTTTTACCTGACTTAACCTAAGCTAGACATATTAGTTTTGTGTCGAAATGTAAGGAAAGTTGCTAAAGAGTACTTTTTATGATTTACATTGGATAGAAACTTTCTTAGTTTTCTGTGAAGGTGTAAGTTAAATGAATTTGAAAGTAATTTTGTATGAATCTAAAATTTTCCAATATTGCTAAGAGTGTGTCCTAAAAATACATTTTTGTACATTTTTGCAAATATAGGAAAGCTGAATAGTCATGTAAGGGCATTTAAAGAATGTATAAAATGTATATTCTGAAATGTATAGATTGGATATTAGATTCATTTATGATGGCAATGACTGATACACAACGAGATGTTGTTAAGGTGATATGTAGTGATATTTATATCAAATCAAATGCTTTTGTAATGTATGAATGAGACATGTAAGGTACTGTTCAGAAGCATTTATTATGAATGGCTAAAAGAATGTTATGTTTGTGATTTGAAACATGATTGTAATAAATAACAAGTGAGTCGGAATTGGATTGAAGTATGACCAGTGCCTAAGAGAGTATGAAAAACCAACAAACTACCCTCCACTTCTCTACCACACCAAACAAGTGAAGACATTTCAGATGTATAACTGAAATAAGACATTAATGACTGGGTGACGTGAAGGCTACTCTTCAGGTTACATGGAGTATAGTGAAAAACGGAACTGTAGTTGATATTACAGCACATATTTTAGATCCCTTTATCCTTTTTCCTGTTTACAAACATACAGTTCCTTAGAAGTTTCCATTTCATTCACAACCTTATTGTAAAGCATCAAAGAGCTGAAAACCAAATTCATAAGCTGAAACTGTGATATATATACAAACTTAAAATGGGTTGGGTCATGGTTGACTCTACTGCGCATATACCTATAATATATCATTGCTTATTATTTTTGCCACTGCATGCATTATCAACAGCTGAAGGTTTGTCGTGTCTACATGGGTTTTACAGGAGGAACATCACTACATCGTTACAAGAGCATCATGGCAGCAGTCCTTTTACTTGAAAGGACCTCTTGGAAGTAAGAAAGCAGTAGCTTGGCATATGCATTATCTGAAAGTGGTTTCAAATGCCTATCTTAACTTCACTTAGTGAGAATCACTCATTCACATTTACTTGGCATTTTATTTAAAAAAAACACACCATCAGATTAGTTTTCTTCCCTAGAAATTATTTGAACGCTGATCTTACCAAAACATATGTGGTAATGTGACACGTTCGCCTTTACAAATATATAAACATTAACCTAGCTTTTGCTTTGAACTGGAACTATGATCTGTAGAAGCAGCTGCTTCCAGAAAGAATATAAAACAGAAAGCAGTGGTTGCTAGTATAGACATCCAGAATATTTACAGCTTTTATTATTCAACTAGGAAGGAAACTAAGTCTAGTTAAACATCACACTCTGTCTCCTGTGCATGAACATCTTGGACTGCAATCATCCATTGGAGCCAAAGGGAAAATGAGAGGTAAATTGGTTGCATAAAAAAGAGACATACCACACGTTTATCACTAAAATTATATAATTATGATATAAAAATAGTTAAATACCACTACTGTACATTCCAAACCAGAGTGCCTCTCACAGTAAACAAACCCTTTGTATTATCCGCGCGAAAGTAGTTCGCAAGCCCCGCCCCTAATGGCAACTTGTTCCCCTCTCACGTGCTTGTTGAACATCGTTTCAATCTGTAAAAAGGCGCCCTGCGTGAGAATCATAGTTCAAAATGCAACCTGAGGTAACAATCGATTTTATAAATATGCCGAAATGAATATGTTACTTACGTTAATCACTATGCTCGCGCAAAATTCCAACACCGATTTCCGAATCCTCCGAAGATGACTCATCGGAATCAGAACTACTCTCCAAAATAATGACAAGCTTATCCACAATTCCGCAGTAGTGTCGCACACAAAACAAGTTCCCACATTTGATTATCCTCTTCTATGTTCTATTATGTCTGTTTATATTCCCTGCGCGTTTTGGTTACACTTCTCACTGAAACGCCTGTAAAATCCGATATTATTTGTTGTTTTCCGCCACAGTTTAACTGTTTGCCGCTTTTGTGTTTGAACAGTTTATTCGCAATACACGCACCTTCCTCTGCCATGAGAACTGGAATACCAACTGACTAAATCACAAGATTTGACCTGAGCTGAGCATACGTGTGCTAGCGCATTATGAATGCCTGTTCGCTTATCATATTTCCTGTGTTACGCAAAGTGTTTATTCGGTAATCAGATAGCACCTCTGGGATATCATTGCTGCATTTCTTGTATATGCAAGAGAATGGCAGTCATGCATACAGTTGGTATTAACAAGCAAGATACTCTCGGCGTTAGCGCAACAGCAGACGAAAGTCATATTTTGTAATCTCTTAACAGCTAGTATGTATCCATTACCTTTATCAGTGAGTTCTTATGATAACCGCATTAAAATGTGCAGTTCTATTCCTTTCCTGCCCTAATATTTCATGATACAATACATGTATTAAGTAACTATTTACGTTGGCGTAAGAGTGTGTTCTTGGGTTCGTGACAAGCAGAAGCACGTGTTTCTGTTTACATCAGAGGGAACTCTAGTTTGGAATGAACAGTAGGTACTTTTTATCAAATGAATAATCTCTTCCAAATTATTTTTTTAAGTCCAGACTGAAATAGGAAATTTGTGATATACTTACTGGTTATAGCATTTTGGTATTATTCTTAGAAGAAGTATCAGAAAGCTTAAATTAAATTGAAACACATTTGAAAATGAGGAGTAAAAGTAGTGGTTGATAATTTTCTTTCTATGAAATTTTGATGAATGAAATACTGTTTAAAAATTAACAATTATATAGTTTCAACATAATCTGTAGTAAGGAATATGTTACTCTTTAACATATCTTAACAAGTGGTGCACTATGATATAGGATAATTACACATTTAATATTACGGACCATGAGAGTGGAATACAGTACTTTCTGGTCGTCTGTCCACTTGACAAAGCTTGTGCATATGTAGCTGACTAGAAAGCAGTGAACCACTTCATATATCATAGTGCAGTCAACTTGTGTTATCTGTCCCCAAAATTACAGTCTTAGTGATAATGCATAAGGAAAGCTTTTAGCACTTACCTCACAGGTATGCTGCTACTTCATGAAGGGCTGTTTAGGTTAAAGCAAGAATTCTTTCCAATCTGCAAAGCTGCAATCTACTAAAACCCTTGACCTCTCTAAATTTTTCGTCTTGAACTAGAGAAGACCATTTCTGTACCTGGTATCTGTTGCTAGCTATTGCCATTTTCGACTTCTTTGGATGCTTCTATGGTAGCCTAATCTGTTGAAACTTGTGTGTATTTTAAACTATCAAAGCTTAAATAACTTAAAGTAGATGTGTGGGCTTCCACGGCCTGTGTCTACATAGGTGTTCTCAACTTCCGGAGAAGGCGCGCCATCTCAAGCTAGTTGCCGACGTTTCGCTCATCTTGTCGTGAAGATACTGGTAGAGTTGAACCGAAAGAGTTGGTTTAATTCGCCGGGATTTATTTTTTCCTGGGGGCGAACCCACACCCACCGCCCCCGGTAAGATCATCCTCAGAGGCTACATCCTATTCACGGGCTGTTAGTAGAACTAAGAGTGCAGGGCAAAAGGAGACGGGGTGCTATGTTAGTGAGAAATGCACACAGTTAGTGGTCGGGTTCCTCACTGGCCCCTCTGTTAATATAAGTTAATACTTAAATGGCGGCAGTGCATGCAAGTGGCGCGGCCTGGGAGACATCACATACCGGAGTCTGAACAGCACCCAGGGTGATAACAGGAAAGAGGCGGTCGGTGGTTATGCTGGTTAGTAGGCGAGTCGGCGTGAAGCTATGCTTTAGTCTAGACCAAGGGTGGCGAAAATGCCTTTCTCTCTCGAGTCATCAAATATGTAACACGCACTACATCACTCAGTAGCACATGAAAAACAAATAAATAGACGGCTAGAAAAGGAGTTACGACTGCGAGTCACAGTGCCTCGCGAGTCGCGCTTTCGCCACCGCCGGTGTAGACCATATGTGTCAACAGAGATGGTCTAGAGTGCAAATTGGGGTTCATGAGCCTGAACAGGTGAACTTCAACTTGTATAGCGATGTTATTGTTAAAATAGGTGAAGTGCTGTCTTGCACTTTTAATGTCTGTGTCATAGTTGTCGGGGTCTTAAATAAGAGGATTATAATGTCAGGACGTACTAATGTTGAGGTCAGAGGCCAGCTTTTTGATAAATATGCCAACGGTATGCTTGGGGAGTTCTTCGTGGAGTTTGTATGCTGGAGCCATTTTAGGTACCCCCGTAATTATTCGTAGTATCCGGATTTGGAACTGGTTTAGCTGTTTAGTATGTGTTCGCTGCGTAGCCGCAGATCGGAGCAGCATAAAGTATGGACCTAATCAGGTTTTGTATAGCGTCAGTCCGAGTTTGGGAGACATGAGAGCCAGTTCTGAGAAGTGGGTAAAGATTACGTAGTTATGTTTGCCCCTTTAGTCGGATTTGCTTAATATGCGCATTCCAAGTGAAACCTTGGTCCATTGTAACGCCAAGGTAGTTGGCCTTGTAATTCAGGTTTTATCTTGTCCAAAGAGCTGTAGAGGGGAGGTGAGTGGGTGAAATGTCGGTGGCTAATACGTTTAGTAAAGATTACAGCTTGGTAGTTCATTTGGTTGACTTTGATTCGCCGTTTAGAGAAGTATTCTTCAAAAGTGAAGTTTGTCAGCGGTTACGTATGAATAGTGGTTTACCTGATTAAGGAGTAGTAGGGGTATCGGCAGCATATAAGTAGAGGTTAATGTTTGGGGATTTTGGCATGTCCTTTGGCATGTTAGAAATAGTGGGCCCTAGGAGTCTACCTTGGGGTACTTCCACATGTGTTGCTCGCGGTGTAGAGAGCATATTGTTCGTCGCAGAGACCAATTGTCTGTCACGCAGGTAGTTTGCAGTTAGCTTGGCCATTGAGTCGGGTACACTGATTGTGATTAGTTTACGTAATAGACCCGGGTGCCAGGCTCGTAAAAATCCCGTTCATTGCCAAGAAAGAGAGCTGCTGTCGATTTAGCAGTGTTGAAACCGCGGGTGATGTGTCCTGTGATATGGAGAAGTTGGTGGTCAAGTGTTTGGGTCCAAAAGCCAAACTGCTCTGTATAAGGATATTGTTTTTAATGAGAGTTGTATTTAATTGTTTGAGAATTACCTTGTCAAAAACTTTGCTAATA
Source organism: Deroplatys truncata (assembly GCA_030765065.1). Taxonomy (NCBI): domain Eukaryota; kingdom Metazoa; phylum Arthropoda; class Insecta; order Mantodea; family Mantidae; genus Deroplatys; species Deroplatys truncata. The sequence continues at coordinate 44,075,260 of CM060990.1, forward strand.
GTATTTGGTTGGCTAATGGGGCGATAGTTATCCGAATTTTCTCGATATTTGTTCTGTTTTAGGAAAGTAGGACTTTGAACTTTTTCCATCGCTGTGGAAATTTGCCGCTGTGGCTCCACCCCTTGTCTGTGATTGGTCGTTGGTTTGCGGAGTTTGACGATATTTCTTGGTCATACTAGAGCGGATTTTCGTTGTCTTTTGCGATGTTGTCAGCTTCCTAGGGTATCTTAAAGTCTCCTTGATTCTTCCTCGATACTCTGCAGTTCCTGCCATAAGAAAGAATCAGGAAGAACTAAGATACACAAGATACTGAGATACTTTAAGACACACAAGGAAGCAGATATCGCAAAATATAACGAGAAACAGCTCCACTATACCAAGAAATATCGCCCTCAGAATTCACAACTATTGGCGGACCAAGAGCCAATCAGAGGCAAGAGAGGCGGGACACCGGAAACCACGGTATATAAATGGGTTGGACGGAACAGAAAGCGGACAAGATCCCAGAAGAAACTCACTACTAGATAAGCGAAACATCGGCAGCTAGCTACGAGATACGCACCCATCTTTGGAACCTAGAATACCTAAAAAATCACGTTTGTTATGAGAGTGTATATCTGACAAGGCTGAAGGTAGTCACAAATCTGTTGTGCCAGTAATTTGAAGGAAGCCACTTTGTTTTCGGCTGTATCGTAACTCAAACAAGTGATGCCAAAGACATGACTGCGTTACATATGTACTGGATTATTCTCTACAAACTGGTGATGTAAGAAAAAGGCATACGTTTTATATTCACTGTAGAACTTGTTAACCCCTACCAACCCTCTCAGAGCACGGAAACAGACGCCCTTACCTTGGGTAAACAAGCAGGCAGGCTAAGAATACTGAATTTTGGTATTTGGAATTATAATTAGGGAGAGAGAGAGTGGAATTTTAGCAGGATGTTCAATTTCCTGTTTATCGCTAACACTATGTTTCAATTTGCTGCGCAATCTCCATCTCATGTGTACGGTAGAGAGATCAAACTTTATAAGTATTAATGTTTCTAACCATAAGCTCAGCAGAGCCGTATTATGACGTCAGCGGTAACAAAGAGATTTATTACTTAGATAAATGGACAGACGTGTTTTTGCCATAAAAAGCCCTGGAAAATCTCTCTCTCATTCCATTTTTGTTTTTAACCAGCAGACGACTCGGAATTCTCGCCGGAGTCTGCAATATCATTTGCCTAAAGGTATGAACACAAGTTTCTAAATGCTCCACATGGTTTCACTCTTGCCAGTCCAGTCAAGGTCAAGCATGGTAATCCCACTTTCGCTCTATATATCTTATCTTTTATAGTTTCCTCTCCAGACCTTCCCTACCCCAAAGCTTGATACCAGAGTTACAATAGGACTCTACTGCCACAACAATACTATTGCTACGGCAAGAGGGAGCTTAGCGGAGTGAGGGACGGTTGCAAAGTGGGGAAAATGACTGAGTGGACTGGCGAAAATGAAAACAATGTAAAAGAGTAATAATAACAGAACATTGGAATGACCATTGATCTTGATCTCCTAAAACCAATTCCCAGATATGCCGTTAACCAAAACCCCAGCTGAAGGTTGGCACCTACCTCTTACCATCACAATGGCATTGGGGGAGGGTAATGAATAACATAAGTTGGCATAGCGCCCAGTTGAGTTCTAGATCTGCATGCCTGCTCGCAGAGATCTAATGTATTCCAGTTCAGAGTCACAGGCCAAGACGCTTATTTGTTAGAGGGCTAAGGCTACATTTACAATGAAATGTAAGCGCTAACGCAATGCAGCATAAACGCAAGCATGAGGGAACACTATCCATAATCCGCCGTAGGCATAACGCAAGAAGTTTGCACGGGCTTCTAGATCCTTAAACTAATTGTGGAAATGTTCCGAATGCACTCTAGGTTTCAAATTGCAAAATCTAACCAACAATACCAAATAAGAAAGTTCACTCAATATTTGATAAATAAGTAGGTCACAAAAAAAGAAGAAGAAAGAAAATACGCCCAACAGGCGCCCGTCGCGTTAGTGACATCACGACTGTTTGACCAAAACATTGAAAGTAGTTGTGCAAGTACTATGGAAACTGGGCCAATATTCCGTATATGGGCAGTGAGCACTTTCGCTATCAACATGTAACACACACACACACACTTGCATTTTGTTAGTTTTGCTGTCGAGGATCCTCTGCCTCAAAGTGTAACCGACATGCCGTTAGCCATATTTTATTCATCACGTTCGCAATACCTTCTGACAAGATTTCCGCAAAAGCTAAGCGGTCTCGAAGAAGGGCCCAATATTTTCGATAAAGCAACAACTTCTACACAATCTAAGAACCCAGGATATTGCACAATAAACTCTGCGTATTAAAGAACCCCGATTCCGTAAGTTTCTTAAAATTTCATACCTCGTTCCCGTATATGAAATAATGTCCGGAAACTGCAGAAAGTTATATGTGATGATACAGCTGTACAAGATATATTAATGCAATGTTCATTATCTCTTTGCGTCTTATGATTTGTGAGCCAAGAAATCTTGGCACAGACGCCGGGTTCATCCACTAAATGAAAGAGGATTCAGTACGGAGACTACCATAACCTCTTGGGAGAAATGAGAGATGGTGACCCACAATTTGTGTGACACGGCCTAATGGAAGAATGCACGCATGTACATTAGACGGCTCGCATCGCGATCGTCTGCTGTTGAACAGCAGGCAATGCAAAAAGACAGAAATGCAGAATTCTTCCTCTATGCACGCAACGCAAGCATAAAATTTGGAGTTTGTAAACTCTTGCGTTGCGTAGCGCGTCTCTATGTGAATGCTTCCATCAAATAACATGAATAACAACGCTTTTGCTACGTCTGCGCTTACATTTCTTGTGAATGGGCCCTTACACTGTAGTTGGTAGCACACACAAGGCAGGTGAGTACAGGTTGCGCAGTAGACCTGCCAGCGCATAGCGAGCGAGAATGGAAGAAAGAGACAGTGTACCATTCCTGTCTCTATCTGCGCAGTGGTTCCCCCCCACCTGTGTGTGCTCTCCACTCCAGTATGGTTCGCTTACGAATTTTCATGTGTGACAGGAACGTTTAACCTTTGAATCACAACAGAGGCTGCCAAAACTTATACATATCTATTGATTTCATATTAACACGTGGCCGTCATAGCAGCTTACTACATTCTTAAATGGGCTAAGTTGTGCGTGAATTGGCCTTTTTGTGTATAGATATGCACAAAATAATAAAATAAGGGGCGACTTTAATACCAACAATACTGTTAAGAGTCTATGTTGTCTAGATATAATATCTCCTGTAATAGAAGAAGAAATCAGGAAAACAATAGTTATCCCATGTCAAAGTACCACTACACCAAATAATTTATATTTTTGAACATAATTGTAATATAAACATCTTAAATTCTTTGAAGGAATTAAGGTGAGATTAAAAGCTCTATTCCGCCAATATTAAATCTTCTAAATTAGTGGCTCATTATCTCAGACCTGTTTAAGCAATCACACTGAATTTTTTACTGGATATAGATGCCACATTCTAAGTTCACTGATCTACTTTTATGCAATAAGTTTGTTTATTAGGAAAGATAGAATTATTTTCTTATATTTGCCATTTTTATTAAGATTTATCAAAACTTTTATTAGTTTCTTTTATTTAAAAATAACCATACGTATTATTAACAGCAAAGCACGAGTAGGTCCACAACACTACTTCATCCTAAAGTTTAATTTACCTGGTTAACTTCAAGGGTTTCTGAGGAAACGGGTCATATGCATCAGAAAATGTCACTCACATGAAAAGCTGTTCAAAGCAAAACTTGAGAAAACAAACACATATATTTGCAAAGAGCGAAACCACGTGGCTTGTGACCACATAAGCTACCACATTTAACAATAGTACCAATTTGTAGAACAAAACTTTCCCTAAAAGATGGACTAAAGTTTATCTCTCTACTCCTAAGGATGTAGTATATATGCTTTTGTTTTCTGCGAAGTGGTGCAAACTTCACAGTATAAAACGACAGATACAGACAATGTTTAAAAACATATTTAAAATATAAATATTTGTCTAAAATAATAAAACCTATATACAATCGAAGAGAAGATTCCAATTTATAAGACTGCGCAAAAGACAAAACATGTATTCCTTTTTGTCAATTTTTATCATTTAGTCTCCCCTAAAAATAGTTTACCTTAATCAGAAATTTGAGGTTTCCATTTTAAGAGAAGGAAGTGGTGTTATTAATAAATGGTAAGTCTAAGTGACAGAATTTACTTTAAATAATTTTCTAACTTCTTTGCACATTCTCCAACCATTCTCTGTTTTATAATTACACATTCATTGATTCACAAAAGAATTTTATTTTCTATAAGTCCCAAGCTTTCCGTAAGTCATCTGTTTCCATAGAGCTGGGCTGGAGATACATGTCTCAGTTTTATAGAACATTTACAGTTGAGAAAATAGTACAGATCTTACGGCACAACTACAATGAAACCAGTTCTAGTAGTCATTTGTTTCTGATGCCATGAACCCACATATTTCAGAATGTTATGCCGTAACAAAGAATTAGTTGGTACCTGTTTGACGAATAAGTGCAGATGGGAGGCAGAGGAACCTCGCACAGAAACTTAACAGACAGTCCGTATTACGTCCCCATTCCCGGTGCGTAGCATGTAAAGGTAGATTTTTCGTCGTCACACGGCAGAAACACAGAAGAGAAGGTAGTCTAGGCTGGAGGAGAACGGCTGGCAGCATGCCCCTTGCATGAAACAACATTCACTTGGTGATGTCACCTTATCTCATGCTGTGCACGCGCCTGCTGCTCTGTTACTACGACACAACTCCCCTCTCAGAAGATGAATGGACTTGTCCAGCTACTGCGCATACAGATAAGCGTGTCACGACGGAAAAAACGACCTGTACTGTACTCTCGCTCGGGCGTTAGTACTATGCAATATCTGCATATTTTTTGAGTTTATGGCAGGAATGAACACTGAATGCACGAAGAAACAGATGATATAGTAATAAAGACTAATTTCGGGATCAATTATCGTCGTTGTAATCATTATTAGGACATATTTTAAACGTCACTCTATTTTAAGAAGAAAAAGAAGCTGAGGGAGCAGAAGATAACGACGAAACTCCAACACGAGTGATTAATGCTTATTCACATTTAACACTATTAGGTGCTGCTAGTCATAACCTGCCTCTGCTTTCTTTGTTTTAAACTTATAATAACTATATAAGAACTCGCAAAGTCTAATACCACATAACCACCGCTTTCTGACCCTTATAGTACATTAGGATCAGAAGGCGATGATTCAACAGTCCGTGGCACACGGTTAAGTAATTGAGGACTGGAATTCTCAAAGTTGTTAAGCGACAAAACATTACTTTTTAGTTATAAATAATATTGGCTTTAATTAAGTATTTTCATTGGTTCTTATACAAGCAACTATTTCAAACTACAGTATTCTTACAGGAACAATTACCATATTAAGCATATGTAAATAACATTGAGCTAAAAATCACGTAACTTAATATTTAAATCTGAAATTAGATAAAATGATAATCTCATTTCTCCTGAAAGGTGGGAATCAAGTAACTTAAAAAAAGACATATTTATCAAATAATAACAAATGATAATAATAATACAACTAAAATGTCTTTATCAAATTTATATAATAACCATTAGAACCACCAACATTAACAACGTTAATAATTTTTCATCTCATCAGTGATATTATCAATGTTGGGTTAATACTTTTCAAGAGATGACTGCTGGAGTTAACACCAGTGCCATCTATCACCATCAGTTTCAACTCGAAGATGACGGACAGGAACATAACGCTTTTGAGAGGAAAATAGCCTTGGCTTAGAGTACGTTTCAGAAGAAATATAACAATTTTCTAAATTTTGGTACTTGACACCTTTGAGAATTCAGTCATCAGTTATGGAGAAGGTGTTGGTCATATGAATAAAAAGCAAGTACTTTCTCAAAGTTTGTACTCATGAGCATGAACACCTTCTGTGATTATATACTCAGCTCAATGAGATCATACTCGCCTTCATAAGAATAAAAGCCTACAACCTCACGAGTATATACTCATCCTCACAGCCATCTTGTTTCCTTAAATGATACTGGTGTTATCTACACTCTTTGGCCATATACTAGCTTCATTGATTGTGTGATGTGTTGTTTGACATTCTGAATTAGAGGTGTAGATGTTGTTGTATTTGGTTGTGTCCCATCAAAACTGCTCGGGAATTATCCTGTGTTTTACAAGTTTCAGCAGAAATGTTAGAGAGATATTAAAGTCCTTCAAGAAATGAAAAATTAATTGAAACAGCTCACACAGAGGCATAGCTGTAAATTAAATTAGCAAAACAATAAATAAAATGAAATAGGCAAAAAGTCTATTATCAATAATTCAGGCAATACGAAAATATTCTCAGATTTTAAAGTCATAATTATAAGGTGCTTGACGCAGATTCAAATCAGATTGTTTCTAGAAACCTGGAATGTTTATACTATTTTTCTATAAAACACTTTTGTTATAAGTAACCTAACTTCTTAAGCAACTGAATTTTGGGGTTAGTATTTTACATAGTAAGCTTAATTAATAAATCTTCCTTTCAATTATACTTCTAGGTTATGTTTTTATTCAGCAATACAGGATTTTGGAACTCCTTAAATGTTCATGGCATGTTAGAAAACCAATAATTAAAATAGTTATAAGCAAAAATAAAGGAATAATTGTGGATTGGAAAGTCATAACTCAGGAGTTGCTGGATGAAGTCATCTGACTGTTTTTAGAATCCCAGGATATTTACACTATTTAGGTATACTATGAAACAGTTTTCTTATAAAGTTATGAGTAGGTATCTGGATTTTGAAATTAACACTTTACATAGAAAGATTAATTAATAAACCTGACTTTCAATGTTATTTCCAGGTTATGTTTTTCTGAAACAATGTAGGATTTTGAAACCTCTTTAATACATATGGCTATGTTTGTAACCTTTCCACGAGTGCTACACAGCTCATGAATTGTGCTATTCTCTTCATATTTAGTTTTAAGTCAAAAATCAATATATACTCAGAAGTGAGCATGCATCTAACCATGCTTAACATGAGAGGAGAATGAACTCATAAAACCGAGAATATATTAGCTTTTATTCATACCAAATATGAGTACATACTCTTGGAAGATGGATGCCTGAATATGTTCTACTCTGCTTCCACTACTTGAGTATGTTCTCAAAATGAAGTAGATACTCAAATGGTTTTATTCCTACTAAACCGAGTATTTACTTGAAAAAAGTGAAGCACATACTATATACAACCTTGGACGGTTGTTCCAATAATTCTTTAAAACATCTATGGTTTTTAAGCAGCGAAAACAGTACTATTGTATGAAATTGTTCATTTAATACTGTCTATAAATAAGTTGCACAAAAACTGTATATTTATATGTAACATACACAACATCTAAGGTTAATTTATATACACAACACCTAGAGAGAATTTATACTCTCTCTCGTCTGAGAATAGGGAGTGAATACACCAAAAGTAAAATCCCATAGGAACTGTTTTCCCTGTCCGCGTCCTCGGCGCTCGTTGCCGTCTGCTGCTATCATAGAAAGGGCGGATGAAACCATACAACATTTTTGAAACTACTTTTAAAGGCTTTACTTACCAACTTTATGAAAGGAAATGCTGATACTGGCCACTGTCGTCCGTACATTTTTGGCACCTATTTAAGAAATTATCCATCATGGAATTTTTGGGGGGAAATTTCCAAACGATGACCGATATTGTCTAATGTTTCTTCGGTAAGAACCGAACGCTGTCTTTTAGATTTCTTAGCCTGAACGCTTCCTGTGGCCTGGAACTTACTGTAAAGCTCATGGAATGTTGTACGGCCTGGAACTTTTACACCTGGAAATCTTTCTGCAAATCGTACTTTCACTTGGCGAGCTGACCGAGTTAACACATGCGAATCATAAATGAATACACGCTGTGCAGTAGAAAACATATACTGAGCCGTAATATATATTGTGACTAAGTACAGGACGAAATAATAAACAACTTGTAATAACTGAACTACATCATATCACCGTTAACTCAAATCTGCACTTCACACTGCACAGAAAAACCACAACAGCGTGACTTTGTTTATAGCAGCAACGTGTTATTATGTTTTTATCATATTTCCACACGGAAAAACACCGCGCAGCCGGTAATATTGTTCATAAAATAACCCTCCGGGGTAACTTAAAACATAAAGTGTACAAGACAAACCCACACACCCTGGAAGAATTAAAACAATATATCCGCCAGGAAACTGCCAGCTTTTCTCAACGTGAACTACAGCGAGTGATGGATGATTTCCTAAAGAGGTGCCAAAAATGTATGGACAACGACGGTGGCCAGTTTCAGCATTTCCTTTCATAAAGTTGGTAAGTAAAGCCTTTAAAAGTAGTTTTAAAAATGTTGTATGGTTCCATCCGCGCCTTTCTATGATAGCGGCAGACGGCAACGAGCGCCAAGGACGCGGACAGGAAAAACACCGCGCAGGCGGTTCCGAGTCTTTTGGCTCACTGTTTATTATTTCCGCTTTTGCTTTCGCATTTTCACTTGAACTAGATTGTGCATTCTAATTTATTAGATCAGGGAGAGCACGCATCTTAATCTTAAAAAGGAAAGGAAGAATACGTGTGTATTTATATACATTATTGCTTCTCAACAATGGGGCTAACATAACAGTCACAAACCAGGAAGTAGGTCAGGAAATCGGAAAGTAGTCAATACATTCCTCAGGCATTAATAAGTAGTAAATTATTTAAATAACAACGCGATTCAAGAACACGCCGAAAGACATTTTGAAGGATGTAAAAATGAAATTTGCATTGAAGCGTATATTTAAAATTAGAGAGTAACTAGTGGCCAATCACAGCTTTAACGATAATTGTTGAAAGCACAAACTATTTATCAAAAATGTTCATGTACATAATTACCGATAACTTAAAACACAATATTGTGAGTAAATTTCCACTCTGCAGTAGAATTTACATTTTGAATAGTTTTACAGCCTAAGGTACTTACATGTTTTTCACGAATGTCATTTGTGTTGTGGTTCTTGCAGTTGAAGAATCCTTAGGGCTATACCACGCCGCCGTGGACGTTCTCTTATATGACTCATTATTAAACACAGAACATATACACAAAATAAAGCTGCTAGCTTGTGCCGTTTTCGCCTCCCACATGGTCATGGCTCATGCAACCAGCTCGTCACAAAGCTTCGGTGTGATGACGTCATTCATAACCAGAGATAGCAACATCCAAAGCTTCGAACAACATAGCGCCATGAATGACGCAAGACATCAGCTCACCACGTAATGCATCATGGACATTCAGGATTGGCTGGTTTGCGACGCCACTGACGCCAGCGCCATCACGCTCTCCGACGGTTCCAGCTACTCCTGGGCAGGCAGACACAAGCAGTTGCTTTTTCGCCAGGGACCGAGGCGGAACAACTAGCCATCGTGACAGCGAGGTTTTCGGCACAATTTACGAAGAGTTGTTTTGGCCTTTTCTAAATTATCTTTTACACTTTATTCGGCAAGCTTTGAAATTTAACCTCTAACTCTTGGTGCCTTTCTAAATTCTTGTACGGAAGAAGTATAGACATTGCATTTCAAGTGACTTTATTGTATTCGTCACATGTTACAAAAGCTCTAAACTCATATGGCAACTTTAAGTGTACAAAGCGAAAGAAAATATCACATTGTATTTGAGTATAGTGATTTGTTAAAACGAATGTTAAAGCAAGCTGATTTAATCATTTTGATTGCATATATCGCATTAAAATAAATTATTAATCTATGTGTTGGTGAATATTTCCTATTTCTAGCTCCTAAGCAAGTCCCTTTTCACGGTTACTTTTCCTTTGGGTATGGTAAACAGAATGCTGTAAGCAGACAGCGTTCAGTGGTGCAAACTTTAGTTGCAAATAATTCCGATTTTTGTTACCGCCATAAGCGAACGTTGCTCTCCGCTGCCTTTCGTTACCATTTTTTTCGGCATAAAGAATCACTTTACGATTGAAAGTAACGTCATAAGTAGGCTTCGGACACGATTGCTGTTTCATTGTACTTTGACTGGAAAACAGTTAGGTGCGCACAGGGTTTCACTGAGACCTCCCTCTCCCCAACCACTGCCAGTCATTCACTCTAAGCGAGCGATCAGTGCATTTACAGTCTGTTCTGAAGTTACGAAGTCCGGCCGTTGATGGCTGACAAAACATGCCGAAAACAACCAGTAAGAAGAGTGTCTTACTTGTAAATGAATATGGACGCGAGTATTTTGATGTAAGAGGGGAAAATATATTTGTTGAAGTATGCCAGATTGAAATCAAAGGAGAGAGAAGGGTTTTTATTGCAAGGCACTGTAAATGTAAAACACACTTACAAAATATTACGTTTGTTCATAGAAATGAGGTGGTATCTACATCAGAAACCACGAACTCATGTAGCCAAACCGAAGCTTACAGGGATTCGTCTGACATGATGGTAAGCACAAATATCCCATTTAATAAGCTGCAAAATTCTGCTTTTAAAACGTTTCTGGAGAAACGTAAGTGGTTGAAAGGCGTACCTATGTGCAAGGAGTTGTTCTCTGCACAGCAATATATTTGTTTTCAGTTTACTACCTTCGTCGCCAGAAAAAAAACAAGAAACTGCCGGAATTCCAGGTAGCGCAGGAGGATTTCGGCACTTAAGCACACAGTCGGCTATTGTGCTTTAGAAAACCTCCAGGAGCAACGGGCGAAGCGAAGGACACAGAGGGCAACCAGATCCGGAGAGGCAGTCTGGGGGGGGCAGATGGGGTCCCTAACATATTGTGACGCAGTGGTTCTGGCCAAAGGTTATCGGGGGGGGGCGGCACCGGACAGTTGGAATGAACAACCGGGCGCGCTATCGGCAGATAACTAGAACCTTCTAGAAGTTTCTCCTGCTTCTCTAGAACGTGTGTCGAAATACTTCTAAAATGTTCTGTGGAAGATGTCACTGCCTATATAAGCGAGCGTTCTCGCGAGGGCAATCCGTTGGTTGAGTTGTGTCGGTCAGTCAGTGAGTGAGCGAGTTGGCAGGGGAGTTTCCCGTGTGTTTCTCCGAGTGAGTTTGTGGCGACCGCTAGGGATTGCGGAGGTCTGTGTTCGACTCCTGATGGCCGCCCACTCTGACCAGGGTTATTCGTGGGTTTCCCTGGTTGACAAAGGCGAGTGCTGGAGTGGTATATTCTACTACGGATTTTCTCTATCCCCCTTTCCTCTCATGCTTTAGGTTGACTCCGGGACTGTTGTTCGGTCGGTGTCGGGCAGATGGCACAGAGGTTTGCGATTTGGAACTTCTTCTCGGTACCGGCAGAGGGAAGCCTGTAGAGCCTCCACTGCTGGGTTGTGCTTCCCCGGTCCCAGTAGAGGGACTCTCCGAGCGATCCTCCTGGCCGGGTGATCCAGCTTGGAACTGTTAGGGAACTCTGCGCGTCTCTGTCGACTTGCGATGACCAACTATGCATCCCATACGTCACCTGCGGTTCCCTCACTTCATCCGTTCCTCCTAGGGAAGTGTGCACTAAAGATCCATTAAGGGTCGAGGAGCTAAGTGTCCCGTCCCTTAACTAGTCCAAACCTATCCTGTTCACCCCAGGATTTGCCTACCAACCGGGAAAAACCGCGACAAAACCCAAGTTCAGAGGGGTAGTCCCAAACGTTACACGAGATCTTTAAACGGAATGTCGACAATGTAGCAAAGAGGCTTCTTGAGACAGGAACGGTGGAAGCTGATAAAGTCCGGTTTCATCCGCTCAATGCAGCCCCTTATTTCACGTTTTGAGGTCACTAGTTACTGCTGTTGTAAAATAAAATATAAAAAAGGACATTAAAAAAACTAAAAAAAAATCATTACTTGAATATTAAAAAAAAGAACAAAAAGACAGTGATGGCGAAACGTGGTTCGACTCCCATGTAATGCGTGGTTTTCTGTTTCTTCTTCTTCTTCCTCTTCTTCTTCTTATTATTATTATGGGGAACATCATCATTTATATAACCTAAAAAAAAATAAAAAAGGTTTTATTTTAGTTTCCTCGTCTCTTCATTCTTGGCAGCTGCATGTTGAACACATTTTTTGTTGTAAATTTTGAAATGAAAAAAAAACGAAAAAGAAACTCGAATCCGAGACCTCCCAAATGTGATCCTCACACGTTACCCCGAAGCCAACTCGCTCGTTCACTCTATATGCATATTAAGCGCGCTGATTGGGTTTCCACTTAGGTGTTTTTGCTTCCATTTTTGGGTTAACTGGACAAAGTTTTGACCTTTGTGATGTGCTGGCCTGACAGCCGAACAGACTAACATTTTTGTTAGTCATTTCCAAAGCAAGAGGATACATATGTGGTTACACTTTCAACGCAGAGGAGGGTGTAATGATCCCCTCGATTGCAAGTGGAAAGCTCATGCCTGTAACTTGGAGTGCAGTAAAGTAAGATTACTGCAAGCCACAAGACTGGGTTTCAGCGAAACAGCAGACATTTCTCTCCCAGTATGACAAAATATATATGAAATACACAATTAGGGTAAATAATCTCGCTGCCCGATGTGCTTGTCACGAAATTGTTGCACATCAAAACGAGAGAAGCTTGATCGAGATATGAAGCACGCTGTTCGTGAGATGAAGAACTTATGTCATAATTGAGGACTTGTTAGCAAATGGATTCTGATGTCTAATGGCTGATCTAATTGCGGGGGAGTGCAAGCCATTTGAGTGATTTAATTCAATCCAGCGAATGTGAGGGCTACAAGGGCGAGTGATCAGAGGAATGAAACATGGCTATGCACGCACCTGGCAGTACCATTCATGCATATTGCTAGGGGAAGTAATGCCTTGCATAATCTAGTGGCTAGGTTTCGGATCTCATTAATAATATGGGGTGGGAGAAGCACACAAGGGGCGGTGGAAGCTTTTGAAATTTGATCGCTCAATTTTAGAACGTTAGTGTAACCTCAATCTGGCATCGTCACAGGACAAATGCATATTCATCAGTAGCAGAAGTGATGGGGTAATTATGGTTGCAAACCTGTCAAGTTGCGATCCAACCGTAGCCATGCTCGTTCGGTTAACGTCTAAGTAGTGAATTAGTTTCCTTCGTCTAAATTTATAGACGACAAGACCAACTTTTCGGACAGTTGGTTACTTTTCAATCACTTTTCGTCACTGGTAGAGATTGGAAATGTCTCATCAACTTTATTTCGTGTAAAGAATAGATAAATACGTCTTCATATTAGCTACAGAAACATGACGGCCAAAATAAATTACACCCACTCGTAATGTTTGGGTATATTCATGCGCTCTCTGAACGTGTAAAATGTAAAAGAATATCGCTTTCAGAAAGGCTTCAGCGTCTAATCAGGGAGACTTTCTGCACCAATGCTGAGACTCAGTTACGGCACAACTGCCCAAGCAGGAATTTGGTAACAGAGGGGACATTTCGCACCTCGATCCAATATCGAGCGAGGTTGCCCAGGCCACAACATCTATATAAATTGAGTTTTTATTTATGGACGCTTTTTAACTGTTGTGGCTCTTGGCGTCCAATTCTATCTAAGACGTGAAAGGTCGGAAATTTTGCTCAGAGGCCTCTTTAATAGGCTTGAGGTTCTTTTACGTGTCATAAATCTACGACACGGGACCACCGGGATGTCCCTCTGGCCCATGGAATTTTTGTGATTTCCCCGGATCGACAAACGAATGATAGGGTGGTTTATCTTCTACTAGACTCTCCTCCCTCTCATTCCCTGTGCCCAACATCTTCCTTTTCATCTGTTTTAGGGTTGTAGGACCAGGCGGCGGTTTTCGGCCGGTTGCGGCTAGGCGGTGGCCTTGAGTTCTGTAGAGGTCTCTCCAGGTGTTTACTGCTCAGTTAGGTCTCTCCTCCGAGAGACAGTCGGGCGGACTGCCGGAGGTTCGGTGGCTTGTGGACAGGACCGGGCGAAGTCAAATGCATTCAATCTGGAAACATAGGGACACCGTCTGTCTTACGCCCGTCGTCACCCGGATCTGGTTGCCCTTCGGGTCTCTCTCCTCATCCCTCCCTCCCGGAGGTCACTGGTAGAAGCACAAGGGACCGACTGGCTTGCGTGCGGTGTTCTGTCCCGGTTTCGGGGGTTCCCTCCATTCGTTCGTACCTTTACCTTTACCTCGACCCAACATGGAACTTTAGTGCTTACCACCCCCAGGAAGTACGGATGAGATGAAGGAACCACAGGAGGCTGTAAGCGCAGAGGCTTCCAACGATTTCAAGCTTGATCATCTGGTCATACCGGAGGGCTGCTGAGAGAGGCTTCCGTCTGGCGGAACTGGGGAGAAATCGACTCACCGGATGCGGCTCATAGAAGGCTGCCATCTGGAAAGCCCGAAAACAACTTTCCAAAGAGCAAACACCTGCGCCATCGTCCGACACCACACAGCCCCTAAGTCTACCTGAAACATGAAAGGGGAAGCGAAACGATAGGAAACGAGGTAAAGGAATTCGTGGTAGAAGAGAAACTACCCCAGCGCTCACCTTGTTAACCAGGGAAAACCACGAAAAAACCATGGTTAGAGTAGCTGGGTCCAAGAATCAAATCCAGGACTCCCGAATGCAAAGCTCGCACGTTACCGCGGAGGCACGCTTGGTAGGTGATACGATACTCAGAGTATGATATAATCTTTCCAGTCTCTATAGTAAATTTGCATTACAAAAGAACTAGGTTCTTCAGACTTTTACCTGTTGTATACTCATTTCCTATTCTAAGACCTGAGCATGCACTGGTCCTGTAGATAGCACATTAGTAGAAGCCAATGAAACTCCATTACAATGCCGTATTAAACAATTAAACATTACCTACGCTCTCAAAATAGCAGCAACACCGAAATCTAGAATGTACCCACTGATTTTCTCAAATCTTTGTGATACTTTCCCCACACAACAATCACATTCATTGCCATTTCAAATCAGAATAAAGAAATGAACACCACAATTCCTAATATCTCCTCAAGGCAACTACAGTCGGATCATCCACCCTGGAAGAAGAAAATACCTCCCATTGAAATAGATTTAAGCAAGCATAATCGGATAGATACCAACCAACTAATCTACCAGCAGTTATTTAAAGAAAAGCTAGAAAAACACACATCCAAGCTCTGCATCTATACGGATGGTGCTAAAACTGAAAAAGGCAATGGATATGCTGTGATATGTGGAGATATCATCCTCCAATACAAATTACCATCCTTGTTCTCTATATATAGTTGTGAATTATATGCTATTAAAAAGGCACTAGAATACGCTCTGGAAACTGCACATAGTGACTCTTACATAATCACCAGTGACTCTTTATCAGTGTTAAACGCAATATAAGACACGTTCTCTACCAATAGTATTGTAAACGAAATACATAATCTCGTTACCATCCTTTATAACTTAGAAAAGTCACTCAATTTCATGTGGATAACATCTCATAAATACACTCGGTAATGAAAGAGCCGATACTGCAGCAAAACAAGCTACAGAACTACCAACACAAGATACTGATATCTAAATAC
Organism: Deroplatys truncata; assembly: GCA_030765065.1. Lineage (NCBI taxonomy): Eukaryota > Metazoa > Arthropoda > Insecta > Mantodea > Mantidae > Deroplatys > Deroplatys truncata. Next base: position 44,090,943 of record CM060990.1, read on the forward strand.
CTCTCCAAGATGCAGTCACACACTTTAAGAAGAAAATACACAAAGAATGGCTGACCAGCTGGATGAACAATTCTACAAGTAAACTTCATGATGTAAGTGGAACTTCAACTCAAGAATATCCAATAAGACAGCTACAGCGGCGAAATCGAATTGTAATATCTCGACTACGAATTGGGCATACTAAACTGACACACTCTTATTTGTTAAATAGAAGCTCTCCACCAATTTGTGAAACATGTAAAACAACATTAACAGTAGTACATATTATACTAACATGTCCAAAATTTGAAAATCAACGTAGTCAGGTTGGTATGCGCAGAAATATTTCTGCAGCAATCAATGATGCAACTTTCATCCAGAAAATAATTATTTTTCTTAAATTAATTAATATCCATCAATACATTTAACCAAATTGTAACCTGTATGTATACATAATGGTAAGTATTATACTGTAATCCAATAATGTAAACAACTGTACATGAATGGTCGTGATAAAACCTAGGAAGGTTAAAACGACTCTAAATAAAACTTCTTTCTTAAGAAAAAAAGGTCGCTTACGTGTTGTATACGTATAAAGACGAGGGGTTTGTGCAAATTGTCATCAGGTTGCGTGTGCATAGACGTTATACAGCTGTATGCCCAGTGTCTGTATTCATTTCCACACAAACCACGCGAAGCGTACAGTCTGAAAATGAGAAACGCATCACTCCGTTAAGGTCTAGCAGATGACAATATGCAAATATGAGGGGTATGTTTCAACATTAGTAAAAGTTAGAAGAAGAAACTTGCCTTTATGATTCATCCTTAGCTTCAGATCGTTCACAAGCCATATTGCACTGCACTACTATAGAAATTCTTAAATTATCGAATGTCAAACGTCGGCGTCGATCACTTAAACAGTTTTTGAAACTGCGAGAAGCTTCTTTGAACGTCACAGGACGTTAACGGTGCATTTGTCAAGCATACTGTGCTATTGTGTGATGATTTTGTATTCGTCATCATGTGAAGAAGTTTAATTTTAGGAGGAGTTGTATTTTAGTTCAACTGTTGGGGAGCCGAACTTGAAGTAGTTGCAACCGCACGTATGGTACCCGGTAGCCTTCGTCCCAAAATGTTTAAAAATATTTACTTCGTAATTTCGACTGTTTCTTTAAATATTATATATTTATGTTTGCCTCGGCTTCGTCAGTATTATTTTTAGAGACATGAATTTCTTAACAGGGCGTGATGCGGCTGAAGAATGTAGGCTTACACACATTATAATTTTTAATTCACTCCTTTTTATTTATTCTTTACACGATTTTAATAACACTTCACTGATATAGAGAGCTGTGAGATTCTTTTGTTAATTACTTGCACTTTTTAACACGTAAACTATTTTCGTCTCACACGAATACGTATTAAATTTCTCGAGGACGCATCTCGTGTCCGGTTAGGAACACTGTCTGCAACCAACGCGTCCAGTTGTGAGCGCTGTCTACAAGCAACTGACTTGATTTCTACCGCCTAAATTTGTAAATTTCTGTATTTCAATTTCTGATAGGCTAATCCTACTCCAATAGAATATCTTGATTTAACTAAAGCTTTTTCTGGTTGTCGATTGGCTATTTATAAACTGTCACAAAAATTACATCTTGCTTCCAAGAATCACAAGTAGTATTGTTAAACTTTCAAATTCAGTATTACCTCAAGGTTACCTCATTGTTAGCAACTTTTAACCTATTATTCTCACAGCTCCTGCATTATTAAATTACGTAATACATTCACATAACATTATTGAATATTTATACAATAATATAAACATATACAATGACTGTAATATACACTTTTTATATATTGTTACATACACATAGTTTTAAGGCGGGCTGTTATTATATTTTATATTACATAATTAGACTGAAATTATTTAATGTTAAAAATACTGCCTCACATGCTACTAGCCTTATCTTTTTGTAGAATTTTCCCCCATTTATTCTTTATCCTCTCTGGGAAGGTTTTGGAGGCCCTTTATTGCTTTTTTGTGACACGCCTTCTATTAATGTTATACCCTTGATTATTTGCAACTTCTTGTTCCACAGTTTTTGGGCTCACTGCTCTTAGTTATTTACCTGTAGGTCCACCTATGCTTGCTGTCGAGTCCCCACCTGTGTTTCGTACCGCGCACAAGCCCCTATCTTTAGTTATGTATATTACATAGGAATATCTAGTTCCATTGAAACATAATTACAGCTGGCATTAAGGGGACAAGGTAGTCTGAACACATGGAAATTACACCCTAAGCGTGTTAAATTACCACTGCTCTTAAAGTTGTAAATGGTTTTTCTTGAAATTTTTAAACATTGCTCTATAAATTATGATAATTATTTCAAGTGGTTGTTTGCAATGATAGCTTATGTAGTTCAGCCCATAAAAGTATTTCATTTAGCAAAAAAATAATAAAATGGACTCTTAAAACATGTGAATTCATGTACCTTTTTCTCTGATACTACTTGCAATACAGAATCATACTTTTGCATGCTTGTTCTTAGTATAATCAGCTACCTTCTGAGGCTCAATTATTTAGTTATGTATATCAGTTCACTAGAAATTGAAAAGAAATTAATTGAAAAGTAAAAATGTGGAAAATTTGCAACGTGTTTGCTTTTTAAATATCACTAATATACATTATAAAACTATGATTGTGGTTTAGAAAGTTTAACTATGTGTTGTATAAATGTGTTGAAAATTTCAGCTCTCCACATTTCATACTTTCTGAGAAAAGGGCGCATAAGTATCCATAAATGTTGTTTTGAGAAAACTGAATTTAAAGTTTGAACATTAAAATTCTGACACACTTCAGTACATTCCAGGATCATAATCATCTGCACCTTCATTCCTGGATTGCTGCAGCTTTTTGATTGCCTTCTCTTGGTCCTGGCCTCTCTTGTTAATCGCTGAACTGCTCGCTGGACATGGTATAGTCGTTCGTTGTCGAAAGATACAAAGATGTTCTAAAAAGGAGCTTTGCATGACCGCTTTAAAGAAATGCAGACTAGCGTTTAAATGGTATTTAAATGTCTTAAAAACCTCTTAACCCCCCAAAAGTGTATATTTTCTGAAGCTGGAAATAATAGAGATTTTATTAGTGCTCAAAAATGTGATTTTGGACTATTTCAAAGTACCTTGTCCCCTTAAATGAACAATTTCTTTGTATTTTAATATTTTTGGTGCTTAAAAAGCATTAGGTTTTCGACGTAGTTATTCGAACAAACCTCAATGGTTGTCATATCGTCCATTTTGTGCAGTTTTTCCATGATTACTTATCCGTTTAGTTCTGCGTCACTGCCTTCGTGATCCTAATGTGCTATCAACATCATGAAGGCAACGATTGTGTGATGTTCATTTTTGCAAGTGCTTGCGAGTTATTATAAAATGAAAATAAAGAAAAAGAGCCAGATTATGAGTGGCAGAGTGTGCTGAATGGTGGTAAAGTGAATTATTATTATTATTATTATTATTATTATTATTATTATTATTAATGGTTTGTGTTGGAGTTTCGTCGTCATCCTCTGCTCCCTCGACTACTTCTTGTTCTTCTCCTTCAGACACAGATATGAAGGGTAGCATTACTTTATTAACAGATATGCAATCCTAGCATCATCAAAAAGTTATCATAACGCTTTAAATATTTCCTAAAAGAATTTATATGAGTGGTGTTATAAGGGTTGGGGAGATTGACGTTATGACCCATGAAAATCGACTAAAATACTGACCAAAACAAATACTAAAATTTGTTTTTGATTATCACAGGCATATGACTAGTTTTTTAGTGTATGTAGACATGTTATGCTTTAGTATCATTACAAAAAATATTTGTTGCATTCAACAATTTCCTAGTAAATATTTTTTAATTTCCAGAATGTTAAAAATATTTAGCTTCAGCATTTCATACAGGTACACTTTACTGGTTACCCATTGCACTAATTATAACCACTTATTGTGCACAGACTTAGGATATTATTCAAGCAATATCTTTGAAATACCTTCACTTTGTGAGAGTTAACCTAGAATTAATTGTTTCTTTGAAAATGTTACTGTTGTTTTAAGTTAAAAAACCACGTGAAATCATTAATTTACACAATTTCATGAAAATATTGTATGGCTATAATTAGAATTGTATCTGAAAAGAGACCCTGAAAATTTTAAACCTATAGCTTTATTAACTTTTTAAATACGTGTACCAATGCACTAAAGATGTATGTTACGAGGAAAACAAAACCAAAACTGTTCACATGTTCTAGCCTAAAATTTCCACCCTTAATATTACAACTACAATTATATCTGTAGCTCCTTCCGCTTATTTTGTTTCCTTTGTTGCATTTAGAATTGCAACTTCTACAACCTTTTAGGATAACTGCATTAAATATTTCAAATTTGGCAGGTGCTGGAGGGAGATTCATGACTGCACAGAATGTACGTGCTCCCAGTTCACCCTTCCCAATACAGCATGGCATAAATATACAATTTGGAAGATTTTGGAATTTACTCTGGATGCCATTGTAGATGTCATATTTTAAAAAATTACACACTAACCTAATCCTGGTATTTAGATCCCTCCTGTTACTCATTTCTTTACTTATATCCAAACTATTTACAGATTTACACATAGGGCAAGCAACACCTTGAGGCAGTATTTTTAACACTTAAATAATTTCAGTCTAATTATATAATATGTTAATTCAATAACAGCCCGCCTTGAAGCAATATGTGTATGTAATAATTTGTAAAATGTATGTAACAGTCATTGCATATGGTTGTATTATTTTATCCATGTGTAATGATGTTATGCAAATATATTACGTAATTTAATAATGTAGGAGCTGCGAGAATAATCGGTTAAAAGTTGCTAACAATGAAGTAACCTTGAGGCAATAATGAATTTGAAAGTTTAACAATACTACTTGTGATTCTTGGAAGCAATAATGTAATTTTAGTGACAGTTTATAGAAAAATAGGGAATCAACAACCAGAAAACGCTTTAGTTACATGAAGGTATTCTATTGGATTAGGAATAGCCAATCTGAGACTTGAAATACAGAAATTTACAAGTTTAGGCGGTTGAAATCAATTCAGTTGCCTGCAAACAGTGTTCCTAACCGGACGCGAGACACATCCTCTAGAGATTTAATACGTATTCGTGTGAGACGAAAAATAAGTTTATGTGTTAAAAAGTACAAGTAGTTAATAAAAGAATCTCACAGCTCTACATCAGTGAAGCGTTATTTAAATCGTATCAAGTATTAATAAAAGGAGTGAAGTAAAATTATAATCTGTGTAAGCCTATATTCTTAAGTCGCACCACAACCCTGCCAAGACATCCATGTCTCTAAAATAAATACTGACGCAGCCGAGGCAAACATAAATACATAATATTTAAAGAAACAGTCAAAATTACAAAGTTAATACTTTTAAACTTAGGGCGAAGGCTACCGGAAAACGGGTACTATACGTGCGGTTGTAACCAACTTCAAGTTCGGCTCCCCAACATAAGAACTATAATACATCTCCTACTTCAACCTTTGGTTTTAAAGTTTGAAAGTACAGATAAATCAATTACAATATTATTACATGACACTTTGTGGTAGGAATGTTACTATTTTCTATATGTCACTGGATAAATAAGACAAGTTTCTCTTGGATGCACTTTGAGTTGTGGAGCTGTCATTTTTTGAAGGTTAGGACCATCACGTGGCGTGTAACTACATAACTGAAGTTATTTTTGCCATTATTATTCTGCTGTTACCTCTGAATTTGTGTTTTTTGAAAGCCTTTATTCTTCACATTGCTTCATTTGGCTAATAACACTTACAAAATTCACATACTTAGCACAAGAAGGAAAGGGAATTTAAACACTTCACAATGTTTTGAAGCTCTTGTTGGCGCTATAAACAGACTGGCTTCCTTTGTTCAGGCTAACAATGCTGCAGAGTCAAGCAGGGTAGCCAAAAGTGAAATGCCAAGGATGTATGCAACGCCATCTGAAAGAGGGAAAGTCATGTTTGTTGGGTGACAGTTGGAGAAGACGTGGCAGATTAAACGTGCAGGCATTTGAATCACGTGCTCTCCCGCACTTAATATCACCACAGCATACACCGCACGGATCATTTAAGTTGAGACTGTACAATATCTCAAAAACTAAGCGTTGTAGAAAGAAATGTCTAATAAAATTTGCTTGATATTATGGGGGAAAGTAAATGCCATTATTCGCGTTTTGTTTGCAGGACGTTATGATGATTATTTTAGGGTCTATTTAATTTTTTTTAAATGGGAACCTATATTTTGTATGTTGTTTTCTCATTAGGAAATGGTTTATAAAAATCTGTTTATTTTGTGATGTGGATTAAGGAAACAAAATAAAAAATGTTGGTTCCCAATTACGAAACGTAACTTGATCCTCAAATGACCATCCATTGCGCTCTTCGTACACAGTCATTCATATTTTCGTTGTTATTTACGTTGGTGTAAGAACAATTGCAAAGTGCTTAATAAAATGTTGTTTAATTTTTTATGAGGAGTGAGAAAACAACATAAAGAAGGTAGGTTCCCATTAAAAGAAAAACCTAATTGACCCTAAAATGGCCATCACAACGTCCTCCAAACAAAATACGACTAATGACATTTACTTTCCCCCATAATTTCAAGCAACTTTTATTCAAGACATTTCTTTCTACAGCGCTTATCTTTGGAGATATTGTAAATGGTCCACCCTGTGTAATGTGTGTACCAAATTGTTCAGGAATCTATACAGTTTACTTTGAAGCAAAGAAAAAACCGCACTTTTTGGCCTTCATAACGTCCACCTCCCCTTAATTTGCGACAATGATTGATTAGGGATATGAAAGGGGATATACCATACATATGTAAGAATTGTACGTGGTAATAATATAATTCACCAAGGAATATGTTAAAAAAATCCACATCCAAGAATTGTACAAACAGATTGTAGGAAACGGGCGAGCTAGCAAATTCCAGGTAAAAGATAGTTCTAAGTAGAGCCCACCTTTCACCAAGCTAGTGAACAGGGAGCCAAAAGCGGTAAGGAGAAATAGAAAGAGACAGATAGAGAAAAGAAAGAGACGGAGATATTGAACCCACTCCTCAAAGCGTCATGGTGACACGTAAGCGCAAAACTTTGGAGTAGAATATTCTCATACATGTTAAGGTAACGCGGTCTGAGGACCAGTTAGAAACGTCGTTACATTTTGAAGCGCAGAGATAAGCTTCACTGGGCTCAGGTGTATAAAGGCGAACAAAGCCCCAGATTTTCACTATCTTCTAGAATTTCGTCGACACAAAGTATTAAGCTCTTGACGACAGATGCACGTGTGTGCATATGGGGTGGGAACACGTGTGCAGTTAGTTTAGGCTCCTGGTTTATTCAAATAGTGGGATTGGTATAATGGGAAAAGCTAGCCACCCATAAATATTTAAATTGATAATAAACCACATTTACTAAGGGAAATGTAGTATATTTTTATTTTTCCTCACTCACGATAACCCTGAGAACCAAGAATTAGCTGTATAGGGAAAGATTAGGAATGGAAAACACAGCAGCCGACGAGCATCCATAGCCGAGGACAAGAAAACTGCATCAGATAGCACCAATCAGAGGAACGACGCTTTCCAGATGCTACTAATCACCGATTTCTCGCTACAAATACACTGTTGTATTCAGTCCGATATTATCCTAATTATCATAACTATCCGTTCGCTTTTGCGTTCAGTATTTGTTTATACCACCATCACAAAGATCATACATGTGTTGCACAGTTCTTTGTTGCGGCACAAAATTCTGTGTATGTTGTACTCGCGACGTCAAATACAAATGATTACTAGAGCTGTGTTCATTGTCACTATATGGCAACGCTGTTGCCGCAAGACCAGTACTGTATTGTTTACGCAAATTCATAATGGAGGCTGAAGGCTTCTATATATTTTTAACTCCAAACTACGATCTAAATGTAATAAATACCGGCGAGAAAACCTGTCTCCTAAGTTTTGGACAGCTGATTTGGAAAGGGGTTTGAGGAGAATAGGAATGGGGTCAGTATGGCTAAGAGCTGAAACAAATGACAAAAACATATGGAAAGGTGCTAAAAGAAGACTAAGAGACATAAACCAACAGGAAATAGAACCGGATTGTAAAATTAAACCTTCTCCAAGTCTAGCAAATGAAATAAAATTAAATTGGGATAAAGAGGCATATTTACTTAACTTAGGAAGAAAGGAAAGATCAGGAATGGCATGGTTTAGACTGGGGGGCTGGAGGGCACAGAAAATGGCTGACGATTCTGGCAGGAGAATCTGCCCATTCTGTGATTTTGATGAGGACTGGCTACATATTTTGGCGGAATGTTCACAGTGGGAGAACCAGTGAACGATTAAACTGAAAGAAAAATTCTTAAGTCCCTCAAGAAAGAGATTGACATGTTGGGAACAACTGGCTGACCAAAGGAACTGGCAAAACATGGACAATTTTTTGGCTAACTGCGCGAAGCTAGGTCAAATTTGTTCAGTTAGACAAAGCTAATTTATCTCTATTTCCGTTTTTCTTGTTCCTTTTTGTTGTATTTTCTTTTCTGTTGTTTACTTTGTCACCCTATTGTATCTTAAATATGCATGTACGGTCAATGACCCATGCACTAAATACTTCTGAAATAACTTCAATAAGTTGAAACCAATAAATATACCTTATCTAAAGATATATTTTTACTTTCTCTACTATGTACCTACTATGTAGAGAAGGTATTGCATTCCACCCAAAAATCGATTTCGAGATTTCACCGAAATACATGTTTTTAGATCCCTGAAGCCAAAACAAGCATTTTAAGAAAAAAGCCCGTGCGCGCGCTAGCGTGTAGATATGTGTCTGTGAATAGCACGACTCAAAAATACCAATCTTGGCATTTAAGTGCAGTATCCTCCAGAGAGCTACACGAAGATTTTCAAGAAAATTTCCCCACCCCAACTATCCCTTTAAATGGACATTTTTTAATTTTGTTTATTTTCTGAAAAATGGCTCTAACTAATTTGGATTTGAATACTATGTAGTATTTAAAATATTTATTTCAGAAATAAAAGTCTTGCAATTTCTCGGAATAGTATGTTAACCTTTTTTCATCCGTAAGGAATTTTGTGTAATTATCTATAATTTGGTAAACGTTAAGACATAGAAAATAAACATACTACACAAAAATATAAATCTCTTTAAAACATAAAGTTTATTTGAAACAACTCTTTTGTGGCATTAGTCATTTCCGAGACATCCGTTGTTATTTGTGTGAATGCTTCAATGCTTTGTCATTTCCATAAACGCTGTTGCTGTTCACTTGTTTCTCGCTATTTCATAGAAAGAATGTGGAATATAAAGACCAGAATAAACCACTCGTTTTTAAACATCTGACTAGAGGTATGTTTTCTTATATCTTCTTTGTGCCTACAAAGAAATGTGTAATTAAACCATTTCTGCAAAGGTTTATCTCGATTAACATGAAACAGATATAAATATAACCTAGTATAAATATAAAATAAGTAGTAGTAGTAGTAGTAGTAGTAGTAGTAGTAGTAGTAGTAGTAGTAGTAGTAGTAGTAGTATTTATTAGTACTTAGTATTATATTAATTACATAACACAGTCGCATGGGTCATAAGACCGTACATGCTCTCTAGAAAAATACCTGGTCTGTAAACGTGACTTGCAGAATCGACCAGAAAACTATTTTTATAATCACCACACTATATTTGTCGCGTACCTCACTAATTTGTAATTAATTAACTACAGAGGAGGGCAACTCGCTGCGAGAGGGATCGTTATTCAAACAAAGGAAACTTTAATTTAAGAGGCACCGACAAAGGGACGCAGCTAAAGTTAAATTCACAAATATTCTTACACTAACATAATTCCTGGCTGAAGGGAGAGGCAAGGATTCTATTCTACCATAATTAAAAAGTCAAGGAAATGAACAACTTAGAAGATTTATTATATGTGCTTACCCCATGTGTCTGCCGGGACGAGGACGCCATGTCGTAGAGCAGCTATCCGTTCACCTGAACACCGCGAAGACTAGTAACAGACTGACTTGAAAAAACTCGTTAAGCTTGGCGTCCTAACGCCATCCCCCACCAATGAGACTGTTTCCCCTCAAACGCCCCTCCTCGGATAAACTGCCAACCTTCAACTTGGGTAACCAGAGGACGCAGCTATTACTATAATCTGTGCACATGCCACATCTCCCCCTGGCTACCCAAGTCGACGTCCCCGTCGACAGAAAGAACATAAGTACAAAATACAGGAAAAACAAAAGAAAGACATACCAAAAAAAATGACATAGAAATGTGTGATGTAAAATAAAAGAACAATACATATGTGTGGTTGCACCCAGCCGACGACACAATGGTGCTGGGTGATGACGAGAAGCGAGGGACATAAGTGCTGTCGACGTAATATTGTTAATGCACTAGCTTTAGCATCCCGCACACGCACACACCACGCTGCCTTAGTTCACAGGCACACTACACTGCGCAAAAGGGTGATGAACTGCCGTAACTGTTTGTGGGTGGGTTTAGACAGTGCCCACAACGACGATTTGTCCTGGTGTAGAATTAGCACCGCAGGTCTCTGGTGATGACAACAGGGTGGGCAGTCGCTGGCTTGGACTGCCCCCCGACATGGTGGCTCCTTATGCCACGGCAGTGTAGTGGCTGCCCGACAGCTTCCCTGTGGTGTTTCTTGACTTCTGGTGTGCTCTGGGGATGCTGGTGCATCTTCTCGCTCTCTGCCCAGTAGAATACTAAAACAAAACCACCACACAATAAACAGGATGCTCCCACAAAGAATCACACATAAAAGAAGGGTATGTCCTTTACAATTAAAGATTTTAAAGTATGAAAAGTGTACACTAACAGAATTTTTATGACATGGGGTAAATAAAGAGAAAAGAAAATTAGAACAAATTGGCATAAGACAGAAATTTTACAGAGTTGCCATCCAAAGTGTAACTTACAATGCTTCATAATCCAAATAACAGTAAAACAGACTCAAAATACATAAACATGACAGAAATGAAACACAACCTTATCTTGGGATCCCAATATTACAACTCAATAACCAGCTGGTATCACTAACAAAAGAAAGTAAGTGCACTTACAAGACAATCACACATGACAATGAAATGAACTCATTCACACTGACCATGGCCCCAAATTACACACAACACTGACTTAACTATCTACTCAAACTAGTGTATACATCACTACAAGCTACATCCACAATACATTTCTAAGCTACGCCACGTGACATGCTTTCAACTACTAGTGTCCTACTCTTGTCACCAATATAACTTCTTATCCACATCACTATCTTTCTCATCGCAGTTTAACCATCATCTTTCATAATCATCATCATCATTAGCAGTAATAGTGCAATCTCGATCATTACTTCAATCATCATCATCTATCAATTTTCTCTCCAAAACAAAACATCTGCACTTACGTGTCTCATTTAACATGCTGTAAATTCAAAACATCTGACATAGGCATAACCTTCAAGAAATCACATTAATTCAGGAATTACACAAATAACATGACACTATAATGTTGCATCTACATCCTCCAAATCAAGAAATAAGCTGGAAAACAGGTGGTATTAAAATTTGCTATCTAAGATGGTAATAAACTTGTTGCATAAACAGAGAAAAAAATTATTTTCATTACATTCACTTCCATCTATATAATCTCTCGTGTGAATTCATCACACACGCTATACTGGGCACGTTACAGCAACACCAATAAGCAAAATCTCTGAAAACAGACAACTGTCGGGGTTACACTGTGGCACTTCCACCGAAGCTGACATCATCTCATCTCTTCTCATCTCTCCTCATCAACACCGTCGGGGTTACTCTTACGCACATCCACCGAGGCAAATCTCAACTCTTATTTCTCACATAACCTCACACTACGCCATCGGGGTTACACTTTGGCACTCCCACCGAGGCAAATCTCACCTATATCACATAACCTCACACTACGCCATCGGGGTTACACTTTGGCACTCCCACCGAGGCAAATCTCACCTATATCACATAACCTCAAATACACACATACATACAAACACTATTCATGCAACAAATTTTCTGCAAATAAAGATCACAGCATCATTATGGAACCCAAAATCAAATCATATCAAATCAAATCGAATGCAACAAAACAACATCACATCATTATTCAAAACAATATTGTCACATAACATTCCTGAAAATGAAAGCTCAATTAAGCACATTGTACACCTAAAACACATTCCTGCAGCATAACACAACAACAAAACAAATGATTTGCAGTTACCAAAACATAATTCAAAATTTAGATTACACCCACAATAATAATACACTTGTAATTTGGCAGAGACATCCATAGCACAGTATTCCTGAAAAACAAAGCTTAATTAAGCATCAGTCACTGAAACAATAAATTTAGCATACCTGTGTGAGTCGTAAAACTGTTTCATTCATCCAAACTTTAGCACTCACAATGATTACATACTTACAGGTGATGTTTTTCTTTTCTCTTACTCGTTTACCACAAAATTCCCGTGCAAATTGTCCAAAATCTGGTAACACACGTACAGCTGGTTCATCAACATCCACATCGTACTGGTCCATATCAGAAGCACATCAAACCTAATTAGGTGTAGATACTGGCAAGGTTGGTAGCCCCTGAAACTTTTACTTACATGAGTAACTGCGAAAGATTTTCCCTTAAAAATATGCATTGCGGAATTAAACCAAACTTGGCAACGGTAAAGCAAAATTATCATCATTCTCAGAGCGGCCAATAGCAGTAGTAGCCAACATTGCAACATTCTAAAGTAACTTATACGCTGACAACTCGCTGGGATCCTTCACGTGAGAGGGGTCAATGACCGGCGGTAGACAGCTGATAACTGAGCAACAGTCGTACCAACACTGGACAGATTCCACCACACTGTGCTCGCGAACTGGAGCAATTACTATATCAACTTTCTGTGCAGGACGTCGCTTATGCATGATTGCAGCCCAAAAGATAACGCAACCAATAAACAAACCGTAGGACCAAGCAATACAGATTACACCAAACTAAACACTTATAGCATCACATGAATGTAAGTAGCAAGAGTAGAACATAGCCAAATAAAACAGTTGCAGAAAGAACGCAATTAAGCGCCCGCGGCGAAATATCAGAAAATTATACTAACACACGGCTACACAAGCCACTTGGACACAATACCAAGATTTTTAAGCAGAATGAACACATGGAAGAAAACAAAATGATAGCTGCAGTGAGAAACCTCGAACTGGAACTTAAAAAAACTACGTCACACTTACTGTGACCACCGCGAAGATTCTCAAAAGGAGCAGAATACAAACTTGTAATTTATACGAGCACACAAAACTTCTCTTTTTTTTCTCTTAAATCAAATGTATATAATCTGATATGCACACGGAAATAAACGCGCCAAAACACGTGCTGAAGAAGACTGGTTTCACAAGCTAAAAATTATTGCTGAAATGCAGGACCACGCGGGAATTACACAACACACGTGCGTACATAAAAGTTACACGAAGAATGACCCAGAAAAGTGCAGTAAATAGCTAGAAATCACAATCACTGGAATATTAAGTTATACACTTCCAAACCACGGCTAATAAGCACAGAAAACAAGATTTGCAAACGGATAACCAACACGTGACGAGCACATTTTGAAACAACTATCTCGCTCGTTTCTTCTCAAATTTCACAAAAACATTTTTTTTGAAAATAACCAGCACAAAGAACGGAACACAGTGATATAATTTAAAGGAAATGAAGCCAAAACAAGGGGAAAATGGAGTAGAAGTTTTAGCGTCACCCGGCAGACAATGGGAAAATATGCAAAAATGAACTCAAAATTGAAATTTAGAAACCAAACTTCCAGAAATGATGGAAACAAAATTTAGAAGAAGAGAATCACAAATAAAAGTATAAAAATCCTTACCCTTCAGCCAGAAAGAACTTAACATTTTTCACGACCACGTGGAAGAGAAACCGTTACATTTGGAGGGAAAAAAAAATTTGCACTTAAAATCTCAAAACAAATCAAACTAATTTCTCGGCACCTCCGCCAATTACCCGGCGACAACTCCACCAATTTGTCGCGTACCTCACTAATTTGTAATTAATTAACTACAGAGGAGGGCAACTCGCTGCGAGAGGGATCGTTATTCAAACAAAGGAAACTTTAATTTAAGAGGCACCGACAAAGGGACGCAGCTAAAGTTAAATTCACAAATATTCTTACACTAACATAATTCCTGGCTGAAGGGAGAGGCAAGGATTCTATTCTACCATAATTAAAAAGTCAAGGAAATGAACAACTTAGAAGATTTATTATATGTGCTTACCCCATGTGTCTGCCGGGACGAGGACGCCATGTCGTAGAGCAGCTATCCGTTCACCTGAACACCGCGAAGACTAGTAACAGACTGACTTGAAAAAACTCGTTAAGCTTGGCGTCCTAACGCCATCCCCCACCAATGAGACTGTTTCCCCTCAAACGCCCCTCCTCGGATAAACTGCCAACCTTCAACTTGGGTAACCAGAGGACGCAGCTATTACTATAATCTGTGCACATGCCACAATATCCATACATATAACATGAAAAATACTCTAAATCACACACACACATGCACGCACACACATTCACGCACATAAGTGCTCAAGCACCACATATATTTAAAGAAAATGTACATAAACACCTTATCTCTTAGTACACGTACTTCCATAGAATAGTTTGTAGAAGCTACATAAAATAAACGATGATGGGTAGATAAAGTCATGTGAATGTAACACATAAGAGGTTTATCATTAAAAGGAAAGAGAAAAACCACGTTTAAATTTGCTTTCTGGAAAAAGTGTATTCTCGAGGCGACTCGCTACCTAAACTGTTGAAAGGGGATACATAAAAAAAAGAAACATAAAAATACATACACACACACACACACAAACGCACGCACACGCGCATACACACACACACACACCAATATTAAGCAAGAATTTTACATAATAATAATTCACCAAGAAATACGTTAGAATATTTAACAACCAAGAGTTTTACAAAAGCAGATTGTAACTTAAATAAGTAAGGGACGGGCGAGCTAGCTAATTCCAGGTAAAAGATAATTCTAGGTAGACCCCACCTTTCCTCAAGCTAATGAGCAAGGACTTGGAAGCAGTATGGAGAAATAGAAAGAGACAGATATAGAAAGGAAAGAGACAGAGATATTGAATCTGCTGCCGGACGCATCACTGGATCTATGGTTAGTAGTTAATACGATTGATTCATTTTCCTGCCCGTTTATTTCCCGTCACCGTTTCCAAATCTGACTCCTGATATTACTTCGACACACACGCGCGCATTGTTGTGCTTCATACTATCGCCCCTATCCGCCGACACATTGTTTAAGAACCACCTTCAAGGAACTACCACGAAGAAGAAGTGTGTCTTCTAAACTCTCCTGTTTCTTTACTTCAAAATTCTCATCTCCCCATTTCACTATCACCTGATTTCTACCTTCTTTCTCATTGGATGCCTGAAACTATCGGTATTTTGAGAACATTGACCCTTTTTCTACACATCTGTTTTTCAGGCGACCTAACGGTACATTAACAAAGCGTATTCTCTTCTCACTCGATTAGAATAAAGGAAAACCACTCGTTTCCGGCCCGCTGCTGGCACCGTCTGTTCAACCCATATTCACCTGCACATGTAAAATTCTCTACCCAGTCTTAATACTATTCCTACTGTTATTGATATTTATTTTAGATATGGTTATAATTTGATTTAACTACTCAGAACGTACTGCTTCATCCCCATTGTGCGTGTTGGGGTTACCTAAATTGATCATTTTCTGGTAACCTTTTGGCCCTCACCCCAACATGTAACAATATTTAATATGACATGTTATATATAATATTATTATTATTATTATTATTGAATGTTTGCATAGATGCAACAAAAGAAAGTTTGCTTAAGTGCAACAGAAGCTTGAGCAGTCGCATGAAACAAATTCTGAAAAACATTTTTTTTCTTCCAAGAGGGTGGTAAACTTTTTAATTCTGTCACTGCTGGCCGATTATTGTCAATTGATTCGAAAGATTTAAGTGAAAGTAAAAGAAATATCACATTTTTTAGTTGTTAATAAGGATAAATTTTTTGGGTATAGGAATTCATTCTGAACTGGTGGCATACTATGAAGAAAAATCTGATGTGTGCATTAGCATGACTACGGTGAAGCAGAAATATCGCACCACTGGAGCGTGGTGCATCAGTTTGAAGCAGTAACAATGGTCGGCAGTTTCGAAGCCGTCTACCTTACCTGCTTCGTTGTTGATTCTGCTGCCGTGATCTCGTAGCTCCTTCTGTTGTCACGTGCGCCAGCTGCTCTAGTGGTAAGCTACGAGATCTTTCTCTCAGAGAATGCGTGGGCGTATTGTTAAAGGATAACACCAATTTAAATTGACTGAGAAATTTAATGCGATCTCGTACTTGAGCTTCTGAAGCGAGTTGCCGACCTTTTGAAGATAAAGAATGAAACTGATTATGAATCTTAGCACTCGAAATTGTAGTAACTTAATTATTATACCTGCTAACTTCTGCAGTATCAAAGTTACGGTTAGAAATAACTGTTTCCGCAATAAAAGGAACTAGAAGCGTAACTTGCTGCGAGTCGCTAAATTGCTTATCGGCGAGACCGCTCGCAATAGCCGCGAAATCTTACTCACACAAGCGCGTCACTAGGTGCTTAAAATGCCACACGATTAGTACGTACCGGTGACGGTACCAGAGAGAATAACTCTCTGATAGTAAGTTACTTTTAGCTCTGTCTGCTTATTATTCCCCTTCCAACTTTACATCTTGCCGGACCAATATCAAACTCCTTTCACGTGTGTATCTTGACTGTTACCAACACAGCTTTCTCAGGATTTCTTTTGGTTTTCTAATTTACAGAATTGGTCTACGTGAATGCAAACGTACTTAGCTTATAACCTAACTGAATTCACAGAATCTTTATTTGCTAATGTGTTCTCTCCTCGGCTGATACTAATGACTTTCGCTAATCTGACTTCCTAATTACCTTCTTCTTTCCGGACAAACATTTCAACTTAAGCTTATTACACTAAGTATTGATTTAATATACGGAAATTATTTATTGCAATGATTTCTCTACTTTACTATCATTTGTTCATTTAATTATTTATATATTCTCGTAAATAATTGCGGTTTCAGTGGGTATACAAATTATTCTCACGAAAGTTTATTTTCTATCTACTTCATTTTAATCGAAATAAATCTTTCCGGAAATAGCTGCGTTACACATTTCGTTATAGCTGCAAAGGGAATAGCGATAATCAAATGTTTTAGAATTGGACGCTATATACTGGCCTTAAAATTCCATACTCTTTCAGTGACATTGCGAGAAACAGCTGTACATGGACAGGACTTAAAAGAATGACAAGGTCTTTAACAATTCGAGCCAGTAATAACTGATATTTCGGAAATGGCTGATGCCACAAAAAAGTTATTTGAAATAAATTGTGTGCTTTAAAGATATCTGTATTTTTTGTGTAGTACGTTTTCGTCTATCACTTAACGTTTACCAGTTATACAAGTTTATATAAATTTTCTTCCGAATGAATAGGACTTTCAAAGTTATTCCCAGAAAATTCAAGCTGTACATTTTATTTGTCATACAAATATCTTTAATATCTATATGCCATTTGAACCAAAATCATTAGTCATTTTTTAGAAAATAAAACATTTCAAAACATCTTCCATTAAAAGGGTAGTTTGGGGAGAAAGAATTTTCTTGAAAAATCTTTGTGTCGCATATTTAAAAGGTATTGAACTTAGATATTAAATTTGGTATTTATCCGACATTTCGTTTCTGAGTTATGATGTTCACACAAACACACACAGACACAGAAACGCACAGATACACACAGACACACACACACGGATCTTATCCTAGAATGTTTTTTTGGGCTTAGAGGTCCTCAAAACATATTTTCGGTGAAATTTCAACATCGAAATAATTAGTGGAATACAATAATTTTCCTGCTTACTATACGTAGTAGAAAAAGTAAAAATATATATGTAGATTCTCTGCAGTGTACTTGGGATCCTACCTTTAGCGTAGATGCTGAAAAACATTTCGCTAAGTACAATTAATTGTAACGACAGGAGAGCAGGTATGACAGAGAAAAACGCTGAGGTATGCTCTATAATTTAATTCAATAGTGATACTGATTACGCTATTATGAACTTACGCTATTTGAGTTAGGTTTCTGTATTTTCTATTTATTGTCCTCATTTTGCATTACAATTTCACTTCTTTGTGTTATGCTTTATCCTGTATCAATTCTATTTTTCTCTGTGTTGCTTTCACCAACATTAACTTACAAAGTGCGCAATCTAAGTAATACATTTTTATTACTTTCTCTACTACGTATAGTAAGTAGGGGAAGTATTGCATTCCACTCAAAACTTTGATATCGAGATTTCACCGGAAATACATGTTTTGAGGCCTCCCGAATAAAAAACAGCATTTTTAGATAAAGGTCTGTGTGCGTGTCTGTGAACAGCATGACTCAAAAACGAAAAGTTGGATAATACCAAACTTGGTATTTAGGTTCAGTATCTCTCAAACATGCGACACGAAGATTTTAAAGAAAATCCCCATCCCAGACTACCCTTTACATGGAACATTTTTAAAAAATTTTGATGTACTGAAAACTGTCTAACGATTTTGATTAAAATATTATATATTTAAGATAATTTAATGACAAATAAATGTATATCTTGATTTTTCTGGGAATGTCCCCAAAAGTCCTCTCTCTTTCTGAATGACTTTTCCATGACTGGTAAACCGTAAGAGATAGACATCATTTTTCTATACAAAAAATGTAGATAACTTTAAAACACACCATTTATGTCATACATTTTTTTTGTCGAGTGAACCATTTACGAGATATTCCTTATAATTTGTATGAATTTTCCAATACTTATACTTTTTCTCAAAATTGGAATTCGTTATTGGTTTTTAATGTCCTGGACATGCAAAGAGAATCAAATGCTGCACATTGTAACCAGCTCTTAAAAGATTTGACAATCGCTTAAAGCCTACCATATTCCCCTTGCACTTGAAGTTCCTGTAAACCTTATCTCCATTAATCTGAAGTATATGGAGAATAAACGTTTGTAAAAATGGTTTGTATAAGAGTAAAAAAAAATCATATGAGTACAACACATCAGATTTTTTAAATATTATTCATTTACAAATGTGATTTAAATTTTATATTAACGTTATGTCAAAAACATTACCGGTTTATCAGTTATATGGCTATAAAATGCTAAATTAAAAATGTATGAACGCTACACAATGCTAAATGTAAAAACCAGAATGCTAAATTTATAAGTGCTAAAAATCACCACCCGTATTTACAGCATTAATTTAAATATTTTGAAATCCTGTTATTTCTGCCCTTAAAATTACGAAAGTTATCTGCACTTTGGTATCATATGTGTTAACGCAGACTTATTCTTCTCTTCTGGTAGCAATATAGAAACTGTGGTGATCTGTGAGGATTAGGCATGAACAAAACACGCACAGAGGTGTGGCGGAGCCCTGGTACCTGCCGCAAAGTTAGAGAGAAATTGGCGGGAAAACTACACCACTCAACGTAAAACAGTGAAAACCGCCGTTTAAAATAATGAACTACAGTCTAAATTTTGCTTTCTACAGCTTAACTATAAACACGGAGCACTTAGCTCAAACTGTAAAGCAAACTTCGGCTCTAAGAACAGTCATTATTTTATGGAGGGGGGCAAAATTGCCTATCAAGCAAGCATATCTGTCCCCAATCCATCCTACCCCCGTATCCTTGGTCTTCTATTGCTTCACCGCATGTTTTGTTCACATTTGTAATTTCGTTTTCTGTTTACAACGTGGGTGCACTATTACGCATACAGAGCACCAAAAAAATCTTCAGCGCATTTTGTATCGTTTTCTGGGGTCTTTTGAGGCGTGTCCTTCACCTTACCTATCGCAGAACGTACTGGCTCGATAACACAGCAACAAGGGGAGGTTGGTGCCTTTGCTTTTTCTGGTGTTACTGAAACCAAAACATGTTTATTGTCTTAGAACCAGTCATGCCGTATACTAGCGAACTTACTCGTGGACGTATCGTGGGTATGTGGGAGGCTGGTCGCACTGTTACAGCAATTGCAACGGCAATGCATAACAGTGCTTTTATAGTAAATTACTGGATAAAAATATTCCAGGAAAGTCGGGAGGAACGGTCTACATACTCGTCAAAAAGTGGACACTCACCATAAATGATATTCGTTTACTAAACGCAAAATACTCTTTTGTTATAATTGACTAATCATGTTTAGAAACTAGAGATAAATGTGTATATGTATATGGTTTACCGAATATGACATACATATTATGGTAATAAAATTGGGTTATATTTTTGTCTATAATCCTGTTGTATTCCTATGATCATCAGTATGTTAGTAAAGGTATATTAACCAATCATAGTTTGAATTAGAAGGAAAGCACGCTACTTTATTTATTTATTATTTAGTTATGATTGCCCAACAAGCATTTGTACCACTGTGAGGATGCAGTTCTGTTTATTTTTTGTTATAAAATGCTGCCTTGCTATGTATTTAATGAATATCATTCAAGCTGTAATTTGTGCCCCCTGAAAATCTTCTCACACTACACATTCTACATTTCGCTAATCTGGGCGCTCATCAAGCTTTTAACACTTTCAAAGGCGTGTCCTACACTAGCCGATAAGGTATGAGCTACCTATCACGATAAGAGGCCTGTATGACAAACTAAATGCACTCACTCTACCTCTTTCTCTTTTAGCCAATACGATCAAGAGCGTAAACATATATTTCGTTTCCACGCCATTTTGTAACCTTTGTTGTGGTTATTGGTGTAACTATTTAGCAGAAGGACTGGCGCATTCTTGCACCGTGGCCTAAAGCAACCAATCAAATCGCCATGGCTTCGCAAGGCCACGTACAACGATAAATAATGTGACATAGGCGCGAGGTGCAGTGAGATTTTCTTTGGCGCTCTTTGTACATGTCAATTGATTGAGACTTCAGAAGAAATTTGTCATATATCCCACGGAAGAAGAAATATTTTCGACTTCTCCCAAAAATATTATTCTGTAAACTGTGTTTCAGGGGCGCCTTAAATTGCGCCTTAACATAAAATCAGGTAAAAATATACAGTGCTGCGTTCTGTATCGATCAGATTCTGATTCTATCTATTAATCTATCTGTATCTATCCTGGAGATACATACAGCTTTTTAGGCTGGGTACCCAGAAAAGCTTTTGCCATTACATTTTTATCCATATTTCTTTTGCTGTTTAAAACATAAGAACAAATCTGATGTGTTGCGTTCATATGGCTTTCTCCATCCTCTATCGCTTATTAGTGGGTATACAAATTAATCTTATGAAAATTTATTTTCCATCTACTTTATTTTAATTGAGGCAAAGCTTTGCGAATATAGCTGCATTGCACATTTCGTTACAGATACAAAGGGAATAGCGATAGTCAAATGTTTTAGAACCGGACGCTACACGCTGGCCTTAAAATTCCACACTCTTTCAGCGACATTGCGGGAAACAGCTGAAAATCGACAGGACTTAAAAAAAGTCGAAGTATTGAACAATTCCAACCATTAATAACGGATATATAGGAAATGCCTGATGTCACAAAAAAGGCTATTTGAAATAAAATACGTGTTTTAAAGAGATCTAGATTTTTTGTATAGTACGTTTTCGTGCATCGCTTAACGTTTACCAGTTATACAAGATTGTACAAAATTCCTTACGAATGGACAGGACTTCATAGGCTATTCCCATAAAATTCAAGATATATATTTTATATTTCATGTAAACATCTTTAAAATATGGTTTTTAATAAATCTCATTAAAACCATTTTTAGAATATAAAAAAGTTAAAAAAATATCAATATAAAGGATAGTTTGGGGTTGGGGGATTTGCAAAAAAATATTCGTGTTG
The DNA here is from genome assembly GCA_030765065.1 of Deroplatys truncata. NCBI lineage: Eukaryota > Metazoa > Arthropoda > Insecta > Mantodea > Mantidae > Deroplatys > Deroplatys truncata. Next base: position 44,113,111 of record CM060990.1, read on the forward strand.
CATATTTGTAAGGCACTGAACCTAAATATCAAGTTTAGTATTTATCCGACTTTTGGTTTTTGAGTTTATGCTGTTTGCACACACACAAGCATACATATCTATTTCTAAAAATGTTTTTTTTTATTCGGGTGTCCTTAAATAATGCATTTCCGGTGAAAACTTGGTACCAAATTTTTGGGTGGAGTGCAATACCTTCTCTACCTGATTTGTACGTGGCAGAGAAAGTAAAAATTAGAAAAAGTCACATAGTTTTGGATACATGCTGATGCGCTGATATTCAAAGGGTTTCTCACTTGTTTTAATATAAAGCATCATGTGTTGGAGATGAACCGTTTGAACCTAAAGCGATGAAAATGCTGTTTGCGTTGCGGCTATACTGGGGCCACAAGGTCCCCGTATCCCACACCAGTGAGTTTCTTTCTGTGGGGAAATATGAAATCACTCGACTGCAACACTCCTGTGAATATAGAAGCAGAGCTCGTAGAGAGGATCGCGTTAGCTGGCGCGGAAATTGAGTAGCAGCTAGATATTTGAGTTTATCAATTCATGGTGAGGCGAGCGCACGAGTACCTGTGTAATCATGTCAATGGTAGTCCTTAGAAACAATTGTAAAACAGTTCTCTAAAAGAGCTTTTTTACTTTCTCTACCACGCACATAGTAGATAGAGAAGGTATTGCATCCCACCCAAAAATTTGATACTCAGATTTCACCGGAAATACATGTTTTGAGCCCCCTGAATAAAAGAAGCATCTTTAGATAAATGCGCGTGTGTGCCTGTGAACAGCATAACTCAAAAACGAAAAGTCGGATAAATACCAAATCTGGTATGCAGGATGTATCTTTATTGGTGTCATATATTTGGGAGACGTGTTCCTGACATCAAAGCAGTAAAACAAGTTCATATGAACATGTGTCTGAAAATCATTTATTTCAGAGCTACAACACAAAATCGAAAGTTACAAAAATTGCTCGAAGTGGCTTCCTCTTGCTTCGATGCATGCAGCAAGCCTGCGTTCCATGCTCTGGCGTACTCTGTTGAAAAGTCCTGGTGTGTTTCGTATTTGGTCAAATCCAGTTTGGATACGTCCTCTCAAAATGTCAACATCAGGTACAGAAGTCGCATAAACCAAGGACTTCAAATAAAATCCATTGTATTCAAACCAGGCGGTCGAGCAGGCCATGCAATGGGTCCCTCTCGACCAATCCATCTTTGCGGAAATCGATCATTCAAAAACTTACGAACTATCATACTGAAATGAGCTGGAGCACCATCGTGTAAAAACCACATACGTTGGATGATGTCCAGAGGCACATTATCAGTTAAGTGATGGAACTCATTTCTGAGAAACTGGAGATGGGTTTGTCCATTCAGATGCGGAGGGAAGAAGAAGTAGGGACCAATAAGGTGATCATGAGTGATTCCACCCCAAACGTTGAGAGAGAACCTCTGTTAATGGTTGTACTGTCGTACTTCATTAGGATTTTCAAATGCCCAGTTATAAGTATTATGAAAATTGAAGATGCCGTCGCGAGTAAAACCAGCCTCATTCGTGAATAACATACAGGCTAGGAAATTGATGAAAACAGCGCGCTGCTGTAACATGCGTTGACAGAAACGTCTTCTTGGCTCAAAGTCCGCCTCATTTAATCCTTGCACACGTTGAAGATGACACGGGTACACAAGATTTTCATGCAGAATTCTCCAGATATTTATACGACTAACTCTTTCCCTTACAGCCATACGTCCTGTGCTTTGTGATGGGTCTGCATCCACAGCACAAAGAACTCGTTCTTCAAGCTCAATGCCTCGTACCGCTCTTGATCTCCCAACGTCCCTAGTACTCCTCTCAAATGCGCCATTCTCTCTCAAGCGTTGGTGAATTCGTGCGAATGCTCTTGCCCACGGTAACGGCCTGCCAGGGTACCTTTCTGCATAAAGTTCACGTGCTCGTGCTGCATTGCCGTCTGCACGGCCATACGTGTAGTGCATATCCGTCTGTTCACTCATGGAATACATCTTCTTTGATCTATAACAACGAAACGGTTGATTTTCAGGCCCATGTACATATGAACTTTTTTTTACTGTTTTGATGTCAGGAACACGTCCCCCAAATATATGACACCAATAAAGATACATTCTATATAGGTTCATTACCTTCACAGAGATACTAAAGGAGGTTTTTCGAGAAAATCCTCCATCACAAACTACCCTTTAGATGGCACATTCTTCAAACGTTTGAGTTTTTCACAAATGGCTATAACCATTTTGATTAAAACGCCATATTTTAAAGATTTACATGACAAATAAAATCTATATTTTGAATTTTCTGGGAATAAGTCTTGTTTATACGGAAGGAATTGTGTATAATCTTGTATAACTGGTAAACGTTTAGTGATAAATGAAAACGTACTACACAAGTAATGTAGATTTATTCAAAACACAAACTGTATTTCAAATAAGTTTTTTGTAGTATCAACCATTTCAGAGATACCCATTATTAATGGTTGGAATTGTTCAATACTTACGAATTCTTTTAAAGTCCTGTCGATTTTCAGTTGTTTCTCGCGATGTCATGGAAAGAGTATGGAATTTTACAGCCAGTGTATAGCGTTTAGTTCTAAAACGTTTGGCTATTGCTATTCCCTTTATATCTGTAACGAAATGTGGAATGTAGCTGTTTCCGGAAAGATTCATTTCGATTAAAATGAATTGGTAAGAATAATTTGTATACCCACTAATAAGCGATAGAACTTAGAGAAAACCATGTGAATACAACACATCAGAACCTTTTGTTTCCTTTTTAGGAATTAGTAAGCTAAACTTGGATCCAATAATTTGCTTTTCATTTTCATTGTTTGGTATTTTAACAATGCAAATGTGTTGGACTTACTAGGGAAACTTATATTTGTCTTCCACAAGGTATGCATCCCAAACTTGGAGGTAGCATGCGAGGGCAATCAAATACTAGAAATGTAAGTAACGAAGTAACTTCTCTCTATTTGTTTCATTATGGAGTTATTTGTATAATAATTTACATTTCTGTAAAAATGAGTTTTGGTCTGATGGAGAAAAAAAACAAAATACAGGATGATTTATGAAGAACTGACACATTTCTTTCTTTAATTATTCTGTTCGAAATTTATACTCAATGCTCCAATTTTAGTACCAAATTAAGCAGAATGTTCTGGAGATGCGATTGGCTCTCACTAGATCCACATGTTATACATGAAGCACCTATGCACCCGGTTAAAATCAGAGTTTGTTGCGCAATACCCGCACAGAGAATAGTGAGACCATTTGAAAACAATGTGAACACTGCAGAGTACCGAAGGATTTTCATGTAGTTTGCTGAGCAACTAGGCACTGTAGAGCTGAGTCAAGGGTACTTTCAGCAGGACGGCGCTACATGCCATACATCAAATGAATCCATGGCACTAACTGCAAGTTTATTTGACGACCGGATAATTTCCAAGAAGCTGTGGCCACCGAGATCTCCGGATTTGACATCGCCAGACTTCTTTCTATGGAGTTACTTAAAAGACAGGGTTTAAGCCACACGTCCTGAGACATTGGACGATCCGAAGCACAACATTACACAGAGGATTCAAGCTATTGACAACAGAGTCCTCCAAAGAGTGGCCAGTAACATGGAACGACGTGTTCAGTTGTGCCTTATGCAGGATGGGGGACATTTTCAACATTTGCTATAGATCCAAAATACCTCTGCATTTTAGGTATAATAAGTTGTCGTTAGCATAACTCGGTTTGAAACAATTAAAGAAATAAATGTGTCAGTTCTTCATAAATCACCCTGTATAAAAGCCAGTCAGAGGTTATCAACATTTTTCTTTAACTTTTTCATTAATGCCTCTGCTATTGCAACTTGTCAAATTTATTTACGCATCACCTTAAATATTTTAATAATATATAAATTATAGTTTATTTTTCTATCTACTTAATGTTAGTCGAGATCATACTTTGCAAAAATAGTTAAATTTCACATTTCGTTGTAGATACAAGGAGATAGAGAAAATCGGATTGATAATTGTTTAAAAGCAGCTTGCTGTATGCTGGCCTTGAATTCAATATTCTTTCCATAACATCGCGAGAAGCAGTTGAAGAGTGAATTTATTTTAAAAAATGACAAGCATTGAAACATTGAAACCAATAATAACGGATATCTAGGAAATTGGCTGAAGACACAAAAAAGGTATTTGAAATAAACTGTGTGTTTTGAAGAGTTCTACAATTCTTGTACATTACATTTTTCCTTAACTCTTAAGGTTTACCAGTTGTACAAAATAATACAAAATTCGTTTCAAATGCAGAAAATTAAAGGTATACATTTTGTTTTTCATATAAATGTCTTTAATTTATGGTATTGTAATCAAAATCATTAGTCATGCTTGAGCAAATCAAAAGCTTCAAAACATTTCCATGCAAAGGATTGGGTGCGGTGACTTTCTTGAAAATATTTGTGTCTTATCTTTGGAGGATACTGAATACCAAGTGTCTCTCTCTCTCTCTCTCTCTCTCTCTCTCTCTCTCACACACACACACACACACACACGCGCGCGCGCGCACACGCACATGCACATGCACATGCTATGAACGGAGGCCTTTTCTAAAGATGCTTTTTTGGATTTAGAGGCCTCAAAAACACGTATTTCCGGTGAAATCTCGATATTAAATTTTTGAGTGGAGCACAATACTGCCTCTATTTCCTAGGCATCTAGTAGAACAAATGAAAATCGATCTCTAAATGCATATAAAATTATTTTTAAAGCACGACACATAAAATAATCGACAAATCTGAGCGATTAAAAAGAATAAAACAAAGTGAAAGTCTCAAAAACACTAAATTGTAATACTGTTTGTTCTCTCTGCGTATTAAAGAGGAGAATTTTCTCTCCATTATTACTCGATACTGAATTTTCGACAACCATTCGAGAAAGGTCGGATCACAAAAGAAGAAGTATCAGAAAAAATTCTCAAACGAATGGGAATCCAATAGCAAGTTTGCTCTTCTGGCCATTTAAACAGACTAATGGGATCACCTGAGATATTAAAACCTGACTCCCTAGTTTTCCGATATTTTTGCCACTCGCGAAGCAATTTTGTTTTCCAGTTTCTATCAAATTTTCAGTATACGTTCTTTGAAGGTGGATGAAGAGATCTAAAGAACCTTTTCCATATATCAAGTATAGATTTGAATACATGACGTAATAAAATGTGCAATATACTGATTTTTTTTCAAAGAACGTTATAAATATTAATCAAAGTTTAATATTGGATTGTAAAGAAGTTTATTTGAGGAAAAAATGCAAGACATATCCATGTCTAAAATGTTGAGCTTATCGTCACTTAAGCATTTAGTAAATGAGTATTTTCATTTATGGAAAATTATTTTCTTGGAAAGTTAAGTATATAGGGCCAGAAAAACTATTTTTCTATTACAATACTCATATTTATATTATTTATAAATTATATAAATTATTAAAATATTATAATTATTATACTGACAAATATGTAATAAAATTTCAACTAAATTGGTTGAAATTGGTGGAAATTAGCTACTTCAATACCGAGTACCCATAAAGTGGAAAATAGTTTTCTGGAGTTACTGTGTATATTCATAAGTTGTATGCAAGAAGATTATTTTCGCCGCGCTCTTAAGGTTAACAAGTGGCGTGTTTTTATTTACCTACCAGTTATCACTAGAGGTCGTGTCACTGTAGATAACCTTCCTCCAATGGAACTATTTCCTTAGACAATAGCTACAGGTTTTTACACTTGATAGTTAAATATTAACTAAACGCGTGATTGAAGGACAGCATTGCCACATTTTTCTCGTTCTTCTTAAGGGGTTATATGAATAAAAACGAGCACATAGTATATGCTTCACTTTTTCAAGTAAATACTCGGTTTGGTATGAATAAAACCATCTGAGTATCTACTTCATTTTGAGAACATGCTCAAGTAATGGAAGCAGAGTAGAACATATTCACGCATCCATATTACAAGAGTACGTACTCTTATTTGGTATGAATGAAAGCTAGTATAGTCACTGATTGTTTTACTTAAAACTAAATATGAAGAGAATAGCACAGTTTATGAGCTGTGTAGCACTCATGGAAAGGCTACAAACATAGCCATATGTATTAAAGAAGTTTCAAAATCCTTCATTGTTTCAGAAAAACATAACCTGGAAATAACGTTGAAAGTGAGCTTTATTAATTAACCTTACTATGTAAAGTATTAACTACAAAATGGGATACCTACTCATAACTTTATAAGAAAACTGTTTCTTAGTATACATAAATAGTGTAAATATGCTGGAATTCTAAAAACAGTCACATGACTTTCATCCAGCACCTCATGAGTTATGACTTTCCAATCCACAATTATTCCTTTACTTTTGCTTATAACTATTTTAATTATTGGTTTTCTAACATGCCATGAACATTCAAGGAGTTTCAAAATCTGTATTGCTGAATAAAATCATAACCTAGAAGTGTTATTGAAAGTCAGATTTATTAATTAAGCTTAGTATGTAAAATCCTAACCCCAAAGTTCAGTTGCTTAAGAAGTTAGGTTACTTATAACAAAACTGTTTCGTAGAAAAATAGTGTAAGCATCCCAGGATTCTAGAAACAGTCTGATTTGAATCTGCGTCCGGCACCTTATAATTATGACTTTAAAATCCGAGAATATTTTGGTATTGCTTAATTTATTGATAATAGACTTTTTGCCTATTTCATTTTATTTGTTGTTTTGCTAATTTCATTTACAGCTACGCTTTTCTGTGTGTTACTTCAATTAATTTTTCATTTCTTGAAGGACCTAATATTTCTCTAACGTTTCTGCTGAAACTTGTTATAAAACACAGGATAATTTTGAGCAGTTTTGATGGGACAGAACTAAGTACAACAAAATCTACTCTTCTAATTCAGAATGCGAAATAACACATCACACACTCAACGAAGCTAGTATATGGTCAAAGAGTGTAGATGACATGAGTATATACTTACATTTAATTGAACAAGATGGCTGTGGGGATGAGTATAAACTCGTATGAGGTAGTAGGCTTTTATTCTTATGAAAAAGAGTATGTTCTCATTGAGTATATAATCACAGAAAGTGTTCATACTCATGAGTATAAACTTTAAGTACTTGCTTTTTATTCATATGACCCAAGGACTCTGCCTGTCTCCCTGCATTGAGAACAGAGTGAAACCTGGCAACAGTCAACTCGGCGGTGTATAACGGAGGACGACACCACGCGCGTTGCGACCTGCACAGATTTATTGCGGCTGCCACCCCCAGGAGGAAGGGATGAGATAAAAGAACCACAGGAGGCTACAGGCCATAGAGACGCGCAAGTCCCTAACATTTCCAAGCTCGCAGATCCGCCCCACTGATGGAGCCGCCGAGAGAGGGTCATGAACGACCCAGTAATCAAGCAGCCTCCTGGTGTCCACGCAGAGTACTCTTTCCATTGAGCATGCATCCACGATATCTGTTAGAAGCACACCTGAAAGTTGAGAAGGAAACGCATTGAAAAGGAAATGATGGAAAGGAAATCGTGGTAAAGAAGAAACCACCCCAGCATGCGCCTGCTGACCCCGGGTAAACCACGAAAAACCCATGTGTCAGAGGGGCGGTCGTCGGGGATCGAAACCGGACCTTCCGAATGCGAGTCGCATACGCTACAGTTATCAATTTTATTATGTTATCATTTGAGGCATTGCGCCAGAGATAGTCACAAGCCACACTTTAAGACAAATCAACATTTTGCTAAAATTCTACACTCCACCAACAGATGTCTCTAAACAGTCCTAACTTGCTGCCATCTGCCAGCTGTATACAGAATTACAAGGAGATGTTGTTCTCTCCTTCATTCTTTTACTTCATATTTTCCCTGAGACATAATCACAAGACACACATTATGGCGCCAGTGAAAAGAAAACTTGATTTTCCGCCTGGGAAGAATTAGAAACTTGCAGAGATATTTGTAGAAAGTGCTGAAGATGAAAGTGATTTAACTTCTAATGGATTCTCCTCTAAATGTGACTCAGAAAATGAACAGGTAAGAGAAGTAAACTTTCCTGAATGGTAAACTTATATAGCATGGGTTTTCTCTTAGGAAAATATTGTGCTTTTTATTACCAATAACAAAATATACAGTAAATAAAATCGACTTCAGTTATATTGTTTCCCTTGTGCATGATATATTATTGTAGATATTAAACTATTTAAGTTATTACAGCATGCTATATGTGGCTTATGATTATCTCTGTTGTAATTTTTTCAGTTGACATCAAACTCTAGAAGTAATGAAGTGAGCCCTTGTAAAACCGCAAAATCTAGGAAGAGAAATGCAGTAAAGAAATCATGGTCTAGATCAAAATGCACAAGGAGGAGAAATGAAGGAAGGTCTTATGTTTCAGATAAAACCAAAAAGAAAATTGCAGCTGTCACCATGGGACAAAAATGTACATGTCCGAAGAACTGTTATGATAAATGGCCTGTTAAAGAACCTTTTATTGTCACTATGATGCAGAGAGAAGATATCAAGGACGTGTAAAGTCTGCATTCTGACATAGTGAAAACGTTAGTGTACAATAACGGACCCATTCATTTTCCAGACGCTGTGAGTTTCAAGTTTGAAGAGAATAATAGCAACTTCCAGCTTTCTCAGTACTACAGTCAAGGATGCTATTATGAAGTTCCCATTCGTAGAAAAGGCAGATCTGCTCTTTCCAATCCATTTAGTTTGCCCGAAAAATACAAAGAATCCTTGAAAATAAACAATAAGGAACTTCAGGATGTACTGTCACTAATGTATTATGTCCCAACGGTAAATCAGACATTCTTTTGTGCACTTGTAGCTGATAATGAGACGGACTTGGAGGTTGAAGATGTTGACTAGGAAGAAATGATGAACAATTTTTAATACTTATACTTTATTCTTATGATATTAGATGAAAGGAAACTAATACAGCATTGAAAATCCAATAATTGTGTATTTCCAGAGAGAAAATCATAAGCCACAACTAAAATTACTTAAATGCTTTTAACATTTTTACATAAGTAATAAAAAACGGATTAGATAAAATAACATTTTCTTGTGTAAAATGTTTCATAAAATATAAGAGAATATAATGTTTTAACATTGTGCCATGTTTTAGACTATTCTGATTTTAGGATTTCTTCAAAGTTTTAAAACGTTTTCCTGTAAAATTGTGATTTTGTGGCCGCATCTCGCTCGGTGCAGAGCATAGGTGTGAAGAGATAAGTAGCATTTGGGGCACCAATGTTAACCTAATGAGCGTAGCCATAATACTACTCCACTGACTTATTCACTACATCACATCATTGCTAACTAGCCAACGTTAAAACCCCGACTTCTAACTAGTATGCTTAAAACTACTCAGCAGAGCAAGTTATTTTTTCCCATGAGATACAACAAAGGGGACTGACGAACAACAGGAAGCTTTGAACCAATACGATTGCCAGCCTCTTTGACACTGTGTTGTGGGTTGCTTGTATCTACATTCAAGGCGACACTAGTCTAATGGGACAGTATGTTGTGATGAACTCCAAAAAGTTAATTGAAACCACACGAAAGAGTCAGGATGCTATAAACTAGTGAGCTCAAAGCAGTATATTGCCTTTTAAAGAAAAAAACATTGTTGGAAGACTTTAGACAAAACAAAAAGGGTGATTTACTAGAAGTGTTGCAGGAACACAAATTTTTAGCGCTGTTTAGGTGACCTGTGACTAAAATTGTAAACTTTAGACTTTCAAAAAATTAAATATGAGCTTTGAATAGCATTTTATCACTTTGTGTGAAATATGAACAATGTGGGCTACTTATTTCCTGAGTTATTAGTTACTTACTTCCGAATTTTAACCTGATTTCCTAACAATCTGTAGAAATATTCCTTAGAATGGGTAAACAAAGGTAACACTGTTTTAATATCTTTAAAATGTGTTAAAATGCCTGTTATTAATTTTCTTTAAAAATGGCGGTCACATACACACAAACATTGTAATAAATAACTTAGCTCTTACATTTCTCACTACATTCTCCAAATTCCACAGCTCAGCTGTAGAAAAATGAATTCCAATCATAAGTCGCATTAAAATGTTGAGACCTCAGGAATCTTCTATACTAAAGTATCAGACCTACAAATTAAAAGTGGAAAGAATTTCATTCTAAAGCCCACACTACAACGGAATAATAATTATGTATCATCGCTGTCTGCATTTTGTTAACATCGTTGCCCGTCAGTGTCTAAAACACTGATTATTATCTCTTCATACTAAGGCGACTGCCAAGATTCGTTCTGCTCTCAGTGTGAGGAAATGGCCTGGGCTGTTGAAAAATGCCAGAAGAAAATGTGGCAACGATGTACGAGGGCAGTCCCAGAAGTACCCGACCTGATGTATAGATAGTGGTTGTTGTTTCAAACAAATGACTGTGGTAGAAAGTACCAACCTTATAAAGCTTAAGTCTGAAGTTTGATGATGCTACGTCGTTTAGTAATTGTTTGGCAGCCATCAATAGTGAACACTCTCAGCATATTTGTAAACATGGATAAAACTGGTCATCGTTATGTGATACAATACTTTCATTTGAAAGGTCTTAGTCCAACTAATATTAAAGCTGAGCTAGATTCTACACTGGGGGAGTCTGCTCCTTCGTTTACAACAGTAAAATATTGGGTGGCAGATTTAAGCGAGGTCGTACGAGCTGCCAAGACGAACATTGCAGTGGTCGACCAAATGAGATGACCACGCCAGAAATTGCGAGAAAAATCTACAAAATGCTATTGGATGCTTGACGACTAAAAGTGCGCGAGCTAGCAGACATCGTAGGTGCACTTTTTTAAAGTGCTGTACATCGCATACTAACTGAATATTTAGACACGAGAAAGCTGTGCGCAAGATGTGTGCCGCGTTTACTCACAATGAAACAAAAGCAGCATCGTGAAGATGTTTCAGTCGAGTGTTTGGCGATGTTTTGCTGCAATAAAGCCGAGTTTTTGTGTCGATTCATAACCATGGATGAAACATGGGTCCATCACTTCACACCTGAAACGAAGGAACAGTCGAAACAGTGGATTGAAAGGGGAGAATCGGCTCCAAAGAAGGTGAGACAGTTCAATTTGCAGGCAAGGTCATGGCGTCAGTTCTTTTTGAATGTGTGTGGAATAATTTTCATTGATTACCTTCAAAAAGGAAAAGAAATCAATGGTGAGTGAGTATTTAGGCAAACTTATTGCAGCATTTGAATGACGAAATCAAGCAAAAAGTAGAAAAGAAACTTTTGTTTCATCAAGACAATGCATCAGTTCACACATCCATTATCGCCATGGAAAAAATCAATGAGTTAAAGTTCGAATTGCTACCTCATGCACCCTCTTGGTGAGATTTAGCCCCCTCTGATTATTTTCTTCTTCCAAAGTTGAAGAAATAGCTTGACTAATAGATTTGACAACAGTGAAGAGCTGGGGTCTGCAGTTGATGGTTATTTTGCAGAACTCGATGGTTCTCAGTATAAACAGGGTATCGAAGCTATTGAACACCGCTGGGAAAAGCTATCGAGCTGAAAGGAGACTATGTAGAGAAATAAATGTGTTTTTTCCCAAAAGTTTTGTGTTTTCTTTGTTAGGTCGGGTACTTCTGGGACAGACCTCGTAGTTTGACTGCATATAGAGTTGATATTGTAACGAAGCCGGACCCCTGTTTCCTGGATATCGGACGTGTTCTTCAGCGATAGCCAGCTCATGATTGGTTGGAGAGAGAGGAGGAGGCGCTCTTGATTCAGAAAGCTTATGGAAGGATAATCGAGAAGGATGTCGAAACTTCAAAACTTGACCTTTCCTAGGGAGCGGAAGAAGTTTCTCGAAGCTCTGGACGTATAAACTGAAGCGAATTCACCGCGGAACCAGGTTGTAGTTGGGAAGTAGAGAGCTGTGCCGGTTTTACTCAGCGAGTTCTACGAGATTCAGCGAGCGATAGAGTGAAGGAAGAGAAGTCCTGCGTTTGACGCTCTAGTGAGTGATCGGAAGAGATAGTAGGCGGCTTTGCTCGTGGTTTATTGCAACGCTACGCGCAAGGAGAAAGTGAATAGTGACGGGCAAAACTTGGACTGGACAAAGTCACAATATGCAACTATCGACTGAAGAGGCTATTAGAGGAATGAAAGCTTGTTAGGAAAATAAATTTAATTAGCAGATTATTATTACCCTTATTCATATTTTTTAATATTTTGAAAACTAAAATGACATAGTTATATATTAATTATATAAAGAATATGACTTAAAACGGAAATGCTATCTATAAAATTGTAAGAGGTTGCATATTTTATAAGGTTTTATGGCTGTGTTAGCTGGTACTGTGGAGGTGCATTTTGTAAGGAGGGTGTAGAAAATAAGGATATGGGTAATTTTTAAAGCTTGTGATCTACAATTTCACTCGTAACTAAAGCGTAGTGTCCAAAGCTTTGTCCATATCGGTCAAATGGTACACATTTATACATAGGTAAGCGTTTGAAAATGTAAGATAGGGTAGCTTTTGAAGATTTAAGGTGACCTCAGTTCTATAACTGAAGCGTACAAGTTTGTGCCTTGATTGTACTAGCAGTAGAGTTTTATTTATAAGGGATTAAAAATAATGCCCGAGGGTAATTTTTAAAACCTTTGAGGCACTAAATAATACGAAGAAAGGGTTAGGTATTTTTTGAAAGTAGTAAGGTAACCTATGATTTTTGTTATTTCCTATAGTATAATTGTACAATATTATGACCAAATGAGTTAAACATTGCATATTTTTACATAAAGGGATGAAAAATCGTAAGGTAGGTTGGACAATTTTGGGGTAGGCTGTACTTTTCGTTAGTAGTTATAATATGTGTGCGAAGTTTTGTATAGTTAGGCAAAGGTTATTGATTAGGGGTTGAAAGTAGTCGTAAATAAGGTCAAAAGAAACTTTTGAAAGTTGTACGGTAGTTTATGGTTTTGGTCAGTTTCTGAAACCCAAAAACACTTCTAGACTACAAAGTTCAGCAAAATCAAGAGGCAAATTTAATGATATGAGCGCGACATGCAACTCTCCCTCCCATAACTATTTAAAATGCAGGGGCGGGTAAAAGTAGATAGGTATGCGGTAATGAAATATGCTAAGAAACTCTAATTCAATATGATATAGATTTCTGAAGTAACATAACATTAGAATACCCTCTTCTGAGTATTAAAACTGATGGTCTTTAACATTTACACGCTACTGTGATCTAGATTTAACACAGTTTTTCATATATATCAATTTGTTGACATTAACCGAATATTACAAACAACTACAAAAACATCCCTAATAAAGAAATCCATAGTGCTAAAATCTCGATGTGGCCATTTAGTTCATACTCTTGAGGCAGTATTTTTAACATTTAAACGATTTCAGTCTAATTACATAATATACAATATAATAACAGCCCGCCTTAAAGCAATATGTGTATGTAACAATATATAAAAAGTGTATATTACAGTCATTGTATATGTTTATATTATTGTATACATGTGTAATAATGTTATGTGAATGTATTACGTAATAGGAGCTGTGAGAATAATAGGTTAAAAGTTGCTAACAATGAGGTAACCTTGAGGCAATAATGGATTTGAAAGTTTAATAATGCAACTTGTGATTCTTGGAAGCCACAATGTAATTTTTGTGACAGTTTATAACATAGCCAATCAAAAACCAGAAAAAGCTTTAGTTAAATGAAGGTATTTTATTGGACTAGGATTAGCCAATCAGAAACTAAAATGGAGCAAAATTTACAAATTCAGAAGTCAGTTGCTTGTAGACAGTGTCCCTAACCGGACGCGAGATGCGTCCTCGAGAAATTTAATACGTATTTTGTGTGAGACAAACATAGTTTACGTGTTAAAAAGGTGCAAGTAATTAATAAAAAAATCTCACAGCTCTCTATATCAGTGAAGTGTTATTTAAATCGTGTCAAGCATTAATAAAAGGAGTGAAGTTAAAATAATAATCTGTGTAAGCCTACATTCTTCAGTCGCACCACTCCCTGCTAAGACATTCATGTCTCTAAAAAAAATATAATTACTGCCGCAGCCGAGGCAAACATAAATATATAATATTTAAAGAAATAGTGATAATTACAGAGTTAATATTTTTAAACATTTGGGGCAAAGGCCACCGGAAAATACATTTGGGGCGAAGGCTACCAGAAACTGTTTACTATACGTGCGGTTGCAACTACTTCAAGTTCGGCTCCCAAAGCGTGGGGCAAATAACAACGTAAAAATAACAATACAACAAAACTAATTTCCTTCACCCTTCGTCCTATTCACGTAGTTGGAAATTCTTCGGCTAAAAAGCTTCCCACAATATTTACAATTCCTGAGCAGTAAAATCTTGCTGAATACATAACTCATCTTCATCGCGTTGCCCACTCATGATATTAGGTGTATAGTGTTATACCTACTCTATACCTACTTTTGCTAGTTACCACGATGGAACAAAAAATACAGACATTTAAACGTTTGTTAATGAAATTCAAGCAAGCTATTTTTAGTAAACTTGTGTTTGTATTATCTGCACAATATGAAAATATTTTAACCACGAGGTTATTGTTTTGTAAAGTTTTGATAGACTTCTGAAGTTTAACCATAAGCCTCAGGAAATTCTAATAAGCTTATTTTAACGGCAAAATTATTGGGATGAAAAAATCTTTGAAGTACAGGCACAAACTTCAAATCTAACCTGTTGAAAACATCTATGCTTGTAATGAACTTCGCAGCTTCAAGTTCAGTTTTAAAATTTTTGTTTACAAATGGGGTTATAAAATTAATTGCTATTGCCACAATTTTTGTTTTTCGACAAGTAAACTTTCTATCATGCCGTTTATTTATCAATTTTGATTAGCAGCCACCAGACTTGAAGCTCAATCCAACTTCTCAGAATAACAAACGAAAGTTACCTCTCTAGCAGCACACACTGTAGGCCAAGGGTGGCGAAAATGCCTTTCTCCCTCGAGTCATCAAATATGCAACGCGCATTACACCACTCAGCAGCATATGGAAAACACATGTATCGACAGCTAGAAAAGGAGTGGTGCCCGCGACTCATACTGCCTCGCGAGTCCCGGTTTCGCCGCCACTGCTGTAGGTCTTCATGCTTTGTAACCTTCCTCTGTGTTGCTAAAGCTTGAAGATGATAGTTGCTGCTATGTATTGAAAGTCAGTTTGTAGATGTTTTATATTTCAACTGTTGGGGAGCCGAACTTGAAGTAGTTGCAACCACACGTATAGTAAAGTTTCCGGTAGCCTTCGCCCCAAATTTATTTTCAGGTGGCCTTTGCCCCAAGTTTAAAAAATATTAACTTTGTAATTAAACTGTTTCTTTAAGTATTAAATATTTATGTTTGCCTCGGCTGCCTCAGTATTATTGTTACAGACATGGAAGACTTGGCAGGGCGATGCGACAAGAATGTAGGCTTACACAGATTTTAAGTTTTAATTCACTCCTTTTTATTAATTCTTGACACAAATTAAATAGCACTTCACTGCTATAGAGAGCTGTGAGATTCTTTTATTTAATACTTGCACTTTTTAATACGTATACTATTTTTCGTTTCACACGAATACATATTAAATCTCTCGAAGACGCACAAGCATCCGGTTACAATCACTGTCTGCAGGCAACTGAATAGACTTCAACCGTCTAAACTTGTAAATTTCTGTATTTCAAGTCTCTGATTGGCTAATTCTACTCCAATAGAATACCTGCATTTAACTAAAGCTTTTTCTGGTTGTTGATTGGCTATTTTTATAAACTGTCACTAAAATTGCATTATTGTTATTCCAAGAATCACAAGTAGTACTGTTAAACTTTCTTACTCATTATTGACTCAAGGTTACCTCATTGTTACCTCGTTGTTAGCAACTTTAAACTTATTATTCTCACAGCTCCTACGTTATTAAATTACGTAATACATTCATATAACATTATTGAACATGTTTACAATAATATAAGCATATGCAATGACTGTTACATACATTTTGCAAACTATTACATACACATATTGCTTCAAGGCGGGCTGTTATTGCATTTACATATTATATAATTTGACTGAAATCATTTAAGGTTTAAAAACACTGCCTCACACTAGAAATTTTCAATGTTTCTTAGTTACCAAGTACTTACATGTCTACGGCTACCAAGTATAATTGTGAATTACAATGCAGATAACCTCATCTTCATTTCCACTTTCTTTGTTTCTCTTTAGAAATAGAAACTGCTTTTCTAACTCAACTTAGAAGACACATTTCCTCTTCCGACATTTTAAGAATATTTTAGACTACATTTCCTACCTTTAGCACCAGCGAACAACAGTAAGGAACGTCTAGGAAAAAGGTCGCAAGGTTATTAGAATACTGTTGGGGAGGAACCATGATCTTTGATGGGTAAAGCGTACAACACTGCGCTACGATGCATCAAGGCAAGCATAACATAATCTTTGTTACAACTTATTGTGATGACACCTAGAAACTGAAATTGAAAATAATGTTCTATTTGCATTCAGAGGTATTAACATAAGAAAACACGGACATTTTGCCATTTTTTAAAAATTACGATACGGACACGGACACTGCTTTTAAACTACAAACTGTCCGTGCAAAATACGGACGTCTGGCAACCCTAACTTTTGCCTACCACTGTAGTTTAAGCCTACTTATTTATCGTTTTCGGTTCAAGTCGTTAAAAATCTTCCACGTTCGCAATAAGTGTCAAAAATGTCCTCTGATATTTATATTCAACAAAACGGGTTTGAAACTTGGTGACCTGAATAGGAAATCCTTCAAAACCACCCTGCTTTAAAATGTTTAGAAATGTTTTATAGCCTGAGCCAGTCAGGAAGAATAGTGCTTTTCAACCGTGAAATAATTATCAAAATCGTTAAAGTGGTTTCCTAGATTACCTTACAAGCACACTTTAGTTTTCACAAATTGTATGATATAAAATGCCTCAACGTAGCTTAAATTTGTTATAAGCTCTGATTGCCTTACGTATAGCATGTGTTTTCTCCAGCCCTTTTTACTGTCCTTACCCCGAAGTCACCAAACGATTATTATCCGTCTGTGGTACTGGCAAAGCGCTCAGTCACTTGAACGGTTCACAGTTGGAATTCCACTTGTTTTATTGATACTTGAACCGTTGACAAATGGAATACCGCTAGTTTTATGGATACTTAACGGTTAACAAATACAATACCACTTGTTTTATTGATGCTTGAACCGTTAACAAATATAATAACACTTGCTTTATTGATACCTAACGGTTAACAAATGGAATGCCAGTTGTTTTATCATACTTAACGGTTAACAAATGGAATACCACTTGTTTTATCAATACTTAACGGTTAACAAATGGAATATCACTTGTTTTATTGATACTTGAATTGATAACAAATATAGTAACACTTGTTTTATTGATATTAACCGTTAATAAATGGAATATCACTTGTTTTATTGATACTTGAATTGATAACAAATATAGTAACACTGTTTTATTGATACTTAACCGTTAACACATGGAATACCACTTGTTTTATTGATGCTTAACCGTTATCAAATGGAATACCACTTGTTTTATTAATACTTAACCGCTAACAAATGGAATACCACTTGTTGTATTGATTCTTGAACCGTTGACAAATGGAATACCGCTAGTTTTATGGATACTTAACCGTTAACAAATGAAATATAACTTGTTTTATTGATACTTGAACCGTTATCAAATGGAATACCACTTGTTGTATTGATGCTTGAACTGTTGACAAATGGAATACCGCTAGTTTTATGGATACTTAACCGTTAACAAATGAAATATAACTTGTTTTATTGATGCTTGAACCGTTATCAAATGGAATACCACTTGTTTTATTGATACTTAACGGTTAACAAATGGAATACCCCTTGTTTTATTGATGCTTGAGGGGAGATGCCTCACTCACGAGGCCTACTTCTTACACACTTACTCAACAAGTCACGCTCACACACAAAAAAGTAACGCTAACATCTACCCCCTCTCCAACCCTGGCTAGACACGCTAGCTAGAGTTGGCGAGTGTCATGCCAGACGGAACTTTCAACAAGCCGAAAGAAATAACAAATCACCCCAATAATACCGTCGACAATGCGACACAATAATGTGTCTGGCATGACAATACCCACTCATACCCCACAATATTGCTTTAACAACGTACCGCTTTTGAGATGTTTGTTTCGTAGATTTTATAAAGTAATTGCACATTGTCAATAGCTAAACATACATTGCTTTCTTTCTTCTAATACTACTCCTTAATCCTGATTTACCTGTTTTCGAAGCAGCCTTCAACTGTTAATCATATTTGTTTACAGAGAACACTGCAAGATCGCAGTCGCTTCCCGTTCACTCGCCACCAACCGTCGGTGCGTTCCTAATTTGATGGTTTACTTACTAAATCCCCTCTCACGGCAAGTCGCTTAAGAAAGCTCCTCTTGCAGGTGCTCCAATACAGAGGACAGGCTTAGTGTGCATATGCGAGAAAAGTCCACAGGTTCTGCGTGCCCTTAGTGAATCCTCCCTGCGACATCCTTGTCATTCCCTTGCCCATCATAACTACTTTTAAACTGCCCTGCTAAGTCTGGACACAAAGCGTATGTGCCATGGTCCGTTCTCTTAAAACGCAAACATAAAATTGTCTGTATTCGCCTGAGAAGCATGCTTCTCTTCTATACTACAATGCTGAAACATCCAGAGTTTGCGTCTTAAATTCTACGATTTTTTTAGTTAATAATTTAAAAAGAAATTATTTAAAGGCATTCATGATTCACACAGATAGGACTGCAGTATTGACACACTATACTGGCGAGCAAAAGAGTCGTGAGTATTCTTCACGGCGATGTAGATAAACATGAACGCTTCAGATCCTTGAGAATTCATTTGATTTATGGAGGTGGGTTATATCTTCACTGTAACCTTTTGGTTTATTGTATTATTCTCCTACCTTTATAGTTTTAGTTAAATGAGCAGTAGATTTGTAATTAAACTCTTTGCAGGAATGTCTTCATCTGGGTTTACAATATCCAGTAGATTGTATCTTTTCCTATCTAAGGCTTTATATTTAAAGATTATATGAGAATCGAGTTCGTTTTCTCCAATGCATGACCTACATACTGATTATTGTTTAAATATTTCATTATATGTCCCTTAAAGGGCCGATTATTAGGTTTACTTTGGCCCTATTGAGTTTTAGTACGTCTTCAGTAAGTAAGGACATTTTACTCATCATTTGCTTACTGTGCTTGCATCCTTTTGTTTGACCGCACTGTCTTTGTTGGGAATTACTAATCTACTCAACAATGGCTCTTCGAACAGTATTTAAAATAATGCCTAAATGATCCAGTAAATGACACATCAGATCCTTTTCATCATTGCTTACGATTCCATTATATCCAGGCATCCACCCAAAAGCAACCTTGTGTTTTGCCAGTGGAATAAGGTTTATCAGGCAGACTCATACTAACTTGGATGGAGGGTATGATAATGTAACTCCAAAATGGTAAGTGTATGGCACATATACGTAGTTCTATACTATAAGGAGATGCTCTTCAAAATTTGTAACGCTTCAGAGCAGGTATTCAAATTTATGTCCAGCACATTTTTGAAAACGATTTGGTAATTCATGACAAGTACTAAAGACTTGCTATGCATACACTAATATGCTGTAGTATTTTGGAGAGCTCAACCGATGATAGATATTTTTAAGGTAAATATCATATCATACAGTTTAGGTATTTGTTCTTTGCGGCTAATGTTATTATTTCTCAAGCTTTCCTTTCAAGCCTATGCTTTTCCCCATAATGTTAGTAAGCAATGACCAGATCGTATATTAAAAAGTGTACTCTAGTTATAAAATTTCCAAGACAGGAAAAGCATATGCGGCCTAGGCGATTGTGTTGTTTGAAAATGTAGTATGAAACTGTTTAGCAATGAAATTCCTTGGACTACTACTCCTACTCCAACAAGTATTCCTCATTCCTCAAGATTTCTTCCGAATAAATTGTGCTGCCGAAAGAAGTACTATTAGAGAAAGGTTCTACAGCCATACCGATACTACTATATTGTCGTCTCGAAAGTTCAACGCTGTTCCAGCCTCCGTCTCTAGTGAATGTTGGGTTGTATATGGCCGGGCGCCAGTGCGGTGGAATTCACCAAAGTAATACTTATTGGTGCTTGCGAAACTTGGGAGGCAACGCATGGACGTCTGATATTATGGGGCAGTATTTTTAACACTTAAATGATTTTAGTCAAGTTATATAACATGTAAATTCAATAACAGCCCGCCTTGAAGCAATATGTGTATGTAATAATTCGTAAAATGTATGTAACAGTCATTGCATATGCTTATATTATTGTAAACATGCTCAATAATGTTATGTGAATGCATTACGTAACTTAGTAATGCAGGAGCTGTGAGAATAATAAGTTAAACGTTGCTAACAATGAGGTAACCTTGAGGCAATAATGAGTTTGAGAGTTTAAATGCTACTAGTCATTATTAGAGCAGCAATAATGTAAATTTTGAGACAGTTTAAAAATAGTCAATCAACAGCCAGTAAAAGCTTTAGTTAAATGAAGGTATTCTATTGGAGTAGGATTAGCCAATCAGAGACTTGAAATACAGAAATTTACAAGTTTAGACGGTTGAAATCAAGTCAGTTGCCTGAGGACAGTGCTCATAACTGAATGCGTTGCTTGTGCGTCCTCGAGAGATTTAATACGTATTCGTTTGAGACGAAAAATAAGTTTACGTGTTAAAAAGTACAAGTAATTAATTAAAGAATCTCACATTTCTCTATATCAGTGAAGTGTTATTTAAATCGTATCAAGTATTAATAAAAGGAGTGAAGTTAAATTATAATCTGTGTAAGCCTATATTCTTATCGCATTACAACCCTGCCAAGATATTCATGTCTCTAAAATAAATACTGACGCAGACGAGGCAAACATAAATATTAAATATTTAAAGAAGCAGTTTAATTACAAAGTTAATATGTTTTTAAAGTTGGGGCAAAGGCCACCTGAAAGCACATTTGGGGCGAAGGCTACCGGAAACTGTTTACAATACGTGCGGTTGCAACTACTACATGTTAGGTTCCCCAACATTTGAACTATAATACAACTCCTTCAATACAAACTACTTCAAAAAGACGTCCAAAGCGTGGTGCAAACTCCTACAACATAACAAAACATCTTCATACTGGCTTCCATACGTGTTGCAAAATAACAATTACAACAAAACACCTTTCTCAACTAATAGCTAGGATTGTGAGAGTTTCGTTAGGATCTGAAGCGGAAACATCACGAGGTTTCCATGTAAGTGTCTTGTAGCACAACACCTTCTCATTGCCCGTGCTACTTGCGGCGATCACCTCCTCATCCGTTGCTGTTAGGCTTACCTTGATGCTTCTCCCGTTGGTTCCAGAAGTTCACAGTGTGTTGGTTCTCTTCAATTTTACCCTCGGCTAGCTGCAGTAGTTTTCTTTAACCTATATAGGAGCATGGACTTATCCTCGGTAAAGGAAAGCGTAGATCTCGGGTGGTGATATAGGAAGACATAGACGTGCTTTGTTTATGAAAAGATGACACTGCCGTTTCTCTTTATTTAATTAACACTCGTAGTATACAACACTGGTATTGCCGCTGTAAAATACTGTCCACCGCTGTTAAACTACGGCGCGGATATGACACGGAGTTTAAATATGCTTATTATCTCTTTACGAGTAGCGGATCTTAGGTGTGTTTCTAAAACTATCTTGATTCCCTTTTTGGCGCGATGTCTCACACATCCTGCAGCATCTCTCCCTGACCACACATGACAAAAACTGTCGAACAAACTGCCTTGCTAAACTGACATGACAAAACTGCCTTGCTAAAACTCCATGACACAACTGTCTTGCTAAAACTGCCGACAAACTGCAATGCTAAAACTCCCTTACAAACTGCCTTGCTAAAACTGCCTCACTGCAATGCTAAAATTCCATGATAAAACTGTCTTTATTCCCTTTTTGGCGCGATATCTCACACATCCTGCCGCATCTCTCCCTGACCACACATTACGAAAACTGTCTCGAATTTGCCCAAACAGATCCATTTATAGTCGCAGGCTTCTGGGGCTGCTTCCTTTCCTATTGGTCCATTTTTAGCGCCACTCGACGCGTCTAACTATTTCGTATAAACTTCCAGGGATCTCATTGGTCCAAGTTTAACATAAATCGCGGCTTTTCCTACATTTACCGTTAGGTTATCTGTCTCGCTCACTTGGTCACGGCGAATTATCCAATAAAGGGACAAAGGCGTTACACCCTCGCTGTAGGAATAATGGCACAGCGACCCAAAGACATGTCATAAACTAGGTTTTCTGCCTTCGAAGGCACTATTCCTGTATCTAAAACATTTCGTCGTGGACAGTATTTTAACATAGCGCTTAAATTATTTACATTAAACCATTTATAACTCTACTAATATTAGTAACCTAGATAGATACATAACGTTAAATCACCCTTCTTAAAATATACAAGCAGTATGAGAAAAAGATATTTACATAGTACGATTTAACATCAATAAAAGTTATTTAATAAATTATCTATAATTACAGTTCTCGGGCCCGGCCTAGAGTTGCCGTTTCATACTGCCACCTGTATGCAACTTTGACTGAGCTTTACTACAACTGAAACTCATAAAATAAATTGAATATAACTCACAAATTAAATGTTGTATGCTACTGATTCTTGAACCTAACCTGTGACAATATTATAAATAAAGAATGGTACTGTAAGTAAGCAAGTATAATAAAATCTTGAGATAAGCAATGTAATATTTACTTACCGTGGTAGGCTTTTGTTTTGTTGCATAAGAAGTTGCAGAAATGCGACTGCCGCAACTGTGCTACAAGCCAAAGGCTCATTAAATCTGTTTTCTCTGCACGTCCAGACTCCGCCAAGTATGTTACTTCATGTACTTAGCCTGCTGTGAAACACTAGAATTGCATTTTGCGTATCCGGTACTATACAACAGAGCAAACAACTACCGCGAGTATAATTGAATTAAATTAAATATGTTAATACCTCACATATGAATAGCGGATTTCAAACGTTGAACACACACTCCCTAGTAGTTTCCAAATATCTTTCTAGGAGCCTGAGGCATAAGTTGTGCAATTGTTTCTACCACAACTGTCGTTGGAGGGGGAATTTCGACATCTATTCCCCTCTAAGTTTATAGATGGTTATACTATTATTAGCAGAAGCACAACTATACTCACGTTATGGTATTAGATGATAAGATTATTATCTGCTTGCCTCCATCTCTATCTTTTCCTTCCCTTCTCTCCTCTCTCTTTCACTATCTTCCTCTATCTGTTTCTCTCTCCACCATTATTTTCTCTCCATTTTCCATTCTTTCTCCCCTTCCACTCAGTTCCATCCAACACATTGCTTATGTCTATAAATGACGTGAAAAGATCTTTAAGAAACTGAAAGGGGATGTTACCTCCCCCACACATACGTCAATATCAAACAATAATTTTACATAATGATATAATTCAGCAAGGAAGATGCTAGAATATTTAGCAGCCAAGAAATGTACAAAGCAGATTGTAACTTAGATAAGTAAGGATGGGCGAGCTAGCTAATTTCAGGTAAAAGGCAATTCTAGGTAGAGCCCACCACCTTTCACCAAGCTAATGAGCAAGGAACTTGAAGCAATAACAAGAAATAGAAAGAGACATATATAGAAAGGAAAGGGACAGAGATTTTGAATCTGCTTCCGGCGCGTCTCTGGGACGCATGTGCGAAAAGTTTTGGAGCAGAATATTTTCATACATAATAAGGTAACGCGGTGTTAGGACCAATTAGAAATGTCGTTACATTTTAAGGCGCGAAGGTGAGCGTCACTAGGTTTGGGTGTAAAAAGGGGGAAGAAGGCCCCAGATTTTCACTCTCTTATAGAATCTCGTCGACAGAAAGTGATACTCTCTGGACGATGGATGCACATGTGTGCATATGGGTGGGAAGCGTGTGCAGTTAGACTAGGCTCCTAATTTATTATTATGGTGGGAGTTGTTACAGATGGCAAAAACTAGCCGCCCATAAGTGTTTTATTGATAATAAACCACACTTTAAGAGAAATGCAGTGTATTTTAATTTGCCTCACCTACGAAAACCCTGAGACCCCTGAAATTAGTTAGATAGGTAATTTATTAGGAATGGAAAAATCACCAACCGCTGAGCAGAGGTAGCCGGAGACCAGAACACTGCAGCAGAGGGCATCAACCAGAGGAGCAACGTTTTCCCGCTACAAAACAAACATAAACCAATGAGCGATGTTATATTCGGCGTGGAAACAAAGAGGGTTAGTGACAGACTTTCTGAGTGAATTCTGCTGTGATTGGTTTAATCAGAGTTGCGCTAGCCCACTGTAATATGGTTAGCGACTCGATATTATAGAGGTAAGGGTGGGCTAGAAACAAGTTACCTGCAACATTAAAACGTGCAACAACCGCAATATTTATGTTAAACATTTCTTCTGAAGTAGACCCATAGACGAAGACTGAACTAATTTCCGCCGTCGGATTTAGTGGTGCAAGAGCTAATGAAATGTTTCACATACCTTGCAGAAACGCATACTATTGTTGAAAAAACTTATCAAGAAATAATAATAATAACAATAATGCGTTGTAGAGGTAAGGCTGAGTGGGAAACGAGTTACCTGAAGCATTAAAATGCACAACCGCAGATATGCGACTGAACTGCGCCTTTATGCCGGTTGTCTCTTCGTCTTCCTTCTGGTGTACTAGTGAAGTGCAGTAAAAGAGCCCCCTACAACACTTCTGTGTTGGCCTATCCTTTTAACTCTTATCTCAGGAGTGCTTACAGGAGACGAAATAAAAAAGTTGAATCTCACTTCAACTGTAATTTATTTGCACACTTGTTTGCAGCCAGCCGTGCTACAATTATTTGACTGGGCTATGGGATCTATCTATCAACCTGTACCTCCTACCTTAAGTTGCTTCTAAATTGCTAACAGCTTTGTCACACGCTCAGCCATCTGGGTCGCATGACGTTCAACTCCCGAAGAAAATGTATGCAGATGCGCTATTTTTCCCGTCGTAGCTTCTAACAATATTGTGATTGGTTGATCACATTGCGTCGTATGAGAATATGTGCTCTCGTATCTTCCACGCTTCTGTTCCATGACGAATTCGGACTTACCGTTTATGTTCCGGCCTCTCTCACTCAAGCGTCTCTGTTTATCCTATTTAGCCGATTCCCTGTGCTTTCTGTAGACCAGGAGATACCTCCACGTGGTACCACGTGGCTTCTGGCACTTAAATTACAACTTTTCACGGCTATCTGGCTTCCTTTACATTTATAACGTAACATACTTCACACTTGCATAATATTATTTACATTAATGCTGATATTTATATTGATGCACGAATATGCCCGCTACAAAACACTACTTCAGAAGTAGACATGTAGACGAAGATTAAAATTATTTCCGGCCTCGGATTTAGGGTACAAAAGCTGGTGAATTTGCGATAGATGGTTCTTACGTAATATGTTTTTACGTAAATTATTAGAACTTGAAGATCTTATGTTGTGTTGCTTTTGTTTTGTTTGGTTACATAATTTTAACTGCCCCACGTATGGGAGCCAATTTGATGCGGTATAATGTTATTTGTGTAACATTATTGTGTATGTTTATTTTGTTGTTGTAGTCCCACGTTTTGGTAGCCAATTTGTAACGGTAATTACTTATAATGTTTGTTTACATAAGTGTTGAAGCCATCTTGTGACGTCATTCATTTGTTTGGTTTGTAGCTCCATCTTGTGTTAGCAATTTGCATCAGTGTTAGTGTTCGTTTGATTTTTATTTCAAATGTCCTCCGGCTAGCTATTATCCTGTTGGCTTGGGCACGTATCTCTATACAGGTTGTGAAACGGAAAGGAATCTTTTATTCAAAAATTACACTGATGAAGAAATTTGTTTTATAATTTTTATTGTCGAACACGTTCACTATCACTTTTACATATTGATCTACATACTCGCCAAACTGAAACTGTTATAATAACTTCTTACTGATCACTTTTAATCAACGTACTTCAACCTTTTGTATAATTAACTTTACCATATTTTAGATCTTTCATAATTCTGCTGCGCGTAACTTGTGAATCTATATCCGATGTATGACGAACTAATACTTTCGACGAACTGACTGACTGAAGACGACGTGTAGTGTATGAATGCTTTCGGCGAACTGAAGGACTGACTGACTTTACCTCTAACTTGGCTTATTTATACGCCTGCAATCAGATACGCCTAAAGATTATAACTGAACTGCTATTGGCTAATAAAACGCGCCAACATTAGCGTCTATTTTAATATCCAATTAAAATTATGAATACATATGCTTTAGGGAGAACACATTCCAGAAGTTTCTACCGAAAACGCGCCAACATTACGTAACTTCGTCGTTTCCAATAATGATAAACAGCTCACCCCCTCGCTGCATTATTGCGCTATTATTGACAGTTTCAGTAAAGCCTTAAAAACTTACTTCTCAATAATAATTACAATCAATAAACATCTGAAATCAATGTCACATAAAAATGCATATTCATATTACAATCATTATTTACATTTAAGTAATTTGTGATACAAATTACTGCATCAAATTGTATGACATACCTTGGAGAACGGAATACCATTGGTGAAAAAATTATCAAGGAGTAATAATATTAATAATAGAATGGAATGAGAATCGGAGGGGATGCGACAGTGATCCGGGGAGTCCGGAAATTATACTGTACGCCCCCACACACAAGGGGGGCGCCAGACAACGGGCGGCCGGAACCAGGAGCGACGACACAGCAATGACAGGGTCCAACCAGGAGTGACGACACAGCAATGGCAGGATCCCTAAAGTTTCCAGATATAAATGCTCCGGCATACGGACAGGCAGACCGGGGACCCCGTCCCACATGGGGTCCAACGCCCCCGCCGGGGGTGGTCGTTATACCCCGGCAACCAGCCGAAGGCCAAGGGGCGTAGAAGGTTCCCTGTCACGTTGCACCGAAACTTTATCGCCGACAATTCCAACCCTGAAACAGACCAAACGTGGTGAAGGAATGGCGATCTGGGGAAACCCCCGAAATAAACCCATGGGTCAGGAAAATCGGTCTCGGGAATCGAACCCAAGATCTCCAGAACGCAGGCCACAGACGCAAACGCCTGTGCCATCCCGCTCGGTATAATAATAATGATGATAATAATAATATGAATCGAATTTGTGGTAATACAAATTTAATTTTATCTTATTACACTAATATATTTTCGATAGCCAGAATGCATCGTAAGCTGCATCAATATTATCACAATTATTATTAACTTGACGATACTCAACGAGCAGGAACATAGATAACTCTTTGGTAGTTTTAGACTCCGCCCATTTTCTGGAACCACCTACCAACTTGTCAATAAAGTGGCTAGAATTACTTAAGAGAGAAGCAGAATGGTGCCGCTTGAAGAGGGAAGAGTTATATTTTTTAATGTTAAATTCAATTGGTCTTTTTGCACCCAAGTGCACTTGACTTTTGGAGGTCTGCACGGGCTCGCACTTAATAAAAAGTATAACACAATTCGTTTATAAAATTTCGATTCATGAATTATAATTAATTTTGGAAACCCGCTACACCACTTAGGCATGCCGGGGATAGCAGAATTATCCCAATCTCCGTGGGTATTATTTACGCGTTTGATTAAATGGACACGGTTTATGTTTTCTTGGCCTCGAATTTGGTGAGGATCTGATCGAATCTATATTGTCTGTCTTACATAACTGATTTACTGACCTCAGGCTGACGTTTCTCAAAAACAATGCCCAGTCGCAACCTGAAACTTCCGTCCAATGAAAATAGTTTTCATGACATACAAAATTTCAAACATTTTTGGAACCCTGTTTTCGTTTTGAACTTTAATAACTAGATCACTAAATTTTATAGTTTACATTGAACAGCATTCGTAGTTTTATTATAGTACACATAATATGAAATTAAAATAAGGAAACAAAACTATACAGTAAAGTATGTGCAAAATAGCTGCATTGCCACTTTTGAGGGATAAATCGTACAAAGTGGGCATAAGTGCATAAATTGTGTTTCAAACTCATCTCTTATTCACTGCACTTAAAGGAAGTAAGTAAACTGTATCTAATCAAGTTAATATACTGTACTCTGTTTCACGTTTTATCGGAAGCAAGCACAGTCAAACGCCGAGCATTTTATGAGTTAAAAAAAGGTTTATCTATGGACGCTCCTTTAACTACTATGGTTCTTAGCGTCCCATTCAACATTGGGAGCGAAAAATCGGAAATTTTGCTCAGAGGCCTCTTTATCAGGCTTGAGGTTATTTTGCGTGCCGTAAATCTACGACAGGGACCACCGGCTTTAATTCCCTTCCGAAGGAAGGCATACTAAGGATTTTTACACCCGAAAATTGCATTGCTCTCTGCTGGGTTTGAATTCGCAACCTCGGGATTTTATGAGGTCGTGTTCCACTCACCGTGGGTTGGCTTGGGTATTAATGTCTCTGGCACGTATTCGGGAGGTCGGGACCTACCAGTCTGATCGAAAGCATTTTCGCGGTTTTCTTCAGTCGCTAGGCGAATGCTGGGTCAGGTAATTTGATCCGCGGACTTTCCTATCACCCCTTACATCACTACATTTCATTTCCTCCTTCTTCACAGTCATGCCAGGCATTGGGCTTATCACCCATCCTGATATGCTATGATCCAGAGTTTACTTGCTCCTCGACAGGCTACTGACCCAAGGCACTGGGCACATCACCCATCCTGGATATGCTATGATCCAGAGTTAGCTTGCTCCTTGACAGGTTACTGACCCAAGGCAATGGGCTCATCACCCATTCTGGATATGCTATGATCCAGAGTTAGCTTGCTCCTCGACAGGCTACTGACCCATGATATTGAGCTGATCGCCCATCCTGGATATGCTATGATCCAGAGTTAGCTTGCTCCTTGACAGGTTACTGACCCAAGGCAATGGGCTCATCACCCATCCTGGATATGCTATGATCCAGAGTGAGCTTGCTCCTCGACAGGCTACTGACCCAAGGCAATGGGCTGATCACCCATCCTGGATATGCTATGATCCAGAGTTTGCTTGCTTCTCGACAGATTACTGACCCAAGGCACTGGGCTGATCACCCATCCTGGATATGCTATGATCCAGAGTTTGCTTGCTCCTCGACAGGCTACTGACCCAAGTCACTGGGCTGATCACCCATCCTGGATATGCTATGGTCCAGAGTTTGCTTGCTTCTCGACAGATTACCGACCCAAGGCATTGGTCTGATCACTCATCCTGGATATTCTATGATCTAGGGTTTTCTTGCTCCTCAACAGGCTACTGACTCAAGGCATTGGCCTGTAAAGACCTTCTGTGTGTAAGACCTACAAAGATGAGGATAATTAGTTAAAGAAGAAGAAAAAGGATTCCACTCTTACTATTCATGTTAAATTAAAACATATGTATTGTATTTTGGAAGAATTGATTTTTTGCCGAGTAGAGTGGTTGGTTAAATCTAAAATGTGTAGAAGTCAAACGTTACACGGTACGATTCTGTAAATATCAATGGCGATAAATGAGTAAAACCGTCACTTTCTCATTAGCTTCAAATTTCCAACAACTGGACCAACTTGAACAGGAATCTGCTCTCCCCTTCCTACCATTCCTACCCTGCGTATAGGTATTTCAACAGCATCTCCTTATAAGCTAGATGCCTCGACAGGCGCCAGTCAGGGGACTGATCCCTAAAGAGGAAAACTGCAACGCCTTCGAAACGTAGAATTTAATGTGATTAAATCTTAAGAATTGGCTTAAGCCATAAAATAATTTAATAATGAACCATAGAGGCCACCAAAGTTTATGCTATAAAGTAAGTACGAGTAATTTGTTTTTGGTATATGGGCCAAACCCTATGTAATTTTCCCCTTTCAGTTTTGAGTCAAAATTATTATGGTATCTATAACGCCATAAAATATCCTAAAGAAGGCGTAATATTGTTACTCATATTTTCATGAAAATACTGGAAGAATTGAAAGTGCAAATGTGAATGTTCTGAGAATCCGTTCTGAGGTAAGGAAGATCTTAAAGCTTATATCTGTTACAGGATTTTTTTTTTCTCAAGATTAAGCAATAAAAGAGTAAATAAAAGAGCGGCATGGCTCAGGCGTTAACGTCTGTGGGCTGCATTCCGGAGGTCTGGGTTCGATTCTCGCGGCCAACCTTTCTGACCCATGGGTTTTTTCGGGGGATTTCCATGGGTTACTAGGCGAATGCTAGGAGATTCAAAACATCCCCTGAATTTTCTGTGCCTCATTTCATTTACATTCTCATTTCACCCCATCTCTCATCTGCTTGGTCTGTTTCAGGCTTAAAAGTGTCGGCGGGAGTCTCGGCGTTGCATGGCAGGAGAAAAGGATGCTCTCTGTAACCTGTCGTCCCCGGAATGTGGCGGTCTTCGAGTCCCGGGACCCCAGGAGTTGCGTAAGCCCTCAGGGGGAGTGGAGCTAGTTGAACCAGCTGCCATCTGGGGTGTTTCAATCTGTAAAAGGTAGGGACCCTGCCCAATGCCTGACTCCTGGTCCGGCCGCCCTCTGTCTCCTCTCACCTCATCCCTCCCTCTCGGGAGCATCCCGTCAGGGGCTTCAAGCAAAAAGTCTTATAGGTCGAGGTCACACGTCCCACTCCGCAGAATCGTCCTCCGTGGTGTAGTGGTTACCATGCTAGTCTCTAGTTCCCGAAGTCTGGGGTTCAAACCCGGCGGAGGGCGATGGATTTTTTCGGGCGTAAAAATCCTTCGGAAGGAAAGTAAAGCCGGTGTCCCGTGTCGTAGATTTACGGCACGTAAAAACACCTCAAGCCTGATAAAGAGGCCTCTGAGCAAACGTTCCGGTCTTTCACGCCCAATATAGAATGGGACGCTAAGGACCACAGCAGTTATAGAGCGTCCATAAATAAAACTCAATTTTAATTTTCCCCTCCGCAGGTAGTCCTAGTCTTAAAGGAACGTAGTTCATATTTCCGGTGCAGTGTCGTGTTTTGAGAAATAAAGGATCAAAGCTGTTCTCAAGTCCGTATCTTATGGTCCCAGATAAAAAGCGCTATATTGTCTACTTCCCTCACATGTGTTTCTTTCTTTTTTATCTTCATAGTTTAAAACTGTCACCTCAAACTGCTACCCTACCCTATTATTACGAATATTCAAGAGAGGAAAGAGGCTGAGGAGAACTCAGAGGGTAAAATGCGGAATCTCGGACACTTTTCTGGAGAGTAATATGCCTTTATTTAAATAATGTCCTGTAATTGCTTGTAATTTAGACCGTTATGGAATTCTTTGAAAACGTTTTCTGTCCAGCCATCTTCACACATAGAGGAAAACTGGCGAGTTAATAATAATAACTTGGTTAGCAGCGCTGATGGGCAGTAATAAAGAGAAGTATTTTTTCCTACAATCAATATTCATTTACAAAATAACAAGTTCACATCCAACTTCTAATTCACATAGAAATTCACATTAGGATGTGAGAAATTTGGATTCTGTTTTGAAAGACTTGAAATTACAAAAGCAGAATGCAAAAAATAGATCACAAGGAGCAAAATATTGAACACCTTTTATTTCAAAGTACATTTTTTTATTAGTTACCTCTTGGTTGATCATTTGGACTCCTGTAGTATAGGATTTTTAACAAACCGTTGTTTATAGATTTTAGTGAAGCTTGTTACCATATCCATTATTATTGTATTATTTGTACCTATTCAAATATATTTATAGTTTACTTATTATTTATTACTTATTTGTTTATTTATTGTAGCAGTGCAAAGGCCATTTGGCCTTCTCTTACATAAAAAAATCCTCAATACAATATCCTGAATACATTAATGATACAGGTAAACAATATACAAAGGAATAGAAAACAGAAATAACACAAATATTAGAAGAACAATAAACTTAAGTTAATTTAGAATATAAAGAAACTAAGTTAACAGTAATGAATATCTTAAAAATATTTTATACAATATAGAGGCTGGACCATATAAGTTGAGACTGTACAATATCTGCAATACTAAGCGTTGTAGAAAGAAATGTTTTGATAAAAGTTGCTTGACATTATGGGGGAGAGTAAATGCGATTAGTGTTGTTAGTGTTGTGGAGGACGTTTTTTAAATGGGAACCTACAATTGGGGTCAATTTAAATTGACTCTAAATGACCTTGTCAACGTCCTCCAAATCAAACACAACTAATGGCATTTACTTTCCCCCATAATACCAAGCAAGTTTTATTCAAGTCGTTTCTTTCTACAACGCTTAGTTTTGGAGATATTGTACAGTATCTACTTAAATGGTCCATCCTGTATATACAATGAAAAATTAGGATTTTTCTCTAAATTAACAATTATTTTTAATTAAAATCTGCAACCTATGACGAAAAACATATAAAGTTTGACAGCCCCTGACACCCGCAACCGTACTTATTAATGTAAGGAAAATCTATTTCAAATTTATATGTATTTTAAATAACTCGAATTCAAGACTATATAAGAATTAGAGATGTTTTGAAGTTATATAACTGCTTTTCATTTCACAAAATTGTATTTATATATTATATACTAGTTCTAATATTTCAACTTTTATTGTGTTTATAAAGAATGTAAGTTGATATTATCTAGGTTAAACATTTCAGTTTACAATAGCAATACTAAATTATAATACAGCCATAACCATAATGTAGGTTAGGATAAAATGTAGTTAGGGAGAAACTTAAGTGTAAAATACGAGGGTCATCCAGGAAGTAACGACCGTTTGGGTTAATGTATTCAGAAAAAAAATATTTCATTGAAAATCTGTTGTGATACATTCACATGACTTTCTCCACCTTCTATCGTCTATTAGTGGGTATACAAACTAGTCTCTTATTAAAGCTTATTTTTATATATATTTCATTTTAATCCAAATAAACTCCTGCAGAAATAGCTACATTACACATTTAGTTATAGATACAAAGGGAACAGCGATAGTCAAATGTTTAAGAACTGGACGCTATATGCTGGCCTTAAAATTCCATACTGTTTCAATGGAATCGCGAGAAACAACTGAATGTTAACAAAAATTTAAAAGAATGGCTAAGTATTCAACAATTCAAACCATTAATAACAAATATCTCGGGAATGGGTGATGCCACAAAAAAGTTATTTAAAATAAATTGTTTGTTTCAAAGAGATCTTCATTTCTGGTGTAGTATGTTTTCTTCTATCGCTTAAGTTTACCAGTTATATAAGATTATACAAAAATCCTATGAATGAAGAGGACTTCAAAGGCTATTCTCAGAAAATTCAATATATACATTTTGTTTGTTATGTATATATCTTTAATATATGGCGTTTTAATCAAAATCATTACGGCCATTTTTTAGAAAATAAAAAATATAAGAAATTATTCCATGTAAAGCGTAGTTTGGGATGAAGGAATTTTCTTGAAAATCTTCGTGTCGCATCTATGGAAGATATTGAACTTTGAGGCAGTATTTTTAACACATAAATGATTTCAGTCAAATTAGATAATAAATGCAATTACAGCCCACCTTAAAACAATATGTGTATGTAACAATATATAAAAAGTGTATATTACAGTCATTGTATTTGTTTATATAATATGTACATGTTCAATAATGTTATGTAAATGTATTACGTAATTTAATAATGTAGGAGTTGTGAGAATAATAGGTTAAAGGTTGCTAACAATGAGGTAATAATGATGTAACCTTTAGGCAATATTGAGTAAGAATGTTTATTAATGCTACTAGTCATTATTGGAGCAACAATAATGTAAATTTTGAGACAGTTTATAAAATAGCCAATCAACACACAAACAAAAAAAAAAGGCTTAAGTTAAATAAAAGTATTCTATTGGATTAGGAATAGCCAATCAGAGACTTGAAATACAGAAATTTACAAATGTGGCGGTAGAAATCAAGTCAGTTGCTTGTAGACAGTGCTCATAACTGGACGCGTTTGTTGTAGACAGCGTTTCTAACCGGACGCGAAACACGTCCTCGAGAAATTTAATACGTATTTTGTGTGAGACAAAAATAGTTTACGTGTTAAAAACTGCAAGTAATTAATAAACAAATCTCACAGCTCTCTTTCTCTATATCAGTGAAGTGTTATTTAAATAGTGTCAAGCATTAATAAAAGGAGAGAAGTAAAATTATAATCTGTGTAAGCCTACATTCTTCAGTCGCACCACTCCCTGCTAAGACATTCATGTCTCTAAAAAACAATAATACTGACGCAGCTGAGGCAAACATACATATATAATATTTAAAAGATACAGTCAAAATTATAAAGTTAATATTTTTAAACTTGGGGCGAAGGCTACCGGAAAGTACAATTAAGGGAAGGCTACCGGAAACTTTTTACCGTACGTGCGGTTGCAACTACTTCAAGTTCGGCTCCCCAACAGTTGAAATATAATACTACTCCTTCAATACAAACCTACTTCAAATTGACGCCCAAAGCATGGTGCAAAATATCATAAAGATACTATCTACTTCAACTTAAATGTTAAGTTTGGGGTTTATCCGACTTTGTATATCCGACTTAATTTTTCAGTTATGCTGTTCGCACAGACACACACATGAACCTTTTTCTAAAAATGCTTTATCTTTACAATCTGGGTGGCTCCATTGCGTCTCTTTTAATGTGCCTGAAGAGTAACCAGTCAAATTGCAAAATGGATACTGCATTTATAATTTGTTGGCATTTCGTAAAAATACTGAATTCACAATTTATCTGTAATATATAAGCATTTCGGATAAGAATTTCCTGTTTGATCCAAAACACTTCCCTGTCAGCATACTGTATGAAAAATGAATGATACGGAATATGAAGGTAAATTGAAATAAATGAACAAACAAATGTCCAGATGGCGCTTTTTTTTAAAAATTTGATTCTGGGTTCTGAGCGAAATTTATTTGAAGACAAAAGAGAAAACGATTATTTGAGGTCTTTGTCTTTAAGACATTGATAAATGTGCAATTTAGTTATTGTAGTGAAGCCGAAATTATAAAGTCAATAATTATCATAATGATCTGGAAAGGACAGCGAAATAAAATAAACAATAAATATTTAAAAATCCGTGCATATATTAAAAGGAAAAGCATTGGGAAAATTGTTCACTGTTAAAAGCGACAGAAAGGCCAGACAGGCACAGTTTAGATAATTAGGGACCAGCTCCAGGTATAAAGGGTAAAACCGCTGAAGCCAGTTTTCCTAGAAATAATGTGTGCAGCTGCACTGACCAGGAAGTGAAAGTCGCGAGTTCTTCCTTGTATCGCGCGTGTGGTGAGGACACTCTCGCTGGGGCCCTCTTGGAGTGCGGAACAACATTCTCGTCGAGTTCAGAAGACTGGGTGTGAACTTGCAAGAGGATCGAACGTTCAGCTGTAATTGATAATCCTCGGTCTTGGAAAGGACACGGCAACATCGTAAGACTTTAAATTGTTCGGCAAATCTTAAGTCTTAATGTGAATAAAAAGTGTTAAAAGAACGCGTTCGTGTTTCTATGTACACACACTCACGCAAACCCAGCGATTAAAGTTTCACGTGCAAGCAGCCGTGGCAAAGTAAAAACAACTGGGAGGAGAAAAGCAACAATCGTGAGGCAAAGGTATTGCTTCATTGTTGGAGGACGTAGCGTGTCTGCGTCAATACTTTGAGATATTACGTCAATTACAGTCTGTGCTGCACTTATTTTTGGTGTTCGAGCTATCGCATTTCTTATTTGCATTTGTTATCCTTTTAAGAGTTAATTAGTTTCAAAGAAACTAAAGAGATTCTAAAGGCTATTTCTATGTTCTGGCGCACCAACTGTATGAATCGCTCTGTTAATCCCGGATGGCAACTGGATTCCATTTTAAAAGTTTGTCTATAAACTGCGGGATACATTAACCAAATTATGCACCACGTGATAAATTGAACATAGTTATGGGCAGTCTACAAGTAGGTATGCTTAAATAACATATTTGCCTGGTGGCATAAGAATTTCGTTTATTTTTAAAGCTGCACAAATACATGTTGTCTTTAACAGAATAAGAGTTTCAGGATTTACAATGAAATAACAGTTGTAATATTTTGATCAACAAACACGTGTTCGCAATGTTCATTATTACTGGAGTTAGTGTTAACCTTATTCTGAAGAATGAAAACCCTACAAAGATAAGAATAATTTTCTTAGAGCATAATGCTGTATGTAAGAATAGTACGAAAATTGAAACGGCAACTCTAGGCCGAGCCCGAGCTATGGAATAATTAATAATTTGGGTAATTACTTTTTAGTGAAATTAAATTATGCTATGTACAACTATTTTTCTTTTTACTGCCTGTGTAGCTTAAGAAGGGTGATTTAATGATATGTTTGTATTTAGGTTACTAATATTAGAGGAGTAATAAGTTGTTTAATGTAAATAATTTAAGCGCTATGTCAAAATACTGTCCACGACGAGATATTTTAGCTGCAGGAAAAGTATCTCCGAAGGCAACAAGTGAGTTTTACGATGTCTCTCTGGTAGCAAAATATTGTTCGTAGAGCGAGGGTGTAGAACCTTTGTCCTTTTGTACGGTAATTCGCCGTGACCGGAGTGAGTGAGACAACAAGCTTAATTGTAAAATTAGGGAAAGCCGCGATTTCATGTTAAAATAGAGCAAGATGGGGTGGAATAGGACCAATGAGATCCAAGTAAATCGATATGAAATATTGAGACGCGTTGAGTGGCGCGAAAAATGCACAAATAGGAAATTAAGTAGCCTAAGAAGCCCGCGACCATAAATAGATCTGCTGAGACCGAAGATCGGGGAGTTGCTTCGAAACTACAGGCAGGGAATGATGCTGCCGAATAATTAAGAGATGTCGCGCCAAAAGTTGGTGAATTAAGACAGGGTTCGCTACACACATAAGAATCGCTACGAGTAAAGAGGTTTGTTAAATATATAAACTTCGCGTCATATCAGCGCCTTGTTTCAACGGCAGTGGACAGTGTTTTAACGGCGACAATCTCAGTGTTGTGAACTACCAGAAGTAACGAAACAAAGAAAAGATGTCGTCTTTTTGTAGCTGAAGCACGTCTATTTCTCTCCGTTACCACACCCGAGATCTACGTTTCCTTTACCGAGGATAAGCCCCTACCCTTACATATTCCAGTAATTACTTCAGCTAGCCGAGGATAGAGATGCAGAGAATCAGCCCACGTCGAACATCCGGAGTCTACGCGGAGGCTGCAGAAAGGTAAGCCGAGAGCTACGGGCATTACGAACCAGAACAACTTCGGACAGGAGGTGGAACTGCCGCAAACTAAACAAATCATACAACTCTGATATTATTCCAAGTGGCTTATTGATTAACGTTCTTAATAGGATAAATAACCTTAGACAGTTTGACACCCACGTGGTTTAGATTTACGATCTTCCTGGTAAAAAGTGGTGTCTATTTAATAACAGTAATTCCGTCTTTTTCATTCAGAAGGAAACCATTAAGACTTTACTATATTTAAATTCATTAGAAGTTGTTATTACTACATAATAATGTATAAAAACACTATCATGAAATAAATTAAGTCTAGATAATTTGTTACCACCAGTAATAAAATGGGTACTTCATTATTTTTATATGCGTTGTTATTTAAATGTAAATATTGTTACATGATAGGGTGAGGGCCGAAAGGTTCCCAGCAAATTATTAAATTTTGATCACCCCAACACGCACATGGGGGAGCGTAGCTTACAAACGGCGAGAGGACCAGGACCTCGGTGTCTACACTCAGATGAAGGCGCGAGGTTTCTTAAACAAATATACCGAAGTCTCACATAACACACATACCTATAATTTATTGATAAAACACATGGCGAATCTACATTACACTCGGAGACAAAGGAATGAGCGGAGATGCCTCACACACGGACCTGCTTCTTACACATTCCTTCAAAAATTGACGCTAACATTCAAGTAACGCTAACTAAATATCCCCCTCTCCAAGCGTGGCTAGGCACGCTAGCTAGCCAGGGTCGGTGGCATACCAAACAGCGATTCTAACAAAGTCTACTCTTTCTGGCGTGGTCGGCGCCAAAGGAGAACCGTTAAGCCGGGAAATAATAAAAGTCACCCAATAATATTGTCGACAATTCGACACAATAATGCGTCTGGTATGACAACACTTACTAATACGCTACAATATTTACGAGACTAATCCAATTGTCAGTACTGAATGGGAAATTAAATGAGGAAAATTGCGAAAAATGGTACTTTTAGTGTTTATGTAGCCTTATGAATTGGAATTATGTACAATTTTTATTATTGTAGGAAACTAATCATATTTTAAAAATGACTCTAAAAATAGTACTGCGTGTGCCATTTTGTACTGTGAATTCTGCAGCATTTAACAGAAAAGATCAACTCCTACACACCTTAGAGTAGAGGCAAACTTTAGCCCACCATTTTGTTCTGCAAATGGTAAGTATGGCAGCTTCTATGTGGTCACGCTATATGCTTTCCTTCTTTGAAAATATATGCAAGTTGTGAACAGCTTTTTCTGTAAATAACATTTTCTGGTATAAATGACCCGCTTTGTCAGAAAATACTGAAGATAACTGACTTAGTATCATTTTTATAACAAAATCAGTGATATTCGCTATAAAAAGCGTACACCTATCCTCTAGAACAGCGGGGAGTAGGCGTAGGCAGCGGAAGAGTAAGTTTAGCGAAGCACAAAGAAACAGAGAAGAGATTGCTGCGTATTGTTGATCAGCCCACATCGTTTTGCCTTTGGTCGGCCTGCTGTCGTCGAAACGAGTAATATGAACAGTTTGAGTGGGATTTGTTAGTAAAAATGACGAAGCGTGCTTACCTAAGTTACAAATGTAACAAAAATCATCAGAGGGTCGGCTGGTGTTTTAGTTATTACATGAAATTTAGTGGTAAGGCTTAACCACTATTGCTGAGCTAAAATAAGGCTCTATTTAGCCTGAAAAGTTCATGCCTTCGAAGTAAGCTGTCTGCTATGGGAAGCCGGCAGAAGATGGTGACAGAGTATCATTGGTAACTTACTACTTGAAGAAAGGAATTATATTACAGAAAACTGAAGCAACATGTATGGAGTTTACTTGCTGCCTGTTGGGGAAGACGTCGAGTTTTATTGGTTATGTTTTTGACTTTAACATTTCTACAGTCAGAACAAGCTAAGCGTTTCAGCCCCGCATGCTTATTTTTATTTATTGTAAAACTAAAGTTTAGAGAAATGTATTCACGTTTTAGTGAAAATCTAAAAGCTAAAATATACTTCACGTTGTAGTGAGTTATGCATGGTATTATATGAATTTAATACTTGTATATGCAAGATATATTTACGTAAGAAATTTGCTATGGTAAATATCGTTAAAGATTTATTTGAGGAAAGTTAAACGGGAAAATAAAAGAACTGAATTAGTAGCTTTGAATTAGACTTTGTCATAAAACTATACTGGCTAATGGAACTTCATAAAAGGAATTATAAAGACGCCGCAATAAAGATAACTCAAAGCTATATTGTACGAGTTAAACAACAATATTCCCTCTGATTATGCTTGGGGGTGGCTGTGGAACATTGAAACTTGAGTATTCCACAGTCATTTCCAGGAGTGTTTAAAGGCATTGGGTAGGGAAAAATATACAGACATAGTAGACAAAGAAGAGAGAGAATCTATTGCATGGTTAAGAACCGGAGCATGGAGGCTAAAAGGGCTAAGACAGGGTATTCCTCAGAACCATTGTCCGATATGTGGTG
Organism: Deroplatys truncata; assembly: GCA_030765065.1. Taxonomy (NCBI): domain Eukaryota; kingdom Metazoa; phylum Arthropoda; class Insecta; order Mantodea; family Mantidae; genus Deroplatys; species Deroplatys truncata. The sequence continues at coordinate 44,153,145 of CM060990.1, forward strand.
GTAATGAAGACATTGAACACACAGTATTTAAGTGCCAAGGAACAGAAAATTGGAGAAAAGAATTTTTTAATAAGAAGTGGTTGAAGGGGGATAGAAGTACACTTATGATTGAAATGATATGTAAGGACGCTAGAAGCATTGGACAGTTCTTGTGTAAAGTAAAAAATAAATGGCTTTGGACAGTGGAAAGAGAAAAGTAAGAGGTAGTGCATCTTACTTTGAATGGAAAACTATAGTGAATGTGTGATGGTTAAGTAATCAAGAAATGAAAAGTGAAAAACAAGTGGAGATGGGACATGAAAAAAACTGAAAAAAGAGCAAGATAATTTATTGACAAGAAATTGTAAAATGTAAATAAACTGTAGTAATTGTCTACTGAATGAGTGACCAGGGTCAAAGTGCAGTAGACAATCACATTTGTAAAACTCTTAGCACAATAAATACTATACTATACTATACAGCTGTACTCAGATTAGGTATAGCAGTGGTAGCAAGAGAAAGTACCAATAAAAGGCAGTACGACGGAACTGAATTAAGTTATAGAAATGACAACTACCTCTAAGTTTTGCTGCGAGTCTACTTTGAAGTTAATAACATGGTCGGTTATATTTTAAATAAATACTTTCTGATAAATTTGAATCAAAATATTGTATAATCCAGAAAGTAATCCTATCTTCGTTAACGAACAAAGTTATTGAATAAAGGTTGACCAGTAAACGTATAAGGCATGCACCTATATTATGGAATAAGGGGTCATGAATTTAGCAGATTGAACATTAGCGTGATAAGGGATTTAATCTCCCCATAGCGCTTGGGGATGTTTTTGTCAGCTTGAGGTTTGAGATCGAGATTTCGTGTAAAAGTGAGGCAGTATTTTTAACACTTAAATGATTTCAGTCAAATTATATAATATGTAAATTCAATAACAGCCCGCCTTGAAGCAATACTTGTATGTAATAATTTGTCAAATGTATGTAAAAGTTATTGCATATGCTTATATTATTGTAAACATGTTCAATAATGTTATGTGAATGCATTACGTAATTTAATAATGTAGGAGCTGTGAGAATAATGAGTTAAACGTTGCTAACAATGAGGTAACAATGAGGTAACCTTGAGGCAATAATGTATTTTAAAGTTTAAATGTTACTTGTGATTCTTGGAGTAACAATAATGCAATTTTAGTGACAGTTATAAAATAGCCAATCAACAACCAGAAAAAGCTTTAGTTAAATGAAGGTATTCTATTGGAGTAGGATTAGCCAATCAGAGACTTGAAATAAAGAAATTTACAAGTTTAGACGGTTGAAATCAATAGTTACCTGCAGACAGTGCTCATAACTGGATGTGTTGCTTGTGTGTAATTAATTAATAAAAGCACCGCACAACTCTCTATATCAGTGATGTGTTATTTAAATCGTGTCAAGCAGTAATAAAAGGAGTGAAGTAAAATTATAATCTGTGTAAGCCTACATTCTTTGTCGCATCACAACCCTGCCAAGACATCCATGTCTCTAAAATTAATACTGACGCAGCCGAGGAAGAGTCAAATTACAAAGTTAATATTTTTTTTTAAACTTGGGGCAAAGGCCACCTGAAAGTACATTTGGGACGAAGGCTACCTGAAACTGTTTACTGTACGTACGGTTGCAACTACTACAAGTTCGGCTCCGCAACAGTTGAACTATAATACAACTCCTTCAATACAAACTTCTTCAAATTGACGCCCAAAGCGTGATGCAAATAACGTAACAAATTAACTTCCACAAATTGGCATCCATACGTGGAGCTAAGAAAAATACTTCTTCAAAACTCTGTCTACATGACAAAGGATTACTTAGTGTTTTATAATTTGCAAAAAGCACAAGCTGTACTTCGGATTAGTCTGCATAAGCTTTTATCCACCAACGAAAGAAAGAGTCTGTTACTCTGAATAACACTGTGAACGATATTCACTTAGTAGAGAAAGTTAACAGGCCTCTGTGAGGAGAAGAGGGAACGCTTATGTTGTTACTAAACTATGGTCTGAGGGCAAACTATTAGGATGCTTCTGTTGAACCATGTCTTGAGCACGCTTCAGCGACTCCAGATGGTCTCCTAGGGCTGGGATACTAATGAGATTGTGGGGAGTGATAGAAATTACACAGACTAGTGGGTTTCTGTTCCTCAGATACGTCTGTCAGGAAAGTGAGATTATAGCAAAGCTAGGGTTGCTCGAAATGCAAGTTCCGTTACATGCTCTATACCAACCGTAGACTTTCCACACATGATGAAGCGGATAAGTGGAAACCAAATGGCGAAAATTGTTTATATACCCTCTATCGTTTATTATTGGGTATACAAATTAGCCTTACTAAAGCGTATTTTTATATCCACTTCATTTTAATCCAAATAAACATTTGCAGAAACAGCTACGTTACACATTTCTTTATAGTTACAAAGGGAACAGCGATAGTCAAATTTAAGAACTGCACGCTATATGCTGGGCTTAAATCTCCATACTGCTTCCATGCAACCGCGAGAAACAACTGAATGTTGACAGGACTTTAAAAGAAAAGCTAAATATTGAACAATTCGAACCATTAATAACGGATATATAGGAAATGGCTGATGCTATAAAACGTTATTGGAAATAAATTGTGTGTTTTAAGGAGATCTACGTTTCTTGTGTAGTACATATTCGTTTATCGATTAACTTTTACCAGTTATACAAGATGGTACAAAATTCCTTCCGTGTGAAGAGGACCTTAAAGGCTATTCACAGAAAATTCAAGATATACATTTTATTTGTCATGTAAATATCTTTAATATATGATATTTTAATCAATCGTTAGAGCCATGTTTTAGAAAATAAAAAAGTTCGAAAAATGTTCCATGTAAAGGTAGTTTTGGGTAGAGGGATTCTCTTGAAAAATCGTTTCGTCACATCTTTGGAAGATGTAAAACTTAAATACCAGTTTTGGTGTTGATCCGACTTTTCGTTTTTTGGTTATGCTGTTCACACGTACACCTAAAATGCTTTTATTTTTCCATTGAGGGGGCCGATATGTATTTCCGGTGAAATCCCGGAATGCAATAGAGAGGATAAAAAAACATAACTCCCATGCAATTTAGAGTAGAATGCTAAACTTTAGCCCATCTTTTAAGGGACGTTTTGCTCTATAAATTGGTACTACTTTTAAGAAAGCTTCTGTGTGCTCAATCTGTGTGATCTTTTTCTCCATCTCTCCTTTCAAAAGCTTTTTCTACGAATAACAATTTCTGGTATAAATAACCCGTTTTCTCACAAACTATTGAAGATAGCTAAATACAATTTTACCCAAGTGCTTTTGGGTATCTGCTTTGGTGTTAATAAAACTGTTGACTAGTTTTTAAACAACTAATTCTTGATAAATTTTAATCGAAGGATGGTATAATTGAGAAAAATGTTATTTTACTTAATAAACAAGGTACCGAATGGGATAGCTCAGGTGGTAACGTCTGTGACCCGCATTCGGGAGGTCGTGGGTTCGATTCCCATGGCCGACCTTCCTGAACCAAGTTTTATTTTGGGGGTTTTCTGGGATCGCTAGGCGAATGCTGGGAAGGATAATTACATCCCCCGAATTTCCTGTCCCTCCATTTCAGCTCCATTCTCATTTTACTTCACCTTTCATCTGCCTGGTTTCTTTCAGGGTTGCAAGTGTCGGCGGGAGGTCTCGGCGTGTACATTGCAGGGGAGAAGGACGCTCTTAGGAAACCGTCCTCCGGACTGCGAGCGGTCTCCGGGTCCCAGGGGATGTGTAAGCCCACAGGGAGAGAGGTGACGGCTGCACCTGCCACCACCCGGAGGGTTTAAAATGTTAACGGTAGGGGCTCTGCCTTCTGCCTGTCGTGCCTGTCTCCTCTCACCTCATCCCCCTCCCGGGGGCGCCCCATCAGAGGCCTAAGTACAAAAGATCTGCATAGGCCGAGGTACTAAGACCCCCTCCGCTTCTAGTCCTATCCCTATCACTGTAAACAAGGTAATTGTATAAAAGTAAGTCAGTGAATTTGGAAGGCAGCATATACACCCTCTAAAAACTTCAGTCTATCAGTTTCTGAGATGATGGGTCTTGGATTTAGTAGATTTAACAATGGCGGTATAGGGCTTTTAATCTCCCCCGAAATTTTAGGTTTTTACTCCAAAGTTTTCTTTTTTCAGGAATCATCCTTTGTTTTGGTCTTTGACCGTTTTTAAACCCACATCGACCAGTTTTATCGTGTAATCCTTTTGGCAACATTTATAGTGCGCACATCACCTTTCCTCAACTTCAAATATGTAGTGTTTCAGCTACATACAGCTCACTTAGTTGTGTTGCCTAATGAAGTAGGTGTCGTCTAAGGCGCTGATATATCGGCAGCTTCTCTATTATTATGATAAAGGCGGAAGCTACTATCTATATCATAAGTGCCGCCATAACATAAGAAGTTAGTAAAATCTCTCGGTCTACGGACTGCGCGAGTATTCAGGAGGGATAAATCGCCCCCACTCTACTTGTCGTTTCCTTTAGCTATCGAGTTATCCAGTGAGGTGTCTTAAAGAGGAAGTGGGCTGATACGCGGGAAACAAGTGTCACGTCACTGTTGTGAACACAATAATTTTACAATGTAGAACAATTTAATACGATCTTGTTTACATCGTGATAACTCAAAAACCAAAATCCTTATTCTAGTTCTGTAAGAGGTATGTTAAAGAACACAGTTTCGGGATGATGATGTGTGATTGGTCTCCCTGTAAAAAATTAAAGCCGCTAACTTTCTTTGTAAAACTTCAATGGAAATAATTTGTATTATGAAAATCAATCAGCGAGGAAATTTTTTCCTTGAAGAGATAGATGGGGGAGTGAAGGCTATGAAATACTTTAAAAAGCATGAATTAACTTTTGGAAGAATCTGCAGGTATGTGAAATGCTATCGCTAGTTATGTGCAAATATTTGTTTTCACCCGCTGCACCTTCCTCTTTGCTTGGCCTGTCACAGCAATCTACAAACAACATTTTTGTTGTAATGCTCTTGCGTCTTTAGACCTGCCTCTAGAGTTGGATAGCTACAAGTGGTGCGATTAAGTGATAAATGATTTTGTGAGAATAAAATAAAATAAACCACGGGCTAGGCGAAATTATGGCGAGTGGTATTTAAGTAACGACTCAGAGGTAGAGTAGGAGAGACATGCCCGCCCGAGGCAGTTAGGGAGGGGGAATACATGACCAGATGTGTTATCCCTCCCAAGGGTATTTTCTAAGTTGCTGAACTACAGTAGAGTATATCATTCTACTGTACATTTAAAGTAGAAAAACTGGCTGCATTTGATTATCCAAAGCACCTATTACTTTAAGGAACATAAATGAGTTCTATATATCTGAAGCAGGCTAATTAGGGAGTCTTCGTTTGGACGCGTGGCCGGCCGAACTAGAAGTTTTCTTGTCACAGGGAAGCACGCTTTTTGCCGGCGGGGTCGGATAATTCATAGCCCCTTTAAGTTATTCAAAGTACAGAATAACTGAGTTTTACTGACAAATTAATTTTATAATAATGACAGTCACTAAAGCATTAGCATGCATTAACTTTCATGTGGTTTCATGATAATATAGCTTAGATATCATGTACATACTTACCTACGCAGAAATTTCTTCTTAAAATGTAACACATATTAATTTTGGTTACCGAACTCCAGTTATACGATGATTATTACTTGAAGTTTATGTGGCGAGTAAAATGAAACGGACAGTATATTGTGTGGATTCCCTGCACTATTAAATATAAATATGCCAAAATGTTTAATGCCTTATTATGAACCGATTTCAGAATTTGGCGTATTCTACGATTGGTAATGTTAAATTTTCAAAGTGATATTACCGGAAAAGTGCAAAAGAAGTCGTACCATCTTATTTGGCAGTCTATATTTAAACATCTAATTCGTATTACTCCATCTTTTGAACCGAAAGAGTGAGTATTGTGTGCTTATTTGCACTTTTTGTCAACGAGTGCTATATTGTTAAGCCGCGAACTTGCTCACACTCGTGATGTTACTTACAACGGTATATGTCCCCTGAAGTATAGAAAGCTCAGGCGGAAGATGTCTAACTGTTTTTCAGAAATAATTACAACAGTGATGACTGAAACAGATTTTATAATACCTATACGAAATGCAGTGCTTGTGAGTGTGTTTTTATACAGGTATAAGAAAGTTCACCAGCTATATTACCTGAGAAGAAGATCATCTAGCTGACAATAATGAAAGATTTATCCTATACACTCCATTGCCTCTCAGTTCTTCATCAGAGCCTAAGCCAAACTCTGCGTGTTATCCTTCACACAGAATTTCACTTCTTAGGTTCAGTTTGTTGGGAGAACGCCTACCTCAAATTAAATATAAAGAAATTATATAAAATAAATGTGTTAGAAGAAAATAAGAAGTTGAAAACCGTAGAAAAGTGTAGGATAAATGTATCAAAGTAGGAAATAATGATAGAATAAAAGAGAATAATTGAGAAAGAAAAGAGAATGAGCAAACAGATAGGAATACTAAATAACTATGTAAATCATTAATATAACAATAATATTATATATGCCTCATACAGAATTGAATAGTGTAAAGGGTAAAGTTTTATAGTAACCTGGATAGCAGAGAAGGGTAATTAGCAACCGGACCACACACGGTACTTGACAAGAACCCATGAGCAGGGATTAAGCTAAATAAGTGACTGAGGGGCACGGAGTCTGGATAAATAGTGACCGGGGCGAGTAAGATAGGCAAAATTACACTGAGAAGGAGATAACCCGGAATTCCCAAAGTAGTCAAATTATTTCAGAGAACATTGCGCCGAACACAGTAGCAAATAGGGAAGTATGTTGTATATTACAGCGGTAAAGTTACCATATAAACGTGGGAAATTCCGAGGGATTTTCTTCCAATTCTGATCTTCAAGAGGTCCGCTTCATGCCAGTCTATGTGGAAGTGGTCCGGACAAATATAATATGTAACTGGCTAGCGGTTTAATTATTGTTCATTTTTTTAGCTGGAATAAATCCAGACAAGTAGTAACACGTGGTTTTATTCATCTCTAGTTGATTACCCGAACCAAGATAAGAGTACCTAGACAAATACAGGCAATTTAGGGGAACAACAACGAAGACCAGAAGAAGAGAAGCAGCGAACTTCGAGCCAGCAACTCGGACTTCAGTAGCACACCGCTATAATCAATAACGTTACCCGATACCGCTACAACTTTCCTGAATTCTTTTGCCAAGCGCAAACCAACCTCAAAAGTGACACCCAACGTGATTTTGACAACAATGCCCGCTTCATTGGAATCCTAGAACTGCATTTGTAGTTAATATTACAATGGTGTTAGGGCTGTTGTACTTGGACCGTATCGATGGAAGTTTTTAAGCGATAATTATTGAATAACGCTGCGATAAATTCAGAGGTAGCCTTTGTTTGGGATCGCTTCCGGAGTTCGTCTTCCTGATTTTAGAAATATTCAGAATAGCGGTGAAAAGAGTCACGGCACGTATCTGTTGATATTTATGTATCACAACTCTACTTGGTGAGCTAGACTACTGACTGTCGTAATGGCAGGCCGGGTTTGGATTTATGGCCGCGGGAATTGAGCGATGCTCGTTCCGCATTTCCGATGTTTCTGCCTTCCGCTGCCACCCCTCCCCCAAGTTGGCCCGCAGAGTTAGAATTCACATCAACTGCAGAGTTCAATAGAGGGAAATGCTGTAATGCATGCCCCTTGCCCACCCTTAAACGATACATCACCCGGACTTGTCAACACACTGTCCGGGATGTGCCCGGGTCGAAGGGTACAAGTAGAGGAGAGAAGGGAGACCTTCCAATATTAATTTCCTCTCTCAGGTATCCACTGCCTGGACCCCTGTGTGCCAATGCAAAATAGCGTTCACAATAGATGATAAACATAGTCGGTTCTTCGCACAGAGATGAAATGATGGTCCAGCATGGATGCTGCATTCCGGCACAAGCCAGCAAGAAACCGCCTTCCCGGCCAACACAAAGTGAATTCAGAGAGAGATTTGAGCACAATGCACCAATCTTTGCTTTAGGATCCACACCATTTGATGGGGAAAGGTTGATAAATTTTCCCTCACCAGCCTCATCATAAGGCCCTCTACAAGGCCTTCTAAACCATTCTGCCTATAGTCGGACCAAAATTCCTGTTCGCAAAATATATAACGCACCGTTCACATGCTTTCCTTACATAACATAAGCTTGATTGTATTTCCACATTAATTTCTAAACAATATTCTTGTTCTTAATCCAATGCAGCCACACGAGCTCACAAATAGATAGTACAAACAGCACCAAAGAAAATCTTCGGCGAATTCTGTATCGTTTTCTGGGGTCTTTTGAGGCCTGTTCTTCACCTTACCTATACCAGAGCGTGGTGGCTTGATAACACGGCAATAACACCAGCTTTTTCTTGTGTTATTGTAACCAAATCTTGTTTATTGTCTCAGAACCAGTCATGCCGTATACTAGCGAAATTACTCTTGGACGTATCGTGGGTATGTGGGAGGCTGGTCGCACTGTTACAGCAATTGCAACGTCATTGCATAAAACTGTTTTTATAGTAAATTACTGGATACAAATATTCCAGGAAAGTGAAGAAGACGGTCTACATACTCGTCAGAAAGTGGGCACTCCCCGTAAAACATCCGCAGATGATGATATTCGTTTACTAAATCCAAATTACTCTTTTGTTATAATTGACTGACGTGTTTAGAAACTAGAGATAAATGTGTATATGTATAATGTTTACCGAATATGACACATATAATGCCAATAAAACTGGGTAATATTATTGTTTATAATCCTTTTGTATTCCTATGACCAGCAATATGTTAGTAAAAGTACATTAACCAATTGTAGCTTGAATTAGAGGAGAAAAATGCTGCTTTATTTATTATTTAGTTTTGCTTCTATGCAGCAACAAGCATTGATACCACTGTGAGAATACAGTTCTGCTTATTTTTTGTTATAAAGTATTGCTATGTATTTAATGAATACCATTCAAACTTTAATTTGAAAACCTTCTCACACTGCACATTCTAAATTTCGCTAACCTGGATGTTCATCAAGTTTTCCCCTTAGTTTTTAACCCGTGTCCTGCACTAGCCGCTAAGGTATGGGCTACCAATCACAATAAGAAGTCTGTATACAAACTGAATGAACTCACTCTTTCTCTTTTAGCCAATACGTTCGAGAGAGTAAACATATATTTCATTTCTACGCCATTTTGTAACCTTTGTTGTGGTTATTGGTGCAACTATTTAGCAGAAGGACTGGCGCATCCTTGCACCGTGGCCTAAAGCAACGAATGAAATGGTCGTGGCTTCGCAAGGCCACGCACAACGATAAATAATGTGACGTAGACGCGAGGTGCAGTGAGATTTTCTTTGACGCTCTTTGTACAATCAAATACACAGAGATGTGCCAATTCATGTAGTTTTCTCTAGTGTTTACGCTTGCATAATGTTGGAAAAACAAGCCAGCTCCTTGATGAATCAGTAACTCATGGGTTTGAAGTAAAATCCGGAACATAAACGCTGACCTCTCAGAACCGAGAAAGAAGGATTAATGCAAATTTGAATGGGAGGCTTAAAGGCGCTGCCTTGTAAACGCTGTCCTCCGTATTCATGTCATTTTAAGAGGTGAACGTGGAAGGCAAAACAAAAGCTATTTAATATGTTGAAAAAGGTTATAATTAATGATGAGGATTTTGTCGTCATATATGGACGTTATATAGCTGTATGCCCAGTGTCTGTGTTGACTTCCACACAAACCACGCGGAGCGTACAGTCTGAAAATGAGAAATGCACCACTCCGTTAAGGTCTAGCAGATGACAATACACAAATATGAGGGGTATGTTGCAACATTATATAGCGGTTCCCTTGGTAGGCCCCACTACTTTGATGATGTTGGATGCTGTATTACGTACCTGGAGGTCGTCTAGATGCCCGTAATCTCGTGACGTATCTCAAAGTTATCGTAGACTGGAATCTGATGATCGTATATCTGTATTCTTGTGTGTGTGTGTTAGTATGTTGTAATTATTATTTTATAATTGTGCCACGGCTACTGTATTAGTGTTGGAGAGCACTTGTGTCTTGTCAGGGTTGGGTATGGAGAAGGTTAAAATATTTTACACACACGTATTCTGTTAATTATTTCACTTGTATTTTGGATAAACCACATGTAAATATTCACAATTTACTGTCCCTACGTTATGTTAAAATATGTATAACTGGTAGACTTTAAATACGTAGTTTAACGTATATTCAGAGACGAGCTTATACATTACCTTCCTGCTCGAACATTGACAAGCTTCTGTTAGCGTTCCCTTCAACCGTTTTCTTAACGTACGTATTTGATTTATAAGTATGTATCAATGTACCTGATTGCTGCTACTATCCAATAACAGTTTATGTTATATATGTTTACAGACTTCCAACGTCTTAATTATGAATCCAAGGTTCGTTACATGCTTACTTAGATACTATTGCATTTCTCGAAATTTTGTATTACGGGTTATATAGCTAACAATAGCCTTTCCCCCCTCATATTATATTTTGTGTGTTATAACGTTATATACTTATTCTCTACCGTGTGTAAATTATGAATATATGTGTTTTTAACAGCCTCTTAATTATTATATGTACAATATTAGCAAAGAAGATACATAACATGTAGAACTTAGAACAAAATATTAAAGAAAGAAATTATTAATGTGTTGATGTTGAGAAGCTGTGAATTAGATATCTTATTACATTAATGATTTATTGTATTAGTTTTTCCGTGGCTAGTACTGTATGTTGTTTCAATTAATAAAGTTAGAAGAAGAAACCTACCTTTATGATTCATCCATAACTTCAGAGCCATCACAAGCCAAATTTTACTGCATTGCTGCAGACATTCTTAAATTATCGAATGTCAAACTTCGGAAACTCTTACTTAAACAGTTTTTGAACTGCGTGAAGCTTCTTTCAACGTCACAGGACGTTAACGATGCATATATCAAGTATACTATGCTATTGTCTGATGATTTTGTATTCTTCATCATGTTATAAATTGTTAAATAGCCTTTAATTTTCTATAGAAGGCTTTGCGATTTAGTCTTTATCCTCTGTGTGCAAGGACCTGGAAGCCCTTATTGCATTTATTGTGACACCTTTTCTAAATTGTTATTACGCCTTTGGATATTTGCAACTTCTTGTTGCACTTCTTTTGGGTGTACTGCCCTTAATTGTTTACCTGTACTAGGTGGCCCAACCGCTCTGCATTCCAGTGTGTAGATATTCTTCGTGCGTTAAAAGAGTTGCAGAACTCAACGGGGCAATTCCAAGTAAACTCAGGTCAGTGGGGAACTGGCGACCTAGCGAGAGCGATCTTAGTTTGTTTGTTTTAAAATAACTTCCATTTATACCTTGCCTTTAACTACAATGAACTTATCGGCGGCCTTTCCTTTGGAAAATATTATTGCCTATAGGCAATGGTGTTAACTCGTATTGGCTTGTCTTTGGGTTTCTAATAACCTTTGGGCTTTAATCATTAGATCACACACACATTTGTGTTTCTTGTATAGTTCTTGAATAACCTTAACTAGAGAAAAATTCCCACCCCAACCGGGAATCGAACCGGGGACCCCTCGCACAGCAAGCAGGTGCTATACAGGCCAGCCGAGCTTAGTTCTACTCCTCTTGCTTATCAACAAAGACGATGAGTGAATTGCGCTCATTGAGAGAAACTTCCCAGGCTTGCAATAGAGTGTAAAGTCCGTGATAATAGATAAAAATAGATCAAAAAAGTTTTAGAATATTTTCCGCTTCAGCTACACAGACTTTATTTTCGAGGGAAGAAATTCTGTTTTTAGACTGAGAAATAATTAAAATGTCCTTATTTGACCTCTTCGTATCCGCCCAGAGCTATTTTTTTAAATTGTGTTTACGCTGTTCTTGTCAGACATTACGGCTATAGGCTACAGGCATGAGAGCACGCAGTGTTTCACCACGATTTTTTCGCTTACTATTATAAATGTTATTGTTGCTATTATTATCATCATTATGAGGCAGTATTTTATATCACAACACTGTGAATGTTAGAGTGATTGCAGTGTAAATTAACATTATTGTATGACAATGATGTTAGATGTTTGTTAGCCATAAGCATTGTTAGGAAATAAGTTTACACGGTCTCACTGAAACTGACAATAGAAGTGGGTAACAATGAACCGATGGGGTGAGTTGTTTATCACTAAGAAGAGACAAACAAATGACGTCAGGGTAGCATGCCTTTCTTTAGAAATGGAGGGAATATCTTCCCTTGAGCATATGTGTTAGTCATTGTGATTGGCTGACAAAACAGACGCTAATGTTGGCGCGATTTGGTAACCAATAGTAGCTCTATTATAGTGTTTAGGAATTTCGAGGTAAAGGAGTATATATTCTCGAGCTATAAACATGTTTCACGCAGTTCTATGGAATTATTCACGAGGTACACGTTGCGCAGTCTTGAAGAATCTATCGTGAAGTGCACATCATACAGTTTGGAAGAATCTCTCGCGTCGTAAAGTTAGTAACAAAATGTGAAGTACGCGGCAACTAATACGAAGTAATTACATTCGGAAATATAACAGTTTCAGTCAGGCGTGTATAAAGATTAAAGATGTGAACTATTAATTAAGTGTGAAGACAATAAAAGTGTGAAAATACATTCTTTTATCAGTGTTATCTTTTAGTAACAACTCCTTTCCGTTTACACGTCCTGCTCAGAGATGTTTGCTCGACTGAGTAACAATAGCTAGCCGGAGGACAAAGAAACCAAAATTCAAAATAGTAATACAATAACAGGCGCCCAGCAAATAAGATAACACGAACAAATTACTGCGACAATTATCATCTAATGGTACTGTTATGCTGACTTCGCTCATTAAATAATTGTTCGAAATTCTGCCCCTGTTCCGTGTATCCATATGGACGTTTCTGAGAAGCACTGTAGTAGTAGTACACGGAGAGCCAAAAGACTATGAACCGGCTGCGCGGTGTTTTTCTTGTCCGCGTCGTCGGCGCTCGTTGTCGTCTGCCTCTATCATAGAAAGGCGCGGATGAATCCATACAACATTTTTAAAACTACTTTTAAAGGCTTTACTTAACAACTTTATGAAAGTGTGTTTGAGGACACAATTATTAGTAGAGATTTGTGGCCCCCTCGGTTCCCCGACTTAACCCCCTGCGATTTTTATATCTGGGGTAACTTAAAACAAAGTGTAAGAGACAAACCCACACACCCTGGAAGAATTAAAACAAAATATCCGCCAGGAAGTTGCCAGAATTTCTCAACGTGAACTACAGCGAGTGATGGATAGTTTGCTAAAGAGGTGCGAAAATGTATGGACAACGACGGTGGTCAGTTTCAGCATCTCCTTTCATAAAGTTGTTAAGTAAAGCATTTAAAAGTAGTTTTAAAAATGTTGTATGGTTTCATCCGCGCCTTTCTATGATAGCGACAGACGGCAACGAGCGCCGAAGACGCGGAGAGGAAGAACACCGCGCAGTCGGTTCGTAGTTCTTTGGATCTCTCTGTAGCAGCAGTAGCAGTAGTAGTTGATTTTTAGGGCGCGTGCCCTTCTGACCTGTGTTTACTTGGAATTGCCCCGTTGAGTTTTGCAACTCTTTAACGCACTAAGGGTTATCTGCACACGTCAAATACGGCGGTAAGGTATTTGGCTCATTATTTAAGTTCGAGTGTAATGTTGCCGATATAATGTACAGTGGTTTAAGTTGGTAAGGAAAGACTAAACCGCTTATGCCACGCCCAGTTCCCACCCCTTATCTGGTTCTAGCACTCCACTTATTGGTTGCCTTATTTCCCCCTTTTCCTTCGTTCCTGAACCTGAAACCGACCTGTATTCATTGGTTAATGTTTGAGTGCCAGACTCTGACATCAAACCAATGCAAGACGGACTCATCCAGGAGCTGGCGTGGACTGCCGTTGCGAAGCATTTCTTCCAGTCGCTCAGGTAAAATGTTTCCGTACCCCTCCCCTTTCGCCGCTCACCTATGCCTGATCTATGTTTCTAGGCTAATACGTGCGTGTCGGACTTGAATTCAAGCCAATAAGAGATTGTCCATTGAGGGTTGGTGTGGAACACAGGTAAGGAGTTCCTGCCAACATTCAATAAAGGAAAACACGATAGGAAATCATAAGCACCGGGACAGGACGTTTCCGTGCACTCGACTGTACTTCTTTTTGAAGTACCATTAGCTCTTCTCACGAGCCATAAATATTAAGCCACCATGACCTTAAATCTAGTGGTGAACACGACTGCAGTAACACACTTTCAATGATCAATGGCGAAGTCCATGAAATATTTCATTTACACTCCAAGCTGTCGAGCAGGAGAATAACTGATGTTCAACACAAAACGGTCCACTGGAATGTGCTTTGTTATTCTCAGCACTCCAGCAAGTTAAAAACTGATGTTACATTCACACGAGTTTCTCTATCCACTATCGTTTATTTTATATAGCTTCTATGTTCTTAAAAAAGCATTTTATTCTATTTCGCCTTCCAGAAATAGTTCCATTACACATTTCGTTGAAGGTAAAAGAGGGATAAAGGAAACCGCACTAATAGTCATATTTAAAGCGACCTTTTTATATAATTTCATAGTCATTGTATGGCACTGTATGAAACAACTGAATAGCGACAGTACTTTAAGAAATGTTCAAAATATTGGAAACTTCAAAACAATAATAGCGGATGTCCCTGTAATAATCGATGCACGAAAAAGGTATATGAAAACATTGTGTGATATATACATTTTTGGTGCTATAATGTGTTTTTATCTCTTATGGTTTATCAATTATACAAAATTATACAACATTTCTTCTGCATGAAGAGCATTTCATAGGCTATTCCCAAAAACATTCAATATATACATGTTATTTTTCATGTCTATATACACAGCTGTCTGTTTAAGGGATGAACATAACATTGTTCCCAGGATGGGAAAAGAAAGAAAAAAGAAAAAGGAGTTTTCAACTATTTCAGATTCGAACTTGAGTTATGATGACGACAACATTTAGAAATGCTTATCCAGAGAGTTAAAAGACAGGCTTAACTATTGTCTAACGAGCTGTACTACGTTTCTAATACAGATTATTTACGTAATTTGCCTCTTGGTTTTAATTTATTGATTCCAATCTTTAATTACTTTGAATACACATTTTTATCTCAATTAATTGACTAGGAACCATCTACTGCCAGTGAAATCCGTGCGGTGTTTTATACTTACACCCTGTATATATAATATGGAATTTTAATCAAAATCGTTATAGGCACTTTTGAGAAAATAGAAAATATCGAAAAACTGTCCATGTAAAGGGGTAGTTTGGGGTGGGGGATTTTCTTGAAAACCTTAGTGCCATATATTTCTTAGATACTGAACTTATATAAGAAGTTTGGTATTTTTGTGTGTTTTCTTTTTTGAGTTATGCGGTTTGCAGACACACACGCGGATCGTGACCTTTTTCTAAAAATTCACTTTTTTGGATTTGTGGGCCTTAAAGCAGGTGTTAGTGCTGAAATCTGATATGGAATTTTTGGGTGGAATGCAATTCTTTATTATTTTAAGAAATAACCACCTTTTTTAAAAACCCAACAAGAAAAAAACCAAGCACACACACGGACCTTTCTCTAAAATGAAAAGTTTTATTCAGGGGCTTCTAAACATGTATCTCTGGTGAAAAATCGGTATCCAATTTTTGAATGGATTACAATAATTTCTATTTACTAGGTACATGGTAGAGAAATTGCAAAATATAAAAATTATAAAATGAAGAGTTTGTGAAAATGTCATAACATGTTAACTCTTATATACGTAGTTTTTTCTTTCTACATATTAAAAATGAGAAAGTCCTCTGTACTAATTTAGGTACTAGAATCGTCTAAGCTGTCGAGAAATAGTTTCTGGAGTTACGTAAATATTACATAATGATAATGATAAAGGATACATTTTCTTACTCATTAATGAGTTTACTTTTCAGAAGTATAAAATTTAAAGGATTAAACGTCAAAAGTTGAGCCTTAGGATGTGACGAGTTTTCAGAAAGCCTCTCGTTTAGCGACACCTGCAAGGGTTGATAGAGCATCCATACCCACCGCCTCCTGTGGTGAAGTTGCTCGTTAGGCCTGTAAAATGGAACACACACACTCATATATATATATATATATATATATATATATATATATAATGCGTGAGGAGTTAGGTAACCAGCAGTCATGTGCGGTGGAAAGTTAACAAGATAGGGAACATCTGGAGGACTGATCCCTCTGGAGCATTAAACCAGCTTCACAACGAAAAGAGCAAGCAGCAGGTGAGGCTACCGGCTTGACATGCTAGAAGGGAGATTCTCTTGATGTTCATGTTGGTCAGCAAATGGCTATACAACGTTATTGAAGTGAAAGTATTGTACCTGGGTTTGAAAACAAAAATCAGACAAAACTATACAGAGCGTCCAGTAAGACGCGAACTATATTTTAATAAGTATCTAGCTGAAAAAGAAATTTTATCCCACTGTTCGCGTTTAACCAGTGCCATAACTGAGACTGGAACCACGGATCTTCAGCTTATTGGGTGGTATTAATAAAAGCGAGCCGTGACTCATGAGTCATGGTTTGTTGCAAAACCGAGTCGTCTGTAGCAGCGAGTCGGGAGTCACAGATTTGGTATTAATAAAAACTTCCCCTCCGTGCTGAGCCTTGGCTCTATGATTGCGAGTCTCTGACTCGTGTTTCCCCTCTTCCTGATTACAAATGCATTATTGTTGAGCGGCAGTAAACATTCTATTCGGTTTAGGTATTTTTGTGGCAGTGTATCTATCAGAAATGACTGAAGAAGGTAATCGGTTTGCATCTTGTTTTGTGAACTTATTAACCAGCCACAAAGAGATAATGAGCAAATCTCAGTTGCCTGCGGAGAAGCGGAAAAAGGCTTCCGCTATGGCCGAAGTGCAGCGAAAACTAAAAGAGAATCTGAATGTTCGCCTAACAGAAGACCAGGTTGCGAAGAAAATAAGAAATATGAAAAATGGCCTAAAAGTGAACTGATCTGCGACGGACAGGCAACAAGCCCATAGCCCTGAAAAGCTGCGAAAACAAGTTTTTACACCTTATTCAAGGGGAATCAAATCCATCTATAGTTGCATTAAGAGGTCAGAATAGTAAGCTCTGTTTTATGAAATAATTCAAGGTTACAAAATTTTTTGCTGTTTCTGAGAGGTTGCAGTAACGTAAAACAACGCTGCCATTCAAATTTAACAGTCGTCCTCCGTGGTGTAGTGGTTACCATGCTAACCTCTAGTTCCCGAGGTCCCGGGTTCAAACCCGGCGGAGGGCGATGGATTTTTTTCGGTCGTAAAAATCCTTAGCATGGCTTCCTTCGGAAGGGAAGTAAAGCCGGTGGTCCCGTGTCGTAAATTTACGGCACGCAGAAGAACCTCAAGCCTGATAAAGTGGCCTCTGACCAAAATTACCGGTGTTTCACGTCTATATGGGACGCTAAGGACCATAGTAGTTAAAGAGCCTCCATGAATAAAACTCAATTAATTTATTTTATTCAAATTTAGCAGCTTGTAGTGCTGGGAAGTTGATCGAGTTTCTCGATTTTTGTTTAATGCAGGAAGAAACTTCCCAAAATATATTTGAAACTGTACCTTGTGAAACGCCAAAGTCCTCTGTCACGCCAGACTGGAATCCGGGGTCCCCATTGCAGCGTAGAAATATTCTCGTTTTTCCCTAGTACATAAGGGCCTTGTCTCCACAGTTTCCGGAAGGAAATGCCGGGCGAGCCACCTCACGATTTCTTTCTCAAACCTATTAAGTTGTTTATTATTGTAGTCTTCAGAATCCCGGCGCATTTTATAGTATTCTTCTTTCCTCAGGTTGACGTTCACTTGTAACTGAGCCATCGCCTTCAAGTTTGAGACAGCTACTGAGGTGGCTTAAGTAATCGTAAGCCATGGCTCTTAAAGTGAAGTCACAGTTCCGTTTTATTAACACCACGGCTAGAGCCATGACTCGCTAGAAGGGGGGATGAGTCGTTGAAAAATCGAAGGTTACGCTAAGCTTGAGTCGTTGCGTTTTATTAATACGGAAGTGATTCATGCCTCAGAAATTGCGAGTGTAAAGTCATGACTCGCTTTTATTAATACCACTCATTGTGTCGACGTTCTAGCACTGAACGACCGTGGCAGATGCTTCCAAACGAGCACTGGGCTTCTCTCTGATTCATATACCCCAACTATAATCAAGGTGATCTGTGCTGTGAAATGTTGCCCAATAATATAGGCTGCTCATTCTCCTAGATCGCAATTGTGATTTTTCTACTTTGTTATTTTAAGGAACCCAGGGACTGTGCTTTATAATTTCTATAGTTTCAAAGTTATTCCGTTTGCACTTGACAGAAGGTTCTCATGATAGGCATAATTTTCTTGAAGGTTTGTTATACAAGAAAGCCACCTAATTTGGGGAGGTTTATTTTAGGAGGTCGCACCAGAAAATACTTAAAACTTTAGAATGATGACGCATGTTCAGTTTCTTTTCTTTTTAAACACTTACATTAGATATTCTGGAAAACATACAGTGTTGCAAAACCGTATCTTTTGAAAACGAGTTCCTAATTTAAGGGAGGTCTTTTGTTCATTATATAGGGCGGACCATTTAAGCTGAGGCTGAACAGTATCTCCAAAACTAAGCTTTGTGGAGCCGTGTTTTATTTGGAGGACTTTGTGATGGTAATTTTAGTATCAATTTAAATTGACCCTAATTGACGTTCCCATTTAAAAAATTAAATTTACCCTAAAATGACCATCAGAACATCCTTAAAACAAAACACAACTAATGTCATTTATTTTCCCCCATAATATCAAGCAACTTTTATTTAAGACATTTCTTTCTATAACCCTTAGTTTTGAAGATATTGTACAGTCCCAACATAAATGGTCCACTCTGTATATAAGGCAAGTATTCAGATATTTGAAATATTGAACATCTCTAACGGCACCTATTACAAATTTATCTCTTGCTCGGAGAGTCAACACGTGCTGTATGTGTGCATTTCATGCATTTTGGGCACTGAATCTAGTTTTCTGCATCGTGATCGTTTAGAACAACCTTTTAAATTTTTTTTTAAAGTTCCCTTGTTTTACCCAGTTTATACTGTGTTTTTACTGTTTTCGTGACCTCTTATTATCGCAATTACACAACATATAGACACACACATACCCCCATGCCCATGGCGGGACTCAAACCCGCGGCACTCAGCTTGGCGGAGTGCCGGAGCTATACACTCCAGCGACCACGGCTACGAGGGCCGGCACCTTGAATGCCATACCATAGAAGGTATTTTAATAGTAACAGAGAAAAGTACTGGTTTCATAATTAATAGCAAAATAACACTTTCAGCTACAACGAATAATTTTTGTTCCCAATTTCGGGGGCCCCTTTTAGGAATCCCAGACTTCCCCAAATTGAGGCACTGCATGTGTTAACGAAACATAACAAAACATTGCCCTTGAAATTAATGAATGACAAAACTTGTTCTGTAATTTATAAGCTGAAGCAGCCTATATTTAAAATATGAGGGCGAATCGAAAAGTAACGCACAATAATTTTTCTGCCTTGGTATTGCAGCTGGAAAGTTGCAATTTCACACAGATATAGTTTGAAGTTTTCACTACATAGGACACTTTTTCATGTACAGTTCTATTGAGAGAAGCGTGAACTACGCACCAAGGTTGGTGCGCATGTTACTGTCGTCCACGTGTGAAGAGCATAGAGGTGTGCTTCGATATTTGTGGGCCAAAGGGCATAAACCGAGTGATATTCACAGGGACATGTGTGGCGTGTGTGAGAATGGTTGTATGGACCGTAGCAATGTCTCCAGGTAGTGTGCCTTCTTCCTAGAGGGCCATGTGAACCTTAGTGATTCGCCACGTTCCGGGAGGCCGGTAGCAGCTGCAACCCCGCAGAATGTCAGAGCCATTGAGGTGGCAATTTTGAACGACCGGCGTGTGCAACTGCGAACCTTATCGCAACAGTTCAACATTTCCTATGGTGCAGTGTACGATATTGTTCATGACACGTTGAAATTTCGTAAACTTAGTGCTCGCTGGGTGACTAAGAGCCTGACAGACAACCACAAGGGCCAGCGAATGTTAACTAGCTTGGATCACCTAACGCGGTACACCGCAGAAGGGCATGACTTTCTGAAAGGAATCGTCACTGGCGATGAGTCGTGGCCATACCACTACACGCCCGAAACCAAGCACGTAAGTATGGAGTGGAATCATGCTGGTTCCCTAGTGAAGAAAACATTCAAAGTGACTCAATCTGCTAGGAAAGTGCTTGTGACGTGTTCTGGGATATGCATGGTGTTGTATTGGTGGACTTTGCTGAACACGGGACCGCTGTAAATGCTGCAGCCTACATGAAAACTTTGGTGAAGTTGCGTCTTGCCCTTCGTGATAAACGCCACAACATGAATGCTGACGATGTCAAAATTCTTCATGACAGTGCTCGCCCCCATGTTGCTGCTGCTGTTCGTCAGAAAATCACCAAATTTGGTTGGGAGGCGTTCCAGTATCCACCACACAGTCCGGTCCTTGCACCGTTGGACTTTCATCTGTTTGGTCCCATGAAGAAATTCCTGGCCGGCCAACACTTTGCGACAGATGCGGAAGTGAAATCAGCAGTCCGCGGATGGCTATACTCCAAGGAAACGGACTTCTACGAACAGGGCATATTGAAACTGGTATCACGATGGGAGATACGTGTTGAGAAACTTGGTGACTATGTCGAAAAGGAGGTAAATGGTATAAGTTTATTTGTGATTTTTTGTTGTTGTTTTAACTATTAAACTTTTTGTAAAAAAATTATTGTGCGTTAATTTTTTGATCCGCCCTAGTATGTATAACTATTTAATCATGGTATTAATATATTTGCAGCTTTCTAACAATGGAAAAGTCTTCAGAAACCTGAAAAACTTTGAAAACGTCTTCAAGGGTCAGTCACATGACTGTCTTCTAGTTCCAATGATCATCGCATGGCGACCTCACCTTCTTGACAGAAAAAATGACCTCTCCAAATTGGTTAACGTTCCCAAAATAGGGGACTTGCTTGATTACTTTACAAAATATAACGTATACAAATTGCATCAATCTTTATAGACTTCTTGTAGCACAAAGAAGGAAATAGATAATTTTGTTTTCATTTGTTGTTAACACTGGAGGTGCCAAATAAATTGTGTACCTAAAAGTGCGGTTGTGGTCAGTCTTACACTAAGTATTGATGACATAATATAACAACTACTATTATAGCATCTTCCATGTTATTTTGCTTTATTTAGTAATTGAAAATAACATTAATAATGAAAAAAACCAAGAGCGATTTAATACATGTTTGAATACAGGAGTTGGTGATACATGTATTTCAACTACAGAACATGTGCTTGTTATTATAATGTAACAGTTTAATGTTAAACGACCACTTTTTCGTATTTTATGGCTGCTGTTTGTTAGCTATTCTGAGCAATTTGAGCGTTTAGCACAAAAGTAACGTTTCATTGCTTTATCAGCGCATTTTATACAAACGAATTTTGCATACTGATTTTATTAACACTACATTTCTTTATTTGGTACTGGCCTCTCTTTTTATTTGTGATGAAAGTACCTAATCTCTCAACCGAGTGAGGTGGCGCCGCGGTGACGTGAGCGACTCGCATTTGGGAGGTCCCGCGTTCGATCTCCGGTGTCCGCCCACTGACACATGAGCTATTCGTGGTTTACCTGGGTCGGCAGGCGAACGCTGGAGTGGCTCATTTTCTACCACGACTTTCGTATTCTTCATTTTCCTGTACCCATCATCATCTATTTCAGGGCTGTAGGTTCATGCGGCGGTGTTCTGCGGGTTACGGCTGGGCGGTGGCTGTGTGCTCTGTAGCGGTTCCTTCCCTGGTGTCGTTGCGGGACCGCTCAGTTAGGACACGCCTCTGAGTGTACCCCGACAGGAGAGGACCGCCGGAGGTTCGGAGGCTGTGGGTGGACCCGAGCGGCGGCGGATGCGTTCGGTCTTTAAACGTTAGGGAGCCCGTTCATGCTTGCGCCCGTCGTCATCCGTATCTGGACGGCCTTCGAGTCTCTCTCCTCTTCCTTCTTTCGCAGGAGTCACGGTAGAAGCGGCCTACTTGCGGTGGCCTGCCCCATTCGTCCATACCTTTACATTTACCTTTTAGCTAAACTGTAACCAGTAATTTGAGGTCTGTGTACCTTTTCCTTGAAGCCATCTTGCAGAACTGATGTGTGCTTCATTTTTGTTCCGTAAAGTATTTTTAAACAATGTGTGGAAAATGTATAATCTGAGAAAAAAACAGCTCCAGATACATATACAATGTAAAAGTATACTTCACCAAACACAACAATACAATATATTGCATCAGTGGCTCTTGCTGGAAATATAGGACTGCTAATTAAATGGGTCAGAATCAGCCGAACGGTGCTTCCAGGCAGAAGGAGAAAAACTTTAAAAATTCAAAGAGATTTTCCTCTTTAATTAGCATTGACACCATGTTAACACCATACTCTTGGCTTTTTAAAAAATTGAGCAGTAAGCAGTCAAAGTTTTAAATGGGTCAAAAACACCGTCGGCTCTTCCAGCGGATAGGTTTTGATACGGTTCAACTAGACCCCGTATTTGATTTGATTGTATATAGGTTAAACAAAGATGTAAAATGTTGTATTTAATATTGTAACTTGATAGGAAAAACCTTCATACACAATGTTGCAATTGTTTGAGGAAGTAAGATTCGAGTCACCAGCCCATCCCTTTTCTTGGGACAGGAAAGGTCTGTCGGTACGTATACATACGCACTGAGCCATTAAATAAGGCTCTGTGGAAAATAAGTCTCGGAAAGTGCTATTTCTTTTCAAAGCGGAAGAAACATTATGCTTGTGCCGAGAAAAGGATTAAAGCCTAAAGATATGTACGTGCTACAGTATAAATTAAACTAATTGTAAATAGTACCGTGGGAAGAGAAAGCTGAACAGAACTGAAATTTTAGCCAGTAAATGGAAAGTCAAGAATACAAACTGACGAATACGAAAACAGGAGATCCTCACATGATGAAAACCGAACAAAATAATCACGTGACATATGCGGAGTAGGGATGAAATCTGACATGGCGAAATTCACAAAATACAAGTAACTACACACTTAGCTGAACTTGGCGCCGTGCAAGTTGGATAATATCGGACATGGCAAAATTCACAGAATACAAGTAACTTGACTCTTAGCTGAACTCTATACCGTACAAGCTAGGCCGCAGCTACGAACGCAGGGAAAACATTACAATACTTCTTAATACTGCCGACTAACAAATCATCTCTATATCAGTCGCGGAAAATTGACGAAGTGGTGGCTCGTGTTCCTGAATGTGTAACGTAACAGTATAATAAAGCCAATATTTACCAGAGCCGATGTTTTTTATTATCACAATCTATATATAATTTTACCACCCCCTGTAGAATTTACAGAGTCGACACTGCTCAGCGCTTGCCGGAGAAAGAACAGACTTAATTGTTACGCATCGAGGACGCGGCAGCTTCAGTTTCGTTATTTCATTTTCAAACCATGATTTCATTTATTTAAATATTAATAATTTCTTTTTCCTTTTTTAACCCAAAATACACATGTATCTTATATAGTGCTTTGTTTGAATCAGTAGCAATAAAGAAAAAAATTACAAGTTTTGTGAAACCCAGAACCGGTGCTTTACGTGTGGTTCATGTCTTGAAAAACCTTTATCACAGAAAAATGCAACAAAAGATAGATTATAACCCTTAAAAGACTTATTTACTACCTATTTAAACATTGCGGTATACATTTAGAAAGGGCTGAACCAATATATATATTATATACATATATACCAGATGAGTCAGCTGCGCCTATTTATTTTTGAATTTATGCAACGTGCTAAGCGACATATGTGACTTACGCCTTTCTTGAATGCCTTCTAATGGCTGATTTGCGTCACACTTTATAGAGGAGGGATACATAACTCAGTGAATTAGTGTTTTAGGGACAGAATGCACCCTGACACTGAGAGCCACAGTAGCAATTTTAACAATTTTACAAACTTTTATTCTTTAGCATACATCCATGCACCTCTTTGATAACGCCCCTGAAGGAACAACCTATCAGATGCATAGGTTGACAAAACCATTTGAAAACAAAATGGCAGATCTACGCAGTGCGACCAATTGGATTTAAGCCGTTAGTCAATGTACAGCCTTGTCAAAAAATGCTAAGTATTGAGTAGATAATTTATCTGATTTAACAAACTATGGCGTATTTCAGATCATACAGTAATTTTAATGACTGATGCAGTTTATTTGTTTGAATTAAAACTACCAAACCGAGCTCAAAACACTGTATGACGCTGCAAAAAGCGTGTAAAGATTCGAGGTGGGGTCTAGTTCTGCGATTACTAATTCGTATAGGAACCTAAGCTCGCAAGGTAGCATTGGTCGAATGGTATTATCATGGTTGTTTTAATACTGTGCCACTTTAATTCGGGTTCAAATTCTTCGGGTGAGTCCAAAGCTTTTATTACCTTTTATTTTTTCTCTTTTGGCCTATAATTTGATAATACGATATAAATAACATTTCTACAACATTATAAGTGTATACAAAATAGAATAATCGTCATGTTTTCCACCGCAAAGCCAAAATCATAAACGGCACACTCATACGTGAAGAATGCAGGCGGGTTACACCGCGCGTGTTACAGCACGCAAGAAGGTCTCTCCGGCAACGTACACAAATGTGCATTGATGAAGGGGGCCGTCATTTTGAACATTTACTTCGTTGATGAAATCCACGCTCTTTAACAATTTATTATTCTGTTTACCCGTGAACTTAGAACATTTACAACCCCTTGGTCAATAGAAGAAGTGAAACAAGGTTTAAACGTTAAACAAAAACTGTTATATTTAATATCGTCGATATGCGCCCAAGAGAATGAAAGCAAACTACGTAACACGGTTTATAACGGTACAGATTATTAGGGTAAACATGATACACAATTATCTTATTGTAATTCTTATGTCTTTGGCTTACAGGAGAGCCAGTAACAAAAATAAGTAAATAAATAAATAAATAAATTAGTACACTAAAATACAGAAAACAAACACAAGGGGAGAAAAAAAAGAACCAATACAATTTTATGTTTGTATCAGATTCAAACCTCCGAAGCTAACCTTTGCTTCACTACATTCCGGCAGCTAAACCACTCGTCCAGAAGCCACGTAGTTTATCCCACTCTTCTGGAAAACGTTCATCTATCTCCTTGCAAGCATTATAACCATGAAACGCCGTCTGTTTTAAGACTTTCGTAGCTCTTTGGTTCTCATTCAGGCCTTTAATCATTAATGGGGATTGCGTATAGTACCAAACAGAAGGGCAGAGCTACAATAACAGTTTGTTTACTAAAAGGGTCAATGTTTTCACATTAGACAATAAACTGCGGGTTGCATAGATACGAATAACTAGGGGCAGCTGACTAACGTGATATGTACGTAAATAATTCCTTATGACGTTTTTAGGCCATAAGCATTTAATATTGCCCAAGAAGTAACCAATGCGATCACATTGAACGGTGGAAGAGAGTCATCTAGTCCAACCTTTTCTGATTTTAGTAATTCCAGATTTTGATCAGCAGCTCACGTTTCGCTTTGTTTCAAGGACATAGACACAGTATAGATTAAAGAGCTCCGTACTTTTATAAGGTAAATTTTAAAATCTGATAAGCTGAGAAACTTTAAGCAGTATTCAGAAGTAATAAGATATATTCAGTTGCACTTTATGCCAGAAACTGAATGTGTGTAAATAAAAATTGAGTTTTTATTTATGGACGCTCTATAACTGCTGTGGTTCTTAGCTTCCCATTCTATATTGGGCGTGAAAGACCGTTAATTTTGCTTGGAGGCATCCTTTATCAGGCTTGAGGTTCTTATACGTGCTGTAAACTACGACACGGACCACCGGCTTTTCTTCGCTTCCGAAGGAAGCCACGCTAAGAAGTTATACCCCGTAAAAAATACATTGCCCCCCGACGGGTGTGAACCCGCGACCTCGAGAACTAGATGTATGCGAATATTTCAGTACCTTTACTTGGTGCGAAATGCTTACGTTTTGTCATTTTGGGGGGATGAAACTAAACTAATTACAGATGTTTATTGTAGCTTATAAAAATAAAGTTTTGCGGTATAGTAATATCTAAAATGTTTTATAATGTGCAGAAATACAATAACCGGGGATGTATTGGAGAGGGGATTGATTTTGATCAATAATAATAAAAATATTAATAAGAAGAATAAGTTTAACTGTATTAAGTAGGATTAGATCATGCTCAGTGCTGGATTCTTCATATGACTAATAAAACTAGACTCGTGGTGCAACAGTCCGTTGCCAAACCAAGGCCTACCGCCTGGCCGCTGCGTTCCCCACTTCTGTCCACAGCGCGTCAAGAGTGGGTGCATTACTGGGGGGTGAGACGTGGTCAGCCTTCCGGTCCCTCTTTAATCTGGAGCCGCTACTCTTCAATCAAGCAGCTCCTCAATTGGTCCCTCAGGGATCTAACGAAGCTGAGTGCACCCTGGGGCAGGTCTCCCAGCGGGAGAAAATCCCATCGCCTGTACCGGGAATTCAACCCGGATCTCCCGCTTGGTAAGCAACTGTTATATAACCAATATCAGGGGTTTATTCAAGAGCAGTTTAGAAAGTTAAAATTATGACATATGGAATATGGTTCAGCAGCTCTTGCAGCTATGTGAACGTTTTCACTAAGTGCAACAACTTTTGGTTTGATTGACCACGTTCTCTTCTTCAAATACGTAGCAGCGAGCTGCAGCCTCCCAGATCACAGTTTTAATTAGTCCTGTCCATTCATATCTCGCCTAGAATAGCTCTTTGTTCATAGATTGATTTTACCGAGCGACGTGGCACCGCGGTAACATGTATCACTCGCATTCGAGAGCTCCCGGTATCGATCCCCGGCGACCGCGCACTCTGACCTATGAGTTTTTCGTGGTTTCCTCGGGGTCGGCAGGTGAATACTGGAGTGGTTTCTTCTCTACCAGACTTCCTTTCCATAATTTCCATAATCTTTCAGGTGTGCCTCTAGGCTTCGTGGTGTATGGCGGTGCCGGACAGATGGCACAGATGCATGCTCAATAGAAAGAGTATTCCCCTTGGACACCACATACCTGCTTGACTGGTAGCGGTTCGTCGTCTTCTCTCGGCGGCTCTAGCAGTAGGACGGGTCTGCGAAGTTGGAAATGTTAGGGGCTTCCGCGCGTCTCTATCACCTGTCTGCCTAAGTCCTGTAGCCTCCTGTGGTCCCTGCGACTTATGCCTTCTCCCTAAGGTGTGATAGGTGTCTCCATCCGTTGAATCGCCTATGCCTATAGATTGATTTTAGTGTTCCAGAATATACTTTAAATTAACACGAGACTGGGTTAAAGGTGCTGGCGACTTTGGAAGAGGAAAGCACTAAATATCGGCACATTATGCGTCTTAATAGTGCAATGCTTTTAGATTTTCTTGAGTTGAAGGAAAAAAATTACAATTTCCTTTGGCTCCAACCGATTTTATCATTCTTTAACAATAGTTCTACATAAATGCACAATCCGTAGTTTGCATAGTGACTCTTCTTTCACCGAGTGACTGTTTTGCAGAGATGGCCGCAGTTATTTTATCTACCTGCAATCATAACTGCAATTTTCGGCCCCTGCTTGTTGTTATGCCAGCAGCCTGACTTATACCAGAAGTCGGCAGCACCAGGTTTCTACAGCGCTCGCCAGGTTGTGTCCTCTCCGCCAGTATAGGTAGCGCTTATGTTGGTTCCACGTGATCATCAGCTGACCTTCCCAGTGCGTACCCCGAGCAATGCTTCAAGAGAAAAAGAGTGTGACAGCGAAGGACTTTTATTGAGCTTCGTGCCTGGGAGCGGCCGTCTCCGCACTTTTCGGCCTTGTCTGTAAGGTAGGCTGCTGGGAAGATGCTGTATTTGCTAAACTAAATGTAGTTAGGTACTGGCTGCAAATAATTAAAGGTGATCAAACAACTCTGAGAGCAATATGTTATCGCCATCAAATGAACAACACAGAGCATCCAAAATGGTGGGCGGCGGGGTTATAACGGGAATTATCAAAAATAGACTTAAACGATATCTGGTAAAGTGGTAATTAAAGTACACACATTGCCGTGAAAGAAGTCAAAAGACGACTATGTGATATAAACCGGCAGGAAATAGAATCTGAATGTAGACAAAGATCAACTTTGGAGCTACAAAATGAAATAAAGCTAGGTGGGGTAAGGAAACATATATTTTGGAATTTGGTATAAAACAGAGGAAGGGAATAGCATGGCTTAGGTTGGGAGGGTGGAAAGCTCGCAAGATTGCTGATGATAATGGCAAGAGGATTTGCCCATTATGCGGGGAACAAGAGAGGACTGGACGCATATTTTGGCAGCCTGCGTGCAGACTGAGGGATTAGGAAGAAATTATTACCGGAAGCATTTTTGGCTTCCAACAGACGGAGGACAGCATGCTGGGACTTGATTCTAAACAGTCAAAACTGGCCAAGCTTGGGCACATACTTAATGGAAGTACGAGTACTAAGAGATAAGGTGTTTATGTACATTTTGTTTAAATATATGTGGTGCTTGAGCGCTTGTGTGCGTGAGTGTGTGTGATTCAGAGTATTTTTTTATTTTATATGTATGTATATAGAGTGGTGATTATAAACATAGTTGTTTCCTGGTCGATTCTGCAAGTCACGCATACAGACCAGGTATTCTTTCTAGAGAGCATGTACGGTCTTATGACCCATGCGACTGTGTTATGTAATTAATGTAATACTAAGCACTTAATAAATACCACTACTACTAAATTATCTATAACATGTACTTTTGGCGTAAGTAAAATTTTAAGTTCTTGTAGTGTGTGGAGCGGCATTTAACATCTCATGGAAGCTAGTTTATATAATATTATCGCGTTTTAAATTTCATTTCAAAATGGCAAATGTTGTGTGAGAAGGACAAATTCAAATGCAATCTGCTTCAATTGTAACATACCTTTGTTTCTATATTTGAGTGCTAATATATTCAGTACCTTTGGGGCTCTATGGATTGTTACTTTTATTTAAAGCTGTTTTAAATCCTTGTTCAGTTCCTTTAAGCTATGGTAGTACAAAACAATTATTACTCTGGTGGAATGCTTTATTGTCAATGCATTCTATAATAGGACCGGCATTTTACTTTTCTAGTATATTACTTTCTCTACTACGTATAGTATGTAGGGGAAGTATTGTATTCCATCCAAAACTTCCATACTGAGATTTCACCGGAAATACATGTTTTGAGACCCCCTGAATCAAAAATTTTTTTTTTGGAAACATGTCCGTGTGTGTCTGTGAACAGCATAACTCAAAAACGAACAGTCGGATAAACACCAAACTTGGTATTTAGGTTCAGTATCTTCCAGAGATGCGACTCGAAGGTTTTCAAGAAAATACCCCCACCCCAGATTACGCTTTACATGGAACATTTTTCGAAAATTTTAATTTTCTCCAAAACGGCTCTAACGATATTGATTAAAATATCGTATGTTTAAGATATTTTTATGACAATTAAAATGTATATCTTGAATTTTCTGGGAATGTCTCCAAAAGTATTCTTCATTGTGAACGACTTTTGCATAACTGGTAAACCATAAGAGATAGACAAAATGTTACTACACAAAAAATGTAGATCCCGTTAAAATACACAATTTATGACATATACATTTGTTTTGTTGAATGAGCCATTTTCGAGATATTGCTTGTTATTCCCTTAAATTTTCCAATACTTATACTTTTTCTCAAATTCGCTATTCATTTTTTTTTGCCCTGGCAATGCAAAGAGAATGGAATACTCCACATAGCAACCAGCTCTTAAAATATTTGACTATCGCTTAAAGTCTACCAATTCCCCTTGCATCTACAAGAAAATTAGCAATAAGATTAACATCTCGATATCTCGATTAACATGAAGCATATGGAGAATAAGCGTTTGTAAAAATAGTTTGTACAAGAGTAGAGAAAGTCACGCGAGTGTAACACATCAGCTTTTTTTAAAAGTAGTTGTGACTTCTATGCATTGACTACTTCTAAATCGGCCTTGCAAGAACGTTGCAATAGACAGCAATATCCAAGGGCCTAGAGCCAAATCGCTTCAACTATTATACTTATCATTTGGTAGAAACTACTCCTATACATTCCAAGTAGATACCGCACCAAGGGAAACAAATAGGTATTCTTCAACATTTTACTGCCATAAAACATATTTCTCACTAATTAAATAACGAGACATCTGTGTGGACGAGAAGAACCCTGTAACATACATAAAGTATTACGCGACACATGACGTTTGCATACGTTATCTCATTACTTTGATGAAGAGGGCGCATTGTCATTGATTACTCGTGCAGATGGGCACATCACATAGCTCAGTAAAGGCTTTGGCAAAGATCGTAACTGCATGTCGGTCCCGCTTCAATAATGCGAGTCTCATTCACTGCTACCATTGCACATTATTAGTTTATGAGCTTACGCCCCATAACTTTGATATGCTGTGCTTTATTTCAGCTTGTACAACTTCAATCATGTGTTTATGAAGATAAATATTTATGAATGTGAACTTAAATGTTACATCAGTGTTATGAATAGTGTTTATGAACCACGCGAACAATTTTTCACGATGTTGGAGAGTTATAGCTAAACATTAACGCTTTATTTGACTCGTTCTTTTCATGACTGTTTAGGTCTGAAACAAGCTGCTTTAGTAATTTAACTCACGATTGTATCGTATGGTATTATTATGCATATTTGTTGTTGTAAGTTGGATAAGGAAAGCTTTATTTTCAAGCGTTAACTTGCAATAATTCTCTATCTTTGGAATATATACTTCTTTAAATTTGATACTAGCGTAGCTTAAAATAAAAGACAAGAGTAAAATGTCTTTCCTTTCTTTTATTTTTTAATATAAATTCGAAGTAGCTATGTGATAATGACATTCACATATGTCCTTTGCGCTTATTTCATCTGGGTGCACTCCATACTTTACAACACAGCAGCAAGGATTCGAAATCCTAACTGAGCTACGAGGGCGGATCGAAAACTAACGCACAATAATTTTTTTCTGCCTTGGTATTGCAGCTGGAATGTTTTAATTTCACACAGATATATTTTGAAGTTTTGACTACAGAGGGTATTTTTTGTTTCATGTGCAGCTCTAGCGAGAGAAGCGTGAAATACGCAACATGGATGGCGCGCATGTTACTGTCGTCCACATGTGAAGAGCATAGAGGTGTGGTTCGATATTTGTGGGCCAAAGGGCATAAACCGAGTGATATTCACAGGAACATTCGTGGCGTGTATGGGGATGATTAGGGACCGTAGCAATGTCTCCAGGTGGTGTGCATTCTTCCTAGAGGGCCACATGAACCTTAGTGATTCGCCACGCTCCGGGAGGCCGGTAACAGCTGCAACCCCGGAGAATGTCAGACCCATTGATGCGGCAATTTTGAAACGACCGGCATGTGCAACTGCGAACCTTATCGCAATAGTTCAACATTTCCTATGGTGCAGGGTACGATATTGTTGAAATTTTGTAAAGTTAGTGCTCGCTGGGTGCATAACAACCTGACAGACAACCACAAGGGCCAGCGAATGTTAAGTTGCTTGGATCACCTAACGCGGTACACCGCAGAAGGGCATGACTTTCTGAAAGGAATCGTCACTGGCGATGAGTCGTGGGCATACCTCTACACGCCCGAAACCAAGCAGGTAAGTATGGAGTGGAAACATGCTGGTTCCCTAGTGAAGAAAAAATTCAAAGTGACTCAATCTGTTAGGAAAGTGCTTGTGACGGTGTTCTGGGATATGCATGGTGTTGTATTGGTGGACTCTGCTGAACACGGGACCGCTGTAAATGCTGCAGACTACATGAAAACTTTGGTGAAGTTGCGTCGTGCCCTTCGAGATAAACGCCACAACATGAATGCTGGCGATGTCAAGATTCTTCATGATAATGCTCGCCCCCATGTTTCTGCTGTTGTTGGTCAGAAAATCGCCAAATTTGGTTGGGAGGTGCTCCAGCATTCACCACATAGTCCGTACCTTGCACCGTCGGACTTTCATCTGTTTGGTGCCATGAAGAAATTCCTAGCCGGCCAACTCTTTGCGACACATGCGGAAGTGAAATCAGCAGTCCGCAGATGGCTACACTCCAAGGAAATAGACTTCTACGAACAGGGCATATTGAAACTGATATCACGATGGGAGAAATGTGTTGAGAAACGTGGTGACTATGTCGAAAAGTAGATGAAAGGTGTAAGTTTATTTGTGATTTTTTGTTGTTGTTTTAACTATTAAGCTTTTTCGTAAAAGATTATTGTGTTACCTTTCGATGCGCCCTCTTACAAATCATAGTAGTGGTGGTATTTATTAGGTATTTAGTATTACATTAATTGCATAACACAGTCGCATGGGTCATAAGACCGTACATGCTCTCTAGATAAATACCTGGTCTGTATACGTGACTTGCAGTATCAACCAGAAAACAACTATTTTTTTACAATCACCGCACTATATACATACATACATATAAAATTGAAAAACAAACACACTGAATCACACACTCCAACACACACACACACAAACACACACACACATACAGCCGCGCACATGTACTCAAGCACCACATACTCTTACAAATCAGAGATTAAGACAAGCTTTAAGGCACCATACACCACCAGGTTTCAAAAACCGGTTTCAGCTAAAAATAAATCGGTATGGAAAGTGTTAACTGTAGCTGTGTTGAGGGTACTCAATAATGAAAAGTGTTAATTTCGGCTGTAGATGGGACCTCGATACCGTCGACACATCAATACTCTCAATACTGGGTGGTATTAAAATAAGCCTTCTATGCCTTTAAATTTTGAAGTTTTGCATTATTGAAGGTTGCTACATTTAACTTTATGCTAGATAGAATGAAAGGACGCGAGACTTCACGTTATTGCCTTGTACGTGTTTGACTATAGTTCTTGATAGACCTTGACTGCATTGCATGCAACATGCAATAGACTCTTGCGTGTAAATAGAAACATGCGAAACAATAGGGGAAGGCGTAGAGATACTCACGTAACATGCAGCATTAGCCGAGCTATGAATGGAACTGACTTAGCTGACGCACTAAATCACGTTTCGGCAATAACCTGGCTTGGTGACACTCTCAACCATTACATTTACCTTTTCGGTGACCAAAATCTGTGAATCCCGCAGAAACAAACCAGAACTTAAGACGACGCATGGAAATATTTGTTCCTTCCTTCTATCTGTTAGTTTGTGTTTGCATAAGTCAAACTCGGGTCACGAGCCTAGTTTATAGGTATACCGTGAGATAGATAGTTGAATTAGCCCCACGTATGGAAGCTAATTTGAGATAGATTTGTTGCTTCACGTTTTGGACGCCAATTTGAGAAGATGGTTTGTTAGCTAAACTTGAAGTAGTTGCAACCGCACGAATGGTATCCGGTTTCCGGTAGCCTTCGCCCCAAATGTACTTTCAGGTGGCCTTTGCCCCAAGTTTAAAAAAAAAATATTAACTTTGTAATTAAACTGTTTCTTTAAATATTTAATCTTTATGTTTGCCTCGGCTGCGTCAGTATTATTGTTAGAGACACGTTTCTCTTAGCAGGGTTGTGGTGCAACAAGAATGTAGGTTTACGCAGATTATAATTTTACTTCACTTCTTTTATTAATGCTTGACACGATTTAATTAACACTTCACTGATTAGAGAAAGAGAGCTGTGAAATTCTTTTTATTAATTAGTTACACTTTTTAACACTAAACTTATTTTTCGTCTCACACGAATACATATTATATTTCTTGAGGACACTTTTCGCGTCCGGTTAGCAACACTGTCTGCAGGCAACTGACTTCTAAATTTGTAAATGTTTCTCCTTTTCAGTTTCTGATTGGCTAATCCTGCTCCAATAGAATACCTTCATTATACAAAAGCTTTTTCTGGTTGTTGATTGGCTATTTTATATACTGTCACTAAATTTACATTATTGCTTCCAAGAATCACAAGTAGTATTGTTAAACTCTCAAATTCATTGTCGCCTCAAGGTTACCTCATTGTTAGCAACCTTTAACTTACTATTCTCACAGCTCCTACATTATTAAACTACGTAATACATTCACATAACATTATTGAACATGTTTACGATAATATAAGCACATGAAATGACTGTTATATACATTTTACAAATTATTACATACACATATTGCTTCAAGGCGGGCTGTTATTGAATCTACATATTATATAAATTTGACTGGAATTATTTAAGTGTTAAAAATACTGCGAGCGTACGACTAATTTCCATAATATGGATATAAAATCCTTTAAAAGAAAGTTTTCAGCACAAAATATAGTTTCATAAAAAGGGAAGCCAAGAAATTATCATCATCATTGGCTAACAGTAGGGAATATATAACCTGTGGCATCATCATCTTCTTCTTTAACTAATTACCTTCCTCTTTGTAGGATTTGAACCCCCAAGGGCTTACAGCCAATGTCCTGGTCAGTAGCCTATCGAGAAGCAAGGCAACTCAAGATCATAGCATATCCAGAATGGATGATCAGCCCAATGCTTGGTATGGCGGTGGAGAAGGAAATAAAAAATTCGCGGATCAAATTATCGAACACAGCATTTTCCTATCGACCAAGAAAACCTCGACAAAAATCTTCGGTCAGATTGATCGGCCCCAAGAGCTTGAACTCGGGACCTCCCAAAAGCGGACAGTACGCACTTGAGCCATACCGCTCGTTCTATGGCATTATAAGATGAAAAAATTGTTCCCGATTGGAGAATGCCAAACAGGAACATTTTCGGAATTAACATCAATACAAAATTGGTTACATGCGTTTAAACATAAAAGTACTAACAAGAACATAATCCAGTGAACAAGGTATCGCCGTTGCAGTTTTTTGTTAAGTTAGGATTGAATATCGAATATCGTTGCTCAAAAATCAGTATCGGTATGGAGTATCGATTATTGAGAAATAGTGGTATCGTTCCATCGCTAATTTCAACAAAATCCAACTAATTTAGTTGAAAAGTTTATCAGGAATTTGTTACAAATAATTTAAATTTAAAACTTGTATATATGTGACTTACGAAGAAAACAACTTGAAGAACAACTGAAATAGAGTCTTATGTGAAATACCTATCTGATGTGCACTTAGAAATTTTGTAAATTGAATGTTGTGATCCCGCGTGATACAATCGGCCAGAAATCGATGAGGGTTTTGAGCTTGGGAGACTGGAGAAAGCGAACGCGTATGATACAGTCGGCCAAGCAATCATGAAGGCTTTAAGCGCAGGAGATTCGAGAAAGCAAACACGTATGGTACAGTCGGCCAAGCAATATGTGAAGGCTTTGGGCTTGGGAGATTCGAGAAAGCAAACCCATTAAAGCCGGTTATCGAGACCCAGTAGAGAAAACAATAATATTAATAATAATATTTAAACCGTTAATAGACGATATTAATATAAAAAAGTACATAATCAAACATAACGACAAAAAATGCTGAAAAGAGATGAAGGGTATAAAGAGAATCAATTTATAAAATACAAAAACGCCCGCTCTGTAAATTCACACTAGGAATGGATTTTGCTGAAAAGGCAGAACAACAATTTTTGTTTTCCTCGAAAGGAAAGCAGATGTACCTGCCATCGGCAACAATAAGTCTACCGGAAGTTTTGCTTTTGTACTTTGGCTCGGACGTGAAGTTAACAATGGTCCCAAAGCTTAGCAGGGTCAGAAAGCATACGTGTCTTATCTCCGATCTAAGAATATTCGTGGGAAGATTTTAAATTGAAAATAAGTTGTAAGAAGCAGACGTGAAAGTTGTCAAAATGGGGGTAACCAATAATAAAATCATGAAACAAAAATGATAGCCAATCAAAGATCGCGTATACATCATATGATACGTTTGAACTTAAAACGGAACGAAACATAAGAAAGGTGGGGGAAAATTTAAGTTTGGCGAAAGGCATGAAAAAAGAAAAGAAACGCCGAGGCACATTCGGGTAAAAAATAACCACGAGGACGGTTGATGAAACAAAATAAGGAGAAAATAATCAAAAAGTTTGAAGTGTGAAATGAAGTTGTGAAATCTATGGAATTCGAGGGCTAGTCGGAGGAACACATAAGTAGCGACTTCGAAAGTGACGACAATAATAGCAGTGGTTTTGACGACGAAGGTGGCGGGTCGACCAGATAGGAATATTCGTAACAAAATAAATAAATAATAACTCAATCTTCGCCGACTCATTATTAATATTATCAAGGCAGTGTCACCACCCCTGAAAACGAGAACATCAGCTCTATCAGAACAAGTTCCTAATCCCTGCCATCCAACAATCGAAACCGGGATTCTTAAGTCTCCTGAAGCGACAGCAAGGAACAACACAGATGTGTCAAAGGTCAGCGGTACCATGTGATACAGTCGGCCAAGCAACCGAAGACGGCTTTTATGAGGGAGATTCGAGAAAGCAGACACGTATAATACAGTTGGTCAAGCAATCGATAAAGACTTTGAGCGTGGGAGATTCGAGAAAGCAGACACGTATAATACAGTTGGTCAAGCAATCGATGAAGACTTTGAGCTTGGGAGATTCGAGAAAGAAAACGCGTATGATACAGTAGGCTAAGCAACCGATGGCGGCTTTGAGCGCGGGAAATTCGAGAAAACAAATACGTATGGTCCAGTCGGTCAAGTATTGGAATAGGCTATGACTAGCTACTATTCGAGAAAGATCCCTATTTGCATTCTGGTAAGTTCTGGAACACTGTAATCTGTCTCCCTAGCAAGAAGGGAATGTAAAAAGACGGTAGAAAATAACGTGAGCCATTTGCGAGCAAGTTACAAGCGATTTGTAAACAAGACCTCTTGTAGCGAGTTTTGATGTAATAAATGAAGTTTGTTACAAGTTAACCTATGTTTTTATTTGTCAGAGTATAATCTTTCTGATATAATTCTTTTCAATTAAAAATTACATTTTGAGCAACATTAAAGCGTTTCTTGGAGTAAGTAATAAAATATATAACACTTCAAATTTCTATAAATCAATCATATATTAAACTAATGAAACCGTAAATTCAAAACTATACTTTGTATCAATAAAAGGCTCTTTGGTTCTCTCCACCAAGCTTTAAAGAACGTGTACTGAAAAATTGAAAGTACTTGAATAAAGCTGCATAATGGGGAATATTTCAATGTGGCATAAAGCATATATTACAACAAAATCCAGTTTTAAAATTTCGAGTGCTATTTACATAAACTTATATACATCTATTTAAATGGCCAGAAAGGCAAAACCGCAATTTGCTAATGCTTTTACGACGTGTAATGATTTTTTTCTCACAACATTTTAAAAACAGTGCTTCTTTTTCTGGATACGTCAACAATTCAATATCGAGTACCTTTAAAAATACATCATAGTACATTACACATTAAGTTACATCAAATATTAGCTTTAGTATTAGGTCTTCTCATGTAATTGTTAGCATAAAGTTGAAACTAGCATAAAATGATAATGTGGATTCATGCAGATATATACTTCGTATATAGTAATTTAAAAAAGTATATCAAACATATGGTGCAGCCTCTCGCGGATCAGAAAATATAAGGTCCAGACTTCTGGTTGACAAAAGTGAATCTTGCATACTCATTCTGACGTAACGCAACGGTCAGAGCCTTCATTCAAGTACGAACATTAAGTACTGAAGGAGGAAGCATGCAATGGACGTTGGGCATTCGGAGTGAAGTTGACATCATTTGGTTCTAAAAATGTTTAAATAAAGCTAATATTTATTAAAAGCGCTGATTTGTTTAGACAAGGCTTGGCATACTTTCTCCCCATTTACATAGCGGAGTAATAAGAGAAGGTGAAGAATTGTTTTTCGTTTTATGAATGTTATTTTTAGAATATTTTAGCTTGAAACGAGGGAAATAACTCTCTAAGATATGGGTTAATGCATTTCAGCGCGAATCAGATGTGCCACTTCTACGTCACCTCTTATTTTCTGAAAATTGTATTTTACAACACCATTTATATCAAACTTCCAAATTTTTCAGGATCATTGCGTGAAACTTTCTGAATCTTAACTTCTGTAAAATTGTGTCTTAAATTCGGCCAGGTGGCGCAGTTGTATGATTTTTGTTTTTCTATGCTCGAGGTTGCGAGTTCGTTCCAGCCGACAGCCTCTTGTCAGTAGAACACTGACATGTAAAAGCACTACTGGGAAAACTATCTGGGAAGATGAGCTGATAGTTGTTGGCGTATATTATATTCTTAGAACTATAAACATTTTTTTTAAATTGAAATTTTAAGAACAGCGGAACGAAGGTTCATTTTATAGGTTCAGATAAAACATTAATAATAAAAAGAAACCTATTCATAAAAGGACAGTCGCGGCTATTTGTAACATTTTGTTAAGGCTTAAGAAACGCTAAAACCGCTAATCAATTGTTATGTGGTATTCGACATTCTGAAACTTCGTAACAAAACAAAATGTTGTTAAGAATGAAGATTTGGTTGTTGAACGCTACAAACCGCGAGACCCTCTTGTTAACGCGCTTGTTACACAACATATTCACATGGACGTCATTTTAATGCTGCCGTAAGAGGAAAATCATGATAGAAATTTGACATTTTAATTATCGCATGCTTATATATTCGTTCTAGCGTAAAGTATAAATGTTAGGAATTACGCTTAAGTAAGCAATGTTCCGTGGGATAACGTTGGTATATGATGCTTTCAACATAAGTTTTAAGAGACGAATTTTAATAGCAAAATAAATCGTAATAAAAAGTAACAGTTGTTTATTTAAAAACTTTACGTTCAAATAGTGATGTATATTGTGTAGATTTACATGGTTCACGAATATACTTAATTTAGGTTAAAGCTAGGAATTGAACGCTTTTGAGGGCTGTAGGATATTACAGCGATACGTCTTCATTCCAAGAATTATTTTAAGATAATTTCCAATTTGCTAAAAGAATAGGCTAGCAGAAAGTTATTTACCAGTTTCTCGTAAATATAGGAACTGTATTTATACTGATGGAAGAGAAGAACATAAGTCAGTTGGGCTATAAAATGATAATTTATACTTTAAAATTACTATAAAAATAATCTGCAGTATTCCCCAGATAACACAACTAGTGAAACTAACCTTTCCTTTCACTACAACCTTCCACTTAACGAATACCTAAAATAATATTGATTTTCTTTCAAAGATTGTTAGGTTGCAAGAACGTTTCCACAACAATGAATTACAGCTGAACATTGCCAAATCATGAATAAAAAATCTGATGTGTTACACTCACATGACTTTCCCTACTCTTGTACAAACTATTTTTACAAACGCTTATTCTCCATCTACTTCATGTTAATCGAGATAAACATGCAGACTCTATCTTATTGCTAATTTTCTTGTAGATGTAAGGAGAAAATATATTTACAAGGGCAATATAGAAAAACAGTAGCCTTTAAGCACATACATCTCTCTTAATAGCTGGTTGCTAGGTGCAGCACCATTCCCTTTGCCACAGATTATAACTCTTTGCATATCCAAGACAAAAAATCTGATATGTTACACTCACATGACTTTCTCTACTCTTGTACAAACTATTTTTACAAACGCTTATTCTACATATGCTTCATGTTAATCGAGATATCGAGATGTCAATCTTATAGGTAATTTTCATGTAGATGCAAGGGGAATATGGTAGGTTTTAAGCGATAGTCTAATATTTTAACGCTGGTTGCTATGTGGCGCATTCCATTCTCTTTGCATGTCCAGGACATAAAATAAAATGAATAACGAATTTGAGAAAAAGCATAAGTGTTGCAAAATTTAAGGGAATAACAAGCAATATCTCGAAAACGGTTCACTCAACAAAAGAAATGTATATGACATACATTGTGTATTTTAACGGGATCTACATTTTTGTGTAGTAACATTTTGTCTATCTCCT
The DNA here is from genome assembly GCA_030765065.1 of Deroplatys truncata. NCBI lineage: Eukaryota > Metazoa > Arthropoda > Insecta > Mantodea > Mantidae > Deroplatys > Deroplatys truncata. The sequence goes on from CM060990.1 coordinate 44,193,403, forward strand.
ATGGTTTACCAGTTATACAAAAGTCGTTCACAATAAAGAATACTTTTGGAGACATTACCAGAAAATTCGAGATATACATTTTATTTCTTATGACAGTATCTTAAACATATGATATTCTAATGAAAATCGTTAGAGCCATTTTTGAGAAAATTAAAATTTTCGAAAAATGTTTCATGTAAAGGGTTGTCTGGGGTAGGGGATTTTCTTGAAAACCTTCGTGTCGCATCTCTGGAAGATACTGAACCTAAATACCAAGTTTGGTGTTTATCCGACTGTTCGTTTCTGAGTTATGCTGTTCAGACACACAGACACACGCACACAGACACACACACACACACGGACATGTTTCCAAAAATGCTTTTTTTGGATTCAGGGAGTCTCAAAACATGTATTTCCGGTGAAATCTCTGTATCGAATTTTTGCGTGGAATACAATACTTCCCCTACTTACTATACGTAGTAGAGAAAGTAAAAAATAAACACCTACTTATGCTTCAGTTGTTTCTTGCGGTAGAGGGGAGATAACACTACACCAAAACATCACCCAACGTGTTATACTCCCACACCACAGTAGATGCTCCTGTAAGTCTTGAAAGCACTCTAACAACAATATGAACTGCTTGACTCTTAGCTCTTGGTGGATTTCTAGACCAAAATATTCCATGTTTACTTATATAGTTTTTATTAGTTGGTATGTTATCAATATCATCAAAGCCGTTTTCTATTTCATCTGCTATTTCCTCTTCTACATCTAACGTCGTTCTCCGTGGTGTAGTGGTTACCATACTAGCTTCTACTTCCTGAGGACGAGGGTTCAAACCCGGCGGAGGGCGATGGATGTTTTCGGGGTAAAAATCCTTAGCATGGCTTCCTTCGGAAGGGACGTAAAGCCGGTGGTCCCGTGTCGTAGATTTACGGCATTTAAAAGAACCTAAAGCCTAATAAAGAGGCCTTAGAGCAAAATTACCAGTCTTTCACGTTCAATACAGAATGGGACGCTAAGGACCATCGTAGTTAAAGAGCGTCCACAAATAAAACTGAAATTTAATTTAATTTACATTGTCATTTTCCGTTGATTCTGATTCGTCACTATTTAGTTCTTCACTGACACCATAATTCCTGGATCATGGAAATTACTTCTCTAAGATGCTCCAGGTTATTTAGATCATATCTGTCACGTTACCTTTTTGACATTTTTATTTCACTAGCAAAAACAGCACCTCTCAGATCAGTGCCAAATAATAAACTAAACGAAGTCAGATAAAACAACAATGACTGTTCACACTCACAACAATGAACATGCTGAAATGTTGATTAGCGGCATGATTATTGCCAACGAAACGGACAGAAATCATATTCCGAAAAATAAATTTTTGTACAATGGGACTACCAAGTGGGGCCAAGAGGGACCCCACTCAATGAAAAGAAATATTATTATAATTTTATTCACTTAGTTATGTAACCAACACAAGAGATATGAGATAACAGCGTATCTGTCATTACGTACCATCGCAGATTTCACGTCAAAATAAGAAATAACTTTAGCTTTGGGGCTTCGACTGACCCCGAATGGTAGTCTCCAAGATTAATACTCGACAAAATGGGAATTAAGTTGTTGACAGGAATAAGAACTCCCCTCCCCAGTTTCAAACCTTTTAGAATTATTAAATAGGGCTAAATCCATCCAGAAGAACAGTCTATTCTATGATGGAAGAATTAATTTTCCAAAGGGAACGCACGCAGGTCCATTGTGCTTCCTACGTGGCCCCTGGGAGAGAAGGATGAGGAGAGAGACCCGGAGGGTGACCAGATCCGGATACCGACTGTCTCAAGCATGGACGGGATCCCTAACATTTCCATATAGAACGTATTGGACCTCGCACGGTCCCTGCCCACAAGCCAGCAACCTCCAGGGTTCCCGGAGCGGAGCCCCACGCTGAGGAGGGACCTAACTGAGCGGTACGGCAGCGACGCCAGGAAGAAACCTTTACAGAGCGCAAGCAATCGCCCAGCCGCAACCCGCGAACGCCGTCGTCCGGTCTATAACCCTGAAACAGATGACGAGTACAGGAATGAATGGAAAGAGAGTTTTGGTAGAAGATGAACCACTCCAGCATTCGCTTGGCGACACGGGAAACCACGAAAAACTCATGGGCCAGAGCGGGCGGTCGCCGGGGATCGATCCCGGGACCTCCCGAATGCGGGCCACAGACGTAACCGCCAGAACCATCCCGCTCAGTGTTTATAGGATGTAGATTATACCTTCTACATTCACTGATAAAGTGTTATCCAATAAGGCAGATAGGATGTTTTGTCAATTGTACCATCCTTTGATTAGATGTTAGAAATTATTTAAAAAAATAACCAAACACATTAACGCTAAAGTAGATCTACAACAGCATTTAGTGTTTGTTTTTATCATCCTAAAGTTTAATTTAACTGTCTTGAATAGTTTCTGAGAAAACGTGTTATTTATACCAGAAAACGTTATTCACACTCACAGAAAATGCTCTTCAAAGCAAAAATGGAGAAAACAAACTCCCATATAATAGCCACATGGCTAGAGCACACAGAAGCTTCCATAATTAACAGTGGTACCAATTTGTGTTGAGAAAACTACCGCTGAAAAATGGGCTGAAATTTAACACTCTACTTTAAAAATGTACAGAAGGCTCCAAATGTTTTCCGGTGGACCAGGGTGTGTAGAGGAAGAGAGGGAAGGAGTGTCTTCTCGACTAGTCATGCCTGGGTATAGCCGACGGTAAGTGCCAGCTCAAAAGTCACATTTGCTTTTGTATATGCTTGTATAATTCAGCGACCTGGCTCTTGAGGCAGTGTTTTATATCATAACATGCTGTGAATGCCAAAGTGATTGTAGTGTAAATTAATATTATTTTATGTACAGGATTTTAAATGTTTGTTAGCCCTAAGTATTGTTAGGAAATAAGTTTACACGGCCTCACTGAAACTGACAATAGAAGTGGGTAACAATAAAACTAGGGGGTGAGTTGTTTATCGCTAAGAAGAGACAAACAAATGACGTCAGGGTAGCGTGCCTTTTTTAGAAATGGAGAGAATATCTTACTTAGAGTATATATGTTAGTAGTAGTGATTGGCTGACCAAAACAGACGCTAAAGCGGGCGCGATTTGGTAACCAATAGCAGCTGTATTATAATGTTTAGGCAATTCGAGGTAAAGCAGTATATATTCTCGAGCCATAAGCAAGTTTCGCGCATTTCGGAAGAATATCTCACGAGGTGCACGTCACTTAGTCCTGAAGAATGTCTCGCGAGGTACACGTCGCAAAGTTAGTTACAAAAATGTAAATTACGCGAAGTAATTGGTGCGCGGCAACTGAAACGACTGTAGTTACATTAGTAAATATCACAGTTTCAGTCAGGCGTGTATAAAGATTAAATATGTCAATTATTAATTAAGTGTGACGGCAATAAAACTGTAGAAACAAATTATTTTATCAGTGTTATCTTTTAGCAACAAATCCTTTCCGTTTACACGCCCTGCTTAGACACTTGCTCGACTGAGTTGTAATAGCTAGCCGGAGAACAAAGAATCCAAATTTAAAATAATAAACAGTAACAGGCGCCCAGCAAATAAGATAACACGAGCCAGAGAACTGCAACACTCTAAGAGGAAATAAGATGAAACTAAATACTTCTCTCTTTACTAGATCTATCCAAGCGAAATAAATTAACATTTTCTTTACATAATATGTTGTTTAAAAATCAAATGTTGCTGAGCTTATGCGGTTGTTTCAGAAGTTTAAGATGCATTATTCAGTAATTTTCTAGAGAAACAAGGTGCACATAATGTATGTCTTGTTTTTAACGTTTGTTGCTAATAATAATATTAATAGTTTCATAATTACCACCAATAAATTGTTATACGCGCACTACGAAACAGAAGGTATTTATTATCTTGAATATAAGTTTGTTTTGCTTTTTAATTGTCATAGATATCGATCACAAAGTTTAGCGCTAAGTGTGTAGTTCCATACAGTTGGCACATTAAGATCTGATAATATTCAAGTAACGTTTTAAAAATACGGAAGCAAAAGTAATATTATCAAATTGGTGAAGCAGTTTGAGCACAATTAAATGCACCATTCAGTTTTCTTCAAAATGAGATATATTTTGCATTTGTTACTGAAAAACGAATATAGATTGTTTTATTTGAAACACAATTCCTCCTTCACACTCTCACAAGACAAAGGAAGAAAAACCGTGCCAACAGTATAGTGAACGTAGAGTAAAAACGGCTATTGTATCTACAAGGAGAAAATGTTAATAGATACGAGGAAACAACGTTTAGCGCAAAAGGTGCAGTTAGTATATAGCTGTTTTATTCAGTTAGGGTAACGTAAGCTAAATTTTCAAAATAGTGATCTGAAAGTGTTAATACAGAACGGTTGATGTGCTTTTGTTGCAATTGGTTCGTTAGAAAGCACTATATTCTAAAAATTAAGTTGCTTTCATAAGTAAACTTACTTTCAAATTACAAATCTGAAGAAAGAAAAGAAAAAAAAAACTTAGATACCTTGTATTATGATTCACGTTCTGAATTCTTAAAATACATCTCTTCCCTGGTCTGGAATGGAATGGGATGTGTAACGAAGGGGACTCGACCCCGATCCAGTGAATGAGGATACTGTGCTTGTGCCCCTCGAGGGTGCGCCCCCGTGAGGGAGGGAGGAAGGGACATCGGGCGGCCGGAATCAAGGGTGACGGCACAGCAATGACAAGGTTCCTATAGTTTCCAGATTAGACGTACCGCCATTGCGGCAGGCAAACCGGGGATCCCACCCCACACAGAGGGTCCAACGCCATTAGAGAGGCGGTCCGTATACCCCAGCAACCAGCCGAAGACCGAGAGATGGATGAGGTTCCACAGAGAGCATACATTTCTCCCATCACGCCGCACCGGAACACCATCGCCGACACTTCCAACCCTGAAACAGACCTAACGGGGTTAAGGATGAATGCAATGAGGAATGGAACGATATTCGGGGGCTGAGAGAATCAGCATTCGCCTGACGACCCAGCAGAACTCCCGAAAAAGCCCATGGGTCAAAGTGGGCGGTCGCCGGTAAGCGGCCTAATGATCTTCCGAATGCGAGTCGCATGCGTTATCGCAGCGCCACCTGGACGGAAACTGGAAGATCGGTAGTTCAAATCTCGGCTATGACTGAATTTTCCATTCTGATTATATTTTTCCAACCTTATCCTACACACGGCTTGAGCGAAAGAGTCTTCTTGTTAATTGAAATGAACTGCCATTACAAACTTCGTTGTAAGTATAAGAAGAATGCAGTAGCTCAAACGATAGTCAGATTTTTATGTGGTGTCTTTGAAACTCTACGCTCTTTAAATTACCACGAGAAAAATCTAACGTGTTGCATTCACATAACTTTCTCTTCTCACCCTTCTACAAATTATGTTTACTAAATCTTCTTTTTCTGTCCACCTCTTATGATCCAGATAAGCTTCCAATTCGCATTTAGCCCATTTTTGCGGAGTGGGGGGTCTGCCTCACGTTCAAAAGGTCCCGAGTTCGAATTTCGTTTAGAGTGATTTACCTGGATAAATTGTTTCCAATATTTCTTCTTATCCTGAGAAGATGAATGTCAGATAACTCTAAGCTATAAGGACCTCGGGTCCATTTGAGCATCTTTTTGTCTATTTCGTTCATTGACCGTCCGTAATGGCCTAACCGGTTAAAAGACTTTAATTAAATACCAAAATAAAATCTTCACATTTACATAGTCACATTTTCAAAAAGCATGTCACTACGTATGCTTTGAAATTCCATGCTGTTTGTATGACCGCGACAAAAACGAAAGCGACTTCTCAGTTACAAAAAGTATTCAAACCATTAAAAAAATATCTGGGAAATAAAAATAACAAATTTCGAAAGTTTTTCCATGTAAAGGGTTGTTCGGGGAGGAGGAAATTTTCTTGAAAATCTTCTTCTTCTTTATCTGTTTAACCTCCTTATATGTAGGACTTACACCCCCCAGGACTTACAGGCGGGTGCCTGGGGTCAGAGGCCCGTCCAGGAGCAGAAACTCATGGATCAGACAGAATATCCAGAATGGGGGATCAGCCCGATGCCTGGTATGGGAGGAAGGAAGTAGATGAAACGAAATGATGGTGAAATGGATGAAAGGAAAGGTGATGATGGAGCAGTTGGTGGAATGAATGGCGGGGGAAACCGGAGAACCCGGAGAAAACCCACCCAGACGCCGCTTTGTCCACCACAAATCCCACATGCGGGTCCCTGGGATTGAACCCGGGCCGCCTCGGTGAGAGGCGAGCGGTTTCTTGAAAATCTTTGTGTCACATCTTTGGAAGAAGCTGAATTTAAATACCAAGTTTGATATTTAACCGACTTTTAATTCTGGAGTTATGTGTTAACAGTGACACAAGCATATGGAGCTTTTGCTATAAAATATGTGTTGCATTCACATGACTTTCTCTACTCACTCTTCCATTAACTATTCTTACAAAACTTATTATTGCATCTCTTTCATTTTAATATAGATAAACCTTCATCACTTATTTACACAATTAGTTATAGGTATAAGTAGAACATACTAAGCTAAAGCGATAGCTAAACCCCTCAAAGCTGATCGCTATGTGATAGCTGTGAATTGGTTGGTTACGAAGGGACTCGGCGCTGATCCACATTGTGGATATTGTGCCTACACCTCACAAGGGGGCATCTCCGGGAGGAAGGATGAGACGAGAGGAGACACCGGGCGGCCGGAACCAGGAGTGACGGCACAGGAATGGCAGGGTCCCTAATTTTTCAGATAGAGACTCCCGTCAGACGGATAGGCAGACTGCTGAACCCACGCCGCACAGAGGGAATCCAACGCCCCTCAAGGGGGTTAGGATACCCCCGACAGCCAGCCTAAAGCCGAGGGACGATGAGAGTCACAAAGAGGATCCTTTACCCCTGCCAAACTACACTGAAACAACATCGCCGCACTCCCAGCCCTGAAAGAGACCAACGGATGAAAGATGAAGGGAAATGAGAATGGAGATGGAATGGAGGGACAGGAAATTCGGGGATGTGAGAGCCTTTCCCAGCATTCGTCTGGCGACCCGTGAAAAACCTTGGGTCAGGAAGGTCGGCCACAGCAACCGAAACCACGACCTTCCGAATGGGAACCGCAGACGTGATAACTTTGGAATTCTATTGTCCTTGTATGAACACGAGAAAGAAAGAGAGAGAGAGAGAGAACGGGAGAAAGGGAGAAAGAAAGAAAGGAAGGGAGGAAGGAAGGAAAGGAAATAGCTATTTGCTGTTGAGAGAAGTATAAAGTATTTGAAAATTTAAACTAATAGCAAAGACTATTTCAGAATAGGTAAAATATAAAAATGTTATTTGTCATAAAAATAAAAATGTTATTTCATATGGATTTTGTGCTTTATTAAGATCTAGATTTGTTGTGCAGTAAAATTTTGTCTCCCTCTTACGATTTATTAGTTATCAAATGTCATTCACAATAAACACAAACTTACAGATTATTCCTAGAAAATTAAAGGTATACATTTTATTTATCTTGAAAATAGCTTAAGCAAATGTATTTTAATCTAAATCCTTAGAGCCAATTTGAAGAAGTTATTTTATTGAGGGAGTTTGTTGCTACGTATGGAAAAGCCGATTTTTGAGTAGGAGTTGTATTACATTTCAACTGTTGGGGAACCGAACACTTGTAGTAGTTGCAACCGCACGTATTGTATACAGTTTCCGGTAGCCTTCCCCCAAATGTACTTTCAGGTGGCCTTTGCCCCAAGTTTAAAAATATTAACTTTGTAATTAAACTGTTTCTTTAGATATTATATTTATGTTTGCCTCGGCTGCGTCAGTATTTATTTTAGAGACATGGATATCTTGGTAAGGTCGTGGTACGAATAAGAATGTAGGCTTACACATATTTTAAGTTTTAATTCACTCCTTTTTATTAATCCTTGACACAAATTAAATAGCACTTCACTGATATCGTGAGCTGTGGGATTCTTTAATTAATTATTTGTACTTTTTAACACGTAAACTTATTTTTCGTCCCACACGAATACGTATTATATTTCTCTAGAGGACGCATCTTGCATCTGGTTACTATCACGGTCTGCAGGCAACACGCCTGGTTATGAACATTGTTTGGAGGCAACTGAATTGATTTTAACCGTCTAAACTTGTAAGTTTCTGTATTTCATGTCTCTGATTGGCTAATCCTAGCCCAATAGAATACCTTCATTTAACTAAAGCGTTTTCTGGTTATTGATTGGCTATTTTTTAAACTGTCTCAAAATTTACATTGTTGCGACTCTAATAATGACTAGTAGCATTTAAACTTCCTTACTCATTATTGCCTCAAGGTTACCTTATTGTTAGCAACTTTAAACCTATTTCTTACAGCTTCTACATTATTAAATTACGTAATATATTCACATAACATTATTGAACATGTTTACAATAATATAAGCATATGCAATGACTGTTACATACATTTTACAAATTATTACATACGCATATTGCTTCAAGGCGGGCTGTTATTGAATTTACGTATTATATAATTTCACTGAAAACCTTTAAGTGTTAAAAATACTGCCTCAAATTTTGAAAGAATAAAGATTTCGAGAAATGCCCAATGTAAAGGATAGTTTGGAGTGAGGATTTTCTTTAAAATCTCCGTGTCGCGTTCTTGGAAGAAGTTGAACTTAAACACTAAGTTTGGTTTTTAACCATCTTTTTGTTTTTGAGTTATGCTGTTCGTGGACGCGGACGCACACGCACACACACGGACCTTTGTTTATGAATAAATTCATTGGATTCAGGGAGTCGCAAACGTGATTTATGGTGAAATTACGACATTAAAGCTTTAGGTGGAGCACAATACTTTCCCTACTTACTGTAACTACGTAGTAGAGAAAGTAAAAATGCTTACTTTGGATTCAGACGGTCCCAAAATATGTATTTCTGGTGAATCTCGTTATTGAATTTTTCGGTGGAATACAATACTTGATTTAGTTACTGTAACTGCGTAGTAGAAAAAGTAAAAATGCTTTATTTGGTTTCAGGGGTCTCAAAACGTGTATTTCCGGTGAATCTCTTGATTGAATTTGTGGGTTAAATACAATACTTTCTCTACTTGCTGTAACTATGTAGTAGAGAAAGTAAAAATGCTTTCTTTGTATTCAGGGAGTCTCAAAACTTGTATTTCCGGTGAATCTCGTTATTGACTTTTTGGGTGGAATACAATACTTCACTACTTACTGTAAGTGCGTAATAGAGAGGGTAAAAATGCTTTCTTTGGATTCAGAGGGTCTCAAAACGGGTATTTACAGTGAATCTCGTTTTTTAATTTTTGAGTGGAATACAATATTTCTCTACTTATTATAAGTAAATAGTAGAGACAATAAAAAGAAGAATTGTGGTAGAGATACGCGGCTGTTTGTCGTTACGGCACCTTGCATGCAACCAAATAGGGAAAAGTGTAACTTAAGACTGTAACTTGAAATAATTTCTGACCTAAATTTTCTCACACGCACGGAAAAACCATACTTTATAAGGACGCCATAAAAACAAAGAACATATGTTAGATGATAATGGTTAGAGAAAGCAGTGAATATTGAAAACCAAACCATTTTGTTTTAACACTTGCTTGTCATACAATGATATGATGCCTCTAATTCCTAAAAATTAGCTTGTATACTGCTTTTGTCGCTGTGTTGTAATGTTATTGCTGCTTTCTTTTCACAGTTATTACGTTCTTACAGACAAGTCTAAGGGAAATGTGTTGGAATGATATTTTGTTTGGCACTATTACACCCATATCCTCGTAGAGCAGGTATGAGCTAAGGCACCTGGTATAACCTCTCGATAAGACGACCCGCTTTCTCCCTCACAGGTGGCACGGAAAACATTTGGAGCCGTCTGTACGAGTTATCATTTCTTTTCTGTGAAGTAATGCAGAATTCACAGTACAACATGGAAGATGCAGTGCTATTTTAAAAATTGTGTTTAGAAAAAATCAGCCTCAGCGTCCCATAGCTTTTTTAGTTTTGAAGTCGTTCACTTGAAAATTGGCACACTTAAAATGAGTAAATAAAAATGATTGTGCAAAACTTCAAAGCTCGAGCTCACATAGTTTCCCATACAATACAATTAACTTTTTAGCTAGCGAAAAGAATGCAAATTCACTAAAATGTCTCGCGCATTCAAATTTGTCAGAAAAGTAAGATAGTGGCATTTTGTAATACTTAGTACAGTGAAAATAAATGTAAGAATTTGATTGAAGTTGATGTTATTACTTTTAGAGAAATAATGTTTTTTTGTGAAGTTGTAGGTGTTAAATTTTTCCTTGTTTTCAGCATAAAATAATTTTTTGGGATCCAATGAATAAAGCAATCATAAATTTCGTCCTTGAATTTTTAGATAGCATATTTTAGATTATGTATGCAAGTTTGCATACAAATCAGAGAAAACCTGAAATGTGAGGAATACATTTCATCGCAAAAAATGTAAAACTGAGAAAAACGCATACAGAAAGCTCCAATGGGGTTAAACAGGACCGGAAGGGTGATTTATACATGTCGCTGGTCTTTTAAAAATGGCGAATCGTGAAAAATGTTTGGCTAAAATGATTCACAGTTGCATATACAGGGTGGACCTTTAAAGTCGAGACTGCACAATATTTTCAAAGATAAGTGATGTAGAAAGAAATGTGTTGAATGAAAGTTTCTTGATATTATAGGGGAATGTAAATGCCATTAGACGTGTTTTATTTAGAAGACGTTATGACGGTCATTTTAGGGTAAATTTAAATTGATCCTAATTGTAGGTTCTGATTTAAAAAATTAAATTGACCCTAAAATGACCGTTATATCGTCCTTCAAACAAAATACGACTAATGGTATTTACTTTCCTGCATTATATTAAGCAACTTTTATTCAAGACATTTCCTTCTATAACGCTTAGTTTTGGAGATGTAAGTATCAACTTAATAGGCCACCCTGTGGAATATTTAAATAATATAATAAAAAAATTGTCATTTTCACCTATAACCTTGTTTCCAGTGTCCCTTAAAATATAAGTATTGTGCCTACATTGATTATTTATCAAATTAAAGAGGATATTCAAGTTTATAAGAGTGCATAAGAAACTAAGAATGAATATTTGGGCGATTTTCGACACTTAGTCTCCACTTAAATTGCAATACAAACCTTACACTGCCCAGATTTGCTCCGAGGACCACGGTATTCTGGCAATGCGTCGGTAGTTTAAAGGATATTCACGCAGGAGAGATTTATAATTCGGCGTTCGTGTCACCCTTTCTCGTTGTAACAAATATACAGCTCGTAGTAAATTACAGCTCATGCATCCAAAAACCACAATAGATTTTCTGCGGTTCGCACCAATTACATGGCTACTAAAGCCTCTGGTTTATCAGTGCACGTTTTTTCTCGAGCTGGATGAAACAAGAAAATAATTCTATTATGAAGGTAGACTTGGTTCAGAGAGTCTAATGTGTTTTAAACTGCCGGAACTTTGATGAAAGCTCCTCTGGCACTACCGTAGCTCTTTGAGGCAATGTTTGCAGCGATTTGCCTACCTCGTCCACGCTTATCTCCTCGTGGAATCCTATTATTATCATTATTTCCGTCTCTGTCTTGCTGGTTCACCAAGCACATAATCAGCAACCTTCCTTTAAGCTCACAAATGCTTCTCTGGAAACCTCTCCTTTAAGCCTGTTAAATGCAGTATCGTGGTTTCCAAAAAGAATGTCTAACTTCCAAAGTTGAAGGTTGCCCTCGGCCATATAAATATTTGGATCTCGCTTGACTACTCTCTTCTCAGCTGTTTGGTTTCTAAATCCGACATTATTTTCCCAGTCTGCTTTCCGAGTGCCTTTGTTCCCTGGCAATTAGGTGTAATATGTTTTCCTGTGGCTGAGCCATGAATCGAGTGCTATGGTTATAAGAGGATTAGCTTCAACCCACACAATGCGAGTCATTTTCCCTTACTAAGTGTATAAATGTGTCCTTTGACTGCTGTTTTTGTAGCTTTTCGTGTTTCTTTTTCCCTCATGTCATGACATGCAATAACCAAGGATTATTAGAACTGAACGCCACGCTTGAGAGCACGCCTTCCGTTTCTACTTCCTCTAGCACGCGCATACTAGATGGAGAAGGTACCACGATTTCACCGGAAATACATGTCTTGAGAACCTTTGAATACAGAAAGCTGATTTTTTTAAAAAAACGCCATGTAAAAGACAGTATGGGTAAAATTACCTTTTACATGGAATAGTTTCCTATGTTTTTTTTCTAAAAATTACCTACGATTTTGATTAAAATGCCATGTACGAGTATTAAAGATATTTACATGGCAAATAAAATGTATATCTTAAATTTTCTGGAAAAAGCATGTCAAGCCCTCTTCATTCGGAAGGAATTTTGTATAGTCCTGTATAACTGGTGCTGCACAAAAACTCTAGATTATTTAACACACACAATTTATTTCAAATAATTTTTTTTGTGGCATAAGCTATTTCCGAGGCATCCGTTATTAATAATTCGAATTGTTCAATATTTTGTCATTAGTTTAAAGTCCTGTAGATTTTCAGCTGTTTCTCGCGACTGCATGGTAACATTATGGAATTTTAAGGCCAGCATATAGCGTCCAGTTCTTAAATATTTGATTATCGCTGTTCCCTTTGTATTCTAACGAAATGTGTATTGTTGCTATTTCTGCAAAGGTTTGTTTCGATTATACGTAATGAAGTAGATACAAAACTAAGCCCTTGTAAGAATAGGAAAGGTAGAATCAGACCGAAAAATGCAATGCCACAGCCGGGGATTAAACCACGTATCTTCAGCTTTCAGTCCAGTTCCTCTAATCAACTGAGCTACCAAAGTTGAGGAATTTAATATCGTGCTGGTATGTTGCTATGGTTAGAGCAACCGGACAGAAACCGCAAGATCCATGGTTCAAATCCCGGCTTTGGCATTGAATTTATTTGTCTGATTCTACCTTTCCAACCTTGTCCTACACACGGCTTATGTGAAGGAACAATTAATAACTTTTGTAAGAATAGTTTGCATACCCACTAATAAACAATAGAGGGTAGAGAATGTCATGTAAATGTAACACAGATTTTTAAAAGTGGTGGTTAAAACCGACATCATAGGCGGTGGGCACTGGTGATACATGAAATTGTATTTGGGAAGGAAACGCTCTAGGCCCAAGTTTAGGATACTCCATGGCATCAGCCAGTTATGAGGAATAAAGAAAACCCGAAAAAACTGTACCAGAGGAATGGTTTTAGCAGGATTTGAACAGCAGACCTCGCACTCACGAGTCCGTCCCTTAAACACCTCGGCTATCCTTGTCGGTGCCTTCTTTCTATACTAATATTGTAAAGAGATAAAAATGTGGGTGAGTGCATTTTATTTATGGACGCTCTTTAACTACTGTAGTCCTCAGCGTCCCGTTCTATATTGGCGTGAAACATTGGTAATGCTGCTCCGAGGCCTCTATCAGGCTTGAGGTTCTTTTACGTGCCATAAATCTACGACATGGGACCACCGGTATTACTTCCCTTCCGAAGGAAGCCATTCTAAGGATTTTTACGCCCGAAAAAATCCATCCTCCGCCAGGCTTGAACCCGCGATCTCGGGAACTAGAGGCTAGCATGGTAACCGCTACACCACGGAGGACGACATGTATGTGTCTGTGTGTGTGTGTGTGTGTGTGTGTGTGTGTGTGTGTGGTAATCACAGAAATAAATAAACCGATTTTGATAAATCTTTCACTATTGAAAACGCCTGTTCTTCTCGATGCACACTTAATTTCAATTCCTAAACGATTAAAAGCTTAAAAGGAATTGCAAACCTTTATTCTAGAATGCGAACACCCTGGACATTAGACAAAGACCGCAGATATGTCATTGAAACAATATACATACATCGTCAGGATTTAGAAGCTGAGAAAACAGAAGATAGATCTACTTATAGCGATACGGTATGTATGCGATACTGAGGTTTAAACTTTTTAGATGGTAAGAAATATTTTATGTATCTCCGCTTTGTTTTGTAATCGTTAACATTATTGATGTATGCTAAATAGATGGATCAGTTATTGCTGTCAACATTGGAATGAATAGTAACGCCACAAAAAGAAACTATTTACAATTTAAATTATAAAACACATTTGCCTTGTAAAGAGGTTTGGACGTCAAAGATGCCTTCATTGTCAATGTAAATATATTTATATGAAGAACTCTAAGATGAGGTGAAATACACACAAGTAAAATTATTTTTACATTGATGAGTATTCAGAACGATTTTATGTACTACTATTTTTATTTTTATTAAGGTAAATATAGAAACTGTTCCTAGAAGAATAATGGTGTGTTGAAGAATAATGTTTATCTTCTTCTTTTTCTGTTTAACCTCCTCTTATGTAGGACTTACACCCCCCAGGACTTACAGGCGGGTGCCTGGGGTCAGAGGCCCGTTGAGGAGCAGACACTCATGGATCAGAGGGAATATCCAGGATGGGTGATCAGCCCGTGGCCTGGTATGGGAGGAAGGAAGGAAGTAGATGAAATGAAATGACGGTGAAATGGAGAAAGGAAAGGTGATGATGGAGCAGTTGGTGGAATGAATGGCGGGGGAAACCGGAGAACCCGGAGAAAACCCGCCCAGACGCCGCTTTGTCGACCACAAATCCCACATGCGGGTCCTTGGGAGTGAACCCGGGCCGCTTCGGTGAGAGGCGAGAGGTAAGTATAATGTTTATAATTATGAATATTTTTCTGCTATAAATTAGGCAACTCAAAACAAGCATTGATGGCGGCGATAATATACCAACACTTTCATAAAGGAGGTGACACCTGGCACCTCGACCCGCCATGGATCTTTTGTGCGTGCATTCCCGGGAGAAACGGATGAGGTGAGGTAACCGCAGGAGATATGTGGGTTGCAGAGCAAGGTCGACGCAAGTCGCCAGCGACGCGCAGAGTTCCCTTACAGTTCCAGATTGGACCACCCGGCTACGGGAGAGTCGCTCGTAGACGCCCCTCTAGTGGAACCGGGGAAACACGACCCAGCAGTGGCGGCTCGATAGGTTTCTCTCTAGTGCAGGGCTGAGAGGGAGTTCCAAATCGCAAACTTCTGCCATATCCACCCGACACCGACCAAACCACAGCCCCGAAGACAACTTGAAAGGGAAATGAAATGAGAGGAAATGGGAGAGAGAGGAAATCCGTGGTAAAATACACCACTCCAGCATTCGCCTATGTCAACGATAGAAAATCACGAAAAACCCATGATCAGAGTGGGCGGCCACCAGAAATCGAACCCGGGACTTCTCGAATGCGAGCCTCACACTTTACCGCGGAGCCATCTCGCTTGGTTTCATGAAGAAAGTTGTCCTCCGGGGTGTAGTGGTTACCATGCCAGCTTCTAGTTCTCGAGGTCGCGGGTTCATACCCGGCGGAGGACGATGGATATTTTCGGGCGTAAAAATCCTTAGCTTGGCTTCCTTCGGAAGGGAAGTAAAGCCGGTGTCCCGTGTCGTAGTTTTACGGCAAGTTTTAGAAGCTCAAACCTGATAAAGAGGCCTCTGAGTAAAATTACCGGTGTTTCACGCCCAATATAGATTGGGACGCCTAGAACCATAGCAGTTAAAGAGTATCTATTAAAAAAAAACAATTTCATGAAGAAAGAAAATCGCATCCGGCATAATATCAGAAATTAGTCAACTGATACTGTATGGCTAAAAACTGAGAAGATATAATTTTTCTCGACGGTAACAACAATGTGCCATTTCCAAAATGTGTCACCTGGTGGCCAGAAGTGAAGAACCTTCATATTCATTATTTTCGCCCCTATTTCGCTATAGTATATAGATGTGGGCATCCTGCGCTTTAGCGCTATGGGCTAGAGCGTGAAGCTCTGGTTTCCGGTCACGAAATGCGCCTGGGTTCGATCTCGCTTATGGGGGATGAGGATTTTAAGTCCCGGATATAGGACCGGTGCCCACTCAGCATCGTGAGGAAAGTGAGGAGCTGCGATAGGCAGCGATCCCGGCCTCGGAGGCCAACTTTCCGGCTGGTGGATACGTGATGCTGGCCCCATTATCCCCCCGTATCTGTTGGATAATAGTCCGGCAATGGGATTGACAGGTCATGTTCCTTCAAGGGCTGTGGCGCCACAGGATTATTATTATTATTATTATTATTATTATTATTATTATTATTATTATTCCTGTATTGATGAGAATTTCTGTATTACGTGAAAACTGTATAGCTTTATGTTATGTAACGTTCTTGCAAAGCCGATTTACGAATAGTCGATGCAAGAAAGACACAATTACCCCCCCCCAAAAAAAAATTAAACTAGGAAAAAAATTATTTTCCGGGCCCATTATAGAATGCATTAAAAGTAAGGCATTCCCCCAGAGTAGTGATTATTTAGTACTACAACTTAAAAGATTCCAAGCATTTAAAAAGGCTTTAAACAAGAACAAGAATCTGTACAGCCCCAAAGGTACTCAATATATTAACTCAAAAATTTAGTACAATTAAAGCTCGTTACATTTAACTCTGTCCTTCTCACACATATTTGCCATTACGAAAGAAAATATAACACACCAAATATATAATGCAACTCGCTTCCATTAAATGTTATACGCCGCTCCACACAGTATAAGAATTTTGAAATTTACTTACGCCCGAAGATGCATATTATAACAAATTTAGAATAGGCCAAAAGGTTTGGAGACGGCCGCTCCCAGACACGAAGCTCACTCCAAGTCCTTCTTCGATGTTAGTCGAGAACGAAGTGATACACTGTCTTTTTTCCTCTTCAGGCATCGCTCGGGGTACGCGCTGGGCAGGTGAGGTGATGACGTAGCACCAACATTAGCACCAATATTAGCGCCACCTGTACTGGCGGAGAGGGCGCAACCTGGCGAGCGCTGTAGAACTTTGTGTAGCCGACTCCTAGTGTAAGGCAGGCTGTCGACATACGCAGCAGGGGCCAGCATTGTATCTTACGACTGCGGATACAAGAAAAGCTGCGGCATCTCTGCGAAAGTGTCCCTCGTAGAAAGTAAGAGCCAGAATCGGCTCAGTTATTAAATAAATACTGGACCAAATAGAAAGTTTAAGGTTTTATCTAATCTATCTACAATTTATTACTTCGCCATTCC
This sequence comes from Deroplatys truncata, assembly GCA_030765065.1. NCBI lineage: Eukaryota > Metazoa > Arthropoda > Insecta > Mantodea > Mantidae > Deroplatys > Deroplatys truncata. The sequence continues at coordinate 44,210,647 of CM060990.1, forward strand.
GATAATACAATTACTTCACGCCAAAAATAGTTTACAATCTTTCCAGAGACTAAATCTGAAGCACAACATTCATCGACATTCTACACCAATTTCCGTGAATATCAGGGTATTTCATTTCATTGTTAGGAATATCACACCGAATTTACGAAATTATAGGTAGAGTTCTAAGGGATAAAGGGACGGGTTGGTCATTAAAACTTTTAGATTATTGTACTAAAATGTCATAAGGAATGCGGGGGTGAGATAAATTAAATTAATTAAATCATCATACGAGGTTTACAAAACCGCTCGTGCTACGGTGGGCACCTAACAAAGGAAGTAATTATGTAATTAACTCGCGATGTCAGCTCATACAAGAACAGGCGGATTAATAGCGGCGTGGAAACTTGAAAAATGGACAATGCTAATGCTTTCGTGTACTCCATTCCTGTCACTGTAAGAACCGTACTGGACGTAAACACTGACACGAGCGTTAGTTCGTGTTGATTGGTTGTTTCTTCGCTTCACAAATTCTTGCATTCCCACTCATGTTCGAAGCTCACAACTCGTTTGTATATGGCTAGAGGCAGAGAGTAGAAGTAAGAGAGGTCTTGTCTAGGCTAACAAGCAACGGCGTGGCTTCAGTACCCAACAAATAAACACGAACCCAGTCATGGGCGACTGTTTATGTCTAGTAGGCTCTTTTGGTTACAGGACAATTTTTCTAAACAAGTAATTGCACAGCTTGCGAGTCATATCATCACAGGTACGCGATATTCTACACTGCCGTTTGTGAAAATTGCAACGCCAAGAAAGAATTTCCCGAATAACTCCAAACTTGGTGGAAGTGTAGAAGAGTGTGCAAGCAAAAAGTGATTACACGTAGTACACGTAGGCCGAGCAGAGCCCTCTCGTGTGGGTCCGACAAAGTCAGTGTTGCGCCCAGTGTGGTCAGTGCAGAGCTGTCAAACAAGATGGAAACAATACTGTGAGTGCCAGTATGCCTCGTCGACGTAAAAGGGAGCCATATCGGCTTGTGAGTGAGTTCGAAAGGGGCAGAATGATCGGTCTCCGGGAAGCGCGTTTGTCATACTGTGAAATTTCGGCTCGTACAGGGCATGCTGCTACGACAGTGATACGTGTGTGGAAGCAGTGGATAGACGAAGGTCGTGCGCAGTGAAGAGTGGGTACTGGACCACGGAACGTGACCACAGCACGGGATGACCTTCATCTTGTCCGCATGGCCATAACGGACCATACAGCTTCATCCACAGTGATGGCTCGACGCTGGAACACTGCAACAGGTCTGAACTTGTCTGCATCAACGGTTCGTCGCCGTCTGCTGCAGGTTGGACTCGCTGCATGCATGCCATTACGTTGGCTTCCATTGTCCAGAAACCACAAGATCCTCCGACTGCAATGTGCACGTGAACACCGTCACTGGGGTGCTGAGTGGCAAAATGTAGTCTTTTCGGACGAGTCCCGCTTCAACTGTCCTACAGTGATGGCCGCATACCTGTCCGGCGGTACCGTGGTGAGCGCAACCTGGAGGGCTGCATTGTTGAGCGGCATAGCGGACAAACACCAGGTGTGATGGTTTGGGGCGCCATTGGTTACAACAACCGATCTCGCCATCTACGAATTGAGGGCACTTTGAACGGCAACCGGTACCTAACTGTGGTTGTAGAGCCTGAGGTACTCCCCCTGCTTCAGGCATCTCCACAGGCCACATTTCAACAGGACAATGCCCGGCTACATATTGCGAGGAGTGTACACGCCTTCTTGGAAGAGCGACGGATACCATTGCTTCCCTGGCCTGCACGTTCGTCTGACATGTCGCCCATCGGACATGTCTGGGATATGATTGGTCGGCACCTGGTGCGTCACGGTCCTCCAGTAACCAGTGTCACGAATTTGTGGGCTCGAATACAAACTGCGTGGAGGGAAATCTCTCAGGAACTTATTCAGAACCTTTCTGATTCAATGCCACGGCGTATAGCAGCTCTAATTGCAGCGCATGGAGACCACACCAAATACTAAATATTAGGGCAGAAAGGTCATGTATAGATTTGAAAAGTTTATAATTTGTTGTCATATACCTAACCTGTGGTATTAAATTCATTGAATTCATGCATTTCTTTCTTGGTGTTGCAATTTTCACAAACGGCAGTGTATAAAGGTATGAGCATTAAGCCACTCTTGGGGATAGACACCGTAGTTGGCTTTTAATTCCTCATTTTGGGAATTTCCAAGGTTTTATTTCACCTGTACTGTGTGCACTAGAAAGCTTAAAATCGACCTGTAGTTGAACTAGTAGCCGTATATTCAGGCGAATATTGATTGGAACTGTGAGCACGCGACGCTTTAATTTCATTAGAGCAAACTTGTTAGTGCACAGGTGTTACCTTAACCAATATCACATTAGCTCTGTAGTTACAATATTGTGTGTGTTGCAAGATCTTCAACACTTCATCACTGTAGCAGGTCATGCCTATCAAGGTCAAAATAGCTTCTTACATCGTCAGTTTTGTGTTCGCTTTTAGAATGGCATTACCTAATGTTCATTTCTTTCCTCTTTGTTATATAATCTCTAACTGTATTTAAAAGGTTCAGTACCCACACAAAAATCGTTCCATTTTTATCTACTACACTTCAATACTGAGGCAGTACGTTTGGTACCTCATTAATTAATGCGAATTAGTTTAATAATTAATATAATAATTAACCAACTCTAATAATATATAAATATCAACAATATTAATTAAGGTCTGTGTATATTTCCATATATATGTATATGTCTCCAATTCTCGAGATCGCGGGTTCAAATTACCGGTCTTTCACGCCCAATATAGAATAGGACGCTAAGGACCACAGCAGTTAAAGAGCGTCGATAAATTAAAAAAAACTCAAACTCTTGTGTTAATACCCTGTGATCGTAATCTGTAGCGCTCTTGTGAGACGGGAAAGGCACTGAAATACCTCACCCTACTGATAGGTTATCAAGGAAGGTAAACCTTCCCTCCCACAACGGTGAAATATCGCTGCTTGTTTAAATCGAGCTATAGCTTAGCTTCACTCTATCTACACTCTAGCATAGGTACTATTTATAAAAACAAAAATGCTATGTTGTGGCCACATCAGGTACCACCGAAAGAAAATGAAGACAATTTATAAGTACACCAGCTGGTGTTCTATCACGTACTTCCATGTGACTTGTAATTATTCCGTATTTAGGTTATTTTGCCATGAAAAATGTATGACGAATTTTTCCTCTTAAATAAGTGACGAAAGAATAAGACGGTGTTATGATTTTTAGCTCATTTGTGTATACAGGTTACCCCAAAACTACTCGTTAAAATTAATACAGGTGGTAGAGAACATCAAAATAAATATATTTTATAAGGAACATAATATGTTCTCTGGAGTCAACCTGTAATGTTCTGCTTGTGAGTGGTGCTGACGTAAGCTGTTGTGTCGGTGTCGCTGACTACACTATATTCACTCTTAGCTTGATCCGCGGCAAAACAAACCCACGTGGTCAGTGCATCGTGGTGCAACACGGTAACAATGCGCCCAGGAAAGTAGTCCCATGCTAATCTCTGAATTTTAGAATGAATTTATCCTTAAATAGTATAATATTCTATACAAATACCTAAGGGTTTATTTAACGCTGATTTATACCGTAAAACAGAGCTACAAGTCCCATGATGCAATTCGTATGTCTCACCTGACATCCGGGTAGGCGCAGAATATTGTTTACAGCCAGAAACCAGCAGTTGTGTTTAGTATCATGGAGGACGGTGAATTTGCTCTTGTGTTTTCGTCGAATTACGTAAAGCATTAGCCGCGCAAACCATTGACTGGTGGTGAAAAACAATAGTGTTGAATCTTTATTATAAGTTATGTGAGAAATATCCTACACTTTCCGCGAAAGAAATGGCGAAATTAACTTCTTAGTTCACCGGTGTTTCGAATACAAGTATAAACAGTGCTTGTGCAGAAAAATCTGAAACGAGAAAAGTGGTTACGCCCTGAAAAAAAAGAAAGCTTATGAAATACGCGATGCAAGAATATAGTCATTTTAAGAAGAATGCAATTCACGTAACAGTGCACAATTTCTTTTTTAAAATGAGCCACCAACAGTTAATAAAGTGCCGCTTCCAGAGAGCGAATAAATTAAGTTATCGTAAACCTGTTACTTTATTTTTCGCTCATTTATTTTAGAATTAACTATTATTATATGTGCAAACGTTTATTTAGTGCAACTATCAATCGTATCAGCTTTAACCCTTAACAGAATATGCTAGTCACTGTTTCAGTTGTCGAAATAAGGACTCTTGTTCTTTTTTGCACTAGGTGCCGCTTGTACTCGCCACATGGTCTGAAAGTGTGACAGTATTTCTAGTGCGAATGGCGGAAGGATGCATTATAGCGGTGCACTGGTCACCTGGGGTTTGTTTCACGCGGATCAACCTAAGAGTGAATACAGAGTAGGAATGTGTACTGACCTTCAAACCTGCGCTCTGTACGAACGGTTGGCTCTGAGTTTTACACGGCATTCTCGGTGATAGGTTGATTGGACTATACGTTCTTCCATTCTGTCTGAACGGACGAAGCTATCGCATTTTCGTGGAACTGTGTTGCCAGAACTGCTGGAGGTTGTGCCTCTGAATGTTATACAAAGGATGTACTTCCAGCACGATGGTGCGCCAGCACATTTCGGCATTGCTGTGAGGAATCATCCGAGAGCCATCTTCGGTAATCGATGGATCGGCCGAGGTGGCCCTGTGGCCTGACCACCCAGGTCACCCGACTTCACTTGTCTGGATTTCTTCCTCTGGGGCATATGAAGCAGCTGGTGTGTGAAACCGATGTGGAAACAGCAGCTGGTACAATTGCAGACATGCCAAGTGTTTTCGAACAGACACGAGAATGAATAGTTCAACGATGTACTGCATGCATACAGGCCAATGGTCGCGCATTCAAACAGTTCCTGTGAATACACCGCTGTAATTAGCATGCGAAATTGCCTTCTATGTAAATCCACCCTAGCATCAGAAATTCCGTCAGGGACCATATGTTCCTTATCAAAATATTGGTTTTGATGTTCTCTACCACCTGTATTAATTTGAAGGAGTACTTTCGGAGCACCCTGTATATAAACGCCTTATAATCATTTCGTATCCACACTATGTGATCAAAGGTATCCGAACACCCCCACAAACATACGTTTTTCATCTTAGGTGCATTGCGCTGCCAACTACTGCCTGTTACTCATTATCCGCGATCTCAGTAGTCATTAGACATCGTGAAACAGCAGAATGGGACGCTCCGTGGAACTCAGCACAAAAGCGTACAGGCCGACCTCGTCTGTTGACTGACGGAGACCGCCGAAATTTGAGGAGGGTCGTAAAGAGTAATAGGCAGACATCTATCCACACCATCATACAGGAATTCCAAACTGCATCAGGATCCACTCCAAGTACTACGACAGTTAAGCATGAGGTGAGAAACCTTGGATTTCATGGTCGAGCGGCTGCTAATAAGCCTCACATCACGCAGGAAAATGTCAAACGACACCTTGCTTGGTGTAAGGAGCGTCAACATTGCACGACTGAACAGTGGCAAAATGTTGTGTGAAGTGACGAATCACGGTACACAATGTGGCAATCCGATGGCAGGGTGTAGGTATGGCGAATGCCCGGTGAACGTCATCTGCCAGCGTGTGTAGTGCCAACTGTGAAATTCGGAGGTGGTGGTGTTATGGTGTGGTGGTGTTTTTCCTGGAGGGGTTTGTACCCCTTGTTGTTTTGCATGGCACGATCACAGCGCATACCTACAATGAAATTTTAAGCACCTTCTTGCTTCCCACTATTAAAGAGCAATTCGGGGATGGCGATTGCATCCTTCAACACGATCGAGAAACTGTTCATACTCTACGGGATGTGGCGAAGTGGTTACACGACAATAACATCCCTGTAATGGATTGGCCTGCACAGAGTCCTGACTTGAATCCTATAGTACACCTTTGTGATGTTTTGGTACGCCGACTTCGTGCCTGGTCCCACCGACCTTCATCGATACCTCTCCTCAGTTCCGCACTCCGTGAAGAATGGGTTGCCATTCCCCAAGAAACTTTCCGGCACCTGATTGAAAGTACGCCTACGAGAGTGAATGCTGTCATCAAGGCTAAGGGTGGGCAAACACCACATTGACTTCCAGCATTACCAATGGAGGATGCCAGGAACTTGTGCGTCATTTTCAGCCAGGTGTCCAGATACCTTTGATCACGTAGTGTATAGCCCTTCCATGCTATTTAGTTCAGATGTATATATAATTATTTAATATAAAATAGTAATTTCCTTATGGAATGTAGTTTTCTCATTACAACATTATATTATCTTTTAGGCCCTTGATTAGTGACTGTCATATACATTTTGAAAGCAGATGATTACTTAAGCCTACCAAACAGTTTGTTGCATATTTAAATAATTTTGGAGTCTTTATTAGCATTTTAAATGTATTCGTGTACAAATTTTGACTAAATATTCTGATCAAACCAACAAGCTTCTCTTGTCTCTGTCTTATGTACCTCTGAATGGCACAAGTTTAAGTATTCTGGAAAAGTGTTGTTATATTCGTGGAATGATGAAACACTTAATTTAGCTGTTTTTGACAGAGTAAACAAGCCTGATCATATACATATACATGTAGTCAGAGATTGGTGGAGTTTATTCTATACGCATATTTAAATTGAATGACTGGAACCAAAACGAAAGACAGTTTGGTAATACAAAATATTTTACGTTTCCGCAAGAGCTCCATTTCGGTTTATTTCGAAAGATGGAGCTATTGCAATGCACATCATAACACCCTGAGGGGAAAGAAGACGCTCTTCATTTCTTATATCATGAAAGTAATTATTATTAAAGCTCCCTGATCCATCTAGATAATGCGTTTTTTATTATTGATGTTACATGATGGTTTTCTTACAAATGCAAAGCCCTTCTGTTGATGGGTCTCGCTGTATAGGCTTTTTCTTTAATTTGTATCGTTTTAAGTGGGAGGCAGGTTTTCGAGAGTACTGCCTATATTCAGAGATGAAGTAAACGTGCGTTTTTTCTAAACTACTCAAGTATATATATCAAGTAAAACACACATTCGTTTTGTTTATGTTTGGAAAACTACTGTTGAATATAAACTACATATTTTTACTTTGCACCGGAGTATTTCGGTGGCTTTGTTCGCGACTCCCGTGTTAGGAATTTGTGTTTCAGTTTCAAATGCTTCGATAGCTACTTTAAGTCGAGCCTTCAAGTTTGACTATCTCATGTAAAGTAACCCCAAGTTCCAGCGTGGTTAGGAGTCCACGGCAATAGCTGTAGGTCCACTCATTTCAGCGCCATTCTCATCATCATAGAAGGGTCCTTCCAGCTAATAAATGCTCATCGTTTGGTAGGGCGAGGTTTCCCCAAAGGTCGTAAGAGCTCATATGGGGAGAGTTGAAACAAACAACACTTCTATCTATAGATGGATACTAGAAAACATATGTTTTATTTTCATGCTTGGATATATTTATCCCCGATGCATCTCAATAGTCTTATGCACACAAAAAAGGTTGAACTCAAACTGAAAGAAAACCTAATTTTAATGATACCTTTTATTCTATACTGAAGTACTCGTATACTAATTTCAAACAAAAACAACAGCTTGTCATATATCGCTTTTTTCAGCATTTCTAATGCATGTACGTTTCTTAATGTACTACACATATGACTATTCTAAAAGTCCCAAAAATGTGAATACATTTTTCTTCAAGTTTTCACTGGCTGTTTTACATCCAATACTTCCTTGGCCTGCTTGGTAATTCAATGATGTGCATTTTCTTACAGTGTACATCACTCTCGATCTTCTCTGACACTCCACGACGTCGAACCTACGCTCGTCTGGCCCCGATGCCCCAACCTAATTAGTTAATATTTAACAATATCCCAGCAAGTCCAACCAGAAGTTTCCAGGTAAGACATGTGCAGTTATGTCTAATTTCTTGCACGAACGACCTCTTGATAGAGAATATATTCCATGAACATGGTCACTAACTTTTATACAAACCTCGGGGCTCATTTAGCTCCCCATTGTACCCGAATTAAAATTAAATTATCTAAGGAGGCTCTTTAAATACTATGATCCTTAGCGCCCCAGGGCGATGGAATTTTTCGGGCGCAAAACTCCTTAACATGGCTTCCTTCGGAAGGGTAGTAAATCCGATGATCCCGTGTCGTAGATTTACGGCAGGTAAAAGATCCTCAAACCTAATATAGAGGCCTCCGAAAAAGTTTACGGAATTTCACGCCCAATACAGAATGGGAAGCTATGAATCATAGACGTTATACAGCGTCTATAAATATTATTACTAACAATAACAATAATAACTAAACTCTCCACTACCCAACCTCATAAATTACCGTATATATGTTTAATGCAAAGGCATATTAGATACAATTGAAAAATTGAAGAAAAACTCAAGGAAGTATTATACACTACGTGATAAAAAGTATCCGGACACCTGACTGAAAATGACGTACAAGTTCGTGGCACCCTCCATCGGTAATGCTGCATGTCAATATGGTGTTAGCCCACCCTTAGCCTTGATGGCAGCATTCACTTGGGTTTCTTGGGGAATGGCAGCCCATTCTTCATGGAGTGCGGAACTGAGGAGAGGTATCGATGTAGGTCGGTGAGGCCTGGCACGAAGTCGGCGTTCCAAAACATCCCAAAGGTGTTCTATAGGATTCAAGTCAGGACTCTGTGCAGGCCATTCCATTACAGGGATGTTATTGTCGTATAACCACTCTGCCACAGCCCGTGCAGTATGAACAGGTGCTCGATCGTGTTGAAAGATGTAATCGCCATCCCCGAATTGTTCTTCAACAGTGGGAAGCAAGAAGGTGCTTAAAATATCAATGTAGGTCTGCGGTGTGATCGTGCCACGCAAAACAATAAGGAGTGCAAGCACCCTCCAGGAAAAACACGACCACACCATAACACCACCACCTCCGAATTTCACTGTTGGCACTACACACGCTGGCAGATGACGTTCACCGGGCATTCACCATACCCACACCCTGCCATCGGATCACCACATTATGTACCGTGATTCGTCACTCCACACAACGTTTTGCCACTGTTCAATCGTGTAATGTTGACGCTCCTTACACCAAGCGAGGTGTCGTTTGGCATTTTCCTGCGTGATGTGTGGCTTATGAGCAGCCGCTCGACCATGGAATCCAAGGTTTCTCACCTCACGCCTAACTGTCGTAGTACTAGGAGTGGATCCTGATGCAGTTTGGAATTCCTGTGTGATGGTCTGGATAGATGTCTCCCTACTACTCTTTACGACCTTCTTCAAATGTCGGCGGTCTCCGTCAGTCAACAGACGAGGTCGGCCTGAACGCTTTTGTGCTGTACGTGTCCCTTCACGTTTCCACTTCACTATCACATCAGAAACAGTGGACCTAGGGATGTTAGGAGTGTGGAAATCTCGCGTACAGACTTCTGACACTAGTGACACACAATCTCCTGACCACGTTCGAAGTCCGTGAGTTCCACGGAGCGTCCCATTCTGCCGTTTCACGATGTCTAATGACTTCTGAGGTCGCGGATAATGAGTACCAGGCAGTAGGTGGCAGCACAGTGCACTTAAGATGAAAAACGTATGTTTGTGGGTGTGTCCGGATACGTTTGATCATATAGTGTATGAAATTCAGAGATACAAAGGAATCAAGGGTTTAGGAACACGAGTACTCTTGAAAGAACAAACATTTCCAAGGGTCGTATTATCTCAGTGTTAAGTTCTAATTTGTTTCTGTTGGATTCTCAGTCTTTTCTCACCGGATTAGGTAAATATAATGGCAGAGAGCGAGTCACCAACCAGGCTGTTGCAGAAACGTGATTTAGTGCGTCAGATAAATCAACTTCATTCACAACTCAGTTAACGCTACATGTTACATGAGTACCTCTACTCCCCTCATTGTTTTGTATCCTTTCATCACAGGAAATACAGTCAAGATCTATCAAGAACTATAGCCTAGCAGCTCTCTGGGGGCAACGTGCGATACAGTAACGTGAAGTCTGGACTCCTTTCATTCCTTATATAGAGGGCGATCGTTTTATGAGGAGGCCACGAATCGCGCGTATGCATACTCCGCACACAAGTACACTGGGGATTTTTCGTTTTCGTAACTCCCGCGTTAGTTACTCAGGAATGATAATAAGATGCACTATAATGAGTACTAACTTTATTATAACTGGTGTTGGAATTGATGTCCATCTGCGTGAAGACATTCCTGGCATCTTCGAATGAATTTTCCATTCACACGCATAAGTTCTTGCGTAATGTTCAAAATTTCTGTTTTTATATTGCCCTCAAGCTCTTCTATGTTGTGTGGCACGAATTTCGTAAATTTTTTCCTTCGCTAGCACATTTCGTTTTCGCTTCTTAGCTTTAGCATTTAGCGATCGCTTTATCCTGAATTACTCATATTAACCAGACGTCTAAGTTTCTCTACTTGTAACTGGAATACTCACCTGTCTACACGATTTGATTTTTACCTATGTATCGTACATAAACACTCGTTGTTCAAGCGTGAATTTGTCGGCAGACATAGCAATGCACTAGTAACAAGACATTAACACTCTCAAGCAAATCGCACACAACACAGATTAAACTTTCACTTTTGAGATGCACAGTGTCAAATCTTTACAGCCCAAACACAAAGCAGCAACTGGAACTCAACTGATAAAGATAACCTTGAACGCATCATGCACCGCAGTTCCACATCGGAAAAACACTGAGTTCACTGAAGTACAGCCTGTTACGCATATAGCCGTTCTGTGGCCTCACCTTAAGACGCCCCATGGTAAATAGCATAAAGTTAAACTCAGCAACTTTCAGTAATGCAAAACATAACAATTTAAAGATATCGAAGGTTTAACTCAATGTATTAGACATACTTCGATATCACCCAGAATCAAGAGTATCGAGATTCCATCCCTATAAATTAGTCTAAAGGCTTTTTTACACAAAGAAAATCAACTTGCACCTTTGTATAAGACGTACTGAGCTGCAATTAAAGAAACGTACATTAATATTGACGGAGTGGAATGTTTCAGGCGGTCACGCCTGTGGCCCGTATGAAGGAGGTCCCGGGGTCAAACCCCGAGGACGACCAATCTGACCGAAGGTTTTATCGCGGTTTTCCTCGATCGCTAAGTGAATGCTGGGTTGGATCATTTGATCCGCGAATTTTCCTATCATCCCTTTCATCACTAAATTTCATTTCCTTCTTCACCACTATACCAGATACTGGGCTGATCATCCATCCTAGGTATGCTATGATCCAGAGTTTGCTTGCTCCTCGACAGTCTAATGACCCAAGGTTTTGGGCTGATCACCCATCCTAGGTATGCTATGATCCAGAGTTTGCTTGCTCCTCGACAGTCTAATGACCCAAGGTTTTGGGCTGATCATCCATCCTGGATATGCTATGATCCAGAGTTTGCTTGCTCCTCGACAGGCTACTGATCCAGGGCATTGGGCTGATCACCCATCCTGGATATGCTATGATCCAGAGTTTGTTTACTTGCCACTTGGCAGTCTACTTACCCAAGGCATTGGGCTGATCATCCATCCTAGATATGCTACAACCCAGAGTTTGCTTGCTCCTCAACTGTCTAATGACCCAAGGCATTGGGCTGATCATTCATCCTAGATATGCTACGATCGAGAGTTTGGTGGCTCCTCGACAGGCTACTGATCCAAGGCATTGGGCTGATCATTCATCCTAGGTATGCTACGATTGAGAGTTTGCTTGCTCCTCGACAGACTACTGATACAAGGCTTTGGGCTGATCATTCTCCTAGATATGCTACGATCCAGAGTTTGCTTGCACCTGGATACGCTACTGATCCAAGGCATTGGCTTGTATGTCTTTTGGGGGTCACAGTCCCACTACAAGGAGGGAAATCCGTTAAGAAAGAAGAAGTATTAGTATTGAAGCTATTAAATACGAAAACTATTGCTGACGTATTTACGCAGGTTTAATTGTTGGTATTCTACTTGGAAAGTGAGCCAGATTTACTAAATATGCTTGTTTTTTTGTACTTTAGAGATTACTGTGTGTACTCAGAAACGTGCATAGTGAAGGAAAGACCCAGAACAGAATAATTCGCTCACAGTCAAAGTAACGTATAATTAAAATGTATCGTTAATCCGCAACATTTATTTCCTTCTCCTTTATTATTTAAACTGGAGCATATTAAGAGCTTAAGTAATGGTATGAACAAAACAGACGAGGGTTTTAAATATCCATAAATCATATCCCCTGGTTTAAGCCATGCATCACTAATAGAAAGAATGCCTTTTACCTCTTATTAAAATGCTGTTCGTGACTGTTTAATTAATGGGATCCTCAGCAATATAAATAAGAAAAACGATGCAAATATTAGGAACTATTCTAAACGAGTTCAGAATGTCGTTTAAAATTACAAGTATTTGGAAAGCAACATTCTATAAGAGTGTATTATTACATTTATTTTGGATATTTTCTTGAAAACTTGCAGATGGAACAGTCTTATAAATGTGGACGAGCTCCATTCATGATGAGACATTACCGCTGGTTCACATATCACATTATAGGAAACAACACTTTTTAGTGCACTCTGTCCTTCCCCTGCGTAAATGTAAGTAGCCATTGGCATACTACTGTACCTAATACCAAATGTTGAAACCTTATAATATTATATGATTAACATTTTATTTATACTATTGAACCATTGTAATGTTTAAAGATTCCAAATTTGCCTGTAACAACGCAAAATTTCGATCTAATATCGAATTTTAAGAGCTATAATAAATGTAATAACATAAATCTGAGAGTTCTGGTGAATTTAGTTAACGCTTAGGGTTCAGCAGCATGGCAGGTATATGAATAATCTCCTTTTATGTATCACCCCAATGGGCAGGTTGTTGCTGAGCGTGTTTAATTTCTGCTGCTTCAATCTGTAGGATCCCTTACGTTGTAGCATCTTTGATTAAAATACTTTCATCTGTACCCCTGATGCTTCTGCAACTTCTTTGTCTTCACTGCGCTGCTGGTTATTTTAAGCATACCGAAGAAGGCGGTCGAGGAGCGACTGAGTTTCTTTTACGACTTGCCAATTCTTGTGGCCATGCTCGCCAGAGCTTCTGGCAGGTAAAATAAATAGAACACAGAAAAAGGTACGAACAATGTTAGGGTTAGAAGGCAGTACGGCTCTACAGCTATTCTTTAGAATATATTGAATCGCTATGGGCTACTACAGGCAGTGTTGCCAACAGATTAGTATAGACCCTACAATGAGTATTTACTTCTTATCATCGGAGGGGACTCGGTAATGCTCCAGTGAGTATTTGAACATATGTCCCACAAGGGCAACGCGCCCAGGAGAGAGGAGGTGAGAGGAGATACCGGGCGTCCGGAGCAAGGATTGGCGGCACAGCAATGACAGGGTCCTTACAGCTTCCAGATTGAGACACCCCAGCAGTCGGAAAGGCCCACCTCACACAACGGGTCCAACGTCGCACTCCGAACGGGCGGACCGTTTACCCCGACAACCAGCCGAAAGTCGAAGTTCCTCAGTTCCCTACCACACCGCACTAAAACACAATCGCTGACACTTCCATCCGTAAAACAGACCTAAAACGGTGAACGCTGAATGAAATGATGAAAGGAACGAAATGGAGGGACAGGAAATTCGGGGTTAAAGAGACCGCTCCAGCATTTGCCTGATGACCCGGGAAACCTCCGATAATACCCATGGGTCATAGTGGTCGGTCGCTGGGAATCGAACACGCGACCTACAAATTGCGAGTGACACGCGTTACCGCGGCGCCAATTCGCTCAGTTACAAGGAGGTTTAGATATCCCTACTGCATACCAAATCTTCCTAAAGGGAATTCCTGTTTCAGTAATGACAAATATTTGCAGAGTAATAGAAGATGGAACTGAGCGAGAGGGCTCCCCAGTAACGTGCGAGGCTAACATTCATGAGGACCCAGGTTGAAATCCCGTCGACCACCCACTCTTATATAGAGATGTTTGTTGTTTTCCTTGGCCGGTAAGGCAAACGCTTTACCACAATTTCAATGTTCTTTCATTTCGTTTCCTTGTCATGTTTCAGGTGTGCTTCCAGATCGCAGCGTAAGGCGATGCCGGAATATTGGCGCGGATGCTCTCTCCAAGTAAAGAGTATTCCCCGTGGACACCAGAGGGCTGCCTGGTGTAAGGGTTGCTCATCACCCTCTCTGAACAGCTCCAGTACTGTACCTGACAGATGGCTCAGATGCTTGCTCCAAGTAAAGAGTATTCCCTATGAACGCCAGAGGGCTGCCTGGTGTACGGGTTGCTCATCGGTCTCTCTGGGCAGCCTCAGTAGTGTGTTGGGTGTTCGAGCTAGGAGCTGTTAGGGACTTCTGCGTGTTTCTGTGGCCTGTTGCCTGTTTCTGTGTTTCGCTCACTTCTACATCTCCTCCTCCTGGGAGTGGTGGCCACAGTAGATCTATGTAGATCGCTGTGGGCGCGTTGTTCCTCTCCGTTTTATAACCTTTACGTAATACAAAATGGGATTACTTTGTTGCTGTGGGCTCACTTTGGCCCAAACTCTTTGTTAAATATTGTACCTATTTGTAAAGGTACATTAAAATGTTATAAAGTACATCTCAGAGGACTAATGTCACCCCTTTGTGCGAACATAATTTCGTGTTATCTTTACAAACAAGCGAAAAATTGAAAAAGAAAACTTTTGTGCCAAAGTCAATCTTGAGGTACGTGTAATTGCATAGTTGGGTCTCGTATGTGTGTGTGTGTGTGTGTAATAAAGTTTATATGTAGTAATTTGCGATTTTTAATTAATTATGGTTTAATTTAATTTATGCCATGGCTGCGTTAGTTATATCTGGTAGAGCAAGTATTTCTTAACAAGGGTTGTAGAACAGTTTCACAACTTTACATAAATTATAGTTTTAAATTCTCACATCTTTATTACTTCTTGAAGGCAGCTGAATAATATATCAAATTATAACAAATTGCTGAAGTATTTACGTATGGAGCTGTAAAATATTAATTTCTATAAGTGTGCTAACGAACTTCAATTTGCAGAGACTTTCTTAAGTTGTTTATTTGCGTTATAAATCTGCGAATATATAATGAAATGCATTTTACGCTTGTAGCAATTATCTGATCATAACCTCATTTTTAAAGGTCAAATTTAGCTCCTCCGCACTGCACTAATATTTCACATCTGCATACTATGAGCTTCATCTACTGAACTGATTTTGCTTGGGTACGCTGCCTCTTAGCAACTACAGCTTAAAATTTTAAATTAAATGCTTCTATTTTCAGATTGGCTAAGTCTACTCTAGCAGAACACTTAGTTTGACTTTCATTGGCTTTTTGCACCCAAGTGACTATTTACAATCTTTTTGACGTTACATCAGTATTTTTCCATCGACTGTTGGTAGCCTTCCTTAGCTTTCTAACTTATTGTTTTGCCAAAGTTACAACTTATTGTTAGCCACCCTCTGCTTTCCACTTTATGACACTGTTTGCTGCAACAAAACAGCTTGCTTCTACCCTCACAGCTCCTACGTTTCTAAACTAAGAAATACGTTCACATAATATTTTACATATATATGCAATAAACAATCATAATACAGTGGCTGTAATATACCCTTTATAGCAATTACTATTTGTTTATAGGCGGGTTATTACTTTTATATTGTACAATTGAATTGATAGCAATTAAGGGATAAATATTACAGCCTTAAAATGCACTAATTAATGTTACAACTCAGAAGGAATATTTTGGAACCGATTCTAATGAAGATTTTATCACCTCTTCAAACTAATTTTCTGAAATTCCGTTTAGAGGCATCTCTTTCACTCGCGTAAGCTTCTCCAAGCATTTGCCTTTTTCTGTATGCAAAGGCTATCTGTGAAGGTACTCTGTGTTAATAATCTGTATATTCGTTTAGCATTGTTATTTCATTGTTATGCTGCAGTACCATTGTTACCACTGCTGATTGATTCTTGTCCTTGACATATTATTTAAATTATTATCGCGCTAGGCGCGGTAACAGGTTGAAGAAGGAATACATTTTGACTCTCTGAGGTTGCATCAATTTGTTTATTCCTACATGTTACAAATAAATGATTAAATATGCTGGTACTGACTGTTAAATACAATAAATTATTATTCTTTGCAGTTTTGAAACACCTCCATATTATTACCAATTTATGAAGTACGTCCATATGTTCCTAGTTTAGAGATATCTCCATAAAGTTTGCAACACAGGCTACTGTTAAGTCATACTTACACATAGTAGAAGGACATTTGTTGTCAAACTGTTTCATACTACACAAGCAAAATACAAATAAAATAATGGCATAGGCCTCATAACTGTGCATGCTTTTCTTATCCCTGGAATCTTACTAGAGTTCAGTACTAAATATCTATATTTAATTGCTACGTGCTAACACAATGGAGAAAAAAAGAGGAAAAAATAGTAAACCAACAGAAGAGTTATTGAATATTACACACACAGAAGAAAAACAAAGATAAGGTTTAAATAAATTAATATTATAAAAGAAACATTAAATATATAGAGTGCTCTAATCCTCGCCCTTATGTACCCTCCCCTCTTTTTCGTTCTCCATAGCACTTAACCTCCTCTGACGAATCTTAGAAATGTCCCCAGTTTATGAAACCCAGAGCCCGGCATCCCCCTTCATTCCTTTACTGGAATCTAGATACTGTGGTGGTAAATATTCCCTTCTTATTAAGCCTGCTTCTTTGGACTCTGCTAGAATATGACTGCATGTTTCCCCTTCATCACAGAGTGACATATTCTCACCCCGGTGTCACGAAAGGAAGTTGCCTGCACAAGGAAATTTTAGACAAGCTTAAACCTTTCAAAGTCCATACTTGTTAAACTACTAGACCTACTGCACATTGTGTAGCTGAAAGTGTACATGTATGCTCGAATGCAAATACACGTTTCTGCTCAGAAAACTATTCGTATTTCGAAATGTGTTAGCTTCGCTGAAAGGTCCAATTAGAACAGTTTAAAACAAAGTCATTCCACACATAGGAAAATAGAATGTAAACCGTCACAAGCAGCCTCGACATGTGCTGCTGCGATTTAACCTGTAGTCTTTCGTTACAAGGTGTAGCGGGAAACGGTGCTGTGCGCTATTTGTAGCGCGAAATCGTCGATCCCTCGATTGTTGTTGCCTGTTGCAGTGTTCTTCTTCCTCGGCTATTGGTGCTCGTCGGTTTTGCGTATTCCATCCCTAACTATATATAATTATTAATTCTCAGGTTATAGTGGGTGAGGCAAGTTAAAAAATATACTGCAACTTTCCCTTAATCAATGAAGTTTATTTCACAGTTTGAATAATTATGGGCGGCTAGCTTTCCCCATTATTATAATCCCACCACTTTAAATTACTCAGGAACCTAGCTATCTGCACACGCACTCCCACCCTTGTGCACCCACGTGCATCTGTAGCAACTTGTGTCGACAACAATTCTAAAAGATCAGTTTGAGAGAGAGGGAGAGAGAGAGAGAGAGAGAGTGAGCTCTGAGGCCTTGCCTACCCTTATACACGGGAGCCTAGTGACGCTCACATCTGCGTTTAAAAATGTAACGACGTTTCCTATTGCCCCTCAGACCGCGTTACCTTAACATGTATGAGAATGTGTTTCTTCAGATCCATGCGCTTAAGCGTCAGTTCCATATCTCCATCTCCTTCTTTTCTCTATCTGTCTCTTTCTATTTCTCCGTACCGTTACCGGTTCCTTGCCTGTTGGCTTGGTGAAAGGTACGCTCTTTATGCTTTCTTGGAATTCTGCTAGCTCGCCCGTTTCTTACAATCAGCTCTGTACAAATGTTAGATGTTGAATATTTTAACATGTTAGTGAATTAAATTATTACTGTACAATTCTTATATGTATGGTTCCCCTTTCATATGTACAATTACCATATATGTATAATATATCCCCTTTCAAAGGTGACCACTCTGTATTGTATCGGTTGAGGCTTCAACTGAAACGGCTATGTGCCTTCGGGATATGCCAAACATATCCGATTTTAATTTCAATGACTTGCGGCCGCCGGGTCTGATTCACTGCGGTATCGCGTTGAATGTCCTTGATCTGCGGTGGACTAGCTCACGCGTCTACAAAGGGTAACATTTGCTGTCCAGTCTAATGCTGTTTGGTGTGATGTATAGCAAGTAAAACATTTTGTGAAGCCTTCGTCGATTATATTTTCTGTTTGTATTTACCAGTGTGTATACTACAGAATAGCGGGTATTTATTGTGTTAAGTTTTGCTAGAAAGGCATCACATACGTTTTTCCACCCTGAACTTATACATAAACTCCGTAGTGTCATCTTTCCTAACAAATCCACAGTTTATAGGTTGTTAGGAGAACTTAAGACTATTAGACAAAAAGAAGCATAGACAGTCTACAGTACTAATCAAGGAACACACTACGAGATAGGAATTTTCATGGATAGGAGTGTCGCTGCCTTGCCAAGCACTTCAAACCGGCGTTTCAGCTTCATTTATACATAGAGCAGTTCGAAAATTGAACTTAATTTCGCCTAAAGTAATAGTAGTGCAGCGACTGATAGATGTTACAAGACTTTGTAATTACAAATGACTCCTTATGTCTGTGCACAAGGATATTTTGATCTTGGTTTCTTGTATTTTTCTGATGATGTTTGGCCATATCTATCGAGTTACATGAACAGAAGCGAGCGGGATGGCTCAGGCGGTAACGTCTGTGGCCCGTATTTGGGAAGACATGGGTTCAATTCACGCGGCCGACCTTCCTGACCCATGGGTTTCTTCGGGGGGTTTCCCCGGGTCGCTAGCGAACGCTTGGAAGCCTCATTACATCCCCGAATTCCCTGTCCCTCCATTTCACCTGTATTCTCATTTCACTTCACCTTCCATCTGCTTGGCCTGTTTCAGGGTTGAAAGTATCGGCGGAAGTCACGGCCTTGCACGACAGGGGAAATGAATGCTCTATGTAATCCTTCGTCCCCCGGTCTTCGTCCCCCACTGGGATGTGCAAGCCTGCAGGGGGAGGGGAGCCGGTTGCACCAGCTGCCATCCGGGAAGTGTCAATCTGTAATAGGTAGGGAGCCTGCCCTGTAACCTGTCTTCCCTCCTGGTACAGGTGCCCTCTGCCTTCTTTACCTCACGTCCCACCAGGGTCTTGGTCTTGTAGGTCGAGGTGTTAGGCCCCCCTCTGCAGTTAGTTCTACTCTTACATGAACATAGCAATAGATACTGCAGTTTTCAATATCCACACCAATTACACCTAAACACTTATGGAAAGACGGGAGTGTGGTATGCTTTCACTGCAACACATTGGGTCAACTTAATTTCACGAAACCATAAGCTGTGATTGGTACGAGAACTATTTACTAGCTGTTTTCTTCAAAGAACTGACAACTGTAGAATATCTGCACGATTACTTTATGCAGGATAAATAGCTGCACATACACATTAGCCACAATGTGTTTTTGATCTCAGAATAATTTACTGGTCTGCTCGCTCTCCAGATCTAAATCCTTTATCTGTGGGAAATTAATAAACAAAGCTTTTACGAATTAGAAGATAATATCTGGCGTGCACTTTTCACCATTTCGGCAGCAGAAATTGTCACATGTTCAAAATGTGTTCAACACATGTCAGGCGTATATGGAAGCAGAGACATTATTTTGAACACCGTTATAACGAAATCTAAGTTTACCATGCTTATATTGTTTTGCATCGCTAACATTATCTAGGGGAGAAACGGCGGGCTGATTCGCCGCTACTGCACGGACGGATTCGCATAACTGTCATGGGAGCGGCGGTCTAACAGTCGCGTAGTTCAAGAAAAAGCGTTGCATGTTTGAAAACTCTGCATTCTAAATAAGTTGATACTAGCAGTGCATACCCCTATTATAGATACTGTCACAACCAGGGGGTTGCGACTTGAGGATCAGAAGGTAGAACAATATCAAAAAGCTTGGCTTAACTGCGACTAACGTAATGAGCAGTATTTAATGACTTCAAGTTGCTAGTTTTTGGTTTACATGACAGGGCTCCTAAACTGAATCTTTACAATTGACACTAGGATGAAGATTAAGACAAGCGATTAGCCATCAGGCCTTACCTTAGGAGAAGTGTCGAAAGTATGTCATCGGCGAGCCTACGGACGGGTCCAGAGCGCCGTAGTGTCTATCTTGAGACTTGGAGATCAGACAACAAAAAAGGCCCCGAGAGGGCTCCCGGACTCACTTAAATAACAAATTAATATCCTGTCGAATGACACCAAATCGTCATGGTGGCTTTACCATATACGGTGTGCCGGTCCCCAGCACTTACGTCGGTTGGTAGGAAAATTCTTACCGGACGCACTACATCGCAAGTTGTAGATGTAACATTGCTCCAGGGCTTTCCATCAGGAAATTGTGTTACTAGAACATCCCTGGGTTCTACCATAGGAAGTGGTAGCCACCTACATCCCGTCACGTACGCAGCTTAAAAAAGCTTCTACACGTTAAGAAAATATAAAAATGAAGTCTCGACTAAATTCTGAATATCTTGAAATCATCAGTGAAATATCAAAATAATATAAGCTAAATGCTTTCGCTGATGACATACGTGACAATACTACAGAATGGTAACACTATGTTCAACATAAACTGAGACTTGGGACTCTAATTAGTTTAGTTACTCTTAGGTTTTGATTCGTTTCTTCTGTCGAATTGGAATTTCTTACTGTAACGTTATGAAATGCAAATCTCCTACCAGTGTCAAGAGATTTCAATAATGTTTTACTGAACGGACTACAGTTCATCAAGTAATGGATACACTCAAAATATTTGGATTGGAGTTGAATAACAAAAGAATATGAAGGTGTAATTTCTTAGCAGAGGGGAAGTCGTATGAGATCGATGCTTGCGTAAAACGATCGCTTGTATTAAAATGTACTTAAGAACTACAAAACTGCCCTTGCAAGAAACAGAGCACACCTTCAACATCATGTATGAAAAGAGTGAGGCTTTTGCTACACTTTTGTTAACCTTTGTGGATTGTGGGCAACTGCTGTTGCTCCCAAAGGTTCACGAGAGCTGAAGGATAAAATGTACGAACGGTAGTTAACTACATTTATCGGCCCCTGTTCGTGTATTAAAACATAGCCTCTTATTTACCAGATACAATGTGATCTTTTAGTCTCTCCACAGTACCGTACGCTTCAGGGCACTTCCAAAACGGTCGGTAGCAAACTGTTATTTGCCTGTCAAGCACACAGGGTCACACTCCATGCCCAAGGTTCCATTCCTATTATAACAGGAGTTGTGAATTATGCTCAGGGTTAGACTGTCTTTGGGGTGTACAATAACGGTTTTTAAAGTTAAGTTGGAAGTGTTCGATTGAACAGGGTGTGGTTTTAGTGGAGAATGTTTTTAGACCAGGTGGTAAATGCATAGAAAAAGTGAAACAGAAATTTATAGAGCAGCTTCCAAATTTCAGATTACCATTTGGGATACATTGGCAATACAATAAATTTTGTGAGATGGGGTCTGTTCACGACGTTGGAAAAAGTCGTCGACCCGATTATTTCCTTTGGGGCGCCGTAGAGTCAAAGAACATACGAATATATTCCGGAAACGTAGATGGACTGAAATTGGCAACAATAAATTACACTAATTCAGTGACGAAAGCTTTAATCAAAGCGTTTATTAATATAATTCAGCGTGTGGATCTCTAACTTCAACATAATGGGGGGCATTTTCAACATCTTCTGTGAATGGGTATTTGTTTGTTTTATGTTTCTACTGCATTTTCCAAATTCATTCCAACCAGTCTACCACTGCAGCATCACAAGTGCATGTAATAATTCCCATATCCGCTTATTCCACCACTGTGGAGTGACTTAAAGATCGTACTGTACCTACAATTGTTACAAATGTAAATATAAATATATAATGCAATGCTGTATTCAGGAAGTGCTACATGACCGAATGCGCAGCTTCATATACATTTTTGTTTGATCAATGCACAACCTTTTTAAAGGTGAACTAGCAGTATGCCTTAACGGCTTCTTAGCGGTATGAGCTGGGCGAGTTCGCTTGGTTATATACGAGCTACTGGTGCAGTTTCTCTACAAGTAACATTAGTAATAACGTTCCCACCCTAGTCCGATGTGAACACGCAGTAGAGGATGTGGGGCAATGAAATGAGCTGGTAATAAGTACTACAAGGATAGATGGGAAAACAACTCCTGTAGAACAGCTTAATGTCCAGACCCAAATTTGGATTATAACGTCAATTTTAAGGAATTTTCCATAAACGAATCACAATTGAAGAGATATTTCTGCAAAACTGAGCAAGTTGGCCCCACGGTAACGCGTGGGAGTCAGATTTGGGAGGCTCCGGGTTCAATCTTTGGGGCCGGCCACTTCGACCATGAGTTTTTCGTGGTTTTCCCTGTTTAGTTAAGTGAATGCTCGGTGGTTTCTCTTCTACCAGAATTTTCTTTCCCTCTTTTTCACTTCCCCTTTCATGTGTCAGATAGGCTTGGGGGCTATGCAGTGTCGGATCGAAAGCGAGGATGCATGCTCGTTGGAAAGTTCTTCTCGGTCCTGGCAGATGGCAGTCTTCTTGAGCCAACTCAGGTGGGTTCAGTTCTCCCCGGTTCCACCAGAGGGAAGCCTTTTCTGATCATCCTGCTGGTGTGACCAAATCATTGAACTTGAAATCGTTAGAGACCTCTGCGCGACATTGTCGGCCAACCTGCCTAGGCTTATAGCCTCCTGCTGTTCGATCATCTGATCCGTTCCTTCTGGGAGTGCTAAGGACAAAAGATCCGCGTTGAGATACGAGACACCCCCTCAGTTCCTTGGTCTTTCATTCATATTTCTACGAAGGGCGTATGTCGGAAAACCATGTTTTAACAATTTTAATTTGTAATATTTTCTTGTGGTCTGATAGTTGTGTCAATAATTCGTTTCAAAAACAAATAATAAATATAGGAACAACACCACTACAAATATTGAAACGAGCTCCTTAAAATAGGTTTTATTGTTCTAACAATAAAAATATAACCTAGATATACATACAAGTCCTTATTTATATATAATACTTTCGTCAGTATGCAATTTGGTTTTTATATTAAAATCATAATAGTAACCCTTATCATTAACATTTTACTGTTTATTGTTATTTATTGATATACCTTTCATAAATGTTACATGATACTAGAAAAGGTACTGAAAAATGACGCATTCTAATACAGATTTTTACTAGTTCAGTGAAATATGTTTAAATTTCTCACTTTTGAGCTTAGACATAGATTCTTTATTTACCTACTAATACCAAATAATCAAGTTTTTATGTTTATTGTCGTTATCTTCAAGCGTACTGGGACGTGGAAATCAGGTCCTGTGCTCGTAACCAGGTGTTCACTTCTGATTGATCTTCGTCACGTGTTAAAGTACTTACCTCCATGATGACCTTTGAGACAGGGCAACATGTGAAAATCACTTGGGAAAAGATCTGGTGAATATGGAGGATGCGAGAAAACTTCCCAGTTGAATCCTGTGAGCTCCGCCTGGGTCAAGATTCAACTTGAAAGTTTTCTCGTATCCTCCTTATTCACCGGAGCTTGCCCCAAGTAATTTTCACATGTTCCTCCAACTCAAAGATAAGCACTTTTAACACCGATGATGAAGTCAAATCAGTGAACAGCTGGTTGCGAGCACAGGACCCGACCTGGTACAACACTGGCTTGGAGAAACTTGTGTCACGTCCCCAAAAATGCTTGGAAAAACATGTTGACTATGTAGAAAAGTTACAGAAGAATTGTACAGTATAAATAAAATTAATTCAACATGATCAACTGTGTGTAAATGTTTTTTATAAAATAGGGAAACTTACATGTTTGACGCCCCTCGTATTTGTTGGAGCTGAAACTTTTCTTGTGATAAAAAAATTAAAAAAATAAAGCTCATGTATGTGAAGAATAGTCCTAAAACGAACTAATAAGATAATAATTATTAAACATGAGTGCATTATCAGGTGTTAGAGAGGTAAAATAGCTCTGGATATACCTTTATAAACCAAGAAACAATTTAAAGCAAACTGCACACAAAGTTTTTTTGTTTGTGGGATTTCAAACGTGTATTTTCGGGGAAGTACAAATATACATTTTCTGGGTTAAACTCAATAATTCCTCCAGCTACCAAAGGTGATCGGTAGAGAAATTAATAGAAATTAACTTGCATAAGCTGCAGAGGATGTGAACGTTTGTTTATAAAAACTACTGTTATTTTCATTAACCAATACATACAAAATATGATAATGATATACGGTTTTACAGCTCGACTTTAAAAGTCATTGTTTCTGTTTAGAAAGCCTTTGATGCTATTTTCGTACAGGATGAATGGACAGTTGGTGTTCTAAAAACCGCAAATTTATTAGTTCCCGCTTTCGTGTAGTCCTCCCTAAAGTCTCTTACTTAGAGATCAGATATAATATCCGCGGATGAAAGAGGTTGAATGAAAAGGATTTATTTTATTTACATTTAGAGAGTACTCCATTCATAACGTTCCCTCCGATATTCTTATCGACATGCCTGTAAATGAGATATACAGCTTTAAAGAAATACATGTTGAAAGCGAAATATGGTCCTATGTTACAATGATGTAATATTTAGCGTATGGAAGACAGTATTAATTTATTCACATTTGTAGGCTGCAAAATGAAACGATGTTCGGAAAGACACTTAGCTTTACGAAATTATATCATAGCAATTTTGCACAAACAACATTGTTAGTTTCACAATAACATGACTTTGTCCAGTTCTTACTGTCACTTCACTAATGTGATCTAGTTCAATTTTCTCCAACGCCTCACTTTTTCTCGCGACGTAAGGCGTAGTGAAATACCCTCCTCTTCCTTCAGCTTCATTCACTAGGGAGTCGAACACAAGACCTTCCTAATTTCGTGCAGTAGCAGCACTCGCTCACAGCACAATTACCGCCATAACCTTACTCGTAGAACAGCACTTCATGTCCATTAAGGAACAACTCGCTATTTCACTAACTCTCGAGTGCGATTGTTTATGTACAAGTGCGAGAGTTTCTTGAATGTTCGCGAGAAGAGAAAAGAGCCCTCCAGGGGACTCTGGTTATCTCTGGATGTCGCTTCCAGTTTTTACGCTGGGTGAGAGCGCTACTCTTTGTCTCTATTTGTCTCTACAACAGCCCGTCTGTTAGCACCATCGTCGTGATAAGCGAGGCCCAGATCAGCTGCTTCACAATATTATGGCAACCATTTATTGATGAATATTAACAAAGTCAATATAAGTTTGTGAAGCAATCAAACAGCTGTGCAGAGCTCCTCTACTGATATTTGTTATAGTTTCATAAATTAATGCAGTTCAAAATTATAAGCACAGCTCATACCTACTTCCTTGCGTGGCTTCGATAAAACCAAACCGGCATGACTGCACTTCTGCCCAAGTTAGCGCCAGTTGGCACTTGGTTTTCCCGTCATGGGAAGCCATGTCGTTATCTTTTGCGTTTAAGAACTTAGAAGTTGCTGCGTGATGCACACATCCTTAAGTTTCTGCCTCGGACTGGAAGCTTTTCTAAAACCTGGCTTCCAGCGGACATTAGTAAGGCATTTGGTAACCTTACAGAATGTAAGCCTTAATTTTGTATGAATTTCCTTCATAATAAGTTCTAAGTCTATTTTGGAATTTTATTTTCCGTTAATTCTTATACCATCTGTTCCACGGATATCCTTTTGAGCTATGCCTCTGGTAACGTTTTAGGTGTAGCTACACTTCTGCTAGGACACGACTGAAGTATAATTACTTCTCTTCTCTCTGTAGTTTTTAAACTGTACGATTTTTAGGTTTTAAAATAGCTCATCTGAAGAAATGAATTAAAATTACATTTTATATGTTAGTACTTTTACCTTAATTAAATTGAAACCCAGACTTTTCTATATTCTGTTAGAGAACTGTCAGTCCTGTTCCTTCAGGTACGATCTTCTTTACAAATGCATTCAAATTGTACCTTGCAACAGGATTGTGAGATATTCTCTTGAAACCGAATATACACCTATTGACTCTTATTTTCTGAAAGCAAAAGACGGAGTTGGTGCAAAGAGCGCCAAAGAAAATCTCGCTGCACCTCGCGTCTATGTCACATTATTTAACGTTGTACGTGGCCTTGCGAAGCCATGGCCATTTCATTGGTTGCTTTAGGCCACGGTGCAAGGATGCGGCAGTCCTTCTGCTAAACAGTTACACCAATAACCACAAAAAGGTTACAAAATGGCGTAGAACCGAAATATATGTTTACGCTCTCGATCGTATTGGCTAAAAGAGAAAGAGGTAGAGTGAGTGCATTCAGTTTGTCATACAGACCTCTTATCGTGATAGGTAGCTCATACCTTATCGGCTAATGCAGCACAGCCCTTTGAAAGGGTTAAAAGCTAAGGGGAAAACTTTATGAGCGCCCAGGTTAGCGAAATGTAGAATGTGTAGTGTGAGAATATTTTCAGGGGTGCAAATTAAGGCTTGAATGGTATTCATTAAATACATAGCAAGGCAGCACTTTATAACAACTAAACAGAACTGTATTCTCACAGTGATATCAATGCTTGTTGCTGCACAGAAGCAAACATAACTAAATAATAAATAAATAAAGCAGCATGTTTTCCCTCTAATTCCAACTATAATTGGTTAATATACCATTACTAACATTTTGCTGATCATAGGGATGCAACGGGATTATAGACAAAAATATAACCCAATTTTATTGCTATAATATGTATGTCATATTCAGTAAACATATACATATACACATTTATCGCTAGTTTCTAAACATGATCAATCAATTATAACAAAAGAGTAATTTGCATTTAGTAAACGAATATCATCGTCTGTGGATGTTTTACGGGGAGTGCCCATTTTCTGACGAGTAGGTAGACCGTCTTACCCACTTTCCTGGAATGTATTAAACCAGTAATTTACTATACAAACACTTTTATGCACTGTCGTTGCAATTGCTGTAACAGTGCGACCAACCTCCCACATACCCACGATACGTCCACGAGTAATTTCGCTAGTATACGGCATGACTGTTTCTGAAACAATAAACATGTTTTGGTTTCAATAACACCAGAAGAAGCAAAGACCCGTCCCACTGCTGGAGCCGATGAGAGGACGAATAGTCCTCTGTTTTCCATTGAGCATGCATTCGCACCATCTGTCCGGCTTCGCCACACATCACGAAACCTAGAAGCACAACTCTGGGACCTCACGAATGCGAGTCGCATACGTTACCGCGGCGCCACCCTCCTCGATTTGTTGTGCCATTTATAGAGCCACACTCATTTAAGTCCAACACGGATCGTTCCAGAGTTACCTTATAGTAATTTGTTAACTTCTTCAATGTTAGACAATTTGCCAAATTGTAACCAAGTGAATTATAAACAGGATCCCTAAACAATTTTAAAATGCATAGTTTATTGCATTACTGGTTCTGTCGCTACCGTTTCACGGTAATTACTTCCTTGGCTGGTGACAGCCTTAAACATGCACAGATATAATGAAAGGGGAGTAAGAATTATGGGTTAACAGGATGAATAAGAAAAACAAGTTAATATGCTTAAAACCACAGCTTTTATAAGCTTTTAAGGGGAGAAGGTATTCTGGGCACATGGAAATTACGTCTTAAGTGTTTTAAATTACCACTGTTCTTAAAGTTCTCAATGTTTTTTTCTGAACTTTTTATGAATTGGAAAGGTAGAATCAGATGACTGAAAAATTCAATGCCATAGCCGGGATTTGAACCACGGATCTCCCGGTCTCCGTCCGGTTGCTCTAACCACTGAGCTACCATGGCAACATGCCGACACGACATTAAATTCTCCAGCTGATTCGCATTTTTCCCGGTAAACCACAAGGAGATCATTTTATGAATTATTGCATAAATCATGGTAATTATTTCCAGTGGTTGTTTACATTGATAACTTATGTAGTTGAGTCGGTAAAAAGTATTTCATTCAGCAGAAAAATAATAACATTTACTCTTAAAACATGTGAATTCATCTAACTTTTTCTCTGATACTACTTGCAATGCAGAATCAGACATTTGCATGATTGTTCTTAGTATAATCAGCTATCTTCGGAACCTCAATTATTTAATTATGTATATCAGTTCATTAGAAATTGAAAAACAAGTGTTTGCAAAGTCAAATAAAAAGTGGAACATTTGCAATGTTGTTGCTTTCTTAATATCACTAATATACATTATAAAATTATGATTTTGGTTCAGAAAGTTTAGCTACGTGTTGTATACATGTACTGAAAAGTTTAGCTCTCTATCTCTCATACTTTCTGAGAAAAAGCTACATAAATATCCAAAAACTTTGTTTTGAGAATACTGAATTTAAAGTTTAAGCATTAAAATTCTGACACACTTCAGTACATTCCAGGGTCATAATCATCTGCACCTTCATTCCTGGATTACTTCAGCTCTTCTGATTGCCTTCTCTTGGTAGTCGTTCGTTGTTGAAAGATACAAAAATATTCTAGAAAGGGGCGTTGCATGACAGCTTTAAAGGAATGCAGACTAGCCTTTAAAATCTTAAAAACCTCTTAACCCCTAAAAAGTATATATTTTTTGAAGCT
Organism: Deroplatys truncata; assembly: GCA_030765065.1. Taxonomy (NCBI): domain Eukaryota; kingdom Metazoa; phylum Arthropoda; class Insecta; order Mantodea; family Mantidae; genus Deroplatys; species Deroplatys truncata. The sequence goes on from CM060990.1 coordinate 44,239,442, forward strand.
GGAAATAATAGATTTTATTAGTGTCTAAAACAAAAAACATGGTTTTTGACCATTTCAGATTACCTTGTCCCCTTAAGGTCCTTTTTATGAACTCATGTCCTCAGAGCCAGTGAATTAAAAAGGTTAAATAACATTTGTTTATTTGTACTTAGCTGTTTACAGAGTTCACAAGGCCTGGAGCTAAGCCAGGTTCTATTCCAGGCCATACTAGATAATTAATAACATTACTTTCTACAACTATTAGTTCATTCTTTGCTGTTATCACACTAGGATTATAGTTTATAGTTAACAAGCTATGCAGTTTGGGCTGCGTACTTCGGTTTAATTTACCGACCTAATACATTTCTTCTGAACTCTAAATAAGAATTCTGCTAAACCGATAACCTGTGATTGTTTGCAAAAATTCTCTTAAAGTACTACTATTTTTGCCATATTTTGGATAAACTCTTTCCTCCAGATATCCGTGCCATTGCATTCTAATAAGTTATGGATTACTCCTTTATCCCCGCATATAGGGCAAACGCCTTCCTCTTTCCCTCCCCTGTAACGTTTTGAACTCCCAACTCTCACCTTAAATCATGCAATACCATCTCCTGTGATCCCTATTACACCTCTCGATGCACATATCTTCCCCATCATGAGGCAGTATTTTTAACACTTAAATGATTTCAGTCTAATTATATAATATATAAATTCAATAACAGCCCGCCTTAAAGCAATATGTGTACATAAAAGATATAAAAAGTGTATATTACAGTCATTGTATATGTTTATATTATTATATACATGTTCAATAATGTTATGTGAATGTATTACGTAATTTAATAATGTAGGAACTGTGAGAATAATAGGTTAAAAGTTGCTAACAATGAGGTAACCTTGAGGCAATAATGAGTAAGAAAGTTTAATAATGCTACTAGTCATTTTTGGAGCAACAATAATGTAAATTTTGAGACAGTTTATAAATAGCCAATCAACAATCAGAAAAAAGCTTAAGTTAAATGAAAGTATTCTATTGGAGAAGGATTAGCCAATCATAAACTGAAATAGGGCAAATTGTACAAATTCAGAAGTCAGTTGCTTGTAGACAGCGCTCATAACTGGACGCGTTGCTTGTAGACAGTGTTCCTAACCGGACGCGAGACCTGTCTCGAGAAGTTTAATACGTATTCGTGTGAGACGAAAATAGTTTTACGTGTTAAAAGTGCAAGTAATTAACAAAAGAATGTCACAGCTCTCTATATCAGTGAAGTGTTATTTAAATCGTGTCAAGCATTAATAAAAGGAGTGAAGTAAAATTATAATCTGTGAAAGCCTACATTCTTCAGTCGCACCACTCCCTGCTAAGATATTCATGTCTCTAAAAATAAATACTCACGCAGCCTAGGCAAACATAAATATATAATATTTAAAAAAAACAGTCGAAAATTACGAAGTTAATATTTTTTTTAAACTTGGGGCAAAGGCCACCGGAAAATGCATTTGGGACCAAGGCTACCGGAAACCTTTTACCATAGGTGCGGTTGCTACTACTTCAAGTTCGGCTCACCAACAGACCAAATATAATACTCCGCCTCCTAAAATAAACATTCTCAATCATTACTTCCAAAGTCCTTATAGGTTATAACATTTTAGAGAACTTTTTTGGGCAACATTGCCCATAGATTCTGTCTGTTCATATCTTCTGACAACTAAATAATTCCCAGAATCCTGTCAACACAGCCTCCCTTCCTCACCACATATAAACCATAACATTTATGGTTGGTTCCTGATTTATTCTTTGAGTAACACTCTTTTCTTGTACAAACAGCACCAAAGAAAATCTTCGGCGGATTTTGTATCGTTTTCTGGGGTCTTTTGAAGCGCGTTCTTCACCTTACCTATTGCAGAGCGTGGTGGCTGGATAACACAGTAATGAGGGAGAAAAGAGGGGAGGTTGATGCTTTTGCTGGTGTTATTGAAACCAAAACATGTTTATTGTCTCAGAAACAGTCATGCCGTATACTAGCAAAATTACTCGTGGACGTATCGTGGGTTGCACTGTTACAGCAATTGCAAGGACAGTGCTAAAAGTGTTTTTATAGTAAATTACTGGATAAAAATATTCCAGGAAAGCGGGGAAGACTGTCTACATACTCGTCAGAAAGTGGGCACTCCCCGTAAAAAATCCGCAGATGATGATATGCGTTTACTAAATGCAAATTACTCTTTTGTTATAACTGATTGATCGTGTTTAGAAACTAGAGATTACTATGTATATATGTACACTACGTGATCAAAAGTATCCGTACACCTGGCTGAAAATGACGTACAAGTTCGTGGCGCCCTCCATCGGCAATGCTGGAAGTCAATATGGTGTTGGCCCACCCTTAGCCTTGATCACAGCGTTCACTCTCGCAGGCATACTTTCAATCAGGTGCTGGAAGGTTTCTTGGGGAATGGCAGCCCATTATTCACGGAGTGCGGAACTGAGGAGAGGTATCGATGTAGGTTGGTGAGGCCTGGCACGAAGTCGGCGTTCCAAAACATCCCAAAGGTGTTCTATACGATTCAAGTCAGGACTTTATGCAGGCCAGTCCATTACAGGGATACTATTGTCGTGTAACCACTCCGCCACAGACCGTGCAGTATGAACCGGTGCTCGATCGTGTTGAAAGATGCAATCGCCATCCCCGAACTGCTCTTCAACAGTGGGAAGCTGTGCTTAAAATATCAATGTAGGCCTACGCTGTGATCATCCCACGCAAAACAAGGGGTGCAAGCCCCCTCCAGGAAAACACGACCACACCATAACACCACCACCTGCGAATTTCACTGTTGGCACTACACACGCTGGCAGATGACATTCACCGGGCATTCGCCATACCCACACCCTGTCATCGGATCGCCACATTGGGTACCGTGATTTGTCATTCCACACAACGTTTTGCCCCTGTTAAATCCTATAGTGTTGACGCTGCTTACACCAAGCTATTCGCCGTTTGTCATTTTACTGCTTGATGTGTGGCTTATGAGCAGCCGCTCGACCATGAAATCCAGGGTTTCTCACCTCACGCCTAACTGGCATGGTACGAGGAGTGAATCCTGATGCAGTTTGGAATTCCGCTGTGATGGTCTGGATAGATGTCTACCTATTACTCCTTACGACCCTCTTCAAATGTCGACGGTCTCTGTCAGTCAAAAGACGAGGTCGGCCTATACGCTTTTGTGCTGTTCCTTCACGTTTTCACTTCACTATCACATCAGAAACAGTGTACCTAGGGATGTCTAAGAGTGTGGAAACCTCGTGTACAGACTTCTGACACAAGTGACACCCAATCACCTGACCACGTTCGAAGTCCGCGAGTTCCACGGAGCGTCCCACTCTGCTGTTTCACGATGTCTAATGACTACTGATGTCGCGGATAATGAGTACCAGGCAGTAGATGGCAGCACAATGCACCTAAGATGAGAAACGTATGTTGTGGGGCTGTCCAGATACTTTTTACCACATGGTGTATATGGTATACCGAATATGGCATAAATATTATGGCAATAAAATTGAATTATATTTTTGTCTATAATCCTATTGTATTCCTGTGATCATCAATATGGTAGTAATGGTATATTAACCAATTATAGTTTGAATTAGAGGGAAAACGTGCTGCTTTATTTATTATTTAGTTCTGTTTGCTTCTAAGCAGCAACAAGCATTGGTACCACTGTGAGAATACAGTTGTGTTTATTTTTTGTTATAAAGTTTTGCTATGTATTAAATGAAGACCATTCAAGTTTTAATTTGAAAATCTTCTCACACTGCACATTCTACATTTCGCTAACCTGGGCGCTCATCAAGTTTTCCCCTTAGCTTTTAACCCTTTCAAAATCATGTCCTACACTGGCCGTTAAGGTATGGGCTACCAATCACGACGAGAGGTCTGTATGGCAATCTGAGTGCACGCAATCTACTTCTTTCTCCTTTTCGCCAATACGATCGAGGGCGTAAACATACATTTCGTTTCTACGCCATTTTCTAACCTTTGTTGTGGTTATTGGTGGAACTGTTTAGCAGAAGGATTGGCGCATCCTTGAACCGTGGCCTAAAGCAACCAATGAAATGGTCATGGCTTCGCAAGGCCACGTAGAACGATAAATAATGTGACGTAGACGCGAGGTGCAGTGAGATTTTCTTTGGCGCTCTTGGTACATTTTAAGCAATCCTAACCTGCAGGCTTAGCACTTCCCGCTCAAATGAGACCGGAACCATTTGAAATGTAAGTTACCCGACTTTTGTCTTAGTAGTACAAATAAAAACCCCGAATAAATCCTAACATAGGTAATTCATTCCTACTGAGATATGAAATTTTGGTCCTTGATATTAGAAGGCAGACACTAATACCTCGAAAAAACACGTTGAAAATATATTAACTAAACGGAACGATTCACAAATTATTAATGAATATATGTTTGATTTTACTTATCCTGTGTACCCTTTAGATTAAAAAGCTTTTATATAATTCGTAAGGACCATAACAGAAGTACCCTTTATCGATGTTGTTTTCTTTCTTAATTTATCAAGTTTTCAACGCAGAGCATTTCTACAGTTGAATGAAAAATCTGCCTATTCTATAAATGCTATCAACACGATGAACCAATTCCATGAGGATAAAGGAGGTTCTATAAATTTGTTGTTTTTTAAACTAAAGTACAAGTTTCCCTCAAATCCCTTCGACTTAAGCCTTAGCCTTACAATAATGAACTGGTGTCGGTTTTCTATAGGGGTGAGTTTGAGAGCTTTTTTTAATTTATGGACGCTCTAACTGCTGTGGTCTTTAGCGTCCCATTTTATATTGGACGTGAAAGACCGGAAAGTTTGCTCAGAGCCCTCTTTATAAGGCTTGAGGGTCTTTTACATGCCGTAAACGTACCACATGGGACCACCGGCCTTACTTCCCTTCCTAAGGAAGCCATGCTAATGAATTTTGCGCTTCTTTGTCAGGCTTGAGGTTCTTTTACGTGCCGTAAATGTATGACACGGGACAACCGGTTTTACTTCCCTTCTGAAGGAAACCATGCTAAGGATTTTTACGCCCGAAAAAATCCATCGCCCTCCGCCGGGTTTGAACCCGCGACCTCGGCAACTAGAGGCTCGTATAGTATTACTACACCACAAAGAACGACGTTTATAGCGATATTTATTATATAACCACTATAGGAAAAACTCAATGATAAAAGCACATATGTTTTCTTATTTCGGGAAGAAATCCTCTTTTAAAGGAAACATATAGAACGTCGTCTTTCTATAGCGGATGGTAATGTAACCTCTACGCACGCTTATAGGGATTGACAGCAAAATGAAAGGGGATATATTACACATATATAGGAATTGTACATAGATATTAAAGGGGAACCATAATATAAGAATTGTACAGTAATACACTTTATTTCACTAACATGTTAAAATATTCAACATCTAACATTTGTACAGAGCTGATTGTAAGAAACAGGCGTGCTAGCAAAGTTCCAAGAAAGCATAAAGAGGGTACCTTTCACCAAGCCAACAGGCAGGGAACCGGTAACGGACAGATAGAGACAGAAAGAGACAGATAGAGAAAAGAAAGAGACGGAGATATGGAATTGGCTTCACAACGCTACAAGATGGTGCTTAAGCGCACGGATCTGAAGCCACACATTCTCATACATGTTAGGGTGACGCGGTCTGGGAGCCAATGGGAAACGTCGTTACATTTTTAAATGCGGAGGTGAGCGTCACTAGGCTCTTGCATATAAGGGCAGACAAGGCCTCAGAGCCCACTCTCTCGCTAACTGATCTTCAAGAATTCACGTCGGCACGAGGGGCTACAAATGCACGTGGGTGCATACAAGGGTGGGAGTGCGTGTGCAGATAGCTAGGCTCCTGACTAATTTAAAGTGGTGGGATTATAATAATGGGAAAATCTAGCCGCCCATAATTATTAAAACTGTGAAATAAACTTCACTGATTAAGGGAAACTTGCAGTGTATTTTTTTAACTTACCTCACCCACTATAACCTGAGAATTAATAATTAGATATAGTTAGGAATGGAATACGCAACAACCGACGAGCACCAATAGCCGAGGAAGAAGAACACCGCAACAGGCAACAACAACCCAAGATCGACGATTTTGCGCTACAAATAGCGCACAGCATCGTTTCCCGCTACAAACGTCGCCCAACGACGATTTCCCGCTACAATAACTACCGCTGCTCTTGCCCCAGGCTTTACCTATTAAATGTAGCCTAAGCACCACTTCATTCTGACGGCAGCTGTTGTGGAGTTCCTGGAAAAGTTTTTTGATCAAGATTTACACGTGGTATTAGTGTATACAAGATTTACTAGTGGTTTACTATTGTTTTCCTAATGGTTTTACATAAATACGCGTTAAAATAAATAATTTTTATTCACGATTCATAGGCGAAAATAGTTATATTAAAGTAATTTACATGTATACTTTCTTTACGAAATATTGTCAATAAATATATAGATACTTGGTGTTTTCTCGATAAAAAGCTGAGAGTGCGAAATGATATTCCTAAAGAGGAGACAGACGTATTAATTTGCAGAAAAAAAATCACACCCGGTATAACAAATAACTTGTCCAAAAGTAGACTCAAAATCTAAAGAGGCACGCCATTTTATGACACACTGTATCGTTCTCCTAATCCTTCCCTCCAACCAAATGTGTTGGGGATGGTCGGACTTTACGGCGTCACAGCGCTAATAGAATAGAAGCTTGTTGGACGGTAGGCAAACCGAAGAGCAAAATAGGGGGATAGGTTAAATCTTGTGACCTCCAATAGCAACCCACTAATGTGTATGAATGAGATAGAAAAAAGGAGCTTAGTATGTGAGGATACAGCAGGATTATGTCAACATTGTCTCCGTAATTAGTTTAATTGTAACTACGAGGACGGATCGAAAAGTAACGCACAATAATTTTTTTACAAAAAAGTTTAATATTTAAAACAACAAAAAATCACAAATGAACTTACACCTTTTACCTCCTTTTCGACATAGTCACCAAGTTTCTCAACACATTTCTCCCATCGTGATACCAGTTTCAATATGCCCTGCTCGTAGAAGTCCGTTTCCTTGGAGTATAGCCATCTGCAGACTGCTGATTTCACTTCCGCATCTGTCGCAAAGCGTTGGCCGGCCAGGAATTACTGCATGGGCCCAAACATATGAAAGTCCGATGGTGTAATGTCCGGGCTGTATGGTGGATACTGGAGCATCTCCCAACCAAATTTGGTAATTTTCTGACGAACAAAAATTCAAAATTTTCGCCTCAATGCCTCTGACATTCTGCGGGGTTGCAACTGTTACCGGTCTCCCGGAGCGTGGCGAATCACTAAGGTTCACACGGTCCTCTAGGAAGAATATCGAACCATACCTTTCTGCTCTTCACGCGTGGACGACAGTAACATGCACGCCATCTTTGTTGCGTAGTTCACACTTCTCTCGCTAGAGATGCACATGAAACGAAAAATACACTCTGTAGTGAAAACTTCAAACTATACCTGCGTAAAATTGCAACATACCAGCTGCAATACCTAGGCAGAAAAAAATATTGTACGGTACTTTATGATCCGTCCTCGTATAATAACGAGGTTTGAAATAATTTGCACTGCAAAGAATTACTAAGATTTCGAGTGGTGTAGTACCTACTTTCTCCAATGCTTGTCTTAACCAATAGCCATGCATTTGAGTTGCCAGTTACGTATCAACTCCACAATATGAATTCAGATAGACCGTTGCCACATCGTTTATCGCACTTCTTAATAGATCAGTCCGTTTTCTTGCACTGAAAATGTGGCAACAACCCACTCGACAGAGTTTTAAGTATGAAGAAAAAGTGCACTAGATTTACGGATGTTAAATCAATGTCATATGAGATTACCTACAAGAATTATTAAGTTAGTTTAGTGAGTTCTATCTAGACACAACTAGAGAGCTTTTTCTAATATTTTAGTTGGAAGGTACGAGGGTAAGTCAATAAATATCCCTATATAATTTATTAAATTTATTATAATAATAGAAACTTACAGTTACTTCATTTTTAATGCAGTGTCCTTGCTTCTCAAGGCACAGGTTCCATCGTTGCAGAAGTTTTCTGATGACCTCAAAAAAAGAAAAGAAAAGCTTTTTGGTTGAGCAGCAAACCATCTGTACACCGCTTCCTTCACTTCTTGGTCTAGGGCGAGTCTGATTACCGCACGCTGTTCTTCTTTGGTTCAAACGGTGAGGGGTGCAGTAATGCTTATTATACAACAATGCAACACTCACTGGAGTGATAATGGTCAAACATTCGACAAGCAGAGACAAACGAACAGCGTGTCGACGTGCGCGCGCACAAACCGATACACCCAACCTACAAAAAATTCAACATAGTGTGCGGATTGACTTACTCTCGTAAAAGGCATCAAACAATTGTTTTCGTAAAATAGTATTATGAAAATAGGACAAAGAGTAGTTACGGGGTATAGGGTAATGGCAGAGAACTACAGCCTATCGCATCTACTTAAAGCTGGCACTGAAAGCCGAGGTCTTTAAGGAACAGACTCGTGAATGGGAGGTCTGCGGTTCAAATCCCGCTAGGACAGTCTTTCCTGAGTGATTGTTTTACGGATGTTTCTTAATGACGGGGTGGTCCCCTAAGCTTAGATCTGGAACGTTTCCTCATCACATTTCATTTCCCAACCAACCTTCATTTCATGTATCATTAGGGTGCACCACCTGTGGTGCCGTGCTAGGTAAGAATGGGCATTAAACATAACTACAGAAACATACTTTACCTCCGGGAGGAAGGGATTAAGTGAGCGAGTAGCAAGGGTGGCCAGATCAGGTGGCGGTAGGTACAACGTAGCGGAATCCGTAGCATCTGCTGATTTGTAATCCGGTAGAGAGTACCCCAATGCCAACCCATTTACAAGGACATACTGTCGGAGGTATCGATTTCAGGGTAGAAAGCATTTCTCTCCAAAGCACATACATTGCAACACCACCTTCCCCCGCGCCTGGCTCTGTAATCCCGAGAGATGAAGAGGGGAAGTAAAATGCGAGGGAAAGAGGGACAGAAAAATTAGCGGTGTGTAAGACTCCTTCCCAGCAACCACGTAAAACCACGAAGCTTCCCAATGCAAGCCTCAGACACCACCGCCTGAACCGTTCCTTTCGATGAAAGAGCAGGGAGAAGACTAAGACCAGAACATAGGAATGAAAAACATCTGAGGAATAAACTAAGAGACAAACAAGGGTGAAGAACTTGAGGAAAAAGGGGGGAAAGTTGTTGATGGATACGGACAAGGACGGTGGATAACTCTTTGATTCTGCAAGCGGTCGCTAAACTACAGACCTGGGGGCTGATAATAGAGGGAAGGAAGGGTTCCAGTAGAGTATGATGGACGACGGAGAGGGTGAAACATGTGCGAACTTTAGCGATAAAAAAGCAACTTTGAGAGTTTATCAAAGACCGCTTCAAGGCATCGCGACTTCGACCGCTTCCCGAGAGGAACTCAATGTGAAAACTTCATATTGAATTATATACAGGAGCCAGTTCTCGGAACCTTGGATTGAGTTGTAGGTGAATAAGAGAGGTGCTTGAACATTAAAGTGGGAGTTGATGTTAATGTTCTTGAAAACTATACCCACCAATAATACTGTGAAGAAACTCCGTAGCTTGCTATTCTGCTGGGAATATAGGAGCAGCTATATATTTCACTAATCATTTACATGTCGTAGAGACCAACCTGTAGAAACTTTCGAAATATATCTTTTACTTTTATATATTAACTGTTTTCTCTAAACAAACTTCATAATAGGTCATACAAACCGATTTGAAGTAATCAACAACTTTAGAAATATTATATCTAAATAAGGAAAACTGCTAAATGAAGTTGATCATGGAGTTCAAAGCCCATTGGAATTAAATATTTAATATAGGATGTATTGACCGTTTTCTTCCATTAACTGCGCTAAATTTTTGCAAATAAGTCTTCTTTACTTTTCCCCTAAGTTCTTTCAGGTTTTAACTTGCTTCTATTGAATTTTGGCATTGATAATTAAACAATGAATATAAGAACAGCTTAAGTATATAATGTCTTTTTCATATTGAGGAAAGGTTGTTTCTGCCCCACGTATGGAAGGCCAATTTGAGAAGTTTGTTTATTTTAGGGGTTGTATTTCGACTGCTGGGGAGCCGAACTTGTAGTAGTTGCAACCGCAGAGTTTTCGGTAGCCTTTGCCCCAAGTTTACTTTCAACTTTATATTTTAATGTTTCTTTAATATTATATATTTAGGTTTGCCTCTGCTGCGTCAGTATTAATTTGTAGAGACATGAATATCTTATAAAGGCATGGTGCGGCTGAAGAATGTAGGCTTACATAGATTATAATTTTTACTTCACTACATTTATTAATCCCTGACACGATTTAAATAACACTTCACTTATATAGAGAGCTGTGAGACTATTTATTAATTACTTGCACTTTATAACTTTAAACTATTTTTTGTCTCACACTGAATACGTATTAAACTTCTGGAGGACGCGTCTCGCGTCCAGTTAGGAACACTGTCTCCTAGCAACTGACTTCTGAATTTGTAAATTTTGCTACATTTCAGTTTCTGATTGGCTATTCCTACTCTAGTAGTATACTTTTATTTAACTTAAGCTTTTTTCTGGTTGTTGATTGGCTACTTATAAACTGTCTAAAAATTACATTATTGTTGCTCCAAGAATTACAAGTAGCATTGTTAAACTTTCTAATTCATTATTGCCTCAAGGTTACCTCATTGTTAGCAACTTTTGACCTATTGTTATCACAGCTCCTACATTATTAAATTACGTAATACATTCACATGACATTATTGAACATGTAAAGAATAATATAAACATTAATACAATGACGGTTGCATGCATTTTAGATATTGTTACATACACATATTTCTTTAAGGCGGACTGTTATTGAATTTTATATTATATAATTTGACTGAAATCATTTAAGTGTTAAAAATACTGCCTCAATATTGATGAATCCCAATAGATTCTTGCTAAGCATTATCAATGAAGAATTAGAAGACAAAATCAATTTAGGTCATTATCAAGCCACTTGCCGATGTGTAGAACGCACGAGTCATTGTTTATACCACCTGGAGTGATGTGCTATGATATGCATAGTGCTTGTACAGGGAGAGCCAAAAGACTACGAACCGGCTGCGCCGTGTTTGTCCTGTCCGTGTCCTAGGCGCTCTTTGCCGTCTGCCGCTATCATAGAAAGGTGCGGATGAAACCATACAACATTTTTAAAACTACTTTTAAAGGCTTTACTTAACAACTTTATGAAAGTGTGTTTGAGGACAGAATTATTAGTAGAAATTTGTGGCCCCTCGGTCCCCCGACCTAACCCCCTGCAATTTCTATCTCTGGGATAACTTAAAAGAAAGTGTACAAGACAAACCCACACACCCTGGAAGAATTAAAACAAAATATCGGCCAGGAAATTGCCAGCATTTCTCAACGTGAACTACGGCGAGTGATGGATAGTTTCCTAAAGAGGTGCCAAAAATGCATGGACAACGACGGTGGCCAGTTTCAGCATCTCCTTTCATAAAGTTGGTAAGTAAAGCCTTTAAAAGTAGTTTTAAAAATGTTGTATGGTTTCATCCGCGCCTTTCTATGATAGCGGTAGACGGCAACGAGTGCCGAGGACGCGGACAGGCTAAATGCCGCGCAGCCGGTTCGTAGTTTTTTGGCTCTCTATGGGGTAGCCGCGGAGATATTTACTTAGAGCGGTGCGAGTAAGGCGATTGCAGCGTTGATGCATGTGCTTATATAATAGAGAAAAATATGCACTTCTAGTAGCAGCTATACTCCAATAATACAGAAAAACAACTCACAGATCCCTGAAAAGGTCTCAAAGTTACAGCTGTTGTAACTAACCTTAAACAAATCATGGTTGACTAGTGCTTTAGAACACGATCAGAATGTTTGCCAAAGAACTGAACACAAGTCCTGTAGCACTGGTTTGGTCTGAACTGAAAAGGAAAGGAAATTGTAAGAAAGCTATTGGGAATGGAACAGAAAATGTTTATGACAATACATGATGGTTTAATTATATTACATATCTACAAACAACGAACGATATCGAAAAATCGTGGTCACTGGAGCGTATAGCTTGGGCGCTCCGCCAAGCTGAGGGTCGCGGGTACGAGTCCCGCCATGGGCATGGTTGTTTGTGTGTTGTGTGTTTAATTGTGGTAATAAGTGTTAAAGTAAACAGTAAAATACAGTACTCAATCTGGGTAACCCAGGGAGCTTTAAAAAACAACAATGAAACAGCACCGAGCAACAAACTGTTAAACCTGTCTGAATTTCTTAGCTGGTAATGAAGAAAGTTGAAATTTCAAATTAAAGGCTTGTTGATTAAGATAATGCGACATATTTATAGCCAATAATTCCTATATCTATTTAAAAGCACATTGTTATAAATTAAGAGATACAAGAAAGGAGGAAAATCTATGTGTGACATTTACATGACTTTCTCTACCCTCTATCTCTTATTAGTGGGCATACAAATTATTTTTACGAAAGTTAGCTTATTTTAATCGAGATAAACCTTTCCGTAAATAGCTGCATTACACATATCGTTATATGTGGTGGCTCAACCGCACCGCATTTCACGTGTGTAGATATACCTTCGTGCGTTAAAAGAGCTGCAGAGCTCAAAGGGGCAATTTCAAGTAAACGCAGGTCAGTGGGGAACTGGCGCATTAACGCGAGTGACCGTTTTACTCCTCTTGGTTATCAGTGAAGACGAGCGCATTGCGCTCAATTGAGAGGTAGTTCCCAGGCTTGACACAGTCCGTGATGATAGACAAGAACAGTGTAAACAGACCGTAAAGGTCTTAAGAGTCCTTTCCACTTCAGTTACAGACACTTTATTTCCGGGGTAATAAATTCACTTTTTTAGATTAACAAATAATTAAAATGCCTTTATTTGTCCTATCAATCGGGCCTATAGCCATTTTTTTGTTTACGTTGTTTTTGTCTAACGTTACAGACTATACGTATTGTAGAGTTAAATCACAACATTAAAGCGTCGTGACGGAAACCATGCATACATGAGAGAACTTAGTGTTTCATTGCCATTTGTTCATTTGCTGTGATGATGGTGATAACCTTCGCTGCAATCATGAACATTATTATTATTATTATCATCATCATCATCATCTAACACTACGCTTATGTTGACTTTGCTCACAGAATAGACGTGGACATTTTACCTCGGTTAATTGATACAAAGTTCTAACCGTATCCGTGTATCCATACGAACGTTTCTGAGAACCGCTGGTTTGACAGATGCACATGCTTCGACGATCCTTTGTCGTAAGATCTCTCCATTCAAGGGATGTGTTTGAAACAATATTATTGACATGATCCCAAAGGATCAAAAGATTTTGATGGCCAGGGGGCCACCTCGGCCGATCCAACGCCCAGGGCACTCTTGATTCAAATGGACCCTTCCAGATTCATAATGGTGTGGTTTTACACCATCGTCGGTCGTACTGGAACCTCATCAAGAAAATACTGCAGCTCAGTTTTGCAGGAATTCCAATACCTTGGTCCTTTAAGTTTGGGTGGGAGAAAGACAGGTAAGATCAAGTGTGCCATTATGGTATTCCTCTCTGTGCTCTACTTTGCCCAGATGTCAAATGCCTCTTATGGGATGTGAGCGACGTGTGCAAAACCAACGCTCATCAGTTATGAAATAAAATAGTAGGTCCGTAGGTGGAATAAGGACCTTGAAATCGCGTTGAGTAATACAAAACAATAGTCAGTAGAGTTAAACACATCATCGATAACGTTGTTGGCATTACTAAAGCTATGAACTGCTTATGCATCAGTCTGGCGTTTTAATGCTTTGATTTAGCATACTATGTGTATAGCGAGTAAGAATAGCAATAGAAATAATAATATTAACAATAGCAGGTACTACTACAATAACGATACTACTACCACTACCACCACCGTGCGTTCAGAGATCGACCGGACAGTTCCGCGGCGGCATTGGACTGAGTGAGGAGTGGCGCGCCTGCCGCCAGAGAATAGCGCTGTAGCGTAAGTCGATTGTCGATTTGGATCTGTCGTTAGGGAAAGACGCTGTGCGCGTGTTTAGATTAAAATTGTCCATTAATAATGGTTGAGTACACTTTAGAACAACGTATTTTTATGTATGATGCGTATGTGAAATACTCTTCTGCAAGAAGGTTTCGTAGAGAATTTAAACATTGGTTTGCAGGTGTTCAAATTCCTAGCAGGTCAACTATTCATGACCTTGTCAATAAATTCAGACATACAGGATCTTTCTCTGAACAAGAAACGTGTTCCGCAACGCCATGTGCCGACAGAAAAGAATCTTGATGTAGTAGGGGCCCAGTTTGAGCACTCGCCCAAATCACAGACGTTTAGCACAAGAGGTTAACATTTCCAAGACGTCAGCTTTTGTGGCAACGAAACTTCTGAAACTTAAGCCATACAAGGTAGCTAGTTCATGCTTTACAACCACAAGATCCTGAAACTAGGGTTAATTATGGCTTGGTATTTGCAGTCCGTTCATAATGGCGACGTGGACCCGCCTTTAACGTTCTTCACTGATAAAGCGTGGTTTTATCATCAAGGTCACGTTTCTACTCAGAACAATAGATACTGGACTACCGAAAATCTCCATATTATTCATGAAGTTCCTCACCACACTGCAAAAGTTTGGTGCGCAGTGAGTACCCGTGGAATTATCGGTCCCATATATTTCGACAAACAGTTGATTCACACGTTTATGTAAATTCAATTTTAAACACATTGTTTCCATAACCAACAATAAATGAAAGATTGTGTGGCTAGTTTCATCAGGATTCAGTACAGCGCTCACTGCTGCGAATTCTATGCATGAACTGCGAAGTGTGTATGGTGGCAGAATAATTAGTCGAGGATTGTGGCCTCTGACCGATCTCCATGCCATTTTTATGTATGGGGGAGGTTAAAGAATAAAGTGTACGCATCAAATCCGCACACGTTACAAGAATTGAAGGACAACATCACGAGAGAAACACAGGCAATCAG
Source organism: Deroplatys truncata (assembly GCA_030765065.1). NCBI lineage: Eukaryota > Metazoa > Arthropoda > Insecta > Mantodea > Mantidae > Deroplatys > Deroplatys truncata. Next base: position 44,254,579 of record CM060990.1, read on the forward strand.
TCAACATAAAATTTTGCGAGTAAACCAAAATTGTTTTCGGAGATATAGGGGATGTGTTCGCGTTGAAGGTCATCAATTTCAGCATCTGATGCGGGAAAGCCTAATGTAAGTTAGTAAGTAGTTAGTGTTCCGTACCCATGACTTGCCGGACGTTTACGTGTAATTTTGGAGGAAGGCGCGCCAATCCTCACCCAGTCCAATGCCGCCGTGAAACGGTCCGGCCGATCTAAGAACGCACTGCACCACCACCACTGCTACTACTAATAATAAGCAAACAATGGCAGAGAACCATTAAGTTCTCTCATGGTTGCATGGTTTTCATCACGACGCTTTAATGGTTTGACTTAACTCTACAATACGTATAGTCCGTAAGAACAACGTAAACACAAAAAATGACTGTGGTTCCATACTGTTAGGTCAGATAAAGACATTTTAATATTTGTCAATCTAAGAAGTGAATTTATTTCCCCAAAATAAAGTCTCTGCAACTGAAGTGGAAAACATTCTAAGACCTTTACAGTTTGTTTACATTGTTCTTGTCTATCATCACGGACTGGGTCAAGCTGGGAACTACCTCTCAATGAGCGCGATTCGCTCGTCTTTGAGGATCGCTCACACTAATGCGCCAGTTCCTCACTGATCTGTCTTTACTTGGAATTGCCCCGTTGAGTTCTGGAACTCTTAACGCACGAAGGGATATCTGCACATATGAAATACGGCGCGGTTGGGCTACCTGGCAGATACAAAGAGAACAGCGATAGTCAAATGTTTAAGAACTGGATACTATATACTGGCCTTAAAATGCCATTCTCTTTCCACAACATGGCAAGAAACAACTGAAAATCGACTTTAAGGGCCAGATTTATTGTCAAACCTTAAGCATGAACTGAAGCATTTACGTTATAAGCGCCGGTTCACGGTGAGCGATTGCTCAGGCTTGAGGTTTTTTATGTGCCGTAAATCTACGGCCACCGGCTTTACTTCCCTTCCGAAGGAAGCCACGGTAAAGATTTTTACGCCCGAAAAAATCCATCGCCCTCCGCCGGGTTTGAACCAGCGACCTCGGGAATTAGAGGCTAGCATGGTAACCATTACACCACGGAGGACAACGTGAATGCTTAGAGATGTTTGCAATGAATAGATGGCACTTAAAGAGCGTGTGATATGTGAACACTTGAAACCGCAGAGCAAGATTCAATCATCTATGCCGTCATTTCCATTCCCGCATGCCGTAGGTCATTTGGCGACGAACGCATGTCGACTGCTACAAGTTTGATACAAGCTTGCATTTTGTTTGGTTTCTGCTGCAGAAACACCAGTGTGGGGCTTCTAAGAGCTCTGTATAGTTTGTGTTTTTGCTTTCTTGAGAGAAATATCTAAGCGAGCAACACAGAGCAAGGCGGTTGTTCACGGACAAAAAGGTACTCAACAGTAGGAGATATTAATTTGTTTTGGTTAGGAACTATGTAGAAGACAGTGGGTTCACAGTAATTTTGTGTTCAAAACTACTGCAATGCAACTTGTTAGTTAGATGAATTGTTAACTTTGAACGAAAACACATCTAACATTATTATTTATTTTATAGTAAGGCTGCTGGGAAAGCAATTAAATTGAGAGCACGCATAAAAGGTAACTGTAATGATATGGTACACAATTGACAACAAAGTGAAATTGAGGCTTTATTTATATTCAAACATATGAAGATAAAAGAAATTGCAATTGCTTGTGGCTATGAGAGGTTACGTTTTAATATAAAGAAGGAAATAGTAATGCTCACTCTTAAAAAAGTATAAATTAATAGTGAAGTGGGGCTTGTTATATTTTTATTAATACAGTCTCCACAACAAAAGTACCACGTTGTAGCGATATTTTCGCCTGATTACGCATACACGGAAAGGAACTCTGCAATAATTATGATTTAGGAATTATTAATAATGAATTTAGCATGCAATTTGGTAATTTTTCATAACTTTAAAGTAATCTGATTCAAAACTGCATCAATCGAAACCCCTTCTGAAGTTGTAAATATGTTTTAAGTTTCAATACTATTGTCTAATATATTAAGGCGTAATTACCTAAGATAAATGCAAGATTTAGGCAAAAATAAGAGCAGCTTCGTTTCAGACTGTCCATTATGTTTTCCGAGTGTGGGGACATAAAAATCAAAAGCTTCTTTTGTACTTCGAGGGGATGAGGCAAGTTGTAAGAGTAAACAGACGCTATGAAGCAACGGACTTTTCTTACAGTTAGGCTTTGAGTTTTCAACCAGGGAACCAATAAACGTAGAGGATAAGTATTAGAAACAATGAAAAGATAGGAATTTGGAGGCGAGCAGGGATTTTTATACATGGACGCGACTGTGGATTTCAGACAGCCTGACATGATTCTCCGTTAAGGAAACACGCATCACGTTGAGTCAAAACAAAAGGACAATAAGCTCAGAGATTTTCGAAGTGCCCCACTGTGGTGTAATCATAAAGTAATGTGTGTGGGGTAATTATATAGCTGTTACAGTGTTCGTTGAAATTATTTATCCAAGATAACAAATAACTTAACACACCACAAGTAATTACTTTAAGTTCGCGGGAATCAAAAGAACGGTGACAGAGCGCCTTAGATACTAGATAATTAGCCGGAGCAAAACGTTAGCGGACCAAAGGGGGAGGATATTCTTATATAAGATGACGCAGCCACGCTACGTCCTCCAACAATGAAGCAATACCTTTGCCTCACGATTGCTGCGTTTCACCTCCCAGTTGTTCTTTTATACTTTGCCACGGCTGCTCGAGCATGAATTCTTAATCACTGGGTATGCGTGAGTTTATGTACATAGAAACACGAACGCTTTCTTGGAACACTTTTATTCACCATTAAAATAAGACAAGATTTGCCGATCACTTTTAAATTCTTACGATGTTACTGAGTCTTTTCCAAGACCGAAGATTATCGATTACAGCTGAACGTTCGATCCTCTTGCAAGTTCACACCCAGAGAATATTGTTCTGCACCCCAAGAGGGCCCCAACGATAGTGTGTCCTCACCACACGAGCGTCCCCCCGAGAATGTCCTCACCACACGCGCGATACAAAGAAAAAACCTCCTAACTTCCCCTTTCTCGCCTTAAACATTTCGTACCAAAAACTCAGCGTCATGAAGCTTCTAATGACCTTCACATCCTGGCCAGTGCAACTGCACCCATTAATTCCAAGAGAAACTGGCTTCAGCGGACTTATCCTTCATACCTGGGGCTGGTCCCTAATTAGCTAAACTGTGCCTGTCTGGCCTTTCTGTCGCTTTTAACAGTCAACAATTTTCCCAATGCTTCTCCTTTTTAATACATGCACTGATTTTAAATATTTTATTATTTATTTTATTTCGCTATCCTTCCCAGATTATTATGATAATTATTGACTTTATAATTTCGGCTTCAAAGAACCGTACGGGGTAGGAAAAACAAGAATCATGCAGTATTTCTGGCAGGAATACGCGTCTTAGTGAGGAAGTAAAAACGTATTTTCTTGATGAATAATATCCTAGTGTCATCACTCCCGCAATCCTGCCCTGACAATAACAGTAGGGAATTTCAGACCGATTCAGTTGACCCTGAGATGCGACGATAAGCGCTTCCTGACTGACATCGGCGATCTCGAGTCCGGAAGACTACACATACAACTCGCCGAACACCGACGTCTGGTCCTACAACCCTGAAACAGATGTCAACGTAGGTGATGGGTACAGGAAATGAGAGGAAGGGGAGTCGTGGTAGAGGATGAACGATCCCAGCATTCGCCTGGAGACTCAGGGAAAACACGAAAAACCCATAAACCAGAGTGGGTGGTCGCCGGGGATCGATCGCGGGACTTCCCGAATGTGGGCCACAAACGTAACCGCCTGGGCTATCGCAATCGGTCCTATTGGTAGTAATTGGCATTGATTTCAGTTTTCTGAACTTGATTACAAATTAAAACTGGTTGCATATTCTTATACTTTTTTTTTTTTTTTTTTTGCAAAACCTAACATTTATTCCGTTATCTCAGAATAAAATGGTTACAAATTGAAGCTACGTGTTATGCTAAATTGTTATTTAAATCTCTATACTGTTGGACTCTATACTTCTTGAAACTCTGACCAAGAGAAACATTTTCAAAATCCATCCAAATACCTCGAAAGAAAAGAAGAGGATAAAAAAGAAGAAAGATAATAAGAATGGTTTCTATAGCGGATGGAATAAAATCTAGAAAGCAGCAACAAAAAGTAGCCAGAAAGGTTGGAGCTTTTCACGAAGTTTGTTTTATGAATGTTAAAATATACATGTTTGTTGAGCAATACATTTTATCCTTGTCAATGGTTTGAATATCTCATACCGATACACGAGTTAGTTTTTAAACATCATTTTAGTCCCATTTTACGATATATTATTCACTCTTTTTCAATCAAAATGTGTGGGCAGCCTAGCAGACACATTTCAAAAAGCAAGTACACTTTTTAAAAATTGTTTGCTAAAAACTGGACTTTATCCGCTCTTTTTAAAATGTTACTTTGAATGTGAAGCTTTTATACCTATTGGACCTAAGAATTTGTTTTGTGTTACGATACACATTTATCGTTAATTTTATTATCACTATAAGTGTAAAGAAACAATTTTCATACCAAAACAGTACTTTTCCTGACTTAGAGATGACGAATGTGCTTCCATCCTTCATTTTTCGCGCCCCATAGGCACGTGGCCTCACTGTTGCAGCGTTTTAAAATATTGGATTGCGAGCACACAGTGTTAGATAAATACTTTGAGATAAGTCAGAAGTTGTTACGTATTTTTGTTCCTTGTAGCAGAATAAATGAAAATCTAAAATAAAAGTAGGGGATGAAACCGAACTCCTGCGAGAGTTCAAGAGAAGAGGAAAATTGTAGCGGTTCCTCCGTGGTAGTACCGTTGGGAGCTGATGGATGCTGTGTTACGTACCTGTAGGTCGTCTTGATGCCTGTACTCTTGTAATGTATCATGATGTTCTCGTAGACTCGAATCTGATGATCGTATATCTGTATTCTTGTGTGGGTTAGTATGTTGTAATTATTATTTTATAATTATGCCACAGTTGCTGTATTTGTGACGGAGAGCACTTGTGTCTTGTCAGGGTTGGGTATGGAGAATGTTAAAATATTTTTTGCACACACATATTCTGTTTTATTATTTCACTTTTATTTTAGACAAACCACATGTAAATATTCACAATTCACTATCACCTTTGTCATGTTAAAATATGTATAACTGGTAGACCTTAAATACGTAGTTTTAGCGTCTATTTAGAGACGAGCTTATACATTACCTTTCTGCTTGAACACTGACAAGCTTCTGTTAGCGTTCCCTTCAACCATTCTTCTTAACGTACGTATTTGAATTATAGACATGTATCAATGTACCTGATTGGTGCTAGTTATTCAATAACAATTTATGTTACATAAATATATTTAACGACTTCCACTGTCTTAATTATAAATCCTAGGTTCATTACATGCTTATCGTAGATACTACTGCATTTCTCGTAATTTTATATTACTGGTTATATAGCTAACAATAGTCTTTCTCTCTCATATTATATTCTATATGTTATAATGTTATATACTTGTTATCTACTATGTGTACATTATAAATATGTGTGTTTCTAACATCCTCTTAATTATTATAGTACAATATTAGCAAAAATACATAACACGTAAAAACTTAGAACAAAAATATTAAAGAAATACATTATTAATGGTTTGATACTGAGAAGCTGTGAATTAGATATTTTATTACATTAATGAGTTATCGTGTTAGTTTGTCCGTGGCTAGTACTTTATGTTGCTTCAAAATAATGACCAGGTAGTTTTATAAGCTTCTGTGTTGTGCATAATATAGAAAGAATGTTTTGGAGTAATTCCAATGCTGAAATTCAAGCTGTGCTTCAATGGGCCACAATCCTTACCTTTAGCTTTCAATAAAGTCTCCTCTAGAAATAATTCCAGTGGAAAATATTTTGTTATTCTGGCTAAAATCATGATCTTTGTAGATTACGAACAGCAAAGAAAATGCCATTCCTAATGCACTCCATATGGGCTTTGGGGGATACGTCATTCCACCAAGCGATGACGACCTATATCTGATATGGAGGCACCCAGCGGGCGGAATCCTTGCCTCCGTTGTTAGGGTGATGAGGATGGCGTAGAATGAGAGGACCTACAGCTTTTACCGTGAAGTAGTTATTTTATTGTATTGTTATTTTTACGTTGTTATTTGCCCCACGCTTTGGGAGCCAATTTGAAGAAGTTATTGTTTCACGTATGGAAAGCCAATTTGAAGTAGGAGTTGTATTGTAGTTCAACTGTTGGGGAACCGAAATTGAAGTAATTGCAACCGCACGTATGGTACCCGGTAGCCTTCGTCCCAAATTTAAAAATATTAACTTTGTAATTTTGACTGCTTCTTTAAGTATTATATATTTATGTTTGCCTCGGCTGCGTCAGTATTATTGTTAGAGACATGGATTTCTTTGCAGGGAGTAGTGCGGCTAAGAATGTAGGCTTACACAGATTATAATTTTTACTTCACTATATTTATTAATCCTTGACACAATTTTAAATAACACTTCACTGACATAGAGGGCTGTGAGATTCTTTTATTAATTACTTGCACCTTCTAACACGTAAACTATATTTATCTCACAGTGAATACGTATTAAACTTCTCGAGGACGCATCTCGCGTCCGGTTAGGAACGCTGTTTACAAGCAGCTGACTTCTGAAATTGTACAATTTGTCCTATTTCAGTTTCTGATTGGCTAATCCTAGTCCAATAGAACACCTTCATTTAACTAAAGCTCTTTCTGGTTGTTGATTGGCTATTTTATAAACTGTCACAAAAATTACATTATTGCTTTCAAGAATCACAAGTAGCATTAAACTTTCAATTTCATTATTGCCTCAAGGTTACCTCATTGTTAGCAACTTTTGACCTATTTCTCACAGCTCCTACATTTAAATTACGTAATACATTCACATAACATTATTGAACATGTATACAATAATATAAACACACACAATGACTGTTGCATACATGTTACAAATTATTACATACACATATTGCTTTAAGGCGGGCTGTTATTGAATTTACATATTATATAATTAGACTGAAATTATTTAAGTGTTAAAAATACTGCCTCAGTCGTGGACTTCATACTTCACATGAGCAACTCAGAGGTGAAGGCGTGGATAGGGTGGACTTTGAAGCCGGAATTATAAAGGCAATAAGTATCATAATATTCTGAGAAGGATAGCGATATAAAATAAGTAATAATATATTTAAAATCAGTGTATGTATAAAAGGAGAAGCATTGTGAAAATTGTTGACTGTAAAAGCGACAGAAAGACCAGACAGGCACAGTTTTGTTAATTAGGGACCAGCCTCAGGTAGAAAGGGTAAATACCATTGAAGCAATTTTTCCCTGGTAACCAGCCGAGTACAGCTGCACTTAGCCTGGTGGAGGGCACTATAAGCATCATGACGCTAAGTTTGAGGGGAGAGTAGGGGAAGTTTAGGCGTTGGTTTTCCTTGTAGCGCGGTGGTGAAAGTCAGTCTGTCCTGAGTGCCTGGCGAGGACGGGACATTCTCGTCGAGTTGTGAACATTGGCGGCGAACATGCTAGAGGGTAGAGGGCTTAGCTCTAGTTAATATTCTTCGGTCTTGGTAAACACAAAGTATCATCGTATGCATTTAATAGTGATCGGCAAACCTAAAGTATTATTTTAAATAGTGAATAAAAGTGTTCCAAGACAGCGTTTGTGTGTTTCTCTGTACACGCCCACGCATGCCACGAGGTTAAGGTTTCATGCTGGAGCAGCCGTGGCAAAAGAAGAACCATCTAGGAGGAGACAAGCAGCAACCGTGAGGCAAAGGTATTGCTTCATTGTGGGAGGACGGAGTGTGGCTGCGTCATATTGCACCTAAACGTGGGGCTGAAAATATTACCCGCGTCAACTTAAAACGCCACCCCGGACCCTCAGTACGAGAGCCGGAAACGAAACCACTGCGCTACCCCGACGCCAGCAAAGAAAATGTTCTGATTATGATTTTAAATATGTTTATATGGAATCATCTTCGATTCAGTATTACAAAACATAACAAATACTTGCTATCCTCGATTTCTCTATTTGAAAGCAATATCACATACGTTTGAGCCGATACTGGATGACCTTATTGAGTAAATGGTATTGGTGTATCCTTTGATATGAACAAAGCTCCTCGTGGAATGGAAGGACTGTCCTGAACAAAGCCAGTCCTCCCTCTTCCTTCTCAAAGATATGGTCCACGTTGATGATACATTTATGGCACACATAAAGCTGCATGAGGAGCGAACCCAAGCGTGAAACTAAAACGCCATAACATCATGTCAGGGACGGAGGGTATCGTGAAAGAGCTACACCACGCTACCACCAATCTTTCTTCATCCCCTCCACAATTCGGAATGAAGTTTTTATCTTTTTTATGTGAGAATAATATCATTCTCCTCATACTTACATCGAATGGGTCATTTTATTTGCTATTTCATTAGTTTTTACTAAAGCACATAAACGTCTACCACTGGAGCAGGTTCTTTCGCATCGAGAACAGTGATTGTATACTTCTGTCACCGAGGTGGCGCCGCGGTAACGCTTGCTACTCGCATTCTGACCCATGGGTTGGCTTTTGGGGTATTCTCGGGTCGTCAGGCGAATGCTGGGGTGGTTTCCTTCAGGCCCCGAATTTCCTGTCCCTCAATTTCGTTCCATTCATCACTTCCTTTATCCTTTAGGTCAGTTTCAGGGTTGGAAGTGTCGGCGATGGAGTTTCGGTGCGGCGTGGCAGGGGAAAAGGATGCTCTGTGTGGAACTTTCTCCGTCCCTCGGCCTTCGGCTGGTTGCCGAGGTATACCATCAACCCCTTCAAAAAGGGGCGTTGAACCCTCTGTGTGAGGGGGAGTCCTAGGTCTACCCGGGTGTTAACCTGGAAACTGTAGCGACCCTGTCATTGCTTTGCCGTCACTTCTTTTTCCGGCCGCCCGGTATCTCCTCTCGCATCTTCCTTCCTTCTGGGGGTGCCCCTTTGTGGAGCATAGATGCAATAATCTCCCTAAATTAAATTACAGTTTTATTTATAGACGCTCTCTAACTGCCCCATTTTACATTGGGCGTGAAAGACCGGTAATTTTGCTCAGAGGCGTCTATCAGGCTTGAGGTTCTTTTACGTGCGTAAATCTTTACTTCCCTTACTAAGCATTTTACGTCCGAAAAAGTCCATCGCTCTCTGCCGGGTTCAAACCCACGTCCTCGGGAACTAGAGACTGGCATGGTAGCCACTACACCACAGAGGACGACAATATCCTCCCTGGATCGATGCCGAATCCCCTCCGTTAATAAGTGTATACTGCTATCGAACTGAGTGGGAGTAATGATTTATGCTTGATACTGTTTTTATGAACGCAAGCAATTGTTATATTGTCCGTAAGCATTTAATACTTTTGCAATAATTTAACAAAATGTATAACATTTTCTTTTCTACCAGTTGGTTGAAATGAATCTAGGGCTAATATTCTCTTCAGTCTCCTATTGACTGTCAATGTTCATAACTTTTTTACTTCCTCTGCCACCCAGCTATGGTACGTAAGAGGAAGTATTGTACTTCAATGTCGAGATTTCACCATAATACATATTTAGAGATAGGTGAATGCTGCTACGTATGAAAAGGCAGTTTGAAGAAGATGTATTATATTTCGACTGTTGGGGAGCCGAACTTGAAGTAGTTGCAACCGCACGTATGGTAAAAAAGTTTCCGGTACCCTTCGCCCCAAATAAACTTTCCGGTGCCTTTGCCCCAAAAATGTTTAAAAAATATGAACTTTATAATTTGACTGTTTCTTTAAATATTATATATTTATGTTTGCCTCGGCTGCGTCAGTATTTATTTTTAGAGACATGAATGTCTTAGCAGGGAGTGATACGACTGAAGAATGTAGGCTTACACAGATTATAATTTTTACTTCACTACATTTATTAATCCTCGACACAATTTAAATAACACTTCACTGATATAGAGAGCTGTAAGATTCTTTTATTAAGTACTTGCACTTTTTAACACGTAAACTATTTTCTCACACAAAATACGTATTAAATTTCTCGAGGACACATCTCGCGTCTGGTTAGGAACACTGTCTACAACCAACGCGTCCAGTTATGAGCGCTGTCTACAAGCAACTGACTGGATTTCTGCCGCCTAAATTTGCAAATTTCTGTATTTCAAGTCTCTGATTGGCTATTCCTAATTCAGTAGAATACTTTTATTTAACTTAAGCTTTTTTCTGGTTGTTGATTAGCTATTTTATAAACTGTGACAAACATTTCATTATTGTTGCTCCAAGAATGACTAGTAACATGATTACACTTTGTTACTCATTATTGCCTCAAGGTAATCTCATTGTTACCTCATTGTTAGCAACTTTTAACCTAATATTCTCACAGCTCCTACATTATTAAATTACGTAAGACATTCACATAACAATATTGAACATGTATACAATAACATAAACATATACGATAACTGTAGTATACAGTTTTTATATATTGTTACATACACAAATTGCTTTAAGGCGGGCTGTTATTGAATTATATATTATATAGTTGGACTGAAATTATTTAAGTGTACAAAATACTGCCTGAATTTTGAGGTCTCCTGAGTCCAGATTTTTTTAGAAAAATATCTGTGTATGTTCACGTGCTTAAGAACAGTATAAGTATAAAAATAAATTGGAAAGGTAGAATCAGACTACTGAAAAATTCAATGCCATAGCCGGCATTTGGACCACGGATCTTCCGGTCTCCATCCGGTTACTCTAACCACTGAGCTACCATGGCAACATGCAGGCGCGACATTAAATCCTTCAACTAATTCGCATTTTTTCCGGTAAACCACAAGGAGATCTCAAATTGTATTGAGATTACATACTTGAACTAATAGTGGTCGAAACTATGAAATCCGGGACTTAAAGTACTTACAGCATTGTAAGCCGCTATTGGGGTATGTGAAACCTTGAGAGATAGACCTTAACAAGAGAAAACCTATTTCTCTTTGTGATATAGAAGTTATCTAAACAGACGCTTTTGCTACATTAACTAAACCGAGCGAGATAGTTCCGCGGTAACACGTGTGAGGTTCGCATTCAAGAGGTCCCGGGTTAGCTTCCCGGCATTTTCGAGGTTTTCCCAGGTTGGTAAACGATTACTGGCGTGGCTTCTGATATTCCACGAATTTTCCAGTCCTACATCTAATGTCACTTCGTTTCCTTGTCACGTTTCAAGGTCGGAGGATCAGGCGAATGGACGGCGTGGCGAGGTACGTGGTGATGAAATGTGCTTTCAGAAGTTCAGTGTGAGACAAATCCCCAGCGAGACCTCTCCTTTGGGAGAGAGGCTTGTGTGAGTTGTTCCGCAGGCGTTGGGATATCACACCTGGCAACGTTAGGGACCCCGTATGCGTCCAAACCTGCCCCCCGGATCAGGTCACCCTCTGCCCTTCACCTTGGAGGTTCAGTAGATACAATGGGCATCCTAGGTGTTTCCGTGTCGAAATTCCCCTCTGCACGTCTTCTATTCTACTCTGCATTAACTATAGGCGCAATAATTGCTGCATTTCGTTTGGAGTTTTAAACATTCTAGCGGTACGTTCTTTTGTTTCTCATGTACTCACGTTAACAGGCTGCTGTATCGGCCTACAAAGTGCATTTATCGTGATAAACAGCAACTAGATGAGGGCTAGGATTGACCGCGGAGGCGGACTTGCCACCTCGACCTAAAAGATCTTTTGTGTCTGAAGCCCATGACGGGGTGAGGTGAGAGGAGGCATAGGGCGGCCGGATAATGAGGAACGACAGTTGCAGCGGGTAGTGCCCCTACCTTTTACAGATTGAAACTCCCCGGATGCAAGCTGGTGCAACCGGCTTCCCTCCCGCGGGCTTACACATTCCCTGGGAGGCACGGAACTCTGAGACCGGCCCCATTCCGGGGATGAAATGTTACATAGAGCATCCTTTTCCCCTGCCATGCAACGCCGAGACTCCCCAGACACTTGCAACCTTGAAACAGGCCAAGCAGATGAAAGATGAAATGAAATGAGAATGTAAGTGAAATGAAGGAACAGGAAATTCGGGGGATGTAATGAACCTTCCCAGCTTTCGCCTAGCGACCCGGGGAAACCCCGAAAAAAGCTCATGGGTAAGGAAGGTCGACTACGGGAATTGAACCCACGACCTCCCGAATGGGGGCCACAGACAGCAATTAGATAAAAAGCAAGCTTTTTGTGTGTAATTTTAGAATGAGTATGAAAATAAATGATAACAGGTAGAGACAGTCTTGCAGTTGTAAAGCATTAGAACTTGCCTGGAATTTCCAAGAAGTTGTTTCTGAACCCTGTGCATTTATTCATGGCTTGCTTTTATTCGGATCCTTTAGGGGTTAATTGGAGAAAGATGTTTCCGTTAGAACGTGTAAAAGATTTTCCAATAGTCATAAAGTTTTTCAATTAGTTAGAGTTGCAAACATTTGAATTTGTTGCTAGGAGAATGAACGCTGAACTTTCATTATGAGAATGGTAGAGCAAGCGGAATGTTTTTGTAAATCTCAGAAACGAGATATAAAGATTAGGATCAGGATTACGCTACGGAGGGGACACCTAGCACATCGACCCACACAGCAAACTTTTGTGGATACACTCCCGGGAGGAGCGGATGAGATGATGGAACCGCAGGTGACGTATGGGCTGCAGAACCGACTGACGCAGGCGACAGAGACGTGCAGAGAACAGTTACAAGCTTGATCAGCCAAATGCAGCCCCCCAAACCACCGTAGGGTGGCTCACGACTCCCCTCCAGCGGAGACCGGGGAAACCTCGACCCAGCAGCGGAGACTCGAGCAGCCTCCATTTGACGGAGCCGAGAAGAAGTTCAAACACGCAAGCTATCTGCGCCATCTGTCCGCAGTCGTCTGACACATGGCCCCGGAGCCAACGTGTAACGTGAAAGAGGAAGATGAAACTAATGGGAGACAAGAGCCATCCCAGCATTCCCTTAGTCATCCGGGGAAACCTCCTTAAAACCCATGGGTCAGGAAGGTCTGCTGCGGGAATCGAACCCGCGACATCCCGAATATGAGCCACAGATGCAACCGCCTGTGCCATCCCGCTCGGTAACGATATGTAAACTTTTAAATACTTATTTAACATTTCCTAATTGCTAACGTTGCAAATCCCACTAACAGCCTATGAAAGCAGAGTACGAAACCGCGGGAGAGAAAGAAAGATTTTGGGACATAGTTAACAATTACACCGCCCCTCCATTTTCCTATAATTTGCCTTTGGAAGTAAGGTTGAAGTAATTAACTCGCTCTTTCCTGAGGTAATACCTTCTGGATGTTGTGTTTCCCACAGTTCCGTGAGGTATAACACTCAGAACCATGCTTTTAAACATTAACCTCAGTGCTGTGTTGCTAAATAAAACTACATAAAATATTGTTTCAGTTGAACAAATGATGTGACAACTGCACTGTTCACTCTAAAGGGCATTTGCTCTTCCAAAGATGAGAAATGAGAAAACAGTTACATTCTTACAGCAAAAACTATACATATTCAAATATAGATGTAAAACTTATCTCGCTCTAAGGGATATCCTGAGTTAGAGTACGATTTTTTCGTCTTGGCCCTAATTAGCTGGATGCGCAGTAGCTGGACTGGCTCATTATCTCCCGGGAAGGTTTTTGGGTTAATTTTAGAACAGCCGATACCTTAGGCATTCCTGTTGCACCGCACTAGGGGAATAATTCCGGTCTCTTATCCCCTACCCTCTCCAACCTTCTCCTCGTTTGCGTTTCTGCAGGGTCAGGTTGAATAAATTGCACTGTACACAAAATGATTTAATCACTTAAAAACAATACTGCTATAGTTAATTCGAAATACTACAAAATCTTCGTTTCGACGTTGGCCGTACTACAGGGAATTCCTTGCCCTGCAATGTGCTGTTTCCAACCGGTTCTATTCCGCTTCCTCCGCCGTGTTCTTACAGAGGAAATAAACGTTGACATTGGAGAAAAGTTAGAACAAAGTCCAAAGAAATCTGAGAAGGCTTGCACAGGAATCAGGAATTTCAAACCTCAGTTTGGAATGCTACTAAACTTTTAAAATTCATCATTATCATTATCATCATCATCAAAAACACTTCACGCTTTAGGAGATGTCTCCCGTTGCGGCCTCATAATTCCATCCATCGCTTCAACGGTCTTCTTATGTTTCTATAACCTGGTGGTTTGTACATATACGATTTGTACACGATTTTTTCACTTTTCTCTGTATGTTAATATTTTTTCATTTAGCGAAAATATACTTAATTCTTCTCTTATGTCCTCGTTTATAATTCGGTCTAATCTTGTACACCCTTTTACTGTTCGGAGATATTTCATTTCTGCAGCTTGAATTTTATTCCAATCCCTCAGATTTATAGTCCATATTCTCCGACCCATACAGTAAAATGGAACTGCCAATGTCTTGTAAAGTTTTAAGTCTGTTTCTCTTCGACTTTTTCTTTTCAAAATGTTTGATATTATTTCACAAACTATTGGAACTTACTCACATTGTGGTTTATTTCTTCGTTGTTTGTTTATATTATATTGCAACCCAGATAGTTAAATCTTCCAACTTGTTCTAACACTTTATTAGTTAAAACCATATTAGATCTTATTTGCGTTCCTCTGAAGGCCTTTACCTTTGATTTCTCGACCGAAATTTTAAGACAACTTTTAAAGTTAAAATCCTATAAGTTAACCGTAGTTCAGGAATTTTACGATGATAATGTAAGTATTTACAATTTCTGCTATTGGGTGTTGAATAATGTTAATGATCACTCCATACTATCAGCGTTTAATATTTTTTTTACCGACAAAGCATGGTTTTATTTACATGACCATGAAGAATTAAGGAGTTTTGAAGCAAATTCTCCTCAAAGGTTTGAGAGATGTATGGTTGCACAAGGAGATAATTTCCAACATCTTTTATGACAATGTTATATGGTTATTGTAACTATAATTTGGAAGAGAAATGTATGCGCTAGAATTTAATGGGATACAAGTGTCTGAATCCGTGGGCAAACAGCATGTTTTCCCGTGCCAAGAAAATTTCTGTTACGCCGGCCACGCGTCCAAACGAAAAATATGTACATATAACCCAAGCGTTCCTTTCAATCCTAAAGAAATTACACTGGACAATCTACTAGTTACAGGGGATATATTTGAACTAAAACGCAAGTCATACAGTAGAAGTGTTTGGAATATATATCGTTCATCACAGAAACGGGGGTGCAAATTATTCCCAATCAAAACTCTGCCTAGAGGTAGGTATTTGGTTTTCACCTATTCATGACCTGGTGACCTAAGTTTCAAGGAATCCACGTGGCACTGGTCAAAAACACAAAATTTTCAGATTTGTAAGTTATAATTGCTACATTCCCTATTAACGGTGCCACAAAAGTGATATTAAAATTGGTTAAAGTAACCAGTGAACGAATTTTGTAACTTTAAAACCATTTCTCAAAAACCATAGAAATATTTTAAGTATTTTAAAGGTAAGATCCGTTTTGCAGTAAAGTACGAACTACAAAATATTTTCCAATAGTTTATTTTTAACTTAAGCATTGAAACCTTACTCTAATTCTCTACCAGTTATCAATGTTTTTCGAACGTTCGTCTCAGCATAGCATACGTTCTCTAGAAACTCGTCATAGCTTCCGCCGCCAGTACATCTAGAAACGTGTAGCCGGTTTTGGAGTTACATTTTTCTGTATTGAAAATGAGCTATGGTAATCTCTTAGGGGACATATGCGGCACATGTACGAAATCTTCTTGGAGGACATAAATAACGATTCGACTATTTTGGCTAACATCAGATTAACTTGCAGATTCACAGTTGTTTACATTCAACTACTAACAATTCCGGACAACTAGTTTCAATTTTCATACCCTGAAACCAACGACAACTGAAAAATTCAATGTCATAGCCGGGATTTGAACCACGGATCTCCCGGTCTCCGTCCGGTTGTTCTAACCACTGAGCTACCATGACAACATGCCAGCGCGACATTAAATTCTCCAATGCATTCTCATTTTTCCCGGTAAATCACAAGGTGGTCTCAAGTTGTATTGAGATGACCTATCCCAATGGCGACTTACAATGTTGTAAGTACTTCAAGATCCGGGCTTCATAGTTTCAACCACTATTAGGTCAATTAATTTCATGGAATCTTAGACACAGAAAAGATGCATCTTAGAAACTATAGGATTAGTTTATGGACTGGCGGCGAACTGCTATACTGGGGAACCACTAAAATGTTTTCTATACCAAAATGATAATTTATTGACTGCAGAAAGAAAGCTTGTTATATACAGCGGATTAATAATTATCCAAAATATTCAGTAGTTCTTACTTTATTGCGAAACGGAAGCTACTTTAAAAATATCTGATATTTACTATGGATACATATGTAAGTAGCTAATAATACGAGACTCAATTTTCAAAACTGTAGTACAAATAGATCTTTAGTTATTACTTTTGCACCCCCTTTTTGTTTCTCCGATTATAATGCCCCTTGTGATGCAATTTAGCTTTTTTTGTTAATATCCTAACAACCAATTCTTCATGCATATATTGTTACATGCTGGGTAGATGGCTTAAAGGTTCACATGAAAATTAAATTAATTTTGAGTACCCAGCACGTACATTGTGCGGGCGTATACTTACTTGGCTGCGGAGGACCCAAACGTGGTGTGGAGGTTAAGAGGAAGGCGTGGGTTTTTACTGTACAAAATACATAACACAAATCTACTCACACATTCCTAGATTTATTTCCCAAACGTTTGGGGTACCTACATTATTAAAATGTAAGGTGGGATGAGATGCCCACCGATCCAAAGCCCGGCTTACACACGCGGTCCGTTCCTCACGGAATCCTAACTGAGAGTGATGCTATCCCCACGACTCGTGGCTAGCATAGCTACCAGCCAAGAGTGACGTAAACAACAATGTATGTGGAATGACAATGTAGAACAATAATGTAATCCCCAAATTATTAATACGCCACATCATTCATTCATATTCATTTTTTCTGGGTTTTGATGCAGTTGTAAAGGTTTAGAAAGGAAAACAATTTGGGCATGCACATTTTTCACTGAAAATTAAAAAATGTTATATTAAGATTATAAAATAATACAATTACAGTATAAACAATTAAATCCACAGAAATTCTGAGAACTATACTGTAATAACTTATATACGAAATGTCAGCTTATTGTAACAACAAATTTTACGCAAGGAGCATTTTATATAGAAGCGAACAAAGTTGCAAAGTGAGAAAATGGCAAATTAAAGGTTACAGCACTACACTTATTCTAGAACTGTCCTACACCATAAGTAGTCCCTTCTGGGCGAGGTGGTTGCACATTAAAATGGGCACTTGATATAAATTTGTATAATAATCAGTATTATATAAAAATCTGACTTTGTCACCTGATATTTTTTTTAATTTCATTATTATATGCTCAATTCTTAAACTATTACTGAATTATAGACTTGAACAGTAACATGCCTGCCAGTCATTTAAAAATCGCTATTTCAATAAAAGTGATCCTCTTACTGATAGAAGACAGTGCCTTATTTGTGGTGAATAAACCTCATTATTGATTTTGGTATACTTTTTTACCAAATCTCACTCATCGGTCCGCTTAATAAGATTTATTAAACACACTGTGCACAGAAGATATAATTATACAAGGTTTTCGTCATCGGTATACAATTTTAGCGAGCTTGTCCTTGCTTCGCAGTTCAGTAGATGATAGGTAGATAGATAAGGGATCTTACTGGTTTCAAAATTATTGAAGTTATTTCACAAGTATTTTGTGCATGGGTCATTGACCGTACATGCATATTTAAGATATAATAGGGTGACAAAATAAACAACAGAGAAAGAACACAAACTAAAAGGAACAAGAAAAATGGAAATAGAGATAAATTACCTTTGTTTAACTGAACAAATTTGATCTAGCTTCGCGCACTTTAGCCAAAAAACTGCCCATGTTTTGCCAGTTCCTCTGGTCAGCCAGTAGCTTCCAACATGCCAATCTCTTTCTTGAGGGACTTAGGAATTTTCCTTTCAGTTTAATCGTTCACTGGTTCTCCCACTGTGCACATTCCGCCAAAATATGTACCCAGTCCTCATCCAAATCACAGAATGGGCAGATTCTCCTGCCAAAATCGTCAACCATTTTCTGTGCCCTCCAGCCCCCCAGTCTAAACCATGCCATTCCTGATCTTTCCTTTCTTCCTAAATTAAGTATATATGCCTCTTTACCCCAGTTCAATTTTATTTCATTTGCTAGACTTAGAGAAGGTTTAATTTTACAACCCGATTCTATTTCCTGTTGGTTGATGTCTCTTAGTCTTCTTTTAACACCTTTCCATATGTTTTTGTCATTTATTTCAGCTCTTAGCCATACTGACCCCATTCCTATTCTCCTAAAAAAACCCTTTCAAAATCAGCTGCCCAAAACTCAGGAGACAGACACTGTTGTCCACATAGGATGCAGGAACATTAAAATTACGTCTAGTGAAATCCTCTTTGATTGCAGATTCTGAAGTGAAAGCCGTGTGCTGTCGTAGAGACGTGTCGGAGATGGAAATTTGATTGTTTCTATTCTTCTGCATTCATGGCTGGCGTATGATGAAAGCTTTGATCTATTGCGTGACTTTTTTCCCCTTTTTATAATATGGGCTTCGTGTGCTGGTGTATGCAATAGATTGGTCTTTATTGCTACCTCCCTGATGAAGAAGTCTGTGGCGGCCAAGAGATAGACGAGTCTAGTCATTGTCGCTCGGGATAGTCGAAGGGCTCTGCGTAGGTGTGTTGCTTTCACTGCCTCCAGTCTGCTTAGATTTGCGGATGTAAGGTGGGTCCAAGTATTGGTGACTGCATAGCATGCTACGAGGGCTGTTCCAGAATTACACGGCCTAACAAAAAAACACAAAAATTTTGGGGAAAAACATCTTTATTTATCTACATAGTCTCCTTTCAGCTCGATACACTTTTCCCAGTGATGTGCAATAGCTTCAATACTCTGTTTATAGTGAGAACTGCCGAGTTCTGCAAAATAGCCATCAACTGCAAACTCCACCTCTTCATTGTTGGCAAATCTTTTACCACCAAGCCATTTCTTCAACTTTGGGAACAGAAAATAATCAGAGGGGGCTAAGTCTGGCGAATAGGGTGCATGAGGAAGCAATTCGAACTTTAACTCATTGATTTTGGGCATGGCGATAATGGATGTGTGAACTGGTGCATTGTCTTGATGAAACAGAACTTCCTTGTTCGCTAAATGCGGCCGTTTTTGTTGATTTCATCATTCAAACACTGCAATAAGTTTGCATCATGCTCGTCATTGATTGATTTTCCTTTTTGTAGATAATCAATGAAAATTATTCCACGCGCATCGCAAAAAACTGGCGCCATTATCTTGTCTGCAGATGAAACTGTCTTCGTCTTCTTTGGAGCCGATTCTCACCATTCAATCCACTGTTTTGACTGTTCCTTCGTCTCAGGTGGGAAGTGATGGACCCTGTTTCATCCATGGCTATGAATTGACGCAGAAACTCGCCTTTATTGCAGCGAAACATCACCAAACACTCGACTTAAATATTCTCACGACACTGCTTTTGTTCCATTATGAGTAAACGCGGCACCCATCTTGCACATAGCTTTCTGATGTCCAAATTTTCAGTTAGTGTGCGATGTACAGCACCTTTTGAAATGCCTATGATGTCTGCTAGCTCGCGTACTTTCAGCCAACGGTCATCCAATACCATTTTGTGGCGTGGTCAGCTCATTTGGTCGACCACTGCGACGTTCACCTTGGCAGCTCGTACGGCTTCGCTTAAACTCTACCACACAATATTTTACTGTTGTAAACGAAGGAGCAGACTCCCCCAGAGTAGAATCTAGCTCAGTTTTAATATTAGTTGGGCTAAGACCTTTCAAATGAAAGTATTGTATCACATAACGATGGCCAGTTTTTTGCATGTTTACAAATTCGCCGAGAGAGTTCACTATTGATGGTTGCCAAACAATTATTAAACAATTTAGCATCGTCAAACTTCAAACTTAAACTTTATAAGAGTGGTAGTTTCTACCATAGTCATTTGTTTGAAACAACAACCGCTAAATATACGTCAGGTCGGGTATTTCTGGGACTGCCTTCGTATCAGGGCAGTTTTCATGTGGAATAGTCTCAATGTCAAAAATGGCATTTATGGCTATCTTTCTTCTACACGTTTCGTGAAAGTTTTCCCCGTGACTTGGTGTATAATACCAGGTACTTGTGAGAATTTACCAACTGTTGTAGTTGTCTATCTTGGTGATGTTGCCTCTCTTCCTGAATTTCATAATGTTTATTTTGTTGGTGTTTATGTTGAGGCAGTATTTTTTACACTTCAATGATTTTAGGCAAGTTATATAATATGTAAATTCAATAACAGCCCGCCTTGAAGCAATATGTGTATGTAATAATTTGTAAAATGTATATAAAAGTCATTGCATATGCTTATATTATTGATACATGTTCAATAATGTTATATGAAAGTATTACGTAATTTAATAATATAGGAGCTGTGAGAATAATAAGTTTAAACTTGCTAACAATGAGGTAACAATGAGGAAACCTTGAGTCAATAACGAGTAAGAAAGTTTAACAGTACTACTTGTGATTCTTTGAGTAACAATAATGTAATTTTGAGACAGTTTAAAAATAGCCAATCAACAACCAGAAAAAGCATTAGTTAAATGCAGGTATTCTACTGGAGTAGGATTAGCCAATCAGAGACTTGAAATACATATATTTAAAACGTTTAGGCGCTTGAAATCAGTTCAGTTGCCTGCAGACAGAGTTACTAACCAGACGCGAGATGTGTCCTCGAGAAATTAATTACGTATTCGTGTGAGACGAAAATAGTATACTTATTAAAAAGTGTAATTATTTAAATCAAAGAGTCTCACAGCTCTCGATATCAGTGAAGTGCTATTTATTTTGTGTCAAGGATTAATAAAAAGGAGTGAATTAAAACTTAAAATCTGTGTAAGCCTACATTCTTGTCGCATCACGCCCTGCCAAGACTTCCATGTTTCTAACAATAATACTGACGCAGCCGAGGCAAACAAAAATATTAAATATTTAAAGAAACAGTTTAATTACAGAGTTAAATATTTTTAAACTTGGGGCAATCTACGTA
Organism: Deroplatys truncata; assembly: GCA_030765065.1. Classification (NCBI taxonomy): domain Eukaryota; kingdom Metazoa; phylum Arthropoda; class Insecta; order Mantodea; family Mantidae; genus Deroplatys; species Deroplatys truncata. The sequence continues at coordinate 44,275,954 of CM060990.1, forward strand.
ACAAAACAACGTAAAGACAATAACTTCATAAATGTTTAACTCATTTCTTTGCGATCACTTATAAAGCTTGTTCACTCCCTCCAGCAGGTCTGGTCCATTTTTCCGAGAGAAATCGGTCACCTTAAGTACTAATATCCCGTGTACACTATTAAGCGACAGCTTATAGGGCATAGGATATACCTCGTGAACTACGACCTACGTGAGATTTGTTGCAGCTTCCAGGTGGAAGGAATGAAGTGAAAAAACACAGAAGGCTAAGCCCATAGACAGATAGGCTACATAGACGCGCGGAAGTACCAAACAGTTCCGGTCTCGATGACCCGTATCACTATTGGAGGTACTCAGAAAGGGCGACGAACAACCTGTCGAAACAGGCAGCCCTTTAGTGGCCATGGGGAATATGTTTCTTTGGAGCATGCATCCACGTCATCTGTACAGCACGGCCACACGCCACGAAACCTAGAAGCACGCCTGAAACGGAATGAAGAGAAAAGAGGGAAACAAAATCATGTTAGATGAGAAAATGCCCAGGATTCACCTACCGACCAGGGAAAATCACGAAAAACCCCAGGTAAGGATGAGCGGTCGAGAGGAATCGAACCCGGGACCTCCGAATACGAGCCTCTCAGTTACCGCGAAGCTATCTCTATCGGGTTGATATAGCTTATAAGTTATTACTGAAGTTATTTCTAATACTTTATTATATTTTAAAAAAACATACTAAGATAACAGAGCCCTCTTTCCTGTCGCTATGTCAAGTTTATTGATGTCCTCAAACACAAAGCACAAAGCCTAACTCGTCCTTGTAAGTGGTGAACAGAGTTGAACAAGCTTTCCCAGAAGCTCAGTTTGGTATTTTAGTTGAGATACAGGTATATTTTTTGGATGCATTGGAACAGTTTGTTTAGGCTTACTGCGAGTGATTCATCCAGAATAGGCAAAGCTGTTGCAAAGGAGTAATGTGAGAGGGCTGCTGCTGGCAAGACCTCGAATAACCACCATGGTTTTTGAGGCTCCGTTCCCGATAACCAGGGATGTTCACGCTGGTGATAAGCTATCACGGTTCTTTGTGAGTGCATCGTTGCATGCTGTGGAGCCAAGTGGAAGGTATCTTAGCAAACTTTGGTTTAAACGTTAGCTTGTGTTTTCACTCAAGTGTGAAGATCCAGATGCAGGAGGTGGTTTTGATGGTTCACGTATATACTGCAATCATGGAATGACTTCCGGTGTTCAAAGAACAGAAACACAGAACTCGAATATAGGCATCTATGGTTACCGAGATGTGAACACCGTAGACTAGCAATAAGCAAAACCCTGTGGGTCATACAGTGTGGAAACAGTGTTGGTACATTCATTTTAAACGGGGTCTAGATGACAAAAATTTCCAAAAAGCACATTCAGGTTTTTTTATTCAGTATTGTTAAAGGTAATTTCCTCTTTAATTTGATATGTACAGGGTTCCGAGACGAAACGCCTAAATTTTAAATATGTATACTAAACATAATAAACATTTTGTCACCTAATGGAATTAATTGTTCTTTCACACAAGCCGTGTGTTGGACAGGGTTGGAAAGGTAGAATGGAGAGGACACCACGCATCTCAGCCCAACGCGGATCCTTTGTGTTTACCATCCCCAGGAGGAACGGATGAGGTGAAGGAACCGCAGGGGGGTGTAGATCGCTGGCAGGTCCGCAACGCCTGATCGCTCGGTCACATCGTCGGGTTGCTCAGAAAAGGCTTCCCTGTGGCGGAATCGGGGAGAACTCAACCGATCTGATGCTGCCATTAGCAGGGTCGAGAAGAACTTTGTTTTGGAAGCGTTCAAAGGCGACAAGAGACCAGCTGTAATGGATCCTGTTTCACTGTCAACTCATCTGCACCTCTCAGCCCTTTTTTGCGAGTTACAAATTTCAAAATATATAATGACGCTTTAAAATGTCTTTTTTTAAAATCAAGAATAAATATTTTAGCAAATATAATTAATTCCTTAAGGCAGTTCTAAGCAAACTATATTGAAATACACGTCCACAATGCTTTTGGGGCAATTTAGTTGGTATAAAGTACATTAGCTATGCTTGATATTTTCTGATTTAAATATTTGCCATTGTTTACCACGTCCTACTACAGGGTGTGTCTTAAAATTCAAGGTATAAAAATCTTATAGCATTTAATTTGTCGGTAACTATGTGATACACGTGCTGTACTTAAAGAGCTCTACATTTTCCCGTTAGTAAGATTTTGTCCAATTCTTACGGTTCCCTAGTTAAACAAAATTATCATCACCACCACCACCTTCATTAGCATTCTTTTCATTATTATTACTATTATTATTATTATTAATACTATTATGATTATTGTTGTACATTATTGTTACTATTATTACGATTACGATTACTATTCCTGTCACCATTATTAATTATTATTTTAGTTTTATTTCTATCCTCTTTATGATAATCACAATGCACTCAACATGCGGGAATAACATTCACTTGTTTATACATCAAGTCGTTTTTGTTGGGAATAGGCTCAATCTAAAAAAGAAGAATCACACACTTTGAAGCACGTACCGTTGATGGTACACCAAATAAGCTTAAACTTTTGTAGTGGTATTTTCTCCTGAATACATATATACAAAAAGGGAAACTTAACTGATTATGATTAATGAATTATTAATAATTAATAAACACGCCATTTGATTTTGCACAAATTTAGTATGATTGGGTTGAAAACTATCAATCAAAAATTAAAATTAAATTAAATTGAGTTTTATTTATGGACGCTCTAACTACTGTGGTCCTTAGCGTCCCATTCTATATTGAGCATGAAAGACCGGTAATTTCGCTCAGAGGCCCCTTTATCAGGCTTGAGGTTCTTTTACGTGCCGTAAATCTACGACACGGGGTCACCGGCTTTACTTCCCTTCCGAAGGAAGCCATGCTAAGGATTTTTACGCCCGAAAAAAATCTATAGCCCTCCGCCAAATTTCAACCCGTGACCTCGGGAAGTAGAGGCTAACATGGTAACCACTACACCTATATAAATCAAGAGCCCCTCCAAAGCTGTAAATAGGTTACGTTTAAAAAGTATTGTTAAATATAGGTGCGTACGCAAATCTTCAAGATTTAAATGAAATAGAGTAACTTCGTTTCGAAATGTTCTTTGTATTTTCCAAACTATTGACGCTTTCTTTGTATTTGGTGGGGATGAACTAGCTAAAAAAAGAAGAAAGGTCGCTACGACCAATGTGTTTTTTTTTAAATTTTAATCTAAGAGCCAATAAACGTACAAAATAATTGCTGGCACCAATGAGGAGCTAGAAATACATGTGGCTTCATGTAAAGAAATCCAAAGGCTAGCAGGCAGTTCGTCACGATTCCTTGGTGAGTGAACATGTTACACTGGTTTTCAGAAATTGAGAGCTATCTAAAAATTGTTAATTACGGCGATAACGGATAAGTGTAGGTGAATAGCTATCTATACAGGACGTTTCAGGACCTCTTTGACAAACTCTGAGGAACGATAGACGTCGTATATTGGAACATTTTTGTCATGCAATCACCATTCTCCGACGCATCATTTCGGAGTTACTCAACCCTGTTTGAAGCGTATCCAGAAGGATAGGTTTGAGAGTCACACTGACTCTGTTTGTTTATAACCGTTGAATCAAGTGACATCGCCTCTTTCTTGTCCCCTAGGTCTGGTTAGGTTTGGTAGGTCTGAGATGCGCAGCCCAATTTAACTCCGTGTTTGTGAACAACAGCCACCCGCATACCACCATCAAAAGGTACAGGGACTGGGAACAAATGACTTCGCACCTCTGTTCAGTTTTTGCAGTGGTTTTTGCAACGAAGGATCGCAGATACATTTCCCGCACACGTCTTGTTTACCGATGAGGTCTGCTTCACACGAGACGGATACTTCAACAGCAAGAACAATCACATCTGGGATGTTGAGAGCCCTCATGCAGTGTTCGTTGGATATCACCGACAAAATTATTCCGTTAACTTCTGGGCTGGAATCGTTGGTGATGATCTGCTGGGCGAATCGTTTTGCCACTCCGTTTGAGTTAAATTGGGCTGTGCTAACCAGACGTAAGGGTAAGAAAGATGTGATGTGACCTGATTCAGCGGTTGTAAACAAACAGAGTCAAAGTGTACCGGCTGTGTCTCTCTAAACTATCCTAACGGATACGCTTCAAACAGGTGTGAATAACTCCGTAACAATGTGTCGGAGGATGTTGGTTGCTTGAAAAAAACTTGTTCCACTCTACGAGATCTATTGCTCCTCAGAGTTCCTCGCAGAGGTCCTGAAACACCTGTATGTATATAACGACGAAGTAATTTGCATTTAATAATTTATCAAGAGGGTTAACCATAACTGTTTACGTAGCTTCGCGAACTTATAAGAAGAAACTCCGTGAAGGAAATATCCGCCAAGTGACGACTTTAAGCGATAGTGCGCCTAAAGCAGGGCGAAAGAACACCGATCGCTGAGTAATTAACGGGAGCAAAGATACTAGTGAACCCCGTGCTATAATCTTGTGGTATATTGTTAGAGAATCATCCCTGTTAGTGAAAAAATCTTGCAGGATTTCCCGCAAACAAACGCGCTGGAGTGGAAAAGTGAACACAGTGTTTCTTTTAGACAATCCCCAAAAGTTAATCCACTCCCGATTCCTAACAATACCTAAGGATTTCAGGGGACTGATATCGATTCGCCGACGGCAGTATCCTAAGACATCGTTGTGTATGCTTTCTAGCTGACATCGGCGAGTTCGATCCCAGGAGGCGACGTCGGCTCCCGACGTTGTAGCGACATGACTGCACGACCAGGTAAACACGACTACGTGAAGAACCTCTACACCTTGAAACAAATAAGTGGCAACAAAGAATATTTCCAAAACAACTAATACGAGAAAAGTACGAGGGGGATCTAAAAGTAACGCACAATAATTTGTTTCTGCCTTGGTATTGTAGCTGGATTGTTGCAATTTCACACATATATAGTTTGAAGTTTTCACTACAGAGAGTATTTTTTGTTTCATGTGCAGCTCTAGGGAGAGAAGCGTAAGCTAAGCAATAAAGATGGCGCGCATGTTACTGTCGTCCAAGTGTGAAGAGCAGAGAAGTGTGGTTCGATATTTGTGGGCCAAATGACATAAACCGAGTGATATTCACAGAGACATTCGTGGCGTGTATAGGGATGATTGTATGGACCGTAGCAATGTCTCCAGGTGGTGCGCATTCTTCCTAGAGGTCCGTGTGAACCTTAGTGATTCGCTACGCTCCAGGAGGCCGGTAACTGCTGCAACCCCGCAGAATGTCACAGGCATTTAGGCGGCAATTTTGAACCATCGGCGTGTGCAATTGCAAACCTTATCGCAACAGTTCAACAGTTCCTATGGTGAAGTGTACGATATTGTTCATGACGCGTTGAAATTTCGTAAAGTTAGTGCTAGTTGGGTGCCTAAGGACCTGACAGACAACCACAAGGGCCAGCGAAAGATGACGAGCTTGGATCACCTAACGCGCTACACGGCAGAAGGGCATTACTTTGTGAAAGGAATCGTCACTGGCGATGAGTCGTGGGCATACCACTACACGCTCGAAACCAAGCAGGTAAGTATGGAGTGAAAACATGCTGGTTCCCCAGTGAAGAAAAAGTTCAAAGTGACTCAATCTGCTAGGAAAGTGCTTGTGACAATGTTCTGGGATATGCATGGTGTTCTATTGGTGGACTTTGCTGAACATTGGACCACTGTGAATGCTGCAGCCTACATGAAAACTTTGGTGAAGTTGCGTCGTGCCCTTCGTGACAAACGCCACAATATGAATGCTGACGATATCAAAATTCATGACAATGCTCGCCCCATGTTGCTGCTGCTGTTCGTCAGAAAATCACCTAATTTGGTTAGGAGGTGCTCCAGCATCCACCATACAGTCCGGACCTTGCACCGTTGGACTTTCATCTGTTTGGTCCCATGAAGAAATTCCTGACCGGCCAACGCTTTGCGACAGATGTAGAAGTGAAATCAGCAGTCCGCAGATGGCTATACTCCAAGGAAACGGACTTCTACGAACAGGGCATATTGAAACTGGTATCACGATGGGAGAAATGTGTTGAGAAACTTGGTGACTATGTCCAAAAGTAGGTAAAAGGGGTAAGTTTGTGGTTTTTGTTGTTGTTTTAACCATTAACGTTTTTTTTTTATAAAAAACTATTCTGCGTCACTTTTCGATCTGCCTCGTAATTTGACATGAATTTTACGTTTCAGTGAGCTCGTGAAATAAATTTTTGTCTGCTTCTTATTGTTTCCTTGTTAAATAAAATTTAATACTAATAATGAAAGGAACTTCAGAAATCACAGAAAATTCGGATATATATTTTTCCTTATATGAGTATCTGAGTTGTATAATACTTTAATATATGGAAAATATTGAAAACATTTCCATGTAAGTGCTGTTTAGGGGACGTGGGGAGGTTTATCGCAGTCTACACCCATTCTTAAAATAGGAATGACCTAAGTAAATAGTTTGGTATTCAGGTGATATTTTTTCGTTGCCACTTATACACATATTTTTTTATAAAGAATCCTTTTTACGCGGATTCAAAGCGTATATTTGCAGCGAAATGTCGATAGAGAGAATTTTTGGCTCGAATACGATACTTTCTGTGCTTATCTTACAAGAGAATAGAAAAGCCTTCATGCCGAAAATTTCCTAGAAATTCAGTGAATAGAAGGGATTTCTCATAAAAAGGCTGCCTAAAAAGACTAGTTGATAGTAAGTCTTAGAAATCGAGCAAAAAATAAGCCATTTATAAGAAACATGTTTTTTAAATACCGATAACTTTTTTAAAAAATAACAGAACATTATTTTCCAAATACTTTATTATCATTCATTACCTTACACTACTTCATATAGTCACCACCGTTATTTAGGCACTTGTAACGGGAAACCAGTTTTTGTATGCCTTAGTCAAAGAATGATGCCGCCGGTGATGAAAGCCATGTTTCACATCATCGTCGTTGAAATGTTTTCCACAAAGGAATTTATTCAGATGAAGAAAAAGAATGAAAATGGTTTGATGCCAAATCCGGACTGTAGGGAGGATGGTCGTATTTTTCAAAAAGAAATGATCTTGAGTTTGTTCGGCTGTGTGGCTAACCTACTTCCTCACCATTCCATTAGTCAATATTGTTTCCCCATAAACCTCACATAGTTGGTGATGAATGTACGATCCATTGATCTGACTTCACAGTCTCAGCGAGTCATTCCATTGTTCTGAACATTTAGAAACGCTCTAACAACAGGAAAACACAAAGTAACGATCGCTCACGACAGCGTCTGGCTTTCTAATGAATGGAGGAAGTGATCGAGCATGCTCAAAATCGCGACCGCAGCTCTGCAGCCGAAAAATATTAAAACGGTACTTACTTTATAAACATTCCTCGTACTATATAGAGACGCAATACTTATACTGACTGAAATCGACAGCTCTGACTACGCAATGATTCATCCGAGAAGACAGCTCATCTACACTTAAATCAGAGGTGGGCGATGTCTAGTGGCCGTGTGCAATATTCTCGTTAAACAAACCCTTCAGGGACCTTCCGCTTACCGCGGTAGGAATTTGACCGGGGTAATTATCACACAGCGGTGCACCAATGTTCCCCGCAGTTTAGGTGACCGTGGTTAACTGACAGGCGCTCACCTTGGCTGAGCGCATCGTTCATTGCAGGTAAACTTACTGAACGCACCCGGATGTACATCATGTCGTCTGTTTTTCACTTGTCCTACTTCTTTGCTGAAGCATATGCATGTAGTTCAGCGTGCAATGGTGGAAAGCAAAAATCAGTCCAAGGATTCTCTACTATTTATTAAATTTAACGTGAAATTCTTAAGCAAAGATAGAAAGTATAGAGATAGAAGCAATAACTTTAAGATGGACACGTGGGAAAAGTTGGCCTAACAACTGATTAGAAAAAATATGCTGAATTTATAGACTTTTTTTTCTTTCCACACTGACTACATTCCAGTTTCCTTAGTCGATATTCACTTACTGAAAAACAAGCAGAAAAGAGAAAGAAAATATACTCCCAAACAAGGTTTGAACCCGAAACACCTTGAATGGAAGGCGCACACGCTACCCCGACACCAAGCAACTGTTGGGGAGCCTAACTTGAAGTAGTTGCAACCGCACGTATGGTAAAAGGTTTCCGGTAGCCTTCGCCCTAAATGTACTTTCCGGTGGTCTTTGCCCCAAATGTTTAAAAAATATTAACTTTGTAATTTTTAATGTTTCTTTAAATATTTATATATATATGTTTGCCTCGGTTGCGTTAGTATTATTGTTAGAGACACGTTTCTTTTGCAGGGTTGTGGTGCGACTGAAGAATGTAGGCTCACACAGATCATAATTTTTACTTCACTCCTTTTATTAATGCTTGACACGATTTAAATAACACTTCACTGATATAGAAAGAGCTGTGAAATTTTTTTAATTAATTACCTGCACTTTTTTAACACGTAAACTATTTTTATCTCACACTGAATACGTATTAAATTTCTCGAGGACACATCTCGCGCCTGGTTAGGAACACTGTCTACAACCAACACGTCCAGTTATGAGCACTGTCTACAAGCAACTAACTTGATTTCTACCGCCTAAATTTGTAAATTTCTGTATTTCAAGTCTCTGATTGGCTAATCCTAGTCCAATAGAATACCTTTATTTAACTTAAGCTTTTTTCTGGTTGTTGATTGGCTATTTATAACTGTAACAAAAATTACATTATTGTTGCTCCAAGAATGACTAGTAGCAGTATTACACTTTCTTTCTCATTATTGCCTCAAAGTTACCTCATTGTTACCTTATTGTTAGCAATTTTTAACCTATTATTTTCACAGCTCCTACATTATTAAATTATGTAATACATTCACATAACATTATTACATGTATACAATAATATAAACATATACAGTGACTGTAATATACACTTTTTATATATTGTTATATATACATATTGCTTTAAGGCGGGCTGTTATTGATATTATATATTATATAATTAGACTGAAATCATTTAAGTGTTAAAAATACTGCCTCAACTGATGTAATTATAATATGTAACGCCGTGATTGTGTGGATTTTCGTTACGTCTTGTGTCACGATATTTAAGGCACCTGGTCGCAGGAAGAAACCCCTTAAAGCATTAAAAATTACAAAGTACATTAAAGTAACTTTATCAGGGTGTATTCCTTGGCGAAAATGAAGTGTATCTATTTGTTGGGAATTCTAACCTATGTCGTTCCGCCATTTTAACATTTCAGCACAAGAATTGGAAATAATCGGCGAAAACCGGCCGTTCATGGCCGGTCAGATTTAACCGCGGTAAAATCCTCGATAAACTTCTATCGGCGCCGATGCAGCACAAATGACCGTTCACCACGGTAAAATCTTGATCGAGAATGGTGCACACGGCCAGGCCTTGCAGTTGAAACTGGCAGATCATTTGTTGGATATGGCCTTGTTATCTCACATGACCTTTTTCGCTGGAATTTCGAGGTAGGTTTCGGCATGAAAGGTTTCATACTTTTCTTGTTAGTAAACTATAGAGAAACAAAGTAAGTATTATTCGAGTTGCTTTACTGTTTATTCAACCTTTTGCATTAACTCTTGCATCATAAGCAGGAGTCTACAGACCATGGAAACTCCTTTTAAACGCAGAGAGATTAAAATTATGACCTCTAGTTTTAATTATAATCCATGTAGTAGATGAAATGCCGGAACACTCACCCTTGAGGGTGAGAATAAAGGGAAGAATTCTGCAAATTCTGCTAATCTTACTTGAAAACTTAAATGATGCCGAAAATGGAAATGTTGTTTTGAAAGTTAAACCAGAATCCAGCGAAGCATGAAGCATCATTAAGTTGGACTGCTAGTTCTTGTTAAAATATGATTTCGTGATCTGTTTCCTTGGAGAGGATTAATGAGGATGGCCTCTCTGATGTTCTTTTGCTTAGAAGGCAACATATTACGGACTTAAAGGTTTTTGTAGCTCTTACGGATAACGGGTTGGAATTGAGATGCGGACCGTATCTAGATGAAATTCCCTTGAGCGAGCTTGCAACTTGCTGATTGGGGAAAAGCTGATTATTATGAGAGCTGTTACACATGTAGCTGTAGGCCATAGTAGAACACAAGAGGGCTCGGACCTTTTGTACCATTCGTTAAAGGGTTCTGCAAGCTTAGCAGGAAATGCCTCAGGTTACCGATTCTTTTGCCACATAGTTAATTTACAAAATTTGAAGTCACAATCATATTCAGTGTTTTTAAATGTATTCTTAATAGGTGCTGCTTTTTTAGGATGTTAAGCTTTAACTCTTTCGTGACCCAATTATCTTTCCTTGGTTATTTTTTAAATCTTTTTAGCTTTTTGCTAAGGAAGTATCTTCTAAACCATGATATGATTTTACTTTTATTTTTCTTGTTTTGGTTTTTGAAAAATATTAACTGGGATTTATGTGTCCCACTGGATTTCTAAGGGGGATTTTTGGACTTGGGATGAGGATGTTTAAGTAAGAATTACACTGCTTTTTGTGAAAAATATTGCTTTACTCTAACCTATTCTTAATACAAAATGCAAGCAATGATTGTGGAGGTGGTCTACTTGCGATAAATGTTTTCAAAAATTCCGAAAACATGCCAAAATCCTGAAATAGCATGCACTTAGCGAACAATTCGTCAACCAGACTCTTACACGCTAATACTCTTCTTAAGCGGAGTAAAATCGCAGGCTAGAACAATAAAAACAAAAATATAGCACTACTCCCAAACCAGCATTATAAAAATGAGAGAAAGAATTTGGTACAGCAACAAGATCCGGTCCTAGGACCTTGAGTTTTACTGTCAGCCACTTTACCCATTACGTTATGCAAACGCATTTAGGGAAGCACAAAATGCTGTACTCAACACTTGCATACAGGAAGCCAAATATTCATAATAATGATAATGTAGGTGATTTGTGTTCCACAGGTAATAAACTAAGATACTTTGTTATCTTTGGCTTATTTTGTTAGCAAATTATCTTTTTAAACTAAATTTGAGGATATACAGTTCAGTTTTCGCAGTAATCTATTAATAATATAAATTTAAGTGTGACAAATATGTCCCATTGGCCATGACGTGGTCCATCATGCAACTCTTAGAGTTAAAAACTAATTATTTGTTGTAAGAAGACATTTATACACAAGAAGGTTGCAGAAACCTATGAGATATATGTGAAAATGTACCATTTATGCAATTAATACACTTACATTGCTTATCTGAAAGAAAAATTGGGGAAAATGTGGAAAACACAACTAAAAACCAATAACTCACATGACATAAACTGCTTAACATCAAACAATCAACATATGCTCGGCGGAAAAAGACGTGAGCAGAGCTAAAACTATTTCAAACAGTTATATAGGCTTTCAGCAGATGGCAGCACATGGCATGAAGTTGTATTTTTTGTTGTATTGTTATTTGCCCCACGCTTTGGGAGCCAAGTAGGTTGTTGCTTCACGTATGGAAAGCCAGTTTGAAGAACATGTATTATATTTCGACTGTTGGGGAGCCGAACTTGAAGTTAGTTGCAACCGCACGTATGGTAAAATGTTTCTGGTAGCCTTCGTTCCAAAGATGTTTAAAAAAATATCAACTTTGTAAGTTTGACTGTTTCTTTAAATATTATGTATTTATGTTTGCCTTGGCTGCGTCAGTATTATTTTTAGAGACATGAATTTCTTAACAGGGCGTGATGCGGCTGAAGAATGTAGGCTTACACAGATTATAATTTTTAATTCACAACCTTTTATTAATTCTTGACACGATTTTAATAACACTTCACTGATATAGAGAGCTGTGAGATTCTTTTACTAATTACTTGCACTTTTTAACACGTAAACTATTTTCGTCTCTCACGAATACGTATTAAATTTCTCGAGGACACATCTCGCGTCCGGTTAGGAACACTGTCTACAACCAACGCGTCCAGTTATGAGCACTGTCTACAAGCAACTGACTTCTAGATTTGTAAATTTTGCTATATTTCAGTTGCTGATTGGTTAATCCTACTCCAATAGAATACCTTCATTTAACTAAAGCTTTTTCTGGTTGTTGATTGGCTATTTTATAAACTGTCACAAATTTACATTATTGCTTCCAAGAATGACTAGTAGCATTATTACACTTTCTTACTCATTATTGCCTCAAGGTTACCTCATTGTTAGCAACTTTTAACCTATTATGCTCACAGCTCCTACATTATTGAATTACGTAATACATTCACATAACATTATTAAACATGTATACAACAATATAAACATATACAATGACTGTAATGTACCCTTTTTATATCTTGTTACATACACATATTGCTTTAAGGCGGGCTGTTATTGAATTTATATATTTTATAATTAGACTGAAATCATTTAAGTGTTAAAAATACTGCCAAGAGGTGGGATATATGAATACCACTGGCCACGAGATGCAAAAATTCTAAGAGGGATATATATGTCCCGCTGGTCATGAAAGGGTTAAGAAGAATTATAATGGTGCTGAGTAGAATGGTAGTATTTGGTATTACTGGACAGAATAATAAAGCACAAAGTAATGTGAAGCATTTAAAAATACTGAAATATTGTATCAAGACGAGACTAAGTGGTGAAAATTAGCAAAATTACATTTTTCTTTTTTCTATTTGCGGTCTTATTAATTAGAATTTCCCCTTTAACTTGATACATGTATACACATAGTTATGTTTTAAATATAATTTTATAACGCGGACATACTTTGAAGTAGAGTAGTAAACTTTTTTCCACGTTTCAGGGGAAGTTTTACTCTATACATTGGTACTACGGTTAAGTATGGGAGATTGTGTGCCCAAGCCATGTGGCTTATTTCTTTGCAATTACGGTTTTCTCCATTTTTGCTTTGAACAGCTTTTCTTGTGAAGGACATTTTCTTATATTAATGACCTGTTTTCTCAGTAACTATTGAAGAAAGCTAAATTAAATTTTAGGTTAATAAAACGGTCTCTTAAGTTTTATTATGGATATATATTGGTGTTAATCATATGTTTGATTATTTTTAAAAAAAGAATTGCTGATAAATTTTAATCAAAAGAAGGTATAATTCGGAAAATAATCCTATCTTTCTTAATAAATAAACTCATATACATCAATACATACATAATAAAATACATCAGAGAGCTTAAAAGGAATGCATCTACATCCGATAAAAGTTTCACCCTGATATCTAAAATAGTTTCTGAGATAATGGGTCAGGAATTTAGCAGATTTAACATTGGTGGGACAGGACTTCTCTCCCTTTAAGAAAACCAGAAGGTGTATATAAACATTAACTTAACCCATAAAAAGATGCACATTTTTTGACATGGGATACCCCACTCATTCTATTGCAAGGCTGGCTGACTGAGGTTGTTTTTCACAGAGATTGAAATGGTTTTAACCCAAAGTGATATTTAGGGGCAGCGTTAAAGGTTTGGCCTTGTCGGCCTTGTGCTCGGCGCGCTTCATATTGATAAGCGTTGTTTCGTATTGGTTTTCGGGCTCCTTTCTAAATAACAGGTCTGAAAGCGTTTTTTCAGTATGGTAAAATAGATGTTGCCTTCATCTCTGAAATGTTTTAAACGAACATTTATAACATCGCAAATGTCAAGCAACCTTTTAAAGGCAGCCTAGCAGAAGTATAGTGAATATTTCAAAGTTTTACACAAAAATATTTTCAACCCATTTTCAATCCTGCACGTAATTTAATGTCTTTTTTTGGCATCCGTTATATACACTTTCATTACAATTCTCCGTAAATTTTTAAGTTATTTATTTTAACTATTTGTTTTAATATGATATAAAGGCAACATACATGATGAAACAGTTCTCTATGAAACTGTTTTGGCTCATATAAATATATAGGAATAGATGTGGAAAAAAGTTTTTTTTTCTGTTACTCTTTCAGTTTTGTTTATCATTTTAAATTACTACTAGGAAGATAATTAGATATACTAACTAATTTATACATATAGAAGCTGTAACAGAAAATTTTGGTACCAAAGCGTGTAACAGACTACGTTAAGTTACGCGCGCGTGTTTTACGTTTTGAGTAAGAATGAGTAAACATTTTTTTTCTAAAATCTACAGGTAACACATACATATTAGGTCTTACTTAGAAAATAGGCTAACTAAAACCTTAATTAGTTATCCCAAGGGAAGGGATCTAATTGGAGGAACATTTAAAAAAATGGAAATATTTTATTTTAAGTTTATCGAAAAATCTTATAAAAAGTGTAAGAATAATGCTTCTGATAAGCGTTGATATTTACAAGATTTTAATAGTATGGACGTTGAAGAAGTTATACTAAAATTTCATTACCTATTGGTGTATGTAAATCTGTTACGAGAAACAGTATACTTCTAATCGAATTGTAAACAAGGACTGATCACAAGTTTTTGTACTATTTTACAAATGTTCTCGGCTCTCGTTCCGAGATCCCTGGTTCGGCTATGCGATTTTAAGTCGCAACTATTCAGGCCTTCACTTCTGCCCATGTGTTGTATCCCAAAGGTCCAACGTAGTTTATAGTTCACTGTAAAAGCTATATGTGCCCTGTTCTATCGTCATCATTATCATCCAACCTTCGGAAGTAACGCACATCGTCCACTGGGTGCCATGGGTCCAGTCATCGCTTGCTGGGACGAGGTTCTCCCGAAGGTCATTGACCAAATGGGTGCGTTGTGTTAATTATTAGCACCCCAGAAAAGGCAAGTTGCGTAGAGCAAGGGAAAGGGAATGAGGGTGATGGAAAGTGAGAAACTAGATACAAGGAGAAAGGTGCAAGGCTAGAGAGGCGTGAGGGAGAAAAAGTCGCAGGGAGACACAGTAAGATGATGAGAAAGGGAAACAGGCGTAGAGAAATCTCCGCATTTTACGTAATAAGCCAACTGATCTGCGGCTCCTGCTTAGTGTATAATAAATATCCATAAGTAAGAAACATTACTTTCGAAATATTTTCTTTATAATTTGTCTGAGTTCTCCCAAAAAACTGAAGAAATTTGAACTAACACTGCATCATGTGGAATATTTTGAAACGAAGAAAATAAACACAAACCGAGAAACACAGTTACAAGGACATTTTAAAGTCAGGTGACGTTGTTTCTACGCATCAGTGTTACATAATGTGAAACTTAAAAGTTCACGCAAGCCAAAAAGTGATTATAACGTTTTGCTAACATTCACTGACGGACGCTTTCTTCGGAATCCTAAACGTCTAAGCATACACATCTGCCAGCGTTTTCCGAGAAAAGCTTTTGTGGAGACTAAATTGTGAAATTGCCCAAAAATGAGGTTGTTTTGGTGCAGAGGTATTATTTGGAATTTCCTTTTTAATTTGATATATATTTTACTACTGTAGGCATAATACTTATATTTTAAATTGAGGCAGTATTTTTAACACTTAAATGATTTCAGTCAAATTATATAATATAAAATATAATAACAGCCCACCTTAAAGCAATATGTGTATGTAACAATATATAAAAAGTGTATATTACAGTCATTGTATACGTTTATATTATTGTATACATGTTCAATAATGTTATGTGAATTATTACGTATTTAAAAAATGTAGGAGCTGTGAGAATAATAGGTTAAAAGTTGCTAACAATGAGGTAACCTTGAGGCAATAATGGATTTTAAAGTTTAACAATACTACTAGTCATTATTGGAGCAACAATAATGTAAATTTTGAGACAGTTTATGAAATAGCCAATCAACAACCAGAAAAAAGCTTAAGTTAAATAAATGTATTCTATTGGATTAGGAATAGCCAATCAGAGACTTGAAATACAGAAATTTAGAAATTTAGGTGGTAGAAATCAAGTCAGTTGCTTGTAGACAGCGCTCATAACTGGACGCGTTGGTTGTAGACAGTGTTCCTAACCGGGCGCGAGATGTGTCCTCGAGAAATTTAATATGTATTCAGTGCGAGACGAAAATAGTTTACGTGCTTAAAAAGTGCACGTATTTAATAAAAGAATCTTACAGCTCTCTATACCAGTGAAGTGTTATTTAAATCGTGTCAAGCATTAATAAATGTAGTGAAGTAAAAATTATAATCTGTGTAAGCCTACATTCTTCAGCCGCACCACGCCTTGCAAAGAAATCCATGTCTCTAACAATAATACTGCCGCAGCCGAGACAAATATAATATATAATATTTAAAGAAACAGTCAAATTACAAAGTTAATATTTTTAAACTTGGGGCGAAGGTTACCGAAAACGTTTTACCATACGTGCGTTGCAACTACTTCAAAATGTCTTTTTTTATTGATTCTGCGTCTGCCCAGTTTGTACTGTGGTTTCTGCATCACTTCACAATAAAATTACAACTCTTACAGAATTTGGAATCGAGTGGTAGTTTTAGCCCGTCTTTTGGGGGAAATTTTGCTCTACAATTTGTACTACTGTTAAATATAGCACCTTCTGTGTGCCCAGGCCTGTGGTTTCTTCCTTTGAAATTATATGCGAGTTTGTTTTATCCATGTTTCCTTTCAACCATCTTTCTGTAATGACATTTTCTGATATACCTAGATTACTCGTTTCCTCAGAAGCTGTTGAAGATAACTTAATTAAATTTTAGAATGATAAAAACTATCTCTAAGAGCTGTTGTGGTTCTACTTGGATGTTAATAACGTGGGTTTTATTCTAAGAAAATAATTGCTGATAAATTTCTGTGAAAAGATGATATAATTAGGAGTTCAGTTACTAGGGGAATATTTATACAAAGTGTCGCAGTAATCTGTTCGTGTTATCTTATTTGCTGAGCGCCTGTTGTTGTTTTACTATTTTGAATTTTGGATTCTTTATCCTCCGGCTAGCTATTATTACTCAGTCGAGCAAATATCTCTAAGTAGGGCGTGTAAACGGAAAGGAGTTGTTACTAAAAGATAACTCTGATAAAAGAATTTGATTTTACACTTTTATTGCCGTCACACTTAATTAATATTTCACATCTGTAATCTTTGTGCACGCCTGACTGATACTGTTATATTTCCGAATGTAATTACTGTCGTACGCGTACTTCAGATTTTGTAACTAACTTTACGACGCGTGAGATTCTGTAGAATTGCGTAATGTGTACCTCGCGAGAGATTGCTGAGAACTGCGTAATGTGTACCTCGTGAATGATTCTGTAGAACTGCGCGATACTTGCCTTTGGCTCAAGAATTTATATTCCCTCACCCCAATATGCCTAAACATTATAATAGAGCTGCTATTGGTTACTAAATCGCGCCAACATTAGCGTCTGTTTTATAAGCCAATCATAATTACAAATACATATGCTCTAGGGAATATATTCCCTCCATTTCTAAAGAAAGGCACGCTACCCTGACGTCATTTGTTTGTCTCTTCTAAGTGATAAACAACTCACCCCATCGCTTCATTGTTACCCACTCCTATTGTCAGTTTCTGTGAGGCCGTGTAAACTTATTTCCTAACAATGCTTATGGCTAACAAACATCTAAAATCATCGTCGTACAATAATGTTAATTTACACTACAATCACTCTGGCATTCACAGTGTTGTGATATAAAATACTGCCTCAAAAGCTAAAAATAAATGGACATGGTCAATGAGGCCGTCTCCGGCGGGAAAGAAAACTGTTGGGACCGATCCCTGATGCTCGCTGTGAGGTCCCTCGATGGTGGCTTCTGCTTCTTCGACTGTCTCCGACGATATGCTGGCACGAATCTGCTTAGTAACTTTGTCGTGGTTTACTAGTTGTTATTGCCCTGGCTATTTCTTTGGAGTGCTCAGCGGTGAAGGGTGGACTCTTGCGGTAGATATATGCCGTCAAGCGAGAATTAGATCTCAGACATTCAGGTTCTGGAGAAGGTGAATAATGTAAACTAGGAAAGTCACTATCACTAAATTTATTGTCTATTAAAATTACGAGTATCGGACGTTCCTGGCGCTAAATTCAAATATAAGTCCTTAGCGCGCAACACTTGTGTACAGAACTATCAGATCCTATACCTTGTTCGAATTTGCCGGCATGTAACTTGGCTACATTTCTCACTCACACGACGCCTGTTCTCTACAAATTATCTTCGTAACTTTGCTGGAATCTTCTCGTGTTTATCTCGCTTGTGATAAATTTCAGTGGTCATTTATATATATTGCAACGTTTGCCGGTAGCGAGTTCGACTACTATTAATGCGATTAAACGCTTAGCTTCCGCAGAACTATAACACTTAACACCAGCATTGTTTTGGCGGCAATTCTGACGTCTTGGAGCGTTGATTTTACTTCGATGACATTTTTGAGTGTGGGGCTCTGAATCCAAATTCGCAATGCTTTCATACAAACTATCCCTACTCCGAGCTAACAACTAAATTTACCTCTTATTGGCTAATATTTCGCGGTTTTGAACGCGTGGCTTTGAATATTGTCCTCTTATAGGTTTCTTATGCGAGTCACATGATAAAATTTCTTACGTCAAGCAGTGATTTTCCACTGCGTTTGGCTTGTCTCTACCCCGCCGCCTACTACGACGTATGCCCTTGGTTAACAAAACAAGAATATAAATATCCCCTTGCAAGATCGAACGAAACATTGCAGGCATCTTAGGCCATAAAACGAACAAAATTCTACCGAAAACGCACCTTCAAACATGGTTAAATGAGCCTAGCCAGGAACATCTTATACATGGAAGCAAAACACATGGATATAAAAATACAGTGAGAGCAAAAGAACTACGAAACGGCTGCGCGGTGTTTTTCCTGTCCGCGTCCTCGGCGCTCGTTGCCGTCTGCCACTATCATAGAAAGGCGATTTTTATCTCTGGGGTAACTTAAAATAAAAGTGTACAAGACAAACCCACAGACCCTAGAAGAATTGAAACAAAATATCCGCTAGGTAATTGCCAGCATTTCTCGACGTGAACTACGGCGAGTGATGGATAGTTTCCTAAAGAGATGCCAAAAATGTATGGACAGCAACTGTGGCCAGTTTCAGCATCTGCTTTCATAAAGTTGGTGAGTAAAGTAGTTTTAAAAATGTTGTATGGTTTCATTCGCGCCGGTTCGTAGCTTTTTGGCTATCTCTGTATTAATAATAATATGACAATAAAAGAATTCACATACACACAAATATAAATAAATATATATAGATAAGCTCACATACATCGCCGAATTGTTACTTTGTAAGAACTATTGTAGTAATGGGTTGCTGAATAGGTACTTGTTCCAAGCCATAAATTATTTTGTAGCTTGGCACAAATAGTTAAGAAAATAATCCTGTCTTCTTCAATAAACAAACCTATTTTTAAAAGCAAATCAGTGTACTTAGAAGGCATACATCTACATCTTGTAAACATTTCAGCTTCATATCTTAAATAATTTCATGAATTTAATAGATTTTACATTGGCAGGCAGGGCTTTTAATCTCCCCTGAAGCCTTTATCTATCGACTTACGTTTATTTTTGTGCCTTTTCCACAAACTAATCTTTAAAATGCCAGACGTGTTGTATTTAAGACTTTCTCTGCCCACTTTTCGAAATATTCTTAAAAAAGCTTATTCTATCTACATATTATTCTATATACTGAAACGGCAACTTTAGGCCGAACCCGAGAACTGTAATTATAGATAATTTATTAATTAACTTTTATTGATGTTAAATCATACTATGTAAATATCTTTTTCTCATACTGCTTGTATATTTTAAGAAGGGTGATTTAACGTTATGTATCTATCTAGGTTACTAATATTAGTAGAGTTATAAATGGTTTAATGTAAATAATTTAAGCGCTGTGTTAAAATACTGTCCATGACGAAATGTTTTAGCTACAGGAATAGTGCCTTCGAAGGCAGAAAACCTAGTTTTATGACATCTCTTTGGTCGCTGGGCCATTATTCCTACAGCGAGGGTGTAGCGCCTTTGTCCCTTTATTTGATAATTCGCCGTGACCAAGTGAGAGAGACAGATAGCTTAACGGTAAACTTGGGAAAAGCCGCGATTTATATTAAACTTGGACCAATGATATCCCTGGAAGTTTATACGAAATGGTTAGACGCGTTGAGTGGCGCTAAAATGGACCAATAGGAAAGGAAGCAGCCTCAGTAGCCTGAGCCTATAAATGGATCTGTTTGGAGCAAATTCGGGACAGTTTGTCATGGAGTTTTAGCATTGCAGTTGGGCAGTTTTAGCAAGGCAGTTATGTCATGTCAGTTTAGCATTGCAGTTTGTTAGACAGTTTTGTCATATCAGTTTAGCATTGCAGTTTGTTCGACAGTTTTGTCATGTCAGTTTAGCATTGCAGTTTGTTTGACAGTTTTTCTCATGTGTGGTCAGGGAGAGATGCTGCAGGATGTGTGAGTTATCGCGCCAAAAAGGGAATCAAGACAGTTTTAGAAACACACCTAAGATCCGCTACTCGTAAAGAGATAATAAGCATATTTAAACTTCGTGTCATATCCGCGCCGCATTTTAACAGCGGTGGACAGTATTTTACGGCGACAATACCAGTGTTGTATACTACGAGTGTTAATTAAATAAAGAGAAATGGCAGTGTCATCTTTTCATAAACAAAGCACGTCTATGTCTTCCTATATCACCACCCGAGATCTACGCTTTCCTTTACCGAGGATAAGTCCATGCTCCTATATAGTTTAAAGAAAACTACTGCAGCTAGCCGAGGATAAAATTGAAGAGAACCGGCACATTGTGAACTTCTGGAACCAACGGGAGAAGCATCAAGGTAAGCCTAAAGCAACGGACGAAGGAGGTGACCGCCGCAATACTTACACATTTGGTTGTACGTATAAGGATACAAATGGGTAAAAGCGATAGACTTTTAAAAAGTGGGTCACTATGTGATTGACATTCCATGTCCTTTGAATGAGTACAAGAAAAAATCCGATGTGTTACATTCACATGGCTTTCTCTACCCTCCAACGGTTATTAGTGGGTATACGAATTATTCTTACGAAAGCTTATTTTCCTATCTTCTTCATTTTAATGGAGATAAAACTTTCCGGAAATATTGCATTACACATTACATTATAGATACAAAGGGAATAACGACGTCAATGTTTAACAACTGGACGCTATATGCTGGCCTTAAAATTCCATACTCTTTGCGTGCAATCGTGAGAAACATCTGAATATCGAAAGGACTTAAAAAGAATGACAAAAGTATTGAAGAATTGGAACCATTAGTAACGGATATCTGGGAAATGACTGATGCCAAAAAGAAAATTACTTGAAATAAATTGTATGTTTTAAGGAGATATACATTTTTTGTGTATTAAATTTTCGTTTATCGCTTAACGTTTACCAGTTATACAAGATTATACAACATTTCTTCCGAATTAAGCTCTTCCCAGAAAATTCAAGATATACATCTTATTTCTAATGTAAATATCTTTAATGTGTGGTATTTTAATTTAATAATTAGAGGTATGGAATTAATTGTACTTCCACACAAGCCGTTTGTTGCAAAGGTAGAATCAGACGACTAAAAAATGCAATGCCATAGCCGAGATTTGAACCACGGATCTCCCTATCTCCGTCCGGCTACTCTAACCACTGAGCTACCATGGCAACTTACCGATACGATATTAACACAGAACCTTTTGTTTGGATTCATCGGGCCTCAAAACACGTATTTCCGGTGAAATTTCGGTATCGAATTTTTGGTAGAATGCAATACCTTTTCTACCCACTATACTTATACATAGTAGAGAAAGTAAAAAGCATTTGCATTAGCAGTCAATTAATGTAATGTGTTTTAATGCTTGTAAGCTAAGATTTTATTACCATAGAAAGTAAATGCGACACCATGACTAAATGTTCCATATGTGGTTCTGATGTATGCTGATTCAGTGTAGTCTAGGGGACATGTAGCTAAGGGCTGCTTTTCTGTTACATGAGACACGTGGCGTGTTAGCTGCTATTCCAGTCTCGTGTAGTCATAATAGCTAATAGTGTGCCATTCCTCCGGGACAACGTCCCTCAAGAGGTCCGTAATTAATGTGCCAGCATCTAGTGGGCAACAACGGTGTAATTCCACACTGTTACACCTCGCAGTCCCCTCACTTTCGTCGATACATCTTGAGGGCGTGTAGTGTTCTGTGGCGATCGTATAGACACTTAGTGTTTATTTCCTAACTATCAGCTGTGTTGCTCTTAATGCAGAAAACGGAGTAACATGCTATAAACAATTATTTTAAAATGTTTTAAATGTATGTGCTGCAAAAGAAGACTTAGGGATGAGGATGTTAATTAAAATTTCCCTTTTACTGGGTGGTATATTAATTTTGTTAGAGGTGTTTGCAAGTAACAGAACCGAATTTTATTTTGCCTATTTTCGTTTTTAAGACTAGGTGCTGATTTCGATTATACATGCCATTTTTTGCCATTTTAAACGAAGTAAAACTTTTTAAATTTATTTTCAATATTTCTATTAGATTCAGGGAATTCTAGAGGACACCTTTCACCCACTCAATGCGGATCTTTTGCGTTTACGATCCTTAAGGGCATCGGATGAGGTGAAGGAACTGCAGGAGGCTATAGGCCGTAGGCACGCAGAGGTCTCTATCGAATCTAAGATTTATGACCCGATTACACCGGCGGGTTGCGCAGAGAAGGCTTCCCTCTGGGGGAACCAGGGAGAAGTCGATCCACCTGAGGCGGACTTGGACTTCAATCTGGTATGCTCGTGGTGAGCCTAGTGAGTTTTGGTATGTACCTACCCTCGGAAGGGCTTTACCATAAGTAGGATGGATTATTGTAAGGTGACGGTTTGGTGTTGATGATGGGAGTGTGATGGGAGGTAGCGCTATGTTGTTATAGGCTCCTCAGTGGCTGCCTTTTCAGGAGCAGCACCGGTGCACTGCTCCGCTGGTGTTTATTCTACTGTAATTGTGATTGGTTTTAATTTAGATTGACCACACCCATGGGGAGGGGGTATACTTAGTGACAGCATTTTTGCTGTTGGCAGGTTTAAAGCCTTCGTTACCGGGGGTGGCCGCAAGCCATGCGAGGAACCCGGTAGCGTCTGTATTGGCGTTCTTGAGGTAAATAGTCCCCGAGTGATCTGAAAAGGGCGTTCTCATGATAAGTCAATTTGCCGTAGAGTTTTTGAGCCCGGTGTCTAATCATATCCTCCACGTAAGGGAGGGCCGAGGTGTCGTGTAGCCTGACTGGAAAGCGACGACAGACAGAATAGATGGACCGAAGTCCCCCATTGTGAATCCGCTGTAGTTAGAAAAGCCAGGAATCTGCTGCCATGCCCCACACCTCACAAGCGTAGATCATCAGAGGTAAGATAAAGGCTCTATAAAGGCGTAACTTTAAGTGAACCGGCATAGTGGAAGCTAGAACCGGGTATAAGGCAGCTACCGCCCCCTTAGCCCTGTTTATTGTTCCACGCACGTGTTCTCGAAAGGTTAGGCCCTTATCCAGAGTAACACCCAAGTAGCGTATGGAAGTACCCCACTCTATCCCTTGGCCCTGATAGGTGATGTTTGGTCTGTCAGAAGTGGGGATTCATCTCTTGGTGAACAGGACAGCTTGGCTTTTGCCCGGATTCACGGACATCCGCCACAGCCTGCACCAGAGTTCAACGAGACGGAGGTGTCGTTGTATGGGGTTGAAGGCTCAGAGGATGTGTCTGTTGGTAGTGTACAACAGGACTTCGTCAGCAAACTGGGCCATATTGACGTCCTGCACCACTGGAAAGTCTGCCATGTACAGAAAAAACAGTGTGGGAGATAGTACAGAGCCTTCGGGGACTCCGCCTCGTATGGGTTTTTATGTTGATGTTTTCCACGCTACTACATGCGTTGGTGTAGAAAACTGTGTAGAATGTGGATGATTTGTCTGTGTAGACCAAACTGGATCATTTTGTAGAGGAGCCCCCCATGCCAGATCGTTGAGAAGGCCTTCTCCACGTCCAGAGATACCGCAGTAGTGAAGGCCCTGTCCTGGAAACCCAGGGCAGCAGCTGCTGGGTGGTCGACTGCCCAGGACGAAAACCAAACTGATGGGTTGGGATGGCTTGAATGTCGGCCAATAGTGGCGACAAGCGGTGCAGTATAAGCCTCTCTTCTGACAGGGTGTTTAGGAGGCTGATGGAGCGGTAACTGGAGGAAAGAGCCAGGTCCTTACCAGGCTTCGGAATGCACACAACCCGGACCACCTTCCGCTCGCGTGGAAAGTGTCCTAGGGTGGTACACATGTTAAATACCTTGGTAAGGAAAAGTACAGCTCTGAAGGGTAGGTTGCGGAGCATGGCTGGGGTCAACCCGTCCTGTCCGCAAGCCTTTTTTGTGTTGAGACGCCGCCTGAGGCGGCTCAGAGTATGCTGCCATTTGGCAGGGCCAAGAAGAGCTTTCCAACGAGTAAGCACCTGTGCCATCTGTCCGGCCCGACCGACACTGCACAGCCACTAATCCCAGATGAAAAATGAAAGGGCAAACGAAATGATAGGAAATTAGGGAAAGGATATTCTTGGTAGAAGAGAAACCACCAAGACTTTGCCTTGTCAACAGGGAATACCATGAAAAACCCATGGTCAGATCTCGGGAATCGAACCCAATACCTCCAGAATGCGAGCCGCGCACGTTACCGTGGAGCCATCTTGCTCAGTAACTGTAGATGATGGATACCACTTGGACATACTTTACGTTGGAATGCACAAAGAGCGCCAAAGAAAATGTCACTGCACCTCGCGTCTATGTCACATCATTTATCGTTGTACGTGGCCTTGCAAAGCCATGGTCATTTCATTGGTTACTTTAGGCCACGGTGCAAGGGTACGCCACTCCTCCTGCTAAACAGTTACACCAATAACCACAACAAAGATTACAAAATGGCGTAGAATCAAAATATATGTTTACGCTCTTGATCGTATTGGCTAAAAGAGAAAGAGGTAGAGTGAGTGCATTCAGTTTGTCATACAGACCTCTTATCGTGATAGGTAGACCATACCTTATCGACTATTGCAGGACACGCCTTTGAAAGCCTTAAAAGCTAAGGGGAAAACTTGATAAGCGCCCAGGTTAGCGAAATGTAGAGTGTGTAGCGTGAGAAGTTTTTCAGGGGGTGCAAATTAAAGCTTAAATGGTATTCGTTAAATACATAGAAATGCAGCACTTAATAACAAAAAATTAACAGAACCGTTTTTTCACAGTGATATTAATGGTTGTTGCTGAAAAAAGCAAATACAGCAACTTCCTTTCTTTTCCCCCTTATTGCTGTGTTATCAAGCCACCAGGCTCTGCGATAGGTAAGGTGAAGGACACGCCTCAAAAGACGCCAGAAAACGATACAAAATCCGCCGAAGACTTTCTTTGGCGCTCTGTGTATCACCTTGCTACCTCCTAAGGGTTCAGAATTTCTCTTGGAAAGTTGGTTTCGCAGTATCAGGAAGTTGTAGGGAAAACGTTTGATGTATAGTTATAGTCGGTTACTGTCGCATGAAAGCAGACTAATAGCATTAAGGCACGAAGCCTGACTTCAGTCAACCATTCAAAAGTAAACTTCGCAGTTATGTTAGTGAATTTCTTGCCCAAGTGTTTTCAACGAATGGAAGAGTTTTATTGTGTAAGTTTTTTGAAGAGAGTTATTCACAAAAAAATGTACTTTATCAATCAATATATGTTAACAAGAAAGCACATGTCTGCTTTTGCTTCAAAGAGTGGTCATAAGAGAATAAGGTTATTTCCAACTGCCATTACAATCAGTTATATTTATGTAAATGATAGCTTGATTCTGATGCCGGCTGCTCCTCTGGCTGAGCTATGAGTGTTTTTTCTCAGGGTAGTCGTGAATGTATTGTGAAAGAACACCACCAGAATTAAATTGACTGAGAAGTTTAATGTGAGCCAATGTTTGACTTATTGAAGCGAGTTTGACGATAAAGAGTGTAACTGATTATGAATTGTAGCACTCGAAATTGTAACAACTAAATTATTATACCTGCTAACTTCTGAAATATCGAAGTTACGGTTGGAAATAACTGTTTCTGCAATGAAGAAGGTAGGCGTAACCTGCCGCGAGTCGCTAAAATGCTTATCGGCGAGACCTCTCGCAATAGCCGCGAATTCTTACTCTCATAAGCGCAACACTAGGTGCCTAAAATATCACACGGGCAGTACGTACAGAAGACGGTACCAGAGAGAGTAATGTATGCAGAACTGTGTGCACGAAAATTCGCACGAACGACCAGTGCCGGTACCGGTACCAGAGTGAGTAACTCTCTGATCTAAAATTGCACGCCCTTATTACTTTCAGCTCTGCTTACAAATTATTCCCCCACCAACGCGCAACCAATACTTAAAAGTGTGACTATTATGTTTTACCAAGGGGCCTAGCTAAATTCGCAGAACGTAAGTGCCTTTCTCTTTTCCAGAATTCTACGTGCGTGATCCTGCAAACGTACTAAGCTCATAACCTAACTGAATTCCCAGAATCTTTAAGCTAATGCGATCTCTCCTCGGCTGATTCTAATGACTTTCTTTAACCTGACTTCCTAAATACCTTCTTGGACAAATCTTTCAACTCAAGCTTGTTATAGTATACAATGATTTAATATGTGGAAAGTATTTACTGCAATTATTTCTCCATCTTAGTGTTATTTCTATATTTAAGTATTTATATCTGTCCGTCAATAATTACGGTATCAATATTTATCATTTGTTAATATTATTACAACACTGTGGATTTCCTGGATTGTTTAAATAAAATGCCAGTAATCATTTAAAAACAGTTAGGAACCAAAAATTAAACTCGGAGAAAAACTGAAAGAATGTTTAATTACATGAAATGCGGTTTAAGTAATTCAGCAAACAAGTTTAAAAATGGATACATAATTATATATTTGCAAAATGGATATATTCGCAGTAAAATACACAAACTGAAAACCAAAATAAATCATGTACCAGAATCTTGTAACCAGTCAACGTCTTAACTTTCAAGCTAATTATAGTAATTTTGATACAGTCACAAGTTTAGTATACACATACTGAAAAATGCTGCCATGGAATATTGTAATACAATTGTTTCTGTTCTTCTGGAAACTAAAGGATTATGTTCTGATATTACTTTTCTTTTCACTCGAGATACGGTTTGTGAATTCAAGATGTTACAACTCCATATTTTCTAGATCAACTTGTCTGTTTCTGGTGAAGAGGCGTTGAATGTAGTCGCATGTTTTATTTGTTGATAGAAACTCAGAATTTTTCAATTTCCCATTTTGGCATTATACGGTTTTAAAATTAAGGCATTTAAATATATTAACTTAAAGTAGTTAACAAAAATTCTCTAGAATTTGTATTTTTATGTCCAATAGAAACAAGATGCTGCTTTAAGAGTAACAATTTATGCAAAATACACGTTTTTGCCCGTGTATATCAGAGTTGTAAAACTCTCTCCATTTCCAAAATATTTTTTATTATCCATACAATGCTAACTTAGGGAGGACACAAGAAAAAACCAAACTAAAGCATTACATACGTTAGTTTAAGCTAGTTTTATGACAATGTCATATTGCTTTCAATACTTTTGGCACGGAATGTACTTACTTCTCACTATCACATAATAACTACTAAGAATATCCAAGAGTTGGATACAACATTTTATGCAATCTTAGCATTAAAAGTTGTAGGAAAAAATTAATGAAATAATTCGACATTCATATATGAGAGCATCTTCATATGTTAGTAAATAAGACATTGCGTCTCTCCTGCACTTAATTTGCTTTACATGGGGTGTTGAATCGATAAACAAGACAGCCACTTACATGTATTCCCTTCCTGGATAGAAGTGACCAGGTGTTACGGACCGTGATGTACCCTTATATCAGCAGAGCATGGTAAGCAATTATAACTCCAGATCTTAATTATTGTATATGCAACAATGTGCAGAGGTTTCTGCGACTTCGTTGCTCAGATGATGATGACGATGACGATGTGGGGTTAAGGGCGCTAAACATCTATGGTCATCAGCGCCCTTAAAACGTATACAATTTAAAATCTAAAAACTAAAATACGGGACACAAACCCGCTAAATGTAAAACAATAAATAACAACAGATCAAACTGTAAAAACCACCAAACTAAAACATGGTAAATAAAACAATAAAAGAGTAAACGACGTGTCAGGAACTGTAGAAGTCAAGCGACAAGAGCGCCATACGTCCGCCGGGGAGAAGAGCTCCTATTAAAACAGAAAATGTAAAATCACAAAACTAATAGACGCTCAGCGCATCAAATGCGCCGACTAAAACTACTCTCACTGATAAAACGTAAAAGACATTCTACAGCATGCGCGTCGTCTGCCAAAACGTTGGCCATGCCAACAGGCAGAGACAAACGAACGCGCAGATGAGCTAAAACCTGACACTCTGCTAAAATGTGACGCACCGATAAGGGCGCATCACACTTCTCACAGAGTGGTGCGGGGTCGCCACTGAGCAGATATCTATGACTAAAAAGGCAATGGCCGATACGTGAACTAGCTAAAATTACCTCTTCCCAACGAGAAGAACGGGAAGAGGTACGCCAGACTAACGGGAGAGGTTTAACCTCCCACAACTTGTTGCCCCGGAGGGCCGTCCACTCATCGCGCAAAGCGAGAGGATACGGTGACGTAAACTAACATATAAATCTGTGGAGGGAACAACAGAGCTAAAAAATCTGGGTGATAAAATAGCCGATTTGGCAGCGGCGTCAGCAGACTCGTTCCCTGAGATGCCCACATGACCTGAAATCCACACGAAAAAGACGCTGATGCCAGAAGCACCAAGCGAGTGGAGGAGATCATGTATGCGCTGTACGAGGGGGTGGTAATTGTACAGCGCGTTAATACTCTGAAGGGCACCCAGAGAGTCCGTACAAACAACACAGTGCCGTAAGCCGTGCCACTGAATGCATAAAAAGCATTGATAAATACTAAAATGTTCGGCTTAAAAATCGAGCATTGCCACGGTAAAAGGAAGGTAAAACTATGTCGTCCGAAAATAAATGCACACCCTACTCCAACATCAGCCTTAGACCCATCAGTATATATAAAATGGCATTCCCCGAATTGCGCCTGAAGTTCTAAAAAGGCGGATCTAAGGACTAAAAAAGGGGTCTCATTCTTCGGCATCGACGTTAACCCAAGGTGACAGTGGGACTCAGCGCGCAACCAAGGAGGAAAACGCGTCTCCCCCCTGGGAAGAGCCGGCGCTGGCGTAACGTCCAAATGCCAAATAAGCCATCGAAATCGAACCCCTGGAGTGAGCAATGCAGAGGAGCTAACTAAATATTGCCGATCAAGCGAATCCTCGAAAAAGAACTCGAAGGACGGGTGGTCAGGCAAGCTTGAGAGTCGACATGCATAGCTGTACAAAAGCATCTCACGCCTGAAGGACAGCGGAGTCTCTGCAGCTTCAGCATACAGACTGGGTACAGGGCTGCTTGGAAAGGCCCATGTAGCGACTCTTATGCTACGATGGTGAATGGCATTAAGGCGACGTATCACAGATGGACGCGCCGATGAATAGACAATGCACGCGTAATCAAGCTTGGAACGGAACAAACAGCGATAAAGACGCAGAATGATGGTCTGATCAGCTCCCTAGGATGTGACACTTAAAACACGTAAAAGATTAAGAGAACGGTCACACTTTGCTTTGAAATAAGAAATGTGCGAAGTCCAGCTCAGCTTTCGATCAAAGATCAACCCCAAAACTTTCACCTCGTCTGCAAATAGAAGTATCTCCGGCCCGAGATGGAGATAGGGCCGAGGGAAAGCCTTCCGGCGCCAGAAATTGTACAGACGGATTTCTCGGCGGAGAAATTAAAGCCGTTGGCGTTACTCCAGGCGTAGAGATGGTCGATACAGCTCTGGAGACGGCGTTCGAGCAGACAACTCCACCGTTAACTGCAATAAATAGCAAAATCTTCAACGAAAAGGGACGATGAAGTACCAGGTGGAATACACTCAACAATGGGGTTGATAGCAATCGCAAAAAGTGTGTCACTAAGTACAGAGCCCTGCGGTACACCGTTCTCTTGAATAAAACTACTAGATAAAACCGAGCCCACACGTACACGAAAGACGCGATCCGTCATAAACTCCCGGAGAAATATGGGAAGACGACCGCGCAAATTCCATGCGTGGAGTGTATGTAAAATGCCACCCCTCCAGCAAGTGTCATAAGCTTTCTCTAGGTAAAAAAACCACAGCCACTGTTTGACACTTTCTCAGAAACCCATTCATAATATGCGTCGACAGAGACACCAGATGGTCGACGGTAGAGCGATGGCGACGAAATTCGCAATGAGAGTTCGCCAGAAGTTTCTAAGACTTAAGCCACATTGTCAACCACCCGTTGATCATGCGCTGCATCACCTTGCAAATGTAACTGGTGAGGGAGATAGGGTGGTAGCTGAAAGGTAGTTGGCGATCCTTCCCAGGCTTAAGTATAGGGACAATGGTGGCTTCGCGCCAAACAGAAGGAAAAACGCCGTGCCTAGAGAGTGCCTAGAGAAATGGAGGGCGTGCTCCAGCTCCCTAATTGAGAAAAGGTCATTATAACACTCCTGATTAGGAGACCGAAAACTGTAGATTAAGGAATCCAGCCGTCTTTGAGAGAGCGAAAGCCATCGGAAAAATGGCTCCTCAAAGGCAGCACCCAGAGTGTTAGCAATGGCAGCCGGATGCACTATGGTAGCATTGGAAACCTGAAGGCCAGACACAGTACAATGCGACACATTAGCGGAGAAGCGACGAAGTTTATCCCAAACAACAGAGGAAGGCGTGAAACGATTAAAAGACTCAACAAAACGAGTCCAGGACGCCTTCTTGCTTTCCTGAATAATGCGACGAGCCCTGGCGCGCGATTGTTTAAAGTAACCAAATTATCAAGTGTAGGGTGTCGCCGAAACACCCTGTTTATAGCTCTACGTCCCGACAGTCCTCGGTCCACCACGAACAGGAATACGCCGAGGGTGGGAGGACGAACGAGGAATTGTGCGTTTGGCGGCAGATAGCATAGTAGAGGTAAGGTGTTGCACCATTTGTTTAACGTCAGTAAAGGGTTAGTCCACAAAAGACACGAGGCTGGAATACAGGCTCCAGTGGGCTTTGCTGAATTGCCAGGTAGGTGCTCTGGAATACTATACGTGGCGAGACAGAAGAGAAACGATGCAGGAGTAATGATCGCTGGAGTAGGTGTCAGCGACGACGTTCCACTGCAGACGACAAGCAAGCTGGATGGAGGAAACGGCAAGGTCCTAGTTAGAGAATGTACCAGAAGGATCAAAAAGAAAAGTAGGCTCACCTGTATTGAGAATGGAGAGGTTGAACTGAGCAAAAATGTCGGAAATAAGCGTTTACCTTGCACAATTCTAGGCGAGACCCACAAGGGGTAATGGGCATTAAAATCACCAAGCAAAAGAAATGGTGTTGGGAGAGGGCACAGAAGATTTCGAATGTCCACGTTAGCGAGGGGAGACGATGGGGGTGAATAGACGGAGCAAAGAGAAAAAAAGCCGGGTAATTGCATCCTAACGGCAACAGCTTGCAAGTCGGACGTAAATGGGTGAGTCTGAAAGTGAACGTCGTTGCGCACTAACAGCATGACACCTCCATGAGCAGGAGTACCCTCATCCGGTGCAAGATCGTAGCGAACCGGAGTATACCCTCGGAGATCAAAAGGATCGTGAGGGCGAAGCTTGGTCTCCTGCAAACACACGACCATAGGTGAATGGGAACGCAATGAAAGTTGCAGTTCCGTCCTATGCGATCTACACCACGTACATTCCAGGTCAGGATAGCCATGAATAAAAGGGATAAACGTCTTACTTAGCAGGGTGGCTCAAAATAACCTTCTGCTTAACCTTGTGGCTCAGGCTTTTGGTATGGAGTTGGTCTGACTCCATAGCCTCCTCGAAGGGAGGACCCATGCGCTCAGTGCCAGAAACCCATTTAAGCACCGAGAAAGGGTTCTGGGTGGCAATGGGTGAAGGGTGCCGCTGAGCACGCCTTGTAGTAGGAGCATCCTTGGACTGCGACCTCCGAGGAGGAGAATGTGAACTTTTCTTACCGCGCGCACGCGGAGGGTCTTTAAGAAAATCTTCCTCACGAAGTTTCTGCTTGGATTTATTATCAGTGCCTTGTGACTTCAGTACCTCAGGGCCAGATTTAGAGGGCTTGATAACTGTGCCAGAGA
This sequence comes from Deroplatys truncata, assembly GCA_030765065.1. Lineage (NCBI taxonomy): Eukaryota > Metazoa > Arthropoda > Insecta > Mantodea > Mantidae > Deroplatys > Deroplatys truncata. Next base: position 44,308,241 of record CM060990.1, read on the forward strand.
TGCACGCCCGCATGGTAGTTGCGGTCAAGACAGTCATTGTCCAGGTCTGAGTTTCGGCCTCCTTCCGGGGTACTGGGGAGGCAACAACAGAATTGAATGTACCCGATCGCAGGAGCCAAGGTTGGCGCGCATGGTAACGCCTACGGGCTTCAGCAAAGAATAGTTTCTCCTTCACCCGGATCTCCTGGATCGCCTTCTTGTCCAAGTACCGCGGACAGTCGGAAAATGACGCAGAATGAGACCCTTTGCTATTAACGCAGACGGGGGCTGATGAACAGTACCATCGTGTGAGGGCTGGCTACATGAGGCACAGGTGGTAACGGCACTCTTACAAGAGACTTGCGTATGCCCAAAACGTTGGCATTTAAAACAACGGAGAGGTCTGGGAATATAAGGCTTCACCGTAATTCGTTCGTACCCTGCAGAAATACTCGTGGGCAGATCGACGCCATCGAACGTGATAAACAGGGTACGGCTGGGTACCAACACACCGTCGCGTTTAGCCTGCACTCGATGAACTGCTGTTAACTTTTGGTCGGAAAGATATTCGACCAGTTCATCGTCCGACATACCATCGAGGCTATGGGTGGTAACGACGCTTCGACAGGAATTGAAGGTGCGGTGCTTCTCAACACGGATAGGATAAGCGTCGGGCGCAATAAGGTCTTACTTTGCTGCTCGGACTTGCTTTGAACTAACAAAGAACCGTTTCGAAATCTAGTGCAGGAATGAACAGAACCAGCAATAGAGTGAATGCCCTTCTGTATTATAAAAGGGTTCAGCTTCTCAAAACTTTGTCCTTCCTCTGTTCGCATAATGACTAAGTAATAACCAGATGTCGGGGTGCTAATTCTGTTACAAATACTTTTCGGCGCTTGTGGTTAGTAATGGAGAAAGAGGGCTCCATAGCCAAAGAAATCCTCCACCATTGCAACCGTTTCCAACCTCGGGCTCTGACTTCTCGGACGTTACCCCGGCTTGGGCGAGTGGCCTCTATATACCAGTCTCACCCCAGGGTCACACCTCCCAGAACATAAAGAGAGGAACCCAATGGCCATGGGGAGTCAGCAGCTCACGCAATGCCCCGCCCCCCGCGGGACTGCAGTTGAACAGCGTATACGAACACACACCCTGCATGACGACTGCGGGTGATGGGGATGACGCCATTACACACTCACCCAGCTGCGCACCCAGTGCGCGGGTATCCGTCAGACTGTGTCCACGGAGGATGAAAATAAAGAAAATTGGAAAATAAATCAAAAGTGTGTGGGCGTTTCGCACGCATGGTAGGCCGGCGAGGAAGGAAAAGAAATGTGTGAATGGTCGTGGTGCGAAATGTTCGTGGACTAGAGAAGAAAGAAACGATGGCGAGGAGCGGCATGGAACGACATGCAAAGAATGCACAAGAGCCTACCTTGAGTCCCCCGGTCACGAGGACAAACCCACCTCGACCGGACGATGGTGGAGGGATGATAATGTCGATGAGTGGCTCAGGAACCTGGGTGCGCCAAACCCGTACTCACAAGAAGTGAGCCCCTGGGGGGTCGGACGAGGGTGGAGGGATGACGATGTAGATGGATGGCTCGGGACCCCGGGTGTGCCAAAACCGTACTCACATGAAGTGAGTCCCTGGGGGACGTTCCTCAGAAAAAACAAGATCATAAAGTGGTTTCATCTGGTAACTTGGAATTCCGATATTACGTCACTATGATGTTAAAAGAACCCTTCACAGCACGTTGATGTCTCCAATATCTGCTGATGAATCTGCTGCTGGCTATTACAGCGGTTGTCTATGAAATCTTTCTCTCGGAGTATGCAAAACCAGTTAAATTGACTGGGAAATTTAATGTGTTCTAACACTTGAGCTATTGAAACGAGTTGCCTACCGTTTGAAGATAAAGAATTAAACTGAATGTGAGTCTTAGCACAAGAAACTAGAACAGAAATAATCATTATATCTGCTAACTTCTGAAGTATCAAATCTACGATTTAAAACAAGTTTTTCCGTAATAAAACTTAGAAGCGTAAGTTGCCGTGAATCGCTAAAATGCTATACGGCGATTCCCCTTCGTCTGCCGCTAAGTAAGTGAGAACCATTCGCGGACTTTAGGCAATATGGAATGTCGATCACTGTAAAAGACTGCCAGGCCCTAAGGCTGTACACGAAAGAAAGACAAAAGACGTTAATTTTAGATGTACACGCTCTTTTACTAACTTAAGTCCCGCCTGATTTATGGCTACCCCACCAAAGTTCCTACGTTATACGTTGCCAAATCTTACTCATCTGAAAGATAACTTTTACTCTTTGACTTGGTAAATCCCAAGAATCATTTTCTTTTCTAATTTTTACAACTGCCCTACGTGCACTTTTAAAAACCTCTTATTCTATAACGTCTTGAGTTAGAGTTACCTTAACATTGGGTTTCTTATTTACTTCGCCTGAATTCGCCTAAACCTAATTATCTTAGCTATTCTGCCTTCAAACTGCTTTTCCTGAAACACGTAATTTCCTGGTACTTCCTTATTCAGCTACAAAGCTGTAACCATTTCTTATTCCATTCTGAATTGATGTAATACATGGAACCTCCCTAACATGTCTTTATAAAATGATTATTCTTACGACTTAACAATTCCTGTATCAACTACTATAGGAAATACATCGTCGTTTTTATTGGAAAACCTGCCATAATGAGCCAATCATGAACCTTACTGAATACACTAACAGTCTGTTCATAATGCTAGGGTTACATTATGTATATTTGTATATTGCTGCATTTCAGTTCTTCTGTTGGCTCTTGAAATTAATACGGGAGTGTTTGAATTGCGATGGTTACTGTATGGGACTCAGCTCGACTGGTTGCTGGCTGTGTGTGTGTTCTTTTTCCCGTTGGTGGATTTTCCCTCGTCCGTAAAGGAGAATTTACGGTGATTTATGGACCCCATTGACACGGAGCTCACTTGGCTGAAGTAAAATTCCTTTCTCTTCTTTTAATCATTAACCCGCCGTCTGGGCAGACCGCAGTAACTCCAAGGAACATAAAAAGATTGAAGAAGCAAGAGATTCACAGCGTTTCTAATTACAAACAGAAAGCTTTCCAGATTCTCCAGAACGATTTCTTGCGTAAGGTATGCTTCTTATTCATTATATCAATGAATAGTTCCACTGCAAACTCCATTCTTCTCGGTCTCTATCTCTGCATTCAAGCAATTAACTTAATACATCATCTAACACCTCGCCCTTACACTTCTCTCAATCACTATTCCTTCTATTGCATCTCTTACGAAGTAGTTGCTTCTTATCCAAAAACGACCTGCTTTTAATTCACCCGCTCTTTCTAACACAACTCCACTACTTATTCTGACCGCCACGTTTTAAACGATCCAGACGTCTCCATACCCAAATATCAAACGCTCACTTCGTCGCAACATATAGCTTACGCACTACGCAGTAAGGCAATCCGCACGAACCACAGCATCGTTTCCTTAGCTCTTTATCTTCAGGGTGCATACAAATTTTGTTTTTCTTTTGAACCTTCCTTCACGATTATTATCCTTATACAGTGCCTTCGATTTACGCCAAGGGTACAACCGCCTTATATGCTTATGCCTCGGTATTATGTCACTGTGCAGAAGCGGCGCAGGACGTGTCAAGCGCACGATTATCAGCTGCAAGCTTTCTCGATCGTTGCTTTGTCTTCGTGATGCGAAGTGCTTCGACAATACGTGTGTTGTGTGCGATTTTCTTAGGAATGTTATTCTCTTATTAGACCACGGAAATGCCTGCCAACAAATTCCAGTTTGAACAGCGTATTTTGAGGCAGTATTTTTAACACTTGAATTATATAATATGTAATTTCAATAACCGCCCGCCTTGAAGCAATATGTATGTAATAATTTGTAAAAATGCATGTAACAGTCATTGCAAATGCTTATATTATTGTAAACATGTTCAATAATTATATGTGAATGCATTACGTAATTTAATAATGCAAGACCTGTGAGAATAATGAGTTTAAAGTTGCTAACAATGAGGTAACCTTGAGGCAATAATGAGTTTAAGAGTTTGAATACTGCTAGTCATGATTAGAGCAACGATAATGTAGATTTTGTGACAGTTTAAAAATAGCCAATTAACAGCCAGAAAAAGCTTTAATTAAATGCAGGTATTCTATTGGACTATGATTAGCCAATTAGAGACTTGAAATACATAACTTACGGTTTTGACGGTTGAAAAATGTTCAGTTGCCTGTAGACCTTGGTATTGACCGGATAGAAGATGTGTTCTCTAAAGAAATATTACGTATTCGTGTGTAACGAAAATTAAGTATACGCATTAACAAAGTGCAAGTTTTAAATTAAAGGATCTCACAGCTCTTAATATCAGTGTAGTGCTATTTAATTTGTGCCAAGGATTAATAAAAAGAAGTGAATTTAAACTCAAAAAATCTGCGTAAGCCTACATTATTGTCGTAAACGCCCTCTCTAAGAGATACGTGACTCTAAAACAATACTGACACAGCCGAGGCAAACATAAATATAAATACTACCTATAGAAGCAGTTTAATAACAAAGTTAATATAATATTTTAAAACTTGGAGCGTAACAACAAAAATACATCTTCAAAAATCGGCTTCTCATACGTAGCAGCATGTTGTAGCAGTAATCTGTCGTGTTATCTTATTTGCTGAGCGCCTGTTATTGTTTTATTATTTTGAATTTTGGGTTCTTTGTCCTCCGGCTAGCTGTTATTACTCAGTCGAGCAAATATCTCTTGAACAGGGCGTGTAAACGGAAAGGAGTTGTTACTAAAAGATAACACTGATAAAATAATTTGTTTTTACACTTGTATTGCCGTAACACTTAATTAATTTCACAATTTAATCTTGATACAGGCCTGACTGAAACTGTTATATTTTCGAATGTAACTAAAATCACTTATTTACCGCGCACTATTAATTCGCGTATTTCACATTTTGTAACTAACTTTACGACGCGAGAGATTCTATAGAACTGCGCGACGTGTAACCCGTGAATGATTCTGTTGAACTGTGCGACGTTTGCCTTGTGAATTATTCTGTCAAACTGCGCGACGTGTAACCCGTGAATGATTCTGTTGAACTGTGCGTTACCCGTCTCTGGCACGGAATTTATACTCCCTCACCCCGATATGCCTAAACATGATATTAGAGCTACTATTGGTTAATAAATCGCGCCAAAATTAGCGTCTGTTTGATATGCCAATCATAACTACTAAAACATATGCTCTAGGGAAGATATTCCCTCCATTTCTAAAGAAAGGCACGCTACCCTGACGTCATTTGTTTGTCTCATCTAATTGATAAACAACTCACCCCATCGCTTCATTGATACCCACTCCTATTGTCAGTTTCAGTGAGGCCGTGTAAACTTATTTCCTAACAATGCTTATAGCTAACAAACATCTAAAATCATTGTTATACAGTAATGTTAATTTACACTACAATCACTCTGATATTCACAGTGTTGTGATATAAAATACTGCCTCAATATTACGTAATAAATAATCCACTAAAACATTGACGTTTATACATGGAGCTGATTAAATAAATAAACTCCAAAACAATACCTTCTTCAAGTTGGCTTTCCAAGCGTGTGGCTAACAACAACAGTAAAACTTCAACAACAATAAACTCCAACAGTTGAAGAACATAACTTCTTCAAGTTGGCACCCATACGTGGGGCAGTTGAAATAAAGCAACTATAACCACTTCAAGTTGGCTCCCATACGTGGGGCATATCTACTTCAAGTAAAACAACATATCTTCTTCAATTTTTATGTAAGATACATACGTGAAAACTGAGTCCTGTAGACAGATGTATAGACAATTTCAGCAGCAATTTCCTGGTTATCCAGTTTCGGGTAAAGACACTGTGATGTTTGGTCAATACATTTGGAACAATGGGAATGCTAAACGCTAAATAATAAAGCTTATAGGAATAATCCCCACACCATAGTAGAACTTAAGGACAATAAAAAAGCAGAAATTATGATTATTACGTAAGAAGAACTTATGCGTGTGAATGGTAACTTCATCGGACGATGTCAAGGATGTCTTCGCGCAGACGTACACCACTTTCAACAACACTTATAGCAATGTTAGTAGCCATTACATATATATTACTTACACTCGTAAATAACGCGGGAGTTACGGAACGGAAAACCCCGCAGTGTAGTAGAGTGTGTGCGGAGCACGTATTCGCGTGATCCACGGCCTTGGCATAAAACGAAGACACTGTATAAATGCAGATGATTATTCCACGGAAGAATGACCCAGATGCCCATAGCAACCGGATAAGACAAGAACATTTTCTTCTCATCGTCATTCTGGATGAAACAGTTGATTAACACAACCGAAAAAGTGCTACTATTAAAGAAAAGAAACTGACACATCGTATATCTTCCAATTCAGGAACACTAACTTACTTTTAAGGTCAAATTAAATTGCGTTCTCCGCAAAAAAAATGACAAACTTAATTTGTTTCCCTCATATGAGCTGTATACTATATCATTGCTTGGTTCAGTACAAGGAAGACTTAAAAGTTTTGTTTTACAAAACAGCGTTAGAACATTTAGTTTCTACGTTTCTATTCAGAATTGTCGTACATGTGATATTGCACCGCATTGAAATCTGAATATCCATAACGTAATTTCTGAATCACAGAATAGTAAATGTTTGAATACTCTGTTAAATAAGCAGAAGTGTTTTATATTGGTAAATATTGCAGGTATGCCGGGGCTATGAAATTACGTTGAGGTTTCTTGTAATACTAATTTTAGATTTCTTAAAGCTATTACTGAATATTCCTCTTCCAGTTTTCATAAAATCTACAAAGCACAGAGCGTTTTTGAAGAACACAAATCAAATTTTCGCCCTTTACCATATGAGTCTTCCTTTCTCTTCACCCATTCACTCTACTGTGAGGTGTGGAACTTGTTGACTCATTTGAGAAGTCTGATAACTTCTGAGTGGCAACAGGAATAATTAGTAAACGACATTTTAGAAAGAAAATATAAAAATATTAAAGGATTATGAATATTCCTTAATTACTTATATTAGGTATATAGTGTAGACCATTTAATTTGAGACTGCACAATATCTCCAGCGTTGTAGAAAGAAATGTCTTGAATAAAAGTGGCTTGATATTATGGGGGAAAGTAAATGCCATTAGTCGTGTTTTGTTTGGAGGACGTTATGATGCTCATTTTAGGGTCAATTTAATTTTTTTAAACGGGAACCTACATTTTGTATGTTGTTTTCTCATTAGAAAATGGTTTATAAAAAGCTGTTTCTTTTGTGTTAAGGAATAAGGAAACAAATGTTGGTTCCCAATTATGAAACGTAACTTGACCCTCAAATGACTATCCATGGATGGTCCAACCATTTATTGCGCTCTTCGTACACGCCCATTCAGAATTTTCGTTGTTACTTGCCTTGGTGCAAGAACTATTGCAAAGTGCTTTATACAAATGTTTTTTAGTTTTTATGAGGAGTGAGAAAACATAAAAAGGGTAGATTCCCATTTAAAACATTAAATTGACCCTAAAATGACTATCACGTCCTCCATGGTGTAGTGGTTACCATGCTAGCCTGTAGTTCCCGAGGTTGCGGGTTCAAACCCGGCGGAGGGCGATGGAACGCTAAGGACCACCGCAGTTAAAGAGCGTCCGTAGATAAAACTCAATTTAATTTATCCATCAGAAGGTCCTCCAAGTAAAACACGACTAATGGCATTTACTTTCACCCATAATATCAAGCAAATTTTATTCAAGACATTTCTTTCTACAACGCTTAGTTTTGGAGATATTGTACAGTCTAAACTTAAATGGTCCATCCTGTATATTATAAATAATTTATAATTAAAATACTACTGTTTATAAAACTAAGATACATGTAAGTATACATGATTGTTATTTTGATCATAAATAAGGAAGAAATAACATACAACTGTTATTGCATACTACGTAAGAAACACGACTTCATAAATAACTGAAAGATTTCTGCAGTTTATTTGGAATAATTTTGATATTTAGCCTTTTCCATATGATTTTTCAACCACCTCCATGGTCACCAAGTGAGGTGGCGCCGCTGTAATGTGTGCGACTCGCATTCGGGAGGTTTTTCGTGGTTTTCCCGGGTCGGCAGGCTAGTGCTGGGGTGGTTCATCATCTACCACGACTCTCTTGCCTCTCATTTCCTGTACCAATCATCTTCCTTGTCTTGTGTTTCAGGGTTGTAGGACTAGGCGACTGTGTTCGGCGGGTTGTGGCTGTGCGTTCTGTAGAAGTGTCATCCTGACGTCGTCCAGGGACTGCTCGGTTGGACCCCGCCAGTGGATGCTTTCGGGTGAGAGCTTCTTCGGAGGGGCCTCCAGGGGCTCGGGGTCCAATGAACTGGGCTCGGAAGGCGTTGAGGTGTTCAATCTGGAAACATTAGGGCACCTGCCTGTGCTTGTGCCCGTCGTCATCCGGATCTGGTGGACCTTCGGTTCTTTGCCCTCATTCCTCCCTCCCGGGGCTCACGGTAGAAGCACAAGGGATCGGCTGGCCTGCGTGCGCTGCTCTGCTTTGGTTTCGGGGTTCTTTCCGTTCGTCCATATCTATCTTTTTACCCCCATGGTCTACCGGTCGCGCTTCCTGCTCTATAATCCAACAGTGACAAGTTAATGTCTGAGCAAAAGTTAATAACAAATAAATAATAACTAATAAATAAATAACAAATAAATGAATAACAAATAAATAAACAACAAATAAATAACAATAAATAATAACAAATAAATACTAATAACTAAATAAATAATAAACAAATAAATCATAATAACAAATAATAAAAAATAAATAATAATAAATTCATTCATTATCTGTTTAACCTCCTCATATATAGGACCTACACCCCCCCAGGACTTACAGGCGGGTGCCTGGGGTCAGAGGCCCGTCGAGGAGTAGAGACTCATGGATCAGACAGAATATCCAGGATGGGTGATCAGCCCGATGCCTGGTATGGGAGAAAGGAAGTAGATGAAACGAAATTATGGTGAAATGGATGAAAGAAAGGGTGATGATGGAGCAGTTGGTGGAATGAATGGCGGGGGAAACCGGAGAACCAGGAGAAAACCCGCCCAGACGCCGCTTTGTCCACCACAAATCCCACATGCGGGTCCCTGGTATTGAACCCGGGCCGTCCTGGTGAGAGGCGAGCGGTCTAACCACTCGGCCACGGCGCCGACAAATAATAATACATAAATAAATAAATAGTAATTATTATTATTATTTCCCCATAAGGGAAGTTTTCAGCACATTTATACCATAGTGAAAACAATGCAGTTTTGGCAACGCCGGATGAAAATGGTTTAAAAAGGGAGAAATAACAAGAAATGTAGCCAGTAACGTTTCAGTGAACGATCGGCGAGAAGTGGATTACTATTGCATTTACTTTCAAAAAGCCTCGAATCACAACTACACTGGCAGCAATGCTCGCTTTCACGATCTCGCTGTAACAGCATAGCAGCCCAAAGAAACATAACATTTAAGCATTTCTCCTTCACCCTTTTTCCTTCCCTATCTTATCAGAACCGGTTCTGAAATGTCTACGTCGGGCAAAATAGGCATAAGTCTTAACTATTGAATACTGCAGTTTTCCACTTTTACCTTTTGGGTGAGGGTACATAGCACACAAACGAGGCTGTTTTTAAAGTAAGTATCGATAATTCGTTAAAAAATAACAGTATGTTATTTTACAAATACTTTAGTATCATCCATTATATTACAGTTGTTAAACATTTAGATTCATTCAAGTCAGATCGTTTCGTTTGTTTTAATTATGTCGATACTAGTCGGCCACGATATGAATGCGCTTGTAGGAGGGCGCCACCGCTTTTTGTTGACAATCAAGGCTAGGGATCAGAGAGGAATGAAGTGCAGGGCGGTAGGGGAATGTACAGATACACCATGAAAACAGTACTACATTTGTAGAAATTAAATTAAATTGTTGTATTTATATTTATGGACGCTCTTTAACTGCTGTGGCCCTTTCTATATTGGGCGTACAGACCAGTAATTTTGCTCAGAGGCTTCTTTATCAGGCTTGAGGTTCTTTTGCGTGCCGTAAATCTACGACAATGGACCACCGACTTTACTTCGCTTCCGAAGAAAGTCGTGCTAAGGATTTATACGCCTGAAAAAGAAATCCATCGCCCTCCGCCGGTTTTGAGCCCACGACCTCGGGAACTAGAGGCTAGCATGATTAACTACTAACATTTGCACGCCTCAGACTCACTAGTAAATGCAACTCGGAACTGCGGATGTTTTCTTTACCTGACTGTATTTCCGATGGCCCGCCCACTTGTTCCGAAACGTTTAGTAGTACTTCCCACCGCACGCACTCATATCGTGGCCGACTAATGCACCGGGAATATATTTTTATGTATATAATTTATTAGATCATCAAAATACATTTGGTGGATTTGAGCACGTTAAATTCAGAGATATTGGACAATAAATAGGCTTTTGCTGACATTGGTCTTCTTTGTACTGACTTTAAAGACATAATAAAAGTAATAATAGTGGTAAACAAACTGTCCAATCATATAATACCGTAATGAAGAACGGACTGAATCAAATATACTTATAGCAGCAGCAAAGCATTAGTAGATAATTATGTCTGCAATAACACTTAAAGCATAAGAGTTCTACCCATCCTTAAGTTCAGGGAAAGTGTGGCTTCTGTAAACTTAGTAACACTTTAAACACGAGCCTTGGCAGGTTGCGGACGGTAATTACGTTACTGTTTCCAACCAGCTTTGCAATAATTAACACATGTGCTTCTGTTTTATTTTTAACACTGCGGGCCTTTACATCGTCTAAATAACGATAGATGCTACATATTTTCGTTATTTTTGCAACGTCTTATAGCACCACAAGAATTTGCATAACAGTAATGGCAATTTTTAGTCAAATTATGCATTAATTACACGTTCACATTTCGTTGCTTCAACAAAAAATCTCATATGAAAGGTGGGTTTTCCCTCTTATCAACCACGTAGAGGGCTGCAAGAGAGCAGGGGAAAATCTAGAGTGCTTCGTGACTGTTACACTCTTTCTCTAGCATTTAGTTGAGGTGAGGATAGAGGGAGGAAAACATCAGCATTGGCGACCTATGATGTGAATAGTACTTTTAGTTCGACAGTAGTTGAAACTATTCTGCTTCTTTTAACCGATAGATGCCAGTTTGGCACTCGTTTTTCTATTGTTTTATATGCATAGCCCCCTTTAACATTTATGGTCATATCGGGGGCTTTGACTTGAGAAAGATACAAGTAAAGGTAGGACGAAGTAACGCAGGAGGCCCCCGAAAGCGCGGCAGAGCACCCCACAAACCAGTCGACCCTTTGTAGTAGTAGTAGTAGTAGTAGTAGTATTTATTAAGTACTTAGTATTACATTAATTGCATAACACAGTCGCATGGGTCATAAGACCGTACATGCTCTCTAGAAAAATACTTGGTCTGTATACGTGACTTGCAGAATCGACCAGAAACAGCTATGTTTATAATCACCACATTACATACATACATATAAAATTGAAAAACACTCTGAATCACACACGCAAACACACAACACACACAAGTGCTCAAGCACCACATATATTTAAAGAAAATTTACATAAACACCTTATCTCTTAGTACATGTACTTCCATTAAGTATGTGCCCAAGCTTGGCCAGTTTTGGCTGTTTAGAATCAAGTCCCAGCATGCTGTCCTCCGTCTGTTGGAAGCCAAAAATACTTCCGGTAATAATTATTTCGTAATACCCTCCGTCTGCACGCATGCTGCCAAAATATGCGTCCAGTCTTCTTGTTCCCCGCATAATGGGCAAATCCTCCTGCCATCATCATCAGCAATCTTGCGAGCTTTCCACCCTTCCAACCTAAGCCATGCTATTCCAGTCCTCTGTTTTATACTCAATTCCAAAATATGTGTTCCCTTACCCCACCCAGCTTTTATTTCATTTTGTAGCTCCAATGTTGATCTTTGTCTATATTCAGGCTCTACTTTCTGCCTGTTTATATCACATAGTCGTCTTTTGACTTTCTTCACGGCACTGTGTGTATTCTCCTAGCCCCTTTGCCAGATATCGTTTAAGCCTACTTTTGATAATTCCCGTTATAACCCCGCCGCCCACCATTTTGGATGCTCTATGTTGCTCATTTGATGACGATAACATATTGCTCTCAGTTGTTTGATCACCTATTCGCAGCCAGTACCTAACTACATTTAGTTTAGCAAATACAGCTTCTTCCCAGCATCCTACCTCAAGAGGAACTCAGTAGTTTGAAGTACCCCTCCGCAACCCTAGAAAGTGCTTCCGAAAATTACATTGTATTTTATTTACATTATCCACCCTCTCCCATCCCCATACTTCACTGAGGCCCTTTGTGCTTCTATCAGTGACCCACGGGAGGTAGGGATGAGGAGAGAGACCCGAAGAGCGATCAGATCCGGATGACGACGGGCACAGACAGACAGACGGGGACTCTAATGTTCCCAGATTGAACGCATCCGATGCCGCACGGTCCTGCCCATAGGCAACCGAACCTCCGGCAGTCCCCCCGGGGTTGGAGGCCACTCAGAGGAGAGACCTAACTGAGCAGTCCCTGCAGCGACGCCAGGGAAGAAACCTTTACAAAGCGTAAGCCACCGCCCAGCCGCAACTCGCTGAACACCTTCGCCTGGTCCTACAACCGTGAAACAGATGACAAGGAAGATGATTGGTACAGGAAATGAGAGGAAGGAGAGACGTGGTAGAAGATGAACCACCCCAGCATTCATCTGTCGACCCGGGGAAACCACGAAAACCTATGGGCCAGAGTGAGAGGGGATCGAACCCAGGACATCCCGAATGGGTCTACAGACATTGCTGCTGTGCTATCCCGCTCGGTTTTGACTTGAGAAACAACTCGTTGACTATATGTTGTTTAAACTTTTTTTTTAACCATTTGTAACTTGTAGCGCTCTTGCATTCACTCCCACATGCATACTTCCACAATTTGTGGAGGGTAGTGAAAGATTGTAATTTAAAAAAAATTCCCCACCTCAGCCGGGAATTGAACCCGCTGTTTGAGAAGTGTGAACGTTGACCACTAGACCGCAGGACCAGTTAATGTGGCACTCTTGTTCGATTTCTAGCAGTGATTTCAATAAAAATATTTTGCTGGCAATAGATTCGAGTTCTGTTACAAGCAAAAAATTCAGCCATGGTTTGCAGCATTGGGAATATTCAAGTATTAAGACTTAATTATCTGCTAGCACCAATTACCTATCCTGTCCCCACATGTGCCTTTTACTTCCTTTACTCTGTTGCCAGCTTCTCTGTGCGAAGCACGTAAGAGTTGACCTCCGTGGTGTAGGGGTCACCTCCAGTTCCCGAGGTCACGGGTTGAGGCAGTAGTTTTAACATTTAAATGATTTCAGTCTGATTATATAATATATAAATTCAATAACAGCCCGCCTTAAAGCAATATTTGTATGTAACTATATATAAAAAGTTCATATTACAGTCATTGTATATGTTTATATTATTGTATACATGTTTAATAACATTATATTAATGTATTACGTAATTTAATAATGTAGAAGCTGTGAGAATAATAGGTTAAAAGTTGCTAACAATGAGGTAACCTTGAGGCAATAATGAATTATAAAGTTTAAATGCTACTGGTAATTCTTGGAGTAACAATAATGTAAGTGACAGTTTATAAAATAGCCAATCAATAACCAGAAAAAGCTTTAGTTAAATGAAGGTATTCTACTGGACTAGGATTAGCCAATCAGAAACTAAAATGGAGCAAAATTTACAAATTCATAAGTCAGTTGCTTGTAGACAGTGTTCCTAACTGGACGCTAGATGCGTCCTCGAGAAATTTAAAACGTATTTTGTGTGATACAAAAATAGTTTACGTGTTTAAAAGTGCAAATATTTAATAAAAAAGAAAAGATCACAGCTCTATCTATATCAGAGAAGTGTTATTTAAATCGTGTCAAGCATTAATAAAAGGAGTGAAGTAAAATTAAAATTTGTGTGAGCCTACATTCTTCAGTCGCACCGCTCCCTGCTAAGACATTCGTGTCTCTAAAAATATAAATACTGACGCAGCCGAGCAAACATAAATATATAATATTTAAAGAAACAGTCAAAATTACAAAGTTAATGTTTTTTTAAACATTTGGGGCAAAGACCACCGGAAAGTACATTTGGGGCGAAGGCTACCAGAAACATTTTACCATACGTGCGGTTGCAACTACTTCAAGTTCGGCTCCCCAACAGTCGAAATATAATACATCTTCTTCAAACTCAGTTTTCATACGTAGCAGCAACAAACCTTCTTCAAATTGGCTCCCAAAGCGTGGTGCTAAAAATAACATAATAAACAAAACACATCTATAGGGTTCATACCAGGCGGAGAGCATGGTTTTTTTCGGGCGTAAAAATCCTTAGCATGGCATGCCGTGTTATTTGTTATTAGCATTTTAGTAATTTTTATTCAGTAACATGCACATTAACGAAGGATACAGGCTTAAAGACGTTAAGTTTAACATGCGTTTACAGCAGCGGTACAGATCGGCAACGTTGTCGCTCTCGATAGCGAGAAACATCAGGTCTGTAAAGAAAACGGCTTGAATGTAGACTATGATTCGTATTTACGGAAATGTTGCAATAATGCATTTCAAGAACAGGTGTAGCAAACACACAAGAGAAAGTTCTAGTTGGCGTTTGGTAGTGAACGGTGAAACAGAGGTGCTGATTATTGGTGCGATGAAGATTATATTACGTCTTACTATGAACCATAAGATTGCCTGTCGTTAGCGAGGATGGTGCACATATAATACAGTGCTTTTCTTCCCGCCTCGCATTCTCATATTTACAGTTAGAATTACGATAATGAGCAGATACCTTATCACAAGAGATGCTGGAAATGTTTTCTTCTATCCGCACATTTCTGGCATTGCCTCAGGAAATTTACATTCCCTCTCAAGGGCTCAATATCTAAAACTGAGGGAATCTCACCTGATGTTTTCTTTTAGTTCTTCCAATAAACAGGGCGGACCATTTAAGTTAAGACGTACAATATCTCCAAAACTAAGCTGTAGAAACAAACATCTTTAATAAAAGTTCCTTGATATTATGGTGGAAAGTTAATGCCATTAGTCGTGTTTTATTAGAGGATGTTGTGATGGTCATTTTATGGTCAATTGAGTCTCTTTTAAATGGGAACTGAATTGGCACAGTGGTAAAGTAACCATGAAATACCATTCGGCAAATCCTACCTTGCGAGCTGGGATTTCTATACGAATAAATAATTGCAAAACTCAGCCCCCCACTTCGAACCTTTGCACGTTTTTTGCTGCTTCATACAGCGATTGGAGATCGTTTTGGTAGTTTTAAATCAAATAAACAAACTGCATCAGCCATTGCAATTACTGTGTGAACTGAAATATGCCAACCTTTGTTGGCTGACGGCTTAAATCCAATTGGTTGCGTTGCGTAGATCTGCCATTTTGTTTTCAAATAGTTTTGTCAACCGATGCATGTGATAAGTTGTTCTTTCAGGGGCGTTTTCAAAGGTGTGTGTGAATGTATGCTAAAGAATAAAAGTTTGTAAAATCAACTAACTATCATACATGGCGATGTTGCATAAATTCAAAAATAAATGGGGGCAGCTGACTCACTTGGCATACTTATAACTTGTAATTTCATGGTACACATTTAGACTTTTAATATAAAAAATTTTAAAGGTCCAAATAAATATTTAATTGGTACTGTATCGTTTAGGCAAACCACCGCATTGGACTTTAAAACTAAATTTTTCTCAATTCCTTTTTCTCAGTATTTTTGACTGTTCAAAATGCTCCTTGAATCACATTTAATAGCATATGGCCTTGTAATTTTCAGGAGAGCTTAAGTAATTATGGATTTAAAAATTGTGTGCAGTAGAAATTAAATTGAATTTTAGTTATGGACACTCTTTAACTACTGTGGTCCTTAGCGTCGCATTCCATATTGGGCGTGAAAGACCGGTAATTTTGCTCAGAAACCTCTTTATCAGTCTTGAGGTTCCTTTAGGTGCCGTAAATCTACGACACGGGACCATCGAAAGAAGCAATGCTAAGGATGTTTACGCCCGAAAAAATCCATCGCCGGGTTTGAACTCGCGACCTTGAGAACTAGAGGCTAGAACGGTACCACTAGTCCACGGAGGACGACTGTTGTGCAGTAGTTAAAATGTAGTTAAAACATTATACAGTTCAGTCGAAATTAATTATTTTCCATAACTCTATTGAAGAAGTTGAAGAATTCAATAACATGTATACACATTTTTTTCTCTTCAACCAATTATATTTAAGAAATGTGTGCACATTTTTTTATTATTGGATACTGAGTTTAAATTAAAGTTTTGGGAGTGATACAATAAACCATAGTGTCTAAGGAGAGTTTCGTATTACCACATTAAAAGGTGATTAATTATGAATAAAAATAATATATTAACATTTGTTTGACACAATTCGTCAAGATCTTGCGTGCACCTTATGGTTTTTGATCGACCAAACTAAAATACGCTGATAATCACGTGATGTAATTGAACTGTTATGGAATACGTTATACTTCAGCGACTCATCATGATCTTACTCGGCGGCGCGCGGAGCTCTCCTATCGCCTATACCTTTTAACACCTTCAAAGCAGCAGTCCACTAGGAATCATCCAATGAAATATGTATATTCAAAATAAAATAAACACAGTTCATTGTAATTTTAATATTCGAATACACTGAGTCCATTTCCTTTGCTTCAATGTGTGTAGCTTTCACATTACCTGCAAAAAATCAATAAAGGCGGCGTGGACTCAACACATCTTGCACTACCCGTAAACACGCTCAAGGTTCTTCTATCAGTACTGCCATACGATCAGCATTTAATTACACACAATTAACAAGGCAAGACCGTTTTGTAAAAACTAAAAGTTTTGAAATTATAGTATGGTCGACCAAAGACAGTGATATGCAACTCCACTATAATGGTATATAAGACGCTCGTATGAAAACGTACTTGTGTCTTAATTACTACAATTATAGTTTTATTACATACTATGCTATATTGTTCTGAGTATATTGTAATCAAGTCAAAGTAATTGGAAAAAACCTGCAGATTTTTGGATTTTCACAGATGCATTTCCTTAAAAATTTAGGGCACACTAAGTGTTCTCTAAATATCCTGTAAATGCGTCAGCATTGCTGTTACATTTTATATATAATTGAGAAACCAAAAGGCGTGGACGAAAACCTACTACGGAAAATGTTTGCGGATCTTAAATATGGTAAATATGTGAAATCATCGAGGTAAGCACTTTAACACCGTGACGAAGATAAATCAGAAGTGAACCAGAAATCACTGTTCTGGTGAATATGGAGGATGCGAGAAAACTTCCCAGTTGAATCTTCTGAGCTTCGCCTGGGTCAAGATTCAACTTGGAAGTTTTCTCGTATCCTCCATATTCACCATATCTTTTCCCAAGCGATTTTCACATGTTCCTCCAACTCAAAGGTAAGCACTTTTAACACCGATGATGAAGTGAAATCAGTGAACAGCTGGTTGCGAGCACAGGACCCGCCTGGTACAACACTGGCTTGGAAAAACTTGTGTCACGTCCCCAAAAATGCTTGGAAAAAGCATGTTGACTATGTAGAAAAGTAACAGAAGGATTGTAGAATATAAATAAAATTAATTCAACATGATCAACTGTGTGTAATGTTTTTTTATAAAATAGGGAAACCTAGTTATACTTACTCGTATAATCCGAAAATAAGAAATCCATATGGACTGGGAAAGTCACACGAGTATTATACATCATGTTCCATATATTTAAAAAATGCGACTACAAAATATAAAACATATATTTCAGTTCTGCACTGAACTTTCATAGCAATCCAAAATTAGCAGTTTCTAACTCGACAAATGAAGGCACCTTATATTATCCATTATCCGTAAAACGATTATAATTTCAGAAAAGGTATACCAGGGTGGTAGTATTTAATGCAGCCTTCTGTACGCCTGATAAAATGCGGCACATTTTTTCAATTTAAACCATAAATGTATTTCTACGGTGAATTCTGTCACTTTAGGAATGCTTCATTAGCCCAAGCCGTTCTACCCTCCTATACCTCTTAACAATCCATGGCTTCATGTGCATGCCGAGATATTAAAAGTGCATATCGGGCGAGCAAAAGCCACTTTATCACCATATTTATAGCATTATGAGATAAAGTCTCTGACGTCCAACGTATCAATACTTTTGTCATTTATTTAAAGTGCCGTCGCTATTCAGTTGTTTCTTGTGGTAAAGGTGAAATACTACCACACCAACTGGAAATACATTTTTTTGAAGCTCACTGAATCCAAAACAAGTACGTTTAGAAAAAAGTTCGCGTGCGCGTGTGTATGTGTCAAACTTTGTATTTCAGTTCAGTACCTTCTAATGATGCGACACGAAGATTTTCAAGAAATGGCTGTAAAGATTTTGATTAAAATACCACTTATTTAATATATTTACATGAAAAATAAGACGACTATCTTGAATTTCCTGGGAATAGCCCATGAAGTCCTCTTAATTCGGAAGAAATATTGTATATTCTTGTGCAACTGGTAAACGCTAAGCAATAGACGAAGCTTACTGCACAAAAAACATAGATCTGTTTAAAACACAGTTTATTTAAAATACCTTTTTGTGGTATAAGCCATTTCCGTCATATCCGTTATTAATGGTTCGAATTTCTTAGCACTTCATTCCTTTAAAATCCTGACGATACTCAATTGTTTTTCTCAATTGCATGCAAACAGCATGGAATATTAAAGCCAGTGTATAGTGTCCTGACATTCCCTTTGCATCTATAACAAAATGCATGATGTTGAAAGGCGATATACCTTACATATATAAGAATTGTACGTAGTAACACCAAGAAACATGTTAAAATATTCAACAACCATGAATTTTACAAAGCAGATTGTAAGAAACGGGCGAGCTAGCAAATTCCAGGTAAAAGATAATTCAAAGTAGACACCACCTTTCACCAAGCTAATGACTATGGAGCCGGTAGCGGTAAGGAGAAATAGAAAGAGACAGACAGAGAAAAGAAAGAGACGGAGATATTGAATCCGCTTCACAACGCGTCATGGTGTCGCGTAGGTGCAAAACTTTGGAGCAGTATATTTTCATACATGTTAAGGTAACGCGGTCCGAGGACCAATTAGAAACTTCGTTACATTTTGAGGTGCAGAGGTAAGCGTCACTAGGCTCAGGTATATAAATGCGAACAAAGCCCCAGATTTTCACTCTCTCTTCTGGAATTTCGGCGACACAAAATGTTATACTCTTGATGACAAATGCACATGTGTGCATATGGGTGGGAAGGCGTGTGCAGTTAGTTTAGGCTCCTGATTTATTCACATGGTGGGATTGGTATAATGGGAAAAGCTAGCCCCCATAAATATTGGAATTATTAATAAACCACGTTTATTAACGGAAATGCAGTATATTATTAATTTGCCTCACCCACGATAACCATGAGAACCAAGAATTAGCTATATAGGGAAAGATTAGGAATGGAAAACACAGCAGCCGACGAGCAACCATAGCCGACGAGAACACTGCAGCAGATAGCATCAATCAGAGGAACGACGCTTTACACATGCTACTGACTAACGATTTCTCGCTACAAATGTAGCCCAACAACCGTTTCCCGGTAGAATGTAATTATGTCTGCAAAGGTTTATCTCATTAAAAGAAGTAGATAGAAATATAAGCTTTCGTAAAAACAGTTTATATATCTATTAATAAAGGGCGAGGGTGGAGAAAATAATGTGAATGTAACACATTCGCTTTTATTAAACTAGTGTTTGAGGCCAGTTCTTACTTCATACAGCAGCTGTGGTGATAAATTGAATGAAATTATAACAGGGAAAGGAAACGTTCCAGGTCTAAGTTTAGAGTACCTCCCTGGCCTTTGTCAGTTATAAGGACTGAGGAAAACCTCGGCCAGGGAGGACGGTTTCTACCGCAGATCTGCCGTTCACGAGTCCCTGCCTTAATGACCTCGGCTACCCGTATCGGTAGTTCAATAACAAATTGCTTTCTCTTTTACTGGTGGTTTGTCTGCATATTGTGTATTCTTCGATTGGGTAGATACCAACTGTGTACAAGTGGGTACCCAGACAAGAATCATTTTGCGAGTTCTTGGCTAGTCTGATGGTAGCAGTGGCTTCTTTTCTATGTTTGGTTTTGTAGTTTTCCCAAATTTGATCAATTTTTATATTATTTTCTTTTGTTTGTTGCTCTAGTTTTTAATAACTTTATCTGCTTTTGTGTATCCACTGAAACTATTTTCTTTTCTAGATTTTTTAATGTTTTAAGCTTTTTTCAAAATTTAAACTGAGTTTTATTTATGGACGCTCTTTAACTGCTATGGTCCTTAGCATCCCATTCTATACTGGGCGTGAAATACCGGTAATTTTGCTCAGAGGCGCCTCTATCAGGCTTGAGGTTCTTTTACCTGCCGTAAATCTACGACACGGGACCACCAGCTTTACTTCCCTTTCGAAGGAAGCCATGCTAAGGATTTTTACGCCCGAACAAATCCACCGCCCTCCACCGGGTTTGAGCCCGCGACCTCAGGAACTAGAGCCTAGAATGGTGACCACTACACCACGGAGGACGATTAAAGCTTCTTTCTTATTTCTTAAATGATAGCTGTTTGTTTTTAGGCGTTCTTAATTATGGACTGTATGGCGACTTTCGAATTAACTAGGATATCACCTTTTTCTATGAACCTTATTCTTGATAGGAGGTGTTGGATGGCAAAATAGCTTCTATTTCAGCAGTGTGGTTTAAAGCATACAATGTTTCTTTATTCTTCTCAGCTATATTTTATCGAAGTTGGAAGTTTAAGGCTACTGAATACTTACAGGTCTTATTTATCTGTGGGAAGATCAGCTTAATAAAGCTTGGGTCTATCCGAGAGAATTGTTGAATTACCATGTGGAGCAATAAGCAATTACTAAGAAAATTTCAAGCCCATCATGTGTAATTTTGGTAAAAATGCGAATCTTCGCAATTCACTGTTAACTAAGCGCTCATCTTACAATATCGAATGTTATATGCCTTGGCACAGTAGAACATAAGATGCATCGGGAAGAGGTATGGGAAGTAGATGATGCTTGGATAGAGGTTGACTAAGTCAATAGTTCTTTTTGAAAATATGTTTTAGGTCTACCAATAGCATCACCAACTGGGGAAGCAGTGTCAGAACTTGCTAGGAACTTCACCAAGATCAAATTTTCACAAGGGATATGAAATATTTCTGTATATAGACTTTCCAATCTGAAACAAAGCGACGCTATCAGAGAACGTTTTCATAAATGAGAGAAAAGCAAGTGGAATGGATCATGGTTATTAGCATCGAAGCAGTACGTTCTGAGTAGCTAAATATAAAATTATAACCGTAGGTAAAATAAATATTAATAACAGTAGGTGTAGTATTATTAAATAAGACTGGGAAGTGAATATTATATTTGCAAATGAATATGGGTTGAACAGACAGTGCCAGCAGCAGGCTGGACATGGAGTGGTTTTCCCCTTATTCTAACCGAGTGAGAAGAGAATACGCTTTGTTAGTGTACCGTTAGGTCGCCTGAAAATCACATGTGTAGAAAAAGGGTCAATGCTCTTATCACCCCCAGGCATCCAATGAGAAAGAAGGCAGAAATCATGTGATAGTGAAATGGGAAGATGGAATTTTGAAATAAAAAAACAGGAGAGTTTAGAAGACGCACTTCTTCTTGGTGGTAATTCCTTGGAGGTGGTTCTTAAAGTGTCGACGGATAGGGGCGATAGTATGAAGCACAGCAGTAAAAATTTGCACGCGTGTGTGTGGGGAGGTAACACCAGGAGTCAGATTTTAAAACGGTGACGGGAAATAAACGGGCAGAAAAATGAATCAGTCCATTTAACCACCAACCCTAGATCCAAGATCCATGCAAATCCTTGAGCTAGCATCGAACCCGGGACCATTATTGCAAAACCCATGCCGCAAAATTGGTGCTCAACACCAGTGCCCCCGCAAGATCCAGAAAGTTATGGAACAGATAGGTATGGGAGATGCATGGGTAAATACAGAGCATTACATTAGAGACTTTTGGAAATAAGTAGAATCAAGGCTAGAAGTTATTGGCAGACAAGACATGTTTGGCAGTACAATGGAGAAGAGTTCCTCGTGGATGTATGAAAATAAAAACAGTATGGGAGAGGGAAAAGTACATAGAGATATGCAATAAACTAGGGCGAGAAGGATTTGCATGGGCGAGAACAAAAGTTAGAATCTTGAAAGGTATAAGGCATGACGAGGATATAGGAAACTGTCCAATGTGTAAAGTGAATACATATTCCACTGTATATTATATTGTAATCGAGCAAAAACGTGGAGAGAATAAGTTTGATAACAGAAATGTAAAAGCTTGGATGAGGAAATATTACGAGGGTCATACAATAAGTAAGCTTTCCTATTTTATAAAAAAACAATATACTCAATTGATCATGTTAAATTAATTTTATTTACATTGTACAATCCATCTGTTACTTTTCTACATATTCAACATGTTTTTCCAAACATTTTTGGGGACGTGCCATAAGTTTTTCCAAGCCAGTGTTGTACCAGGTCTGGTAATGTGCTCGCAACGAGCTATTCACTGATTTGACTTCATCATCAGTATTATAAATGCTTACTTTTGAGTTGGAGGAACACCTGAAAATCACTTGGGGCAAGCTCCGGTGAATACGAAGGATACGAGAAAACTTTCAAGTTGAATCTTGACCCAGGCAGAGCTAAGAAGATTCAACTGGGAAGTTTTCTCGCATCCTCCATATTCACCAGATCTTTTTCCAAGTGATTTTCACATGTTCCCCTGACTCAAAAGTCATCTTGGAGGTAAGCACTTTAACACCGTAACGAAGATGAATCAGAAATGAACCAGAAGTCGGGTCCTGTGCTGGTAACCAGCTGTTCACTTCTCATTCATCTTCGTCACGGTGTTAAAGTGCTTACCTCGATGATGACCTTTGAGTCAGGGGAACATGTGAAAATCACTTGGGAAAAGATCTGGTGAATATGGAGGATGCGAGAAAACTTCCCAGTTGAATCTTGTGAGCTCCGCCTGGGTCAAGATTCAGCTTGGAAGTTTTCTCGTATCCTCCGTATTCATCGGAGCTTGCCCCAAGTGATTTTCACATGTTCCTCCAACTCAAAGGTAAGCACTTTTAACACCGATGATGAAGTCAAATCAGTGAACAGCTGGTTGCGAGCACAGGACCAGAACTGGTACTACAATGGCTTGGAAAAACTTGTGTCACGACCCCAAAAATGCTTGGAAAAGCATGTTGGCTATGTAGAAAAGTAACAGAAGGGTTGTACAATATAAATAAAATTAATTCAACCTGATCAACTTTGTGTAATGTTTTTTTATAAAATAGGGAAACTTGCTTATTGGACGCCCGTCTTAATAAGGAAGATTTTGACAGTAAAGGGGATAATTATGTAACAGCTATGGTTAGGGTAAGGTCAAAGAGAAATGGTTAAGGTTGACTACAGAGAAAATGGAGCTAAAGGCAGATGAAATAGAGAATAATGTAAGCAAGTAGACAGTGGGACATCAATACACGGTAAACCAGCGTTGTGTATTTTGAGACCGTAAATTAGCATACGCAGGCAACCAAGAAGTGAGTTTATAGCGCAAATAGCCTAATATATTAAAATGTTATTTTGTATGATATAAATTTATATCTTTAAAGAAGTGAAGAATTTCAGGATGGTTGATTGCTGAAGCCAAATCTGTGGGGATGTGGTGTAGATTTTTTCCTTTGAAGGTGGAGCATTCCATAACGAAGTGTTTGGTTGTAAGGAGGGTGTTACAGTCAGAGCACATAGGAGGGTCAACGTTTCGTAGTAGATATGCGTGTGTCAGTGAGGTGTGGCCAATCCGTGATCTTATTAGAGCAACTTGTTGCCTTCTTGCAGCTGTGACTTCAGGATAAGGCCTGATCTCGTGGAGATTAAGATGTTATTGTGGTATAAAATGTATGTAATTTAATGATGTATTTGCAGGCATTGAGAATTACGAGACGTGTTTTTAAAGTAAGAACCGTTTTTATATTTTCCCACTGCAGCGCTGCAGTCGGGATTTTGAGCATGCGCAATCCATTTATTAGGAAGCCAGACGCAGTTGTTGAGCGATCGTCACTTTGTGTTTTCCTGTTGTTAGAGCGTTTCGAACTGTTCAAAACAACTGAACGATCCGCCGACTGTGAGGTCTGTTTAGTGATTCGTTTTTTTGGATGCGAGAAATGTTACGCCAGCAAACATTCATCGCCAATTGTGTGAGGTTTATGGGGAAACAACAATGAGTGACAATGCTCGGCCACACACAGTCAAACAAACTCAGGATCTGATCGCATCATTTTGTTGGGAACAATTCAAACACTCTCCCTATAGAAAGAATTTGGCAGCAATTGACTTTCATCTGTTTTTTCATCTGAAGAAATTCCTTGGTGGTAGACATTTCAACGATAATGATGTGAAACAAGTAGTGCAGACCTGCCTTTCATCACAGGCGGCATCATTCTTTGACGAAGGCATACAAAAACTGGCTTCCCGTTACGACAAATGCCTGAATAACGGCACTGTTATATGCGGAAGAGTAGTGCAAGGTGTAAGGTAATGAATGATAAACTATTTGGAAGACAGTGCTTTGTTATTTTTTTTTTAAAAAAATATCGGTATTTACTTTAAAACCACGCCTCGTATATACTAAGATTATGGTATCTTTTTCACTCTGGCTGGAAGAAATTAACACAGAAATAATCTAAATTTACACAGAAGCTGTATAAGTTTCTATTGATTAGAATATAATAGAATTTGTGCAACAAGTAGATAATGTTGAAGATTATGGTACGAGTGAATGTTTGTGGCACTCAATGTCATTCGTGCGACAATTTTCACGAGTGCCATATTAAAATTATGACTGGACTGGACTGAAATAGACTAGTGAATGGTGGGGACACTTAGCACTGCGACTCTCAAGGGATCTACTGTGCATACACCCCCGGCAGGAATGGATGAGGTGAGGGAACTTCAGGAGTTATCAGCTAGCACAGCGAAGCCGGCACAAGTGGACAGAAGCGCGCAGTTTCCTAACAGTTCCAGGCTTGACCACCCGGCCACGGGAGCGCCGCTCGGAGACGTTCCTCCAATGGGACCGGGGAAATACCTCCAAGGCGCAAGACTCTGCGCCATCTGCCCGACACCGACCGAACCACAGCCGCAGAGTCAACCTGAAACCTGAAAGGGAAAGGAAATGAGAACAAATGGGGGAGAGAGGAGAGCCATGGTGGAATATACCACTCCAGCATTCGCCTTTGTCAACCAGGCAAAAACACAAAAACCTATGGTCAGAGTGGGCGGCCACTGAAAATCGAATCCGGTACCTCCCGACTGCGAGCTTGACACGTTACCGCGGAGCCATCTCGCTCGGTAAAATTATCCACGAGCTAGAAACAACATTTAATGGAATCTTATAAATTGTAGGAAATAAATCAAAAAATAATTCGGATTCCATAGCTGACATAAGTGAGAGGGTCTTCTTATGTTTGTAAATGAGACGTTAGCTTCTCTCCGGCATTTCATTTGGTATTACCTGGCTTGTTGAACCGATAAGACTTTAATGCATTACCTTCCTGGGATAGAAGTGAGCAGGTGTTACGGACTGTGATGTAGCGTATATTATCATCACAACATGGAAAGTATAAATTCAGATCTTAGTTGTTCCATATTTAATACTTTACAGAGATTTTTGGATCTTCGGTTCTCATAAGAAATATAAAAAATGGTTTATCTTCTCTATTAGCGAGGCAATTTAGAATACTGTTATTACGTCATTGCTATAGGAAATTCCTCATTGATATCTGATATAAGGTCACTTTGCACAAACCGGCACCTAAACTAGATACGACGAGGTCAGGGACGTAGCTGAGGGATGTTATCGAGATGGTTATAGGTTGCGGGTTGCTGGAACGGTGGTGAAAGGGTGACACTATTAGACGCGTAACTTTGATTCCAAGAGAGGCTTTAATCTTTGTAATAACTAATCTACACTACGTTGCAAGAGGGAGAGAGTTACACAGATTTTGAGTTTACTGGTGGACGGAAGACGTCCACCGTTCCATCTTCGTCGTGCCTACGGCCTATGGCGAAGTTATAAACTACCACAAATTAAATTTAAAGAGTTGACTGTCACAGAGTTCTGCTGGGCAAGTGATAGGTCCCGGCCGTAAAAAAACTATGTTTAAATGCCCGAGGAGCATGCTGACTAGTGCTTTAGGCAGCATTAACGCAAGCGGCAATCTATTCACGTGTCGAAAATGAGTTGATCATTCCCTAAAAATCACACGGTTATAGCCTCTGCTCACACGAGAATCCGGGAAATGACTCGCAAAAATTCTAAAGTAAATTTTATGTGTTTACTTAAATTTTGTCCTGAATATTTCGAACTTTATAAAATTAGATTTATCACATTCTTGTAAAGTAAAACTGAACCGTCACAATATCAATGGTACGCTTGCCACAACGAGCCAATTAAGCACGATATTCAGTACACTAACAACTTTTTTTATAATGTTAGGGTTATATAAAGGATTTTACAGTGAACACGCTTTTAATGGTACCACTGTTTCAAAGATGGTCACATTTTTTGCTTTGGAATTCGGAGATGGTTGTCTGCTGCGTGCGTCTGAGGTTTCGATTTCTGCACTGCCCCCGGTTATTTCCAGCTCTAAAGAGAAGGGGTCATGTCGGCGAATAGCAGCAGACATAGAAGCGGTTGCTTGTCACTCACTGGATCGTTACCGGGTATGATCTATTGGCGCTACTATTTGCTCATATCTGTTTGTGATCTCTCACACAAACTCAGTTCGCGCTGTAAATGTCAAATACATTAACTATATGGAAATATGAGCTAAGGAATTATGAATTGTAAACTAAAGATCGTAAATCCATCGTAAATTAGCGAGTATACAAACTATTTTTACGAAAGCTTATTTTTCTGTCTATTTCACTTTAATTGAGATAAATCTTTCCATAAATAGCTCCACTACGCCATTTCGTAACAGATACAAAGGGAATAGCGATAGTCAAATGTTTAAGAGCTGAACGCTGTATGCTAGCCCTAAAATTCCATACTCTTTCCATTTTTAAGAAAATTGGGATTGGGAGATTTTCTTTAAAATCTTCGTGTTATATCTTTAGAAGATATTGAACCTAAATACCAAGTTTGGTATTTATCCGACTTTACGTTTTTGAGCTATGCACATACACACATGGTAATGTTTTTATTAAGGGGCCTCAAAATATATTTCCGGTGAAATATCGACATGGAATGTTTTGGTGGAGTGCAATACCTACTCTATGTACAAACAGCAACAAAGCCAATCTTCGGCGGATTTTGTATCGTTTTCTGGGGTCTTTCGAGGCGTGTCCTTCATATTACCTATCGCAGAGCGTGGTGGCTTGATAACACAGCAATAAGGTGGAAAAGAGGGGAGGTTGATGCATTTGCTTTTTCTGGTGTTATTGAAACCAAAACATGTTTATTGTCTCAGAACCAGTCATGCCGTATACTAGCCAAATTACTCGTGGACATATGGTGGGTATGTGGCAGTACATAAAAGTGTTTGTATAGTAAATTACTGGATAAAAATATTCCAGGAAAGTGGGAAAGACGTAACAACGTCAGAAAGTGGGCACTCCCCGTAAAACATACGCAGATGATGATATTCGTTTACTAAATGCAAATTACTGTTTTGTTGTAATTGACTAATGTATATAAACTAGAGATAAATATGTATGTGTATATCGTTTACCGAATATGACATACATATTATAGCAATAAAATTGTGTTACATTTTTGTCCATACTCCTGTTGTATTCCTACGATCAGCAATATGTTAGTAAAGGTATATTAATCAATTATAGTTTGAATTATAGGGAAAACATGCTGCTTTATTTATTATTTAGTTATGTTTGCCTCAAGGCAGCAACAAGCATTGATACCACTGTGAGAATACAGTTCTGTTTATATTTTGTTATAAAGTATTACTATGTATTTAATGAATACCATTCAAGCTTTAATTTGAAAATCTTCTCACACTGCACATTCTACATTTCGCTAACCTGGGCGCTCATCAAGCTTTCCCCTTAGCTTTTAACTCTTTCAAAGACGTGTCCTGCACTAGCCGAAAAGGTATGGGCTACCAATCACGATAAGAGTTCTGTATGACAAATTGAATGCACTCACTCTACCTCTTTCTCTTTTAGCCAATACGATCGAGAGCGTATTCATATAATTCGTTTCTACGTCATTTTGTAACCTTCGTTGTGGTTATTGGTGCAACTGTTTAGCAGAAGGACTGGCGCACCCTTACACCGAGGCCTAAAGCAACCATTAAAATGGCCATGGCTTCGCAAGGCCACGTACAACGATAAATAATATGACAGACGCGAGGTGCAGTGAGATTTTCTTTGGCGCTTTTTGTACAACTGGTAAACGTTAAGGGATAGACGAAAACCAGTGTATAAAAATGTAGATCTCTTTAAACAAACAATTTATTTCAAATATTTTTTGTGACATCAGCCATTTCCGAGATATGCGTTATTAATAGTTGGATTTGTTCAATAATTTGTCATTTTTTCATGCACTGTGAACATTCAGTTGTTTCTTGCGATTACGGAGAGAGTAAGGCTAGCATATAGCGTCCAATTCTTAAATATTTAACAGTCGTTATTGCTGTCATATGTATAATGAAGCGTGTAATTTAGCTATTTCTGCAAAGTTTTATGTCGTTTAAAATTAAGTAAATAGAAAAATAAAATATTTATGTATCCATTAACAAACGATAGAGGGTAGAGAAAGTCATGTGAATGTATCACATCAGATTTCTTTCTACATCAAACTCTGTTTTACTCAGTATTTGAATGACAAAACGAACTTCAAACGAATTTCTCTAATCAAATAGCACCACATAGCCATTTTGCACGAACATTTGTTTGTGGCACTAATTTAATGTAGTGCATAAGCAGGTGGGTAGGAAATCAACTGAGAATCCAGCTGATAACGCACCATCTGATACGGACTTGCGCTAGAATATACGTAATGCTACGAGCATTATAGGTAGACAAATTACTGCTGCCTCGCATATTCACGTGGATAAGCTTATGTACATACAGTGAAGCTGTACAAATACAGAGAAGATCCTTTACAAATAGATACAAGCCAATAATTAATAAACATGCTAGATACTATCAACTCGTATTCTACACCTAGAATTCACGTATACACTTTTAATATTCATCCGATGCTTCCATCCACGTTTCGTTATACTCTAGAAGCTACTTGAACTTTTGCAGTTCGGTATTAGTTGCCTCTAGCATGCTGAAACGTCTACTTGCTTATATAACAATTTGATTTATTTGTTAGCAACAATCAAATGAGAATAACAAAATAAAAACATTTTCAAAATTTTCCGCCGGATGACCATCTTCACATAGAAAATATAAAGGGAACAAAATATCTCGAAAACCGCTAATGCTACGCAAAAAAGACATTTGAAATAAATTTTGTATTTTTGGCAATATCTCTATAATAAATTGCTTTCTTTGTTACAGTTTTCCAGTGATAAGATTATACAAAATTAAAGCTGAAGAAGGACGGTTTCGGAGATATTACCGGCGAATTCAAGAAACACATTTTATTTGGCATGCAAGTTATCTGAAATATAACATTTATATTAAGTTGTTTCGGTCGTTTTTAACGAAGTTAAAAAAAGAAGAAATATTTTGCCGTAAAGGATTGTTAGGGTGGGAATTTCATGAAAATCTTTACATACTATAAAAATGCTGGTCTTGAATACCAGGTTTGGTAGTTATCAGAATTTTTGTTTTTTAGCTATGTTATTTACACACACACACATAGAAACAAACAAACACATACTGCTCTCTCTTATAGTCGTTGTTCCAAAAATCTTTTTTTTGGGGGGGGGGACGTTTACAACAGAGCTGAAAACATGCACTTCAGGTGAAATGTGAATGAATGTGGGTGAACTACAATACAGTACAGGCTGGCCCCGTAGCTCAGTCGGTAGAGCACCTGCCTGTTGTGCTAGGAGTCCCGGGTTCGATTCCAGGCTGGGATGGGAATGTTTCTCTAGCCAAGATGAATCCTTATTCTCCACAGAGTCTGAATGTGAATGTGTGTATGATCTAATGATTAAAAACCAAAGTGCAAGAAACCCAACACCAGAGGCAATAAGTTCCATAGAAAAGGCCGCCAATAAGACCAATGGGGTTACAGGCGGGGTATAAATGGAACTAAAAAAAAGAACAGTACAGTACGCACTACTAGGTAAAAGTGGAAACGAGGATATAATCTAGAAATGTGTAAGTGTAGTTTTACAGACAGCATAAGCGGATCACCAACTAAAAAATTTTACATTTTAAGCCACGGCTTAATGAGTAATAAAATAAAATCAAGCGTTTCAAATCCTACACAGAATTGTATTTTATTAGTCCTGAAGACGTAAAGTATTTTAATTATAGAAACAGCGGCCACGAAAGTTTATGCCATATTCGTAAGTGGAAATCAATTTGGATAAGGGTATCACATACGAAGTGTGCCAGCGATAACCGTTACACCGACACGGGTGCTTGAGGTCCTCAAGGCATGGGCTTGGAAACGCGTGCCATCCGCGGTTAAAGCCGCCAGGATAGTCCTTCCTGACAGGTTTTTCTCCAAGTTTTCCTGACCTTATAACCGACAAAGGTATCCTAAACTCAGGTCTGGTAGATTCCCTTCCCAATTAACACTTCTTTTATAATCAGTGTTCACCGCCTGTGGTGCCCTCGTAGCAAGAATGGTTGTTAACACTATTTAGAAAAGACAATATACGAGTGTTATTATAAAACTAAGGTTCGTTTTGCAATAAACCACTAACTACTAAATATTTTCCGCTACTTTACTTTTCATCCAAGTCTTCAAACCTTACACTACTTTTCTACGAGTAATCAATGGTTTTCCAACATTTGTCTGAGCGTAGCATAAGATTTTAGAACTTTGTTACAGACTTTCGCCGCCAGTCCATCAAGAAAAGTGTAGCTAATTTTGGAGTTACATTTTTCTGTATTTAAAATGAGCAGAGATAAACTCTTAGAGATTACGAAAGCTTCCTGAAGGACATAAATAATGAGTCGTCTGTTTTGGCTAGCACCGCATTAACTTGCAGATTCACAGTTGTTTCCTTTCAGCTACTCTGTGATAAAAATCTGACTTCCGGACCACTAGTTTCAATCCCCACCCCCACATACCAACATACCAATAACGGAATTTCTTCTACCGTGGAATTTTAGACACAGAAAAAGTACATCTTAGAAGCTATACGATTGTTTTATGGACTGATGTCGAAGTTCTATGAGGAACCACTAGCATTCATTCTCCACCACGATGAGAATTTAATTTATTCTGAAAACTGTGTGGAAAAAAGCTTAAGTTACACAGAATAAACAATTAGCTAGCCAAATTATCCAATACTTATTTTATTGCATAACGGATCCCATCTTACAAACATCTCTCGTATAATTACAAACCCCCTGGGAGAAGAAGCCTAGGTAGAACCAAATAAAGGATGGTGCGAAGGTTCCCAGATAATATTTAGCTGGAGCTGGAACGGACATGTAGGCCCATATCATTAAGCACATGATGACAATATTTTACATAGCTGAGCAGCATATACAAATTTATTTTTTTGTTTTAGACTTATTCTCGAGCGTATCAGGGAAACTTAGTCAAAAAATTGCATTGGTTAAAACTCACCAGCTACAATTTAAAATACATTCTTCACCTTATACAGGAAGTAAAAGTATATGTTATAAAGCTTGGTGGTAGAAATATGTGTAGCATGTAATCATATTTTACTTATAATCCTAATTACAGAGTATCCTTTTTTACCCGCTAGAGTTTCCGAAATGGGATTGGGGATGACTAGGTAAACCACCCGTAGACTCCGCAACAAGACACGTTCCTTAGTTAGGAGTTGTTTCCCAATAGTACTGAATAAGCTGTTCCGTGATGCACAGAAGTCTTTCACCATATATACAACCAATGGGAGTGCTTACGGTATTATTCTGTTTAGTTGTTTCATGCTTTACGGTATTCATTTGTGTGGTTTTCGTCGGGCGGGAATGAACAATGGCGGTTTTATTCACAAATGCAGAACACCGAAATGCTTCTTATCTACGAGGTTGTCAGAAGCAATGCTTGCCCGCTCTATCAACCACGTTATCCCAACAGGCATGACCCAGCCCATACCATGTTTCCAAGACTGGACAGGCGTTTAAGGTATGTATTTACGTTTGGAAAGAAATTCTACAGTTTTGATAAGAAGTTTATTAAATGTTCACTGTTAAAGCAATACGTTTAACTGAGAAAGATGTATATCAGAAAACTGAAATAATTATTTTGGGCCAAAAAAACTCAAATTAAAAACAATATGCCACTATTTCAAAACTTCTAGCATTACCAAAAATTTATATTTGAAGATTTTTTTTAGTGATTTATGGCTTAAAGTGAGCTTTATTTTGTGAACTAGAATATTTTGAATATTATGATTAGTAGTTATAGAGTTCAAATTTTTGGCTGAGTTCATAGCAATGGTGATTTTCATTGCAATTTAAAGGCTCTAGTTCATAAGAGAGCCTGCTCCTTAAGCTTTACTTTGATGTATGAATGAAGTTTGTAGCCGAATTTGTAATATAGGCTTGTTGTTTTTGTATATTGCAAAGTGTAGAATTTAAATTTTTTAGAAACTGGATTTAAAAGTTAAGATGTTATTCAGTATGTTAAACGGATTACTTGAAACGTTAAAAAGGTATCATATTAAAGTATTAATGCCATAACTTTCAGAATTATCACTGACAAACCATTCAATATTAGAATGAGAAGCATTGGGTTTGTCAGTGTTCTGTAAGTCCTGGGGGTGTAAGTCCTACATAAGAGGAGGGTAAACAGATAATGAATGAATGAATAATCACAAAATGCTAACAGTCCTGAAATTTGTTTGTAAACAAAAGATGCCTCCAAGGAGTGGTAGGTCAAGCCCTTATAAATACTTAAATACAATCTCTATGACATTTGCTCTTAGCTTCATGCTAGCTTAAAGGTGGCAACACAGGAAAACGGAAAAAAACACAGGAACGAGGGTCAAGATCACTCAAAATATGCTTTCTGAAATTCGGGAGCGCAGTGCACTATTTTAAGTCCATTTTAATCCACTTAAACAAAAGTTACATAATTTTAAACAGGAAGGATTGTAGCCTCATAAAACAGCAAAAAACGAAGTTTGAAGCTTTTGAGGAAAAGCAGCCTCGTTCTAGCGTTGTTCTTCTGGTTGATGCCCGTTTCCAATTCCTGCAGAAGATGAAACCTTGAAGTCTCGAGACGATCGTCCATCTTTTACCACCATGAGTAAGTTAAGGGTTTTAATATCATTCGACTCATTTATTTTATCAATTGACTTCTTCACTGTTAAGATTGTCCTAATTCAATTTTGATGAGGTTACAGGTCATACAACGAAGAGGGGCACTACGGTACTGCATCTATTGTGGCTAAGACCCCCAGAAGGGAGGGATGAAGTGAAGGAACTACAGGAGCCTACAGGCCGCAGGGAGAGATGCCATGGAGACGCTGTAACAGCCTAGAGAGGGCGATGAAAGACCTGTCGATTAAATAGCCCTATAGTGTCCACGAGGAGTACTCCTTCCTTTGAGCAAGCATCCACACCATTTGTCTGGCACCGCCATACGCTACGAAACCTAGAAGCACACGTGGAAGATGAAAAGGAAACGCAATGAAGGGAAATAATGGAAAAAAAATCGTGGTAGATAAGAAATCACCCCAGCATTCGCCTACCGACCAGAGAAAACCATGAAAAAACTAAGGTCAGAGAGGACGATCGACGGGAATTGAACTCGGAACTCCAGAATGTGAACCCCTCACGTTACGGCGGGACCTTCACGTTCGATAACACACAAATAAACTTTAATAACCTTACCACTATCTGTGTATGAGTGTATGGAATCTCTGTGAAGATTACCATGCATATCTCTGTTTAGTAAAGGCATTTTTGACTCTGAAACCTCTTGTAACGCACAGTGGAAACGGAAGAATGCAACCTTACGATAATAAGGCTGTTTTGTTCCTTTCTCCGGATTCTTCAGGACGCTGAAACATTTACTTGATAGCATTGCAAAGGTGTGCCGAGAAACAAGAAATGGAGGATTAGCAAACACTTTTCAGAAGGAAGCGTTCTCGAGCACGAGTAACTGTATAACATTCTGAAAGTGGGGTAGAAGAAAAGGTAGGCAAACATCTTGAAACGGGAGTTTGAAGCAGTATTCACTTTTCATTTAGGTGATGGAAGATACTCCAAAGCACAGGTAGAATTTCGCGTCATTACATTTTCCTCCGCCGAGCTCAACATTCTTGCTTGTATCCCTTTGTCTGCTTTACCCTTCCGTTTCACCAACTCGGTGCTTCGTTTCACCCTACATATCGCTCTCCTTTTGCTAGATCTTGTGCCGAAGTAAAAGGATTCAATTGGAAATACCGTCGCGTACCAGGTAATGGATGGATGCGCTAGAAGGGAGAGGAGGGGGGATTCTTCTTGTCTGCACTTCAGTGCTCTTAATTCTGCCTTCTCAATTAACAAATCCCTAGCCTAAAACCTTTTTAAGCCTTTAACTCCATTGTATTGAATTTGGCAAGGTGCGCAAGGAACTGTCTTCGTGTGAATGTTCTACACTTTGTTTTCCAGATTTAAGAGCTAAAGGGCCGAAGGAAATCATTATCTCTTTTGTCTTACTTATGTTTTTAATACCTGCATTATTGAGCCCTCTTCGAAGATTGACGCTTGACTGTATGAGCTAGGTACACTTTTGTTTTTTCTATCGACACTTCCCCGGAACCACCCTTATACTCGAGTTCAATCTCAGACCAAGAACAAAGTAGAAATTACGGTCTCTCTCCATTGAAAAATAACGCACACTAGCTAAAGAAAATTTTGAATTCGACATAATTGTGAATTTTTACACTAGATAGAATTATTATTATTTTTAATAATATTATTGTAGCGATAAATCGTTGGCCAGTTGCATCTGGAAAGCGTCGTTCCTCTGGGTGATGCTATCAGCTGCAGTGTTCTTGTTCTCGGCTATGGATGCTCGTCGACTGCTGCGTTTTGCATTCCTAATCTATACCTATATAGTTAATTCTTGGTTCTCAGTGTTATCGTGGGTGAGGCAAATTAAAAATATACT
The DNA here is from genome assembly GCA_030765065.1 of Deroplatys truncata. Taxonomy (NCBI): domain Eukaryota; kingdom Metazoa; phylum Arthropoda; class Insecta; order Mantodea; family Mantidae; genus Deroplatys; species Deroplatys truncata. The sequence goes on from CM060990.1 coordinate 44,343,788, forward strand.
GCATTTCCCTTAATAAATGTGGTTTATTATGAATTTAAGTATTTATGGGCAGCTAGCTTTTCCCATTATACCAATCCCACCATTTGAATAAATCAGGAGTCTAAACTAACTGCACACGTTCCCTCACATATACACACACGTGCATTTGTCGTCAAGAGCGTAGCGCTTTGTGTCGACGAAATTCTAGAAGAGAGTGAAAATCTGGGGCTTTGTTCGCCTTTATATACCTGAGCCTAGTGACGGTTACCTCTGCGCTTCAAAATGTAACGACGTTTCTAATTGGTCCTCAGACCGCGTTACCTTAACATGTATGAGAATATTCCACTCCAAAGTTTTACGCTTACGCGTCATGAAGCGGATTCAATATCTCCATCTCTTTCTTTTTTCTATCTCTCTCGTTCTATTTCTCCTTGCCGCTATCGGCTCCCTGTTCATTAGCTTGATGAAAGGTGGGCTCTACTTGGGATCATCTTTTACCTGGAATTTGCTAGCTCGCCCGTTTCTTACGATCTGCTTTGTACAATTCTTGGTGGTTGAATATTTTAACATGTTTCTTGGTGAATTATATTATTACTATGCATAGTTCTTATATATGTATGGTATATCCCGTTTCATTATTATTGGAAAGGTAGAATGAGATTGAAAAATTGAATGTCATAGCTTGGACATGAACCCGGATCATCCTGTTTCCGACAGGCTGCTCTATCCAATTGGGTTACTATTACAACATGCCGACAGGACATTAAATTCCCTAACTGACTCGGAAATTTAATGTTGTGTCGGTAAGTTGCCATGGTAGCTCTAATGGTTAGAGCAACCAGTCGAAAACAGGGAGATCGTGGTTCAAATCCCGATTATTGCATTGCATTTTTCAATCTGATATGAAGCAACATACAGTACTAGCCACCGAAAAACTAATACAATAACTCAATGTATTAAGATATCTGATTCACAGCTTCTCAGCATCAACACATTAATAATTTCTTTCTTTAATATTTTGTTCTAAGTTTTACGTGTATATATTTTTTGCTTGTACTAGTATTGTAAGTATAATAATTAAGAAGACGTTAAAACACATATATTCATAATGTACATGGTAGAGAAAAAGTATATAACGTTATAACATATAAAATATAATATAAGAGGGAAAGGCTACTTTTAGGTATATAACCAGTAATATAACATTACGATAGATGCAGTAGCATTTACGTAAGCATGTAAGGGACTTTGGATTCATAATTAAGACGATGGAAGTCTGTAACCATATATATGTAATAAACTGTTATTGAATAGTAGCACCAATCAGGTAAATTGATACATGCCTATAATTCAAATACGTAGTTAAGAAAACGGTTGAAGGGAACGCTAACAGAAGCTTGTCAGTCTTCGAGCAGGAAGGCCGTGTATAAACTCGTCTCTAAATAGACAGTACAACTACGTACTTAAAGTCTACCATTTATACATATTTTAACATAACAAAGATAATAATAATTTGTGAATATCTACATGTGGTTTATCTAAAATACAAGTGAAATTGTTAACAGAATACGTGTGTGCAAAATATTTTAACATTCTCTATACCTAACACAGTTGCTCTCCGACTCAAAAATATAGCAGCCGTGCCGTAATTATAAAATAATAATTACAACATAGTAATACACACACAAGAATTCAGATATACGATCATCAGATTCCAGTCTATGAGAACGTCATGATACATCACATGAGTAAGGGCATCAAGACGACCTACAGGTACATAACACAGCATCCATCATCTCTCTACAGGTCCATCATCAACTTAGTGAGGTTCTCGGTGCATAGTGTCACTTGACGAGGGGGCCTACCACGAAGGAACTGCTACAGATTCTATCTTTCCAACATTTTTCTACACATGGCTTGTGTGGAAGTACAATTAACTGGTATTATTATTATTATTATTATTATTATTATTACCAAACAGAATCGACATGGTGTTCTAAGGGAACACCGCCTGGGGATGGTCTCCGCGTTACCATATTTATCTCTTTCTCTCATGTTTTTCTTTATAATTGTTTTACAATTTAACTATTGTTTCGGGTGGAAAAACACATTTTCTAATTTCGAAGATTTTTCATTACTAGCGTCAGTTACATATACAATATTTACACATCATGGTACCTCTTTTCTTTGACGGTGAACTCATATTTACTGCATTATTTGTATGCCAGTCACAACTTTAAGGAAAGACATATGATTTCATTTTCTTCCTTCGAGGTTTTTAATGCTTCGCTCCTGGTTTTATTACATTGTCCTCTCGTACTTAACACTGGACCTTCAAGTTGCATTTGAAACAGGTTTTACTAAATCAGCTAATTAGTCGGAACCTTCCGAGCAAGCTTAACTAATTCATTCTCTGTTTAAGTGTCACTCCGCGCAAATGTTACAATTTCGGTTGAAAATATACTGATACTTAACTGGTTATGCTGTTCTATTCGGGTAACTTCTATGCCTTTCCTCCAGGGTGGAAGATAACTACTGTATTGTACGTTAACCTATGATTTTATTCAATATAATGAACAATTATTTCTAATACAGTTTTTGTTTGGAGCGATAGCAACGTGAATAGATTGTAATGAAGGTATGAATGCACAAAGGAATGTTGAAGCAGTACGTTCTGAGTAGCTGAATACAAAATTATAACCATAGGTAAAATACATATTAATAGCAGTAGGAATAGTATTATTAAATAAGACTGGAAAGCGAATATTACATCTACAGGTGAATATGGGTTGAACAGACAGTGCCAGCAGCAGGCCGGACATGGAGTGGCATTTCTCTTATTCTAACGAGTGAGAAGAGAATACGCTTTGTTAGTGTACCGTTAGGTCGCCTGAAAATCACAAGTGTAGAAAACGGTCATTGCTCCCCGATAGCTTAAGGCATCCGATAAGAAAGAAGGCAGAAATCATGTGATAGTGAAATGGGGAGATGGGAATTTTGAAATAAAGAAACAGGAGAGCTTATAAAACAAACTTCTTCTTCGTGGTAGTTCCTTGGAGGTGGTTCGGAAAACAAATGTACCGGCGGATAGGGGCGATAGTATAGTGTGTGTGTGTGTGTGTGTGTGTGTGTGTGTGTGTGTGTGTGTGGCGAGGTAACATCAGGAGTGAAATTTTAAAACGGTGACGGAAAAAAAATGGGCAGGAAAATGAATCAGTCGTAATAACCACTAACTCTAGATCCAAGATCCATGCAAATCCCTGAGCTAGCATCGAACCCAGAACCATTCCTGCAAATCCCGTGCCGTGAAATTGGCGCTCAACAACACGTACCGCCGCAATGTATAAACTATCCATGAATAACTTCTTCTTTTGTCTTTATCTTAAATGGTTTAGACACAATTTAGAACTGAAATGTTATATAAAACTAGTTATGGGAACGTCTATGACAAATGTCCCAAGCATAAAGAAGTTTTGGGGTATTCGAACCCTGTTGTGATGTAGCACTACTACCTCGAAGTTTAAAGGAAGTCAGGTGTAAATGGTCAGAGAGAGGGGACAAGCTTGTTCGTGAACAAGTAGCCCTCCTAGTGTCCACGGGGAGTACTATTTCCTTTGAGAAAGCATCCGCGCCAGCTGTCCGGTTCCGCCACACACCACGAAACCTATAAGGTGAGAAGGAAACGGAATGAAAGGGAAATGATGGGATTGAAGTCGTGGTGGATGAGAAACCACCAACCAGCATTCTCCCTCCGATCAGGGAAAAACTCATTGCTGTGTAGCTTAGTGTTGTGACTTCTGACACCAGTGACTGATAATTTTTCACCGTCACTAATTCTCGCTGTCAATTCATTGGAATATTCCCTGTCACTTCACTTTTCTTCCCGACGTTGCAGCGTGATGAATACGCGCGAAACAGATTCTTTCATCCGCTTCATTCGCTGCGAAGTCGAACACAAGACCTCTCTAATCCCTCACAATAGCACCACTCTCTGTGCATTACAACTAACGTCGCAAACTCACTCGGAGAACACACTGAATAACCAGGACTTTAAGTCGCATCAAGAGCAACTCATTATCTCACTAACTCACTCGCTAACAGGCTCGATAATATAGCCGCTGAAGTTTTCGAGAGAGTTCTAGAATGTTCGGGAGGCGGGGAGGAAGAAGGCTTCAGAACAGTCGTTATTCGTTGACAGCACTTCTGGTGTTTACGCTGGGTAAGTGCGCTACCCTGTCGGCTTATCTCTTCACCCGGTCAGTCGGTCGGCGCTTTCTATATGATAACTGAGGCCCATAGCGGCGTCACAGTGAATATGTTTTAAGTCTCACTTAAAAATAAGCTATATGGCATCATAATTACTTTGCATAAAGAGTTATAATGCGGCGCAATATAATAGCTCCAAATATTAAAAATTTGAAGTGTTATACTCGCATTAATTTCTCTAACATCTATCTTTATTAACTTTTCTTACGAAAGTTTATGTTTCTATCTACTTCATTTAAATCGAGCTAAACCTTTTCAGAAATAGCTGTATTACACATTTCGTTAGAGTACAAAGGGAACAGCGACTGTCAAAAGATAATGAAATGTGCTCTATATGCTGGCCTTAACATTTCATACTGTTTCCATGTAATTGCATGGCAAATTAATGACAAATCGAGGCATTAATAGTGGATGTGTCACCTGATAGAAAATAGTTATTTGAAATAAATTGCTTGTTTTAAAGAGATCTGTATTTTTTTGTGTAGTACGTTTTCGTCTATCGTTTAACGTTTATCAGTTACTGTACAAAAATTACTTCAGAATAAAGAGGACTGACAGTATATTGCCAGAAAATTCAAGGTATATACCGTATTTGGTATATAAATATCTTAAGTGTATGGTATTTTAATAGAAATTGTTAGAGCCATGTTTTTTAGAAAATCATTTTGAAAAATGTCCCATATAAAGGATAGTTTGAGGTTGGGAACTTTCTTGAAAAGTGTCGCACCTTTGGAAGGTACTGTACCTAAGTACACGCACCAAGTTTGGTATTAATCTGACACACACACACGCATGCACGATACTCTTATTTCTGTACGCAAACTTGTTACCACGAAAAACGCAACAAACTTGTGCCTGTTCCTTATGTTTGATATGCGGATAAAGCTATACTGCTGCCCGTGTTTACGTAACCAGATAATAGTAACGAAAACTTATATTTGCGCAAAAATGTAACAAATTTGCGAACTAATGTTTATTTCCTCGATTTATGGACTTTAACCTCTCTATTACGCCATTTCGGCTGGCAGTGTGTTTATTCTAATTTCCTTCTTCTGATTGGGCAGGTTGTTCCATAAATGATCTGTGCGGAGACGGTTGTAACTATTTAGACAAACTCTCTAACTTGCACGCCCTATAGCAAGTCTTCAAGGGACATAGGTTTGCTTCAGCCACTGAGTTGGACTATAAAGAGTGGAACCGTTTGGCCAATTAATGCTTCATTCTGATTGGCAAAGCCAAATTCCGCCATGATTTTGCCACATGAGCACTCGCTTGGTATAAACATGCGCATTATATACACGCTTAGATCTCTATTTAAATAATGGGCACGGTGCAGAAATCTGTAGGGCCGGAAGCTGTACGAAAATGGGCATTTTAAGGATAGGAACAAGGGGTCGCAGAAGCTTAAACGAAAGGCACTCGTGTACACTACTAGTCACTGTCGCTAGATGTGTCTGATGTGAAGCCTACTGGATCGTACGGTAATACCGAACGCTCGTCTTGTTCAGTACAAAGAGTACAGTACAGTACAGTACTAGTCGCTGTCACTAGGTGTCGTTTGTGAAGCCTATAGGATGGTACGGTAATACCGAACCCTTGTCTTGTTCAGTACAAGGAGTACAGTACAGTACTAGTCATCGTCACTAGGTGTCTATGTGAAGCCCATTGGATGGTACGGTAATACCAAACACTCGTCTTGTTCAGTAAAAAGAGTACAGTACAGTACTAGTCACTGTCACTAGATGTCTGATGTGAAGCCTACTGGATGGTACGGTAATACCGAACCCTTGTCTTGTTCAGCACAAACGGTACAGTACAGTACAGTACTAGTCACCGTCACTAGGTGTGTCTGAGGTGAAGCCTACTGGATGGTACGGTAATACGAACCCTTGTCTTGTTCAGCACAAATAGTACAGTACAGTACTAGTCACCGTCACTAGGTGTGTCTCATGTGAAGCCTACTGGATGGTACGGTAATACCGAACCCTTGTCTTGTTCAGCACAAACAGTACAGTTCAGTACTAGTCACCGTCACTAGGTGTCGGTTGTGAAGCCTACAGGATGGTACGGTAATACAAAATACTCGTCTTGTCCAGCACAAAGACTACAGTACAGTACTAGCCACCGTCATTAGGTGTCTCATGTGAAGCCTACTGGATGGTACGGTAATACCGAACCCATGTCTTGTTCAGCACAAACAGTACAGTACAGTACTAGTCACTGTCACTAGATGTCTGATGTGAAGCCTACTGGATGGTACGGTAATACCGAACCCTTGTCTTGTTCAGCACAAACAGTACAGTACAGCACTAGTCAACGTCACTAGGTGTCTGATGTGAAGCCTACTGGATGGTACGGTAATACCAAACACTCGTCTTGTTCAGTAAAAAGAGTACAGTACAGTACTAGTCACTGTTACTAGATGTCTGATGTGAAGCCTACTGGATGGTACGGTAATACCGAACCCTTGTCTTGTTCAGCACAAACGGTACAGTACAGTACAGTACAGTACTAGTCACCGTCACTAGGTGTGTCTGAGGTGAAGCCTACTGGATGGTACGGTAATACGAACCCTTGTCTTGTTCAGCACAAATAGTACAGCACAGTACTAGTCACCGTCACTACGTGTGTCTCATGTGAAGCCTACTGGATGGTACGGTAATACGAACGTTCGTCAGTAAAAAGAGTATAGTACAGTACAGTTCTAGTCACTGTCACTAGATGTCTGATGTGAAGCCTACTGGATGGTACGGTAATACGAACGTTCGTCAGTAAAAAGAGTACAGTAGAGTACACGCATGTAGTGGTTAGTTTCTCATTGTGTACCGGTACTCATAAGTCGATACAGTACGTACACACCTGTCGTGCGAGTTAAATGGCATTTTGACTGGCAAATGAAGATGTTTCATAAAGCCAGATTTCAGTTATGTTCACGCAGTCCTCCTGTTACTATACCACATCTGCGACCCCATGCAGCTAACCTCAAAATGCTTAATTTGATACTTTTGAGTCTACATTTTTCTGCACATCGTTTTCCTGCACCCTGTATAGTTCTATTGCAGTGTTACAGAATTTAGCTATTCTCTTGTTACATTTTATAGCACTGTACGTTTTTATTTTTTGGGTTATTATTTATTATTTATCGTTTATCTTATTCTTTATTTTAAATTTATATTTAACATTAATGTTGCATGTTCTTTGGTAATTTGAATTTATATGGTTCAGCAATATATGCTATGATTTGGCTGCGCTTGCTGTTTTACACGCAAACATTACTAAAATTATGCTGGACTGGACATAAATAGCTGCACATTTTAAGATTTTAATTCCGCATGGTATTAATATTCTGATGTTTTTCATCACATGCATTAAAGAATATAATTAGTTGCTTACAGATGTGTAGCCTTATCATTACTTTTGTTCAGATAATGTGAGCCTGTGTACACATTCCAGCGTTCTTTTTTTTTTAAAAAAAAACAATCGTGCGTTTTACAGCATTGTTGTTTTCCATGATATACTACCGCATGACCAGGCTTCCAGACCAAATCCCTGTCAATCAATGTTAAACCAATTTCACAACAGGATGATCCAATCATTACTTTTTCCCCCTGGAAGAGCTCTGTTTTATGACAGTGGTCATGTTAATTTCAAAACAGCAGGTACCGGAACGCCGACAAACCAAACATCATTCGTGCGTTACAGATGAACAGATCTCGGTACAGGACGGTACAAAAGTTCCGAGATAGAGTAAGTGCTTAAATGTTTCAAAACGTTGCGTAGTTACTCTGTGCTGAAATAATACTGAAATTTAAATAATTTTCGCTACAAAATTTCACCAAAATAACTGCAAACACATTCGGTATTGAACTTCTAAATGATATTTGGTGTAGTAAATATTAATTTTTAAAGTTACACATGTTACAAATACTATGTTTCTGAATTCTAGGATATTTTATTAAAAGCTATACCAAGTATTGGGTTATTTTCGGACTTTCGTGAGCAACATTTTAAATACGATGATTTCATTCTTAGGAATCGCGTTCCACAGATATCTATGTTATGGCAACGATAGTGGTAGGCAGTATCGGTATACTATATTATGCAACAAGACTGTAATGGAGTAATTAAGACACGAGTATGTTTATGAAACGAGTGGTAGCGAGCTTAATAATTTTCATACGAGCGTCTTAATTACCATTATAGTCAAGTTGCATACGACCGTTTCTGGTCGACCCGACCACATTATAATTTCAAAACGTTGAGTTTTTACAAAACTATCTTATCTTTTAAATTCTGTATAATTAAATGCTGATGGATGATGGCACTGACTGCAGGACCTCGAGCGTGTTTGCGAGTACTGCAAAAGATGGCAACACTGTTGAATTCACGCTATATTTATTGATATTTTGCAGGTAACGTGAAAGCAACACAGATTGAAGCAAAGGAAATGAGCTCAATCTATTAGAACATTAAAATTACAATGGACAGCAATTGTTTTATATAAAATACACGTTTCATCGTTTATCGGGAATAGATCCCAATGGAATGTTAGAAGTTGCTAAAATGTATGGGCGATAGGGGAGGTGAGCGCGCCACCTAGTAAGATTATAATGAGTCGCTGAAGTACCAATGGATGCCATAACAGTTCAGTTACGTCACGTCATCAGAGTATTATAGTGTGGTCGACCAAAAAAATATTATAATATGTGTGCTTCTAATTGAGTCCTCACATGACGAAATGTTTTGTCCGCTTTACCAAAAGACATCAATAGATTAAGTGCTTCAGATTTAGCAATGTATGAAATAAAATTATGCTTCGAGAGGCACCGTCATAAGCAATTTATTTAATAAATCCAGAAAGTCTCTTCAGTTCCTCTCTTCCCGCCAGTAATCTTGTAACGTTAACCAAAGATGTGTCATCATGATACGCAAAACCTTTGGCAGGAAAGTCCGAATATAAACGAACGCCCGGTATATGTTTCCCGGCAAGTACTTCTGCTAAATAGTTGCACCAATAACCACAACAAAGGTTACAAAATGGCGTAGAAACGAAATATATATTTACGCTCTTGATCGTATTGGCTAAAAGAGAAAGAGGTAGACTGAGTGCTTTCAATTTGTCATACAGACCTCTTATCGTGATTGGTAGCCCATACCTTATCGGGTAGTGCAGGACACGCCTTTGAAGGGATTAAAAGGTAAGGGGAAAACTTGATGACCGCACAGGTTAGCGAAATGTAGAATGTGTAGTGTGAGAAGATTTTCAGGGGGTGCAAGCTTGAATGTTATTTATTAAATACATAGCAAGGCAGCACTTTCTAACAAAAAGTAAACAGAACCGTATTCTCACAGTGGTATAAAACTTGTTGCTGCATAGAAGCAAACATAACTAAATAATAAATAAATAAAGCAGCATTTTTTCCCTGAAATTCAAACTACCATCGGTTAATACACATTTACTTACATATTGCTGATCATAGGAATACAACGGGATTATACACAAAAATATAACCCAATTTTATTGCCATAATATGTATGTAATATTCCGAAAACCATATACGTATTCACCTCTAGTTTCTAAACACATAAGTCAATTATAATAAAGGAGTAATTTGCATTTAGTAAACGTGTATCATCATCTGCGGTTGTTTTACGGGGAGTGCCCACTTTCTGACGAGTATGTAGACCGTCTTCCTGAAATATTTTATCGAGTAATTTACTATAAAAACATTTTTATGCACTGAAGTTTTAATTTCTGTAACAGTGCGACCAGCCTCCCACATACCCACGATATGTCCACGAGTAATTTCGCTAGTATACGGCATGACTGGTTCGAAGACAATAAACATGTTTTGGTTTCAATAACGCCAGTTTGCGATAGGTAAGGTGCAGGACACGACTCAAAAGACCCCAGAAAACGATACAAAACCCGGCAAAGATTTTCTTTGGTGCCATTTGTACATGTTGGAGGTATCGATACTGAGGTAGAACAGTTCTCTTCTGGAAGCACACACGTCGTATGTGTCGCATATGGTGTACACCAACGACCACTGCGCCTCCAGTTGCAATCCCGAATTGAACAAGGAAATGAAATGAGAGGGAGTAAGCGACGTAAGAAAGTATTTCAGTACTTGCCTAGCGGTAGGGAAAAATGACGAAAGAATATTTAGTAAGGATTGTCGGTCGCTTTAGATTTTTAACCCGGAATATCCAAAATACGAGCCTAAGACGCTACTGCTTGAGCCACCTCCTCAGTTAACGTCAGTGTGAGTAAATTCTGAAAAAATTAAAACCCTACCTTTTCTGAAGGCGGAGAAAAGTTCCTTATGTAACAAAATGACGAAATGAGCTTTAAAGTTAAGACATCGAAACAAGGTAGTTCTTTTGCTAGCTGGAAGGTTTTAAAGTGGACCATTTACTTAAAAATTAAAATAATATTCCATTAATCATAATTTTCCTAATTTATCCTTACTAAAATTAGAAAAATTGAGATATTCAAGAAAGGATTCCAGCGGGTTGGTTAGGTAGTAAAGTCTGTGGCCCGCATTCGGGACGTCCCGGGTTCGATTCCTGGCGACCGCACACTCTGACCTATGGGATTTTTGTGGTTCCCCTGGGGTCGATAGGCGAATGCTGGGGTGGCTTCTTCTCTGGCACGATTTCCTTTCCGTAATTCCCAGTCATTCTGTTTCCTTCTTATCTTTCAGGTGTGCTTCTAGGTCTCGTGGTGTATGGCGGTGCTGGACAGATGGCGCGGATGCATACTTACTGAAAAGAATATCCCCCGTGGACACCAGAGAGCTGCTCGACTGGTGAGTCGTTCATCGCCCACTCTTGGCGGCGCCAGCAGTGGGACGGGTCTGCGAGTTTGGTAACGTTAGGGACCACAGCGCGTCTCTGCGGCAGCCTCCTGTGTGATACCTTCACTTCATCCCTTCATCCTAGGGGATGGTAGGCACAATATATCTATGTAGGTGGGGTGCACGAGGAGTCCTCAGTTCAACTACCTATACCTATTTTAGAAAAGATGGTTAAAGATTTCATTTCTATCTAGAAACCTATTCCAGTAAATGTAAGAATTAAAGTTTAGTTTATATTTCTATTTACACACACAGCAAAGCCTGCACACTAGAAATATAACCTCATTTAAAGTGCTGTTCACTTAGCTGCAATACTGAACAATTTTAAGAATTTTCGAAACACGTAGTTCAAAGCTTTCATTTTAAACTTGGGGCATAGTTTTCACATTTGTGAAAGATTAATTAAATAACAGTAATTAACTTTATTAAAATAGAGTACGTTAACATGAACACCACACACAATATGCTTCCTGTATAAAATTTGAATTTGTTTTCTGAGAAAGCATTTATCTTACAGTGTGTTGAACTTTTTTAAACCACTAATGTATTAGTTTTCAAGGGCACTAGTTTTGTGGCCTGAGTTTGTAGACATGTAGGTCTCAACTCTTGTAATGTAACATCTCTCTCTCTCTCTCTCTCTCTCTCTCTCTATATATATATATATATATATATATATATATATATATATATATATATCCTGCACTCTTTCTGGGAATCTGTTTATCTAATACGATAGTCTCTATAGTTTAAATTAAAATCTCACAATGTATTAATAAGCGTTTTATTTCATAACCAGAACAATCCTTCCACACCCGCACAAAAAGTAAAGATGAAGCCTTTAGTACTTATTCTTGTTTTGTGTAGAGGAGGAATTACAAGGTTTATGCTGGTTGCATCGCTGACCATAACTGAGATTTAGTTATTATCTGAAATTGTCGCTCAATGACCAGAATTGCCAAAAAAAAGCGGAAGTCTAATTGGTAGATGAATTTAATTTCCAGTCTTTACTGCTCTGTGTGAGTGTGCAGCTCTTCTCAGGTATGAGTTGGCCGGTCGACGCAAACCGAGACGCATCTTGTTACCTTGCGTTTGTTCTTTCACCGAAGCTTTTGTCGAGTTTAGAAGTGGCAGTAGTGTTTGAACGGAGTGAACAACGATAAGGCGGTGTGTGCTTACCGAGGAGAAATTATAAGCAGTTGGAGAACAATTAGAACATATCCAAAAAATTTGAAACCTCACTGAATCAGTATTGTCCAAATATTGTCACCATATAACGATAGCAGGCTGAATTTCTTTAAATAGAGTTTAGGAATATTAATAGTCGGTATGTGATCCAGATTTGAAAATGTTCTCCAACAATGCATGTCAGATGCCAGTAGAATTCTCCAGAATCCCCTCTCCTGGAACCTTAGAGAAGGCGCCAATCGGTATATTATGGGTGGCGTGTAATGTATCCACCAGTTTCGATTGAAACATACAAGAGTAAAACGATATACATTTGCGTTTAGGATATTACACTTACATCTAAACTTCTTGAAGGTGACGTCAGCTAAGTGAGCTCCATCTGCATTTATGCATTCTTGAAGACGGCGCGGAAATGCCTCTATAGCACGTCGCGACATCTCCCGTGAAATTGCGTTGATTTCGTGGCGGATGGCACCTTTCAACTCCTCGGTGGTGTACAACCGGTGGAGAATACCTTTTGCTTCAAATATCCCCATAGAAAGTAGTCCGGAGATGCTACATCCGGAGAGCGAGATAGCCAAGTCATATCTCCAAAGCGGGAAATCAGTCTACTGGGGATGCTAGCCTCTAGTTCTCGAGGTTGCGGGTTCAAAACCGGCAGAGGACGATGGATTTTTTCGGACGTAAAAATCCTTAGCATGGCTGCCTTCGGAAGGGAAGTAAAGCCGGTGGTTCCGTGTCGTAGATTTACGGCACGTAAAAGAACCTCAAGCCTGATAAAGAGATCTCTGAGCAAAATTACCGGCCTTTCACGCCCAATATAGAATGGGATGCTAAGAACCACAGCAGTTAAAGAGCGTCCATAAATAAAATAAAAAAATCTACAATCTCTACACTCGTTGGTGAAAATTCTTGCTTTGAAGTGCAGTATGTGGCCTAGCACTGTCCTGCTGAAAGCAAATGTTAATCAATTGTCGTACTTGGAGTTCTGGTATGACGAAGTTTTGAAACATTTCAACATAGCGGTCGGAATTTACAGCTTTTTATTTATTTATTTATTTATTTATAGATGCTCTTTAACTGCTGTGGTTCTTAGCATCGCATTCTATTATTGGGCATGAAAGACCGCTAATTATGCTCAGAGATCTTTTTATCAGGCTTGAGGTTCTTTTACGTCCCGTAAATCTACGACACTAGACCACCGGCTTTGCTTCCCTTCCGAAAGAAGCCATGCTAAGTCCATCGCCCTCCGCCCGCGACCTCGTGAAATAGAGGTTAGCATGGCAACCACTACACCACGGAGGACGACAGGAATCTACAGTTAGTGCGCGACCAGCATAATCCTCAGAAAAATATGGAACAGTAATCGCACTGCACACTACACCACAACTTTCTGCAGCTCCGATGATTTTCATAGCCAATGTGAGGATTCTGGCGATATCGGTAGTTTCATTTGTTCACAAACCCACTGAAGAAGTATTTCGCTTTATCTGACATGAGCAGTTGGTTAAGCAGTATAGGTTCCTGGACCATCTTTGCCATAATGTTGACAGGTCTTTTATTGCTGTCAATTTCTCTCAAATTCTGAGACCTCTGAAACTTATACGGATGAACTTTAAATCGGATAACATTCACCCAGCGAACGGCGCGTGGATTCTGTTCCAACGATGGACGGACGGGTTTTGAATTTTCATGTGTCCGTATACTTTTCCTGCGACCTGGTGGTTTAAGATTTTCAACACTGCCCATTCTTCTCCATTGCCTCTCAAAATGGCGTGTCACTCTGGAGCAGATTGATGGCAGTTTTCGTTGCCTTGTCGCAGTACTCGCTGCGTTTCACTTATGGAAGCCGTAAAAATGAAGGCTTCCACAACTTCAATCCCTGTCTGCACGGGCCAACTAATTTGGCGAACTAATTGCGAATATTTTAGCCTTATAATCATATCTGATTTATGCGCATGCGCACCTCGAGCTCAACAGCAATACCAAGCAAATTTGGCAGGCATTCCCTGTAGGTAGACTGTTCGCTAGCACTGCGTTATCCGATTGGTTCCTGTCCTGTTTCCTCAACGAGTTCTTGCAGCGTGCGGGCAAGTAGGGCTGTCAACAGGAGAAGAGGAGAGACCTGAGTTCAACACTTTAGCGAGCGACTGGAAGAGATAAGACGCCGAGTCGAACCCTACGAACTGAAGTGCTACGTGCAGGAAAAGCTAAAAACTGACTCCAGTAAGAGTAGAACAAATCAAAACATCGACTTATACGACATTTTCTGGCTTCCAAGCACGTCCAGATAAGTCATGCACATCTCGACTACTTTTATTGATTTTTGGACGTTCTTTATGGAATATGTTTTACGTAACCACAATAGCTCTGAAAACACTGCCATGCTTTGCACCACCACTCCTTTTGGGCAGTGGGAGTTAACGCTTCTTCTAACTTTTGGGGTCCACAGAAAAGTTGAATGATGTGAAAATAGCTGAAAGGATCCGAGAATAATTGTTTTTTACAGGGTAAAGGGAAAAACAACAAAACGTTTAACCAGGCAAAACATAAGCCTAAGATACGAACTTAGGTCTTTCAGAGCAATAAGCAGACTCATTATCCGTTACTCTTACCACCAACATTCAAGGTAGTGTTTAGCTTCTTGTAATGAGCGGTTATTTAAAGAAATACTAGCGTAGCACTTAGTTTTCGCTAAGTTAATACAATTATTGTTTATAAAGAAAATGAAATCACCATGGACATAATGTGGTGCAGCTAAGGATAGACACAAAATAGTCGTAATGATGCTGCAAAGTAAACCGAGAAGTCGACCTTCAGTTAACTTCACTCGCCCACGACTGCAACTCGGTGCTCAGAGTCTTTGACTGTAATACCTTGGTTGGATTCCCGTTGCTCACATTAGCAATTTTTACTTCACCCTCAACTTGACCCCCTTTGGGCGGTTTATCCTAAGAGAGCAGTACGCTTGAAGAACTTTGAGGTCATGCATGGATATTCATTGAAAAGCATTTTTTTCTCTTCGGAGATTTAACATCTAGGATAATGACATACGGGCGTGAATAAATTATTTCCAACTATAATTTTGTGGCAAAACTATCTTTGGTGTCACAGAATCATTTTCGTCAATTAGCAGCTTTCGACAACAGTCTGGTATCGACAATTCTCATCTCTCGTTCACATTTGCAGGACTGAAATACCCCCACTTCGTCAATTATGCGGACAGAAGTCATGCGACAACATGAAATCGCTTTTGTGGATTAATTTATTTCAAAAAATGGCTCCGCATTTTGCCTCTCACTACCTTAATGACTAGCATGACATGACCTGTCCGTGCTGACAGGAAAATGGACTATAATGAGCTCCTTCTGTCAATAAAATGGATAAACATATTTAAAAAATTTGGACGCGCATGGAGATTCTAAATGCGCATTTTATTAACACAGTACATAAACTCCTATTCCTTACAAATAGTTAATATTTTACTTGGAATATAAGATTTGAAATATCCTGCAAAGAAAACTTCCAGTACGGCAGAAATTCGAACCATGGATATAAGACTTTCTCAAAGTACCAAACTCACATATTCGTTTATATTCTAGACCCTTCTGTTTGCAGAGCCGCTATACCATACAGCTAACGGGGACTTCGCATTTCACACCGCGCCGATTCTCACCGGTAACTCGAATACCATTTTAGCTCCTGCTTTAATCAGTCGTCTCTTCGGCTTCAACCCCCAAAAAACGACGCGGAAGAAGAACTTTACACACTAGCGGCATAGGTAATAGCTTTTCTATGAGCGCAATGCCTAGGATGTCTCATAATCAGTATGATATCTCCAAAGTCTATGCCTAGCATACACGTCGTAAATTTATACATATTGTTTTACCTTTACCTCACTCTATATACTCATCTGGGTGCCGGGTCATAGAGGCATAGAGGGAAATGAAAAAAACTGATAAACTTGCAAGAAATGAACCAGCTTCACAATTTATTGGACCAAAGCCGGTTCTAGGAACATCTCGATGTTTAGTAAGACAGGCTATTAAGAACTGGTCCAAGGTAACAAACATTTTACTGTGTATGAGAAAACCATGTAAGAAAAGAGCTGAAAGCTTACTTAAATGTAACAGACTTCAAGTGAGAACAATTATTGCATTTCTCACAGGACAGGCTCCTGTAAAAAAGCATCTTAACACGATGGGAGTGTTTCAGGGTAACTTGGATTGCAGATTGTGCAAGAAAGAAACTGAAATAGTATAGCACATTATATACTCATGTGAGGCCTTGGCTTATAGCAAATACATTGCCGTTTGTGAAAATTGCAACACCAAGAAGGAAAAACATGAATTCAATGAATTTAATGCCACAGGTTAGGTACATGACAAGTAACAAATGCTAAACTTTTCATATCTATACATGACTTTGAGCCCTAATATTCAGTATTTGGTGTGGCCTCCATGCATTATAATTAGAGCTGCTATACGCCGTGGCATTCAATAAAAAACTTTCTGCATAAGCTCCTGAGTGATTTCCCTCCACGCAGTTTGTATTCGAGCCCACAAATCCGTGACACTGGTTACTGGAGGACCGTGACGCACCAGGTGCTGACCAACCATATCCCAGGCATGTTCGATGGGCGACATGTCAGGCGAACGTGCAGGCCAGGGAAGCAATGGTACCCGTAGCTCTTCGAAGAAGGCTTGTACATTCCTCGCAATATGTGGCCGGGCATTGTCCTGTTGAACTGTGGCCTGTGGAGATGCCTGAAGCAGGAGTACCTCAGGCTCTATAACCACCGTTAGGTACCGGTTGCTTTCAAATTGCCCTCAATTCGTGGGAGGCGACATCGGTTATTGTAACCAATGGCGCCCCAAACCATCACGCCCGGTGTTTGTCCGATATGCCGCTCAACAATGCAACCCTCCAGGTTGCGCTCACCACGGTACCACCGGACACGTATGCGGCCATCACTGTAGGACACGTTGAAGCGGGACTCATCCGAAAAGACTACATTTTGCCACTAAGCACCGCAGTGACGGTGTTCACGTGCCCATTGCAGTCTGAGAAGCTTTTGGTTTCTGGACAATAGAAACCGACGTAATGGCATGCATGCAACCAGTCCAACCTGCAGCAGACGGCGACGAACCGTTGATGCAGACAAGTTCACACCTGTTGCAGTGCTCCAGCGTCGAGCCAACACTGTGGATGAAGCTGTATGGTTCGTTATGGCCATGCGGACAGGATGACGGTCATCCCGTGCTGTGGTCCAGTACCCGTTCTTCGCTGCGTACGACCTTCATCTATCCATTGCTTCCACACACGCATCACTGTCGTAGCAGCATGCCCTATACGAGCCGAAATGTCACGCTATGACAAACCCGCTTCCCGGAGACCGATCATTCTGCCTGTTCAAACTCACTCACATGCCGATATGGTTCCCTTTGACGTCGACGAGGCATACTGGCATTAACTTTATTGTTTCCATCTTGTTTGACAGCTCTGCATTGACTACACTGGGCGCAACACTGACCTTGTCACACCGACACTAGCGGGCCCTGCTCGGCCTACGTGTACCCCATCTCTCTGCAGACCTAATCACTGATTACTTGCACACTCTTCTACACTTCCACCACGTTTGGAGTTATTTGGGGAAATTCTTTCTTGGCGTTGCAATTTTCACAAACGGCAGTGTATATTGCTTTTGGGAAAATGTTTTAAGAACCAGAATAATTTGAAACCATATTTGTAAGGAGACTGTATTCCTAGGTAAAGGGTGTAGGAATAATGAATTGCCTTTAAAACGATACAGGTAGCACAATAAGCCCAAGTCCGAGTTGTGTCCGGAACAATGACCCAAATCGCTTATCAAACAAGACAAGACCAGACCAGAACTCTGGCTATATACAAAAGCTATGAATACACGACGCGTATAGGAAACTATGGACGCACTTCGCTCGAGCCACGTTCTCACTGTTTTGGCCACACACCGATGCCAGCAACACAAAAGGTGGCAGAAACTTGCGGCTCGCTTGGCGATGGTGAATAATCCCCTATTACCGTCGCACTCCAGGTGAAGCTGTAATCATGCCATACGTAACATTGGGGAGATATAAGCCAATACCGTCTGAAAAGGCGTAGTAAGCAGCTCTCTTATCTGTGGATATTAATTGAAAACTGAAACAAGAATTGAGTTTTTTTAAATTATGGACGCTCTGTAACAGTGCGGTCCTTAGCGTCCCATTCTATATTGGGCGTGAAAGAGCGGTAATTTTGCTCAGAGATCTCTTTATCAGGCTTGAGATTCTTTTACGTGCCGTAAATCTACGACACGGGACCACCGGCTTTACTTCCCTTCCGAAGGAGGCCATTCTAAGGACTTTTACGCCCGAAAAAAATCCATCGCGCTCCGCCGGGTTTGAACGCGCGAACTCGGGAACTAGTTAAATAAGAATGGAACAGCCTAACAAGAAAGATCTAAAGCTCCTCGCAAAGACATTTGTTTGTTTTAACCTTACTTTAAACCCTCTTTTATTTACGATTTCAATTATAACTACGACACACCCTGCATACATTTCTGTTATTGGGTTAGACGTATAAAATTGAAATTGAGTTTTATTTATGGACGCTCTTTAACTACTATGGTTCTTAGCGTCCCATTCTATATTGGGCGTGAAACACCTGTAATTTTGCTCAGAGGCCTCTTTATCAGGCTTGAGGTTCTTTTACGTGCCGTAAATCTACGACACGGGACCACCGGCTTTACTTCCCTTCCGAAGGAAGCCGTGCTAACGATTTTTACGCCCGAAAAAATCCATCACCCTCCGCCGGGTTTGAACCCGCGACCTTGGGAACTAGAGGCTAGCACGGTACCACTAGTCCACGGAGGACGACGTTAGACGTATAGAAAAATAAAATAAAAATTAATAAAATTGTCAAACAGTTGTATTTCTAAACAGTAATGGATGTCCCGTCGGCCTACACACACGGCAATCAACATTTATTCTTCGTGGGCCCACTGCGTATTCTATCTCCTCAATAATTATTAGTGTTCGAAGCTACCTAAGGTCAGACTTTGAAACCCTAACCACAAAGTTCCACACTAACTGAGCCTCAAATCCTGGAAAGTTTGTAGTTTCAGGAGTAATGGATACTGAATTTCCGTTAAAGTTTTGAGGACAAAAATATATTTAAAACTTTTTATGAAAACATTTATGTAATACAATAGTCTGCATGATATCGGATGACTGAAAACTAATAAGTGATTCTGGCTCATCTTTTTATGCTCATTTTAAACTGCTTTTAGCTTTTTTCTATCACGTACAGTTTTTTCACAATTTTGCTTCAAAAACACAGAGATATAAGGATATTGCTTCCGGCACTAAACATAAAATTGGGCTTGATGAAGCAATTTGTAAGGGCTCAACCACAGGATGGACCCTGCTTCAAGTACCTTTCCAAGAAATTTCCCTTAATTACACAAAACAAATTAAAGTCTGGAATTTTTGTTGGTCCTCAAATAAAGAAATTGATGAAGGATGAAGATTTTGAGAAGACAATGAACGAGAGAGAAATAGAAGCATGGACCGCCTTCCGATCAGTTACTGAACACTTCTTAGGCAATAACAAAGATCCTAATTACAAGGCCATTGTCGAAACTATGTTGGAAAATTTCAAGAAGATGGGTTGTAACATGAGATGTGCATTTTCTGCATTCACATATCGACTACTTACCAGAAAATCTGGGACATTATAGTGAAGAGTTATAGTGAACGTTTTCACCAAGATATTAAGGAAATGGTGAGGAGGTACCAGGGGAGATGGAATGAAACTATGATGGCCGACTACTGTTGGATGTTGAGGAGGGACAGTCATCTTCAAGGATCCGCAAGGAAGTCAAAGAAGAGAAAGTTTGAAAAAATTAAATGAAACACTTTGGCTTCTTGTTTTGTTAAAATATAGTCATGAAATAAATTAGGGGAGTTCTTGAGAGTATTCTTAAAATGTTTCTTGAATAAAGACCTACCTTGTGTGAAATGATATTTGAATACTTTTCTACGCTCATTAGTAAAATTGTCAAAACATTACTTATTTTGTGTAAAAACCTGACGTGATAGAAAAAAGGAAGTTATTTCTGGAATCAGCATAAAAACTTGATTCAAGAACACCTACTTTTAAGATATCTGACAAAAAGTTTGAAAATGCAGACTAGTGTTATAGATTCGATATCAAATTATACATTTAAATGTACAAATGGGAAGTTTAAACAGACATGCGCATGTGTTCAAATACCACGTGAAACTTTAAAATTTGATTTTCTCGTAATCTGGGCTTCTCAAGTTTTAAAATAACCCTCACAATACACGTTTATCTTTCAAATAATATATACATTGTTTGAAGTTGGATGAAGAGATTTAAATAGTCTTTCTTGATATTAAGTATAGTTTTGGATTCGAAACTTTAAAGAAAATTACAAGTGTTACATACTGTATTACTTTACTCAGAAAACGTTATATTGTTTCACAACGTTTAATCATTGATTGGAAAGAACTATTTTTGAGGATCAATACGCAACACTCAAGGTTTTAATAATTTCAAATTTTTAGCACGCGGGGCACTTGATTGCCTTTTTTTTAAAATTATTTTCTAGTAAAGGCAGGGTGCATAGGGATTTTAGTATTAATTTTCTGCTTTAATTATGCTGAAGAAGTCTGTAACAATAATTTCAGATAAATCATCAAATCGAAAATTTTACGTGATAGTACGTAATTATTGTATGCTACCAAATGTAAAAACTGTGTTTTAACTGAAAATAAATCGTAACTGAATAAGCAGTATAGGCTATTTTTTCACATTTTATTTTAATTTATTTAAACTTTAGAAATATGTGATAAACTATATTAATATAGAACCACTTTTATTAACAGTGCACTCATTCCAGAAGATATGAGATCCTATTTACCATCACTATCATTTTCCTGTGCGGTTGATTAAATTCTGTGCGTCTTCATTTTGAAAATTAAAATGTGATGCACTGTCTCCATAGAGAAGCCGCCGGGTTCTTCCTTGATCATAATGCTTGTGATGTGTTCCACCCCTCTTACATTCTCCGCATAATGAAGGGTTGTTCTACACAACCATAAAATTGAATTTAGCTCCCTGCACCCTTAACCGCAGCTGGTGCAAGCCTTTTAGTGTATGTTTTCTAAGGCCTAATCTAAGCCGCCGCGAAGGGAAAGGCAGGCAAACCCTCTCCGCATAAACTGAGGCTAGAATATAGTGCACCAGGTGTAACATTCGCATTTTAAAAAGTATGGAAATAAAAGATAACTTGTCGTCCTTTGCAAATCGTTATTTAAATTGTAAACCAAGGTTCACCTGCATATGCTCGTAAATTCTACTTTGTAAAGGTATAAATCTTACCTATTTTAAGCACAATATAACAGAAGAAAACAAAAGGACAATATGTTTCAGGAAAATTAGTGATTATATACGGATTTCTTAAAGCCTTCTTATTTAATATAACTTTTAGCTTCTGCACTGAGCACAGTTGTCGTGAATGGAGTTTTTTTTTCTAGAGCAAGGGTGGTGAAAATGTCTTCCTTCGGCTGGTCACTAAATACGCAACACGCGTTAACCATTCAGCAGCGAGTGAAAAACAGATGTCCGGTAAAAATTAAATTAAATTGAGTTTTATTTATGGACGCTCTTTAACTGCTGTGGTCCTTAGCGTCCCATTCTATATTGGGCGTGAAAGACTGGTAATTTTGCTCAGAGGCATCTTGATCAGGCTTGAGGTTCTTTTATGTACCACAAATCTACGACACGGGATCACCGGTTTTACTTCCCTCCCGAAGGAAGTTATGCTAAGGATTTTTACGCCCGAAAACAATCCATCGTACTCCGCCGGGTTTGAACCCGCGACCTCGGGTTCCAGAGGCTAGCATGGTAACCACTACACCACATAATAATTAGAACAGGGGCGCCGGGAATGAGCAGTGGTTTCGTTTCCGGCTCTCAAAATGAGGATCCTGGGTTTGATTTCCGGCTCTTGAGGTGGCAGGTTTAAGTCCTCCCTATCCAGGCCTTCACCTCAGACATGCTCAAGTCAAGTATCCTCAAGGCCCAACGCGGTTTTAAGTCCACGGTAAAAGCTGTAGGCTCTCTCATTCTATCGGCATCCTCATCATCGTTCTACCATAGGAGGCAACGGATTCTGTCCGTTGGGTGCCTCCACTTTTTGGTGGAATGGGGTAACCTCAAAGGCTATGAGCCATAAGGAGGAGCGTTAGGAACGACAAGTAGCACAATAAAGTACTGGGTATACAGGTCTCGTCTATTTATAAACGCCTCTGTATAAAACATTCAGGAAAACAAGTGGAATGAGCCGAACGAACAATGACATATGTGTTGCAACGTTGCTAAAATTTCACCACCAATTACCCTTTAAAATATCCCTGATGTTTAGAACTAAAGGTAACAGGCAGGTATTAAAGCTTACCCAACCTACAGAGACGTTGCTTAGCCTATTTGGAAAATTTAGAGTTAAAAACACACACTTAATGTGATTAACCAGGTAAAAGTTTTGTAGGCGTAACATCTACCTCATATTATACCTAAAGAATTTATATAAAGTTATGGTATATTATGAACACACATACACTATGTGATCAAAAGTATCCGGACACCACCACAAACATACGTTTTTCATCTTAGGTGCATTGTGCTGCCACCTACTGCCTGGTACTCATTATCCGCGACCTCAGTAGTCATTAGACATCGTGAAACAGCAGAATGGGACGCTCCGTGGAACTCACGGACTTCGAATCTGGTCAGGTGATTGGGTGTCACTTGTGGCAGAAGTCTGTACGCGAGATTTTCACTCTCCTAAACATCCCTAGGTCCACTGTTTCTGATGTGATAGTGAAATGGAAACGTGAAGGGACATGTACAGCACAAAAGCGTACAGGCCGATCTCGTTTGTTGACTGACAGAGACCGCTGACATTTGAAGAGGGTCGTAAAGAGTAATAGGCAGACATCTATCCAGACTATCACACAGGAATTCCAAACTGCATCAGGATCCTCTCCAAGTACTATGACAGTTAGGCGTGAGGTGAGAGACCTTGGATTCCATGGTCGAGTGGCTGCTCATAAGCCACACATCACGTAGGAAAATGCCAAATGACGCCTCGCTTGGTATAAAGAACGTCAACATTACACGATTGAACAGTGGTAAAATGTTGTGTGGAGTGACATATCACGGTACACACCCGATGGCAGGGTGTGGGTATGGCGAATGCCCGGTGAACGTCATTTGCCAGCGTGTGTAGTGCCAACAATGAAATTTGGAGGTGGTGGAGTTATGGTGTGGTCGTGTTTTTCCTGGAGCGGGCTTGCACCCCTTGCTGGTTTGCGTGGTACGATCACAGCGCAGACCTACATTGATATTTTAAGTACCTTCTTGCTTCCCACTATTAAAGATCAATTCGGGGATGGCGATTGCATCTTTCAACACGATCAAGCACCTGTTCATACTGCACGGGTTGTGGCGGAGTGGTTACACGACAATAACATCCCTGTAATGGACTGGCCTGCAGAGTCCTGACTTGAATCCTATAGAACACCTTTGGGATGTGTTGGAACGCCGACTTCGTGCCAGGCCCCACCGACCTACATCGATACCTCTCCTCAGTTCCGCACTCCGTGAAGAATGGGCTGCCGTTCCCCAAGAAACCTTCCAGCACCTGATGGAAAGTATGCCTGCGAGAGTGAACGCTGCCATCAAGGCTAAAGGTGGGCCAACACCATATTGACTTCCAGCATTACCGATGGAGGGCGCCACGAACTTGTGCGTCAATTTCAGCCAGGTGTCCGGATACTTTTGATCATGTAGTGTACCTTGGTCAGTCTTTTGAGACAATGGAAAGGGGAAGCTATAAAACCGTTTGCTCGTTTCCAGATTTGTTACGTGTGTTGGTATTTTGTGATATGTGCCGCACCGGCCACGCGACGTCTTTATCTCCTGTTTTCGCTCTGACCAAAGTATACACTGGTGTTCATAATATGTATTTATGTATCACTGTCTGATCAGCAACATTTTAGGTAGTCTGTGGGGGAGATCTGCCAAGCAGGAAGGGGTTTAGCTACTGGAAAGCGTTAGTGTTTACTTGGTATGAGGCAAGTAGGGGTAAAGGCGCGCGATAATGAAAGACTGTTGGCTGCTTTCCACTTTACGCGTCTCACGCGGCAGGAGTTCAGCTTACTGTATACCTCTCCCGACAGGGAAAGCTTTACCTAATAGATAAGCCACGTCATCCCACTAGCTAAAACGTCACTGAGCATGCAATAAAATCTTATTTATAAAATAATAAGGCTTATGGCAATAATATGTCTATTGTGGCTATGTTTAAGTTTATAAACCAATAATTAAACGGTTTCATCCCAATGGAAAGTAGACATAATGAGAATACTACACTATAAGAGAGGAATTGTAATGCTGCTCCATATGCAGCTTCTATTCAATGATCTAAGGGTAAGCGTAGGTCGCCGATGAAAACAAACGAATTGTTAGAACCAGATAAGGGGTAGACGCTGGGTGCGTTTTAGCATTCCATTACTATCGCCGCGCTTATTACCTTAACCTTGGTGTCCCAACGCAGCCTGTCTCTTCACACCTAAACTGCCTGTCGAGTGGGCTGTTGCCACATTTCGTTCTGCTGTTAGTGAAAGAAATCGGACTGCCCCATCAAACCATTGGGAAAAGCAAAATGTTAGGGGGAATAAGAATAGTTATGGGAAGAAACTTATCGAAGTAGGAAATAATAATAGAACTAAATAGACTAATTAAGTAAGAATAGAGAATGAGAAAAGCGATAGAATAGCAAATAAGTATGTAAATAATTACTGTAATATAATAACATTATGCATGAGTGCATGTAGAACTGAATACTGTAAACGCTAAAATTTGTACAGCAAGCAAGATAACAGTGAAAGGTAATTAGAAACAGACCACACAGGGTAGATGGGAATACTCATCACAGGCAGTAGGATAAATAACTGACCAAAGAGCATAGATGTGAGAAGAAATTATGACTGAAGCGAGTAAGATAGGTAGTATTAGAAACGACAGGAACAATTATGAATGCTTAAAGTAGTCAAGCTTTGCCAGAAACAAAATATATGAATGATTTTATTTTCATTAGGCGCTGAATATAGTAGCCAATGGGAAAACGCCTTCTATATCACAATTGGAGAATTAGCGTATATCTGGCAGAGTATAAAATTTGGGCGGTTCCGAGCAACCGTCTTCCAATTCTGCCTTCAAGAGGTCCACTTTACGTCGGTCTGGATGTGAAGTGAGTGTAGGTTCAGTTTGACAAGGTAGTGGGGAGTTAACGGTAAATAATATATAATTCCTTGAATTCCAAAGAGGTCTGGACTAGTATAATGTGTAACTGGCTAACAGTTTCATTATTATTGTTTATTTAGCCGGGATAAATCAACAGTAACATGTGACTCTAATAAACTGTCATTACCGACCCGAGGTAAGAGGACCTAGTCAAACTACAACAACGACAAGAAGAAAAGCAGCCAACATCCATGAATTCTGTAGCACACCGCTACAGTCGATATCGCCTATCACTGCTACAGTGTGTTCAGTTGGTTTATAAATGTCTCTTTGAAAAACGGTTACATAATGAAAAGCGGAATATTAAAAACTTAACAGCAGGAGAGACCGTTCGTAAAATCTTTAAAACTCAAAAACGTAAGCAAATAAAGTGATGATCCTGGAATTTGTCAAAATGACAATCATTGCTCATCACTTCTTCTGGATGCTTAGATGGAAGCAAACCAATACCAGTCTATTAGGTTTGGAAGGTTGAAACAGGGAGGGTTAGTTTTAACGAACTATGAAAACACTGTGGTTCTTAGAGACTTTACTGTCTTCCCGTCACATATTTGTTAGGCTTTGGGGATGTTAATCCCAATATCTTCCTTGTCGTAGGTACAGATTAATAGGGTCAGCACCCATCCTCTCTTTAGCACAGTTGAGTTATGTTAAGAATATGAATAAAACGTAGCACTGACTGCTTCCGATTACAGGGGGGGGTTTGTGAATAGTTTCAACCTCCAAGATTTTTGTGTGCTTCCCGGTAATACTAGACTTGTATAATCCTTCGGTGAGACTTGCAATAGATCTTGCATTAAGGAAAGCTATACTCAAATGAAATATCCCTTAGTTTAGCGTGCTTTCCCAGTCATAGAATATCTGAATGGAAGCTTTGTCTGCTTTATCCCTGATCGAGTAGATGGGATTACCATTATCTCCTATCTTAAGGAGAATTCCTTTCAAATGACAGTGCTCTGTCTAAGTCGCTTTCCAGGAAAATTGCATTCTCCCTTGCATAGACTTGGCCGTATTAGATGTTTAAAGGAATTCGAGTGCATGCACAGAATGACAAGTCTCGAGTATGGCTTATGTCTACTAAACCGTAGTAAATACAAACTGCTGCAGGGCAGTTTAGAAAGTTCTCACGCTTACCCAGAGATGGTACTGGCAGTATCAAGTAATAAGGATGGTTCTCAATTTCGTGTAGTTTAATACGTATACGAGGTTTGGAACTTAAATACTGGAAACTATTTATTTACAGCCGATACAAAAGAGTTACATGTTAGCAACCTTTACTGCCCTTCACTGTAGTCACCAGCGTTTTGTATAACCCGTTGCCAGCGATGTGGAAGTCGCAGTATACCTTTAGCAGAGCCTGTTCTGTTGATAGTGTGACTGGAGAGGAATACTGCCTGACGAATCTCTGGAACAGTTCTGAAGCGAATGCCACGAAGTGGTTCCTTCATCTTCGGCATCAAATCAAAGTCACGAGGAGTTAAGTCCGGGGAGTATGGTGCATGGTACAGCACTTCCCAGTCCCATCGACCGAACAAATCAGCCACAGCTGGTGCTGTATGCGCTCAAGCATTTTGTGCAAATTGATGAGTGGATTCTGCAGAAAGTGTTGCCGCTTCTTTTTCGCAGCTGGTCGCAGGTGGTGCTCCAAAAACGAAAAGTAATACTGTGCACTGACAATCTGCCGTGGAGGAATGTAATGCGTTAGGATAACACCATCACAGTCGTACACGAGAATCACCACAACTGTCACATTGCTGAGACTCTGACGAACTTTCGATTTTCGTGGCGACCCATAATGACGCTATTCGTTTGATTGGCGTTTCAGTTTTGGCTCATACGATTTGGCCCATGTCTCATCCAGCGTTATGATATGGCGTAAGAAAGCCTCTCCTTCGCGCTCATAGCGCTCCAAGTGCGTCCTAGCAGCGTCGTAACGCAACGATTTCTGCACTTCCGTCAAATCATGCGGAACCCATCGTGATGCAATTTTTCGCATGCCCAGGCGTTCCTTCAGGATGTGAAGCACAGTCGTATGCGCTAATCCGGTTTCTTGGGCGAGTTCACTTATCGTCTGGTGTCGATCACTGTCCAGTAATGCGGCAAGAGCACGCACATCTTCACTGACGCTAGGATGACCACAGTCTGCCACAGTTTGCCCACCATCGCTGAAAGCTTTTACCCAACGTGCCACTGTTTTGTAAGTCAATGCAGATTCCCCGCAAGCCTCTTGAAGACCTGAATGACAATGTCGTGCTTTACGACCTCTGGCACATCCAATCTTGATCCAAATCCGTTGTTCCTGTTTCGAAAAATAGTGACAACACTACGTTAGACCGCTAGCTCACAAGTGACTCGTTTCTCTCGACTGGGAGCACGCAGGTAAAGTGGGAAGGGAGATTCCATTTGTTCTGAGGTAAGGTAGGTGTGTAACTAACGTGTGCTATCAGCGACAATATTAGATTCCTTTAAATAGTGTCTCTACAGCAGTGTTGCCACTATTTAAGTTCCAACCCTCGTACTTTCATTTCGTTGGTTCCTATGGTGCTGCAAAATAAACAAGTTAAGGTTTCTTCCAAACGTGGATCAAATCGTTTTTCCTGCAATAATAAAAACTTCGTATTAAAACGTTTAACGCCAATAGAAATACAAGTGATTTCGATTCCACTTTGGAAGCTCCTTCATGTAATCTTCTAGGGTGAAGAAAATGGGCTGCGGAGTTTAAACGCGGCGGTTCTTCCATTTTATATGACGAGCATCCAGGACGTCCAGCGACCGCTACGACTGAAGAAAACATCGCGAGAATTCACACTTACGTGCTAAGTGATTGACGAATAAAAGTACGTGCGGTTACTGGCATTTTCCAAGATCTCGTTAGATCGTGTCTGCAATATTTTGCGCAACAGTTTGCACACGAGAAAGCTCGCAGCACAATGGGCGTTTGCAGATGTTCAGACACAACCCTGCGCCGAACTTTTGCGAAATTACGTAACTTTGACGAAACATGGATTCACTATCACACACTAGTGACGAAACAACAATCCAAACAATGTGTATAAGAGGATGAAAGTTCTCTAAAGAAGGCCAAGTGTTCATCAAAAGGAAAGATGATGGCCAGTGTTTTCTGGAATGCTTGGGGTGTGGTATTCTAGTTCTAATTCTAGTTTGAAAAGGGGTGGGTTTTATGCCCAAGCACCGCGACCTTAAACATCTATTGCGCATCCCCGTTTTCATCAGTTAAGTAGTCTGTTACTCGATGTGAACTTAACCAGACTGCTAACTGAGGCTTTCGATAGTTCATTGTGGTGTGGTATTGGTGGACTATGGAAAAGACAAGAACATCAACGGAGAGTACGATTCTGCTTTACTGTAAGCATTAAAAGGTTGCTATGAAGGTCAAACGCCGTCATTTTTTAAAGAAGTTATTTTACACCAAGACAATACATTGACGCACGCGTCTTCGATTGCAATCGTGAAGTTGTCATGACTTGCGCTTTGAACTGCTGCCTCGTGCACACTATTTCGCTTCCAGAGACTTTTTCCTCTTCCTAAATTTGAAGAAATATATAGCTGGAAAGTATATTTACGTCTGCGGAGATCAGAAGTGACACGAAACCTTAGATAATTTGCTGATTTGTACAAACAGCACCAAAGATACTCTTAGGCGGATTTTGTATCGTTTTCTGGGGTCTTTTGAGGCGTGTCCTCTTTACCTATCGCAGAGTGTGGTGGCTTGATAACACAGCAATAAGGGGGAAAATAGAAAAGGTTGACGTATTTGCTTTTTCTGGCGTTATTGAAACCAAAACATGTTTATTGTCTCAGAACCAGTCATGCCGTATACTAGCGAAATTACTCGTGGACGTATCGTGGGTATGTGAGCGGCTGGTCGCACTGTTACAGCAATTGCAACGGCAGTGCATAAAAGTGTTTTTATAGTAAATTACTGGACAAAATATTTCAGGAAAGTAGGGAAGACGGTCTACATCCTCGTCAGAAAGTGGGCACTCCCCGTAAAACATCCGCAATGGTGCTACTCGTTTACTAAATACAAATTACTCCTTGTTATAATTGACTGATCATGTTTAGAAACTAGAGATAAATGATTATATGTATATGGTTTACCGAATATGACATACATATTATGGTAATAAAATTGGGTAATATTTTTGTCTATAATGCTGTCGTATTCCTATGATCAGCAATATGTTAGTAAAGTTATATTAACCAATTGTAGTTTAAATTACAGGGAAAGCATGCTGCTTTATTTATTTATTATTTAGTTATGTTTGCTTCTATGCAGCAATAAGCATTGATACCACTGCGAGAATACAATTCTGTTTATTCTTTGTTATAATTTATTGCTATGTATTTAATGAATGTCGTTCAAGCTTTAATTTGAGAATCTTCTTAGGCTGCACATTCTACATTTCGCTTACCCGGGCGCTCCTCAAGTTTTCCCCTTAGCTTTTAACGCTTTCAAAGGCGTGTCCTGCATTAGCCGATAAGGTATGGGCTACCAATCACGATAAGAGGTCTTTATGACAAACTGAATGCACTCACTCTACGTCTTTCTCTTTTAGCCAATACGATCGGGAGCGTAAACATATGTTTCGTTTCTACCACATTTTGTAAACTTTGTTGTGGTTAGTGGTGCAACTATTTAGCAGAAGGACTGGCGCATCCTTGCACCGTGGCCTAAGGTAACCAATGAAATGGCCATGGCTTCGCAAGGCCACGTACAACGATAAATAATGTGATGTAGATTCTAGTTGCAGTGAGATTTTTTTTGGCGCTCTTTGTACAAATAATCTCGTAAAGAAATTAAGGAGTATGGTTGGTCCAACAAAGATGAAAAAGAAAAGGTTGGGTTAAAAATTTTGATTTATTTTTAGGCCGATAACTTTCTGAACAACCCTTGTACACACAAGGCATGCACACAGATAAACCAAGTTGTCTCTCTTCGCTTTTCTATCTCATCTGGGATATTAGGGTTCTATTTGTCTGTTTCATATTTTGTGAATACATTCTAGGTGGGCCGATGTCACATGTTGGTTTTTCTTTTGTTTTTTTTACGATTAACCAAAAGCGCATTATGAGGAACTACTGAGGCCTCTTCTTTTGTCCTCCTCTCTCCTAGAAAACGTAACTGTTGTTTGATATGTATAAAGGACTTCGGTTCGTGTTAGTTCCCTGCATTGGCGGGAATTTCTATAAGTGTGGTAAAATTATCCTTCAGACATATTATTGTAAACGGCGATACCTGCTTTGTTTGCGTGTGTGCTGATAGGTATGCATTTGGAGTCCAATTGATGAGAATTCTTGAGCGATTTACTTCATGAATTGCAATGGAACATTTTAGTGTCCTTCTTAATTTTGTCATCTCAATATTCATTTCCCTTAAAACTTTGGCAGCTCTTAGAGTTTTAATAGCAATAATACTTTGACGTCAGTAGTCATTTTATACAATGGGCTGTGATACGGGAACGTTGATCAGCACTTTTGAAGCAGCATACTTTACCTGCTTCGTTGTTGATTGTGCTGCCGTGATCCCGTAGGTCGTTCTGTTGTCTCGTGTGCCAGAAGCTCTAGTGGTATGGATATGAGATCCTTCTCTCGGGACATTGAGTTGGCGACTGTTTGAAATGAAGAAATAGACTGGCTTTTAATTGTAGCACTCGAAATTGTAATAACTGGCTTATTATACCTGCTAACCTCTACAGTATCAATTTTACGATTTTAAATAACTGTTTCCGTAATAAAGGAAGCTGGTAGCGTAACTTGCCGTGAGTCGCTAAAATGCTTATCGACGAGACTTCTCGCAATACCTGCGAAGTGTTATTCACACAGGCGCGTCACTAAGTGCTTAAAATATAACACGAGCAATAAGTATCGGTGACGGTACCAGAGAGAGCGAGAAAGAGAGAGAGAGTGTGTGTAATTCTCTGATCTAAAATTGCACGTCTTTATTACTTTTAGCTCCACCTACTTCATTGCTCTCCATCAACGTTATTTTTTACACGCAACCATACTTAGTAATATAAGTATGCCTCTTAACTTTGTTACCATGAGGCTTGGCTTAAATATCAGAATCTAAGAGCGTTTTTCCTTTCCAGAATTCTACCTACATGACCCGGCAAACGTACTGAGCTTATAAGCTAACTGAATTCCCAGAATCCTTAAGGTAATGCGTTCACTACTTCGGCTGATACTAATGGCTTTCGCTAACCTGACTTTCTAAATACCTTCGGACAAACATTTCAACTCAAGCTTATTATTCTATACATTGATTTAATGTACGGAAATCGTTTATTGCAATTATTTCTCTATTTTACTATCACTTCTTTACTTAACTACTCACATATTTCCGCCAATAATTGCGGTATCAGCTGTAATTAGAACTATGGTGTGGTTGGTGGTGATAATCTAAGGAGAAAGATTAGGCATAGGTGTATTTGTGCTGAGATCCTATTGTTTTACTGGCACCGTGTATGATTGAATTTCTCCCCATGCTAGTGACTTCAGCTTGTGCCAATTTTTCCCTGGCGCATTACGTATTTAATTGGGAGAAGAGCGTAATTACTTCGTCTGTGATTGTAGGCTGCTTACTGCTGATATTGAGGGATGTATATTAGTGTCGTCAGATATTCCTCTTTCTATGTGCTCCAGGTATTTTGCTACAATGTATTCTTCTCTTGCTGAACATCAAATACGATTCGGAGTTAATTAATTAGAAACTGGGGACAGAATGGGTGCGTGTCTCGAGCACCTTCTAAGTCAAAGAACTTCACACTGCGCATGTCCCGATCCTAAAGTTTTGGTCCACATGATAAGTTGTGAGCTTCTTTTCCACGTGGACACTATCAATATCTATGCTGATGAAAAATTGAAACATGATAGGCCACTGTTTCAAATAAATATGCAAATGTAGCAATCTAAAGCACGATATTTTGTGGAAAAAAATCTGAAATATGCAGATCAGCAGGGCGAGTTCCGCTGTTAGAAAACCGACGACTTTTTTAATCATTAAACGGAATGGTTGAATGGGTTGTGGCATACCTGAAGAGCTTTCGTATATTAATATATGTAACTTTTATGTTTTTAAAAGTGCATGAGATTGCAATATACCTACTCCTTAAAATAACGCTTTTCGTATAGATTTACGTTTAATGCCCTATCTAATAATTCACTCATATTCTTCTTAAATGTGCTGCAAGCCTGTTTAATTCCGTAACTTCAACTAAAGTGCCATAGAAATAGTAAAGCGTTAGTGTGGGGATTTGGATAACATTTGAGACCTCAAGTTAACGTACAGGTTGAAGAAACGCATATATTCTAAAGGGTATACAGGAGAAGAATTACGGCACTTTGTGCTTTGAAAGGGAATATACCATATATATGTACATATACAGATATATAAGTCAATAACAAACAAGAGTGGTACGTAATAATTTAATTCAGCAAGAAAGATGTCAGAGTATTTAACAGCCAAGAAATGTACAAAGCACATTGTAACTTACATAAGTAAGGAACGGGCGAGCTAGCTAATTCCAGGTAAAAGGTAATTCTAGGTAGAGTCCACCACCTTTCGCCAAGCTAATGAGCAAGGAACTTGAAGGAATGAGGAGAAATAGAAAGAGACAGATATAGAAAGGAGAGAGACAGAGATATTGAATCTGCTTCCGGTCGCGTCACTGTGTCGCGTGTGCGAAAAGTTTTGGATTAGAATATTTTCATACCTAATAAGGTAACGCGGGCTGAGGACCAATTAGAAACGTCGTTACATATTATGGCGCGAAGGTGAGCGTCACTAAATTTGGGTATAAAAGGGGGAAGAAAGCCCCAGATTTTCACTCTTATAGAATCTTGTCGGCTCACAGTGATACTTTCTGGACGACGGATGCACGTGCGTGTATATGGGTGGGAAGCGTGTGCAGTTAGATTAGGCTTCTAATTTATTATTATGGTGGGAATTGTTACAGACGGGAAAAGCTAACCGCCCATAAGTATTTTATTGATAATAAACCAGATTTTAAGGGAAATGCAGTACATTTTAATTTGGCTCACCTACGAAAACCCTGAGACCAGTGAAATTAGGTAATTTATTAGGAATGGAGAAATCATCAGCCGCTGAGCAGAGGTAGCCGGAGATCAGAACACTGCAGCAGAGGGCATCAACCAAGAGGACCAACGACTTCCGCTACAGCTTCTAGAAACATGTAGCAGAAAGGGGTGAACCGAAGGATACAGAGGGTGTCCAGATTCGGGGCGGCAGGCTCGGACACAGGCGGGGTCCCTAACTCTCCAAATATTACATCCTGAGGCCGGCGGGACCCCCACAGGCCTACCTTTCTCCAAGCAGAGTTCATCCCCCACACCAAACGATAGGGCGGATAGTTCTACAAAGCAAACTCCTACGACACACGCCCGATCCTACGAACCTAAAACACGATGAGGAAGTGAAATTACAGGAAATGGGAACAGGAAAATTCGCGGCATTATATTCGCCAGGGAAAACCGCGAAAAAACCGAAGGTCAGAGTGACCGGTCCGAAGAGAATCGAGCCTGAGACCTCCCTCATAAGTTTCAAGAGCCACCTCGCTGGCTTATTTGCGGATTTTAAAGATGAATTCCTTACAGCAAACATATATTCCACCTACAACTCTGGTTTGCTTTGTGCCCGTTATTGCTATACAGAGCAGTATGGATCTTCCATAAATAAAGATACGACAGTGTTGCAAATTTTGTCCATGGGCGTACTGCATGAAGGAATGATATCTGACCTGGTACCCTCCCCAAAATTAATTTCTGTTCGCGTCACTGGCAAACTGTTCACGAGAGAGGAAGTGTGCCGACATGGGTAGATTTTCCATTACGAAATGGTAAAACTGGGCGAAAGTTAATAACTACGACAAATACTGTTAGACTGTGTTTCTAAAATAAATTTCTTAGACTTTGAAACAAAAGTAACTTAATAAATACAGTGTTGCCTCTATGATCACGCATATCACAAAATATATTACGAATAAGGATTTAGATGTAGAAACAATCTGGTGTACTAAGTTCACATGTCTTTCTCTATCCATTATCGTTTATAATTATATAACTTCTACAAACTATTCTCACAATAGCTTAATTTTCTACCTATTTCATATTACTCAAAGATTTGCAGAAATAGATACATTGCACATTTCGTTGCTGGTACAAGGGAGATAGTCTTATCATTAACAGAAGGTCGCTATTTGCTGGCTTTTTAATTCTATACTCTTTCCATGATATTGCGAAAAACAGCTGAATAGAGACAACACTTTTAAAAAATGGCGAAGTACTGTAAAAAATTGATATCTCAGAAATGGATGATGCCACAAAAAACCTTTATGAAATAAATCTACATTTTTTGTGCATTGCGTTTTCTTTGTCTCTTTTACATTCACCAGGTATACAAAATATCTTAATATAGGGTAGTTAAATTATATTCGAATCTACACGCGGCCTCTCTCTACTGCGCAAGACAGCCGGCAGTCGCCGGGGAAATTACGCCTGCAGAGGCGGTCTAAAACCCTTACCTTATAAAGATGCTGGAAATGTTGACCTGCTCTCAAACAGGCAGCATATCTCGTGTAAATATTCTAGCTCACTCTCCGAATCTCAGCAGCAGAAATTCTTGTGATTTCTTTCACAATGTTTTCTCTAAGTTCCTGTAATGTGCGAGGATTGGAACGATACACTGTCTTTTAAAGAACCCCATACATAAAAATCACAACTCGTTAGGTCAGGAGAACGAGGGGGCCACAAATCAACACTAATTATTCTGTCATCAAACACCTCGTTTATTGCATGATTCTACAACAGCATATACGGCTGCCGAATCATTACAAAGTGTATCGTTCCAATCCTCATACATTACAGGAACTTATAGAAGGCATTGTGCAAGAAATAACAGGAAATCTTTCTGCTGAGCTTCCGAGAGTCAGCGAGAATATTTACACGAGATATGCTGCCTTTGAGAGCAGAAGGTCAACATTTCCAGCATCTATTATAAGGTAAGGATTTTAGTCCGCCTCTGCCGGCGTAATTTCCCCAGCGACTGCCGGCTGTCTCGCGCAGTAGAGGGGGCCGCGATTGGTTTCGAATATAATTTAACTACCCTATATATGGCACTTTAATTAAAATAGAACTATTTTGAGACAATAAAAAATTTATAAAATTGTTTCATACAAACGGTAGTATTAGGTGGGGGATTTTCTTCAAAATCTTCGTATCACATCTTTGGAAGATACTGAAGTTAAATACCAGATTTGGTATTTATCAGAGTTTGCATTTTTGAGTTGTGCGGTTCACCGACACATACACACACGCGTACGCGTGCGCGTGCACGTGCGGAGTGTTTCTAAAACTTCAGGGAATCTCAAAGATGTATTCTTGTGAAATTTTGATATGAAATTTTTGGTTGGAATGGAATACTTTCTGTACTTACTAGGTACGGGATAGAGAAAAAAAAGCTTTGAAGATTTTGAATTCATTTCTTTTCATACTGAACCAATGAACACCGGGTCCTGTGGCTGAGAATTTCTGCAATGAACACCGTTGCAGTATGTCTGTTAATCAAATGGAAACTATGGCTTTAAAATGCATGTTTATGTACCGTGTAATGAGCTGACAAATTTTGAACACATGTTTTCTAGATAAAAAGAACATAAACCATCTCCAGGCATAAAAGCACATCCTGTTGAACTAATTAATTTATCCAAAGCTATTAAAGAGAATAGGCAAGTGTTAAGTTTGAAGAAACCGAGCGGGATAGCTCAGACGTTAACCTTCGGAAGGTCGTGGGTTCGATTCCCGGGCGGCCCTTTCTGACCCATGTGATTTTTTCGGTGTTTCCCCGGATCGCCAGGCGAATGCTAGGAAGGAGCATTACATCGCCTGAATTTCCTGTCCCTCCATTTCATCTCCATTCTCATTTCACTTCACCTTTCATCTGCTTGGTTTCTTTAAGGGTTGCAAGTGTCGGCGGGTGGTCTCGGCCTGTACATGGCAGGGGAAAAGGATGATCTAAGGAAACCTTCTTCCCCCAGACTGCGAGCGCTCTCCGGGTCCAGGACCCCCAGGGGATGTGTAAGCCCACATTTCAAATCCGTAAATGGTAGGGACCATGCCCTCTGCCTGTCTCCTGGTCTGGCCGTCCTCTGTATCCTCTTACCTCATATATTACCCTCGGGGACGCCCCGTCAGGGGCCTAGGTACAAAATATCTGCGTCGATCGAGGTTATAAGTTCTCCGCTTCTAGTCCTATCCTATTCTAAGTTTGAAGAAAACTGCTGCCGATGTAAGCCTCATAGTTTGATCTGGCCTTACTAACTTCTCCATATTAAAACATACCATTTAGTGCCCTTGCTGAAATGTCTGCAGCGCGGAAGCTCTGTAGCCTAATTTTAAGGTCGTATTTTTCAAAAAAATGGACTTAACCTTTTACTCATTTAGTCTATAATTTATAAAGAGTCACATATGTAACATCGTGAGAGTAAACTCAGAAAGTGTGTAACCTGGGGCCTCCTCCGCTTTTTATACCATCCTACTATGACGCTAGGAGCTCGCATTTATATGTAACAACTATCCTCATTGGTTACTACTTAGCGTGCTATGAAACTAAAATGTTCCAATTTTAGCAGTCATGTTTCTCTTTGCCTTCTCTGGTAAAGCCCACTATCTCCGCCTCACTTAGAGCTCTCGTTTCTCTTTCTGTTTCTTTTCAAATCCAGAAATCGGACCGCTATCTCTATCACTCTAATCTCGGACTTCTGTATTTTCTGTGACTTTGCCTAAACCCTGTATGCATTAGCGTGTATGCGCATGGTGGAATCATAGTAAAGATGTGGGACAAGCGCGGCCTGTTCTCATTCGGAAGGCTACAAGTTAGCAGATGACTGCGGCGAGGACGATAATAACACTTGTAATGTGAAATCCTGAATACTTTATTTATCCAATTTCTAATACAAAACAACAAATGGAAAGTATAGGGAGAGCCAAAAAACTACGAACGGCTGCGCGATATTTTTCCTGTCCGTGTCCTCGGTGCTCGTTTCCGTCTGCCAATATCATAGAAAGGCGCGGACGAAACCATACATTTTTATAACTACTTTTAAAGGCTTTACTTACCAACTTTATGAAAGGAGATGCTGAAACCAGCCACCGTCGTTGTCCATATATTTTTGGCACCTCTTTAGGTAACTATCCATCACTCGACGTAGTTTACGTTGAGAAATTCTGGCAATTTTCTGGCGGATATTTTATTTTAGTTCTTCCAGGGTGTGTGGATTTGTCTTGTACACTTTGTTTTAAGTTACCCCAGAGATAGAAATCGCAAGCGGTTATGTCGGCGGACCGAGGGGGCCACAAATATCTACTAATAATTCTGTCCTCAAACGCATTTTCATAAAGTTGTTAAGTAAAGCCTTTAAAAGTCGTTTTAAAAATGCTGTATGGTTTCATGCGCGCCTTTCTATGATAGCGACAGACGGCAACGAGCGCCGAGGACGCGGACAGGAAAAACACCGCGCAGCCGGTTCGTAGTCTTTTGGCTCTCTCTGTACATGAGGCATAAATGATAATGTTTAGCTTATATGCATAAAGAAATCATTAACTTTGTATGATAAGCCGTTGCAGACTGCTCTATTACTCCAAGACGCTTGTATCTACATATTTATTCACACTAAACATCTTTATAGATAACAGCTATATAATTTTAATAAACAAGAGTATTTATGAAATAAAATAACACTACAGATAATCTGAATACGGCACAATTAATTGCATTTTGGTTACAGTAGTAATAAAATTTTCTTTTATAGAACACAAGATAAATAGTAACGTTGTATATGAAGTAACTACCATGTTTGCCATGTACTTTACCTTCCAATCTGCCCTTAAGGATACTCATCCATGAAAATAAGGCTAAAATTAATAAAAATGGACTTTGTACTATTAAATTCAACGTACCTTTTACTTTACTTCTCTGCAGTTTTTATAGCCATATAGTCGTTTAAACCGTCGGAAACGTACATTTAAATGTCTGTAAAGCCTAAAAAATTATGGTCAAAAGGGTGTGTACCTAAAAGTGGACAAACGACGGAGGAGGGCCTGCACATTCATTAAATGTTTTTAAACAGCTTAAAGGTCAGAAACAACATTGTGTGTTTAGTGTCGTAGTTTTAAATATCGATCTTTTAAAATTATTCCACATAATGCAGTTTTTGGTATACATGTGTGAAATTTGCTATACTTCTTCACGAATAACACAAAAATGATGAGACTTCCTGTTACCATGCATAGTGGTGGAAAATTAAACAATTTCAATATTCTGTAAATGTTTAAACTAAATATTGAAGACTATTTAACATTTTCTCCCATACTAGTTGGATAATTAATTAAACATTCGTCTGTATATTTATTCATATAGTTTTAAAGAGTGTGAATAGAAAGTTATTTTTAAAAAGATATAACTATATTGTGTGGAGCATTTTTTTTCAAAACAGAAAAATAAATAATAAAATAAATAAGTAAAAATACGACTATCTCGGGAATCAATTTGAACGGATGCATGACATTTGATATGCATTAATAATCTAAATGCTATATTAAATTTTAAAATGAATCTAACTGTAATTTATTAGAAACTTCACAGATGGATGTCCTCAGGTAATATTTCATTTTACTTGTTGTTATTCTTTTTGATCTATCGGATATTTTTATTATTTTATTAAATTCTCTAATTCTAACAAAAACTAATACTTCCTATGGAATGGTAGAAGTTATTTCCTAGTTGTTATTATTGCTTCATTGAGTAAGTCCGCGGTTGTTTTGATTATGTATTTATCATGGGTAACAAAGTCCCCGTGCACGTTTAAAAATATGCTTTCCATTACAGTAGCAAGCAGTTAGAGCTTCATGTAAGGCAAAACTAAATTTTCTCTTGAAACAGTGCTAATCCAGTCTCTGTTGTCAGATGGCATCAATTTTGTGTATATTCCTAAGGCAGGATACTGATTCATGTGTTTGAATGTTGTGTAACCCGCAATATATTTAAGCCTCTCCTGAATTATTCTCTTTTGTGCCGATATTTCACAGTTTCTGGTACATTTTCTTCTTCATGTCTTGGGCTTTCTACACCATCTGGTTTCAGGATTCCTTTAAATAATTTCTGCCGTTGCACAAAGCTTCAATTATAATGCACATGCGCTTTTTTCCTGGATCACAAGTGGTAAGAATTTTTTCCCCCTTTGCAGAAAGATCAGAAATATTATTACTTTGACAAAACCCAAACACAAAATTATTCGTGAACTGTAACAGAAATTTATACGGAAAAACATGATTAGGGATACTATAATGTAATTATAATATTGTAAAGTAATTACCTCACATTATGCTATTGTTGCTAATTATAAAGCCTTAGGCAACAATGCTCCCATTTTTCACTAGTCTGTTTATCTTTCGGAAATAAGAAGTATATTAATGTATGTGCCATTTTTGTATTTTTTTCCTATAGTAATTATCTAACCCATACTGCACAATGACTCTTTTTAAGATTGGAGCTCAACAGCAAAACAAAAGCCATCAATCTGAGGCAGTATTTTTAACACTTAAATGATTTTAGTCAAATTATATAAATATGTAAATTCAATAACAGCCCGCCTAAAAGCAATATGTGTATGTAACAATACCTAAAAGTGTATATTACAGTCATTGTATATGTTAATATTATTGTATACATGTTCAATAATGTTATATGAATATATTACGTAATTTAATAATGCAGGAGCTGTGAGAAATAGGTTTAAAGTTGCTAACAATGAGGTAGCAATGAGGTAACCTTGAGGCAATAATGAGTAAGGAAGTTTAAATGCTATTAGTCATTATTGGAGCAACAATAATGTAAATTTTGAAAATAGCCGATCAACAACCAGAAAAAGCTTTAGTTAAATGAAGGTATTTTATTGGACTAGGATTAGCCAATCAGAGACTTGAAATACAGAAATTTACAAATTTAGGCGGTAGAAAAGAGTTCAGTTGCTTCTAGACAGTGCTCATAACCAGACGCGAGATGTGTTCTCGAGAAATTAAATACGTATTCGAGTGAGACGAAAATAGTTTACGTGTTAAAAATTGCAAGTATTAAATAAAAGAATCTCACAGCTTTCTATATCAGTGAAGTGCTATTTAATTTGTGTCAAGGATTAATAAAAACTTAATTAAAAGTGAGTTAAAACTTAAAATCTGTATAAGCTTACATTCTTCAGTCGCACCACGACCCTACTAAGAGAAACATGTCTCTAATAATAATAATACTGACACATCTGAGGCAAACATAAATGTAATATCTAAAGAAACAGTCAAATTACAAAGCTAATATTTTTAAACTTGGGGCGAAGGCTACCGGAAACCGGGTACAATACGTGCGATTGCAATAGATTTCAAGTTCGGCTCCCCAACAGTTGAAATATAATACAACTCATTCAACACAATTTCTTCAAAATTGACGCGCAAAGCGTGGTGCAAATAACATAAATAATCATTTTACTTCAAATAGGCTTGCATACGTGAGGCTAAAGAAACCAACTTCTTCAAATCCAGTCTCAATGACATCGTAAAAGTCTCATTAACGCGAATAAAGCACTAATAATGAATTGTCACCAAGAGTGAAAGCAAGGTGACGTCACCTTCCCTCGCGTAGCTTCTCCCTATATGTGCAGTCCAACACCTTTACTATGATTCCACCATAGACTTTACACCTGTTGCTGGCTCGCGTGGTAATACATTAGAAAAGATGTATAACTCTATGATAAGGCCGATTTTGTTATACGGAAGTGAAATCTGGGGATGGGAAAGAGCAGAGCATGTAAATAAAACACGGGTAGCATTTTGGAAAAGAGTTCTTGGAGTTTCACAAGGCACATCAAATTCGGGGGTATTGAGGGAGGTGGGATGTTATGAAGACACAATACACTGCAAAATAAGAGCAGTGAAGTACTGGGTGTGGCTGATGCAGGGGGATAACTCCACACTACGATCCGAATGTTATAAATACCAGCGAGAGAAAACCTGTCTCCTAAGTTTTGGGCAGCTGATTTGGAAAGGGGTTTGACGAGAATTGACATGGCGTCATAATGGCAAAGAGTTGAAACAAATGATAAAAACATATGGAAAGGTGTCAAAAGAAGACTAAGAGACATCAACCAACAGGAAATAGAATCGAATTGTAAAATTAAACCTAATCTAAGTCTAGCAAATGAAATAAAATTGAATTGGGCTAAAGAGGCATATATACTTAGGAAGAAAGGAAAGATCAGGAATGGCATGGTTTAGACTGGGGGTTGGAGGGCACAGAAAATGACTGACGATCCTGGCAGGAGAATCTGCCCATTTTGTGATTTAGATGAGGACTGGGTACATATTTTGGCGGAATGTGCAGTGGGAGAACCAGCGAACAATTAAACTCAAAGAAAAATTCTTAAGTCCTCCAAGAAAGAGATTGGCATGTTGGGAGCTACTGGCTGACCAGAGGAACTGGCAAAACGTGGGCAATTTCTTGACTAAAGTGCGCGAAGCTAGGTCAAATTTGTTCAGTTAGTCAAAGGTAACTTATCTCTATTTTGCTTTTTCTTGTTCTTTTTTTGTTTTCCTTTTCTGTTGTTTATTTTGTCACCATAATTGTATCTTAAATATGCATGTACGGTCAATGACCCATGAACTAAATACTTGTGTAATAACTTCAATAATTTGAAACCAATAAAGATGCCTTATTTCTCTCTCTACTAATTACACTGTTCCTTACATTGCTTGTTTTCACATTAATTACATTCCTAGGTATAAGTTATTTTACAGTAAAGCTATTTCTCAATATTACTTTCAATATTATACTCTAGTGGGTATATGTCCCCTTACAAACAGCTACACGTTTTCTAGATGTACTGGCGGTGGAAGTGTGTGACGAAGTCCTAAAAATCTTATGCTACACCAAGAAAAATATTGGAAAAACATTGATTACTGCTAAAAAAGCTCTAAGGTAAAAAATTAACTATCGGAAAATATTTTGTAGTTCGTACTTTGTTGCAAAGCATGTCTTATTTTTAAAATACACCTCGTATCTTATATCAATAGGCTATAGTATACTTGAGGGTATTAGGGACCTAAGATATAGCATGAGCGGGCTCCATCTGTGGATAGTTTTGCATTAAATAGGTTTAAGGTAATGGTCCCTTAATCAATATTCTCAACAACGCTGCATTTGCTTTAAATACTGACAAAAATATGTCACATTTAAAAGGCTTGTAATAAATAATAAATACATAAATAAAAGGTGTTTATCGTTTACTTTTAGATGAGCATTATTATTAGTACAGCATTAGTGGTGGAGGTTTATAACTACCGTGCTGATATTCAACTTTTTGTTGCTTTAACCAGATGCAACTTTCACTCCGATAAAGGCAGAATATTGCAATTTAAACAACAATTTCGAGGCAGTGTTGAATACATATAGAACACTGAGGCAACCGATACATTTTCTTGCATTTTTACAGGGTTATTGCGAAAAAGGCATTCATATTAACAAGTTTCTTTTTAATGACGCAAGTCTGGAGTGGAATCGTTTGCATAGAGGTAATGAGAACGGTACTAGGCTCTGCCACAAGCGTCATTAGTGCGCCTGCTGAATGTTACGGTTTATTAATCTTGAATATTCAGTAACGCTCGGTCCGAAGGCTCTAAAACAAACTAGTGCATTTTCCTAAGTGCTTTTCTGCGACCGATATTTATTCGCAAACCCAACCCACCAGCAAAACCAACGGTTTCAGACATGAAAATTGCTTGCAGATGCTTTGTAGACCTTGTTTTGCATCCATAGATTTCTCCTCTCGGATTTTATTGCAAAAGATCATTAAAGTGAATACAGTCTGTGATTTGTTTAATAAAAGCGACTTAAGGGAACTGCATTTATTGATTAAGTTGATGTACTCCTTTACCTACTAAGAACGACTTTTATATGTTGAAGCAGTATTTTAATACTTGAATAATTTCAATTGTATTTTATAATAAGTAAATGCAATAACAATATGTATGTAATAATTATTTAAATTGTATGCAACAGTCTTTGCACACGCTCATTATTATTGTAAACATGTTAAATGATGTTATGTGAATACATTACATACTTTAATAATGCAAGAGCTGTGAGAATAATAAGTTTTAAGTTGCTAACAATGAGGTAATAATGAGGTAACCTTGTAGCAATAATGAGTTTGAGAGTTTGAAAGTTACTAGTCATGATTAGAGCAACGATAATGTAAGTTCAGTAACAGTTTAAAATTAGCCAATCAACAGCAAAGAAAAGCTTTAAGTAAAATGCAGATATTCTATTGGACTAGAATTAGCCAATCAGAGATTTGAAATACCGAAGATTACGGGTTTAACGGTTGAAATAATGTTCAGTTGCTGGCAAACCTTGGTAGTGACCAGATGGAAGATGTGTTCTCTACAGAAATATTACGTGTGAATCGTAAAATATGTCTACGCGATAGCTAAGTGAAAGCATTAAAGAATCTCACAGCCCTTAAAAGCTGTAGTGCTTTATTAAAAATACGCAAAGCATAAAATAAAAAGAAGTGAATCTAAAAACTTAAATTCTGTGTATGTCTACAATTATTGTCGTACCGCACCTTGCCTAAGAAATACATGACTCTACAAACATTGCTGACGCAGCCGAGGCAAATTCAAACATAAATAATATATAGAAGCAGTTTTAATAACAAAGTTAAATATTATAGTGTAAAACTTGGAGTGTAACAACAAAGTTACATCTTAAAATCAGCTTCTCGTATGTAGCAGCATATTGCGTAACAACAGTAACTATTACGTAATCAACAACTTCAAACCAACGCCCAAAGCGTGTTGTAAACTTCTTAAACAAAGTAAACTCCAAAAGCAATACTTCTTTAAATTGGCTTCCAATGCACGAAGCTTAATAAATTACGTAACTAAATACCCTCAAGTTAGATTCCCAAGCGAGAAGTTACGTAATTAATATACGTAAGCTAAACATCTACTTCAATGTATTAAGTCAACTTATAATTAAGTCTCTTTTGCTAAAGACAGGTGTGTGGGTACTCTAGTCTGGTATCCATAATCATAAATTTCA
The DNA here is from genome assembly GCA_030765065.1 of Deroplatys truncata. Taxonomy (NCBI): domain Eukaryota; kingdom Metazoa; phylum Arthropoda; class Insecta; order Mantodea; family Mantidae; genus Deroplatys; species Deroplatys truncata. The sequence continues at coordinate 44,388,674 of CM060990.1, forward strand.
GTTTTCCCCTATATCCTCAAATGTTAAATTTGCTAAACTAATGAACCATTATACAAAATATTTAAGTTTTCATACTGAAATTTTTACATTATTAGATGTATGCCTTCTAAATTCACTGATCGGAATTTTTCTTCTTTTGGACTAGTGAATGGAGGGATACCTAGCAATGCAACCCTCAAAGAATCTATTGTGCGTACACCCGCTGGAGGAACGAATGATGTGAGAGAACCGCAGGATACACACAGGCTGCAGAGCGAAGCCGGCGTAAATGGACAGAGACGCGCAGAATTCCCTAGCAGTTCCAGGCTTGACCACCCGGCCACGGGAGGGCCGCTCAGAGACGTTCTTCCAGTGGAACCGGAGAAACATCTCCAAAGCGCAGGCCTCTGCGCCATCTGACCGACACCGACCGATCCACAGCCCCGGAGTCTATTGAAACATGACAGGGAAATGAAATGAGAGGGAATGGGGGCGAGAGGATTGCGTGGTAGAATACACCACTCCAGCCTTCGCCTTTGTCAACCAGGTAAAACCACGATAAACCCATGGTTAGAGTGGGTGGCCAAGGGTATCGAATTCCGGACCTCTCGATATCATCCTAAAATGTAAGGTAGCTGTATTCAATGGTTTCTTACAAAACGGTCATTAATACCAGAAAATGCAATTCATAGAAGAAGGTGATCATAGCAAAAATTAAGAAAAAACTCATTACACGCCTAAGAATTGGACATACCGCCTTTAGCCATAGGCACATACTAGCTGAAGAACCTCCCCCTTTATGCAGTCATTGTCATACTCAACTAATAGTCGAACTTCTGGTTACAACCTGCCCATTGTATAATGAAGCGCGAAGACACTGCAGAGTTTCGGACTGCTATCCAATAATATAAGAATCATTCTTTATATGAATCGCAAAAACTGTATACAAAAGTTTAGAATTAAACACAATGTAACTCTTCCTTTCCATGTAACAATAACTTACTGTAATCATATACTAGCACCATGTTATGCTATTAGTTTTGTATGGCCACGATATGACTAAATTCGACAAAGAGCGCCAAAGAAAATCTCACTGCACCTCGCGTCTAAGTCACATTATTTATCGTTGTACGTGGCCTTACGTAGCTATGGCCATTTAATTGGTTACTTTATACCACTGTGCAAGGATGCATCAGTCCTTCTGCTAAATAGTTGCACCAATAACCACAACAAAGGTTACAAAATGGCGTAGAAACGAAATATATGTTTACGCTCTTGATCTTATTGGCTAAAAGAGAAAGAGGTAGAGTGAGTGCATTCAGTTTGTCATACAGACGTCCTATCGGCTAGTGCAAGACACGCCTTTGAAAGGATTAAAAGCTAAGGGGAAAACGCCCAGGTTAGCGAAATGTAGAATGTGCAGTGTGAGAAGATTTTCACATTAAAGTTTGAATGGTATTCATTAAATACATAGCAATACGTTATAACAAAAAATAAACAGAATTGTATTCTCACAGTGGTATCAATGCTTGTTGCATAGAATCAAACATAACTAAATAATAAATAAACAAAGCAACATGTTTTCCCTCTAATTCAAACTACAATTGGTTAATATACCTTTACTAACATATTGCTACGCATAGGAATACAACAGGGTTATACACAAAAATATAATCCAATTTTATTGCCATAATATGTGTGTCATAGTCAGTAAACCATATACATATTTATCTCTAGTTTCTAAACATGATCAGCCAATTATAACAAAAAGGTAATTTGCATTTAGTAAACGAATATCATCATCTGTGTATGTTTTACGGGGAGTAACCACTTTCCGACGAGTATGTAGACCGTCTTCTCCACCTTCCTGGAATATTTTTATTCAGTAATTTACTATAAAAACAATTTTATGCACTGCCGTTGCAACTGCTGTAACAGTGGACCAGCCTCCCACATACCCACGATACATTTACGAGTAATTTCGCTAGTATACGGCATGACTGGTTCTGAGACACTGAACATGTTTTGGTTTCATTAACACCAGAAAAAGCAAAGGCATCAACCTGCCCGCTTTTCCCCCTTATTGCTGTGTTATCAAGCCACCACGCTCTGCAATAAGTAAGGTAAAGGACACGCCTCAAAAGACCCCAGAAAACGATACAAAATCCGCCGAGGATTTTCTTTGGTGCTGATTGTACAAGCGACCTTAAATAAATAAATAAACAAATAAAAAAGCTCATATATTTGCAAAGAAACAAACCACTTCGCTTCAGTACGCAAAAGCTTCCATATTTAACAGTGATACCAATTTGGATATCAGAACTCCCCCTAAAATGGCCTAACGTTGATCTCTCCGATTGAAGGGTGTAGGAGTTCTGATCTTTCTGTGAAGTAATACAGAATTCCTCGTACTAAATTGCAGATGCAGTGCCAGTTTTAAAATAATTTCAAAACATGAATATTGTCGATTCAAGGGCTCCCTTACGGCCTATGACCTTCGGGGAATACCTTATTCAACCAAGCGATTACCGAATCCATTTCGGAGGTGGATGCACCCAGCGGGCGGCATCGTTGCCAGGGCGATGAGAATGGCGGGGGAATGAGAGGTCCTACAGGTTTTTCCGACCCACGTTGTGCCATAAAGAAGTCAGAGGTGAAGGCGTGGATAGAGCCGACTTAAAATCATAACCTCAGAGCCGGGAATCAAACGCCGGACCCTGAGTACGAGAGCTTGAAACGAAACCACTGCGCTACCGCAGCGCCCGTATGAGTATTGTACCTAAAATGAGAAGTATATAAATAAAATTAAAGAGGAAATTGTTGTTTATGAGATTCCTTAAAATCAATGTCATTTTTGGCAATTTTCCACGTTTATTTCTCTTTAAGACAGAGTGCAGTGGTTATACTGAGAGACAGTAATCCTAAAGAATGAAAATTACCTTGCATCAGTTTCCAACTTCTTTTCAGATTATGCAACCAATTTTTATTCTATTTATTTGCTAACAGAATCCGTAACTCTGTACGCTTCACTGCGTTAAAACGAGTAAACCCTCTTTACTCCCTCTGTGCTATTCTTTCTCACTCTCTCTCCATCCTTCGCCCTCACCCGCTTGCTTTTCCTTATCGCTGATGTTTCAAAATCGATAGTGAAACTACTTTGTCTCGAATGTCAATAAAAACTAAAACTAAAGACATAGGTTTAACGCCACACAAATGCAGACCTCTTCCTTAAGCCCGCAATGCCACTCTCTCTGTGTTGTTATTCCGGTAATGGATTTACTTGCACGAATAGTAGTAACGAAATACTGGAATAACTTCTTAAATCCTATCGAAAGTATGTCAATAATAAAACGTTGATAGAAATGTTATTCTTATTAAGCCTGTTACGTAACTGAATAATCTAGTTATTTAGTTTTTTCGATTTTTTACCCCCATTCGAACCCCTAAAGGCTGGTTCACAACCACCCGAAAACGGTAACCAGAACGGAAACGAGAACGGGAATGCATATCTATCACGAAGTGAAAGTCGATTTTGCGCATTCGGATATCATTTGTTTTTAACTGAGCAATGATATTTTTTCATCTACTTCCAATTTAGCCAAGCCAATGTGAAAATTCGATAGAGTAAACATTAGCTAAATGCATATCCATTACATTTCCGATCCCTCTAGTTGTGTCAAGTTTTCATTCCTTTATTTAATGGCGTACATTAAAATTGTTTATTGTTCTTTTTTCATTTCCACCGGTTTTAGCTGTTCTTTGTAGCTTTTGCCATTGTTTTTGAGGTAATAGCGAGTTTTGAGTTGCATATAAACAAACTACAAATGACATCTTCACCAGAGGAACCAACGCTGATTAGAGTTGCGGGTGTTGGATGAGGTTAGGAAGCACATTTCCTACTAATTCCATGTTTCCCGTTTGCGACTATAGAGAGCACTAGTAGCTGTTTCATGTCATGGCCGCCTAGAATAACCTCTAGAGAGAAGAGTCTAATATGCACAGGATGGATCTAATATGCCGTGCACGGGAACGAGAACGAGAAAGTTAAAAGTTGGCAACTCTTCTTTCCCGTTCCCGGGGCCCGGGAAGGCTTCCCGTCGATTGTGAACAGTCCCACTTGAATACGTGTATTTCAACTTTCTCGTTCTCGTTCTGGTTACCGTTCTCGTTGGTTGTGAATGAGCCTTAATTTGGGAAGAGTAATTAAAGTACCATATAGCGCATTTTCCAAGTGGAATATTAAGTGTGTCATACACGCAGTTTCATAACCATCAGTGCTCATTTTTGCGTGAAAAGATAATAACAGATACACACATATTTGGAATTTACAATTCACAATGACGCAAGGTAACCTGTTAAGTGCGTTAGTATCAACTTCAAATTCTACTTTTGAAATTTTATTGCTGGTAGGTTTAGATTTCTTGTTTTACAGTCTTCCTTTCGGCTTCATGTTTACTTGAGGCCTAGACGTTTATGTTCCTCCTTATTTCCACAAATTCCGGCATTTCTTTTAATTCAACTGAATTCATTCTGAATTTTAATTTCTGCTTTAAAGGTTAGGGTGTAAAATAATTATTTTTTCATTCATCGCGTCGACTTGCAGTATATTGCGGATAATGTGGTGACACGAAGCACGTCCGAGTTCCTTAGACTAGGCCGTCAGAGACAACCAGGTCTCGCCCAAGGACGTACTAGAGAAACATACTATCTTCTGTAATTAACCGAGCGGGATGGCTCTTGGCTGCATTCGGGAAGTCGTGGGTTCGATTCCCGTGGCCGACCTTCCTGACCCATGGGTTATTTCGGGATCTCGCCAAGGAAATGCTGGGAAGGATCATTAAGTTTCCTGTCCCTCCATTTCACCTCCGTTCTCATTTCACTTCACCTTTCATCCGTTTGGTGTCTCTCGGGGTTATACCTGTCGGCGGGAGGTCTGGGCATGTGCATGGTAGGGGAAAAGCATGCTCTGTAGAAACCTTCGTCCCCGGAATGGGGGCGGCCTCCAGGTTCCGGGCCCCCCAGGGGACAAATTGAATTAAATTGAGTTTTATTTACGGACGCTCTTTAACTGCTGTAGTTCTTAGTGTCCCATTCTATATTGGGCGTGAAAGACCGGAAATTTTGCTCAGAGGCCTCTTTATCAGGCTTGAGGTTCCTTTACGTGCCGTAAATCTACGACACGGGACTACCAACTTTATTTCTCTACCGAAGGAAGCCATGATAAGTATCTTTACGCCCGAAAAAATCCATCGCCATCCGTCCGGGTTTGAACCCGGACCTCGAGAACTAGAGACTAGCATGGTAACCACTACAACACGGAGGGCGGCCCCCAGGGGATGTGTAAGCCCACAGGGATGGGGGAGCCGGCTGCACTAGTGCCCATCCAGGGAGTTTAATCTGTAAATGGTAGGGATCCTGCCCTCTGCATGTCGTGCCCCCTGGTCCGGCCGCCCTCCGTCTTCTCTCACCTCATCCCTTCCTCCCGGGGGCATAGGCACAAAAGATCTGAGTAGGTTTGAGATGCTAATTCCCTCTCCGCTTCTAGTCCTATCCTACCCTATTCTGTCTTCTGTAGTATAGAAATGCAGTGTTACCAAAAACACCCATAATGGTATTGCTCAATAATTAAAATGCAGGAAATTAGTTCCGTGCCCCTTAGATGTAAGCCAGAAGGCTCATTACCATGCCTTAGAGCCAAGTCTAATTGCAACGATGCTAACACAACAGTCACAGTCCAATACAATGGTAGGGAACACACGCAGGAGGCCTACAGCCATACGAACCTGGTGCTCGCGCATAGAACGGCAGACGAGCCCATTGTGTCATATAGCTACCTCCAGGGGGAAGGGTTGAGATGTTACACCCGAAGGGCGACCAGAACCGGAAGGTGGCGCGCGCTAAGCGAAGGCAGAGACCTTAAAGATTCTTGTATCAATACTGACGCCGGCAATAACCATACCATGAAGGGTCTTTTTCCCTTCGAGAGTACCTGACTGGCGGTCCCCGCAAGGAACCTACCATAAAAGCGCAACTCCTGCTTCAGTATAGCCGACAGGGGGTACAACTAGCTGCACACCAGGGAGAAATCGTTTCCACCGAGGACTATTCACCGACACGCCGCAGCTACCAACCCTCATTACCTGGTTCTGCAATCCTGAGACAGAATGGCAAAGAAATGGAATTACACTAAGGACTTTTGTGGTGGTAGGTATATAATCCACCCCAGATTTCCCCTACCGCATGGAACCACTCGTGGACCTCCAGAATGTATCCGCTTGTGTTACAAGCCAGGAAACTCGGTTACAAGCCAGGAAGCGAACCGCAACGTAAACAGTACAAGATGAATCATTTAGAAAGTGATTCAAAAACATGGTCTAAGACACATGGAAACTTATAAAAAGGTAAGAACTGAATTTTTAAATGAATGTTTAACTGAAGTGCATAATTAAGATTTCCTTCTTTGACCTATTAAAACTTCAAGTGTATTTGCCCACTGGCGTTCCCCAGGAAAAGAAACTTGAGTATATCTAGTCAGTTGTGTAGCCTTGCTTAGCTAATTTGGATATAACTTTTAAGCATCCTGAGATATTGTAGTTGCTTTAAAGTAATAATTTTGTGGTATTAAAATTATAACATATAGTTTCGTATCATTGTACTATACGATTTTGTACTCCGGGTGGAAGGAAAGCCACTACATTGATTTAAAGGTGTTGCAGATCTCATTATTTGGAGCACATGCTGTATCTTTCAGTTTTTTCTGAACATTTTCTGCGGAGGTATTTTAGGTTCTTCAAGAACACAAAACGCATACGCTAGCAAGGTCGGAGCGTTTAGCTGGTAGTAACCGGTAGATGGGAGCGGGTGTGGAACCTTCCCTTTCAAGACCAGAAGTAGGTCAGCACGTAAACATGTTTCATTTTCGCTGTATGTGTGGCGGAAGTTGACGTTGGCTCCCTATCTCCTGGACCACCGTTGTTTTCTTGACGGCTGCCAGTCGAAGAGCTGAGAAAAGAATTCCTAACCTATCTAGTTGGAGAATAACTTTGGGATTTTGTGGGTGAAAGCAAAAGAATAACTGATTTTCCCATAACCTTGATTTATTGAAGAAAATTACATCTATTCAAGCGGCCAGCAGTTTCCCCTTATGAACTGCTTATTAAATTTTATAGCTTAGAACTTCCCGCTACAATTTTGTTATTCTGTGATCCTAGCTAATTCGTCACACGATCCTCCCACCCACATGCGCAGCATCTTTCACTTGGTTGCTCAATTTAATTACATCTCTGATTGTAATATCGGTTGCTACGGTAGTAGCACGCAAACTAACGCCAAGAGAGTATCCGAGAGAATCGTGTACTCTCGAGTCCTCCCTCGCTATTTATCTGTATTCCTATGACGCCAGAATTCGCGCCTTTATTTGTTACCGCAATTTCTAATGGTTCTTAAGAAGTTGTTACATGGCATGCAATGACAATAAAATGTGCCAAACTTCTGAATTCAGGCGTCCTGCTGACTTATCCGGTAAAACCCAATGTCTCTTTCCTTCGCTTAAGTGCATGTTTCCTTTTCTATTTTACGAACTCCCTCGCGTTCCGGGAAATGGACCACTGTTTCTCTCTCTTTCTGTTATCTGACTACTTTTTTTCGAAAACGGCTGAACACGGAACAAAATGCCATTACATTCTTTTTGGTTTTTAATAATTCTATGAAGTACATATTAGAAGGTCTGAAATAAGTTCCCATCCACCCTGTATAAGAGGATCAAAATTTCCAAATCTCGTGACAGAGGTTTTTATATTATTTGTATGATATTCAATTAAATTATTTCCATCAATTTTCAGAATATTCCGAATGGCTCTTATAGGATATTAATTGTGTACTTTTGTATACATTTGCTGTTTCCGTAGATTAATAGTTCTTAGTCTATCATTCAGCCAATATTTATGCCGAGATATGGCAGAACATTTCGTGTTTTATTTTTTTATTTATTATTAATTTCTGCTGTATACATTACGTTCCTACGTTAATATTGTGATTAGCTATGGGCCTCATTTATCGCATAAAAGGTGCCGAGTGAAGAGATAAGACGACGCGGTAGCGCCCTCACCAGCGTAAACATCAGAGGAACTATCAATAGATATCGGGATTTTTCTGAAAGCCTTTCTCCTCGTCTCCCGAACATTCTGGAACTCTCTAGAAAACTCCAGCGGCTATAGACATAAGCGAGCGTGAGAGCGAGCGAGTGAGTGAGACAGTGCGTTAATGATGCCACAAAAATGCAGTGTGTGGCGACTGTTGTGACGTACAGTAAACGCTGCTAATGAAAGAGATTAGAGAAGTATTGTTCGACTCCCCAGCGAGTGAAGCGGAAGGAAGGGACTGCTTCGTGCATCTTTCATTAAGCCGCTACGTCAAAACAATTTTAGTTTTATTTATGGACGCTCTTTAACTACGAGGGCCGTCCAGAAAGTAATAGATGTTTTGGCCTATCCGGCAGGGGGGGGGGCTAGATCCGCCACCTTGATGTCAGAACGTTCCTACACTCAGTACGCATCCAATTGTGGTAGCGCGTGGTCTGTGGCTCCCTTACTTTGCTCTCTGTGAGGTATTAAAATGTGTGCTGCAAAAGAAAATCCCGCCACTTGTGAGGTGCGGTCTGTGATTAGGTTTTTGTTGGCAAAAAACCACAAATCAATTGAAATATATAGCTTACTTTGTGATGTGTTGTTTTTTCACGACAACGCATATCCACACACTGCCAATCGTACCTGAGGGCTCTTGGATGGTTTTGGATGGAAGGTTTCGACCATCCACCATACAGCCCGGATTTGGCGCAGAGCGACTATCACTTCTTCCCAGCTATGAAAAAATGGTTCGCTACACAACGCTTTGATACTGACGCCGAACTGCATGCCGGTATTGAAAAACTTGTGCCATGGTATGATAAGTGCCTTAATTTGGAGTATACATTTCAAATGTATAGAATAAGCTTTGGTTGTTTCATTTTGTGAATCTTTTATTTCAAAACGTCTGTTACTTTCTGGACCGCCCTCGTACTATGGTTCTTAGCGGCCCATTCTATACAGACGTGAAACACCGGGAATTTTTGCTCAGAGGCCTGTTTATTAGACTTCAGGTTCTTTTGCGTAGCGTAAATCTACGACACGAGACCAACGGCTTTACTTCCCTTCCGAATGAAGCCTCCCTAAGGATTTTTACGCCCGAAAAACCCATCGCCCTCCGCCGGGTTTGAACCCCCGACCTCGGAACCTCGGTACCCCTAGACCACGGAGGACTACATGTCGCTCCGTCGCTAGGAAAAGTGAAGTGAAGTGAAGTGAAAATTGAACTAGATCCCACAACTGAAGTGACAGAACTGAACTAAATCGCATTAGCGGAGCCGCAGTGAAAATCGTACAAAATCACAATATTTACCGCGCTATTGTGCTTTTGAATATCACTTCAGCTATTTATGTGTCAATTGGTTTAAATTTTGATATTTTCGATAGCAGCTGATTGAGTCAGGATGAGGTGATTCTTCCAACCACGAAATACTGGTTCATATATTCAAGAATTTTACTGCATAGTATAAGTAGGAATGAGTATTGCATTTTAAAATTTGCTACAATTTTACTCCGACTCGATACCCAATATTAAAGAAACCTTGCGAATATATTCCACCGAGACTTCCTTTGGCAACACGATTGGAACCTCCAAACCGCAGATGTTTTCCATCTAAGAGCGCGCCGTGGCCGAGTGGTTAGACCGCTCGCCTTTCACCGAGGCGGCCCGGGTTCAATCCCAGGGACCCGCATGTGGGATTTGTGGTGGACAAAGCGGCGTCTGGGCGGGTTTTCTCCGGGTTCTCCGGTTTCCTCCGCCATTCATTCCACCAACTGCGCCATCGTCAACTTTCCTATCATCCATTTCGCCGTCATTTCGTTTCATCTACTTCCTTCATCCCATACCAGCATCGAGCTGATCACCCATCCTGGATGTTCTGTCTGCTCCATGAGAGTGTCTGCTCCTCGACGGGCCTCTGACGCCAGGCTTGTAAGTCCTGGGGGGTGTAAGTCCTACATAAGATGAGGATAAACAGCGAATGAATGAGTGAATGATGAGCGCGGCTCACTTGACCGGTACTTTAATACCGAATGTGTATTTAGAAACCTCACAACTGGATCTAAATGTTGACCCACCGCTCGTAGGCAAGCTTCAATCAATCTCTTTGATAATTTGAATTAAAGATGCTTAAAAACTTAGTCCAGAGTTGCCTGAATTCATGGTTTTAAGGAAAATATTAAAACCTAACCTTCAAATAATGTATACTTAAATACTTATTCACATGCTGAAGAATGTTGTAACGCGTGATCTGTTGGTATTTGTTGAATTGCGGAAGGAAGGCATTTTCGACATCTGTATAACTTGAATATTAGGGAACTTTGAACAAAATTGCATCTGCTGCCGTATAGAGTGCATAATCTTCATAAGGTAAAAAAATGGTTACCATGATAGCCTCTAGCTCCCGAGGTCGTGGGTTCAAAACCAGCGGAGGGCGCTGGATATTTTTCGGACGTAAACATCCTTAGCATGGCCGGTGGTCCCCTGTCGTAAATTTACGACACGTAAAAGAATCTCAAGCCTGATAAAGAGGCCTCTGAGCAAAATTACCGGTCTTTCACGCCCAATATAGAATTGAACGCTAAGGACCACAGCAGTTAAAGAGCGATTTAATTTTCAGGTAAAAAGAAAAAAAAAACTGCGGGAACCTTTGAAAAGCTGTTCCCTTATTTCAGGTGCGTTCGGATTTTAGAACCTTCGATTTAAAATATAAATCATCTTCTTCCATAAATATCGTACATAAATGTGTAATGTGGTCCTTAAAGACCATTAGTGTATAAGTTACATAATAATTTATTAACAGAGCAGAGGTTTAACATTCATCAAATAAATAACTGTCTAGCGTGTTTAATCGGATAAACTCGCATGGTCCCCTAGCACTAACTACATACAGAGATAACACCATTCATCATTTAACGATTATAATCTCTTGGATGTAACAATGAAACGGTCTTCCTCCATTAATTTGCAGGCCCTTTCTTGTACGGGAATATATTTGTTGTAGGTCGCGAATTATCTTGGCTACTGGGCACATCTCGCCGAGTTTCGGGTATTGTCTCATTTCCTCTCCCCTCACCCTTTTAACTATTTGTAATGGATGACTTGGCCTATAGCATCACTTATAAGAGAAGCTCTTTACACATTCGTTGCGCTCTCAGATGAAATTCCTTTTCATCGTCCCCCCTTTTCTACTTATTACAGGTTTCGCACTATTCAGCTTTCGTCCTTGTCGGCTTCTGGCTCTATTTTCCTTGCCTTAGAGGGAGCAAATACATTCCCTTCGGATACTCTTCCCTTTTGGTTAGTTTTCCTCCTATACTTTTGTATTTTTACTTTCTCCACTACGTATAATAAGCAGGGGAAGTATTGCATTCTACCCAAAAATTCGATACCGAGATGTCGCCGGAATAATGTTTTGGGGTGCCCTGAATCCACATAGAACATTTTTGGAAATATGTCCGTGTGTGCGTCTGTCTGTCTTTGAACAGCATACCTCAAAAACGAAAAGTCTGATAAATACCAAACTTGGTATTTGATCTTCCAAAGATGCGACACGAAGATTTTCAAGAAAATTCCCCACCCCAGATACTCTTTACTTGGAAAATTTTTCGAAAATTTTGATTTTCGAAAAAATGGCTCTAACGATGTTGATTAAACTATCATATGTTTACGATATTTTTATGGCAAATGAAATGTATGTCTTGAATTTTCTGGGAATGTCCCTAAAAGTACTCTTCATTCTGAATGACTTTCGCATAACTGCTAAACCCTAAGAGATAGACAAAAGTTAACTACACAAAAATGTAGATCTCCTTAAAACACACAATTTATGTAATGTACATTTTTTGTAAAGTGTACCATTTTCGAGATATTCCTTGTTATTTGTTTGAATTTTGCATATTTATACTTTTTCTCAAAAGGGATTCGTTATTCGTCTCTTTACGTCCTGGACATACAAAGACAACGGAATGACCCACATAGCAACCAGCTCTTAAAAGATTTGATTATCGCTTAAAGCCTACAATATTCTCCTTCTACCTACAAGAATATTGGCAATAAGATAGTTTCTGAAAATGTTTATATCGATTAACATGAAGTAGATGGAGAATAAGCGTTTGTAAAAATTGTTTGTACAAGAGTAGAGAAAGTCATGTGAGTGCAACACATCAGATTTTTTAAAATGTATACGAATATGAGAGATAAAGGGGCAACCATAGTGAGCAAGAAACCTCGAAGATATGCCCTATCACACACGAAACTAATTAAGTGAAATGGTATGCTCAACTAAACCCTGTTTCTTATAACCTTGCCCCGCAGTCATGTACTCTTCCGCGCTGCGTTTTCTTCCCCTTTCAGCTGGCTGGCTAATGTATACCTTGGAATGGTGACAAAAAAGCCATTTGCAGTGCAATGATACGCGATAAAAGCCATATAAACACACTGTATTGCCAGATCCACAAGCTTTCGTCATTCTTAGAGGCAGGTTTAAACCAAAGGATCCTCCCTTGCATTTGTTGATAAGAATTTACATGCATTCCAGATGCATTAACTCTGTTATGTAATGTATTTAATTAATACGGTTATGAAAATTTATATTTGAGAATTATCATCGAATATATTGTTGCATGCTGGGGTGAGGGCCAAAAGGTTCCCAGCAATTTACTAACTTTGATCACCCCAACACGCACATGGGGGAGCGTAGCTTAGTAACTGCAAGAGGACCGGGACCTTGGTGTCTACATTCAGATGAGGTTTTTTTTTTGAAAAAAAATACACAAATATCACATCGCACACATTACGTGTAATTTATTGATAATACACTTGGCGAATCTACATTGCACTCAGCGGAACAAAGGATCGAGGGGAGATGCCTCGCCACACGCGACCTACATCTTACACACTCACTCACAAAAGTGACGCTACCATTCAAATAACGCTAATTATAAATCCCCCCTGTCCAACTCTGCCTAAGCACGCTAGCCAGCCAAGGTTGGTGTCATGCCAGACGGAATTCAAAACAAAGCCTTCCCTCTCTGGCGTGTTCCGCGCCAAAGGAGAAGACTAGTTCAGCCGAAAGAAATAATCAAACCAACGCAATAATACTGTCGACAATGCGAAACAATAATGCGTCCGGTATGACAAAGCTTACTGACGCACCACAATATTAAGATAAATGACCATGTTAAATAAGGAACTACGGAATAGCACAACAACCTATACCACGACAGCAGCCACAGACAGGCGACTAGTACATGTGACCGTTAAGAGATACAGGTCAAAGCTATGTGGAACAGATCGTTGGCAAAAAGGAAGCAACGTCAAATATTGGAAACAGATCTGGTGTTTATACCAAGAAGGTAACATACATATCTACACCATACATAAAAGTAACAAAAATCAATCTACAAAAGCCTAAAAACTAATGTATTGTAGAAGTACAAATCCAAACATATGTGAATCACACTGTGAACTGGGCTTAAAGTCGAGTGTTCGGAAACATATCGATGTGTAAAGCTCTGGTTTGTTGTAATGAAATGCTAGTATTCATTAGGGCAAGGGTGGCGAAAACGACTTCCTTCCGCGAGTCACCACATATGCAACACGCACTGCATCACTCAGCAGCATGTGAAAAACAAAGGGACGGTTAGAGAGAGGGAACGGCGCCTACGAGTCAAAATGACTCGCGAGTCACGTTTTCGCCACCTCTGCATTAAGGTATCCCGTCGCGGTATCCAAGGGGTATCATAGACATGGAAAGCTAAGAACCTGAGTCACTGCGCAAGAGATGAACTTCATAAATACTAGGGATGGAACGATACAACTATTTCTCGATACTTGAAACTCGTGTTATAAAAAGACTTAAAGGGGATAACTTTTTCATTGAAGTATGTTCTTATTAGTAGTTTTCTGTGTATAAACGCATGTATTGTATGCTAATTATGAAATTGCTCCTGTTTGGCATTTTCCAATTGGCAGCAATTTTTTATCTTGATACCATATGTCTTATTCTTAGTCAAGAACTCATAATAATAATAGTAATAATAATAATAATAATAATAATAATAATAATAATAATTCATTCAATATCTGTTTATCCTCCTCTTATGTAGGACTTACACCCCCCACGACTTACAAGCGGGTGCCTGGGGTCAGAGGACCGTCAAGGAGCAGACACTAATGGATCAGACAGAGCATCCAGGATGGGTGATCAGCCCGATGCCTGGTATGGGATAAAGGAAGTAGATGAAACGAAATGGTGGTGAAATGGATGAAAGGAAAGGGGATGATGTAGCAGTTGGTGGAATGGCGGGGGAAACCGGAGAAAACCCGCCCAGACGCCGCTTCGTCCACCACAAATCCCACATGCAGTTCCCTGGGATTGAACCCGGGCCGCCTCGGTGGGAGGCGAGCGGTCTAACCACTCGGCCACGGCGCCGCAATAATAATAATAATAATAATAATAATAATAATAATAATAATAATAATAATAATAATAATAATTTCTTTGCTTTTCTTTTTATGTAGGTATATATTGTGTGGAAAACTTTCTTTTAATAGTTTTTCTATCCATTGAAAAACAAATACGTAACAGCAATTCTTTATTTTGCAATCTTGAAAATCTAAACTAATATGTATTTTTTACATGAAATTCAAACAACTAAAAATAATGCGCGTCACACACACACGCTCACACATCGTCCTCCGTGGTGTACTGATTACCATGCTAGCCGAGGTAGCGGGTTCAAACCCGGCGGAGGGCGATGAATTTTTTCGGGCGTAAACATCCTTAGCATGGCTTCCTTCAGAAGGGAAGTAAAACCGGTGGTCCCATGCAGTATATTTACGACACGTAAATGAACCTCAAGCCTGATAGAGGCCTCCGAGCAAAATTTCCGGCATTTGACGCCCAATATAGAGTGGGACGCTAAGGACCACAGTAGTTAAAAAGCGTTCACAAATAAAACTCAGTTTAATTTAATTTTCAAACATCAAGCTTAGAAAGACAAAATAAACATCATGTGCATGTTTAACTGATTTTATATGAAACAAAATGTTCCATATTTTTCATTATGTAAAATGTTTCACGCGTTTCAATTTTCCACGACTCTTACTGAAGCCTGCAATATTTCAAATATCCATTTTTTAAATATGTGAATAATTAAAAAAGAATGTTGTATAGGTTACACAGATTAACCCTTTCATGACCAGCGGGACCCATATATTCCACTTAGAATTTTTGCAACTCATGGCCAGTGGGATTCATATATCCCACCTTTGCCATGTGCTGCCATCTCCTGGAAGTCTATATAACTGCTTGAAATAGTTGTAGCTCTGTTCACGTTTTTCCCACCGAACATATGTTGATTGTTTGATGTTAAGCAGTTTATGTTGTGTGAGTTATTGGTTTTTAGCAGTTTTTTCGACATGTTTCCCAATTTTTCTATGAGATAAGCAATGCAAGTATATTAATTGCATAATTGTAGATTTTCACATATATCTCATATGTTTCTGCAACCTTCTTGTGTACAAATGTCTTTTTACAACAAATAATTAGTTTTTAACCCTAAGAGTTGCATGATGAACCACGTCATGGTCAATGGGACATATTTGTCCCACTTAAATTTACATTATTAATAGATAACTACTGCGAAAAATGAACTTATATCCTCAAATTTAGCTTCAAAAGTTAATTTGCTAACACAATAAGCCAAAGATAACAAAGTATCTAAGTTTATTACCTGTGGAATATAAATCACCTACATTATCTTTCTTACTATGTGGCAGTAATTTGTATCACAATAATGTAAATGCCAGAGTGATTGTAGTATAAATAAGCATTATTGTATGACATTGATTTGAGATGTTTGTTAATTATAAGCATTGTTAGGAAATAAGTTTATACGGCCTCACTGAAACTGACAATGGGAGCGGGTAACAATTTAACGAGGGGGTGAGTTGTTTATCAATTATTAGAGACAAACAAATGACGTCAGATTGGCGCGCTTTTCTTAGAAATGGAGGGAATTTCTTCCCTAGAGCATATGTTTTCGTAATTTTTGATTGGATATAAAAATAGACGCTAATGTTGGCGCGCTTTATTAACCAATAGCAGCTCGGTTATAATCTTTAGGCATATGGGGGTGTGGGAGTATAAAAAGCTAAAGCCAGAGGCAAGTATTACCCAGTTCAACAAAATCATCCACGAGTTACACGTCGCTGAGTCCAACAGAACCATTCAGAAGTTAAACGTCGCTTAGTTCATCAGAATCGTTCGCGAGTTACACGTCGCAATTCTACAGAATATCTCGCGTCTTAAAGTTTGTTATAAATGTGAAACACGCGAATTAATAATGTGCAGTAAATAAGTGATTATAGTGATATTAGAAAATATAACAGTTTCAGTCTGGCGTGTATCAAGAGTCAATATGTGAACTTAATTAATTGTGACGGTAATAAAAGTGTAAAAACAAATTCTTTTGTCAGTGTTATCTTTGAGTAACAAATCATTTCCGCTTACACACCTTGATCAAGAGATATGCTCGACTTAATAATAATAATAATAATAATAATAATAATAATAATAATAATAGCTAGCCGGAGGACAATGAACCCAACATTCAAAGTAGTAATACAATAACAGGCGCCCAGCAAAAGATAACACGAAGTGACCACGACAAATTGGCTTCCATATGTGGTGCAGATAAACATGAAACATCTTCCAACTAATAACAAATATACCACTACAACTATTATGAATATTTGGCTTCCTGTATGCAAGTGTTGAGTACAGCACTTTGTGCCTGTTTACCTAAATGTGTTTGTATTACATAATGGTTAAAGTGGCTGACAGTAAAACTCAAGGTCCTAGGATCGGATCTTGTTGCTGTACCAGACTTGTTTCTCTCATTTTTATAATGCTGGTTTAGGAGTAGTGCTGTATTTTTATTTTTGTTGCTCTAGTCTGTAATTTTACTCCGCTTAA
Source organism: Deroplatys truncata (assembly GCA_030765065.1). Lineage (NCBI taxonomy): Eukaryota > Metazoa > Arthropoda > Insecta > Mantodea > Mantidae > Deroplatys > Deroplatys truncata. Next base: position 44,405,757 of record CM060990.1, read on the forward strand.
GAAGAATATCAGCGTGTAACAGTCTGGTTGACGAGTTGTTCGGAAGGTGCATGTTATTTTAGGATTTTGTCATGTTTTCGGTATTTTTGAAAAAACAAATTATTTCAAGTAGACCACTACCGCCAACAGCACCACCTCCCTACCACTACCACCACCACCACCACCACCACCACCACCACCACCACCACCACCACCACCACCACCACCACCACCACCACCACCACCACCACCACCACCACCACCACCACCACCACCACCACCACCACCACCACCACCACCACCACCACCACCACCACCATCATTGTATTTTGTATTAAAGATAGCTTGGAGTAAAGCAATATTTTTCACAAAAATCAGTGTAATCTTTACTTATACATCCTCATCCCAAGTCCAAAATACCGCTTAGAAATCCAGTGGGACACATATATCCCACTTAATATTTTTCAAAAACCAAAAAAAAAAAGTAAAATCATATCCTAATTTAGAAGCTGCTTCCTTACCAAAAAGCTAAAAAGATTTAAAAAAGAACCAAGGAAAGATAATTGGTTAAGTGGAAATGTTGTGGACTTGTACAGTAGAAAAGAGGAAAAAATGGTATGGTTAAGGTTAAACAAATGTGGAAAAAGGGCAATTTCAGTGCTTTAGTGATATCTTTTACTAATGTCAGGGAGTTGTTTCATAAAGGTTTAAATAATTTAAAGCGTGGGTTAATTATATAACTACCAATATTTACATTAAATAATTAATAACTTCCAAATTATCTGCACTAGCTATATGAATCTTTGTAGAGATTTATAAAAAATTGGTTAAGAATTAAGGATTTTAAAATATCACCATAGGGTTACCTTAATAACAAACTCGTCTACAAAAGCTATAGTCTTCTAAGTTATCTATCCACCACTGCACTTGGAGCATCAACATAAGACACCTGTGTAATCTTCTAGCCCAGTCCTTGATAAGGATAGGCCGACCTCTGGTTTGTTTACGTCGAGCCACCATCGGTGAGGATTTACGTGTAGTAGAGGCAGGTGGAAAATACATGTGCTCTAGGGCTCAGAAGTTGAAGACGTATAAATTGCCTAAAAAAACCTGTAGCAAGTCCTAAAAATAGCCTAAAAAGTGCCTAATAACTTGGAAAAAGAACGATAAAATACGATGAAAATTACTTAATAACTTCAGTTTTAATTACATATTTGCATAACGAATACAATGCCTTGACATTACATCAGCCATTTTTAGAGACAATGTGCATCATTTATCCTAATTTAGTTTTTTTATGGACTCTCAATACACATTAATACATGCATACTGTAGGGAGAGATTGGTGTTTTTAATTTATCATGCAACACCCAGTTGTTTTTCTTTGAAATATGTAGAGTTAAAAATTTTTGTTTAAAAATACAAAATTCGGGTTGTATGCCACATAAAGTGCAAAAATCTTTATGAAAAAGGCCTCTTCTTCGCCATACATTTTAGATTGTCTTAATCTGTATAAATCATTTATGTCTGTTCGAATTGAGAAAGGGCCGTAAAAATGTAGTCGAAAGAAGTTGAGGTTGCGAAAAATAGCCGTTAAGACCTAAAAAAGTCTTATAAAGGACAAATATGCCGAAAAGAGTAAAAAAAGAAGAAATATAATACATTATTTTCTGGTCTACAGTGACCGAAAATGAGCACATAGGGGTTGGACCATTTAAGTTGAGACTGTATAATATCTCCAAGACTAAGCGTGTGGAAAGAAATTTCTTGAATAGAAGTTGCTTGATATTATGGGGGAAAAGTAAATGCCATTAGTCGTGTTTGATTTGGAGGACGTTGCGATGGTCATTTTAGGGTCAATTTAATTCTTTTAGTGTCAATTTAAATTGACCCTAAATGACAATCACAACGTCCTGTAAATAAAACACAACTAATGGTATTTGATTTTCCCCATAATATCAAGCAACTTTTATTCAAGAAATTTCTTTCTACTATGTTTAGTTTTGGAGATATTATACAGTCTCAACTTAAATGGTCCAGCCTATGTTTAGCCTCGTATTCGGCCACTCGAAAAGAAAAGGGTTTTTCTTCAACTTTCCAGCCTTAGTTTGGGATCATTGAGAGTTAACAGTGGAAAGACAAGCCTTTAGTTATGAAATACCCTATACACTGGTGCAAAACTGGGATAAATAAGCGTTAGAGATGAAGATAAAGCTGTTTGAAGGAAACTACAGAAAAATGGAAGAACGATTACTAAAGAAATAAAGAAAGCAAAAAGGAAGCAAACAGTAAAGAGGAAGAGAGAACATTTGTCTCTTCCAGATTGCGAGAACATTCGAACCTTCAGGAAATACGCTGAAATAAATTTCTAGCTACGATATCAAGGGAAGCATTACCTAGACTAGCCGAACGGGAAAAGCTCTGTTTATAACGGTGCCAGTCTGGTCAGCGAATCTGCTGATACAGTTATTAATCTCTCATGCCATGCAATAAGCACAAGCAGCTGGTAACAACAGGTATCTGCAGTAGTGGACACTAACGATCGTTATGCACTAGATACATCCAACACCACACAATTGTCATCAGGCATTTATTTTCCATTTCCCTCAGTCGTCAAATAAAAGGAACATTGATGGTCGTGCATGTTTAGATGTAAAATAACTAGGGCCCGGATTTTTAGGTGGAATTAACCTTCCTTTTAGGTTTCTTATATGCTTAAAATAGGTTGTTTTTTTTAGGTTTTTCTTGATTAAAATAGTTCTTGTATGTTTTGCTTCGTAGATCAATACAGGTATCAATAATTTTGCTTTTCTGGTACTTAGTTGTAAGATTTATATTTTGGCATTCCAGTAGATACATGGATTCTCAAATTTTCTGGCGAAAACGATTTCCTATTATCACGTAACAGATTCTTGTATGAAGAAAAGGTTCTTTCAACGGAACATGACGTCATTGGAGCGTAGAACATAGATGCCAGTTCAGCAGGTTCTAGGGGTAGTTCTCCTGTATACTTTTCTCGCTGCAATACTTAATTGATGATGTTCATATCTTCAAAAGACGGATTTCGTTGAAGAATCTTCTGCAACTTCGAAGAACATGCAACTTCCACTGGTCCAGGTATTTCTTTACTGCAAACATTGCCAATGATATCTAGAGCATCTTTCAGTGGCAAAGTTGTACTTTCCAACGGAGAGTAGCTTCTGGTATAAAACAAAAATGTGTCTTAATGTATGCAAGGGAGATCACTGTATGCAAGGCTAAGAAATCACTCGAGTGATTTCTTAGCCTTGGCAATGCAGGAAGCTTCTGTTTCATCCAATTCATTGACGACGTTTTTAACGTATTTTAAGTGTTCGGTATGGTAAATGGCAGCAGACAGCCAAGTCCTGACCTTCTATCAGCTGCATCCAGGTGTCACCACGTCAAATATGCTGCGTTTAACTTGAACTATTTACTGACTATAAGTGATGGAAATAATTTTACAATGAGTTTCAATTCGAAAATAACATTCTTCATTTCAAAAAGGAAAAACAGCTATTTAGGTTATTTTAGGTGTCAACCCCTCATTTAGGTTTTTGTTAGGTGTAATGAAATTCGCATATTCTGCTACAGGAAGTGAGAAACGAGTATATATCATGAAATGTGTTAACTAAATGGCGGGGAAAAATATAGGTAAAACCTAAAAATCCGGGTCCTAAAAATAACCTATCTGTGCTAAAAATACTGTTTACGTGTCTGAAAGACAGCTGTGTGTGTCACACTGCCATGAAAACATGAACACAACAACTTTAAATTGTGTTAATTATCTTGTGCATAACTAGTGGTCCTTATTGAAATAGTGCAAAAGCAGCATAATTAATATGGCGTGACCAAGAATCACCTTATAGCTCTGGACTCGCATGCTATACTGAAGGTGCGCACACATTGTCGAATGTTAAAAAAAATAATAATAAATAAAAAAAAGATAAATTGCCTCTGATTAGCTAAACAAATTTGATCTGGCTTCGCACACTTTAGCTAGGAAATTGCCCGCTCCTCTAGTCAGCCAGTAGATCCCAACATGCCAATCTCCTTCTAGCGGGATTAAGAATTTTTCTGTGAATTTAATTTTTCGCTGGTTCTCCCACTGTGCACATACCGCTAAAACATGTACTCAAGTCTTCATCTACTCCACAAATGGACATATTCTCCTGCCAGAATCGTCAGTCATTCTCTGTGCCCTCCACTCTACAGTCTAAACCATGGTATTCCTGACCTTTTACTCCTTCCTAAGACAAGTGCACATGCGTCTTTACCTCAATTGTACATCATTTCATTTGCTAGGCTTAGAAAAGTCTGGATTTTACAATCTGATTCAATTTCCTTTTTGTCGGCTGATGTCTATTAGTCTTCTTTTGACACCATTCCATATGCTCTTGTTTATTTCACTCATTTTTCTTACAATTCCCATATCTATTGTTCTCAAATATTTTTCCAGCTTAGTAACCAAAACTTAGAAGAAGGTTTTCTCGCTAGTATTTGTAACATTTGGAGGGTAAAGATACTCTCATACATAAGAACTACTCCATTTTATATTATCCGAAATAGACGAAAATTGTATATATTGTGACACAGCAGCTATAGTCCAACGTTTTTGGGAGGTCGGAGATAAACAACGATAAGTAACGCTCACCAGCGTAAACACCGAGAGCGCTATCGGCGGATAACCAGAACCTTCTAGAAGTTTCTATCCTCCTCCTCCTCCTCTAGAACGAGTGTCGAGATAGCTCTAGAATGTTCTGTGGAAGATTCCATTGCCTATATGCGCGAACGTTCTCGCGAGAGGAGTTGAATCCGTTAACGAGCGAGTTAGCGAGTGCGTTTCTTGTGCGACATCAAGTGCGGTTCTCCGAGCGAGTTTGTGACGACTGCTGTAACGTACAGTGAATTTTGCTGCAGGAGAGATTAAAGAAGTCTTGTATTTGACTCCCCAGTGAGTGAACCGTCCGGAAGAAGCGGCTTCGTCACGAAGAAGTGAAGTGACGGGGAAGTTGAACTAGTCCATATTAATGAAGTGAGGGTGTGAACTAAGAAGTTTCAGTGAACGCAGAACTACATCAAAACAGGGGCAGTGAGAACTAAGAGAATTGACAGTTTAAAAACTGGACAAAGGTACAATATCCTTGTTTTATTATTTTGTTATGTTGTACACATATAAACACACGTGAGTGCGGATCTTTGTTTTTAATAACGGACCTCAAAACCTGCAATTTCACTGAATTCTCTACATCAATTTTTGGGAGGAACACAAAACGTCCTTTACCATGGATATACGATGCAGAATGTTGTGAGGATACTCTGTAACTGACCAAAACATAAATATGGAGTATTTTAAGCATCAAAATACGCAGATAATGTTCACTAAAATGCTGACATTTCCCCCTATGAATATTTCCGAAGTACTCAATATTTAAAATATATTATTATACATTTTCTTTCAAACCTTCGTGACGCAAGAAAGAAATTACAAAGAAAAGTTTGACAATGTTTTATACTAATGTTTACTTAAATAAAAAGGAGTGTATTATTTAACATACTTTAATCCGACGATTGTATTTTGTGTAATTATTTCAAAAGCATTCCCTGTTTTGAATGATGTAAAACAGAATTAAAAAGTCTTGCTGAAATGTTGCGTAAATACCAGGTGGCCCAACCGCGATGTATTTGACTGTGTAAATAACCCTCCGTGCATTAACGGAGTTGCAGAACTCAACGGGGCAATTCCAAGTAAACACAGGTCAGTGGAGAACTGGTGCAATAGTGCCCAAAAACCCACTACTATCACTACTACAGGGGCAAAATTTCTAACAGCAATTCAATGAGAAAAGTCAACATAACAGTAGCGTAAGATGTTAACAATAATAATAATAAATATCTATAACTATAACATTTATAACAGCAAGTGAAAAATGGCCCTCATGTTTGTTGCTTATAATCCATAATATTAGATAACAGCGTAAACGCAATTAAAATAACTATAGGCGGATGCGATTAGGTCAAATAAAAACATTTTTAATTATTCGTTAGTCTAAAAGGTGAGTTTATTTCCTCGAAAATAAAGCCGGTATAACTGATTGGGAAATATTATAAGACCTTTCGCTACATTGTTGGCTATCATCAAGGACAGTACGCTCTGGTGCAAGGCTCTGATTTTGTCTATCATCACGGACTGTACACTATATTGCAAGCCTGGGAAGTGCCTCTCCATGAGCGCGATCCGCTCATCGCTTTTGCTAAATGTAAGAGTCGTAGAACGAAGCTCGGCTGGCTCTGTAGCCCAGTCGGTAGAGTCACTGTCTGCTGCGTGAGGGGTCCCGGGTTCGATTCCAGGCTGGAGTAGGGAATTTTTCTCTAGCCAAGATTATTCCCTATCCTCCCCAGAGTCAGAAGTAGGAATGAGAGGGTGGATGTGTGTTTGCGTATGTGACCTAATGGTTAAAGCCCAAAGTTTACTAGAAACCCAAAGACAAACGAATACGAGTTAACACCATTGCCTACAGGGCAATAATATGTTCCAAAGGAAGGTTCGCCGATTAGACCATTGTAGTTGAAGGAGGGGTATAAAGGGAACTTAATAAAAAGAGACGAGGCTCGCTCGCGCTAATTCGTCAATTCCCCACCGAACTTGTTTACTTGGAATTGCCGCGTAGAGTTCTGCAACTCTGTTAACGCGCGAAGGGATATCTACACAATAATACGGCACATTTTGGTCACCTGGTATAAAACCTTACGGTGAAGTTTCTAATTAACAACTAACTTGTATTCAACTGAGCAGAAACTCCATAGGGAGCGATAAACCAATGCAACAGAATTTGTATAAGGTAACGGAAGAGAAGCAAAGGAAGACAAATTGGCGGCAGAAATTAAGACTCGAAATTGATGAATCTAAATTTGGTCGCTGAAAATACAATAGGGAACACCTTGTGGAAGGTCATTTAGTATATGGCGATGTGCAACGGGCAGACAGAAGCCATTTTTTCTAGTTACAGTGGAACAAAGGAATCGGGAAACCCTCCAACAGATAATAAAAGATTGGATATTTCCGGCTACAATTAATTATCATCAGCGGCTGCTGGAGAGCATACGACTGACTGGATAACGAGGGCTTTGTTCATCTCCGGGTCGACCATTCTATAGAATCTGTGTCAACTGATAGGAGCGGCTATACGCACGTGGAAAATCTGAGGAAAATGGAATTACTGTGCACGCAAGTACTATAGAAAGCAAGTGGAAAAGTCTTAAGTACTCAATTCCCTGTTTCGGCCCGAAGAAGGATCATTTTGAAGGCTACCTCGCGGAGCACATATTTAAGTATTAGTGTCGTTCTCCGTGGTGAAGTGCTTACAATGCTAGCCTCTAGTTCCTGAGGTCGCGGGTTCAAAACCGGCGGAGGGCGATGGAATTTTTCGGGCGCAAAAATTCTTAGCATGGCTTCCTTCGGAAGGGAAGTAAAGCCGGTGGCCCCGTGTCGTAGATTTACGGCACGTGAAAGAATCTCAAGCCTGATAACGATGTTTCTGAGCAAAATATCCGGTCTTTCACGCCCAATATAGAATGGGACGCTAAGGACCATAGTAGTTAAAGAGCGTCCAGAAATAAAACTTAATTTGTTTTTTCAAGTATGTGCGTTCCAGGAAGAAGAGTGCACCATTTTCTGAATGCAGTAGCTACCCTATATCCACCAGCAGAATATAGGCAAGAACATAGACTATCCTGGATCAATCGACCTTAGTCGCTCAGATCCTACGTTCTGTTGTTGCTCCCGTGTAGTAAAAACATCCCTCGGCTACGTTTTACCACTTACGGCCCTAAATAAGTAGCAACAATCAGCTTCGCTGTTTGCAGCCATTTCTTTAGCTTTCAGATGTTGGCTGCACTAACAGGCGTTGGCTGCACATATTACCTGCTAGCAGATTCATAACGGCAACAACGCTCCTATGATGCCTCGGTTGAGACGCGGTTATGCTCCAAATGTGCAATTGGTGAAAACGGAACAAAATTCACCATATTTCACAAATGTCTTTAAATACGTTAATCACTAAGCGCATCACTCATCATTCTCTGTATTACTGTCGTTACACAAATAAAGATGACGTTTTAAGCGCGCTTTTTCCATGTTTATCGCCAAAGTGTTCCCTACCCGCATACGGAACAATATCTATTATTCCTCATATTATAACTTTACAAGAAGACTATGTGCCAACAAAACCCAAGGAGAAATAGTGGTAAGAATATTTCCTTATTAAAAAATGTGATTTATATTAGAGAGGGTTTAGAGGAAGGGAATAACAATGTATACAAAGAAAACTGAAGCATAAAAATGGAACTAAAAGGATATAACATTATTGCAAGTTTTAAGACATTGATAAACCCTACTGTAGCGTATATGTGTGTGCATTGTCGCGTCGACACATTATTGCTTTGTAGCATGACGTTGTTGGGCATAATCATTTCGTTTGGGAGTTTGAATTTCGTCCGACGCGGCATTTCTCTCCCACTTCCTAGTCAGGGGTGGAGAGAGGAAAAGGGGTCAGGGCAATTAGAGGGACTAGTTTCTTTGTCTAGTAGTAGCCAGTCAGTAGTGTGAGTCATGTGTGTCGCTTCAGGGTGAGTGGTTGTGTATGTAGAGTGCGTGGATCATGTATGTGGAACATCTCCCTTCAATGTCTACTCTGTAATCTTCTGTGAATGATGTAGTGGCACCAAGGTCAATTCATAATAAACCACAGTTAATGTGAAATTATCTGTATTTTGTTATGAATATCACACGCCTACTTTAAAATGTGCAGCTGAGGTCCTGGTCCTCTCGTTGCCACTGCAGTTACGTTCCCCAATGTTTATGCCGGGGTAACTAAATTTAATATCTAGCTGCAAAACCTTTTGGCCTCACCCCGGTATATAACGCTATGCATCCGTATTTGTGACATTGTTTTCTTTCTTTATTTTCTATTAAAAAGGGGAAAAAAGAATAGCCCCATTTTTCACTCGAAAGGAGAGAATGAGTGTAAGAGTGGACTTTTGCTTTCTTTTCTAAGAAAGTAATATTTGTTTTAATCGCATAGGCTGCGAAAGGAGTAATGATGTACCCGCTTCCTTAACTGTGCTATACCATATGAAATATAAGTTAGTAAGTAATTAAACAGCTATCACATTACCTAAAAGTTTTTTCTAACTAGCCGTTGATTTGCAATGTTTTGTGCCGGTAGAGATCTTATTACCGCTTTAGGAGGTTGTTACACCGTTTAAGATAAAAAGGTTGCATGTTTTAATCTTTTCATATACAGGGTAGACCATTTAAGTTGAGACTGTACAATATCTCCAAAACTAAGCGTTGTAGAAAGAAATGCCTTGAATAAAATTTGCTTGATATTATGGGGCAAAGCAAATGCCATTTGTCGTATTTTGCTTTGAGTACATTATGATGGATAATTTAGGGTCAATTTATATTTTTAAATGGTAACCTAGAATTAGGGCGGCACCTTGGCCGAGGCGGCCCGGGTTAAATCCCAGGGACCCGCATGTGGGATTTGTGGTCGACAAGGCAGCGTCTGGGCGGGTTTCTCTGGGTTCTCCGGTTTCCCCCGCCATTCATTCCACTAACTGCTCCATCATCACCTTTCATCATCATTATTTTAACAGCCTTTGGTTTTATGTAAAAAGCAATAACTTATTTGAAACACTCTTATTAAACCAACCATTATTTTATAAATGCCTAAAGCGATTATTAAAGCTAACAATTTGAAAGACTAACTTAGATTTCATTTATTTGAGTTTAACAAAACACAAATGCAGTTTAAATACAGACATTAGGTTTCATTTAGAAAATGTTAGACGAAAGTTTTGCCTTTAAGGAAAGTGTGAAATAAATAAAATCTTACTAACTTGCCTCCTCAAGTGAAGAAACATTTACCATAATTTGTTTTCTTGAAAACGTGCTACTTTCAAGATAATCGGCTCGAAAGTTTAGAACAACACCTGTATGTCCACTTCCAAACAAACGACCGATCCTGAATCCGAGGTGTTACAAGAACCATTACATTTCCATGAGGCCCGTGGCTCTTTTACTGACCTCATGAGACTGAGTGCACCCGTCATCACTTCTCCTCGAGTCGACTACGCAGCAACAGGGTCATCTCCAAGAAGAAGAAGAAGAAGAAGAAGAAGAAGAGAAAAGCAGCCACCACTGCTCCAACCGACGACACAGGATATGCCGGTACGAGCGCCACCGACGCACCGGGGACTGTACAACATAGTAACCGCTATCGCCAGCACCTCACGTGGCACCTATGCAGCAATCGCTGTAGCAGCAGTCACCTCTGGACAATCAGCGGAGCACAGCTCGCCCTGCTATTGTACTTTTAGTGCTGTGGTTGTAGACGTGCACCGCCAGTTACCCACGACGTAGGACAACCCCAGTGGCTTTTAATAGTGAAGGCCATCAGATTCTGCAACCAGCGGGGCCCAACACCACACGCACGCTTCCTGTTGCTAGACGGAGGTCAATTCCAGGCTGCTTTGACCAAAGGTTTGTGCTTGTTAGGTCGCAGGAGTACGCCTGATGCACCTTGTCGAAGACTACGCTGAGCCACCTTGCCGTCACTATTGCGGCAGGAGTTCTCCAACAGCCGCCTTCACAGCACACGACCCTGAAGTCGCCGACGCTACTGTGCTACATGTGGTAGCCAGTCTCACTACACGGATCAAGTGCAGTCCCTCACCATCCACAAAGCAGACACAGTACTCCTCAGGATCACCCCATCATCTCTTTAGTGAGGAAGCTGTGCGACAATTTCGGTCGGCACTCTACTCCTGAAAGCTTCAACTGGGACCCCCTAACTCTCCGGGAAGCCATTAGGACTTGCAAGAAGAGATGCTGAACATAGGAGCCCAACTGGCCACCATGGAAGAGGCGCTTTCCAGCCTCTTTACTGACCAAATGGAGGAGCGGAGTACCACCCTCAACGCCGCCACTACGCAACATTGGTCACCGTTAACACAGCTTGACACTATCACAGCACGCCTGCACAGCATGCGCAGTCTTCACCAGAATATCTTCAGCTGCCGTCACACCGGACACCATCACCAGAACAGCACACACCAACCAGTCACCAAACACCGTTTAAGATACCACCTGTACAACAGCGCTTTCTATAGAATGTCACGAGATTAACGCTAATTCCAAGCAACCCAACAGGACTCTTCACTTCTACTTTCCTCCACTTTCACCTTCTAGCCTCTAGAATGCAGTCAGAGTATCTTATTATGGCTATAGCCTAGAACCTTATGTGTCACCCGCTCCCATTCATTGGACAGCAGCATTGCATATTTCGCGAGACTAACGCGGGTACTATGCGGGACGGCGCTACCTTCTCCCCCGATTTTCTTGCTTTTCGTTACGTTTTCTCCTTTCTGGTGGAGGGATTTTAGTAGGTAGGGCCACGCACTTATGGCGAGTCCCACACTGTCAGCTTCTCTGGGGTACGTAAATTTATTTCCCCTTCACTAAAAAGAGCACTTGTTCATGTCTCCAGACACACAGTGCCAGGGATAGAATTTAAAGGGCAACATTGTTGCATTCCCATGCGAATCACCATAGTAAATTGCAAAGGTCCGAAAGATTGGCCAATAAACTTTCCTTGCAAGATGGCAACGGACAGATTTAGGTAAAGCACCCCCATAAACATGGACAGAGGTAAACTGTGCCCATATTGGTATATGCCAACTTCTCTTGTAAGACAATGTAAAAGATGCGGTAGAGGGTATACAAGAAGCGGACACTTCGTGCACTGCAGCCTACGGGAGATATTTATTACGGTTACCATCCCCAGAAGGAAGGGATGAAGTGGAGGAGCCACAGGAAGCTACAGGCCGCAGAGACGAGAAGTTCCTAAAAGTTCCTGGCTCGGAGACCCGTCCAACTACTAGAGCTACTCAGAGAGGCGATGAATGACCCGACGAACCAGGCAACCCTCTAGTATCTATGGGGTGTACTCTTTCCTAAGAGCAAACATCCGCGCCATTTGTTCAGCACCGCATCAGGCCACAAAACCCAGAAGCACGCCTGAAACATGAGTAGGAAACGGAATTAAAGAGAATTAAGGAAAGGAAATCGTGATAAGATGCGAAACCACCACAACATTCGCCTATTAACCAGGGAAAACCACGAAAACCTGAGGTGATGTTGGGCGGCCGACGGGAATCGAACTCGGGACCTCCCGAATACGAGCCTCGCACGTTACCGCGGAGCCATCTCTATCCATCAATGTAAAATATACAGCCTCCTTCATTAAGGGATTACTCCACTGAAATTTGAAGAAAACCTTCAAAAAGTCGCTTTCTTCTATTTTTCATTAGCAAACCTTCTAACCCTTGTATGTAGAATTATAATCTATTTATATTTACTAAAGATTTAAATATTCACTATCCCATTACGTTGATAGACACTTTAAAGCTCCATTCCATTTTATGGCCAACTTTCTTTCAACATTTTTGTTTATTGCAAATGTTCCACGCGATGGAGTTTGCATCCTTTTTATTAGACATTTTCAGCGCAAGTTCTTCAAGAGTCAAAAAAGACATTTAAGGATGCTTCCTATCTTATTTAAAATAACTCCGGGATTACGAATTCTAGTTACTGAGGTCGCTGGTTCAAACCCGACGGAGTGCGATGAATTTTTTTCGAACGTAAAAATCCTTAGCATGGCTTCCTTCGGAAGGGAAGTAAAGCCGGTGGTCCCGTGTCGTAAATTTACGGCACGTAAAAGAACCTCAAGCCTGATAAAGACGCTTCTGAGCAAAATGACCGGTCTTTCACGCCCAATATACAAGGGGATCGATAAGTAACACAAAATAAGTTTTTCTGCCTTGGCATTGCAGCTGGAAATTTGCCATTTCACACAGATATAGTTTGAAGTTTTCACTACAGAGGGTATTTTTTGTTTCATGTGCAGTAGTGGCAAGACAAGCGTGAACTACGCAACAAAGATGGCGCACAGGTTACTGTCATCCACGTGTGAAGAGCAGAGAGGTGTGGTTCGATATTTGTGCGCCAAAGGACATAAACCGAGTGATATTCACAAGAACATGCGTGATTGTATGGACCGTAGCAATGTCTCCAGGTGGTGTGCATTCTTCCTAGAGCGCCGTGTGAACCTTAGTGATTCGCCACGCTCCGGGAGGACGGTAACAGCTGCAACCCCGCAGAATGTCAGAGGCATTGAGGCGGCAATTTTGAACGGCCGGCGTGTGCAACTGCGAACCTTATCGCAACAGTTTAACATTTTCTATGGTGCAGTGTACGATATTGTTCATGAAACGCTGAAATTTCGTAAAGTTAGTGCTCGCTGGGTGCCTAAGAACCTGACAGGTAACCACAAGGGCCAGCGAATGATAACGAGCTTGGATCACCTAACGCGGTACACCGCAGAAGGGCATGAAAGGAATCGTCATTGGCGCTGAGTCGTGGGCATACCACTACACGTCCGAAACCAAGCAGGCAAGTATGGAGTGGAAACATGCTGGTTCCCCAGGGAAGAAAAAATTCAAAGTGACTCAATGTACTAGGAAAGGGTTTGTGACGGTGTTCTGGGATATGAATAGTGTTTCATTGATGGACTTTACTGAACACGGGACCATTGTGAATGCTGCAGCCTGCATGAAAACTTTGGTGAAGTTGCATCGTGCTGTTCGTGACAAACGCCACAACATGAATGCTGGCGATGTCAAAATTCTTTAGGACAATGCTCGCCCCCATGTTGCTGTTGCTGTTCGTCAGAAAATCACCAAATTAAGGGAGGTCCTCCAGCATTCAACATACAGTCAGAATTTTATCCGTTTGGTCCCATGAAGAAATTCCAGTCCGGCCAACGCTTTGCGACAGATGCGGAAGTGAAATCAGCAGTCCGCAGATGGCTATACTCCAAGGAAACGGACTTCTGCGATCAGGGCATATTGAAACTGGTATCACGATGGGAGAAATGTGTTGAGAAACTTGGTGACTATATCGAAAAGTAGGTAAAAGGTGTAAGTTCATTTGTGATTTTTTGTTGCTGTTTTAAATGTTAAACTTTTTGTAAAAAATTATTGTGTGTTACTTTTCGATCCGCCCTCGTAGAATGGAACGCCAAGGGGCGCAGCAGTTAAAGAGCGTCCATAAATAAAACGCAATTTTTTGGGGGGATTATGAGTTTATTTTTGAAAACGTATTTTATTGCATTAAGAGTGAAACAATGTAAGTTTAAACGTTTATGTGGAAAACCATATGGAATATATAGAAATAATCTTTAATTATGACGAAAAGGTCTTTAAAAGTCAATCCTTACTTCAAATTTTCTTCAAAACTTCAAAATTTAATTTAAAAGACTTCAACTTTTTTAGAATTTGCATCGTAATTTGGGGCTACTCTATAAGATATTATTATTCTTAAATTAATGTCTCAAACGAGCGTTCATTAGTAAAACTCATTTAAGTTTTTCTTAAAAGTATCAGCCAAATTTTGAACCTTTATATTCTCTTGAGATTTAAACTGTGGAATTTAGCACTTTCATTGGAAGGTTTCCTTAAAATCTCTCGCGCACATGAGCAAATGAAAACCGGCACAAAAATCCCAAACAGCAACCCTGTTACACGACTTTAAAACTTCAGTATCGTAAAAGTGGATAACTTTGCAACCTACACATTGTAAAATGATGTAGCGGACCAGGTTGAGCGCTGAGGATTACATCATATGAGGTAACCAAGCATAAAGTGTCGAAATGCGGTTACCTCAACACGACCACGCTAAGGAACGCCGAGTCAGCTCTTCTGTATGTATTTATACTACGGGGGTCTGACTCGAGGGGAATCAATGATCAATTGTTGAATCAGTCGTCGAGACCCTTGTCTGAATCATTGCGGAAATCGCCGTAGTAATCAGTTGCAGGGAGAGTTGTAACATCGACGACCCCAGGTCCTCTCAGCATACACGAGTCACCTACGCAACACCAGTCGAACGTGTAAGGATGTATCTCCTCTAAGATCTGCTTGCTTGTCGGGCTTCACCCCAATCTGAGTGGCCAATGTACTCACGTTAAAGTAATAATATAATTTATTGGGTCAATGCATCCCCTGTGCATTATTTAAACACCCCCATCCTGGAACGTCACCCTGGCCTACCTACCACTCCAGTACCGACGCATCCCCCGTACCTCTGAGCTATTACCCCCTAGTGTAATCACCTACTGCGGGGTAACCATCCCGTAGGCGTGTTACAATATACTCGATCAAATTAATTTCTAACTTTCCGTTAGTCATTTTGAATCTATGACATTATTTAAAACAGATTGTAACCAGGTGTAGTCGGTCCACTTAGTTCGGAGGGACCAACATAGAAGGTGATATAGGGTACCTTGGAGAATGATAGGAGAGGGAGAGAGAACCACCATTTCAACCTCGTACGCAACACTTGAGATGGGTTGGCAAATCAGTTGCTTGCAACTGGTGAAGACCTGCAGTTTTATATGCATTTAGATTCACTGCCATGCAAAAAACAAGCTCCTTTGTTAACGATGTTTCGAGCCTCTCTGTCATAATTTTCCATATTCTGCCTGTAAGTTTCTAGCGAGCGATACCCTTCTTCCGCGAAACTGAAGCATTAACAGGAAGGAGAACGACTAACTATTGCAAGAAAAGACAAATAAAAGCATATTAGTTTGGAACCACAATTAACATGACTGCAATTCTAATGCTTTTCTTTTTCTTCTGGAGGCTCGCATTCGAGAGATCCCAGTTTCGATTCCCGTTCGACCAGCCACTAAGAGTTTGGTTTCTTCACGGTTTTCCCTATTTGGTGGGCAAATGCTTGGGTGGATTACACAATGCCGGGGATTTTCTTGTTCCGCTTCCTGTCATTTCATTTCCTAATAATACTACAAGGTCTAAGGATCAGGCAAATGGACGGCGGGCAAGGCGCGTGAGGATGCAGCTTGGTTTGTGGTACTATCTGCCCTGGCGTTCGGTGTGTGACGGACCCTCAGAGAGACCTCTCCGTGGGGAGAGGTGGGCCTGTGGGGGTCCCGCCGCCGTCAAGATGTATCTGGAGGCATTAGAGATCCCGTCTATGTCCGAACCTGGCGCGCCGGATCTGATCACCCTCTATGTCCTTCGCTTCATCCTTACCTCCTGGAGGTTTCCAGAAACACAATAGGCGACTGTCTTTAAATGCGAAATCCTCCTCCGCTTCCCGAAAACCATAACCATCCTTCCTGTTCGAAAACAACAGTCTACTTTTAAAATACGGAGCTTGGTGATGATATCCACACCTCTGAAAAACTCACTGAACAGAATGCAAGCATGCATTCATTTTTTATTTTTAAATCGAATCGCAATAGCTGCTAAAGCAATTACTAAATCGCATTAATCTCAAAAACGTTCACTCTATTCTCCAGATTTAGATCTTGCAGTACTAAAATGATGGCGCGGTTATGCTGTACTCTCGAAGATATTCTTTCTGAAAGTTGCTACCGACTGGGTTTAGAAATTAGATAACATTCACAAGATAAGGTTGAGGCAGTATTTTTAGAATCTAAATAATTTCAGTCTAATTATATAATATGCACATTTAATAACAACCCGCTTTAAAGCAATATGTGTATGTAACAATATATAAAAATTGCATATTACAGTCATTATATAGGTTTATATTATTTTATACTATTGTATACATGTTTAATAATGTTATGTGAATGTATTACGTAATTTAATAATGTAAGAGCTGTGAGAAAAGGTCAAAAGTTGCTAACAATGAGGTAAGAATGAGGTAATCTTGAGGCAATAATGAATTTGAAAGTTTAACAATACTACTTGTGATTCTTGGAGGCAATAATGTAATTTTAGTGACAGTTTATAAAATAGCCAATCAACAACCAGAAAAAGCTTTAGTTAAATGAAGTTATTCTATTGGAGTAGGATTAGCCAATCAGATACTTGAAAAACAGAAATTTACAAGTTTAGGCGGTTGAAATCAATTCAGTTGCCTGCAAACAGTGTTCCTAACCGGACGCGAGACACGTCCTCGAGAAGTATAATATCTATTCGTGTGAGACGAAAATACTTTACGTATTAAAAAGTGCAAGTATTTAGTAAAACATCTCATAGCTCTCTCTCTATATCAGAGAAGTGTTATTTAAATCGTATCAAGCATTAATAAAAGGAGTAAAGTAAAATTATAATCTGCGTAAGCCTACATTCTTAGTCGCACCACAGCCCTGCTATGAGAAACGTGTCTCTAACAATAATACTGACGCAGCCGAGGCAAACATAAATATTTAATACTTAAAGAAACAGTCAAATTACAAAGTTAATATTTTTAAAAATTGGGGCAAAGGCGGTACATACTTGCGGTTGCAACTACTTCAAGTGTTCGGCTCCCCAACAGTTGAACTATAATACAACTCCTTCAATACAAACTACTTCAAATTGACGCACAAAGCGTGGTGCAAATAACGTAACAAACCATCTTCTCAAATTGGCTCCCAAAGCGTGGTGATAAAAAATTCGTAAAAATAATTTACTTCTCAAGGTTCACTCACTAATTATGTCATACATTTAAATTTAGTGGCCCAAGTTCAAAATAAACTTGATCCTAAACGGATGATTCTGAAGGTCTCCATAAATTGCCCTGTAAATGTGATATACCATATTGAAGTACATGATTCGTGCTGATTTCTGGTGTGAAGTTGTAGAGACATATTTTAGTTCCCTGCTGTTTCCCGTTTTCTATTTAGGAATGTTGTGATGCAGCCGAGGCAAACATAAATATATAACATTTAAATAAACCGTTAAATTACAAAGTTAATGTTTTTTTAAACTTGGGGCAAAGGCCACCTGAAAGTACATTTGGGGCGAAGGCTACCGGAAACAGTTTACTATACGTGCGGTTTCAACTACTTCAAGTTCGGCTACCCAACTTAAGAACTATAATACAACTCCTTCAATACAACACCTACTTAAAATTGACTTTCCATACGTAGCAACAACAAAACAACTTCTTCAAATTGGCTCCCAAAACGTGGGGCAAATAAAAAATAACGTAAAATAGAACAAAACACCTTCTCAAAATCCTCTGCTGTACAAAATAAACTTAAATAAATTTGTCCTACCCTGATGCTCATTACATTCGCCTATCAACTGTTTTTTTTTAATTTCCAAATTTGGGGTAAGCATTAGACTGAGTGTGACACTAGATTCGTGTAAATACGGCATTCATTTGTTCTGTTCAATGTTTTGTATTGAATTACACGCTTTATTTTGTGTATATGTTCTGCGTTTAATAATGAGTCATGGTTTAAAGGGACGTCCACGGGGGCGTGGTATTGTGCTAAGAGATGCTTCAGCAGCAAAGACCAGAACGCGAATGTCCGTGTACGAAATTTCGTGAAAGAGATGTAAGTCCCTTAGATCAGAACACTACTCAAAATGAAAACTATTGCAGAGTAAAAATTTACTCACAGTATTGCGTTTTAAGTACCCTGCATTCGATAATTTGAACGTTTTTGATAAATATATTTCTGATTTCAAAATTTACATGTTTAATTCGCAGCTTTAGCTGCGATTAGCCACTAGTTTGGAATATAAATCTTACTGATTCAAGTAGCTACATCATTAGTAACAGGTAAATATCTGTCTTTGAAAGAAAATCAGCAGAAATAACAACATGGTAATACAATTCTAATTCATTCATTTTCCCAACTCATTAAGAAATACTCATTTTCAGTTATGGGATAAATGATAACTCAGAGAACATTGTAATTTGGCTCTGTAATAATTATACAACATTTTGTAACATTTTTCTGTTTTTTCCAATACTAAAGCTTTATTCTTCTACAAAACAAGCACGAGAGGAGCATCATTATCTGTAGTATATTACGACACACGCCTTCGGGACATGTCCTCAGTGATGGCCCCTTGACGGTTCTCTCTCTGTATCTGAAGTTTATAGCCAGCTAATGATGATGGAATATGCATCATCAACATTGTTAGAAATGGAACTCTAGAGAAAATGTCGAACACGGCTTTCACATTAGCATGTCAGGAATGAGCCGTGTCCCAGTGGAATACTATGACAAGCTGAGAATCTGTAATACGACCAGAACAAGACTATAGATGCTCGATTCGCGTTTTAATTAAAGCGTCGATTCCAACTTGAAGTAAATCAAGAAGCAAGCCTCAAAGGCAAAGAAAATCAAAACACGTGCGCGCCGCTTCCAGCGTTCAATATTTCCACTCTCATAAAAGAAACATCCCATGAGGCATTTCAAGGTTCTCGTTAGAGGTATTAGGAGTGCAATTCGGTTTCTAACAATTCCTAATCGTGGGCAAATATGTACACAAGGGACCATCAACTCATTGCTCGTTATGAACACGGAAGGTGCATGCTTACTCAAGCCAGACTTTAAAGCCTGTACGGAAAGGAGGGGGGGGGGGAGAGAAAGCAGGTACTACAGTTACGTCATGCTCTACGGCCAAATGAATAGCTATCGCAATCAATACAAGATGCTTATTTTAAGGGAGATGATATAAGATACAGGGTCTTCGTTTTGACGCAAGGCCGTACAAACGGGAATGTTCTTGGCACCGAAGAGCACGCCGTTTGCCGCCGGAGTCGGTTATTCATAGTCCCTTAAACTCAAGCACATAGATTTGTATGTAAATTATACCTAAAATAACCACATACTTTCGATAAAGAAGATGTAATGCCACACATCTCTCACACCATTTATGAAAATGTTTGTTAACATTAATTAATTCTTCATGGACATGCAAATAAAACCAACCCTCACCCGCAAAATCCTTAGTATGGCTTAATTCGGAAGGGAAAAGCCGGTGGTCCCGTGTCATAGATTTACGACACGTAAAGAACCTCAAGCCTGATAGAGGCCTCTGAGCAAAATCGTTCAAGCGTTCAATATTTCCACGCTTATGAAAGAAACATTGCACTAGGCACCTGAACGTTCTTGATGCAGAGATATTAGGGATGCAATTCAGTTTCTAACAATTCCTAATCGTGGGCAAATAGTGTACACAACTGACCATCAACTCATTACTCGTTTTGATTAGATTAGATTGGATTGCATTCTGTGAGTTCACTAGCAGCCATAAAGGCATGTGAACATAAAACATGTCAAGAAAATGTACAAAAATTATATATAAACATAAATGTTACCCAGAATATAGAACATTTGAAATAAAGTAGAGACATACTATATGCGTGTCAAGGAAATGTACAATACAGTTACATATATACATAAATATTGCATAGAATATAGAACATTTAAAATAAAATAAAGACATATTATATACAAAATGTAACAAATCAGGTGTAATTTTGTACAAAATCGAATACCTCCCTACCGTTATAAGGTTAACATTATATTTATAGACAAGAACAGTTATTTTAACTTTCACTAGGCTTGTACCTTTGTTCGTCTCATCATTTTGTTCTATTTGATTTGTAATGCATAGCATTTACTGTTAGTTCTTAATATACATACATTTAACTAGCTTCATTAATTCTAGGGCAGGCAATTGGAACACTGGCAATTGTCGTTAATATTTACTAATATTACTTAGAGAGCTATATATGTATTATCATCAGGATGATTTGTCATTCAGATAATCTTGTACAGAATAATATGTTTTTGAGCATAGTTACTCTTTAATAGCAGTTTTAAAGACATTGAGATTGTCAACTTTTCCCTTAAGATCATTAGGGAGAGTATTAAATATTTTTATGGTCTCATAATATACACCTTTCTGGAAGCAGGAAAACTTTGCACTGGTATGAACACGGAAGGTGTATGCTTACGCAGGCCAGAATTTTAAAACCTGTACGGAAAGGTGAGGGGGGGGGGTAAATCAGGAACTACAGTTGCGTCACGCTCCATGGCCAAATGAACAGCTACCGTAATCAATACAAATGTTTGTTTTAAGGGAGATGATAAAAGATACATGTCTTAACACTTATTAATTCTTCATGGCCACGCAAATTAAACCAATCCTCGTCCGTAAAATATGCGGTCCTCCTTTAGTTTCCAAGGTCGCGGGTTTAAATCCGGCGGAGAGTGATGAATTTTTTTCCGGCGTAAAAATACTTAGCATGGCTTCCTTCGGAAGAGGACAAATCTGCTCTTAGAGCTCTTTGTGCAAAATGGTTATAAAAGCAATAGGAAAGTGAATAAATTACCTTACGAGTGGGTTTAAAAGTGGATGTGATCTATTCAATAGCTGGTGTCCACCTGCCCGCCCCTTTTAAGTGTTTTACTTTTATAGGCAATTCGCGTTATGAACACAACAAACGTAGCCATTTTTCCCTAAATCACATGCAAAGTGGGAACTGCCAACCTAAATGAAAAGGTGAAATCCGCTAAATATGCGATGTATTGTTAGTAGAATTTCTTCTTCGTTTAGTGGTGCCGCTGACAAAAACGCAACATATTCATAGTAAGAAAGACTATCCACCTAAATTGCAATTTTTGTATTCTTTTTGTGAAAGTTTGTTATATTAATATGTTATTTTCATTAAATAAAGAAGTTCCTTTACTGTAACAGTGGTAGATAGTTAACGCAAGCTTAAATAAAAAAAACCTAACCTAAGGCTACATTTCCGTGAATTCAGAAACGTAAGCTTATATTAAAAAAAAAACTAAACGTAACCTAACCTCCCGTGAATCAGAAACCTAAGCTTAGGAACGCAACTGCTACGCTCCTCTCCTTTTAAAACATCCCTCGGCTACGCTTTGAGGCTGAGGGCCCTCAATCTCTCGGCTACGCCTTGAGGCTGAGATCTTACCGGCCTTGGCGGCATTAGTTATTCATATGTCGCCAGCATTGCGTTAGAGCTAGCGTATGACATATAGTGACATCTGTTGAGCTAGCGTACGCCATAGAGTGACATCTGTTGGGCATATTACTAATCATTTTCATCACTAAGGAAGAGGACTAAGAGCAGATTGACGCCGAAGAGAAGTAAAGCCGGTGGTACCCCAAGCCTGATAAAGGGGCCTCTGAGCAAAATTTCAGATCTTTCACGCCCAATGTAGAATGGGACGATAAGAACCGTAGTAGTTAGAGTGTCCTTGAATAAAACTCATTTTCAGTTCTTTGTCCGTAAAAAAGGAAAAGATTAAAACGTGAGTCAATAGAGCGATTATTAACATTATCCAACGCCTAATAGCAAAAATTAAATCTATTGACATTATCACGTGGTTGCAATTCCGGAACTATATTTCTCTTATAGAATTTAATTTTAAAAGTTTAATAGCATTCCAAGTTGTGTCCTTGCTCATTTCCGCAGAGGTAGGTATTATTTCGTCACAACAGCCTTTTTAGGGGCTAATGGGCAAGATATCTCCAAGTAGCCACAAATCCATAATTGTGTCCCTGATACCTAGCGCGATGCAGGGTTCGTAATAAATAAAACAAACTCTTATTGCTGCAAGAAGCCAGACTTTAGGTGCTATAGATACACTTAATTACTCACTTTAACTTTGCTTAATTCCACGCATTTATTACTTATAGATTACATGTGGAAATAAACAGAATAATTAAACATAAAACAAAATGCAATTCTGCGTGCTGAAAGATATATTGATTATGTACTTACATATAATACATACTAAGAGCTAACTACACCACTGTCCTCTCGACTTTGGGCACGATCACATAACCACACATAACAAAACTAAACTCCGTTTCTTTGTAGTTAATTCTTGTGACTTTACAAGTCAATACAAAATAATGTTGCTATACTTCTCATTAACTCACGTTACTTACGAGTTAATATAAAATTACTATATGTACGTTTTTCCCCCGTACCAAAAGTGAACAGAACAATTGCAAATGCCACGTAAACTAGAATAGCGCTGGCCAGAACTGTTTACATTTTCTTGTTCTCGTAAAGAATCGATACACATCGTTTTCGCCATCCGCTAATTTATCCTTCCTATATAGTTCAAAATAATGAAATATACTCAGCAACTGAATTTCAAGGCTTTAACAATTCATGGATTATAACCATTTACTGGATTTTAATCTGTTCAGCAATTCCTGATACGTAAGTATTTACTTTCACATATACATACCCTCACAAACGCTCATCGTAATATTTTCCGTTTCACTACACTACCACTGTTTCTTAAGTGACTTGTATTCTCGCGCAGGCTGGCCTTGAATCAGTTATTAGTAATAATATTCATCCTACCTGATGACGAAACGCTGAGTGGCTTGTAGCATACAGAACTTTCTCCCACTGCGAGAAAGTTACGACAGTACGTACCGATGCCTACTAGAAGATAAACTCGTAGTAGAACTGATGCCTTCCTCACCAGCAACTTCGTCTCGATAACCAGAAACCAACTAGTAGAGAAAACGATGGGGCGACTGACTTAACCATTTCAGTCGCAAATGCAAGAGTCCAGCACCACTAATAAACATGCCCAATTTTTGTCCTATTCTACCTTTCACTGGACTTTTCCGGTACGCGAGTCAATACTTGATAACTATCTCCGCGATCCATGAACTTTTACTTACATTACGTGAAACCACTTGCGGGAAGAATTTGAGTTTTACCAAGCTTAACTTTTCCAGAATATACTGGTCACTCACGACCACATGAGCAACGTCTCTGCTCCGTGCCTCACTCATGCACACTTACACTTGTCCAATGCATGAATCTACGTTTCCGTATAGGAATGCCGGCTGGTCTGCCTACTACCGCCTATCGCTATAGCCATGGCTTAATAAACATTCCCGCTTCCCTCTCTGAAGTGCCGGGATCGTAAATCGATTCTTATCGTCTTTCTTTTTCATATTCTGATTATTCCGCCCAACAGGAAGTAGTAAATCTTATTCCTGTGCAAGCTTTCTTAGAGATCTCTTTGGGCTTCGTTCTAACTTTCCTCCGGATATCATTAGTATTTTCTTGGCTATTCTGCTCTTAGAGTGTCGTTATTGATATTAAATTACCTTAAGAGTGAGTTTAGAAGTAGATGTGATCTCTTCAACAGCTGGTGCCCACCTGCCCGCCACTTTTAGGTGTTTTACTTTTATAGGGAAATCGCGTTATGAACGCAACAAACGTAGCCATGTTGTTGCTAAAGCACAAGCAAAATGGGAGCTGCCAACCTAAATAAAAAGTGAAATCCGCTAAATATGCGATGTGTTGTTACTAGAATTTCTTCTTCGTTTAGTGTTGCCGCTGACAACAACGTAACGTATTCATAGTAAGAAAGACTATCCACCAAAATTGTAATTTTTGTGAGTTTGTTATATTAATATGTTATTTCCATTAAATAAAGAAGTTCCTTTACTGTAACAGTGGTAGTTAATTAACACAAGCTTACATAAAAAAACCTAACCTAAGGCTAACCTTCCGTGAATTCAGAAACGTAAGCTTATATAAAAATTCACTAACCTCCCGTGAATATATATATATATATATATATATATATATATATATATATATATATATATATATATATACTCTCGTGAATCAGAAACCTAAGCTTAGGAACGCAACTGCTACACTCCTCTCCTTCTAAAAAACATCCCTCGGCTACGCTTTGAGGCTGAGGGCCCTCAATCCCTCGGCTACGCCTTCAGGCTGAGTATCTTACCGGCTTTGGCGGCATTAGTTATTCATATGTTGCCAGCATTGCGTTAGAGCTAGCGCATGACTTAGAGTGACATCTGTAGGACATCTAAGACATCATTTCCATCGCTGTGGAAGATAGACTAATCTGTGGAAGATACACTAAGAGCAGATTACGCAGTTTCTTTGTAAGAACACAGCAATTTACTTTCGATCTCATATCAAGAATAGATCCGGTTTCCCTAAATCTATTCACAATATTACGAACCGTTTCTCCGTGAGGCAGGGTATCGCCGTCTCACATAGGGATCATACATCAAGATTCCGTATGCTGAAGTATGGGAACTTTTGGCATTATAGCAACACTAACAGACTATAACGCTGAAACACGGGGCATCACATCTTTACAAAAACTTAACGTCAATTGATTAGCCAGAACACGGAGAGAACGGAAAGTGGAGGAGGAAGAACAGGTTAGAAATAGACAGTACAGGGAAATAATTTGTCTGTAATACGGACTTGCATTTAAATGAAAACTCTGCATCACCTTTACTTTGACTTTGGAACAATAACACATACAACCGTGTAATTTAATTTCAAAAAAGATTGATTCGAAAGAAATAGTCGTTTTTAAGTAGTGGTGACATGCATAAAAACAATCCTTTTTATGGCATATCATTATAAATGTAGAAAAAGGTAAATATATGGCTCACATTTTTTGCAAGACATGCTTAAAAAGAATGGAAAGTATTTATGTTAATAATATGCCTTACACCAAAACCAATAAACCTCCCGCTTTTGCTTCTCTTTTATCTCTAATTATTTGTATAGAAACTCGAAAATTATTCTTTCTTTCAACAACAGACTATAACATTCGATTTCAATTCAGAGAACACTTTATTAAATAATTAAAATAAGATCCCCAATTAATGAGTTATTTTTTGTTATTGTTTAATTTGTATTTTGCCTTTAGCCTCCGCGTCATATTTGGTTTAGAAGCTCGTTGAACAGTAAGTAAATTATATTCCTATATGAAAAATGCTCACTTTCATGCCAGCATTCATACTCCCAGATTCTGTGGAGGATAAGGGAATTATCGCAATTAAATAAAAATCCTTGCCCAAAACGGGAATAGAACCCGGCATCTGTAGGTTGAAAACAGCTAGCACACTCCACTACACCGACGAAATCGAGTCATAATTTTTGTTTGAATAATTAATTAATATTTGCTTCATTTATTTAGTTATTAAGTTCATATTGTGGTGTATAACAACAAATATTATAATAATAGCTATTAAGGATGCTATTTTAATTTTTTAAATACTTGTCATCCAAAATCCACTGTGAGGGATCTTCTCAACAATGCTGTGCGGCAAGGCTAAAACAACGGCAAGCCAGAGACGCCTGGTGTAGGTAGTGTGTAGTACTATTACTCAGGAGCGGGTAACAGACTTGGCAGGCGTTTATCTCGCGGTTATCGATTTTTAATTTCCCCTTGCAGGTGAAATACTAAGCCCTCGTAGAAACGCGAACACCTTATTATAGAGGTTAGCAACCAACAAGATTCAATGTCCATAAATATTTAATAATTATTTGTCAGTCCTTTATGCACTTATTTAAAATAGTAAGAGAATTGCTGACAGTAGTTAATATCTCCCTGTGTCTGAGAGATACTATAATAGTATATTATGCAACGAGATTATAATGCTAGTAATTAAAACGCGATTATTATTATTATTATTATTATTATTATTATTATCATACGAGCGTTTTAATCACCATTAAAGTCAAGTTTCATAGGACTGTTTATGCTCGACCATGTATCTAAATTAAAGGTTTCATAAGTATTCGTTTCTGATTTGATTGATGTGTTACAATCGTTATTCCTTTATCTATGGTTACAACACAATGACCTTGTAGCACCTGCGTCAAGCAAAGTTGCTAGCGTTGTGAGACGTACTACGCAGAATAATCGATACTTGCGCTTTAACAATGTTACGTGGCCACTTCTGATTGGTCGAATACCAATACTTTAAGCTGTACTTTAATGAGGCCCATTAAAGCACTGCTACCAATCCTATAAATACTACATTTTGGAATGGTCAAGCATAAAAATATAAATGCCATTTTTAAATTACACACACTCTTAACTTTTAGCTAGGAATTTTAGCGAAATCCTATAGGTGCTAACGCATATCTAACCATATATTATGAACTGAGCGTCCTGAAAGTGCGAGGCGTGTAAGTACTGTTTCAATATTTTGCCGCTGCAGTCGCGATGTTGAGCATACACGATCATTTCCTCCATTCATTAGAAAGCCAAACGCTGCTGTAAGCGATCGTCACTTTGTGTTTCCCTATTGTTAGAGCGTCTCGAAATGTTCAAAACAATTACTAACTGTGAAGTAAGATCAGTGATTCGTTTCTGAATGCGAGAAATGTTACGCCAGCAAACATTCATCGCCAAATGCGTGAGGTTTATGGGGAAACAATGAATGACAATGCTCGGCCACACACAGCCAAACAAACTCAAGATTTGATCGCATAATTTGGTTGGGAGCAATTCGACCATCCTTCCTACAGTGCGGATTTGGCACCAAGCGATTTTCATCTGCTTCTTCCTTAGTGGAAAACATTTCAACGACGATGATGTTGTGAAACAAGAAGTGTAGACTGGGCTTCCATCACAGGCGGCATCATTCTTTGACGAAGGCATGCAAAAACTGGTTTCCCATTACGACAAGTGCCTGAATAACGGCGGTGACTATCTGGTGAGGTAGTGTAGGGTGTAAGGTAATGAATGATAATAAAGTATTTAGAAAATAATGTTCTGTTATTTTTTAAAAAAATTATCGGTGTTTACTTACTTTAAAATACCCCTCGTACGAAAGAAACGAATGATTAGTGGTGTCATTTGTGAGAGCGGTGAAAGTGCAAAGTTAGGTCCTTTGTCCAGGTTTTAACTGTTGCGGATTACTCGACACTCGAACTTTTGTTTGTCATGATCAAGGAGTTTGAATTAAAAACTCTTGGGTTATCTGCTTCTTTGAAAACGAGAATATTCACAGTGATGAATGGCAATAAACTGAGCGGGATGGCTCAAGCAGTAACGTCTGGGCCCGCATCCGGTAGGTCCGGGATCAAGCCCCGGGGACGACCAATCTGAACCGAAGACTTTTGAGCGGGTTTCCTCGGCCGCTAGGCAAACACTGGGTTGGATAATTTGATCCGAGAATTTTCCTATCACCTCTTTCATCACTACACTTCATTTCCTTCTTCATACCACGCATTTGGTGATTATACATCCTGGATATGCTATGATCTAGAGTTTGCTTGCTCCCCGGCAGGCTACTGACCCAAGGCATTGGCTTGTAAGTCCTTGGTGGTGTAAGTCCTACAAATGGGAGGGTAATCCGTTAAAGAAGAAGTTGCATGGAAATAAGCTTCAAGCTGGAACATTTTAAACGCAAGAAGAAAACCTCCAAATTGATTGTCACTAAAATGTTATGGAATTTACTTTATATATTTTAATTACCTCTACCAGTTGGCTCACACAAGCCATCCTTAGCTGAAGTTAGTTTATACTGGATAGCGCGGATGCCAAAGGGTTTGCCTAAGCAGAATTGCAAAGGGGACTCCATATCAGCAGAGAGGCAATTCGCTCATTAATTAGAGTACAGGATTGCCGCTTGACGCAAATCTGAGCACACGTGTTAAGTCATTTAGTTCCATGACAGTTAATCTACAATCAGCAAACTATATAGCACTAATTGGCGCCGTAAAGTTAACACGATTAAACAAAATGCTAATTTGATTATATTTGTGTAATCTTAAAGATGCGTTAGAATTACATTATTTTCTATTGTTCATAATAAGCATGTGAAAAAAACATGCCTGCCTTGATGGGCGAATTGGTGTAAGGGCTTTTCAGACGCACGTTCTACCTGGAATGATCCATTATTTCTTAATATTATTTCTATACGTCAAAAAAGTGCCCAGAAGACAGATGCTGCATCTGAAAATGTTCAGAACAGAGCCTTCGAGCCTCAGCTGCATTTTGGTGCGTCTCCGCACAGTCGCAACCATATCTGTGTGTCCATTATTGGAGAACGTTAGCTTTTTGTCTAAATGACCTAGTTCGAACTGCATGCAGGCGACCTTGCGACAATTATTGGTACGAAACCACCACTTAAGCAGCTACAGACAGCAACACTACCTCAGCAACCCTTCGCTTTGTACCTGCACTGCCCCCTTGAACAGCAGTAATGCGGCAACTTCTTTTACCTCTATGTATGCGGGAAACATAAAACTGCAAAGGACGGCTTGTTGGGCAACCTACTGCATTTTCTCTGTACTAAGGTTTTGTCCATTATATGAAACTCAATAACAATGAAAGTCAATAGTTTATTCACAAGATGTTTAACTAATACATTTTTTTAATTTCAAAGCATCAGACTTAGAATTTAATTAAAATTGTTTGAGCCATTTTAGAAAATAAAACAAAAAATCTCCCATGTTAAGAGATGCTGGCAAAAGAAAGATTTTCTTGAATATCTTCGCTTTTTGCCCTTTGAAAGGGCATATACCACACATACATATAGATATAACCGTATAAATTAATATCAAACAAGAATTGTACATAATAATATAATTCAGCAAGAAAGATGTTAGAATATTTAGCAGCCAAGAAATGTACAAAGCAGATTGTAACTTAGATAAGTAAAGGACGGGCGAGCTAGCTAATTCCAAGTAAAAGTAATTCTAGGTAGACTCCACCACCTTTCTGCAAGCTAATGAGCACGGGACTTGGAGGAATAACCAGAAATAGAAAGAGACAGATATATTGTATTTGTTTCCGGACGCGTCACTGGGACGCGTGTGCGAAAAGCTTTGCAGCAGAATATTCTCATACATAATAAGGTAACGCGGTCTGAGGACCAATTAGAAATGCCGTCTCATTTTAAGGCGCGAAGGTGAGCGTCACTAGGTTTGGGTATAAAAGGGGAAAGAAACCCCAGATTTTCACTCTCTTATAGAATCTCGTCGACACACAGTGATACTCTCTGGACGACGGATGCACGTGTGTGCATATGGATGGGAAGCGTGTGCAGTTAGATTAGGCTCCTAATTTG
The DNA here is from genome assembly GCA_030765065.1 of Deroplatys truncata. NCBI lineage: Eukaryota > Metazoa > Arthropoda > Insecta > Mantodea > Mantidae > Deroplatys > Deroplatys truncata. The sequence continues at coordinate 44,435,532 of CM060990.1, forward strand.
TTATTATGGTGGGAATTGTTAAAAATGGGAAAAGCTAGTCGGCCATAAGTATTTATTTGATAGTAAACTACACTTTTAAGGGGAATGCAGTGTATTTTAATTTGCTTCACCTACGAAAATCCTGAGATCAGTGAAATTAGTTAGATAGGTAATTTATTAGGAATGGAGAAATCATCAGCTGTTGAGTAGAGGTAGCCGGAGACCAGAACACTGCAGCAGAGGGCATTAACCAAGAGGAGCAACGATTTCCCGCTACACCTTAAAACATAATTGATAGAAGTACAAAATCTAGTATATACGTATCTGACTTGCAGCATTTAGTTATGCTGCTTACATAAAGGTACTTAAGGCTTCAAAGAAGAAGGAGAAGAAAAACAAATGCTTGAACTGAAGGTGTGTAATTCCAATAGAGACGTTTTGGATGGAATTTTATAATAGTACCTTTAACTTTAGTAAGTGGTCAATAAGATACAAAGGGATGAAACTGAGTTGATAAAGGCATTTCTGTTTATGAGTCATCTTGATCCCATGTATTTGCCCCTTTCATCACCGTTTTCATGTTACACGTCTACCACAATCCTCGTTTGAACCGGAGGAACAATTTGATTATGGAACTGAAGGACACCAGCCCACAAGGTAGAGAAGTTAATAGAGACTGCTTCAAATCTGTTTTTGATACCAAGGTTATGTTAAAAATATCTTAATTTCTAGCCTAAAATGCTACTCTATAAACTAAAGCTTGTTTAAACCAAGTGTGATGGTTCAGTCAGCATTCAGGAGGTCCCGGGAACGATCTCCGGCGACAGCCCACTCTGACCCATGGGATTTTTCGTGGTTTTACCGAGTCATCAGGTGAATGCTGGACTGGTTTCTTTCACCCCCAAATTTTCTGCCCCTCCATTTCGTTCCATGAATCATTTCATTCATCCTTCACCCGTTTAGTCTGTTTCAGGTTTGGCAGTATCGGATATGGTGTTTCGGTGCAGCGTGGCAGGGAAAAAGGATGCTTTCTGTAAACTTACTCCGTCCCTCGGACTTCGGCTCGTTGCAGGGGTATGAGGACTGCCGGAAACCATGTGGGGTGGGGTCCCCGATCTACCTGTCCGTCTGCCGGGGTGTTTATAAACTGTAGGGTTCCTATCATTACTGTGCCGCCACTCCTGGTTCCGGTCGCCCGGTGACTCCCTTCACCTCATCCCTTCCTCCTGGGGCGACCCCTCGTGTGCGCATAGGTACAATATCCTGATTCACTGGATCGGTGCCGAATCCTCTCTGTTTCACAACCCAATCCAATCCAGACTTCATGTAAATGTTTCAGTGCAATTAGTGTCCATTAGCTAATGTTGGTTTTACCTTCACATCATTTCTTATTTACAGCAGCTCCTTGAACCAGTCATTTCTTCGCTTCAAGTAAATCTCAGTATACGAACATTAAGCTGTGAACAACGTCTATGAAGGAGTAATTAAAACGTGAGTAGCGGAAAGGCGTTATTTTGTGAAAGCGCTCCGACATAGGTTTTTTTAATTTTTTATTTTTGCGAGTTGAACATCTACTGCAAACAATAGTTGTAAAAGGCTTCCGTGCGGCAAGGGCAGCTGGGTAATAGGGAATATATCATAATATTAAACTGCAAACGTTTAATGAATTAAGAAATAAGACATTGTAATTAGGTAACACGTAACACTAATGTAACCAAAAGCTATTTGGACGGGTTTAAATTTGGTTAAAAGTTAAGATTTAAGCTTTGTGACGACACCACAGCCATCGCTACCATCACAACAATCATCACCACCACCATTACAGTAACAACTACCATCACCACCATCAACACCACCGCCACCACCACCATCACCACCACCGCCGCTACCACCAGCATCATCACCAACATACCACTACCACTACCATCACTACTACCACCACCATTACCAAAACTACCACCACCATCACCACCATCGCTTCTACCACTACCATCACCACCACTTCTACCACCGCCACCACCAAAACTACACGAACATCATCACCACCACCACCACCACCACCACTTCTGCCAATACTACCAACACCACCATTATCACAACCACTTCTACCAGCATCACCATTTATACTACCACCATTACCACCTCCGCCACTACCACCATCATCAAAACCATCACCACCATGCCACTACCATCACCACTACTACCACCATTGCCAAAACTGCCATCACCACCATCACCATAAGTTCTACCACTGTCATACCAACACTATACCACCACCACTTCTACCACTACCACCGCCACCACCACCATCACCACCACCGCCGCTACCACCAGCATCATCACCAACATACCACTACCACTACCATTACTACTACCACCACCATTACCAAAACTACCACCACCATCACCACCATCGCTTCTACCACTACCATCACCACCACTTCTACCACCGCCACCACCAAAACTACACGAACATCATCACCACCACCACCACCACTTCTGCCAATACTACCAACACCACCATTATTACAACCACTTCTACCAGCATCACCATTTATACTACCACCATTACCACCTCCGCCACTACCACCATCATCAACACCATCACCACCATACCACTACCATCACCACTACTACCACCATTGCCAAAACTGACATCACCACCATCACCATAAGTTCTACCACTATCATACCAGCACTATACCACCACCACTTCTACCACTACCATCACCACCACTTCTACCACCACCACTTCTACCACCACTTCTACCACCACCACTACACCATCACCACTTCTATCACCACCATCAACGCCAGCACCACCACCACCACCACCACTTCTACCAGCACCACCGTTTCTACTACCACCATTACCACCACCGCCACTACCACCGGCATCATCAAACCATCAACACCATACCACTATCATCACCACTACCACCATCACTTCTACGATCATCATACCAGCACCATACCACCACCATCACCACCACTTCTATCACCACCACCAGTACACCACCATCACCAGTTCTATCACCACCACTACCATCATCACCACCACTACCATCATCACCACCACTACCACCACCATCACCATCACTACCAACATCACCATCACAGACACCACCATCACCACCATCACTATCACCACCACAATAACAACCACCACCACCATCACCGCAACAACCACTACAACATCAACCAATGAAACCACCACCATCAACATCACCACAACTACCACGAATCCATCACCACCACAACAACCTCCACCACTACCACCATCAGCACCATCACAATAACAACCATCACCACCATTATCACCAACACTCCCACCGCTACCACCATCACCACCACAACCACAAAAACAAGCACCACCACCACCACCATCATCACTACGACTACCACCACCATCATCACCACAATAACCACCACCACCAACTCTTCTGAGCAATGATTGTTAGCCATCCAAATAAAGTTTTACAAAGTCTGGTTACTTCCATTTATTTCAATGGTGTTATGGATTCATATAAACTGAATAAAATATCATAGCTAAGAGATGTTATTTTATATTCTCACAGCTTGTTGCGTCGCTTTTGGAGCTTGCGATGGCCCTGCCGGAAGACCTTCGCGCCACACTCGCGATCCTGTTGAAAATTATTTATAAAGAATTAAATTTCAGCCACTTATTTCTAAGTGTCTTGGTAGTGCACCAGGTACACAACAATTCACCATTGCAGCAGCGTTTAATACGTTCGCACACCTGGAGCTGAACAGTGGCGCTCGGTGGTCAAGTATGGCACTTGTTTAAAATGAACAGATCCTCATTATGCATGTAGGTCTTATAATGAACCTAGAATACACAGATAAACATTCTGATTGGAATGATACCTGTTTCATAAAACAGATTTTCTTGGGGAATCTATTGGCTGTGAATCTTCATTTCATTGCAGCAATATTACAGTCATTAGCAATGGGACGAGGCTGCAAGGTGTGGGATACAACTGAATCGAATATAAGGGCGATGGGTCCTAACCTGCGTCTTCAATTTGTAAATGAGGTGCGTGTTGTGTTACAGGTGTCACTGGATAGATCGGAGTGGACCTACTGCCTGGCCGCCGGGTTACTCGACCTTTGTGTATCGTCATATAAAGACTACAACTTGTGAGGTACTGATGATTCCGAAAGGATTTTGTGACACACATAGTAATCGCAACAGTTTAAATCTGGGAAATCCTTTTCAGAGGAATTTAAAGCACTGGAACTTAGCTTAGTGTCTTTACTTAGGGCCTGCAGAAGATACATCTTTAGAACCGGACTTGATGTAAACAAGCTTTCTGTTCCTGTCTTCTGTGAGGAACAAACTGCTGATAGTTATCATATGAATGCAAAAGAGAGGTGAACATTACCACACAGAACTAAACAGAAGCTATAACCTTATTTAGGTCTATAATTTATGTTATTTACTATTTTATACTAAAACAAATTCGAACTATGATTAATTCACAGATAAATGCGCATATCTATGGTTCTATAGTAATGGTATACTTTTTTACTACGTATTGCGAACTGGTTAATGAAGTCATGTATTTTCATCAATTTGGGTTCTAAAAGTGGAGCGAGTTTTATTTCTTAATAAATAACTAAATATATTTCTTATAAGTTTGTAAAACATTATTGAGTAATTCATATTCAGTAGTTGTAATATTCTCAGAAGCAGCACTGAAATTTTGAAAGCAATAATTTGTATATTTTCTCCGGAAGTGAATCCTGCAGGAAAAGTTGACCCTTAGAAAACCGCGATAAAATTCATTTAAATCCACTCTGGGTTCCAAAAATAGGTTTAATGTCCCAACAGCTGTAAGATTAGAGAAATGGACAGGAAGAAGAGTAAAAACCAGAACCATTAACCCCATGTTGTTTGACACATATGTTTTATTCTATTATACTCAACAGTGCTTTAATTTGTGTTTCTGCTGCTTTAGCTATTAGACAAAATCGCTTCTAGGTTTAATACCATAATAAAATGCGTATTATGTGATTTTAAAACGTTCTAAAGTGATTTAATTCAATTTTAAAATTGAAATATTGGGTTATCTGTCATCCAGCTACTCTTAAAATTAATCGGTAGTAGAAGTGTTATTTTCTACAAATTTCAACCGATTTATTGAAATTTTTGTCACAGATTTCTTCAAACTAATAAGAAATACATCTTCACCGTGTATATCTTTCCAATAAAATAATTTTCAAAGAATAATAATCCAGCTAAATGTGAAATGTCCCACATGATTAAATCTTTTAGCTCTTAAATTCCGCATATCATATTCGGAATATAGCTTTATAGAATAAAAAATTAAATTTGTATAACATTTTAGGTTTCCTGGAAAATATACCTAATAAAGTATTAACACCTTTGATTTCCGAAAATTATACGTGTATTAAACTATTAGAACCATAAATCCCGAACTGTTATTAATATCAAGAAAAAATCCTTTGGATTTATTCATCCACGTTCAAAAATCATACCCTGAAAATATTAAAGTAATTTCTCAAAAACTGAAAAACCACTTTTATAGTGGTAAGTTGTAGGAAAGTAGGATTATGAGAAAATAAAGCTTGGAAATGTTACGTGCTATTTACACTTGTTCACGCAAACTTAAACTTAATATGGTGAAAGGACACAACTGCATTTCGATTCTGATTTTCTAACGCTTGAGGAATTTTTGTAAGAGAAATTAAAAAACAATTATGCTTTTTTCTCGAGAATTCAGTATCCTGTCATTAAATCCTTTTTTGTCTTAATTACCACAGTTTATTTGTTCAGAATCACCTTGTATATATTGAAATTCTTGACATTAAACAAATAATTACACGTAAGGAAACCGAAACTATAAGAGTATTTTTAAGTTTACTGGGAAAATAACTTTGATTCCCAAAGTGAAAAACAGCCAGTTAGATTTATCTCATTTATAGAATACTTCATGACACTAATACCTACTTCTAGAAACATTCTGTAGAATGGTAATTGAAGCCTTTTTTGTAACATATGATTTCCAATTCAAAAATGTAAATTCTCTGAGAAGTATAAATTAGGTTACACGGTGGCAAATTGTTTTAGAGCGGGAGTAAACGCAGCAGCGCTTTCATAGTTAAATTTTATTTGAATTAAGTTAATGTACGTAGATTTTTAAGGTTTATTTTTTATTGGGATCTTCCACAGTTAGTTTGGTTAAATTTTGTATAAATTATGTTGCAAAAAATATGTAGGTTCCGGTTTTAATTGAACCACAGTGATGAGTTAAGAGTATGCGGTGCAAATGTGAACATGTTCGTATGCAGCGACGTATAAAGAGTAATTCAAAGAAGAATGTTATCAAAGTATGATGTTAAATGTTCCAATGGAAATTACAAAATATAACTTGTATTCATTAATGCTTATCCAAGAATAAATATGAATCTCTGACATCAATAATTTGAAATGGGGCAAGAAAGGCTTTGTATTTATTTACCAAAGACAGTTGGAAAGATAAAGTATTAGAATGAGCGTATCATGAGGCTTAGCTTGAAAAACAAGCTGAAATCAATTCATACTTATCTGAAAGTTGTATTATTACCGGAAAGAAATGTCACCTGTGTTTGGAGCTTAAAGAAAAGAGGTCGTTGTCAGGAAGAGGAGGAGAATTTCGGCACTTAAGCGCCTGTTGTGTTCCTGGAAACCTCCAGGAGCAATGGGTGAAGTGAAGGACACAGAGGGCGACTCGGACACAGGGGAGGTTCATAATGTCTTCAGATAATACATCCTGATGCTTGCGAGACCCCCCACAGGTCCACCTCTACCCACGGCTCTTTGAGGACCTGTCCCAGAACAGACATTTCCACAAAGCAAACTCCACGGTCATACTCCTTGCCCGCCGCTGTTACTCGCCTGTTCCTTCGGCGCTGACGCATGATAAGGAAATCAAGTTACAGGAAAATTCACGTGATTATACATGGGTCATTCAATAATTAGTGGCAACATTTGAATTAAAAAGAAATAAAGCATTTTTGGAACGGTCACGTTGTTGTTGTGTTCAGAAGTAATCTCCACCAACATGAATAATCCTCTAAAGCGAACTTCTCTAGGTGGTAATTTCATTTTCGCGAAAAGGTCAAAATCACAGGGTTCATATCTGGGGAGGATGCTCCAGAATTTTTCAGTTCCATCTGCGAAATAAATTAACCAGGGGCAGCTATGTGAGAGTGAGCACCATCATGTAGCACAATAGGATGAGAATTCGGGAGATTTGGACGTTTACGACGCACAGCTGGTCGTGAATGGTGTTCCAGAATGTAACTGTAAATGCAACATTCACACGATTTCCCCCAGGAACTGAATGATTGACGCCGTCAAAATCATAAGCAACTATGAACATGACCTTAAGTGAATCCTATTCTTGGCGATACCTTTTTGGCCGTGGGGAATCATTCTGCCGCCACTCATTTGATTGTCTCTTCAATTTTGGTTTGTAGCATCGAACTCAGGTTTCTTCTAAAGTTATGATACGTCCAAGTAAACGCTCACCTTCACGTCCATAGCATTGAAAGTGCAATCTCGTTGTTTCCATTCTCTGCCAAATGTTTCCCTCTTCAAGATTGTGTGGAACTCAACGAGCGCAGACCTTCCTCATCTTTAACTTCTTCTCAAGTATATGAAGAATCGTACCAGGAGAAATTCCAACTTCCCTTGTGAAGTATGTTTTGTGTTTACGTATGGAAAGCCAACTTGAAGTAGTTGCAACCGCACGTATAGTACCCGCTTTCCGGTAGCCTTCGCCCCGAATGTACTTTCAGGTGGCCTTTGCCCCAAGTTTAAAAAAAATATTAACCTTGTAATTAAACTGTTTCTTTAAATATTATATATTTAATGTTTGCCTCGGCTGCGTCAGTATTTTTGTTAGAGACACGTTTCTCTTAGCAGGGTTATGATGTGACAACAATGTAGGCTTACAGAGATTATAATTTTATTTCACTCCTTTTATTAATGCTTGATGCGATTTAAATAACACTTCACTGATATAGAGAGCTGTGAGATTCTTTTTATTAATTAATTACACTTTTTAACACGTAAACGTAATTTTTTTCGTCTCACAAGAATACATATTATATTCCTCGAGGACACTTTTTACGTCTGGTTAGGAACACTGTTTGCAGGCAACTGACTCTAAATTTGTAAAATTTTCTATATTTCAGTTCCTGATTGGCTAATCCTACTCCAATAGAATACCTTCATTTAAGTAAAGCTTTTTATGGTTGTTGATTGGCTATTTTATTAACTGTCTCAAAATTTATTATTGTTGCTCCAATAATGACTAATAACATTATTAAACTATCTTACTCATTATTGCCTCAAGGTTACCTCATTGTTAGCAAATTTTAACTTATTATTCTCACAGCCCCTGCATTATTAAATTACGTAATATATTCACATAACATTATTACACATGGATACAATAATATAAGCATATGCAATGACTGTTGCATACATGTTACAAATTATTACATACACATATTGCTTCAAGGCGGGCTGTTATTGAATTTATATATTATATAATTAGACTGAAATTATTTAAGTGTTAAAAAGACTGCCTCATTTGTTAGTTCAATACAAATAAAACTACGGTGCTCTTCCAGTAGTGCTCTAACAGCGTTCACATGCACCTCATCACTTGCTGATTGCGGTCTGCCAGCTCCACGTTTTTGATGAACATCTTCCCTGCCTCTGCGAAATGCATTCGCCTATCTAGGCACGGTACGATGTCGTAAAGTCTCTCTACCACAAGCTTCCAGTAATGCTACATGACAGTGTCGAACATTCCTGCCTCTTGTAGTCTGAGTTTTAATGAAGCATCGTTGTTCGTATTTACTAAACATTTTAGACCACTACAAATAACAGTCGACAAATTAAAGTCACTACAAATAAGATTACTGTCTTCAAACTCACAGATAACACACATCAGATATTCTTTCTCATTATCAGCTTGCATCATTTACCGCTGATAGCGCCACATACAAACATTGTTGCCACTAACCATTGAATGTCCTATGTATAATCCACTCCAGCATTCTCTACCAGCCAGGAAAAACCTGTAAAGAAACCCACGAACAAAGAGGTCATTATAAAGGGATTAAACCTGGAAGCTACCGAATGCGAGCCTTATACGTTACCGCGGAGACATATAGCTTGGTAATCAGCAATCGGGAGCAGGTCGACCAGGTTTACCTGGGCGGGACGTAAATCGCCACAGTACCTAGCCGCAAATGCGGCTTTACCTGTGCAATACAGTAGGTAAATAAATGGTTTATGAAAGCTTTTATGTTTGAGGTCAATGGGAGGAGTTTAGCTTTCGGCACTGCCATTGGCTGGGTCTCGGCGAATCCACCTCGGCGGTCATGCGTTCAAGTGGTAACCAAGCCCAATACTGCTTAACTTTGGCGGCCGCTTGCGCGGTCGCCCAGTTAAGCAGGCCGGCATGGCAGTGAGACCGGATGGAATTTCGGTTAGGGCTTAAGGAATATCCAAGGTAGTAGGCGGGCGGGTCAACGTTAGACGGATACTCATCCAGCTGTGACCAAGCCCGATACTGCTTAGCTTGGGGGAACGTGTGATGGGTAGGAGTGCCCTGTGGTCATAGCGACCCAGGTAGTGCACCAGCTGGTTGTTATAGCAAGTAAGTTTCGTGTACATGGTACGGGTTCTCTCCCGCACCACGTCCACAGTGTATGGGAGAACGGAGTGGGTGTGTAGGATATATGACGGGAATCTACGCCCGATATCATAGATCAGCCATGGCGAAACAGTGCTTCGCGAGTCAATTTGCGCTTCAGTTGACTCGCGCACTACCCCTCCATAGCTTCTCCCGCCCCTCCACCACCTACTCATGTCAGCGTGGTCAGTACAACGTCAAACAGTGGCGGCTAGCAATGCCGCTTGCAAAGCAACGTTCGAAGAGCAGAACATTTCATGGAATGGGAGCAGAAGTTTTTCGTTGAGGATGGTGGCAATGCAAAATGTTTTATATGTTCCAAAGCGGAGTAATGCAATTCAACATGAAACGCCATTACAATGCTTATCATTCCGAATATACCAAGTTACAAGGCAAGTTGGGTCTGCAATTACTATTATTAAACATTTTATTTAATGAGACTTCAATTCTTATTTAAACTACAAGTCACACTACTAATTTTCCATATGTTCACAGGACGCGAAAGAACGCAAGAAATTTTGAAATTGATAAAAATCAATGGACCTAAACCAACTACAAAGACTCAAACTATGGCAGAGAAAAGAAATCACGCTAGTTATATTGTTACCCGGTAAATTGCAAAGGCCTTAAGGCATTTCAGGAAGGAGAATTTATTAAACCATGTTTAATAAAAATTGCTGGGTTTTTATGTCCTAAATTTCGAGTGTTGGCATATTTTCCCACAAACCATTGCAAAGAAAGTTGAAGTGCTTTCTGCCGACGTAATAAGGCAGATGGATTTGAAAATGGCTGACTTTGTGAAGTTTTCCCTTGCACTGGACGGGAGTACAGATGTAACTGACACCTCAATTGGCCATTTTCATTCGAGGTGTTGATAAGGAACCTAATGTTGTATTTGTGTGATATTAGATGGCTTAGCAGAGGTACAATGTTACGTCGGTTCTTCGACCTCAAGAGTTGCATTCCCCGGATTCGTGAAAGAAAAGGCAATTTATTTTAGCTTTACATTTACATTATTCTGATATGCTTTAAGGTCATTTTATTGTAATTTTATTGTTTCCTTTTATTTTAGGGAATGGAAATTAAGGAAAACTAAATAACAGGTCTGGGTCTGCGACTTAGCTTTCTTATGCGATATATGTACGCACTTAAACTGAATACTACATTTCAACGGCGCAATCAAAATATTGTTGATAAGTATAGTTCAGTGCAGACGTTCGTAAACACACTTTCACTCTGGGTAGATCACTTGAAAGAGGGGCAGGTGTACTATTTTCCATGTTTAAATCTCCTTTCAAATTTCTCCTCAGATAAATTCAGTACTTACATTAGTATTCTCTTCACACCTGTCTATCCATTAAACATAGACTAAGAAAGGTCAGAATCAATCTGCAAGAGGAGCTGATTCATTTACAGTCTGACGAAATCATGAAAGTCAGATGCAAGGATTTAATAGGAGTGGAATGCTTTAAAATCTTATGCAACAATAAATATCCGAAGCTTCGATCATATTCAATTTCCATGGAAGCAATGTTTTGTACAACGTACGTCTATACATATTTTCCATGATTAAATTAGTAAAAAGCAAACGCAGATCCCGACAGACGAACGAAAATCTTCATGACCAGTTACGTCTAGCTGTAAACAACATAATTCCCGATTTCGAATCTCTCATTGTAAACGACATCGGAGAAGCTTAATTTACTTTAAATACAGAGTACAGGACGCCACTGAATCAGTTCGTTCTTTACCACTACCCCGCTCGCCTTCCAAATTCTCCCCCTTCCATAGCTTTGTTATCCAGGTTGCATCAAGGTGCTTCGGGTGAAACGGCAACTCTAGGCCGAGCCCGAGAATTGTAATTATAGATAATTTATTAATTAACTTTTATTGATGTTAAATCATACTATGTAAATATCTTTTTCTCATACTGCTTGTATATTTTAAGAAGGGTGATTTAATGTTATGTATGTATCTAGGTTACTAATATTAGTAGAGTTATAAATGGTTTAATGTAAATAATTTAAGCGCTGTGTTAAAATACTGTCCACGACGAAATGTTTTAGCTACAGGAATAGTGCTGTCGAAGGCAGAAAACCTAGTTTTATGACGTCTCTTTGGTCGCTGGGCCATTATTCCGAGGGTGTAACGCCTTTGTCCCTTTATTTGATAATTTGCCGTGACCAAGAGAGAGAGACAGATAGCTTAACGGTAAACTTGGGAAAAGCCGCGATTTATATTAAACTTGGACCAATGAGATCCCTGGAAGTTTATACGAAATAGTTAGACGCGTCGAGTGGCGCTAAAAATGGACCAATAGGAAAGAAAGCAGCCTCAGTAGCCTGAGACTATAAATGGATCTGTTTGGAGCAAATTCGGGACAGTTTTGTCATGGAGTTTTAGCATTGCAGTCGGGCAGTTTTAGCAAGTCAGTTTTGTCATGTCAGTTTAGCATTGCAGTTTGTTAGACAGTTTTTTGCCATGTGTGGTCAGGGAGAGATGCTGCAGGATGTGCGAGATATCGCGCCAAAAAAAAGGGAATCAAGATAGTTTTAGAAACACACCTAAGATCCGCTACTCGTAAAGAGATAATAAGCATATTTAAACTTCGTGTCATATCCGCGCCGCATTTTAACAGCGGTGGACAGTATTTTACAGCGGCAATACCAGTGTTGTATACTACGTGTGTTAGCTAAATAAAGAGAAACGGCAGTGTCATCTTTACATAAACAAAGCACGTCTATGTCTTCCTATATCACCACCCGAGATCTACGCTTTCCTTTACCGAGGATAAGTCCATGCTCCTATATAGTTTAAAGAAAACTACTGCAGCTAGCCGAGGATAAAATTGAAGAGAACCAGCACACTGTGAACTTCTGGAACCAAAGGGAGAACCATCAAGGTAAGCCTAAAGCAACGGACGAAGGAGGTGACTGCCGCACGGGGCAGGCTTACAGTCTCGCAATGCCTGTCATAGATCATCTGAAGCGCCCTGTTTTGGACGATCTGCAGCCTGCGGATGGTGGTCGCTGCCGCCGATCCCCAGACCTCGCAGCCATACAGATTCAGGGGCGGGATAAGAAAAGAGATTGCTAATTAATCGCTTTTATGGTAGTGCAGATAAAATTTCTATAGACTTTTAATGAGCCTGATAATGCATAAGAATATCATATCAGTTGTCGAATCGTTGTGAAATAACGCATGCAAATTTTCTCAATTGCTACAAAAAGACATATTTTAACAGCTACGATATTAACTCTGTTAGTAAGTGAATATGCCAGAGATAGAATTAATCTATTTTTATGCGTAGAGTTGGAAAATGTATGTATAACTCATAATCTTTGTATTGACAACAGTCATTCAGCACAAAATGCCATACAGAATAGCGACAACTAAGAACACGAAACAGGTACAGAAATAACATATATAAAAAAACATAAAGATGATAAGGAAAAACAAGGAAACCGAAAAGAAAGAAAGGAAAAAGCGTAATGATAAATGCAATACCAAAAATAAAACCAGTCAAAGAAGAATAAGGAGGAAGTATGTCAATCTTACTCGACTTCCTTGGTAATGTAATACATTTGTAAAGTATACAAAGTGAAGATTGTGTAAATACACGATTTAAATGTAACAGCATTGTTTTTATAAGTTTACAGCTCACCTATAATGTTTTATTAAATTAAGTTTACCTATTCAGGTAGAAAATGACTTTATTTAAATTACCTGTAAATTAAAATAAAAAAATCAGTTGTTTAATTTATAAACCAGATTGCAAGTGAACATCATAAAAGCAGACGTGCACTCCCTGCTTTTGTTTTATGTTCATTTCCCTCCTCATTATGAAATACGTTACTTTAACCATTCGTGCGTGCTAGTCATTTGTTCCGTGATGTATTGCGAACTACACAACACTAAGAGGACGGCACTTTTTCAATTTTGTATAAATGTATTTAGTTGGTACCGAGCGAGGTAACGTGTGCGACTCGCATTTGGGAGGTTTGGGAGTTAATATCGTAGCTGTTAAAATATGTCTTTTTGTAGCAATTGAGAAAATTTGCATGCGTTATTTCACAACGATTCGACAACTGATATGATATTCTTATGCATTATCAGGCTCATTAAAAGTCTATAGAAATTTTATCTGTACTACCATAAAAGCGATTGATTAGCAATCTCTTTTCTTATCCCGCCCCTGAATCTGTATGGCTGCGAGGTCTGGGGATCGGCGACCGCCCTCTGACCTATGGTTTCCCCGGAGGTCGACAGGCGAATCCTAGGGTGGTTCCTTCTCTACGACAACTTCCTTTCCATTATATCCCTTTTATTCCGTTACCTTCTTATCTTTCAGACGTGCTTCTAGGTCGGCGCGGATGTATGCTCAATGGAAATAGTATTCCCCGTAGACACCAGAGGGCTGCTTGACTGGTGAACTGTCTCCATGGCCTGTCTAGCTATGGTCTACAGCCTCCTGTGGTTTCCGCACCTTATCCCTTCCTCCTTGAGGTGGTAGCCACAATAGATCTCTGTAAGTCGCGGGGCGCGAAGTGTCCATCCGTTTATTATCCTGTTCCTATACTTATGTAGCTGGTCATTTTAGAAAATCACACAAAGGCATAGGCTGCACAATAAAGGGAAGGAAAGAAAGGTAAGGACAGTACGGGTATTTTACAACACAGACATCTGCTGCCGATTTTTATGACTGAGATAAAATTTCACGCTGTCAGAGGAAAACAAAGGCTATTAAAGTTTCCTAACATTTCGAAGGAGGTAACCAGGACTGACTACTTTTCCTAGAACTCGTAAAGAGAGCTGATCTTTGACTTAAAAGTGCTTACATGAGTATTTAGAATACAAGTCTGAAGCTACAGTGTTGTATGTATGTATTTATTTTCCATAATGCTACACAAAATGTTACTGCTTTATTTTTCTAAGCCATTTTCTCTTACTCTACTCATATATACTATCCTTTTTATATCCCCCTCCTTATGTATTTTCGCTATCCTAACTTTCAATGCTTCTTTGTTAGCATTCCCCCATTCTTTAGGTAAAAACGGATCTCTCCACAACTTAGTTTCTTCACATTCAATTATATAATGTAAGTCATTATCTGCCTCTCCACACAGAGGGCATCTATCCAAATTCGCACCCTTCCTATCTCCCCTTAGCCTATGTGCACTTAATCCAGACCAGGCCTACCCTTCTCTCGCTACCCTATCACCTACATTCACGTAGTTCTTCCTTCCCCAGTCCACATTTAATTGTCTATATAGTTTCAAATTTTTCTTTCCTTCCAGACTTTGAATTAATTCTTGTTTCTCTAGGTACACTATGTGATTAAAAGTATCCGGACATCCCACAAACATACGTTTTTCATCTTAGGTGCATTGTGCTGCCACCTATGCCTGTTACTCATTATCCTCGACCTCAGTAGTCATTAGACATCGTGAAGCAGCAGAATGGGTCACTCCGTGGAACTCACGGACTTCGATCGTGGTCAGGTGATTGGGTGTCACTTGTGTCAGAAGTCTGTACGCGAGATTTCCACACACATCCCTAGGTTCTGATGTGATAGTGAAGTGGAAACGTGAAGGGACATGTACAGCACAAAAGCGTACAGGCCGACCTCGTCTGTTGACTGACAGAGACCACCGACTTTTGAAGAAGGTTGTAAAGAGTAATAGGCAGACATCTATCCAGACCATCATACAGAAATTCCAAACTGCATTAGGATCCACTCCAAGTACTATGACAGTTAGGCGTGAGGTGAGAAACCTTGGATTCCATGGCCGAGCGGCTGCTCATAAGCCACACATCACGCAGGAAAATGCCAAACGACGCCTCGCTTGGTGTAAGGAGCGTCAACATTACACGATTTAACAGTGGCAAAACTTTATGTGGAGTGACGAATCACGGTACACAATGTGGCGATCCGATGGCAGGGTGTGGGTATGGCGAATCCCCGGTGAACGTCATTTGCCAGCGTGTGTAGTGTCTACAGTGAAATTCGGAGGTGGTGGTGTTATGGTGTGGTCGTGTTTTTCCTGGAGGGGGCTTGCACATCTTGTTATTTTGCGTGGCACGATCACAGCGCAGACCTACATTGATATTTTAAGCACCTTCTTGCTTCCCACTGTTCAAGAGCATTTCGGGGATGGCGATTGCATCTTTCAACACGATCGAACACCTGTTTGTACTGCACGGGCTGTGGCGGAGTGGTTACACGACAATAACATCCCTGCAAAGGACTGGCCTGCACTGTCCTGACTTGAATCCTATAGAACACCTTTGGGATGTTTTGGAACGCCGACTTCGTGCCAGGCCTCACCGATCTACATCGATACCTCTCCTCAGTTCCGCACTCCGTGAAGAATGGGCTGCCATTCCCCAAGAAACATTCCAGCACCTGATTGAAAGTATTCCTGCGAGAGTGAACGCTGTCATCAAGGCTAAGGGTGGGCCAACACCATATTGACTTCCAGCATTATCGATGGAGGGCGCCACGAACTTGTACGTCATTTTCAGCCAGGTATCCGGATACTTTTGATCACGTAATGTATGTCTTCCACTCTGTTCCTCACTTCTTTCCAGAAACCTTTAACTAACCCCTCTCTCTCCTCCAATAAGTTATCCATTTATATTTCCTGTAAAAGTCTCCTTATTTCTTGAGCCCAGTTAATCCCAGCACTGGATTTTTCTTGCATTATTAAACACTGCCTCAAGAAATAATGCTCGTCCAATGATTTCAATCTATGCCAATATTTAAGTATCCTTTCTACTATCATGCCCTTGATCCCTACTCTTCATACAGTGATACTATGATTTTATTTTAGAAAATGAGTTTGTGCTTCACTACAGGGAGCATTTACACACTATAGAGCGTCCAAATAAAACATTACTATCCACGTGATGACTGACGAGGATTCCACAGATTGCCAAGATGCTTCTTCCAACCCCAAAAGCGTCGTACTGTGCATTATTTAATAAAGTGTTTTGAATTTTAGACCATCAAATTTATTACAGAACGGATATCGAAGCAGGTGAGATTCGTGAAGTTGGTTAAGCGAGATTAACCGCCCTAAACTAATGTTAAATTACTTTATTTAAACACCCGTTATATCAGGAACTACTGAAGATGTAATTTTTAATTATTTATTCGATAAATATAAACTTATTTAAGTAAATTAATCTATATTTATGAGTAAATACATATTAGCAGAAAAGGTATGAGTTTTCAAATTAATTTTGATTTTTGAAATTATATTTTTAAGCGTAAAAAGCTTTGTGACCAAACTAATTCACATATATGGTTCAAAGTGAGTAGCTTTATGAATCTTATGTTGTAAATAGGTCTTTAAAATCTCCTCCTTCAATTAGTTATAGTTCCAGAGAAAACGGGGCATTTAATAAAAAAAATTAATTTTCAGCATGCACCATTTAAAGCGAAAATTTAAAAAAACGTTTCATTGCGTATTGCATAGAAGTTAAAATCCACATGCACAATAATCAGCATCCCCCTCCTTGTCTTATTGCACCAGTCTGGTCCTCCTGCTGTTGGATTTGACTGCTTACCAATGCATGTACCTTAAATTAAGCTAAAATACAAGCTAAATGACAGTTTTATAGTGCCAGCGGTTGCAAAGTTATAAATTGTTTTCTAAAACGGTGCATAGTACTAACTCATACTTATTTTAAATGCCTAGTGAACTAAAAATGTTTAAAAATGTATTAAAATACTATAAATTGTCCAAACAAACATAAATAAAATATAATTTCAAATATTTATATGACAGCAAAGCAAAAAATGCAACATTTTCACCAAACTCATCAGTTAATTTCCCCTCAAATACTATGTGTGGCGTGATTAGAAATTCAGGTACTGTACGTATCCGGGATCGATCCCTGACGAACGCCCACTTTGGCCCATGGGTTTTTCGTGGTTTCCCCGGGTCGCCAGGCAAAGGTGGGGTGGTTCATCTTCTACCACGACTCTCCTCTCTCTCATTTCCTGTACCCATCATTTTCCTTGTTATCTGTTTCAAGGTTGTAGGACTAGGTGACGGTGTTCGGTGGGTTGTGGCTGGACGGTGGCTTGCTCTCTGTAAAGGTTTCTTCCCTGGCGTCGCTGCGGTACCGCTCAGTTAGGTCTGTCCTCAGCGTGGGGCTCCGCTCCGGGGGAACCTGGAGGTTGGTGGCTTGTGGGCAGGGACAGTGCGTTGTCGGGTATGTTCTATCTGGAAACGCTAGGGGCTCCGCCCATGCTTGCGCCCGTCGGCACCGGATCGGGTCATCCTTCCTTCCCAGGGGTGACGTTGGCAGCAAAAAAGGCCGACTGGCCTACTTGCGGTGCTCTGCCCAGTTCCGCGTCCCCACCTTTAATGCACCACAATCTTTATAGAACGACGAACAAAATAGCCGAAGAATGTAAGATTTGCTGACTGTGAACACACATATCCATTATTACCAATACATTAATTTCGATTTGTAGCAGTATATTAGTCATTTCATATTTGCGTGATTATACATGCGTTTCCTTTAATCAATATCTTTATGCAACACACCACAAAGCACGTGTAGCATGTGAATAGTGGACGACGGATAAATTTTGCTCATGCGCAGAAAAGCTATCGGTGTAGTCAGCCTCGCTCTCTCTCACACTGAAGGCTAATGTATTCTTCAAATATTAGGAGCCCGAAAAAAATCCGAGCAAACTTTGATGACCCATCAAGGCCAAACCACGCATTTACGTGCATCGACATCTTCATGTAAAACCATCAACTCGGGGTCCAGTCCAATAACTTGAGGGTTGCGGGGTTCCTTTGAATCATCCCGGACTCCTAGTTAGCGTTCCTGTGAGGCGAATACACCTGGTTCATACCCTCAGAATACACCAGAAACTTCTACGTCACCCACATTTCAACAACACACACTATGAAACGACATTCGCTCTCTTCTAAAAGGTTGCTAATCCCAAGAAATACCTCAGCAATTACTGTGTAACTCTAACATAAGAGCATTGACTAATAATAAGCGTTGTGGTGTCTTCCGTAAATAACATTTACCAAGACCAACACTACTAACACTATTGTTACTACCAAAACAACTGATACTATTGTTGCTAACACCAGTTCTGCTAACACTTATACCATCATTACTACCACTGCTATCACAACTACTGCTACTAACATATCCCACCACTATTACTACTCCTCAGAAGAAAAGCAAAACCGCTGGTCCGATGTCTTAGACGTACGTAAAAGAACCTCAGGCTGATAAAGAGGCCTCTGAGCACAATTTCCGGTCTTTAAGGCCTAATATAGAATGCGAAGTTAGGAAGCATAGTAGTTAAATAGCATTCATAAATAAAACATTATTTAATTCTAATATTACTACTGTTATAATCATTAGCATATCACCACTGCTACCCCATTAATAACAGCACTCTCAACACTACTACTGAGGGTACAACCACTATCACTACCACAACAACAACTAATACCACTGGTAGCACTGCAATCACCATCACCACTATTACTACTACCACAACAACTAAAACTACTACTACTGTTGCTGCTACCACTAACCTTGCGACTACTACCCTCACCACCACTAATGCTGCTACCATATACCAGTACTCTTACTGCTTACTGATATTTCTACTAGTACTATCAGAACCGTATCTCCTATTACGACTAACACTACCACCACCACCACCACTACTCCTACTGTTACTACTACTACTACTACCACTAACGCTGCTTCTACCACTACTACTAGTAATAATGTTACTACCACCATCAAAACAGCTATTTCCACCACTACTACCAATAATACTGTTACTACCACCATCAACACAGCTATTTCCACCACTAATACTAGTAATATTGTTAATTGCACCATCAGCACAGCTATTTCCACCACTAATACTAGTAATATTGTTACTAGCACCATCAGAACAGCTATTTCCACCACTACTATTAGTAATGCTGTTACTACTACTATCACCACAGCTATTTCCACCACTACTATTACTAGCAATGCTGTTACTACTACTATCACCACAGCTATTTCCACCACTAATACTAGTAATATTGTTACTAGCACCATCAGCACAGCTATTTCCACCACTAATACTAGTAATATTGTTACTAGCACCATCAGAACAGCTATTTCCACCACTATTACTAGCAATGCTGTTACTACTACTATCACCACAGCTATTTCCACCACTATTACTAGCAATGCTGTTACTACTACTATCACCACAGCTATTTCCACCACTATTACTAGCAATGCTGTTACTACTACTATCACCAAAGCTATTTCCACCATTATTACTAGCAATGCTGTTACTACTACTATCACCACAGCTATTTCCACCACTATTACTAGTAATGCTGTTACTACTACTGTCACCACAGCTATTTCCACCACTACTATTAGTAATGCTGTTACTACTACTGTCACCACAGCTATTTCCACCACTACTATTAGTAATGCTGTTACTACTACTATCACCACAGCTATTTCCACCACTATTACTAGCAATGCTGTTACTACTAGTATCACCACAGCTATTTCCACCACTATTACTAGCAATGCTGTTACTACTACTATCACCACAGCTATTTCCACCACTACTATTAGTAATGCTGTTACTACTACTATCACCACAGCTATTTCCACCACTACTATTAGTAATGCTGTTACTACTACTATCACCACAGCTATTTCCACCACTACTATTAGTAATGCTGTTACTACTACTATCACTACAGCTATTTCCACCACTACTATTAGTAATGCTGTTACTACTACTATCACCACAGCTATTTCCACCACTATTACTAGCAATGCTGTTACTACTACTGTCACCACAGCTATTTCCACCACTACTATTAGTAATGCTGTTACTACTACTGTCACCACAGCTATTTCCACCACTACTATTAGTAATGCTGTTACTACTACTATCACCACAGCTATTTCCACCACTATTACTAGCAATGCTGTTACTACTAGTATCACCACAGCTCTTTCCACCACTATTACTAGCAATGCTGTTACTACTACTATCACCACAGCTATTTCCAACACTACTATTAGTAATGCTGTTACTACTACTATCACCACAGCTATTTCCACCACTACTATTAGTAATGCTGTTACTACTACTATCACCACAGCTATTTCCACCACTACTATTAGTAATGCTGTTACTACTACTATCACCACAGCTATTTCCACCACTACTATTAGTAATGCTGTTACTACTACTATCACCACAGCTATTTCCACCACTACTATTAGTAATGCTGTTACTACTACTATCACCACAGCTATTTCCACCACTACTATTAGTAATGCTGTTACTACTACTATCACCACAGCTATTTCCACCACTATTACTAGCAATGCTGTTACTACTACTATCACCACAACTATTTCCACCACTACTATTAGTAATGCTGTTACTACTACTATCACCACAGCTATTTCCACCACTATTACTAGTAATGCTGTTACTACTACTATCACCACAGCTATTTCCACCACTACTATTAGTAATGCTGTTACTACTACTATCACCACAGCTATTTCCACCACTATTACTAGTAATGCTGTTACTACTACTATCACCACAGCTATTTCCACCACTATTACTAGTAATGCTGTTACTACTACTATCACCACAGCTTTTTCCACCACTATTAATAGCAATGCTGTTACTACTACTACTATCACCACAACTATTTCCACCACCACTATTTGTAATGCTGTTACTACTACTATCACCACAGCTATTTCCACCACTACTAGTAGTAATGATGTTACTACTACTATCACGACAGCTATTTCCACCAATATTACTAGTAATGCTGTTACTACTACTATCACCACAGCTATTTCCACCACTATTACTAGTAATGCTGTTACTACTACTATCACCACAGCTATTTTCACCACTATTACTAGTAATGCTGTTACTACTACTATCACCACAGCTATTTTCACCACTATTACTAGTAATGCTGTTACTACTACTATCACCACAGCTATTTCCACCACTATTACTAGTAATGCTGTTACTACTACTATCACCACAGCTATTTCCACCACTATTACTAGTAATGCTGTTACTACTACTATCACCACAGCTATTTTCACCACTACTAGTAGTAATGATGTTACTACTACTATCACGACAGCTATTTCCACCACTATTTCTAGTAATGCTGTTACTACTACTATCACCACAGCTATTTTCACCACTATTACTAGTAATGATGTTACTACTACTATCACCACAGCTATTTCCACCACTATTACTAGTAATGCTGTTACTACTACTATCACCACAGCTATTTCCACCACTATTACTAGTAATGCTGTTACTACTACTATCACCACAGCTATTTCCACCACTATTACTAGTAATGATGTTACTACTACTATCACCACAGCTATTTCCACCACTATTACTAGTAATGCTGTTACTACTACTATCACCACAGCTATTTCCACCACTATTACTAGTAATGCTGTTACTACTACTATCACCACAGCTATTTTCACCACTACTAGTAGTAATGATGTTACTACTACTATCACGACAGCTATTTCCACCACTATTACTAGTAATGCTGTTACTACTACTATCACCACAGCTATTTTCACCACTATTACTAGTAATGCTGTTACTACTACTATCACCACAGCTATTTCCACCACTATTACTAGTAATGATGTTACTACTACTATCACCACAGCTATTTTCACCACTATTACTAGTAATGCTGTTACTACTACTATCACCACAGCTATTTCCACCACTACTAGTAGTAATGATGTTACTACTACTATCACCACAGCTATTTCCACCACTATTACTAGTAATGCTGTTACTACTACTATCACCACAGCTATTTCCACCACTATTACTAGTAATGCTGTTACTACTACTATCACCACAGCTATTTTCACCACTATTACTAGTAATGCTGTTACTACTACTATCACCACAGCTATTTTCACCACTATTACTAGTAATGCTGTTACTACTATCACGACAGCTATTTCCACCACTATTACTAGTAATGCTGTTACTACTACTATCACCACAGCTATTTCCACCACTATTACTAGTAATGCTGTTACTACTACTATCACCACAGCTATTTTCACCACTATTACTAGTAATGCTGTTACTACTACTATCACCACAGCTATTTCCACCACTACTATTAGTAATGCTGTTACTACTACTATCACGACAGCTATTTCCACCACTATTACTAGTAATGCTGTTACTACTACTATCACCACAGCTATTTTCACCACTATTACTAGTAATGGTGTTACTACTACTATCACCACAGCTATTTCCACCACTATTACTAGCAATGCTGTTACTACTACTACTATCACCACAGCTATTTCCACCACCACTATTAGTAATGCTGTTACTACTACTATCACCACAGCTATTTTCACCACTATTACTAGTAATGCTGTTACTACTACTATCACCACAGCTATTTTCACCACTATTACTAGTAATGCTGTTACTACTACTATCACCACAGCTATTTCCACCACTACTATTAGTAATGCTGTTACTACTACTATCACGACAGCTATTTCCACCACTATTACTAGTAATGCTGTTACTACTACTATCACCACAGCTATTTCCACCACTATTACTAGCAATGCTGTTACTACTACTACTACCACCACAGCTATTTCCACCACCACTATTAGTAATGCTGTTACTACTACTATCACCACAGCTATTTCCACCACTACTATTAGTAATGCTGTTACTACTACTATCACCACAGCTATTTCCACCACTACTATTAGTAATGCTGTTACTACTACTATCACCACAGCTATTTCCACCACTACTATTAGTAATGCTGTTACTACTACTACTATCACCACAGCTATTTCCACCACTACTATTAGTAATGCTGTTACTACTACTATCACCACAGCTATTTCCACCACTGCTACTAGTGACACTGTTACTACCACCATCACAACTGCTACTACTACCACTACTACTACTACTACTACTACTACTATTAATGCTGTTATTACCACCATCACCACTGCTACTACTAGCACAGCTGCTTCCACTACTATTACTATTAATACTGTTACTACCACCACCTTTGACAAAGCTACCACAGCTACTTCCATTACTACTATTAAAACTGTTACTACCACCATCACCACTGCCACTACTACACCGCTATCATTATTGCAACCAACACCGACATTCCTGTTAGCATTACCACTACTACTAATATACTATTACTATATCACCAACACTACTGATGCTACCAGCACTGTTACCACCACTACTACTGCCGCTGCTCATGCTACTACTAGTCCAATGTATGACCGTCACCGCCGCTATCTCTTCTGCTACATTACCACCATCATTGATGTTACTCTATAGAGCATTTACAGTTAAAAACAGTACACGTCTCCCCACAACAGTATTGCTGTATACGGCAGCAGATATAGTTCGGTATGAGACACATATACATATATTACGCCTGAGGTAAGCGATAATTATTGAACGCACCCAAGAATTAATGATTATGATATGCAGTATTACTCCTGCGTTGCATACAACTAACAGTGTGTTACTAGCATTATAGATGTGATTAATATAATTAATTCGTTGTACAGAATGACGACAGATTTCAGTTTATAAGCACAACTAATTTCTGTTTTTTTCGGCTACCTTATACCCTAATCAATCATCGTTTCTTATTAAGCCTTACAGCAGTATCGCTATAATCACCTCAGTAAGTATATTAAGATCATCACAACATTTTGATTATGTTAGGATTGAATTACCTGTTAATAAATTAGTGCTAACCGTTCCATATCAGTTTCTGAAGAAGAAAAACAAGAACACTGAAGAACCTGAAGGTGCACAGTATGACGACAAAGCTCCAACACGAATAATTAGTAATCATTAATTATTAACAGCTCTCTTCTACTCATAACCTGCCTCTTTTTCTTTGGTTTCATTTCATAACAACTCTCAAAACAAAATCACACAAACACTGCCTTCGTCGTGCTGAAAACAAATTAAGATCGCAAAGGCAGTGACGGCTAAGGAACTATGGAAAACCTGGACATGGAAGCGAAGATATAACATTCGCTCCTAGAACCACGTGGTAAACCGAGCGAGACTACTGCGTGCATTCCGGAGGTCCTGGATTCGATTTCTGGGGTCGGCCACTTTGACCATGGGGTTTCGTGGTTTTATTTTGCGTGGCAAGGCGAATGCTGAGTAGGTTTCTCTTCCACCATGAATTTTCTTTGCCTCAGTTACTATAATTTCCTTTGCACTTCAATGCTTCGGGTAGGCTTAGGGGCTGTGCAGTGTCGGTCGGTGTCGGACAGATGGCGCAGATGCTTGGCCGTTGGCAGCCTTCTCTGAACCGCCTCAGCTGGGTCGAGTGCCGCCGGTGTGATGAGTCATCAAACTTGGAATCGTTAGGGACCTCTGCGCGTCTCTGTCGGTCGGTCTGCCTGCGGCCTGTAGCCTCCTGTCGTTCCTTTACTTCATCCGATCCTCCTGAGGGCAGTAAGTACAGAATATCCATGTTGGATCGAGGTGTGAAGTATTCTCTACTTTCCCTAGTAATTCATTCATTCAACCACGTCGAAAATCTAAAGCTTTTACATACCAATAGCAGTGATGTGGAAGGAAATGGTTCATTTAATACTTGCCATAAATATGTTTTATCAGATACATACCAGGTGTCATGAAAAAGGTTCCAATATTTATAGAAGAGGTAGTACTCAATAGAATAAGAAAAACAGTTCCTGTAAAAATTGGTCGTAAACCCAGTATCCTCTAAGTTAATGGTCTTATTTTGTACGAGGAGCCTATCTTGCACTCCGAGCGCTTTGGATCGAAACGAATGAGAACACACTGTTTGTAGAGGTTTGTTGATATGCAGTACATCTTGTTTACATATGGTGTATCAAGCAAGAACAGAACACAAGAGTAGTCAACCTACAGTATTCCATTGCGTGTTACATACGTGTTGCTCTATCAGTCAGGTATATTATTTACGTCCAGTGTAAAGCAGTCCTTAAATGGCGCATGTTTTGTTTTGACACCGCAATACTGTAATTTGTTTTCTTGTCTTTCTCTGGACCGGGGCACCGACCCATTTTCATCATAGGTTAAGCGACAGCTAACACGAGTCTTTCACGAGCGATGGATTGGTCGGGGAGGGCCAATACCTTGGCCTTCGCGTTCTCCTGTCCTTAACCTCTTAGAGTTTTGGCTTTTGGGACATTTAAAGACCATGGTGGATGCAGTCCCCATAAATGATGTGCAGACACTACGAGAACCGTGTTCAATACCTGTGACGCAATCCGGCAACAACCAGAAGAATGCGTGATTCCATGAGACGCAGGGTGGAAGGCTCATTGCAAAGCATGGTGGCCACATCGAGCACTTATTGTAAAGAGTAGATCAAATAAATTTTAATCATTAATGCTAGTGTAGTAGACCATAACTAAGCAGATATTAGGTTTAGAACCAATGTATATAGGAATTGATTTTCTTCCTTTGTTGCATGGTACCTCCTCTGTCAATATTGAAACCTTTTTTTCGGACATCCTGTATACAGCTTCTCCATACATCAAATGGGCATCTGCCATCTCTGCATTTGTTTACACTGCCATTGCACGAGCCAAGTCTGTGATCAACTCTACTAGTACGTAGTAACCCGTGTGCTTGCCAAGGTCGTACTGTTCACTGGAACAGTTGATGTTACCTGTAAACAAGCAATGACGTAAGTCGCATGGCAACAGGGACAGGTAAAACAACACTGGCGGTGCATTTACGATAATGACAACGTAACCAGACGTAACCAAGAGTGGATGTTCCCCATGATTCTAACGTTTTGTATCGTGTGTGTTTCCCATGATTAATGTGTTGGAGAAAATGAGTTGTAACATGGTAACAAAGCGTTTCCAGACCCATGTTCATATAACATAATTTCTTCGTCTACGTGTGAGGAATGTGTCCTGCAATTTGTGCCGTACATTTTTGTTATACCCTGTATGTGTGTATATATACAGCGTGTTCGAGATTCCTCTTACCAAATTTTAGGAATTGTAGAGGGGACTGAGTAGATCATGTTTTGAATAGGAACCCATGTCCGAAAACGTACCGTTTCCGTGCTACAATAATTTCAAGTCGGCTGTCCTAGTATGCAACCGGCTAGTCACGACGAGTGTTGTTTACGTCAGACGATCAGCTGATGTCAATCCATCTCTGGCCTACCTCTCTACCCTGGTTCGAGCCCCATTCACGTGCCGTTTAGTCTCCATATCGAATCGGAGTTGCAGCGGATCAGAATGCCAACCAGCCTGTAGCGAACACAAAAACAGATTGTTCAGTTTAACTGCAAACAAAAGTGTTTGTGAAGCATGATTAATTTTGATTTTGGTTTCTTTGGTATTTATTCCTAAAGGGTTGTTGTGGATCAAAATGGTAGCCATCCTGTAAGGAAGACAAAAACAAAAGTGGTGCACTGGGTCACGCCTAACTTAAGTGCTTAAGCAAAAGTGATCAGGTTAAACACCTGATTTTAAATGGTTGTAGCACGGAAACGATAAGCTTCCGAATATGGGTTCCTATTAAAAACATGATCTACTCAGTCCCCTCTGGAAGTCCTAGAAGTTTGTAAGGGGAATTTTCGAACACCCTGTATATAAATACACACCTTTCGTCTGACTATCCTATCCTATACTGCACTCTCCTAATTCCACAGAGCAGTTCCGAGCTTTATAATATACTTTGCATCCCTTACGCTGTATTTACAAACATCAATGTTTGCTTCAGTCTCTCGCTCCGGAATTAAAATACCCTCAAGCGTACAACTGTATATCTCATATAAATGCTATTTTATT
The DNA here is from genome assembly GCA_030765065.1 of Deroplatys truncata. Classification (NCBI taxonomy): domain Eukaryota; kingdom Metazoa; phylum Arthropoda; class Insecta; order Mantodea; family Mantidae; genus Deroplatys; species Deroplatys truncata. Next base: position 44,463,215 of record CM060990.1, read on the forward strand.
GACAAATTATTTATATCAAAGTCAATTCAGTGATCAAGATGTGTATTACAGCTTTTATACCAATAGTGTGCTTTGCGTTTCTCTCAGTGATATTGCTATTTCAGTGATTCAGTACGTTTGTTAGTGTTACCCAGACTTGTATTCTTTACCTCAGTAGAGCAAGGTATTGTGTAGGGGAACACCCACCCACTATAATCAATCCACAAGTGATTATAATTAACCCTCAAGCGGAGTCCTGACTCTTTGAGGATGTAAGCGGAGTTGTGGGGTCGCAAACAACACCACAGGAATATTATATAACATGTCTTTATTTATACATTAAAATAAAGAATGTGTTTGTTCAGAAAATTTTGATCTATAGCAGTGGTGGCGAAAGCGCGACTCGCGAGGCACTGTGACTCCCAGGCGCAACTCCTTTTCTAGCCGTCTATTTATTTGTTTTCCATGTGCTGCTGAGTGGTGTAGTGCGTGTTGCATATTTGGTGACTCGCGGAAGGAAGGCGTTTTCGCCACCCTTCATCTACTGAAACGGATTTTCTCATTTGTATACACAACAATTTCCGAAATCATATCCCACGTAAATAAACATTCCCAAGCCTGCAAAGTTGTGCACGAATTGCCCAAATCCTTATCCGCCCCTTTCAGTGTAGGAACCTTTATTATCGTAGCTGTTCCCTTGGTAGGCCCCACTACGTTGATGATGAATGCTGTTTTACGTACCTGTACCTCATCTTGATGCCCGTACTCTCGTGACGTATCTCACCTTCTCGTATACTGGAATCTGATGATCGTATATCTGTATTCTTGTGCGTGTGTGTTAGTATATTGTAATTATTATTTTATAATTGTGCCACTCTGCTGTATTTGTGTCAGAGAGCACTTGTGGCTTGTCAGGGCTGGGTATGGAGAATGTTAAAATATATTTACTCACACGTATTCTTTTAATTATTTCAGTTGTATTTTAGATAAACCACATATGATATTCACAATTCACTATTACATTTGTTATGTTAAAATATGTATACTGGTAGACTTTAAATACGTAGCTTTAGCGTCTATTCAGAGAAGAGTTTATACACTACCTTCCTGCTCGAACACTGACAAGCTTCTGTTAGCGTTCCTTCCAACCGTTCTTCTTAACGTACGTATTTGAATTATAGGCATGTATCAATGTACCTGATTGGTGCTACTGTTCAGTAACATCCAATAGCAGTTTATGTTACATATATATGTTTATAGACATCCTTCACCTTAATTATGAATCCAAGTTTCGTTACATGCTTACGTAGATACTACTGCATTTCTTGTAATTCTATATTACTGGTTATATAGCTAACAATGGCGTTTTCCTCTAATATTATATTTTATACGTTATATACTTGTTCTCTACCATGTGTAAATTATGAATATATGTGTTTTAATATCCTCTTAATTATTATACGTACAGTACTAACAAAGAAAACACAGAACACGTAAACCTTAGAACAAAAAATATTAAAGAAAAAAATTATTAATGCGTTGATGCTGAGAAGCTGTGAATTAGATATCTTATTACATTAACGTGTTATTGTATTAGTTTGTCTGTGGCTAGTACTGTGTGTTGCTTCATTACAATGTTATGAGCCGGTGTTCTTCTGTTCCTATTAGGTGCGATGACTGATCACTTAAATACATTTTTACCGTACACAAACAACGGAACACTACTTGGATGAACAATGGACTCATCTTCCCCTTTAGAGTCACTTTCTTGTACTGAATCCGTTTTACGATGAGAATTGTAATCCAGAGTATTTTCTGCCTCACATTCACTAGCAACACTACCGTGATATTCCTCTAAAACACCATGCACAAAGTCTGCAAAGTCCGGGTTAAGCACTGGCATACTCGTAAGCGTTTTAAAAAAAAGTTGTATTAGCACAAGATGACTAGCACCAAGTAACACCCACTAAATAAATTGAGTTTTATTAATGGACGCTCTCTATCTGCTGTGGATCTTAGTGTCCCACTCTATAGTGGGTGTTATAGACTGGAGAGTTTGCTCAGAGGCCTCTTTATCAGGCTTGAGGTTCCTTTACGTGCCGTAAATCTACGACATGGGACCACCGGTTTTACTTGCCTTTCAAAGGAAGCCATGCTAAGGATTTTTACGTCCGAAGAAATCCATCGCCCTCCGCCGCGTTTGAACTCGCGATCTCGGGAACTAGAGGCTAGCATGGTAACCACTACACCACGGAGGACGACTAGTATCACCTACTACCAGTCGCAGTAACTCTACCGGAGCTGTGTGGTCATTAGAGGTACCACTCAGTCTTTTAGCCATTTATTCAAGGACACAATAATATTGAGGTCATATCACAGGTACATCTTTAGTAAAGGAAAGGCTAGCGGTTGTGGAGGACAAAGCAAAGAATTTTACAGGAATTTCGAGAGTTTTCAGTTTATCTGGTGTTGAAAAAGACCCCACAACTTCGGTTGAAAGTTAATGTAATCACAAATAAGTAATAAACAATAGCAAAGAATGTATAGTAAAACGGGAAATCAATAACAAAGGAGAACCTGTAAATAATACTGTTTAACGTGTAATATAAAATATTATAACTATACATGGAACAATGTAAAGGATACGTTGGTAAAGCAGGGAGTTGGTAAAACTAAAGGTTTGTATGAGAAAGAGGACCGATTTAAGAAAGAGACGGAGATACATGGAATTCCCAAGTATGACATCAGAAAAAATGTTACAATTATTGGCGTGAATGTGCGCGTCAGGACATTTTCATATAAAAGGAGGAACTTTGCCCACGCACCATTACTATGACATTGTGACTGTGTGCGTTAGATTTTTAAGCAGCGAGGTGCTGAACGTTGTGTGAAGGGTGGGGGAGATAATAAGTTAGCTTCCATGAATTACTACGAGGGATATCCAGAAAGTAAGGAACGATGTGACATAACTAACTAATAACGAAAGATATTAACACAAAACTTTATTTACAAATATACAGTACCTTACTCTATTTCTCAATGCAATCGCCGTTGCTGTCAAGGCATTTATTGAAACGTGGTACCAGTTTTTCAATGCCAACGTTATACTTATCTCCCGGCAAAGACTGTCACTGCGTCTTTGAGGTCTTCATCGGTTGGAAACTCCTTACCACCCAAAATATCCTTTAGTTTCGGAAACAAGTGAATATCCTGAATTCTTTCATCAACATTTGCTTTCAACTCATCCGTAATGAGCAATGGCCTGCACACTGGTTCTTCCTCGGTTAAGCATTATGCACCATTTCCTCACTGAAGACTCGTTCATTGCATTATGACTATTTACTTGGATTATTTACCTCTAAGTTTCTATTGGCCAAACATTTTGTGCATTAAAAAAATTAATCGCGCTACGCACTTCATATTTGGCGGGATTTTCAATTGGGCCGCCATTTGGATATGTCGTAGAACAGACAGGCGTAACCTCACAGCAACGAAACTCGACTCACATTGAGGTAGAGAAAGGAGCTAACTAGTGTGCATGCAATTGTGGTGGTGGGGACCGGAACCGAGCGTGATGTGCAATTGATCTTTACTTTCTGGACGACCCTCGTAAAAACAATGAGTATCGGGAAAAGAGTTAAAATACAGAAATAGCATAATTGTGTATATTGAGGGAAATAACTTGCTGACCGCTTTTAGTTCTTTATATCCGAAATAAATTCCAGTTAACAACCGAACACATGGTTACATCACTGCCTTCACCCGCTCCTGAGATAAAATGGATAGAGTTAGGCCTAATTTTCAGCACTTCCCCGCACGAGGGACCAGCCGCGGACTTCGAACCAGAGACCATCAGAAGACCAGAGGAACACCTACGCTGAAATTAGCGTTACCTGAGCGGCATCCACTCCCTACCGCCACAATTCTCAGATTTACAATATGTATTTAAAATTTAAGATTTTTTGAGTTGGAAAATGTAAATTCCCATCACATATGTGCGCTAGATGTTATCGCAGGAGCGCTTTCGAGAGATGTTTCTCCCATCTTCAGCTGAGAATCCATCCAGAAGATGGGAGAAACATCTCTCGAAAGCGCTCCTGCGATAACATCTAGCGCACATATGTGATGGGAATTTACATTTTCTAACTCAAAAAATCTTAAATGTTACATAACATCACTATAAATAATACTTCTGGTTTATCATAAAATGTATTTAAAAGTTTTTAAATTATTTGGCAGTTGGAAATTTCCTCATTATGATATTTCACAGGGATGTATTTTCTCTTTTTTTGATATCTTATTTTTTCGCAAACAGAATGTAGAGCTTGGACTACCACGAAATTAGTCGTTTTCGTCTCATACCTTATGCTGCGCGTGTATTCACGATTTCAGTAGTTTCAATATTATCTTCTCGTGTTTCTTTCTCCCCCTACTTATTATCAGCATCATACATTTAGTAATTCTAATCTATTAATTCTAAACATTTGTATGATAATTGCTAATGCACCTGTGCTCCTCAGTTTAAGTGAGTTGAATGGCGATTTCGTTTTACCCATACAAATATTAACTAACGTCAATCGTGGCTGTGGAGCACATCTCCGCTAATATTAAATCTCGACAAACCCCCCCCCCACCTGCTATAAGTCCTCCTTCCGCATTAATAACGAGTTCGTTGTTGAAAAGCATGAAAGGCGGGAAGAAATGAGGTGGCTTTTTCGAGGAATGAATTAAATTAAAAGCTCTTTGTGGAGTATTACCCTCCCCGCAACCATGGCAGACATAAATATAAATAAACGAATAAGGAAATAAAACTTCGTCAACAATGAACGCTGAATTCTCAGAATTTCCTGAAGCCAATTATTTAATATAATTCTCCGTAGCATAACATTATAAAAAGGCAAGTTTAACAGAAAGACGTTATGGAAACGTCTACTACTGTTATACAAGTAAGTATATGAATAGAGTTCTGTGTCTCTGCTTTGCTATCAATATTTTATATCACACACTTGTTTTCGAAAGCTGATGGATTAAAAATTGTAAGGAAATAGAGTAGGAGCACACAGAGAGAAGGGGCTCCGGAACGTCTCAAATGGGCCGCAACGGCCCCCTGTGTTTCTTACCTGAACCACTGGGAGGGAGGGATAAGGATTTCCGGAGGGCAACGAGATCAGGAAGACTATGTGCAAGCAGGAAGGGGGTCCCTAACGATTTCAGATGAACCACGCACTAACACCGGCGAGCCACACACCCGCTTCCGCACCTCCCGTTGGCCGTGGCAAACTCCCAGGGAGGGTGCCGCCCCAACTGACCAACCAAACGCCAGGGAGAAGCCTTATCAAACAGCACAATCCACCGTCCTGCTGCAACACACAGAACGCCGTCGCCTGGTCCTTCAACCCTAAAACAAATAACAGGAAATTCGCCATGGAAGAGGAACCAAACGAGCATTCGATCATCGAACCAGGGAAATCACGAGATGAAAAAACCATGTTCAGACCGGCCGGCCCGATTAAAATCGAACTCGGGATCACCCGAATGCAGGCCTCATACGCTACCGTGGAGCCATCTCGGTCGATAAAAATGCCTAGCAAGCAGTTCCGTTGCTCATTTTCACAAACCGCTAGTTTCAGCTCTCACATTAAATTATAAACTTTTATGCTAATTTTAGTGTAATGTTTGTGTGGGCTGTAATAACTATACAAAAACCGAAGCCTAACACTAACAGTATTCAAGAAGGCAACAAAGAAGTTTCACAAGATATACACATTAGAATTAATAGCGTTTAACGCCCAATCTCACTGCATACTGCACTAGAGGGTAAACACTGGTGATGCGTGAAATGAAATGATAATCGGGAAAGGGAATTTTGGAAGAAAAGTTTCTCGCACTAAGCTTAGGGAACTTTCCTGGCATTTATCAGTTATGGGGACTGATAAAAACCTGCAAAGATCCTGGAAAAATAACTTGGGAAGAAGCAGTTCCAGGCCTGAGTTTAACGTGCCTCCCGTTTGTCAATTATGAGGAACCTGGAACAATCCTTGAAAAATAACTTGGGAAGAAAAGGTTCCAGGCCTAGGTTTAGCGTACTTCCCCGGCATTTGTCAGTTATGAGGACTGAGAAAACGCTGGAACAATCCTGGAAAAATAACTTGGGAAAAAACGGTTCCAGCCCTAAGTTTAGCGTACCTCACCAGCATTTGCCAGTTATGAGGGCTGAGAAAAAAACTGGGATTGATAAAAACCTGCAAAAATTCTGGAAAAATGACTTGTGAAGAAAAGGTTCCAGGCCTAAGTTCAGCGTACCTCCCCGGCACTTGTCAGTTATTAGGACTGATAATAATCTGCAAAAATTCTTGAAAAATAACTTTGAAAGAGAAGGTTCCAGGTGTAAGTTTTGGCGTACCAACCCGGCATTTGTCAGTTATAAGGATTGACAAAAACCTGGAAAAATAACTTGGAAAGAAAAGGTTGCAGGTCTAACTTTTGGCGTACCAACCCGGCATTTGTCAATTATAAGGACTGACAAAAATCTGGAAAAATAACTTGCGAAGGAAAAGTTCCAGGCCTAAGTTTAGCGTACATTCCCGGCTTCTGTCAGTTATGAGGATTGATAAAACCTGGAAAAATAACTTAGGAAGAAAGGGTTCCAGGTCTAAGTTTAGTGTACATCCCCGGCATTTGTCAATTATGAGGATTGATAAAACCGGGAAAAATAACTTGGGAAGGAAAGGTTCCAGGCCTAGGTTTAGCGTACCTACTCGGCATTTGTCAATTTTAAGGATTGAGAAAAACGTGGATAATCCTGGAAAAATAACGTGGGAACAACGGTTCCAGACCTAAGTTTAGCGTATGTCCCCGGCATTTGTCAGTTATAAGTATTGAGAAATACCTGGAACAATCCTGAAAAATAACTCGGGAGGAAGCGGTTCCAGGCTTAAATTTAGCGTCTGTCCCCGGCATTTGTCAGTTACAAGGATTGAGACAAACATGGATTAATCCTGGAAAAATATCTTGGGAAGAAGCGGTTCCAGGATTAAGTTTAGCTTATCTCCCCAGAATTTGCCAGTTATAAGGATTGAAAGAAACCTGGAACAATCCTGGAAAAGTAACTTGGATGAAACGGTTCCAGCCTAAATTTAGCGTACCACCCCGGCATTTGTCAGATATAAGGATTGACAAAATCCTGGAAATATTCTCAATCATGGTGGGATTTTATTCGCAGACCGCCCGTTCACGAGACGGTGTCTTATCGACCTCGGCTACCCGTGTTGGTCTTACACGTTTGAAGCTCACCGTATCCAAAACAATGCAACATTTTCACAAAAGGGTAAATGGGTGTTTCTGTGAAAAACATAACTCAAAATGCTGAAGCATAGAATTTGGTGTTTAAGTCAGATACGATAAGCCAAGCATTTCAAGATAAATTTTCAAACTATCGCTATGCTTGGAAACATTTTTATTAATTTTTTTATAAAAAACATCATACGTTTAAGAAAACTGCATAGAAAATGACACTTACTTTTGTATCTTTATTTAAAAAACGCTTCTTGACTCCTTCCTTCTTGTAAAATCTAATATAGTTGGTAGTCAAAAGAAATACAGGAATAATGTACATAAATTTAGAATATACAAAAGATGTAGAATAACATTTTCAGGACAGTAATATTTTCCTAATATTTTCGTTGTGCTACAAAAATTTTCAAATCGTTGTATGGTATACGCTAAAAGGATAGTTCGCGATTTATTTTGTTGCTCATGGGCAATGTATTTCCAGTGGTGATGTAAAAATGTAATGTTGCACCTACATTTAGCAATATGTATACCGTTACCTCATCGAAATTTTATTTTCTGGGCTACAGTGAGAAGGAAACGTACTGATAAATTGTCAGACGTGATTCTGGGGCCCTTTTGATTCCTCATATATATAGGCGATATATGCCTGCAAACGTCCTGTTATCAAGTATCAAAGTTATTAAACAGCTGCGTTGTGTTAGATGAAATTTGAGGCAGTATTATTAACACTTAAATGATTTTAGTCAAATTGTATAATATGTAAATTCAATAACAGCCCGCCTTGAAGCAATATGTGTATGTAACAATAATTTGTAAAATGTATGTAACAGTCATTGCACATGCTTATATATTGTAAACATGTTCAATAATGTTATATGAATGTATTACGTAATTTAATAATGTAGGAGCTGTGAGAATAATAAGTTAAACGTTGCTAACAATGAGGTAACCTTGAGACAATAATGAGTTTGAGAGTTTAAATGTTATTTGTGATTCTTGAAAGCATTAATGTAATTTTAGTGACAGTTTATAAAAAATAGCCAACCAACAACCAGAAAAAGCTTTAGTTAAATGCAGGTATTCTATTGGAGTAACAATAGCCAATCAGAGACTTGAAATACAGAAATTTACAAGTTCAGACGGTTGAAATCTAGTCAGTTGCCTGCAGACAGTGATAGTAACTGGATGCATGATACGTCCTCGAGAAATTAAATACGTACTCGTGTGAGACGAAAATAGCATATGTATTAAAAAGTGCAAGTATTGAATCTCACAGCTCTCGATATCAGTGAAGTGCTATTTAATTTGTGTCAAGGATTAATAAAAAGGAGTGAATTAAAACTTAAAATCTGTGTAAGCCTACATTCTTGTCGCATCACGCCCTGCCAAGATATCCATGTCTCCAACAATAATACGACGCAGCCGAGGCAAACATAAATATTAAATACTTAAAGAAACAGTTTAATTACAAAGTTAATAATTTTTTTAAACTTGGGGCGAAGGCTACCGGAAACCTGGTACTATATGTGCAATTGCAACGAACTTCAAGTTCGGCTCTCCAACAGTTGAAATATAATACAACTCCTTCAATATGACGCACTTCAAATTGATGCCCATACGTGGAGCTAAATAAATAAACAATTTCAACGTAAAGACAATATCTTCTTCAAATTGGAGCCCTGCGTGGGGCTAATAAATACCACCTTCTTCAAATTGGCGCCCATACGTGGGGCTGAAATCATCATTTTCAAATTGGCGCCCAACATGGCCTCAAATTCATCCGAGCAGATATCTACTATAGGTCAGATATTTAGGAGACATATGAAAATGAAGGAGATGAGGGGCAGGAAAATCGTGGAAGAAGAGGAAGCACCCCAGCATTAGGCAGCCGACCTGGGGAAACAAAAAAACCGATGGGTCAGGGTGGGCGGTCACCGAGGATCGAACCTGCGACCTTCAAATGAGAGTCCCACACGTTACCACGGCACCACCTCGACCGGTTGTTTATCGCTTAACTCAAATTTATACGCTGAAAAGGATCTTTCCACGTCTACAGATGTTATTGGGAAGAATATTGTGGCGTGTATGTGTGTGTATTGTCACGCCAGACACATTATTGTGTCGTTGGTGACAGTATTGTTGGGGTAATTCTTTCGGCTTTGGGTTTGAAGTTCGTCTGGCATGGCGACTCGCAAACTTCTGGCTGGCGATCCTAGCCAGAGGTGGAGTGAGTGGGTGGAAGTGAGCGTTACTTCTTTGTGTGTTGTGTGTTGAGCGTCACTTTTGGTCGAGTGTTGAGTCTGAAAGATTTTATGCGAAGTTGTGTGAATGTAGCCTCGTGTGTGTAGTATCTCCTCTCAATGTCTTCCTTTATCTTTTGTGTGTGATGTAGGGGCACCGTGCTTATACTGAATAAACCACAGGTAATATGATTAATGTGAAATTTTGTGTATTTGGTTATAATTATCCCACGCCTGCTCTAGAATGTGTTGTTTAAGGTCCTGGTCCTCTTTCTACCTCTGCAGCCACGTCTCCCAATGTGCATGTTGGGGTAACTAAAATTTAATATTTAGCTGGAAAAACTTTTGGCCTCACCCACGTATGAGAGTACTTACTAACTCTCAGGAAATTTCAGGAAGCTCTACGTTTTTACCTTGAAGATTATTTATCCACATAACACAAAATTTTAGTGTCAAGATTTCTCTGTAAAACACTGCACAATTTACCGCTTAATTTTCCTGCATACTTTAAAAGAGCACTCCCTTGCTTACTCTGAAAACCTCACTGAGAGATGATATGGTTGTATCCATGGTAAGGTCATTACAATTTTGTCACTAATGGTTTATATATTAATTTAAAAAATTAGAAATACGTGTATCATATGCTCGATGCATGAAAAAGAATGAAATGTGCAGCAACGTAGAAATGTGCACTATAAAACTTTACATACAAGCACAGAAGAATATGAAATATTTTGCAAAATGTAATTCCATATCACAAGTAGAAACAAAATAAATATGCATTTGCATGCGTATCCGATGTCCTGTAATTACTTTCAAACGATTCGCCTGTATTCGGAAAGTTACCGTTTCTCGTAGTCCTTGATTAACAGCAGTAAAGGTGCTTGGATAAGCTCAGCTTTAAGAATGCGTGTCCTAGCGTTACTCCAACCAGCTCCATAAACAAGATGTATACTCTGTGTACATGAAGTCAAAAGCTTTCTAATGGTCTGGGCAATTATTTGTAATCCCTTCATTAGATACATCACTTGAGCATGTCCTAGTGCGTGCGCCTCTTTTAGGATTCACACTGTCGCTATAAGCATGAACATATTGGAAGCAGGGTCTTTACAAATTAAACAAAGAGGATAAAGATGATTTGACAAACCTATCAGTATATTACCAAATTATAACCAGGGATTTAGAGTTTTTTAGGTAAGTAAATTACCAAATAGTTTGAAGATAATTCAGTACTTTCAAACAGTCAATTTGGATTTAAAACTAAATGTGGTGCCATAAATACTGTAGTTTCTTCTTTGACTATATGTTATTATTCCCTTGAAAGAGGGGACGCTGTTCATTGTAGATTTCTTGATCTGACAAAAGCCTTTGACACTATTTTACATGACACTTGGCTGAAGAAAGCTTAAATTCTTTGGTTTAATGGCGATAGTCTGAAATTGGTGAGATAGTATTTGTCAGATTAAGTATCAGTCTGTATATGCTAACGACAAATTCTCTCATTTTAAATTGGTAGAACATAGTGTTCCACAAGTTCTATACTTGGACCTCTTGTTTTATGATGTACGTAAATGAACTCCCATATAATGCTCAATATATTTGTTTAAATACCCCTCTTGTTGATGATGATTTGTTAGTTAACATTTCTGTCCAAAATATCCGTCTTATGTGTCCCAAAATCGTTGAGCTGTCTAATAGAATTGAAAATTCGCGTTAATATAATAGCCGAATTGTTAATAACAGAAAAACTTTTGGTTTAGCTTTTCAGGTTAATTCATATAGCCTTATTTCTTAATCCTGCCAAATTTTTGGGCTTTACTCTCGAACCTTGTTTGAGTTGGTACATGCATGTTGACAGTGTTTCTGATAAATTAAGCAGATGACTCATTTTATTACAAATGAAAAAAAAAAAACACATCTCTCTGAACTGATTGAAAATTGTGTATTATGGGTAGATAATAGCCATATGAGCCTTGGTATTTTAGTTTAGGGCTTTACTTAACAATAAAATATTTATGTTTCAAAAGAATGCCATTAGACTGAAATGTGGTGCATCCCTCAGGACACTTTGCAAACCATAATTTATTAAATTGGGTATTCTGTTGTTTGTTACGAACTGTCTACTGTTTGTTAAGATGAATATTGATTTCATATACACTGTGTGCCTCAGTTCATAACTGCCCTACGAGAGACAGTGCCAAGCAAAATGTAAATATAGTAAAGTTCAAAATGTTTTTCAAATAACATTATTAAACTTGTTTAACAGTCTTTCTAATAATGTTAAAGCTTTTCCATTGTTACATTGCTGAGCAATAGTAATAGTAACAGCATACATTTGTGACTTTTAAATTTTATGACATCAATATACAAATTTTGCATTGTTTTGGCAAATAAACAACCTATCTGCCTAATCCATCTAAATGTACGAAGATTTTAAACAATATTTTAAAAAATCAAACCACAATCTATATTCCAAAACGTAACAAGTAAAAATATATAAGCGATATTCCAAAACCGTGGGAGAATAGAGTTCGGTTTGGCCTGCGCATTATTTAATACCAATAAGGTTGTTTAATAACAAGACGTTTAGGAAGGCTGGCCCCGTAGCTCAGTCCGTAGAGCACCTGCCTGTTGTTCCAGGGGTTCCGGGTTCGATTCCCGGCTGGGGGTGGGGATTATTCCTTATCCTCCCCAGAGTCTGGAAGTGTGACTGTGTGTATGATCTAATGATTAAAAACCATAGTGCAAGAAAGTCAACGACAAGAGCTAATATCATTGCCAATACGCAATAAGTTCCAAAGCAAAGGCCGCCAATAAGACCACTGTAGTTAAAGGTGGGGTATACGTTTAGGAGTATTTATTCCCAGCACCTCTGCTTCATCTCTGAAGGTATGGCGGCGATATTCTCACCAAAACAGCCATTTTAATGACTATCGCAGGACACGCTAAGCATAGAAACGCGGTAGTTATACAAGATGTTTAATTCCTTCTGAATTATTTTTATGATATTATATTTATTTAAATTACTTTCTTAAACTCAAACATTGTCCGCAAAATTTCAGACATGTTATATGTTTAAAAATAATCCATACTAGCACACTAATCAAAGAAGTTCCACACCATCATGATATTACCTGAAAAAGGGACATTGATGTTGAAAACTGCAGTTTTAAGTAAATCACTTTTGAAGGTATATTATCTCTAAAGTATCAAGACAACAATATTTTAAACAGTGCACTTAGGATAGGGTGGGACCAGATACAGAGGGGGAATTAGAATCTCGACCTATGCAGAACTTTTGTGCCTATGCCCCTGGCGGGCATCCCCACGAGGGAGAGATGAGGTAAAAGGAGACAGAGGGCGGTTGGACCACGAGGCACGACAGGCAGAGGACAGGGCTCTCATTTACAAATCTCGCCGAGACCTCCCGCCGACACTCGCAACCCTTAAAAAGACCAAACAGATGACGGGCGAAGTGAAATGAGAATGGAGATGAAATAGAGGGACAGGAAATTCGGGGGATGTATTGACCCTTCCCAGCATTCGTCTGGCGGCCCGAGGAAACCCCGAAAAAACCAGGAAGGTCGGCCAAGGGAATCAAACCCACAACCTTCCGATTGCGGGCCCCAGACGTAACCACCTGAGCCATCCCGCTGAGTAACAGAGTATTTAAAGTAACAAATATTTTAATAAAACAAAAACTAAATTATACAGACAAGATCATTATTTCTTTTAGTGTAAAATAAATCAAAGCGTTGAGGCAACTCAATGGTGAAATTTCCAAAATCCGCAATTATTCTTAACAAATTGTTTTGAAAACTTTAACCACAAACTTTGAAGGTTATCTTATAGCTGAGTACTAAGTTTCATGTAACTATGCAATTGCTTTAGCAGTTATTAATTATTGTATATTCAAATATTGTTAGTTATATAAAATGTCCTATGTCTCAAATTATTTAATATAATAACAATTTTACTCACATTAGCTAAAGATACTGCTAAGACACTCAAATCGACCTTCCTTCCATATTTGCTTAACCATAGACTAAACAATTTTTTTCTTCTGTTCTACAGGAAAATCCACCCAAAATTTTGCTTGTTTTATAACTTTTATTTGAGAATGATTAAAATATTTAAAAACAGGGATTTTTTAAAATATTTATCTATATTTTGTATGCTAGCTTGCAAATTTCATAAATATTGGTGAAAAATTGCAATGTGAAAGACATTTTACGTATTGAAAGATGTTGAAAATTTTGTTTCTTATAAAACCAAGTTTAGATATTCACGTGCCACTATTTTGTGTTTCTTGGCTTGATATGGGGCCGAGATGGCCCATTAAGGCCCTAAATGGAAAACAGTACGACGTAAAATGTTACTATAGGCTCTACATTATTAGAAAATGCAAAAATAAACAAGTGTGAAATTTTGACTTTTCAACTAAAATTTCACCACAGGGTTGCCTTAAGTTTTTCCCAATTTGGACTTGACAACTACCATTAAACTGAAGAAATACACTAAATATGATATGAAAATTTTTATAAAAAACAGACTTTCTAAGAGTTATTTTCATTGTTACAAAGTTTCAAAGCAGCTACTGTTTAAACAGCCCGACCGTTTAAATGGTGTGTTCTGTAGATGTTTACATATTTTATCCACAGCAATTACATTTCAAATAATTTAACAACTTCAGTTTGTATCCAAGTCCAAAGTGTAAAGCAAACATCCTCACTTTTGTAGTTAGAGATTAAAGAATGAAGAAGTAATTATTATTACGTTATTTGCCTCACGTTTAAAAATATTAACTATGTAATTTTTACTGTTTCTTTAAATATTATATATTTATGTTTGCCTCGGCTGCGTCGGTATTATTGTTAGAGACATGTTTCTCTTTGCAGGGTTGTGGTGCGGCTGAAGAATGTAGGCTTACACAGATTATAATTTTCCTTCACTCCTTTTATTAATGCTTGACACGATTTAAATAACACTTCACTGATATAGAGAGCTGTGAGATTCTTTTATTAATTACTTCCACTTTTTAACATGTAAACAATTTTCGTCTCACAGGAATACGTATTAAATTTATCGAGGACACATCTCGTGTCCGGTTAGGAACACTGTGTACAACCAACGCGTCCAGTTATTAGCACTGTCTACAAGCAACTGACTTGATTCCTACTGCCTAAGTTTGTAAAATTTCTGTATTTCAAGTCTCTGATTGGCTATTCCTAATCCAATAGAATACTTTTATTTAACTTAAGCTGTTTTCTGGTTGTTGATTGGCTGTTTTATAAACTGTCTCAAAATTTACATTATTGTTGCTCCAATAATGACTAGTAGTATTGTTAAACTTTCTTACTCATTATTGCCTCAAGGTTACCTCATTGTTACCTCATTGTTAGCAACTTTTTACCTATTATTCTCACAGCTCCTACATTATTAAATTACATAATACATTCAGATAATATTATTACACATGTATACAATAATATAATCATATACAATGACTATAATATACACTTTTTATATATTGTTACATACACATATTGCTTTAAGGCGGGCTGTTATTAAATTTATATATTATATACATAGACTGAAATCATTTATGTGTTAAAAATACTGCCTCAAGAATGTTAAAGAAAAGTATTTTTTCTTATTGTGTGAGGAATGATGTTTTAAACAGTTTGAGTTATTTAAGTAAAATTTGAAGCCTAATATGAAACTAAACGAAAATAATCCTCATTGAGAATGTAGGAAGCACCGATTGCACCTACAAAAGTCATTGATGTATGCAGAAATAAATCAAATATTAACATTATTTGTTTTAAATACTTTATAAATCGGAAACTTATTAACAGCAAGCTACCAAACGCTTTGGGCATCTTTTGTAATATAATATGAACATTTATATTAAATTGAACATTGTATTTTGATAATTTGGAAAACATTATTTTGCATAACTTCCTTAATATGAAAAAATGATCATTTCGTTCCACATTTCGGATTTATCTTATCGAAAATTAATACTGTAAAGCGGGGTAAATATTCTCAGAAAGCTGGCTATCCCTTCTTGCTCTGATCATCTGCCTTAATACCTCTTTTTAAAAGGCAATTTTTATTACTAATATAAGGAATTTAAATGCTTAGATTAGCTTTCTCGGCTTTTGAACTTTAGACATTTTATCAACTTCAATCTCATTCATTGAGATGCATAGATGTGTCCATTTTTTTGTAGTTGAGACAAACGCATGCTGTACAAACTATTAATAAGCTTTTTTATCTCCATCCTTTTGTATTTTTGTTGTAAAATTGTTTATATTTATAATTTAATATTTTATTTTTTGAAGAAAAATGGTTTTAAGGGTTATAAATAGATCAATATCCAATTTATTTTGTATGAGCATGTTGGAGTATGCAATTAAACCTTGCGTTTAAAATAATCTTATTTTTAGGAGTAGACAGAATTTATATTTTATTAAAATTAAAGGTATAAATATGTGTAAAAAGAACCTTAGGCATATAATTGAGCTAAAACTGGTAGGAATAATATGCATAATACCTGCTTTCAGCACACTATTTGGAATACTATAAAACATTATTTTCAGCTGTCTGCCCTTTGGTTAAAACAGAAATAATTTTTCAATTAATTATATTAAAACATTTGCAAAGAAATTTGCTCCATTGCCATACTTATCTCTGGTATAAAAAGGGTTGTGATATTACAGAGATATCCAATAGCGATCCCCACAGAGAAAGAGAATTATATTGAAATATGATATGGGTTGAGGAGACTACTGAAGGACCAATCAAAGATGATGCTGTAGGTGTATAAGCTCCAGTGGGCATCGCTGGAGTCAGGTGGGCGTGCGTGTATGTTCCCGCGCATCGCCATGACGTGCGCTTGGCTCGTGGAAGCTCTCAACGCCAGTCGCGTCCTGCTCCTCCACCAAGTCGGCGGTGTAAGCAGACGCTCTAATCGTCCTCTCGCGACTCGATTCTCCGTACACTCGAAACACGCGCGTCTCGCATCTTCTTATAAAACACATCCCAGTAGTGAGACGGTTTCAACGTACATGTGCAGGAAAAAAACAGCAAGTCCGCGGGCGCGCAAGGTGAGTTCAAATAATGCAATGTTATAGTTCTCTAAATTCACCCCAGTCAACAGTAAGGCGATGTTTTCAACTATTATGACATAATATTTAATGTGCAAACAACAATTGATTAAAATGTTTTGCTGAAGACTTCTTTAGCATCTGCCTTATCTTAAATGTTAGTAAAATACAAAAATTCTGCTTGTATTTTCGTGTTTCTGCAGAAACTTCGCGTTTTATTGTATTCATTTCTTGACTCGGAAAATCGTGAGAACATACATAGCATTTCAGATGCTGGAAGGTTATTTTCGGTGTCCAAGTTCCTAGAAAAACCTTCCATTTGTTTAGGTTAAAACTCACAAAGGAAAACTGCATATATAAACTGAATTAAAAATAATTCATAATTGACACATTTCTATGTTCATGTAAACGCTTAGTATTCCAGATTAACAATCAGAACACAGTTACCTTCTTTGTAGTTTGTTTGACGTGATAGTTTCGTGCTGGCGAAGTGTGAAAATCCATGTGTGTTTTTTAATTAAAGTGATATTATTTCATACCGATTTGGTCAAAATATTGGGAGAGAAGAAAATTTAAAAAGTGCAGAACGCTTTATTTCTCGCAAAAACGATCTCAATTAGTGAAGTGATTTGAAGAAGAATTCATCTATTAGTGTGTGGTAGGAAAGTCGAGACGAATGCGTGTATAAAAAACAGTAAAGTAATATTTAAAAGAATAGGAACGTGTCTTGACACTAGGCTATTACTGTGGCGTTACCATTTTTCAGTGAAGTTAGGTAATGGATTGAATCTGTACACGCCAAACCTTCTATCAAATTTAACGTTCACAACTGCCTTCACTACTGTGTATTTTTAAGAGTCATACGATGTTGTGGGTTTGAATGTCACTGTGAACGGCGGTAAAGCCAACCTGGCTGCGTCCGCTGCTGCCATCTCACAGAAAGCTCTGCGTTCCGTACAACAGAAGCAACTAGTTTCTCATATATAAATTAACGTGTGGTTAGCATAGAATGCGTGTTTGTTTAATACGCCAATAAACCATTCTCAGAGAAAGATTTTCAGTGGGTAATAAACTTAGTAATACTGCTGACAAAACCTGTAGGAAATAATAAAACTAAATTTAAAATCGCGATTCTGTATCTCTAAGAAGTAAATATTCACGCATAAATGGGCAGAATAGCAAATATATGTGTTGTACTTCCGATTTATTTACACAGTTATGTGCAAATGTATTATCTGACTAATTATTTTAAAATCTCAGTAGGAAAATTATTTCGAAATTGCACTATAATATTCATTAATAAACTCTTAACAGATTCCAGCGTGCACCATGCCACTCGATATTCATTAGCAGAAGTTATTTCAACAATAAAAAATGAATGCGAACCTCTGTGGTGTTTCAAATGTGCTTAGTATACAGAAAATCTCACATGGTTTTAATTCCGATAGGGAAAACGCATGCATAAAGTTCAGGCAACACCAATGTCAACTACTTTTCTGAATCAATACGTATTCTCTTAAGCTTCTACAGACATCAAAAGAGTGACTCCTAGACATTCTTTTCGAAAATATTTGCAAGAAAAAGTATGTGTACATTCCTACGATGCAGTCTTAAAATATATTTTTTGTGATACTTATGAAAAACTAAAGTTCTGATGAATGATAAATGAACGAATATAGCATCTATAAGATCTAAATGTTACTCGATAATTAAAGTTTTTCTGGTTTAGGCTGTAAACATAGACGAAACGATCTAAAATTTTCATCGCATATGCTCTTAATTAGGTGCACAAAAACTTTCAAAGGAGCGTTATTACTCTGTTAAACAAAAGAAAAATGTTGTTAATATTTATCGTAAAAATTTCTGCGAGAAATACAAACATTTGTATTATTTATTACTAGAAACGGAGAAATAACACAGAAACTAACGTCCCTGGGTAGGAAGTTGTAAGGTTGATAACAGAGGAGTAGCGTATATAAATCAGGATTTACATCTTAATGGAGTTATACAATCAGAATTAGTTTTTTAAAAGGCGCCATATGTAGAGAATTTGACCCTCAGAATGCTTTATTACTCAGGAAGTTTGGATTTATACCATTGTCTCTTTAACTACTTTAATTTCCTTCGGGTTGGTTCTCTTTAAAGAAGATATTTTGTTTGCTATGGGGAGTGTCATGTAATGACTGCCCAAATTATTCTTTTCAGTACAGTTGGTGTGTTATTGAGATCTCATTTATATAAGTAATTTAAACTGTGATAGTTCAGTTTTCGTTCAGTATCTTCACTTAGTCTTGTAGCGAGAAAAAATAACTTTCTATGTCCAAATAAATGTATACATGTGCCAATATATAATAACTGACCACACTGTAATATTATACTATGTGTAATATACGACTTCAGAGGATTAAATCGTGTCTGTAACACTTGTTAATGCGTTATTTGTGTTCTGTTGGCGTATAAATAGGACACTATCTGAAAATCCAGCCTTTATAACGTTAAACTTATATACTGCTTAAATAAATATCTCCCAGCGTTATTTTTAGTGAGTTGGTGTGTTATTGAGATATTATTTATATGAGTAATTTAAACTGTGACAGTTCAGTGCACGTTCAGTATCGTCACTTAGTCTTGTAGCGAGGAAAAATAACCTTCTCTTTCCAAATAAACGTATACATGTGCCAATATATAATAACTGACCACACTGTAATCTTCTACTATATGTAATATACGACTTCAGAGGATTAAATCGTGTCTGTAACACTTGTTAATGCGTTAATTGTGTTCTTTTGGCGTATAAATAAGACACTATCTGAAAATCCAGCCTTTATAACGTTAAACTTATATACTGCTTAAATAAGTATCTCCTAGCGTTATTTTAGTGAGTGTGGTAAAAGGCAGTTGAGTTTTGAGGTACATATTATGCCGCTTTCTGTGCAGCCACGTGGCCACTTGTCGATCTGGCAAACAGAAGAATCTTGGAACGTGTCTTCGTTTTTTTGTGTTTCGTAGTTCAATATTTCTAATTCTATGTTTCATCATTACGTTAAGCGCGATAGAGAATAACAGAATTTCGATGTCTTGGTTCATAGCTTCCAAATAACCCTAATTATTTTCATGGAACGTAACACATTTGAAAGAAGGTTTACATTTTGCGCCGAGGAAGCCACAGAAGGTTAATTAAAGGTGTACATACATGAAAAACAACCTCATAATTCTATAATAACATTTATACGTACAAAACTTTACTAAGGTTAAAATTTAGTTACTCTTCGGCAAAACGTCAAGTTGTTTTGTTTCTAAATATTAATCAAAGTTTGCAAAGATCTCGAAAGCTATTTTGACGTATTTCTCGATGGAGTAAGAGTGTATTACAAGACAATGTTTTTAATGATTAAAATACATTTTATTACTTTATATACAGCTTGCCTGTGTGCAGTAAAGGAAATGATCGGTATCGAGTTTTCACCGTAGATAGCCGTTCTAATGAAGTATTTTAGGAAAAGCTCGCGAGAGGAAAGACAAAACGTGTTTATTTAAATGAATGCCAAACTTATATTTATGTCCAGCTCTTTTCAAGTTTGAAACACGAAGATTTTCACATCATTCCGCTACTTCAAACTACCAAAAGATTTGATTATCGTTCGTTTTCTCAAATATGGTGTATGGTATTTATTGAAATATAATCGTTAAGGATATTGTAATGAAGATTAAAATTCTATTCTTGAATTTTCTGTAAATATCTATGAAATCCTCTTCATTCTAATTGAATTTTGTATAACTTTACGTACCTAGGAAACTATAAGAGTATGGACAGGAATTTACTTCTACAAAAATGTGGAGCGCATTAAAATAAACAATGTCTTCTCGTAGCGTTAGCGGTTTTCGAAACCGTGCGTCTGCTAACGAGCATGTTTCGAATTTAAGATTTTTCATTTTTTATATTCCTTCGCACGAACCTGTTTATACGATTACTTTTACATCTGAATAAATGTCCAAATGTTGAATGTAACTATGTCCTTACTGGTAAAGATGAAATAATTTCTAAGCTATCATTTATCGGGAATAATGTAATATTTATAGAATAATTACTGTTTGTATGACAAGTGTTACTATATAGGGAATTAGTAATGGGCAGAGCGCGTTATATGGATATACGGATCACTTTAAAATTAAATTCATTTTAAGGAACACACGATTTGCTTAATCCAAGCCCGGTTCTTACTCTTTAAGTCAATCATTTCGCCAATTTGTTTGCATTTAATCTCATAGCATTCTACGTCCAAGCTATTAACAACGTAAGCTGTGTTTATTTATGGTATACTTTTCAGAAGAGTGAAAACTAACAGAGCGTGGAATGGCAGCAAGACAAATGTAAGTAACAACTATATATTTCAGCCACTGTTTTATGGCCTTTTTTGCGGGATTAATGACATTGGCCTGCATGTATGCCATTGGTCTTACCTATAAATCCGCTGTTTTATTACTTTCTCTGCCATTCCATCCAAAAATTTGATATCGAGATTTCACCGGAAATACATGTTTTCAGGCCCCATGAATCTAAATACCGCATTTTTAGAAAGTGTTTCGTGTGTGTATCTGTGAACACAGTATAACTCAAAAACGAAAAATCGGATAAACACCAAAGTTGGTATTTAGTTTCAGTACCTTCCAAAGATACTACACGAAGATTTTAAAAAAGACCCCTCCACCCCAAACTACACTTTACTTGGAACATTTTCCGAAATATTCGATTATATAAAAAGTGGCTCTAGCAATTTGAATAAAATGCCATATATTAAAGATATTTACATAAATAAAATGTGTATCTTGAATTTTCTGGGAAAACCCTCTTTATTCGGAAGGAATTTCGTATAATCTTGTATAACTGGTATATGTTAAGCGATAGACGAAATCGTCCTGCACAAAAAATGTAGCTCTCTTTAAAACACAATTTATTTCAAATAACTTTTTTGTGTACTTCCAAGATATTTGTTATTAATGGTTCGAATTGTTCAGTACTTAGCCATTATTTTAAAGTCCTGTCGATTTTCAATTGTTTCTCGTGATGTCATGGAAAGTGTATAGCGTGCAACTTTAAAACATTTGACTATCGTTATTGCCTTTGTATTTATAACAAAATGTGCAATGTAGCCGTTTCCGCAAAGGTTTACAATGATTAAAATGAAGCACATAGGAAAATAAACTTTCGTAAGAATAATTGTGCACACACTAATAAGCAATAGAGGGTAAAGAAAGTCATGTGAATGTAACACATCAGATTTTTATTATTTAGCTTCGTGTGATACGTTACATATGGATTTTATCAATAATCTTATAAGTTTTGGGACTGAAAGAGCGGAATTCAGTGCAACAGGACTGCAGTATTACTAGCTTTTGGAGTAAATCTCTTAATTCATATAAATATAAATGTAATAGCAAAATTTCTGTCGTGTTGTGAACCTTCTCAATGCTTTTACATTTACCGACTGTTTTATACCTTTATTTCACGTCATCTTGCTTTACTAAGATTTTTAAACTTGTTTCTCTATTAGTGCATGTTGTCGATAAAGCCTTTAATGTGTCGTAGTAATGTATGTGGGTTCAGAAAAAGCGGGAAAGCGTAGATGTAGCAGTAAACATCGTTCACTTCCCAAGGCACGCAGGTACACAAGTTACCTGAATGGGACCAAGATGATCGTAATTGTGATGATCAGATTACTCAAATAAATGGCAATGTAATGTATTTACTAAATCCATAGAACACTTAAACTGTGAATATAGTTAAAAGCATAGGGGACAAGTAATTATAAATTTCTTACAAATAGTATATGCGCAAAAATTATTTTCAGCGCACTATAGCTACATATTTTATCAAAATTCTTTGCGGTTTCATTTTTATGAAAATTATACCTTAATGTAAACTTAAAATAATTTAAAAATACAAAGGAATAAATAATGAGAACGTATTAAGTAATGACTTAGGGAGTATGTACACTGAAGTTTTTCTTAAAACATAATTAAGAAATGTCATAGAAGGTTAGTATTGTATATCGTTACCTTTTTTTACTAATGAATTTCTTTATATATGAATTTTTCCAACATAGAAACATAATTTATTTTACAAGGCTGTTGTAGAATATGCTACATGTACATAAAACTGATATATTAAAGCAGAAAGCAACATTAATAATAAATCGCACTAAAATTCAATTACCAATTCGATCTAAAACGTCATGAAGACATCTACCCGTTAATGAATCGGTAAAGGATATTAGATCAGATAGGTGCTACTCCCCAGTAGGTAACATCTGTTTGTTTAGTTATTCCTTGGACATGCGTGTATTATACTAAATATATACTTAGGTAGTGATACCTCTATAAACGCACATATACTTTACAGTACAGAATGGTAAAATTCGTTGAAATAAAGCTTAGATTTATGTATCACATAATATCTACAACAATAAATAATGCCACCACAATCTAATTATGTTTAAATGATGCCCTTGGCTGCGTCTACAGGATTCCTACAAGTCTTAGTATATTTACACAGCACCAAATTCGTTAATTATGGAGTTAAATTTGTAACTTCGGTTTTGCAATCATAGCACCTATTCCAGAATACTTATTTAGATTTTATAATACTGTATCTCTACGATTTTGACCCTAGTTTAAAGCAGTAAGTGGGGAAAGATCGATAAGGTCTGATAAGTCTTGTTTTATACTTTGCGGGAGTTCGATGTTTCCTCTCACACTTTGCTTAACAGTACTAAGAACTATTCAGCATACGTAGCCGTCTAGTTCGTGTTTTGAAACCCGCTCCGTGTTCACCCTCGGGGTGAGTGACTGGGGCTTCGAGACCCGTCTCACCCATGTGTGTATGATTGATTCAGTGGGTGGGTACGCATAAGTATTAAATCAGCAAACTGACGACAAACAAAGGCAGCAAATAAGAAAATGGATGCACATTATTAAATAAATAAATAAATCTAATATGTTATAAAAATGAGACTTTCTATAGCAACTATGATTAATTTTGTAACTACTTTACAAATGATTCACACGAAAGCTTGCGTATTTCTTTTTCAGGAGAAACGAAAGAACGGTCACTTAGCACTCCAGAAGTGTTGCATGAAGCACTGGAAAATTCAAACGAACTGCAGTAAATCTTTCGGAAATGGTTAATGCTTCAAATATATCTGCGTTTTCCCTTTAGCAAGCTTTTGTTTAATCTCCTAGAATTCGAAGCTATATAAAACAATGGGAATGAAGAGGACTACACAAGATATTCACAGATAATTCAATGTAACGTTTATTTGTCGTATCGATGTCTTAAAAATGCTAAACAAAATTATTTGAGTCATTTTGAAAAAAAAAAGGAACACATTTTTTTCCCGTTTGCTTAGTGTGGGGGGGTTTTCTTGAAAATCTTTGCCTGATGCCCGTGGAGAATGTCTGAGTCAGTTATGAATAATACATTTAACAGAATTTTAGTTTTCTAGTTACACTGTTCACTGAAACACAGGCACATTCATCTGTTTTTTCTAAAGAAATGAATTGTTCGTATTGAAGGAGCCTCAAAACAGTATTTTCGTTGAAATCCGGATTACAAAATTGTGGATCAAACATCATACTTCCCCTAATTTAGGTATCTAAGTGGTGGGAAAGTAAAAACCACAACGGCATATTAACAAATATTGAACAATATAATCATAAATTAAAAGAGAAAATACAAATATAAAGCGTTGACTAGATTTTATATAGTACCAAAAAAAAAAAAAAATAATGAGGACATTTTATATCTTCTTTGAATTTACTATATATTGATGTCTTTTTGTAATTATTTTCTGGCTCTTCCTCAATATACCCCGGCCCTCGTATAGCTTCGGCGCTCCGCCAAGCTGAGGGTCACGGGTTCGAGTCCTGTCATAGGCATGGGTGTTTGTGTTTATGTATAATAAGCCGTAAAGTAAACAGTACTCATAAACTGAATAAACTTAATAAAAATACACTGTACTCTAATGTCATATACTTGTTTATTCCTATCATATATTCTTTGCAGACTTACAGGAATGTTCGACTCGTAGTGTTGAAATCCATATATTTCAATGAATTTAATGTATCTGTATGTCATAGCTTAATCTGAGGTCTTAAAATTTCAATTCAATAACTTCTTAATTTCTAATATTTTAATTTAAAATAAATGGGAATATTACTATGTGCCCACACACTGAGGGCTTACAAATTTTTAAATGTTAAATATAAGATTTGAATCTTAAACCTCCCTTTCTCGAAACCAACTATTATATTGTATTTCCTAGTGATTTTCCAAACTTTAGACAAGAAATACAAACATACTTTTACAATAAAGCAACAACCATGTAACTGTTTTAAGTATGGGAAGAAACAAACTAATATTTCTTTGAAGACTTTTAAAATACTTATGCTGAACTTCTAAAACAAATTGGACAACAATTTCATTGAGTGTTAAATTTTTAATTAAGAAAAATCATGAAAACAATTGTGAAAGGAAAAGCGAAACAGAATTGTAAACTCGCTAACAATTTAATAGAATCCTGATTTAAAATCAGGTGAGGGGTATTAAATGACGGAGTTGAAAGAAAAAATACAAGTGTAAATAAGTATATGTTATAAGACTCGTTGCCAGGTAGATAGGTACCGTGTGATCATATTTTGTTCATAAACAGAAACGCCTTGTTTACATGCTATGGCCTCTGTAATACGGAGGGGACGTAGGCAGTGCGGGTCACAAAGGATGGGAAAGTACTAAAAAAGAAAACTCAAATACAGTAAGTAAACGGATAAGGTTAAATCAAATACTGATGATGCTACAAAATGGCTGCCGCCAATTACGGTACATTTTGAGCATCGCTTGGTTATGTGATGTCGACATCTTGGAAAGATTTCAAACTCGCATGGTGTGTCCGCGGACTTCCACAGGGCCGTTTGTTAAGACGTAATTTGCCCGTTTCACTTAATGCCTTTTCAATCTTGCAAACATGTGTGGGCTGGGTGATGCCTGTTGCGATAAAGTTATTGATAGAACCGGCAAGTCTCTGTTGCATTCCTTCGGGTTTCTCCGTAGATGAGAAGCATCTTGGTACAATCTGCATTTGTGTACAAAGCCGCCATTGGTCATTCCACTTGACGGATACTGTAAAGTATGAAACTGCTTAACAGAGTAATACGAGGGGCGTCCAATAAGTGAGTTTCCCTATTTAAAAAAAAACATTACACACAATTATCATGTTGAATTAAGTATATTTATATTGTAAAATCCTTCTGTTACTTTTTTACATAGTCAACATGTTTTTCCAAGCATTTTTGGGGACGTGACACAAGTTTTTCCAAGCAAGTGTTGTACCAGGTCGGGTCCTGTGCTTGCAACCAGCTGTTCACTTCTGATTGATCTTCATCACGGTGTTAAAGTGCTTACCTCCAAGATGACCTTTGAGCCAGGGGAGCATATGAAAATCACTTGGGAAAAGATCTGGTGAATATGGAGGATGCAAGTAAATTTCCCAATTGAATCTTCAGAGCTCGGCCTGGGTCAAGATTCAACTTGAAAGTTTTCTCGTATCCTCCGTATTCACCGGAGCTTGCCCCAAGTGATTTTCACATGTTCCTCCAACTCAAAGGTAACACAGCACAGGACCCGACCTGGCACAACACTGGCTTGGAAAAACTTGTGTCACGTCCCCAAAAATGCTTGGAAAAACATGTTGAATATGTAGAAAAGTAACGTAAGTAATTTAAAATATAAATAAAATTAATTCAACATGATCAATTGTGTATAATGGTTTTTCTAAAATGGGGAGCTTACTTATTGGACGACCCTCGTACCTTAAACTCTACTATTAGCTATAGGCGTGGCGAAGGTGTGCTGTGCATCACGTAACAGCTTATAATTAACAAGTAAATCTTAATCAATGAACGCAACACCTACTGTCCGTCGTGGAGTTCACAGTTTGCTTACCTACACTCATCCCCATTCCTGTTTCGGAGGTCTAGCTTCTGGACATGGGTTTATGAACGAAATTTGGTTACCTATACATATCTACTCACCAATGAGCATTGTAAAATGTTTTTTTACGCCTGTAGTATAAAAGCGTTGTTGATTTTTCGTGAAAACAGGCATCACAATATATTACTTTCTCCACTACGTACAGTAAGTAGGGGAAGTATTGTATTCCACCGCAAAATTCGATACCGAGATTTCACCGGAAATACATGTTTTGAGACCCCCTGAATCAAAAAAAAGCATTTTTAGAAACATGTCCGTGTGGTGTCTGTGTGTCTGTCTGTATGTGTGTCTGTGAACAGCATAACTCAGAAACGAACAGTCGGATAAACACCAAACTTGGTATTTAAGTTCAATATCTTCCAGAGATGCGACAGAAAGGTTTTCAAGAAAATCCCCCACTCCAGATTACACTTTACATGGAAAATTTTTCGAAAAATTTAATTTTCTCAAAAATGGCTCTAACGATTTTGATTAAAATATCATATGTTTAAGATATTTTCATGACAAATGAAATATATATCTCGAATTTTCTGGCAATGTCTCCAAAAGTATTCTTCATTGTGAATGACGTTTGCATAACTAGTAAACCATAAGAGATAGACAAAATTTTACTACACAAAAAATGTAGATCGCGTTAAAATACACAATTTATGTCATATACATTTTTTGTTGTTAAGTGAACCATTTTCGAGATACTGCTTGTTATTCCCGTAAATTTTCCAATACTTATACATCTACAAGAAAATTAGCAATAAGATTGACATCTCGATATCTCGATTAAAATGAAGCATATGAAGAATAAACGTTTGTAAAAATAGTTTGTACAAGAGTAGAGAAAGTCATGCGAGTGTAACATATCAGATTTTTTAAACGTTTTTCTACATGTTCAGTTAGTTTTTCCAATTAAATGCACCAGCATAGCCTGCCTGATACATTGCGGTATATTATTTGATGTATTGATTTTGGTTTAAAAGTGTAATTATCCTTTATTGTCTATTTATATTTATTTCCAGTAGCTATCAATGCCGTTAATACCCTATAATAGGGTTTATATTCCCTCTGTGATAATAATTTCTGTTTCTATTACCCGAAGAAACACTTTGTGAAGTCAGAGTATTCATTCTGCATTTTGTTCATAATTTTTATGGCCATGTGTTTTTGGATATTATGTTTTATAGAAACAAAGTTACAGACTAATTGCC
The DNA here is from genome assembly GCA_030765065.1 of Deroplatys truncata. NCBI lineage: Eukaryota > Metazoa > Arthropoda > Insecta > Mantodea > Mantidae > Deroplatys > Deroplatys truncata. The sequence goes on from CM060990.1 coordinate 44,491,086, forward strand.
AATGGCGCTCTATTTAATACTAAATATTAGCGTTTTCAATTCGGTTTATAACATATGGCTGCTTTTTACCCGAGTATCATGTTTGCTGTGGGCATGTAAGTATATACCCTCGATACGAAATGTATAGCGCATAAGTTAGCAAGAACTGGTCAGTTTTAAATTACACCGTCCGGAAACTGCCCCTGACGGCTCGTTAGCTAACAATCAGGCTGTGAGTTATAAGTCACAGCGGTGCCCTCTTCCGAAATAAGTTTAACTTTTTCCAGACTGACAGAAAAGAAACAGATAACCGATGTTCTTAGCTTTTTGATAGAAGCTTCTCAAAGAAATTTTGTCTCAGCGGAAGCCAAGCAATATTCCAGAAATGATATTAAAATGATATCTAGAACCGTGTTTTCTGAGAATGACAACTCCTTTGTATTCAGAACTTTAATACCGTTTCCTACATTTAGCAATTTGTATTTCTACCGCCAACTTCTATTGTGCTTGCATTTAAGGCAGCTAGTTTGTGAGGGCTTATATAATATAGAAGACGATATACCTTTTCATTTAATGTTGATTCTTTTTTCAGGTGCACCACAAATATTACCTGTAGAGCATTAGAAAGTCATAGATGATTTAATTTAGTTTAAATGCTTTTCGCAATACTTTACGCATAAATAATCAGTTCTAAGCCAAAAATATTAGTGCAAGGAGTTAAAAAATAATTAAGCTAGTACCTTGTAAGAATTCAGTTCATACTGTTGCTTGCTAAAATTAAACAGGGCTATTATTGCGTAGTGATTCTGTTAACAATTTATACCATCCGAACTCTGTCACCATCTCCAAAATTTGTTTATAAATTTATGACTTTTGGTACGGTTTTAACCTATAAGAGACATTTTAACGTTACTAATAAAATGGAACAAGGTATTCCTGTCTAATATTAATTTAATACCTTTTTGTCACAATATCCATTTTTAGTATAGATGTATCATCTAATTGGTTGCAACCTGTCAGTTCTCTAGTTGTATAGTGCCGCCGCTTTCTTTTTATTTCAGTTTAAAATTCGATACAATTGATATACGATTCTTTCATTGTGAGGTTTAGAAGGTGATTAGCAATGTACACTGTATAAAATGTTAACAGAAACGGCTAGAAAACTGCTCGTTCTGGGTAGATGGGACTGTTTTTGAGATGGACGAACATCCAGAGTTGCTTGTCTCCCTGAAACAACTCTTTCACTGAGTGGGGTCTTACGTAAGACGTATGACCAGAAGCGGAGGGGGATTTAACACTTCGACCTTCAGGAGATCTTTTTTGTCTAGGCCCCAAACGTGGCCCCCCGAGAGGGAGGGGTGAGGTAAGAGGAAACAGAGGGAGGCCGGATCAGGAGGTACGACAGAGCAGAGGGCAGAGTCCCTACATTTTGGAGGATGAAACTCCCTGGTGGTAGCTGGTACAACCGGCTTCCCTCCTCCTTGCAGGCTTGCACATCCCACTGGGGGGGGTGGTCCGGGACTCAGAGACCGTCCCATTCCGGGAACGAAGTTTTACAGAGAGCATCCTTTTTCCTGCCATGCAACGCCGAGACTCCCGCCGACACTTGCAACCCTGAAACAACCAAGCAGATGAAAGGTGGTGAAATGCAGGGACAGGAAATTCGGGAGTTGTAATTAACCTTCCCAGCATTCACTTTGCGACCCGGGGAAATCCTAAAACAGATCCAAAGTCAGCACGGTCGGCCGCAGGAATCGAACCAACGACCTTCCGATTACGAGTCGCACGCGCTACCGCCTGCGCCACCTCGCTCGGTTTCACGTATCTTAAACTCTGACAAGCGAGTGACGAAGACGATCTAAGGTATTTAACAGATTCTATAAGTTCAAAAATCCTAGGTACAGTTGATTTACGAATTCGCGCACTAACTCTCTAGGATCTTAACTCACGGACAAATTGCAGACAGAAAGTTTAAAGCAAACATGCTCTAAATGCTATAGTTTGCAAGGTATAGCCGTAGACATTTCACCAATGAAAAGGGCGCAGTATTTAGTAGAGTTTAGCGCTATGCATTTGCCAGCCTGTGCTGGTAACACTCATGCGGGCTGGCCTCGCTGCCTGGCTAAAGGTCAATTACTTACTGTTCCTCCCCTCTCTTACAAGCTTGCAAGACGAAAATTATTACAAGAGTTTTAAAAACGTATGTAAAATTTTAAATCCGAAAGACAACTATATCAAAGAATGTTTGCTTACGCAAGAGAGAAGTAAATGGAAAGGGTCATTGATAGTAAAACTTCAAGAAGTGATGGAACAGATAGGTATGGGGGATGCTTGGACTAATAGGGAATATTCTATGAAGGGTATTTGGAAAGATGTGGAAACAAGGTTAGAATATATCGATAGACAGAATATTTTTGGCACCATATGAGAGAGAGAGGTGGATTAAGAGTATATAGAGTAATAAACACAGTTTGGGAGAGGGAAAAGTATATAGACATATGTAATAAATTAGGACGAGAAGGATTTGCTTGGGCAAGAATAGGGGCTAGTAAATTGAAGGGTATAGGACAAGATGAAGCAAATAAATGTCCAATGTGTAATGAAGAGAATACGGACTATGATTGTATATTATATTGTAAGCAAACAAAGATATGGAGAGATCAGGTTTGGCAAAAGAAATGGATGGGGAAATAGTAATAAGGAAAATTCTGAATGTAAAAGCGGAAAAAAATATAACAGTAATGGGAAATTATAAGGTAAAGAAAAAATGGGTAAGAATGGCTAAAAAGATATGGGAAAAAGACAGATAGATAATGGATGATAATTATGAACAAAAGATAGTAGGCTTTCACTACGCAGATAACTTGAGGTTGTGTGTATTGAGGCCACAAATTAATATAGGTAAGTAACTAAGAAATTATAAATGTAGTGTTTATCAGTACATAGTAAAATAGAAAAACAGATATTTGTGATATGTTCTATTGGGGTAACTATTAAGCAAATAAGTGTAAATTACTATGTAAAAGGAGTGATTGTATTAATTGAATTGAATAAATTATCTATCTATCTACAAGCTTGCATTGTCCTCAATTAACAGCAACGCAGCCAGGTAGCCCGGTAGCCCGCAGTAGCCTAGCAAGTGTGTAGCACTAAACTGCGATGCAATATCGCGTCGTTTCATTAGTTAATCTTTTAGGGCTATAACTTGAGGAATATAATACTTAAACATGCGTGCCATAAACTTTATGTCTTCAGGTTGTCCGTGGATTACGATCCTGGAGATTTAGCGTTCCAATTCGTGGACAGTCTGTATGTGTACAATAAGATGCTGAATTCGAGAAAACCAGCTTACGAAAATATTTTAGAAACCTGAAATTACGCAACGATATAACAATAAGGCAGTCAATGAAATAATTAGGGCAAAAATATATGAAAACGTACAATTACGAAAATTAAAAGGTAGGAAAGAGTGAATAGTATACCAGATATTTCTGAAATTGACTTCTCAATTAACGAACGATATGTTTGGCCGGCTTTCGGTTATTTTCTGTGCAGGATCATATTAAATTTGTTTTTTTTTTATTAGTTGGCATTAGTTTTATACTCAGCGTCACCTGTTGAGAGGACGGTGACAGCCAAGATTTATGCCTGGGTGGCTGTGTCGCTTGTCTACTTAGCAGTAGTTTTACGTGAAATAAAATCCTAAGCCACGTGAAACTTAATGTGACGCTGAGTGATTTTATCGTAGCTCTGTTACTAGCTCGAACGTTTTACACACACACTATGTCCTGGCAGTTTATGCAAACATCGAGAACATACGATTTAAATTTCGGTTTATTACAAAAATAGTCTTCTAAGGGAAGCTTTCCTGTGGTATATCTTTAAGAACTTGGTAGTAATTTGACTTTAGGCCGATTTGCGGGTCCAGTAGTAAACCCTAGGTGCCTGCTGCTACACAGTAAGAGCATTGGTTAAGCTTTTGGGGTTACAACGAGTATTGTTACACTTAGAAGTTAATTTATTTCACATGTGTGTCTCTGACTTGCCCGGGGAATAGGATCCTTGAGTATTGGTGCTCGAATTTGTGCATTCCGTATAAATTGCGTTAGGGTTTGCTGTCACTATTTATTAAATAAATCAGCAGTTATAGTTTGTTTGCCCAAAAACAGGTCCTTCACTGCAATCCCAGGCTTCTTTATTGTTTTGCCTGTTCCATTTTACACATATTAAGCGTTTAGGTTAATATTGGCTACATTCTGGCATTTCTTTCTGCTCGAAATAAATTTTTTAATCATCAGTTGTTATGGTTAATGTGTTAGTAAGAAGATTTTTATCTGATGTCCAAGACAATTTCTTTTTGTCTTCCTGATCAATTTCGGCATTGTTCTTAGTCCAGACTTTCGAAAACGCTAAGTTACTTCGCTATACATTAATTAGTATGAACATCATCGAAAGTTGTGTATTCCAGAATATGTCGTCAGTAAAACCCATAACTCTCTAATGTGTGAATATCTGAGAACATCATAATACCATGGATATGGTGACTACTATGATTTGCGTCTACTCCATGTGCAATGTGCATACCTAATTATTCTCTGTATCTTCAAAGACAATGTGAATGATATGCTGCTGAAGAATGGGCAATACTTAATGGTGACCCCAAAGATAATTGTCAGGATTGGTTAGCATCTATTCTGTCTACTTACAACCTTGGCACTCTTGGTGATTAATTGTGTTTTCTATCGTGGTGGTAGCTGGTGGATAGTGTTTAATTTTCTTTTGTTTTCGGACGTGTCGGATCACACTTGCTTTCAGGTCAGTTAATGTTGTAAAACGCTGACGACAATGCGGCCTTTTATCAGCTGTTTCCATGTTCAGACTCTATGCTGAACGAGGGAGTGTTTCCCAGCGATAATCCGTCAATAATGCTCCATTGACCCTCCATATTCAATCTTGCCTTATCGCGAAAAAGCATGTCAGTGTTGCGGATATGTCACATTCACGGAGTTGCCTTTCACAAGTCATCATTGTGTCTTTTTCCAAAATAATGCCAACTATGAACATCTGCAGTGAAGTCCATAGATGATGGCTATCTTTCGAGGCGTTGATTGTCTTCTGCAATGACACGCTCTTCACCAAACGCTTGGATCCCCGGAAGAAGTCTTTAAGGTCTACTGTGACTGCTCTCACTCTTCTGAATGCAGTTCGTGAATTTATTCCACATATATGCCCCAAAACAAGCGGTATGGTTCAGACGGTAACGTCTGTGACCCGCATTCGCAACGTCCCGGGTTCAAACCCCAGTGGCTCACAAATCTCACCGAAGGTCTTTTCGCCATTTTCCTCGGTCGCTAGGTGAATGCCGGGTAGGATAATTTGATCCGCGAATTTTCCTATCATCCTGTTCATCACTACGTTTCATTTCCACTTCTTCACCGCTATATCAGGAGTTGGGTGATCACCCATCCTGGTATGCTATTCCAGTGTTGCTTGCTCCTCGACAGGCTACTGACCCATGGCATTGGGCTGACCACCCATTCTGGGTATGCTATACCAGAGATTGCTTGCTCCTCGACAGAATACTGACCCAAGGCATTGGGCTGATCACCCATCCTGGGTATGCTATACCAGAGTTTGCTTGCTCCTCGACAGGCTACTTACCCATGGCATTGGGCTGATCACCCATCCTGGATATGCTATACCAGAGTTTGCTTGCTCCTCGACAGGCTACTTAACCATGGCACTGGGCCGATCACCCATCCTGGGTATGCTATGCCAGAGTTTGTTTGCTCCTCGACAGGATACTTACCCATGACATTGGGCTGATCACCCATCGTGGGTATGCTATGCCAGAGTTTGTTTGCTCCTCGACAGGCTACTTACCCATGACATTGGGCTGATCACCCATCCTGGGTATGCTATGCCAGAGTTTGCGTGCTCCTCGACAGGCTACTTACCCATGACATTGGGCTGATCACCCATCCTGGGTATGATATGCCAGAGTTTGTTTGCTCCTCGACAGACTACTTACCCATGACATTGGACTGATCACCCATCCTGGGTATGCTATGCCAGAGTTTGTTTGCTCCTCGACAGACTACTGACCATTTGTAAGTCCTTGGAGAGAGGAGAGTAATCAGTTAAAGAAAGAAATATATATGCATCTAAAGTTTAAATATTATTAAACATCTTAGAGTTAAGACATTTATGAAACCTGAAAGATTTTCATTGTCAGTTTAAGTATATTTTAATGAAATACGTTTTTAAGGGAATGGATTAAACTCACACATACGTGTTCAGAACGTATCGCTAATAATGTAATAGAAAACAGCCAGGCATCTACACGGGGATGGAGGAATCACACACTTTGAGGGTATGTACGTGTTTGTTTATAAATATACAGTGACACCTGCTCTTACTGTGGCTTGGCACTATCCAGAAGGGGCATGTTCAGGTACTTGGTTGTGAGCGAGTCATATTCAGGACGTTGTCTCTCCTTATGTTGCTCGGGTAGATGGGAAGGTCTTACGAGGACAATGTTAATGAGGTAGGGGACTAAGAGGTGAAGTCCTTTTCCTCTTGGAATGCATAGTAAATCAGGCATGAAAAGAAGAAATCGATGGGGGTTTTCTCTCCACGTCTCAGCTTATCTAATAACCTCTTTGTAAATTAATTATACAACATAATTAAATTTATTAGCGCAATATTTATCCATAATAACAGTTAAAAGAACCAGCTGACTAGTATTATTCACAAGCCTAACTTTTCCCTTCCTGATTGATCCTTCTAAGTTTGAAAACCTTTTCTGAGATGATTTCTCAAAATAAGTGTTCTTCACTAAGTTCTTATGCTGCTTTCAAGATGACTTAAATTTTCGACCAACATGTGCCTTGCACCTATTCAGAGTTTATTTAAGTTCTATAACTTTACCTATTTTAAGAAAAATATTCATACACTATCTTACATAGGGACAAACTTTTCATCAACAAAATTTTAAAATGCTCTATTGAACCATTCCTTGACTGCTGTAACAAAATACAAATGAATAAATGCTAGATTAATTTTCAAATTGTGTTTTCCTGGCTCCGTTACATTTCCTTCCCCTTTACAGTACCCCTTCAACATCTAACAGTGATCGACCGCCATAGTAGATTACATGACCCCTGGTTGACCTATGACCAGGGGACACCTCGCACCTCGACCCAACGCGGATCTTTGTGCTTACCAACCTCAGAATAAACGGATGAGGTGAAGGAACAGCAGAAGGCTTCAGGCCATAGGTAGACCAACCGACAGAGACGCGTAAAGGTCTCTAACGGTTCCAAGCTTGATGACCCGGCACGTCAGCGAGCTTCTCAGAGAGACTTCCCTCTGGTGGAACCGAAGAGAACTCGACTCGCCGCAGGCGGCTCAGAAAAGGCTGCCATCTGGCAGGTCCGAGAAGAACTTTGCGACGAGCATCGCTGCACTATCTGATCGACAACGACCGATGCTGCACAAACCCTAAGCCTACCTGAAGCATCAAAGGGGAAGCGTAATGATAGGAAATGAGGGAAAGGAAGTTCGTGGTAGAAGATAAATCACCCCAGAATTCGACTTACCAACTGGGAAAACCACGAAAAACCTATGGTCAGTGACCGGCCCCAGGAACTGAACCCACCTTCCGAATGCGACCCTAGCTCGGTATTGCCTCTGGTTACTCTTCCGCGTATTTCTAATATTCTAACCGAACTTTTAGCTTTGCTCTTCAGTATAGTATCTCTAATCTTCTGCAAACATTCATATCGAGTTTATTTAAGGACACTCATCTACTATGGTCCTCAGAGTCCCATTCTACATTAGACGTGCAAGACGGAAATTTTGGTTTGAGGTTCTTTTACGTGCCGTAATTCTACGACACGTAACCACCAGCTTTACTTCTCTTCCAAAGGAAGCCATGCTAAGGATTCTCACGCGCGAAAAAAGACCCATCGCCCTCCGCCGGGTTTGAATGCGCGACCTCGGGAACTAGAGGCTGGCATGGTACGCCTAGACCACGGAGGACGACCATTCTTCTGCAATATTGCCCATATAGAAGTATAAAGTACTTCTACACTTTCTCACAATTTATTGCTCTCCAGCTATACTTCACCAAATGTATTGTAATGCGGGTATCATATATTGAAACGTTTCAATAATTCTTCCGAAGCTAAACCGTATCTCTAATTCTCTTTCGTTTATTTTTCTTCAAGTCGCTTTTCTTCATTAATTTATGGGTATGAAGAAGACTAAATCTCTACCTTTAAATTGTTATTGTTTAATGTTGTAAAACTTCATTGAAGTTATTTTGAAGCCTGGCGATAAAACCCGTTATTGGATATACAGGAGGAGGCAAGAATGTTGGTTAAATAAATTAAATTGAGCTTTTTTTATGGACGCTCTTTAACTACTATGGTCCTTAGCGTCCCATTCTATATTGGGCATGAAAGACCCGTAGTTTTGCTCAGAGACCTCTTTATAAGGCTGAGGTTCTTTTACGTGCCGTAAACCTACGACACGGGACCACCGGCTTTATTTCCCTTCCGAAGGAAGCCATGCTAAGGACTTTTACGCCCGAAAAAATCCATCGCCTTCCGCCGGGTTTGAACTCACGACCTCGGGAACTAGAGGCTAGCATGGTAATCACAACACTACGGAGAACAACAGAATGTTGGTTTATGTACAATTTTTAATCAAGGATATTTTTAGTTCCTGGCACAATTATATCACTGTAATCAAACGTATATTGTAACAGTTTACTTTAACTGAAGAAGAGGTAGTTAAGTTTGACATTCAGAAAGTGTCGGGGATGCTTTCATCCTTGCCTGTGGGCATGCAATACTACAACTGCAATTACAATAGCCACAAACTGGTAGCACCTCTCGACACGAAGCTTGGAGATTCATGAAATTTCTGACCATCACACAGTTTATTAGCAACATCAGAGGTGAGATGATAGGAATGGTTCCTCAGGAACGGGGCTTTAAGAAACTGTAACTAAAAATTTAGTATATACAGGGTGGACCATTTAAGTTGAGACGGCACAATATCTCCAAATCTAAGCGTTGTAGAAAGAAATGTCTTTAATTAGAGTTGCTTGATATTATGGGGGAAAGTAAATGTCATTAGACGTGTTTTGTTTGGAGGACATTCCATAGTCATTTTGGGGTCAATTTAATTTTTTTAGTGGGAATCTACAATTAAGCTCAAATTAAATTGACCCTAAAATGACCATCACAACGTTGACCAGTTGCTCTCACTTGCGGCTGATGATGGTGGTACATTCACAGGTTTAGATGCCAGCAAACTTATCAGTTGTTTGCTATACAATCCTCTCCACCAGGTAGAAGCTGAGACATGTTGAACAGAAGTTCACAAAGTGTCTCGAAAAAAATTGTCATCACTAGCTTTAAATTCGGTTAAGTAAGCCACGATTATTCCACTCTCATGTCATAGCATGTTGCTTAAAGACAAGTCGCCCGATGGTTATGCACAACGGTGGTCTTTGCGTTAGTGAAAGTTGCGTGTATTATACTACGATTAATGCAGTATTATACGAGGCGTGTTTTTAAAGTAAGTAAGGATAATTTTTTAAAAATTAACACAATAGTATTTTCCAAATACCTTACTATCATTCATTACCTTAAATCCTAAACTACTTACTCACATAGTTACCGCCGTTATTCAGGAATTTGTCGTACCGGCAAACCAGTTTTTGTATGCCTTCGTCAAAGAATGATGCCGCCTGTGATGAAAGCCAGGCCTGCACTTCTTGTTTCACAACATCATCGTCGTTGAAATGTTTTCCACCACGGAATTTCTTCAGATGAAGAAACAGATGAAAATCGCTTGGTGCCAAATCCGGACTATAAGGAGGGTGGTCGAATTCTTCACAACCGAATGATGCCATTACAATTCGAGGTTGTTTGGCTGTGTGTGACCGAGCATTGTCATTTATTATCTTTTCTCCATAAACCTCATACAATTGGCAATTAATGTTTGCTAGCGTAACGTTTCTCGCATTCAAAAAACGAATCATTGATCTGACTTCACAGTAGGCGGGTCAATCCATTGTTTTGAACATTTCGAAAACGCTCTAACAACAGGAAAATACAAAATGGCGATCGCTAACAGCTGTGTCTGGCTTAATAATGAGTGGGAGGTATCAGGCATGCTCAAAATCGCGATGTAGCTGCAAAATATTAAAACGGTACTTACTTAAAAACACGTCTTGTACAACACCGTTTGGTATTATACGGTATTTCTACAACTATAATCATAAATGTAGTTAGGTACTGGCTGCGAATAATTAAAGGTGATCAAACAACTCTGAGAGCAATATGTTATTGCCATCAAATAAACAACATAGATGTCATAGAGCATCCAAAATGGTGGGAGGCGGGGTTACAACGGAAATTATCAAAAAGTGACTTAAACGATATCTGGCAAAGTGGTAATGAAAATACACACAGTGCCGCGAAAAAAGTCAAAAGACGACTATGTGATATAAACAGGCAGGAAATAGAATCTCAATGTAGACAAAGATCAACATTGAAGCTACAAAATGAAACAAAAACTAGGTGCGGTAAGCAAACATATATTTTGGAATTGGGTATAAAACATAGGACGGGAATAGCATGGCTTAGGTTGGGAGGGTGGAAAGCTCGCAAGATTGTTGATGACGATGGCAGGAGGATTTGCCCATTATGCGGGGAACAAGAAGACTGGACGCATATTTTGGCAGCATGCGTGCAGACGGAGAGTATTAGGAAAACATTATTACCGGAAGTATTTTTGGCTTCCAACAGACGGAGGACAGCATGCTGGGGCTTGATTCTAAACAGTCAAAACTGGCCAACCTTGGGCACATACTTAATGACAGTACGTGTACTAAGAGATAAGGTGTTTATGTAAATTTTCTTTAAATATATGTGGTGCTTGAGCACTTGTGTGTGAATGTATTTTTAATTTTATATGTATGTATATAGTGTTGTTTTCTGGTAGATTCTGCAAGTCACATATACAGACAAGGTATTTTTCTAGAGAGCATGTACGGTTTTATGACCCATGCGACTGTGTTATACAATTAATGTAATACTAAGTACTTAATAAATACCACTACTACTACAACTATAATCATACGTACTTTGGTTCAAAGGTAGACTGTCATTTGTTACATTTAAGAGTTGATGCAATGCTACGGAAACAACTAAAGGTTATTGGAGGCATTAACCCTAATACCCCTGGTATAAGGACCAGATAGGTCCTAGCACTAGCTAGTGATTCGCTTGCTTGTTTCTTTGCTGGCAGCTCTGGGAGGTTAAATAGTAGTGGCATTGATATATCATTCATTTAATGAAAGACTTTTGAACGTGCAAATATTTAATTTAAGGATCCTTTTAATTCACGCTATCAATCCCAAGATGTTCATGATTATAATTATGTTCCTCTAATAACATATAAACTAATATTCAATACGAACATATTAAGTACTGCTAGCATATTTGAACTAGAATACTTAGACTTTTTCTATGTATAAAATCTTGCATGATACAAAATAAATTACTTCCTAGAACTTCTGTCTGAACATTTCTCATTACAATTATGAGCAAAATTAAATAAAAGGAAATTAATATTTACATAACTTCAAAGATAAAACTCAGATAAATGAATTTTGTAGTACGATTTTTATCTAAGGAACATAATAGAATAACGCTTTCATAGCATAAACGCATAAAAAACTTGTGATATAATAATTTTGATTTTAGAAATTTGATTGGTTATATCGTTGTTCACATAACCGATTCAAATTGTTAGATGTACATCATCGTGCCGTTGGTATACCAATATATAAGCGCTTATACATATATTTGGATTTTTGAGAAGCTGGTTTTGCGCGATTTATCAGAACGTTGAGAAGTTATTAGGGCATCTATTGGCAGTGCGTGTATTTACTCAAAGCGATGGTCGGTTCATTTGTGTGGACAGGAAGCCGGGGACACGAGGGGTACGCAACACACGGTTTAAATCAGGGTTGTACTAAAATACACTATTTTATTCAACTTTGAAGGCACGCAACTGTAAAATTACATCTTTCCTTTTCAAGTCCTTAATATCAGCCTTTCACGAATGCAAAGTAAAAAATCTGACGTGTTACACTCACATGACTTTCTCTACTGTTGTACAAACTATTTTTACAAATTCTTATTCTCCATATATTTCACATTAATCGAGATAAAAATTTGCAGAAACGATCTTTTGACATGCAAAGAGATATACATTGTACACATAGGGACCAGTTCTAAAAATATTTGACTATCGCTTAAGGCCTACTAAGTTCCCCTTGTTTTGTATTTGCAAGGGCAATATAGAAATACAGTAGCCTTTAAGCATAGACATATCTCTTAAAAGTTGGTTGCTATGTGCAGCACCATTCTCTTTGCCACAGATTAATACTCTCTGCATATCCAAACAAAAATGAATAAGAAATTCCCATTTGAGAAAATAAGTATTGAAAAATTTAAGGGAATAAGAAGCAATATCTCGAAAATGGTTCACTGAACAAAAAAATGTATATGACATAAATTGTGTATTTTAACGTGATTTACATTTTTAGTGTAGTAAGAGTTTGTCTATTTCTTATGGTTTACCAGTTATGCAAAAGTCATTCACAATGAAGAATACTTTTGAAGACATTCCCAGAAAATTCAAGATATACATTTTATTTGTCATGAAAATATCTTAAACATATGTTATTTTAATCAAAATCGTTAGAGCCATTTTTGAGAAAATTAAAATTTTCGAAAAATGTTCCATGTAAATGGTAATCTGGGGTGGGGGATTTTCTTGAAAACCCTCGTGTCGCATCTCTGGAAGATACTGAACCTAAATACCAAGTTTGGTGTTTATCCGACTGTTCGTTTCTGTGTTATGCTGTTCACAGACACACACAGAAACACAGGCAAACACACGCGGACATGTTTCCAAAAATGCTTTCTTTTGGAGTCAGGGTGTATCCAAACATATATTTCCGGTGAAATCTCGGTATCGAATTTTTGGGTGGAATACAATACTTCCCCTACTTACTATACGTAGTAGATAAAGTAATAACGTTGATATAAATATGAATGAATGCTAATCAATACATCGCTAATCTGGTGATAATCATGCAACCAAAAGTAAATGGATAAGAATCTCTTAAATAAGGTTTATACAAACAACACAGTTGCCTTGTTTTAGGTTTGTTAATATTAGGTGTAATGCTTTATGCTTCCAGAGTGGGGTTGCCTGTTTAGCTGTCGGGCTATTATCTCAGCTTCGATCCTCAGTATAGGCTAGGGCTGAGCACACTCGTTCCGGAGGTGTTAATATGAGCTCTATGCATTTTGTCTGACGATATACACACGCCTTGAGAAGCAATATACATTCCCTTAGGCTGCACTGGTGCATATTAGGCAATTTGATTCCACATCAAAATTTGTTTTCAAATGCCGAACTAATCCATTAATGCTCTTATCTATAATCATGGTGTTCCAAGAAACAGGTACGTTGTGTTAAAAGGATATTTAAAATACACTAATAGAATTATTCTTATATATTTCTCACCTAACGGGATGGCTTAAGCGGTTACGTCTGTGGCCCGCATTCGGGAGTTCCCGGGATCGATCCCCAGCAACCGCCCACCCTGGCCTTTGGGACTTTCGTGGTTTCCCCGGGTCGCCAGGCGAATCCTGGGATGGTTCATCTTCTACTACGACTCTCCTTCCTCTAATTTCCTGTACCCATCATCTTTCTTGTAACCTGTTTCAAGTTTTTAGGACCAAGCGACGGTGTTCGGTGGGTTGCGGCTGGGCGGTGGCTTGCGCTCTGTAAAGTTTTCTTCCCTGGTGTCACTGCGGTACCGCTCAGTTAGGTCTCTCCTCAGCGTGGGGCTCCGCTCCGGGGAACCCTGGAGATTGGTGGCTTGTGGGCAAGGACCGTGCGGCGTCGGATGCGTTCTATCTGGAAACGTTAGGGACCCCGTCCATGCTTGCGCCCGTCGGCATCCGGATCTGGCCGCTCTATGGGTCACGTTAGAAGCATTAAGGGCACGACTGGCCTGCGTGGGGTTCTCTGCCCCGGTTCCGGGGGCCCCTCCGCGATACGTATCTTTACTTTTGCATTTATATATTTCTCGATCACAGATTTGTGATATGATCTGAATTTTTACTGTTCGAGTATTATTAAATATGAAATTTTGATCATTGTTTATTTGGTGAAAACTATTTTTGAATAGTAGGTTTAAATGTTTAAAGTTCTATATATTAGAAGATAATTAATTACAAGCATCAGGTATAACAAATCAAGAATTTGAATTGAAAAATATCCACTTTAAGTATGTCAGACGTAGTATAGGATTTCTTGGAATATAAGAATCTATTTAAGTCACTTTTACAAACAAGTCTGAAACCAAATTATTTTGCATCAATTTATGTTCATACCTTAAACTACAGTTATACTGGTTTGATTTTAACCTCATGTGTGTTTTGGAGAAACAGAGGTTAAATTGAATTTATAACTACACACCTTTATCAATTATAATATTTGCCTATGTCAGTAATGCGATATGGTTTTTAAGACCGTATTACTACACTGTAAAAGATAACATTCATACATAATTGTGAGAATTTTCTGGCTTATATACTGACAAACAGTAAACTACATTAAACAAGTAGGTATAACGTAAAGCATCTCAATAGGAAAATAACAAAACAGAAACAGAAAAAAGAAGGAAGTAATCTGTAAAACCCTTATGTTTTTGCGATAACTTATTTTCTATTATTTTTTTTGCTAAGAACCTTTATTAATCTTAATGTTGGCTATAAACGGCCAGTACATATTTTGTGTGAGGTAAAAAGCCATACAGTAGACCGGCAGGAGTCGTTTGTTTCTAAGCAGAACAATATATACTAACGTTCATATTACTAGGTCTTTGTATGTGACATCCACGTGCTGAGTGTTTGAAATTTTATCATTCATTCCTTAATTCGCTAACCTTCCTATGAACATTCTAGGACAAGAACATTTTAACACACACGTAGACCAATTATTACGTAACATTTCCGTTTTATAGCATCGTATAATGATTTTTTTCTCGCTTGTTAAGAATATTTTCTCGTTCTGTATTTATTTCATTCAGTTTTAAACGTCATGCGACTTTTTCAGAATGACATCAGTTTTGTTATGTGTTTATTAAAATATACATGATAAAAATGTATTTCAGTTTTATTATTTCTAATATAGCAACAAGATTTTCGAAATTTTCTTAAAATTTCGGGGGTCAAATATGTAGGACAAAAGCAAAAGCATCACAGTGTTGAGGAAATAAAGGGGTTTGGCTTACATTTGTTTCTTCTTGCGTTTCACAGCTGCTATCATTTTGTTGATTTGAACATTAGTTTTTTTTTATTTATGGACGTTCTTTAACTACTATGGTCCTTAGCGTCCCATTCTATATTGGGCGTGAAAGACCGGAAATTTTTCTCAGAGGCCTCTAATCAGGCTTGAGGTTCTTTTACGTGCCGTAAATCTACGACACGGGACCACCGGCTTTACTTTACTTACGAAGGAAGCCGTGCTAAGGATTTTTACGACCGAAAAAGTCCATCGCGACCTCGGGAACTAGAGGCTAGCACGGTACCACTAGTCCACGGAGGACGACTTTGAACATTAGTAACTTTACCTACTACTACAGTAGGAATTTGTAAGCCTCAAACCATGACTCTATCACTAAATGTTGGAGTACAGCTGATTATGCTATTATGAAAGTGATAGGAGTGTTATTCAAGGTCTCAGAAAATTTAGAACTCTTAACAATTTAAGGGCAGGCCCATATTCTATTCGTAATTTTGGGAATTTAAGCAGGAAATTTGAAGAAACTGCTTCTGTTGCTTATAAGGAGAAATCTGGAGAACCAAAAGAAATCAATGATGCCACTGTTTCTGAGGTGCTTCATGCAAATAATGAAATAAGCAGAAATAATCATTATGGAGATAGTAGTGTTGCTCAGACGTCCAGGCAACTTCAGATGAGCAACAGCAAATTTTGGAGAATTCTAAGAAAACATCTTTGTCTATACCCACATACAGGGTGGACCATTTAAGTTGAGACAGTACAATATCTCCAAAACTAAGCGTTGTAGAAAGAAATGTCTTTAATAAAAGTTGCTTGATATTATGGGGGAAAGTAAATGCTATTAGTCGTGTTTTTTGCAGGATGTTATGATGGTCAGTTTAGGGTAAATTTAATTTTTACTTTCTCTACTACGTACAGTAAGTAGGGCAAGTATTGTATTCCACCCAAAAATTCGATACCGAGATTTCACCGGAAATATATGTTTTGAGACCCCCTGAATCCAAAAAAGCATTTTTGGAAACATATCCGTGTGTGTCTGTGTGTGGGTGTGTCTATCTGTCTGTGAACAGCATAACCCAGAAACGAACAGTCGGATAAACACCAAACTTGGTATTTAGGTTCAGTATCTTCCAGAGACGCGACACGAAGGTTTTCAAGAAAATTTCCCCTCCCCAGATTACCCTTTGCATGGAATGTTTTTCGAAAATTCTAATTTTCTCATAAAAATGGCTCTAACGATTTTGTTTAAAATATCATATGTTTAAGATATTTTTATGACAAGTAAAATATATATCTTGAATTTTCTGGGAATGTCTAAAAAAGCATTCTTCATTATGAACGACTTTTGCATAACTGGTAAACCATAAGAAATAGACAAAATTTTACTACACAAAATATGTAGATCGCGTTAAAATACACAATTTATGTCATGTACATTTTTGTTGTTGAGTGAACCATTTTCGAGATATTACTTGTTATTCCCTTAAATTTTTCAATACTTATTTTCTCAAATGGGAATTCGTTATTCATTTTTTTGTCTTGGATATGCAAAGAGTATTAATCTGTGGCAAAGAGAATGGTGCTGCACATAGCAATCAGCTATTAAGAGAGATGTCTGTGCTTAAAGGCTACTGTATTTCTATATTGCCCTTGCAAATACAAAACAAGGGGAACATAGTACGCCTTAAGCGATAGTCAAATTTTTTTAGAACTGGTCGCTATGCGTAAAATGTAATTCTCTTTGCATGTCAAAATATCGTTTCTGCAAATGTTTATCTCGATTAATATGAAATAGATGGAGAATAAGAGTTTGTAAAAATAGTTTGTACAAGAGTACAGAAAGTCATGTGAGTGTAACACATCAGATATTTTAAAATGGAAACCTACATTTTATATGCTGCTTTCTCATTAGGAAATGGTTTATAAAAAGCTATTTATTTTGTGATGAGGAATAAAGAAACAAAATAAACAATGTTGGTTCCCAATTACGAAACGTACTTTGACCCTCAAATAACCACCCATGGATGGTCCAACCATTCATTGCGCTCTTCGTACACAGCCATTCAGAATGTTCATTGTTATTTAAATTGGTGTAAGAACAATTGCAAAGTGATTTATACAAATGTTTTTTAGTTTTTTATGAGGAGTGAGAAAACAATATAAAAAGGTTAAATTGACCCTAACATGACCATCACAACGTCCTCCAAATAAAACACAACTAATGGCATTTACTTTCCTCCATAATATCAAGCAACTTTTATTCAAGACATTTCTATCTATAACACTTAGTTTTGGAGATATTGTACAGTCTCAACTTAAATGGTCCACCCTGTATGTATTAACTAAAAGCAACGTTTGCACTCAAAGAAAGTGACAAGCTGGAAAGATACGAATTTGCTTTATTTGTACTAGCAGAGACTGACATTAATAATGATTGGTTGGACAACGTTTTCTAGACAGACGATGCACACTTTTTTTCTTAATGCCGGAGCTAACACGCGTATTTGCAGACTTTGGTCATAAAATGACCCTCAGACGTTTATTCAACAAGATCTTCATTATTAAAAAGTTATTGTATGTTGTGGCTTCACTTCACAGTTTATCATTGGCCCATATTTCTTTGAAGAAGACAATAATGGAATAAGACACACTGTTACAGTAAACAGGGAGTGCTACTACAGCATGTTACAGAACTTCGTCGTTCCTAGACTGAGGAATCGATATGGAAAACACAATCTTCGTGCAAGATGGCGTTCCATCCCACATCTACACCCCTGCAAAACAATTAATTACGCAGGTGTTTGGCGCTCGTGTCATCAGTAGGCACTTCCCAGCAATGTGGACTCCGCGATCTCCGGACCTCAATCCGGTCGAGTTTTGGTTGTGGAAAAGAAAGAACCAGTTTTCCTGACACATCCGACAGCCTCACTGCAACTGAAAGATGCCATCTCGCAAGAAATAGCTAATATTACAATACATTATCTGCAAATTAATGTGCATGGTGTCGCAAACAGGATGCTATTGAACAAGAGAACGGCCGAGATCTACCCAATGGTTTGCAAAACCCCATTGTTTGCCCAACACTGTGATGTTTTTGTTTTTTCTATTTTCAAATATTATATAATTTATAGCGTTTTAATATCTGAACTGACTTTGAAAGACCCTATTTCTGATTTGAAGTGAAAAATGTTTAGTCACCAGCTTCTAAAATATTTGTACTACTCCAAAAAACCAGAGAAGTTTTTACGAATATATTGCGCCTTAGCCCGTTCTTTATATACCTACGATTTGGATTTTCCTGCACTTAGCACTACAATTCGCAGGGAAGCAAATAAAACCTCTTCGCTCTTAGCTAACATGTCGAACTCAGGACATTTCCTTCTCCCCTCGCGTAGACCACTACTACTTGCTCATACTGGGAAACAGCAGAACAGACTGAATCGTATTGACCCTAATTGTAGGTTCCCATTTAAAAATATTAAATTGACCCTAAAATGACCATAACGTACGCCAAACAAAACACGACTAATGGCATTTACTTTCCCCCATAATATTAGGCAACTTTAATGAAAGTACCACACTTTCTACAACGCTTAGTTTTGGAGATATTGTACACTCTCAACTTAAATGGTCCACCCTATGTTTATAATTTTATATCTATGAGTTCAAATGCTCTGAGTAAACATTAGAGGGGTACCGGAAGCAAATTGCGTTTTGTAAAGGTTTCACTGCTTTGGTGTTTAAATTTGGTGCCGTGTGTTGGCTGTTTTTGTTCTCATACGAAGGCTGATAGAAAAGCAACGCACAATACTTTTTTTTACAAAAAAGTTTAATAGTTAAAACATCAAAGAAATCACAAATGAACTTACATCTTTTACCTACTTTTCCAATAGTCACTAAGTTTCTCAACACATTTCTCCCATCATGATACCAGTTTCAATATGTCCTGTTGGTAGAAGTCCGTTTCCTTGGAGTATAGCCATCTGCGGACTGCTGATTTCACTTCCGCATCTGTCGCAAAGCGTTGGTCGGACAAGAATTTCTTCATGGGACCAAACAGATGAAAGTCCGACGGTGCAAGGTACGGACTGTATGGTGGATGCTGGAGCACCTCCCAACCAAATTTGGTGATTTTCTGACGAACAGCAGCAGCAACATTGGGGCGAGCATTGTCATGAGGAATTTTGACATCGTCAGCACTCATGTTGTAGCGTTTGTCACGAAGGGCACGACGCAACTTAACCAAAGTTTTCATGTAGGCTGCAGCATTCACAGTGGTCCCGTGTTCAGCAAAGTCCACCAATACAACGCCATGCATATCCCAGAACACCGTCACAAGTACTTTCCTAGCAGATTGAGTCACTGAATTTTTTCTTCACTGGGGAACCAGCATGTTTCACACTCCATACTTGCCTGCTTGGTTTCGGGCGCGTAGTGGTATGCCCACGACTCATCACCAGTGACGATTCCTTTCTGAATGTCATGCCCTTCTGCGGTGTACCGAGTTAGGTGATCCAAGCTCATCATCATTCGCTGGTCCTTGTGGTTGTCTGTCAGATTCTTAGGCACCCAGCGAGCACTAACTTTACGAAATTTCAACGTGTCATGAACAATATCGTACATTGCACCATAGGAAATGTTGAACTGTTGCGATAAGATTCGCGGTTGCACACGCCGGTCGTTCAAAATTGTCGCCTCATTGCCCCTGACATTCTGCGGGGTTGCAGCTGTTACCGGCCTCCCGGAGCGTGGCGAATCCCAAAGGTTCACACGGCCCTCTAGGAAGAATGCATACCACCTGGAGACATTTCCACGGTCCATACAATCATCCCCATACATGCCATGCATGTCCCTGTGAATATCACTCGGTTTATGCCCTTTGACCCACAAATATCGTACCACACCTCTCTGCTCTTCACACGTGGATGACAGTAACATGCTCGCCATCTTTGTTGTGTAGTTCCCGCTTCTCTCGCTAGAGCTGCACATGAAACAAAAAATACCCTCTGTAGTGAAAACTTCAAAATATATATGTATGAAATTGCAACATTCCAGCTGCAATACCAAGGCAGAAAAAAATCATTGTGCGTTACTTTTCGATCCGCCCTCGTATCAAACAACTTTTATTCAAGACACTTCTTTCTACAACGCTTAGTTTTGGAGATATTTTACAGTCTCAACTTAAATGGTTCACCCTATATTTATTATTTTATATCGATGTGCTCAAATGCTCTGAGTAAACATTTGAGGAGTACCGGAAGCAAATTGCGTTTTGTAAAGGTTTCACTGCTTTGATGTTTAAATTCGGTGCCATGTGTTGGATGCTTTTGTTCTCATACTCGTACTTAAGGGAATGACTGGTTTACAGAACCTGGTGTAAATATTGATGTTATTCAATACCCTTGTTGTTCTATATATTTTTATTTAACGTAGTTGGCCTTTATTCTTTGATGCTTTATCTGCTTTAATAAAAGGTTCAAAGCAACAAGATTGTATAAAGAGATACCTCGTGTTACATTTCAATCAGTACAGTGAACAAATTAAACTTAAAAGCGACAATGACAATTACAGTTTCAGCATCCGTTTTAATTCTGGTTATTTGTAAGGTGTAAAGTGTGTGTATTCCGTATCCCTAAAATCACACATCGATACAAGAGAACAAATTTAAAACTAGTATTGTTATTATAAACCTTTTTCCTAAGTGTAAAATATCCAGCTTTCAAACCTCCCTTACCAAGACATAGCGTTAGGTTACACATTTCCTCATAAATTGCTCTGGAGTTTATTATTAAGGCCTTAATCTTCAGGACCAATAGAGCGGAAAGGAGCGCGTTTAGATTAAACTCCCCGCTTGACAAAGTGCACATTCTGTAATTCAATAGGCAGGAGTGAACCACCATTTGCGCTGGCGCAAGGTAGTCATCGTTTTAAACACCATATTGCAGTCCACTTTTGTCATCGGTGCCCAAAATTACTTTCGTGCTTACTAGGTGGGAAAATACTTTAAACAGCTAATAATCAATAGTATTAAAATGAAATCTATAATGTTAAAACCTCTTAAATCAAAGTATACTTACGGTTTAATAAGAAAAACATTATAAATGAACAGGATGTATTTCAAATATTTGAGTTTTACGTTATTGTTCAGAAATCGTTGCTCTTATAAGTGCCTTAATGTTTTCAAACGGAGTGCGATTTGTTAAATACACTTATTATAGTTCTCAAAATACTAATTTAACCTTTTGTAATGTAAAATATTAAACAAAATGTGTACCAAGAATATTTTTATCGATTCAATAAACGCACCATCTCCTGCAAATTCGTATATCAGGTGGCCCAACCGCGCCGTATTTCAACTGTGTAGATATCCCGTCGTACGTTAAAAGAATTGCAGAGCTCAAAGGGGCAATTCCAGTAAGGTCTGTGGGGAACTGGCGAATTAGCGTGAGGGAGCGTCCGTTATTTTTTAAGTTCCATTTATACCCCGCCTTTAATAACAGTGGTCTTAACGGTGACCTTTCCTTTGGAACACATTATTGCCAATAAGCACTGGTATTAACTGTATTCGCTTCTGTTTCTATTAAACTTTGGGCCTTAATCATTAGATCACACACTCATTCATACTTCTAGACTCTGGGGAGGTTAGGGAATAATCTTGCTAGGGAAAAAATCTTACTCCCAGCCGGGAAGCGGACCCGGGACCCCTCGCAAAAGTAGATACTCTACCGACTGAGCTACGGAGCCAGGCGAGCTTTGCTCGACTCATCTTGCTTATCAGCGAGGACGATCAGCGGATCGCGCTCATTGTGAGGCACCTCCCAGGCTTGCACTAGAGTGTACCTACTGTCCGTGATGATAGACAAGAACGGACAGAGAGCTGTAAGAATATTTTCCGCTACAGTTACACAGGCTTTATTTTTGTGGGAGTAAACTCACTTTTTAGACTTACAAATAATTAAAATGTCTTTATTTGACCTATTCGCTCATAGCTATTTCTAAATTGTGTTTACACTGTTGACGCAGCCACGCTACGTCCTCCAACAATGAATCACTACGTTTGCCTCACGATTGCTGCGTTTCTCCGCCTGGTTGTTTTTTTATACTTTGCCACGGCTGCTCGGGCATGAGATCTTAATCTCTGGGTATGCATGGATGTGTACAGAGAAACTCGAACGCTTTCTTGGAACACTTTTATTTTCACCATTTAAAATAAAACTTAAGGTTTGCCGATCACTTTTAAATGCATAGGATGCTACTGTGTCTTTACCAAGACCGAAGATTATTAACTACAGCTGAACGTTCTACCCTCTTGCATGTTCGCCGCCAATGTTCACAACTCGACGAGAATGTCGTCCCGCTCTCACCAATCGCTCAGAACAGAATGACTCACCACCGCGCTACAAAGAGGAAAAACTCCTAACTTCCCTTCTCTCCCCTCAAAACTCTCCTCAAATTTAGCGTCATGAAGCCTCTAATGACCTTCACATCCCGGCCAGTGCAACTGCACCCATTAATTCCAAGAGAAACTGGCTTCAGCGGTATTTACCCTTTATACCTGGGGCTGGTCCCTAATTAGCTTAACTGTGCCTGTCTGGCCTTTCTGTCTCTTTTAACAGTCAAAAATTTTCACAATGCTTCTCCTTTTTATACATACACTGAAATTAAATATTTTATTTATTTTATATCACTATCCTCAGATTATTATGATAATTATTGACTTCATAATTTCGACTTCACTGTTCTTGTCTATCATTACGGACTATAAGTAACAAACACAGGATCACGCAGTGTTTCACTGCCATTTTTTCGCTTGCTATTAATATGTTATTATTATTATTATTATTATTATCGTCTAACAGTATTGCTATGCTGACTTACCTCATCAAATAAGTGTTGGACATTTTCCCTGTCGACTGATAAGGTGTTCCAATCGTCTCCGTGTATCCATATAGACGTTTCTGAGTACCGCTGGTGTGGTGGTGGGTTTTTAGGGCGCCAATGCGTAGTTCTCCACTGATCTTGGATTTGCCGCGTTGAGTTCTGTAACTCTTTTAACGCACAAAGGGTTATCTACACACGTCAAGTACGGCGCGGTTGGGCCACCTGGTGTAGCGGCTATTAAGGTTGTAAGAACGATCAGTTGGTTCGATTATAGTGCCCTTTAAGGAATAACTCGAAAATCGGATCTATAATCTGATAAATATTCATTAACTCGCAGTGCATTCCGCTATATTGTATATTTGAGGAAATTTCACAAATATATTTCTGGTAATCGAATGTTATAATTTATTGAATTAAAGAACTAAACTTTTCTTACACGTTGTTGGCTTTATTTCCCTTAAAAAATCAACTGCAAGTGAACTCACCTAAATTGATTGTCGCTGCGTCTCTTGTAAACTGCTTCTAATCGTCGTGAATTTTCGAGAACGTTGCCATAGTGCTGCTGCCATTCCTTTATGGACGTTTCTAAACTTCCCAGAAAGAAACATCTGAGGAGTTGTGGTTCCAAAGGCCTCTGAAATACGCCGATGCCGCCTCTCACTTCGGTATGAAAAGGGAGTGCAGAAGCTGATTAGGGTTAGACAATATTATATCCTGTTACATAAATATAATTCAATTAACTACAAACTCAGATGTGCTGTTTGCATCTCTGTTATAATGATCATGTTATATGCTTATTCTGAAGTATATTAAGTATTACCTTTGCAGACCGAACGGGATGGCTCCGCGGTAACGTGTAAGGCTGCTACTTGGAAGGGTTGGGTTCGATTCCCGGCGATTGATGGGTTTTTCGAGGTTTACCCGGGTCGGCGGGCGAATGCTAGGACGGTTTCTCTTCTACCACGACTCTCCTGTCCCTCATTTCCTGTACTTATCGTTTCCTTCATGAATATCTGTTTTAGGGCTGTAGGACCAGGCGATGACTTGCGGCGTGTTGCGGCTGGGCGGTGGATTTGTGGAGTTTTCTTTCTGGAGTCGTTCGAGACTGCTCAGTCAGGCTCCGACTCAGATGTGGCCCTCTTTGGGGAACCGCTGGGGGTTAGGGGCTTGTAATTGGGATGGGCGACGTGTTCGAACTGGAACCGTTATACCCCATCCATACTTCCGCACGTCGTCGTCCGGATCTGGTTACCATTCGGTAACCACCCTTCATCCCGCCTCCAAGGGGCCACGGCAGAATCTCTGTCCCTTTTGCGGGGGCCGCTCCTTACGTCCGTACCTTAGTCTTTGTAGAGCATATGGTGAAGAAGATTTCTCGATATGTTCATAGCGAAGTGATTTTATGTGACAATGCTGGTACAAAGGGCACCAAAGAAAATTGGCGGATTTTGTATCGTTTTCTGGGATCATTTAAGGCGTGTCCTTCACCTTACCTATCGCAGAGCGTGGTGGCTTGATAACACAGCAATAAGGGGAAAAAGAGGGTAGGTTGATGCCTTTGCTTCTTCTGGTGTCATTGAAACCAAAGCATACTTATTCTCTCAGAACCAGACATGCCGTATACTAGCAAAATTACTCGTGGACGTATCGTGGGTATGTGGGAGGCTGGACGCACTGTTACAGCAATTACAACGGCAGTGCATGTGGGCACTCCCCGTAAAACATCCGCAGATGATGATATTCGTTTACAAATGCAAATTACTCTTTTGTTATGATTGACTGATCATGTTTACAAACTAGAGATGAATATGTATAGGGTTTACCGAATATGACATACATATTATTGCAATAAAATTGGGTTATATTTTTGTGTGTAATCCTGATGTATTCCTATGATCAGCAATATGTTAGTAAAGGTATATTAACCAATTGTAGCTTGAATTAGAGGGAAAGCATGCACCTTATTTATTTATTATTTCGTTATGTTTGCTTCTATGCCCAACAATCACTTATACCACTGTGAGGATGCCTATCCGTTTATGTTTTGCTATAAAGTATTGCTATATATTTAATGAATTCCATTCAAGCTTTAATTTGAAAACCTTCTCACACTACACATTCTACATTTCGCTATCCTGGGCGCTCATCAAGTTTTCCCCTTAGCTTTTAACCCTTTCAAAGCCGTGTCCTGCACTTGCCGATGAGGTATGGGCTACCAATCACGATAAGAGGTCTGTATGACAAACTGAATGCACTCACTCTACCTCTTTCTCTTTTATCCAATATGATAGGGAACGTAAACATATATTTCGTTTCTACGCCATTTTATAACCTTTGTTGTGGTTATTGGTGCAACTATTTAGCAGAAGGAGTGGCATACCCTTGCATTGTGGCCTAAAGCAACCAATGAAATGTCCATGGCTTTGTAAGGCCACGTACAACGATACATAACGTGACGTAGACGCGAGGGGCAGTGAGATATTCTTTGGCGCTCTTTGTACGTGTTCCAGCTTTTGCATTCACCAACCTGAGAACTATCGCTGTACTGTTGAATGAACACGTTTCGTAGCGCATGTGTTGTAAGGGACACAGTTTCATCACGCTATGTGCCTCTAACTTATAAAAAGGAATAATAAACTAAAACAGGCTTCATAATCCTGATGCGTAATTTGCTGGTAGCGGTAACCGTAGTTTTCTTTCCAGCATTGCGTTTATGTTGTGGAATTAATTTCTACATAATGGTTTTCTCACTTAAAGAGAACTGTTTATACACGCAGCTCTGTAGCCCATGTTCTTTCATTACAAATATGTTGTTTCTGTTATTAAAATATATCAAAATTAATTGTAATAATGGAAATTGTGTTCGTTGCGCTCCGTGGTGTTTGAGAGGGAACTACTAGAGCCGGCTTCGCTGTCTCAATCGTTTCCACTGCTTTCTTAAAGAAGGAATACAACGGTACGCTTAACGCTGCAAAATCTACAATTTAAAGACGGAATAGCTTTAAATATCAGACAAGTTAACAGAGAAACAATCTTCTTAGTTTCCAGCATTATTCTAGGATATCTACTATGAGTAGAATGCTTCATAAAACAGGAGAAAATATTACTTTTTTACAACATGAATGCGCGCATTAAGTGGCAAGTATTTCCGATGTATAAAATTAAATAAAATCGCATGCCACAATTATTCAAGGGGGCTGTCTAGCAGTTCTAGCTTTACGAGAGTATAGGTGATGGTTTGGATGAGGTACTACTTGGGTACCGAGATTTTGGCAAAGAATGGCAAAATTATGTTTATAAATCTTTACTGTTAACACGCTTGGGCCAATACACATCAGGTTAGTGATTATCTCTTTAAAGTCATATCTTTTGCATTTTTATCCAAAAAGCTTCTTTCCATATGTAATTTATTCCTTGTGCATCATTTGTGTTCCAATTTCGATGAAAAGCTCTTATGCTTGATTTTCATAGGTATATTCCCAATTCTAGTTGTTATTTTGTTTTTTAATGTTGTTAGTTTGGAGAAAAACTATTTAACCCTCATATATTAATTTTTATTTACTATTCCATTCATACGCTGCGTATTTGATATTGAACAGTAACGTTTTCCAATGCTCAAGGTATCAAATTAAATTAAATTGAGTTCTATTTATAGACGCTCTTTAACTGCTGTGGTCCTTAGCGTCCCATTCTATATTGGGCGTGGAAGACCGGTAATGTTGCTCAGGGGCCTCTTTATCAGGCTTGAGGTTCTTTTACGTGCCGTAAATCTACGACACTATCAATGGCTCGAGATATCGACCGATCACGATCATTTGTCTTATAATATGCTTGAAAGAGTGCAATTTTATCGGATAAAAAATCATCGCGCTACTGAAATGCAGTAGTATTAATGTGTTGTGATTGATAGGGTATATAATCGAACGATGGCTTTCATCAATGCATTCAAATAGTGTTGACTTCCAAATAATTTTGATCTTGAAAAAAAATGTGTCCTTATTGTGTTCTGATTTTAGCTTCCTTCCCATTCCCACTGTTGGTAGTATTGGTTAGTATTCCGTATCACATTTGATTGCTCATACATTTAGCTGGTAGGTCGTGATCTGACAGCTGACACAATGATGACTTGATTTTCAATAACGCAAGTAAGAACGTAAGGATTACTTAAGGTATGCTCCATATAACTTTGCCCCATATCTTTTAACGGTCACGTCACTAGTCAACTCTAATTGGCTGCTGTCTTGAAACAGATTGTTGTGGAATAAAAAAATAGTTCGTTATTTAAAATGATCATATTCGGAGATAATTTCAAATTTAAATTTTCATAACCGTATCTATGAATAAAACTTTACGTAACAGAGCTGATAATGTAACTCTTACCAACAAATAGGTGGGAGGATCCTTCGATTTAAACCCGCCTATCACGACTGTGTTTAAATCGCTTTTATCGCCTGTCCTGGCACTGCACATGGCTTGTTTGTCACAATTTGAAGGGATGCATTAGCCAACCGAAGGAAACGCAGCGCGGAAGTATACATGTCTGCGGGGCAAAGTTATAAGAAACAGGGTTTACATAATGTTACATTTTATTCATGAAGTAATCTTAATAATGGAATTAATTGTTCTTCCACACAAGCCGTGTGTTGTACATGGTTGGAAAGGTAGAATTAGACGACTGAAAAACCAGTTTGAACCACGGATCTCCCGGTCTCCGTCCGGTTGCTCTAACCACTGAGCTACCATGGCAACATGCCTGCACGCCAATAAATTCTCCAACTGATTCGCATTTTTCCCGGTAAACCACAAGGAGATCTCAAATTATATTGATATGACATACCCAATGGCGAATTACAATTTTGTAAGTACATTTTTTGCACCTCTTTACAAAACTATCCATCACTCGTCATAGTTCACGTGAGAAATGCTGGAAATTTCCTGGCAGATATTTTGTTTTAATTCTTCCAGGGTGTGTGGGTTTGTCTTGTACACATTGTTTTAAGTTACCCCAGAGATAGAAATCGCAGGGGGTTAGGTCAAGGGGGCCACAAATCTCTACTGATAATTCTGTCCTCAAACGCACTTTCATAAAGTTGTTAAGTAAAGCGTTTAAAAATAGTTTTAAAAATGTACGGTTTCATCCGCGCCTTTCTATGATAGCGGCAGACGGCAACGAGGGCCGAGGACGCGGACAGGAAAAGCACCTCACAGCCGGTTCATATTCTTTTGGCTCTCCCTGTATAACTGATAAAGATTAAGCGACAGCGGAAAACGCACCACAGAAATAATTTTTTTTGTGACATGAGCCATTTTCGAATTGTTCAAGTCTTGTGGATTTTCTGTTGTTTCTCGCGACTGCATGGAAAGAGTACTCGTATGTAACTTTAAGGCCAGCATATGGCTTCAAGTTATTAAACATTGGACTATCGCTGTTCCCTTTGTATCTAAAACGAAATGTGTAATTTAGCTATTTCTTCAAACGTTTATCTCGATTAAAATGAAGTAGATAGAAAAGTAAGCTTTCGTTAGAATAGATTGTACACCCACTAATTAAAACAGAGGGTAGAGAAAGTAATGTAGATGTATCATATAAAATACAGTAAAACCTGTTTTCAGCGGAATTGAACCGGGCTCTCGAACATTTCCGTTAAAGATAGGTTTCCGTTTAACGAAGGTAGGCCTAGGCTATTAACAAAATTACACCATAAACATACACGTATTCTCACGTTTTAAACACAATGATTTATTCTGTAGCGTGCGGAAGAATAGTCCCGTCTCATCATCGTTTGCTATGTTTTCAGGTTCGTATCTTTCAATTATTGAAGGTAGTTTAGCAATCCAATCAGCGATGGTTTTACTATTAACGTCATTCGATTCCCCACAAGGTTCATTAAAAATTATCTGATGTCTTTTGCGGAAGCTCTCTAACCATCCATTAGATGCTTTGAATTCACCAGTTTTTCAGCTACCTTTTTAGCGCATTCCTGTAACATAGGCCCCGATATGCGGTGATTTTTTGCCCTAACACTAACGAACCACTCCCACACTATTTCATTAATGTCCTGGTTTTCAGTTTTCTTAAGTTTTCCCTTTATTTTTCCATTAGCACAATTTTCAAACCGCTTCAGAATTTCTGTTTTATTCTTTAGAATCTCGTAAACTTGAGTTTTGCTTACGTTGAACCTCTTTGTGAGCTACTTTATACTCAGTTTATCACGTTAATTAGCATAAATCACTCACTCTCGTGTTAAGAACTAGCACAACTTGTTTTCGAAGCCATGGTGACTATTGTTGAACTAGATCAGCATCACCTATGCAAGTTTAGTTAGACCTTACAAGTCATTAGAGCAGGAAATGGAAAGGGAAGACAACAATAAAAGACAATCAGCCGTGCTCATTGTTAACTTAACTATGCAGTGAAGGATGAGCGTGACAGGTTTCTCAATATTCGGACCGCCATTAGCGCACCCCCTCCTAGACTGGTCAGGTAGCAGCAAAATGGTCATGTTTCAACTTAAACACCACGTACTTAGAGCAGACAACACAGGGCCGGAAAATTTTCTAAACTCTGCACTCCGGAACTGGAAAGTTTTCGCTAAAAAGCGTACTTTGATTTCCGTTGTCCGCATAAGACAGTTTCCGCTTAATAAAAGGAATTTAACAAAATTCATGGGGCCATCAAATATTTCCGTTTAAGACAGCTTTCCGTTTAACAAGGGGTCCGTTGAAGGCAGGTTTTACTGTATTTCCAAAGGGAATGCGATGATTCTCAAAATTGTTTCATTAAAATTATATTTAATAGAAATTAATGTCGAGCCCGGAGTTTTGAGACCCCTTGTTTAGCCAATTTCACCCACGGGTTGAAGCGAATGCTCCTGCTTTCTCCTGTCACACAACGGTTAACACCCAATAGCTATTTGGATAAAAATAGTACCCGGGACGAGAGTACATTCAGATATGTAATCAAGTTAGTACACTTTGCGCCATGCCAATACGTGTGAATGAAATCGCATCATGTTGCACATGTACAGGTTTAATTAGCACGCCACTAGCTAATATCTCACGTTTCTCTCTGTTGAAACAAAGCATATGTAGGCAAACAGATCTGAATACGCTACTGTGCCACTTTATGATGTTATTTATCCTTAAACTCCCCCGCGAATCACTTTCATAAATGGAACACATTAACAAAAGCGGGAAGGAACACTGTGATCGTATAGCACGGCAGGCCGAGCGAGGTGGCGCAACGGTAGCGTGTGCGAATCGCATTTTATTTATTTATAGATACATTTTATTAGAAATACAAAATATTTATATAAAACTGAATGCTAACATTTGCATAATGAAATTAAACACAGCAGTAGCTTTGAAAAGACAAGAGAAGCTAAGTTACTCACCAACATATCAGTGCAGACCTTTAGGTTACCTCTTAACTTTACAAGTTCAATCATCTCTTTAAATATATTTTGCCTAGTTCTGTACAGACTTCAGTAAATCAAATAAGATATAATACGAAATGTTGCCACTTTGTGTTCAAATTTGGCCATACAGCACTTTCCCTTCGTTTCTTCTCCTCTGCTCCAATACCAAACTTTGTTTTCATATTGTAGATTTCTCCTTTCTTCTTGTCTATATCTATCCTCTTGAATGCCTTGTTTGACTGGTAGTAGAGAACCACAAGGTACCTGTTGCATACATTAAAACCAGAGAGATGATGCAATGCATTTTTTGCATCAAA
The DNA here is from genome assembly GCA_030765065.1 of Deroplatys truncata. Classification (NCBI taxonomy): domain Eukaryota; kingdom Metazoa; phylum Arthropoda; class Insecta; order Mantodea; family Mantidae; genus Deroplatys; species Deroplatys truncata. The sequence continues at coordinate 44,522,092 of CM060990.1, forward strand.
GATATCCTCATACACAACAAATGCAGCGCCTCTTGTTTCTAGTGTATTACCCACCCTTATTTGCCTTATTACTCCATACTTCCCAAATATATCGTCTGTTTCTTCAGCAGTAGTTTTATATGGAAGATTTCGTATGTATAAGATTCGGTTCACCTACGGCGGTAAACGAACATTGGTACGCCTTTGCATTATAGCCATTTTGATTAAGTGTTTGTAATAGTAATTGCGTAAGTAATATAACAGACTGGGCTTAAATTCCGCAAGGATCTAATTTTACAATGCAGTTTCACTTACAACAGCAGAAATCATCTGCGCATAAGGGAGGTCTCGGGTTCGATCTCCGGAGATTACCGACTCTAACCCATTGCGTTTTCTGGTTTCCCCGGGTTCGGTAAGTGAATGCTGGTGGTTGCTTGTTTATCATTCCGTTTCCTTCTTATCTTTTATGTGTGAAATGAAATTGAGTTTTATTTATGGATGCTCTTTAACTACTGTGGTCTAGCGCCCCATTCTATATTCGGCGTGAAAGACCGGTAATTTGCTCTTTATCAGGATTGAGGTTCTTTTATGTGTCGTAAATCTACGACACGGGATCACCGGCTTTATTTCCCTTCCAAAGGAAGCCATGCTGAGGATTTTTACGTCCGAAAAGATCAACTTCCGCCGGATTTGAACGGAACTAGAGGCTGGCATCTTTCAGGTGTGCTGCTATGACGGTGCTGGACGGATGGCGCGGATGCATGCTCAATGGAAGGAGTATTCGCTATGGACACCAGAGGGCTGCTTGATTGGTAGGTCGTTCATCGTCCTCTCTCTGAGGCTCCAGCAGTGGGAAGAGTCTGCGAACTTGGAAATGTTAGGGACTTCCGCGCATCTCTGTGGTCTGTCTGCCAACGGCCTGAGCCTCTTGTGGTCCCTTCACCTTATCCCTTCCTCCTGGGGAGTGATAGCCGAAATAACCTTGTGCAGGTCGCAGCGCACGAGGTGTCCCCTCCGTTGAATCACGTATAACTGTATACATATACGACGGCAGTGACCGAGTGAGATGGCTTCGCAGAGCGTATGAGACCCCGGCTTCGATTCTCATTGAGCCGGTCACTCTGACCTTGGAAGTTTTCACGGTTTTCCCTGGTTGGTAGGCAAATGCTTGGGTGGATTATATAATGCAGCCAATGTTCCTGTTCCCCACTTCCTTATTATGTATCAGAGTGAAGGATCAGGCGAGTGGACGGAGGGCGAAACGAAGGTGATGGAGTTTACTTTGCGGAACTGTGTGCCCTAGCGTTCGGTGTGGGATGGTTCCTCAAATAGCCCTGTGTGAGGTCTCGTCGGCGTCAGGATGTTATATCTGGAAACGTCAGGGGCCCCACCTGCCGTCCCGGATCTGGTCGCTGGCTGTGTCCTTTGCTTCACCCCTTACTCCAGAAGCACAATAGGCAAATGTGCAGTTAAGTGCCGAAACCCTCCTCCGCTTCTTGATAACCATGGACGACATGACAGGATAACGACATGTTTGTGAACTTTGAACCATTTGACGTTTTCTAGCTTCAGAGTGCAATACACGAAATTGCAAATAGAGCAACTCTTGGTTGTTTATGGTAAAGAAGACTTGTGTAGAAAGTAAGCGGAACACTGTAAAAGGCTTAATATTCGACATTTCTTCTTCTTTTTCTGTTTACCTTCACCGTTATTAGGACTTACACCCCCAGGACTTAAAGGCGGGTGCCTGGGGTCAGACTATGAATCAGAGAGAACAACCAGGAGGGGTGATGAACATGAACGCTGGTATGAGAGCGAGAAAGGAGATGATATGAAATGACGGTGAGATAAATGAAAGGAAAGGCGATGATGAAACAATTAGTAGAATGAATGGCAGGGAAAACCGGAGAACCCGGAGAAAACTCACCTAGGCGCCGTTTTGTCCACTACAAATCCTACATGCGGTTCCCGGGATTGAACCCGGGCCTTGGTGAGAGCCACGGTGCTGCCACAATATTCCTGACGCTCGCATTGGGCTCGATTCCCGTTGGACCGGCCACACCCTTGTTGGTGAGTGAATGCCGAGACAGATTATATTCCTGTGCATTATTTCCTCTCATTTAGTTTCCTTTCTCTGGCAGTTTCTTTTAATAATGTTAATGACCCGTTCTTACTACATACACCACAGTGTGTGGACATTAATGCTACATAAAATGAAATTAAATGATGATGGGGAGAAAAAATTTGGGAGGGAAACGTTCGGGGCCTAAGTTTAGGGTTCCTCCCCGGCATTTGCCAGTTATGAAAACTAAGGAAAACCTGAAAAAATCTCAGTCAGGAGGACAATCCTGGTGGGATCTGAATCACGGACCTCCCGTTCACGAGTAGGTGCCTTAACGACCTCGGTATCTCGCAGAGATGTAGAATTATGTGGATGTTGATGTGCGGTGTATATGGTGGATGTACTTTGAGGAGAGACAGTTTCTTCCCAGATATGGAACCTTAAGCCCAAACCTGTTCTTGAGAATAGGGGACCATCGTAGGGTAGGCCGAGAGAGCTCAATATTGAAACATTAGGGACACCGTTGCGCCGCACCTGCGGCAATCAGCTCTGGCTACCCTTCGTACTCTCTCTCTCTCATCCGTTTCTCCTGGAGGTTTAGTGGAGGCAAGCTTAGCCTTGGTAGCAGTGTTAAAATCCTCCTCCATTTCTAGTCCGAATCCAAATCTGTATGATTAGGTTCAAATATTTACCTTCACACATTTTTCTGGTCATTTCAAAACACAACCAGTGACTAATTATATGCAGTGTAGAAAAAAGAAAATAACAGTAGGGGAGAATAACTTTCTGAGATACTATGGTCACGAGAAGTTTTTGTTTGCACTTTGTTTGCTAATGAATAGTTGAAATGATGTTCAAATGGGCCTAGAACAAAGACCTGCCTGACATTTGTGTTATCAAGGCAATGAAACGCGGCACGGAAGGTTGAAAATTCGCGGTACTGGAATATCGACCGTGGTACTGATTTTTTCAAATCCGAATAAAATTGTTGTCCATGTTAACTGCCTGCAATCCTGCTTATGTATTTTTCATCGAATATTTTGATATGTTGAGTTAAAATTTACTATTTAGAAATCGATAAAGCATGTGAACCTACGTCTGTAACAAAACTTCTAGAACATTTGAAAAAAGAAAAGGGAGAAATCCAAGGAAATTTGCAATTGCGCCACGTCCTCCGGTCAGCAATATTTAACTCGTCACGTAATTTTCTCAATTTCACTCATATAACAAACATGTTTACCTGAAAATGGTCTTGTAGAATCGGAAATAAACATTTAAAAAGCAAAATATTTATTCTTACAATTTCTGCCCGATTTTCACCCATTGGTCCCTATAGACCAGTTCAAGTTAAGGGGAGGGTAAGATGATATGTACACATTCTAAATTAATAATATCACAGCATTTTTGGTGTAACTATCATTCATAAGGTTTTAATCAATCTGAATTAGAATCAGGTTAATATTTTCTAATATTTTGTTTGTAATATTATTTTAAATATTTTAAAATATTTTTCCGATACAAAATGCATTAATAAGATTAATGTATTTATTTATTTTTCCAGAATGTTTCAAATTACATATGTTCTTTCCTGAATCTTTCAATAGGTTGTGTCTACCCTTTTTAAATATTTTAATAACAGTTTTAGATTTCCTTTATAAGAGATTTACACCACTACATATTACACTGTTTGTAAAACATATATTTTACCTGTAAAATAACTTTGCACTAGATTTATCACTTAAACAGCGAACACTAACCTAGCACTAAATTAGCTTAAAGAACTTTTGTATATAAAAATCAATTATCTAAATGTATTACAAGAAACTTCTGAATGCTTGCTCACTTTAAGCAGGACATGGTTTCAGCGCCGGCTGGTGTGTGGTTGTTTGGAGATAGGGAAGGGGAGATACTCTCAGATTATCGAACACTCTGGAGCTCCTATTAGGATTCGGGTAGAAACCCCCAGGCTTCCCTCTCTTCTGGCTGCGTGTGAAACTTCTAGAAGACACTCCTCGCTGGCTCTGCGTCCTCGATTCAGTTCTATTCTGTTGTTTCCTTAGTTTTTGGAGCGTGCAGGGAAGTAGCAGTTGTTAAGCTAGGAGAGGACAGTCATGAATTTGACACATTGGCGAGCGGAAGAGAGAAGTTTAGCTGCGCGCCAATGAATTGAAGTATAATGCACAGGGGGGGGGGAAACCAATAGAGACTAGAAAAAGAGCGGACCAAGCCACACATGCATACGTGGCCATGCACGTATACAACACCTGTGTTTACTATAGATATTATAGAAATGATATCTAAATTCTGCTTCTAGACTGATATCTTTAGCGTTTTCTTAATAACCATTTAGACAGCCTCTAAAGCTTGGTCAGAGCAGAGTTTGGAAGCTGCAAAAGAATTATCTCTTCTGAGTAACAAAGTATACTGCGTCTATTTAAATGGATAACTAAACGCAGCGCTTTAAAATGGCGTCCAAATCCGATGTTAGAAGGTTCGTAAGGTCCGGATAATTTGTTTATTAAATTAAATTAAAGAGTTTTATTTATGGACGCTCCTTAGCTCCCATTCTATATTGGGCGTGAAAGATCGAACATTTTGCACAGAGGCCTCTTTATCAGGCTTGAGGTTCTTTTACGTGCCGTAAATCTACGACACGGAACATCGGCTTTACTTCCCTTCCGAAAGAAGCTATGCTAAGGATTTTTACTGCCGAAAAAATCCATCGTCCTCCGCCGGGTTTCAACCCGCGACCTCGGGCCGGATGAACCAATATAATGCAAAAGTTAACAAAAGGAAAACCAAAATGGCCATTTCGCCTTAAATAATGATAATTTCCCTTTTCACTAGGTAGAGTTACAGTTCGTGGTCTAGGGGTACTATGATACTTCTGGTTTCCGGGTCTCGTGTTCAAAACCGGTGGAGGGCGATGGATTTTTTCGGGCGTAAAAACCCTTACCATGACCTCCTTCGGAAGGGAAGTAAAGTCCGTGGCCCTGGTCGTAGATTTACGGTACGTAAAAGAACCTCAAGGCTGATAAAGAGATCTCTGAGCAAAATTTCTGATCTTTTAGGCCAAATATAGAATGGGATGTTAAGAACCATAGTAGTTAAAGGGCATCCACAAATAAAAAACTCAAAAAAGAAGCACATAGCTACGACAAAGGTATCCATTGTGACACTTGAGCCTTTAAGGAACTGGCGGTGATTGTTACATTCAGTGAGTTTATAACATGGATAACATTGACCCTATGCTTTGAGATTTCTAAGTTGGCGCACTCGTTTCACTCCTTGATTACACTCCCATTTACAGCACGCTACAGCTCCAATTTGCCCTCGGCATTCATCGTACCAGTTCCCAAAGAGGGGAAACATGCTCCGAAGTCATTGTCTGCTAAGTTGGAAACCCCTGAGGTGCAGAAATGAAGTGGATGGGACAGAAGATGACTGAAACTTTTCATTCACTTGAGTGGCGTTTAGAAATGTATGCTCGTGAATACGCCAATTTCCAACATCTAAGTTTTTGTGTAACCGCACTTTCCCACATGACATATGCTTTAATCAGCATGGTGGCATGTTTTGGACACTAGCACTGCGGTGCGGTCATAGAGACCGCTCATCACAGAAAGGGTGATTTATGTATTTATTTAATACCTAGTCTTGGATATGTATATTTCAATATATGTACTTAGAAAATATCATACAAAATATCTAAGAACTTCCTATCTATATAGATTGCATTAAAAATATGAATACATTCGAACGTTTGTGTCTTCTAAAGGAAACAATTATCCCATTAATTAAATGCATTTAAATATAAACAAAGTCATATCGAGGTAGCATTTTTAACACTTAAATGATATCAGTCTAATTATATAATATATAAATTCAATAACAGCCCGCCCTGGAGCAACGTGTGTATAATAATATATAAAATGTATGTAACAGTCATTGTATTAATGTTTATATAGTATTGAGTACATGTTTAATAATGTTATGTGAATGTATTATGTAATTTAATAATGTAGGAGATGTGAGAATAGGTCAAAAGTTACTATCAATGAGGTAACAATGAGGTAACATTGAGGCAATAATGAATTGGAAAATTTACTGATGCTACTAGTAATTCTTGGAAACAATAATGTAATATTTTTTAAACAGTTTATAAAATGGCCAATCGACAACTAGAGAAAGGCTAAAAGTTAAATAAAAGTATTCTATTGGAGTAGGATTAGCCAATTAGAGACTTGAAATAGATGCAATTTGCAAATTCAGGCGGTAGAAGCTAGTTGCTAGTAGACAGCGTTCCTAAGCGGACGCGAGACGCGTCCTCGAGAAGTTTAATACGTATCCAGTGTGAGACGAAAATTCATTATGGAGAGAAAGTTTACGTGTTAAAAAGTGCAAGTAATTAATAAATAATCTCACAGCTCTCTATATATCAGTGAAGTGTTATTTAATCGTGTGAAGGATTAATAAAAGGAGTGAAGTAAAAATTATAATCTGTGTAAGCCTACATTCTTCAGCCGCACCACCCCTGTTAAGAAATACATGTTTCTACAAATTAATACAGACGCAGCCGAGGCAAACTTATATATATATATATAATATTTAAAGGAACATTAAATAACAGAGTTGACCGTTGCGGCGGTCACCTCCTCCGTCCGTTGCTTTTAGGCTTACCTTGATGCTTCTCCCGTTGGTTCCAGAAGTTCGCCGTGTGTTGGTTCTCTTCACTTTTATCCTCGGCTAGCTGCAGTAGTTTTCTTTAAACTATATAGGAGCATGGACTTATTCTCGGTAAAGGAAAACGTAGATCTCGGGTGGTGATATAGGAAGACAGACTTGCTTTGTTTATGAAAAGATGACACTGCCGTTTCTTTTTATTTAGTTAACACTCGTAGTATACAAAACTGGTATTGCCGCTGTAAAATACTGTCCACCGCCGTTAAACTACGGCGCGGCTATGAAACGAAGTTTAAATATGCTTATTATCTCTTTACGAGTAGCGGATCTTAGGTGTGTTTCTAAAACTATCTTGATTCCCTGTTTTGGCGCGATATCTCACACATCCTGCAGCATCTCTCCCTGACCACACATTACGAAAAACTGTCTTGACAAAACTGTCTGATAAACTGCCTCACTGCAATGCTAAAACTCCATGACAAACTGCCTGACAAAAACTGTCCCGAATTTTCTCCAAACGGATCCATTTATAGTCGCAGGCTTCTGGGGCTGCTTCCTTTCCTATTGGTCCATTTTTAGCGCGACTCGACGCGTCTAACTATTTCGAATAAACTTCCAGAGATCTCATTGGTCCAAGTTTAATATAAATCGCGGCTTTTCCTACATTTACCGTTAGGCTATCTGTCTCGCTCACTTGGTCACGGCAAATTATCAAATAAAGGGACAAAGGCGCTACACCCTCGCTGTAGGAATAATGGCACTGCGACCGAAGAGATGTAATAAAACTAGGTTTTCTACCTTCGAAAGCACTATTCCTGTAGCTAAAACATTTCGTCGTGGACAGTATTTTAACATAGAGCTTAAATTATTTACATTAAACCATTTATAACTCTACTAATATTAGTAACCTAGATAGATACATAACGTTAAATCACCCTTCTTAAAATATACAAGCAGTATGAGAAAAAGATATTTACATAGTACGATTTAATATCAATAAAAGTTAATTAATAAATTATCTATAATTACAGGTCTTGGGCTCGGCCTAGAGTTGCCGTTTCAAATTGCCCTGTTCTGGAAAAGAATAAATTTTTCAGCACTTGATACAATTTTCTTTTCCAGAATAATTCCTCTATTATGGCCTTTGTCGGTTTGTTTTGTTTACATAGACCCTTCGGTATTCCTGTTCCTTCACAAGGGTTCTGCCAAACCAGTGGTGTTTACACTTGGGTCATTCACTCTTACACTTTGCTATGGTTGATCCCTCTCTCGCTTTTAAAAACAGGTTTTCCGAGAGGCATTCTTATGCACAATACACTTCCCGCACACGAATAACTTGTGGTGGAGAGAAATACGCTAATACCCAAATTAAGTTCTAAAAATTAAATCTATTTACATACATATTGGTACCTAATTATTATGCATTTATTTATTTCTTTACATCCTTATTTATCGGGTGTATTACCTTTACTATTTGTTCACAGGGTTGCTACCTCATTTCGAGTAAAACTAACCTGATTATTTTCATTACATTCTTCACCCTTCTCATTCTCTAAACATTTGTATGGTTTGAGCAACTGTTTATGATATCTCCCTACGATCTTGGAATTCTTTATTTCTTGTAACTCAAATGTATCCGAGCCAAAAATGTTAATCACCCTGTATGGACCTTTAAATAAATTTTCCATTCTATGATACCTCTCTTTTTTTATGATTAATAAAACTAATTTATATGTTTAAAGAAGACTGTCAGCATATTGCTAGCATACCAACCAATTAATAATTTACAAATATTGCTAAATATCAAAAAAAAAATAATAAATATTCTGACAATAAAAGCTGTTTCAACCTTAAGACAAACTTAGTCAAGCAGAAAGAAACTGAAACATATTAATGGCAAAGGTGTTTCTTGTTCTTCTTCACTATCACTAATGAGCATTTAATACTCAAGTCTCTTTAGTAATGCAAAAAAAATGTTCTGCACAACTGCTTAAGATAATTCATTAATTCACATGTGAAAGCTCTCCTTTCCAGGCACTGCAGAGTCAGGATCAATGATATTATGTCTTTTTTTTTTTAATTTGAATGCTGGATTTTTTTTATACCAATACTAATTCTCCAATTTCGATCAACCATTTCTTTCGCTTCTTTGTTTTAAATTCCTCCTTTCTTTTCTGCGCCCTTTTTGACATTCTTTCAAAAGCTTTCTTAAACGTCTCTTCTCCCGTTAGTGTTTTCGGATCTTTAGTTTCTAGTGTCTGTGGTAATTTCCCTTCAAGTGTTTCTATTAACTTCCCCTTCATCAGCTCAACTAATTTCCCCTCTAAACTCTCATTTTGTTCACTTAAGTTTCTTTCTAAGTCCTTACTCTGCTCATTTACGATTCTTTCTAAGTCCTTACTCTGCTCATTTGATTTTCCATCTAAATTCTTACCTTGTTCCCTTACGATTCTTTCTAAGTCTTTACTCTGCTAATTTACGATTCTTTTTAAGTCCTTACTTTGCTTACTTACGATTCTTTCTAAGTCCATATTATGCTCATTTGACTCCCCTTCTAAATTCTTATCTAGTTCACTTACGACTCTTTCTAAGCCCTTACTCTGCTCCTTTAATTTCCCATCGAAATTCTTATCTTGTTCACTTACGATTCCTTCTAAGCCCTTACTATGTTCACTTAAGATCTTACCCCGTTCATTTAATATGCTTTCTAAGTTTTTACCCCGCTCATCTACTATGCTCTCTAACTTTTTACTCTGCTCATTGAATATGCTTTCTAAGTTCTTACTCTGCTCATCTAAGATTCTTTCTAAGTTCTTACTATGTTCATTCAAATTTCTTTTTGACTCCTTACTCTGCTCATCTATCTTTGCGCTCAAATGTTGAAGCAATATTAGCAGCTGGTTTTGACCTGCGTCAATGACCTGCTCAATCGGTGATTGCCTTTCCAGCCTAACTTCTACCTCTGCTGCACCCATATTTTCTCCATCTGGTGTTATGCTGACAATAGCCTCCCCATTCAGTTCTTTCAAATCTTCCCTTGACCTACTCATGGTTCCGTTAGCAAGTTCTACCTCCCTAGTAATGACTTTACCCCCTCTCAATAACATGTGTTCACAAAACTGAATCACTACTCTGCATGCCTTTTTGTTTGTTTTTGTATAAATGTTCTAACCTGTACTTTCTCCTATGTTAATTGATGCGTCTGGGGTTCGAATCCTGGTGAATTTCTAGAAGCGATGGTCTCAGCTGTTTTGTTGTCCCACGTAGGTAGACTAGAAGTTCGCGTTGTAATTATGTTCTGCTGTGCCCCTTTCCTCTGAAGATTCTTCCTCTATTCGTTGTTTCCTAGTCCTCCGTTTGAGCTTCGAGCTGGTCTTCCCTTCGAGCCCCACGTTGGGCGCCAGTTTGCGGCGGTCACCTCCTCCGTCCGTTGCTTTTAGGCTTACCTTGATGCTTCTCCCGTTGGTTCCAGAAGTTCGCCGTGTGTTGGTTCTCTTCACTTTTATCCTCGGCTAGCTGCAGTAGTTTTCTTTAAACTATATAGGAGCATGGACTTATCCTCGGTAAAGGAGAACGTAGATCTCGGGTGGTGATATAGGAAGACATAGACGTGCTTTGTTTATGAAAAGATGACACTGCCGTTTCTTTTTATTTAGTTAACACTCGTAGTATACAAAACTGGTATTGCCGCTGTAAAATACTGTCCACCGCCGTTAAACTACGGCGCGGCTATGACACGAAGTTTAAATATGCTTATTATCTCTTTACGAGTAGCGGATCTTAGGTGTGTTTCTAAAACTATCTTGATTCCCTGTTTTGGCGCGATATCTCACACATCCTGCAGCATCTCTCCCTGACCACACATTACGAAAACTGCCTGATAAACTGCCTGCTAAAACTCCATGATAAAACTGTCTTGCTAAAACTGCCTCACTGCAATGCTAAAATTCCATGACAAACTGACTGACAAAAACTGTCCCGAATTTGCTCCAAACAGATCCTTTTATAGTCTCAGGCTTCTGGGGCTGCTTTCTTTCCTATTGGTCCATTTTTAGCGCCACCCGACGCGTCTAACTATTTCGAATAAACTTCCAGGGATCTCATTGGTCCAAGTTTAATATAAATCGCGGCTTTTCCTACATTTACCGTTAGGCTATCTGTCTCGCTCACTTGGTCACGGTGAATTATCAAATAAAGGGACAAAGGCGCTACACTCTCGCTGTAGGAATAATGGCACTGCGACCGAAGAGAGGTCATAAAGCTATGTTTTCTGCCTTCGAAAGCACTATTCCTGTAGCTAAAACATTTCGTCGTGGACAGTATTTTAACATAGAGCTTAAATTATTTACATTAAACCATTTATGACTCTACTAATATTAGTAACCTAGATAGATACATAACGTTAAATCACCCTTCTTAAAATATACAAGCAGTATGAGAAAAAGATATTTACATAGTACGATTTAATATCAATAAAAGTTAATTAATAAATTATCTATAATTACAGCTCTTGGGCTCGGCCTAGAGTTGCCGTTTCACCGTACCTGAGACATTCAATCATCAAGTTTGGTTTTCTAACAGTGAGGCAAATCACCTTTTCTCAATATGAATAATAAAATGCCGCAAAATTACATCTCTTCACAGGATACTTCATTTATAATTAATCACTAGAATCATTGCGAATCTTTAAACTTGGATCTAGCTGTATTTTCAGTCATCATCGCCTTCTGGAGTAATTTGTCTCTAAAATGGACAATGCTCACTCAAATCAGGATAAGCGCTCTTCAGTTTCATTATAATGGCTACAAGCTAATCCTTCATGCTACCCATTTACGTTTTCTTCAAACATGCCGTAAATTATTCATCCATTTTCTTTTGTTTCACCCAGAAGTATTATTATCTCCGTTTGCACAGGGGGTAAATGTCCATTCCGTATAGTTTTTTTCAAAACAAATCACTAAAAAGAGTAAAACATGAAAAACAAGGTTATACATAGAAATAATCTGGAGTGTTACACTCATATGACTTTCTCTAACCTCTATTGTTTTACGGGGTATACAAATTATTCTTACGAAACTGTACTTTAGTATCTACTTCAGTTTAATCAAGTTAAACCTTTGAAGGAAGGTGGTAGTCAAATTTTTAAAAACCGGACACTATACGCTGGCCTTAAAATTCCACACTGTTTCCATTCAATCGCTAGAAAGAACTGAAAATAGGTAATAATTAATAAAGGATTAATTAATTGTTAACGGATACCTCGGAATTGGCTGATGCCACAAAAAAGTTATTTGAAACGCACTGTGGCGTTTTAAAGAGATTTACATTTTTTCTTGTGCACTACGTTTTCGTCTAAAGCTTAATGTGTTGTTGATCTATGTTATGTGCAGGATTTTGATCCATCAATGCTTCCCTTGCTAGCCAAATTAGATTGCGCATCTTCCCATCTGGTACAGCTTTCCTCAATTCTGGGCATTCTAGTAGGCGTCCTCCATTTAAAATCTTGTCAGCATTGCAAATCTTACATGCTTTGTCATTCAAAAAACCAAATCTATGTGGATGTTCCAACAGACAGTCATGTCTAGTGGCTAATCTGAAGTGACCATCGGCTTCTTTCCTTGGGACATTTTTTATTTTTTGTACTATTTATTTTATGTTGGAGTAATTTTTGTTAGTAATTTCCTTTTGAATATTATATTGGTATTTTTATTCTATATTAATTTTGACATATTTTTAGCTTCATTTCTAGTCCACACGACTTTATAGGTTTTGAATATATCACTGCACCCTTTTTGGCCAGAAAGTCTGCAGTCTCGTTACCATTCACTCCCACGTGAGCTGGTAACCACAGTAATATTATCTGTTGAAATTTTGTTTGTAGTAATCTATAATAAGATCTCTCATCCTTAATATTATAAGATTCATCTGGACTATCATATCGTTCTATTGCTTGAATAGCAGAAACCGAGTCTGTGAGAACAATTACTTTATTTTCTTTTATATCAGTCCTGTAGTATATCTGTTCTAATGCTCGTTGTATTGCAACAACTTCACCATCAAAATCTGTGGATTGTCTAGGGCATGTAAAATATGTGAAAAGTATTTACAGTATATACCACCTCCCACATTATTTCTCAATTTATCTGCAGAACCATCTGTATAAATTCTAAGCCACTCTGTTTTCCGGGAATTGACTATGTAGATGTTCAAGTGTAGCAATTCTGTATACTTCTGGTGAGTCTTTTTGTTTATTTAGTTGTTCCGTCAGCTGTTTATTTGTTACTATCTTGTTAAAATCCATTGGATTAGTTATAGGAGGATGAGGAATGCATTTTTCTGATAAATTTAGGTAATTATAATTCTTCTCTAAAAAGGATTTGTTTGTAATCTCTAAAGCTTAATGTTTAGCTGTCATATAAGATTATACAGAATTCCTTACGAATAAAGTGGACTTAACAGGCTATTCCCAGAAAATTCAAAATATACATTTTATTTGCCATTTAAATATCTTTAACGTGTGGTATTCTAATCAAAGTCATTACAGCCATTTTTAGAAAATAAAAGAGTTGGGAGATTTTCTTGAAAGTCTTCGTGTCACATCTATTGAAGATACTGAACTAAATACCAAGTTTGGTATTTATCCGACTTTTCGTTTTTGGGTAATGCTACTCACAAACACACAGACACATATACGAACCTTTTTCTAAAGATGTTTCTTTTGGATTCAGGGGGCCACAAAATATGTATTTCCGGTGAAAACTCGACATCGAATTTTTGGGTGTATGTACTGGTAGAAAAACTCAAAATTACCCGCGTTGCCATCAGAATAACCGGAGCAAAATTTTAGAATCGTGTTATTTACCTACCAGATGAGATGCAATAAGAATCGCAATTTCGTTGGCGAGTTCACATTTTTTTTCTTATAAAGCTCCCTTGTTTACCCAGTTTATTATTACTGTGTTTTACTGTATTATTTACCGTTGATTACCGCACTTACACAACACACAGTCACATACAAACACTCATACCCATGGTGGGACTCGTAACCGCGACCCTCAGTTTGGCGGAGCGCCGAAGCTATACACTCCAGCGACCACGGCTACGAGGGCCGGCAAACATTTAAACTCGAAGCTACTGAGATATTGACAACAATAATGGGTGGGAAATTATACAGTTCATAGCAATGGACAAAAGTTGGCGGTGTTAAGGATCACACAAATTTAATTAACGCCAATAGTATGTTATTTCTAGTCTTCGGAACTTAAGCACATTTAAACGCTTAAACTAAGGGACAAAATTAAATAAATTAGGCACTAAATTTGGCAACATTTTTACATTTAAGGAAAGTATTTCTAGTTTAACATTTAGCGTTAAAAGCAAGGCATGCTGTTGGTAATTAACAACAGATTAAATTAAGAAAATTTACTAGAAATTTAAAAAACCAGTTGTCTTTTATCTAATAAAAGGACAATCACGTTACTGGGTGCAATATAAATTCTATTACTTTTTTTATCATTATTTATTTTGTAATTTTTCTCCACGTACCTAGGAATGTTATAGGCCAGTAAAATACCTTTCTACATTTTGAATTCTTTTTGTTTTTTTTTAGTTAAACGCATGCATTTTTATGGCAATTTTTAGTTTCTCTACCACTATCCTACAGCAGTCGAGTTTATTTAAGCTGAAATACACATAATGAGATGCACTAAACCCCCAAAAAATTATATTCAGAAAAGACCTTGCGCGCGGGGTCTGTCTGTGAGCAATTAACTCAAATAGGACCAGTCGATTGGTATGAAATTTCATACTTTAGTGAATTGTCTGGCGAACATTTTCAAGACATTTCCCATACTCGAAATTATCCACTACAAAGACAAACTTTTGCATAAATTTATTGTAATAATTTTGATTAAAATATGTGTATTTGAGTCAGTAACGTGGCATTAACTAATGTACACCTGGAGATTCTATGTAAAGCTTTTCGACTCCTCTCCACATTGGTTAAAGTGTCTGTAATTTTGTATAACTAGGAAATCATAGATATGAACTTATGCTGCAGGAAAAATTCTGAGCTCATTTAAGTACACAATATGCGTATGGCGATTTGCCCTCATTCTTTCCAATGCACGGGCTCGTTACCACGACCGAGGGTTTGAATGCATTTTGTATGCAACCAAGCGCTCATTTCTTTATCTGAAATCATTTCAAGCCAAACGTATGTTGTGAGTAGTGTAACGTGCATAGAAACACACCTTCTAATGAATGCTATAGCAACGGATGTACTAGTCGGCCACGATATGCATGCACTTGTTGGAGGGCGTCAGTGTGTTTTGTTGACGATCAAGGCTTGGAATCAGGGGGATGCATAATAGCACAATGAAAACAGTACTACGTGTGGGACATTCCATTTCGAATCTTCCGAAATAGAAGGAAAATCGACCTTGTATTTTTTAAACTAAACGAAACTTTTTGTATTTGCAGAAAAGCACGACACAATGCTTTATGCAAACTCATAAAATTCAGAACGTGATAGTTTTGCAATTAAAATTGTTCAAATTTATCGTATCTTTCTAAAATTCGCAATTCAAACAGTTATAACCCTAGAACTTTAAATCTAATTATTTAAATCGAGCTTTATTTTGATTCCCTAAATTTTAATTTCTTACTGATAAGTAAACACGTTATTATTTTTGTTTAAGTGAAAAAATTTCTATTTTTTCAAGTGTAGGCGGTGACGGATTAAGAAAAACAATTGCATTATTCCGTAATTTAAACATACTCAAACACATATTTTGCTGTAATGGCGAGGGTTCGTCTAAAATAACTAAAGAAGTAAATTACATTATGCACGGGAGTAGTAAAATGCGCACTCATTGTCGCTCTCGCACGTTTGTTTTGAACTGAAGGTCAAGCAAGCTACTGTGCATAAGGTTAAACAATGAGAACGCTTCCTAAGCAATATGAGGTTCTAAGTATTTCCTCACAGATTCACAGAGCGCTTGGTATCAAGCATCGGCTACGTAAATCGCTGTGTTTATTCACTTACTGTGTCATTACTACGAACCCCCTAACATTTACCGCTTTAACATCATCGGCTTCTCTTAATAACACAATGGATTATTCTCAATCTAATATTTTAGTTTTATAAAATTCCGAAGATGCTTAAACTAAGTAAAACTGTATATAGATTTTGTGAATATCACAAAAATAATTAGTATATGCTGTAATGAAATCTGCACTTTTATATACAAAGTAAAATTTGGTATAATATTCTCAAATAAAGGGTTCCGGAGCTATGGGTACTTAAAATGCAACAATGTGAATGAATACGCTAAATTAATCGTTCAATAACGAGACAACCGTTGGGTTTTAATGTTTGATAAATATGCCTCCATTACCACCCCTTATTAATAGGAAAAATTACAATGGAAACAGATAATGGCAGTTTTTTGCCGTTCGATTTCAAATGGAATGCCCCATGTGCAGGCCTCAGCCTCGCTAGTAAGTGCGGATGTTTTCTTTACGTGATTATCCTTTCGATGCCACGCCCACTTTTTTCGTAACCGTTTTGCGCCTCTTTCCACCACACGCATTCATATCGTGGCCGACTAGTATGAGAATTTGTAACGGGTAAAGAAAGTTGTTTGAGTCTACCGCATGATAATTCTTCACTACTAACCAATAATGTTTGAATACGTACCCTTAAAAATTATTTAGCTTTACAGTAACGAAGTGGAAGCCTAAAACATTATGATTTTTGCCGTCCTGAAAGAAGGGATTTATAGTGCACCAGTTAGAAGTAAATAAAAGAAGTTTCCATAACTCATTTTTCGGCTGTTTCTCTTCACAATTCTTGCAATGCACCTGAATAAAATGCAGAATATGCGTCTTGAATTAAACGCAGAGATTGAAGTGAAATTTAAGATAAATATTCTGCACCTCTGTGGCAATCGAATACTTATCAGAGGTGTGCTAATTGTTGATTACTCTACATGATTGTCTTGCTTCATTGTTGACTCGAATCCACAACGTAGACTCCCCGCTTCCAGCCTAGGGCGTGTGATAACTTTTAAAAGGATGTAACATTTCTAAAAACTTATTTTTCAAGCTATTCTGGGTGGAGGAACTGAAATAAGTGTTAGCCGTCCTTTTAGAACGTTGTAAGCGGTTTAAAAGTCATCATTATTCATGATTCGTAAACATCTGCATTTATTTTCCTAAAACATTAAACAGTTTTATTAATGAATGCTCTTTAACTACTATGGTTCTTAGCGTACCACTCTATATTGGAAAATTATGCTAAGGCCTCCTTATCAGGCTTGAGGTTCTTTTACGTGCCGTAAATCTACGACACGGGACCACCGGCTTTACTTCCCTTCCGAAGGAAGCCATACTATTTTTCCCTCGTCTACCTAAAGGAAGTAAATAAGATTTTGGCTTAAAATCCGATGTCTAATTACTATACTATTATTAATTATTATAATTATTATTATTATTATTAGATAACCTAATAAAAACACAAAAATTTCAAAATAAGGTACTTTTAATTAAGCTTTAAATATTTTTGTGAGCCTGTATGTACTGTATAACATTATGTCTTTAATAAATGAACGTTTCTGAGTTATTTTATCCTCATTGTTGATAAACCGTATCAGTCGATATACATTTAAAAGTAAAGTTTAACTAATTATTATTATCTAATTGTTACTGTGCACACAAATTTACTATTTATTTTACAAATGCTTCAAATAGTTTATTTTTACAAAACCAATACATCTATTCACGTTAATAATACCAGTATTACTCCAGATTACAATGGTCCACTGCGTAATGTGTAGTATGTTATATGCGCGTGTAATATCGTAATATGTCGTTGCTAATAGTGAAATATCCACAGAATGAAAAAAAAAACGTTTTGTAAGTAAATTTAATACCGAACTGCAAAATTTCATAACCATATATAAAACAATATGCCAGCAGTGAAACCGTGAAACTGCTCCAATTATATTGAGGCAGTATTTTTAACATTTAAATGATTTCAGTCAAATTATATAATATTTAAATTCAATAACAGCCCGCCTTGAAGCAATATGTGTATGTAATAATTTGTAAAATGTATGTAACAGTCATTGCATATGCTTATATTATTGTAAACATGTTCAATAATGTTATGCGAATGCATTACGTAATTTAATAATGTAGGAGATGTGAGAATAATAAGTTAAAAGTTGCTAACAATGAGGTAATAATGAGGTAACCTTGAGTCAATAATGAGTAAAAACCTTAACAGTACTATTTGTGATTCTTGGAGTGACAATAAGGTAATTTTAGTGACAGTTTATAAAATAGCCAATCAACAACCAGAAAAATCTTCAGTTAAATGAAAGTATTCTTTTGGAGTAGGATTAGCCAATCAGAAACTGAAATATAGCAAAATTTACAAATTTAGAAGTCAGTTGCCTGCGTACAGTGTTTGTAACAGGATGCATGATGCGTCCTCGAGAAATATAATACGTATTCGTGTGAGACGAAAATAGTTTACGTATTAAAAGTGCAAGTATTACATAAAAGAATCTCAGAGCTCTCGATATCAGTGAAGTGGTATTTAATTTGTGTCAAGAATTAATAAAAAGGAGTGAATTAAAACTTAAAATCTGTGTTAGCCTACATTCTTGTCGCATCACGCCCTGCCAAGACTTCCATGTTTCTAACAATAATACTGACGCAGCCGAGGCAAACATAAATATTAAATATTTAAAGAAACAGTTTAATTACAAAGGTAATCTTTTTTTAAACTTGGGGCAAAGGCCACCTAAAAATACGTTTGGGGCGAAGGCAAAGGAAATTGTTTACTATACGTGCGGTTGAAACTACTTCAAGTTTGGTTGCGAACAACATAAGAACTATAATACAACTCCACTTCAAATTGGCATCCATACGTGGAGCTAATAAATACTAATTTCTCAATTTGTAATCTCAGTTTATAATGATTAAGGTCTAACATTGTTTTTTATAAATAAATTGACATAAATACGACTTTTACTTCACTAGAAATGTAGTGCAATGTCTGATACTTTCACACTGGGCGAGTGTTTGAAAATTTGTTTTCACTACTCTGGATTCCTAATATTAATACTATGTGAGTATGTTTACTGGGGTACGCTATGTAAGCTAAATACGTGAAATATTTCTTTGTCTTAAATACTTTTGATATAGCTCCCACAACGCAAAGGCTGTTTTCATGGCAACTTAATTGAAAAGCCGATACGAGACATGGCAGCGAATTCAAACTTTTTTGTGTTTTTTCTGTCTAGGTCTGTAAAACGTAACTTGCTTTAATTTGAGTGAATAGACGATTTAAATTCCACATGGGTTATACGCACTTCTATAGCTATTAGAGCGCTGTGGTTAATTATTCTCATATAGTTCAGGCAAAAGTGATGTTTTCTCTGTGTATCTGTGTCACAGTGTATAGCTCTTTTGATATCTATCAACTCATTTTGAGGCTGGATATGAAAACATATATGCAAATAATGAAAACGCACACACACGTACACAATCGGGTTTTTACTACGTAAATGTGTAATTAATTGCGCAGTTGCAATTCCATTTTGTTGTAAAGGATTACATCTAAATCATACAAAACGCAAATGAGTCTGCGAGGGGTCAGGTGATATACAAGCGGTATGATTTTATTCCTGGTTCAGTCATATAGCTAAAACCCATAGAATGTGACAGAGTAAAATTGGATAGCCGATCTCCGAGTGTAAAACCAACATAGTAACTTTATTTATTGTAAGCAATTAATGTATGCAGAGCAAGGCTTATTTATCTGCGTGCCATCAGTTGTGTGCTATTTTAAATCAACAAAATGATTTCTGCGGTATGGTGTATACATACGCTATCATGTGTATGTTTGACAAGGGACTAATTTAAACCTGTTGGTGTGCAAAAGCTCGCCAAACAATTATGAAGGAATTTCCAATGTTTGTGCTGGTGTTGCAGTAACGCTAAACATCGAACGACCTGGAGTAATTTAAAGTTTTTTTTTTTTGCTTTAGAAAATGCTATGATGAAACATTTAGAAAAACAAATTTATACTTTTGATAAAAAGACTTTCCTAAATTTAGGGGTTATTATTTAATTCCATACTATAGTATTCCATATACACTGCCGTTTGTGAAAATTGCAACACCAAGAAGGAAACGCATTAATTAAATGAATTTAATATCACAGGTTAGGTACATGACAAGTAACAAATTATAAACTTTTAAAATCTATACATGACCTTTGAGGTTCTTTCGAAACTTTAAGTTTATTGTTATAAAGAAAATCTCTGAATAAATTTACGTTTTGGATTTATAAATTTCAGAGATGAAATTTCCCCAATGCATTCCTTTAAGAAGATTAGCAAGCTGCTATCTTGTCAGCGTTAACTAAATTTGTGGACCTTCGGGAGACTTGTCATTGCAGTAGCACTGTGAAAAGAGCGTCGTCCGAAAAACAAAAAGATCCGCTGTTCTACTCCCGGCCGTGACTGAAACATTCGGTCTTGATTCAATCTTAAAGACTGCTTGTGAAACATAAAGGGGGTCTACTACCAACGGTCTGGAAATTATACCCCAAATCACGCTTTCAATTTGGAGATCACTGTATCTTGCTGAAAGACACTCCACAATGTCGTCCACTTTCTTAGTATGAGAGAAACTTTTGTGGTTTCTCCAGGTACGCGATGTACACTATGTGATCAAAAGTATCCGGACACCCCCACGAACATACGTCATGAATTCACGTGTTTTAAGAGTAAATTTTATTATTTTTCTGCTGAACGAAATAATTTTTACGGACTCAACTACATAAACTATCAATGCAAACTATCACTTGAAATATTTGTCATGATTTATAAAATAATTCATATAAAATTCAAGAAAAACCATTGAGATCTTTAAGAGCAGTGGTAATTTAACACACTTAAAGTGTAATTTCCATCTGTTCAGACTTCCTTATCCTCTTAGTTAATTCCGAAACTTGTGGTTGAATAAAGTATAAATGGATAAGTAACACTGCACTTCTTATAATAAACCAGAAGTATTGTTTATTGTGATGTTGTGTAGTATTTAAAGTTTGAGTTGGAAAATGTTGATTCACATCACATACATGCGCTAGTTGTTATCGTAGGAGCGCTTTCGAGAGATCTGCACTTACTCGTACCTTCGAAAAGAACTTTCCAGGAGACGATAAGGGCAACAAAAATTATGATGACCGCGGTGGTGGTCGCGGGGTCGTGGGCGACCACATTTTAAACCCAAACCTTCAAGCCGACTTTCTTTACCCCAAATTTTGTTATAATAAAATAATCATTTAAGTTTTTTCAGCAGAATTAGATCTATCCCGATCATTCCCTTTTTTAAAATCTATCGAAGTGTGTCAAATTTATAGTATTTTTCATCACAAATGCACATTGCCACACTCTTCAGGAGTCTGACCTAAGACATCGGTGTTTAACTCCTCCTCCAAAGAGATAAACCCGAGAGAGAAGAAGAAGAAATAACAGTAATCGACAGTAAAATTCTGACTTAAGGGTGCCCATAGATGAAGCTTCTAAATCTTGTTATCTAAATGTTTTCAAAATTTTGTTCCATAGTGCTTTACCACAATTTATAAGCGTGTTTTAAATTTCATGCAGATATTCTAAATATTTTTGAGAGAAAAAATGTAATTTACTTTTATGTTAATAAATCGGGATTTCATACCGTGCAGAATTCGTAATTTTGGAAAAATAAAATACTACCATATTACTTAAAATCCGATAAACAAAATTGCCATATAGAATTTTATTCAACCTTTTGGTTGATTTGGAAAAAAAATTAAAGCCTTAAATAGAACTTTTTTTAAAATATACTCTAACTGATCGAATTAATTATATCATATCTTGAACAATTTAAAGTTGTAGCAAAAAACATATGCCAAGTTCTTAAGCTCATTTTCGCCGAGTTTCTTTTGAAAATTGGAACCGGATTGGTTGCCAAACACATCACGTGGAGCATTATTAATGAGCAAAAGTGTAAGAAAAATCAAACGAGTAAAGGCATTGAAGTGAATAAAGGCCATTAGGTAGTATGTTTTTTGGCTTTAAAAGATTCCAAGAGCAAAATCCGTAAAGCAAAAAGATTCAAGGTAGTTTTTTGTGTTCTTCTAAAATTTTAACCAAATTTCGGTATTGCGTACCCTTAAATTAGAATGAACGGTCACAATAGGACATTAATTGCCTTCTTTAGGAATTATCAATGTTTTGGAAGGATATGTAACTATGATATACAATAAGCTGATTGATATGGATTTTAGATAAAAATTTATCTAGATGAATCGTACTATGCATTTCAAAATCAATTTTTTAAGGGATCATACATATACACTACGTGATCAAAAGTATCCGGTCACCTGGCTGAAAATGACGTACAAGTTCGTGGCGCCCTCCATCGTAATGCTGGAAGTCAATATGGTGTTCGCCCACCCTTAGCCTTGATGACAGCGTTCACTCTCGCAGGCATACTTTCAATCAGGTGCTGGAAGGTTTCTTGAGAATGGCAGCCCATTATTCACGGAGTGCGGAACTGAGGAGAGGTATCGATGTAGGTCGGTGAGGCCTGGCACGAAGTCGGCGTTCCAAAACATCCCAAAGGTGTTCTATAGGATTCAAGTCAGGACTCTGTGCAGGCCAGTCCATTACAGGGATGTTATTGTCGTGTAACCACTCCGCCACACCCCGTGCAGTATGAACAGGTGCTCGATCGTGTTGAAAGATGCAATCGCCATCCCCGAATTGCTCTTCAACAGTGGGAAGCAAGAAGGTGCTTAAAATATCAATGTAGGTCTGCGCTGTGATGGTGCCACGCAAAATAACAAGGGGTGCAAACCTCCTCCGGGAAGAAACACGACCACACCATAACACCACCACCTCCGAATTTCACTTTTGGCACTACACACGCTGGCAGATGACGTTCACCGGGCATTCGCCATACCCACGCCCTGCCATCGGATCGCCACATTGTGTACCGTGATTCGTCACTCCACGCAACGTTTTGCCACTGTTCAATCGTGTAATATTGACGCTCCTTACACCAAGCGAGGCGTCGTTTGGCATTTTCCTGCGTGATGTGTGGCAGCCGCTTGACCATGGAATCCAAGATTTCTCACCTCACGCCTAACTGTCATAGTACTTGGAGTGGATCCTGATGCAGTTTGGAATTCCTGTGTGATGGTCTGGATATATGTCTGCCTATTACTCCTTTACGACCCTCTTGAAATGTCGGCGGTCTCTGTCAGTCAACAGACGAGGTCGGCCTATACGCTTTTGTGCTGTACATGTCCCTTCACGGTTCCACTTCACTGTCACATCAGAAACAGTGGACCTAGGGATATTTAGGAGCGTGGAAATCTCGTGCAGACTTCTGATACAAGTGACACCCAATCACCTGACCACGTTCGAAGTCCGTGAGTTCCACGGAGCGTCCCATTCTGCTGTTTCACGATGTCTAATGACTACTGAGGTCGCGGATAATGAATACCAGGCAGTAGGTGGCAGCACAATGCACCTACGATGAAAAACGTATGCTTGTGGGGTCTCCGGAAACTTTTGATCATATAGTGTATAAAATCATTTGAAAGCAAAAGCTCTGCTGAAGTGCAGCTAATAACAAAATCATTCAAGCATGGGGATTAATGATAATAATTTTTGTTTCAGAATGGGGGCTACCGGGCCTCAAATTTAAAGAGGTCCAGGAGGGTCATGAGGAGTTTGATCGTTTTGCTCGTCGGGACGTTGATGCTGGAACCCAGATATGCTTTCGAGATTCACTGGGCATACTCCATTGAACTGGATAACAACTACTCCGTCTTCTGGACCCCTGTAAAAGATCATATTATTTTTGAACTGCAAGTGAGGACCCTGGGTTATATCGGCTTTGGATTCTCAGTGAATGGACACATGCCAGGAGCAGATGTTGTCATCGGTTGGGTGCAGAATGACCAGGTCTTCTTACAGGTGAGTTTAATTATTTATCTCTAGGATACTAGAAAATAAACGACAGTTCCGTGAACTGCAGTAGGTAAACATCTTCACCATTTAGCCCTTAGAATGTAATTAGGGTTTCCTTCATGGCTGCAACTTAGTACCGTTCATTCATCCCGTTCTCTGTCAATGGCAGGTAGCATTGCATCATTCGACACTAACGTAGGTTGACGATGTATTCCCAATACGTGAGACACTTTTATGCCGTCTCCAAAACATCCGTCGTTGATGAATCTGCTGCCAGCTGATACAGTGGTGAGCTATGGGATCTTTCTCTGAGGGTACGCGTGGGTGGGTATAAGAATGGACAACACCATTAAACTGAGTAATATATTTAATGGAGGCTATTGTGTGAAATATTTGAAGCGAGTTGTCGACATTTTGAGGATGAAGAATTGAACTGTTTCTGAATCTTAGCACGAGAAATGAAGTCTTATATCTGCTAACTTCTGAAGTATCAATAATTTTATGGTTTAAAATAATTTTCCGTAATAGCAACGAGAAGCTTAAGTTGCCGTGAATCGCAGAAATGCTAAACGGCGAAATCCCTTGCGGCTACCGTCAAGTATGTAAGAATCCAAGCGCGGCCTTTAGGCGCTACGGACAGCCGACTTCTGTAAACTTCAGTAGAACTTCTGTAAAATGTAAAATACTGTAACACCCTAATTATCTTTTCGGGGTCGCGGGTTCAAACCCGGCAGAGGGCGATGGATTTTTTCGGGCGTAAAAATCCTTAGCAGGGCTTCCTTTCGAAGGGAGGTAAAGCCGGTGGTCCCGTGTCGTTGATTTACGGCACGTAAATAACCCTCAAGCCTAATAAAGGGGCCTCTGAGCAAAATTACTGGTATTTCACGCCCAATATAGAATGGGACGCTAAGGACCATAGTCGTTCTCCTTACCTAACGAGCTGTGATTTTTATTTATGGGGTTCTTTAAAAGGCAAAGTATATCGTTCCAATTCTCGCACACTACAAGAGCTTAGAGAAAACATTGTGCAAGAAATCACAAGAATTCCTGTTGCTTAATTTCGGAGAGTGAGCGAGAATATTTACACGAGATATGCTGTCTGCTGGAGAGCAGAAGGTCAAAATTTCAAAATATATTATAAGGTAAGGATTTTTGTCCGCCCTTGCCGGCGTAATTTCCCCGGCGACTGCCGGCTGTGTCGCGCAGTAGAGAGAGGACCCGAGTGGGTTCGAATATAATTTAACTACCCTATAGTTGTTAATATTTTACTAACTGAACTCGTAACACATACAGACATATTCATAAGCCATATTGGGCAACTCAGAAATTATTTGTTTCTTGTGGGAATATTATGTTATGCAATTGTGTATTATTTAAAGAATTTTAATTATTAATCCAGTGTGCAGTTACTCCTTTTTGAAACACGTATATTTACACATTAAACAAAGTCATGTTTGAGAATCTAAAAATTGTAAATATCATACTGTTAGTTACATTAAGTTATTTCCATTTCATCGTTTTTAAGATGACCTATCTTTTACTTGTTAAAACGTTCAGTGACGGTGAGATTGGTATTCATTTGGATTCAGTGTTTTCGTTCTGCATAATATAATCAATAGCGACCCACCCTAAACGACATAAAGGCACGTGCTCTCCCTTTATTTTTGATTTATCGAAGTTTTAAGAATTATTTATGTATAAAAATATTTTCAAATCTGCTTAATTCCACTTTGATTAAAGCGCAAGAAACGTCTGTAGCCTTTCTTTGCAGATAAAAAAATATACTCTTCTCTCAACCGCAGATTAGATCCCTAACTTATTAGGTTATCAGCTGATTGTTAGCGTTAGAAATTCAGAAGGATTTCATAACAGCGGCCAAGGCTAGGTTTTTTGCACCTACTAAACCTCCGAGAGGAAAGGATGAAGCGTGAGAGGGGAGACGAGATCTGGTAGCAGCAGGTAGAGAGAAGCGAGTTCCCTTACGTTTCCAGACTGAACATCCTCGACCGCCGCTTCGATGCCTATCCTATGGCCATGGAAAGTCTCGGACGGAAGGTTGCATGCAAAGGAAGAAACAGTATTAAAATACTCTTACGTTTCTAAGCCTTATCCCTATGCTTTGTTGGTGCCCAGAAATGCATTCAACCCCTGAGGATACTTCAACAATAACCTCATTGTGTTAAAACGAGTTTTATTAATTACGGAACTATTCACTTACTGCTCCTTTAAGGATAAATACTTCATTAATACCATGAAGGTATTGTTCAATTCGGGAATCCTACTTTTTTCAAATTCAGACAAACATCACTCCCATTAAAACGCTCAAAGAAGGAAAGAAGGTTGTATTCTTACTTTACTAAGTAAGGTTATACGACAGCGAATGCACATTAGTCAAATGAAATTAGATTTTGTTTATGGACGCTCTTTAACTACTACGGTGCTTAGTGTTCCATTCTATACTGGGCGTGAAAGACCGGTAATTTTGCTCAGAGGCCTCTTTACGTGCCGTAACTCTACGACATGAGGCCACCGGCTTTACTTCCCTTTCAAAGGAAGCTATGCTAAGGATTTTTATGCCGAAAAAATCCATCGCCTTCCGCTGGGTTGAACTCTCGACCTTGGGAACTAGAAGCTGACATGGCAACTACTATACTACGGAGGTCGACACACTCACACACACATTGGACAAGAAAATGTATTAGGCACTAACACATTTTGTTCTTCAAGACGCCGGCCGTGAAAGCCTGAGCTTGTAAGTTTAATACTAATAAATTTCTTTTCCAACAAAACTAGCATTTTATGCTCTCCACGTTTACATTTTGCCTTTTGACAAATACAGAAAGCATTGCAATTCACTCAAATTGAGATTTCATTGGAAGCACATATTTTGAAGTCCCCCTGAATCTAATAGAGTATTTTTAGGAAAAGATCCGTTTTGTCTGCCTGTGAACAGCATAACTGAAATCCACCTCTTGTCCGAATTTTATACTTGTTTTAGACAAGGTATAAGGATAGGAAGCTAAGGTTTTCAAGAAAATCTTCCTGCTCCAAACCCTCGGTTATATAGAATAATGTTGGATATTTTATATCTCGCCAAAAATCACTAACGATTTTGGTAAACATTTATGAACATGGCAAATGAAATATATATGTAGGTGTAAAGCTTGTTAAATTCTAAAATTTTCATATCATAATATTTTACTTCGATTATTTTTTCGTTTAGTCTGCACCGTGGTGTAGTGAACTGAAGTTTGGTGCTTTGGTTCCCATCCATGGAATGCGTGTGTTCGAGCTCACCCATGAGGTTGAATATTTTTAGAACCATGTATAGCAGCGGTGCCCTATTGACATTGTTATGCGTCTAAGGAGCTACGATAGGTAACGTCTTTAGGTCACGACAACCCAACATACTGGCTCGGGGAAGCATGATGCTGACCACATCATTTCCTCGTATCAGTTGGATTATCGTCCAATCTTCCTTTGCGTATGTAGGCGTGAGTTTAGCAGCCGGGTTGGCAGGGCAAGGCCCTCAAGGGCTGTAGTACCACATATTTAAACGTTTTACTTTTTTGTTGTGTTGGCATTTCCGAAGTATTCGCCGTTGCTCTTTAGAACTTCCCAGTATTTTAAGCAATATACTTTCAAATGCCTTTCTTTTGTTCCTCCTGAGCTGCTGCAAACAGCTTATATTATTAAGACATGCATATCCAAAACAGCTTTTTGTCTTGATAATTAATTGTTCTTCCTCACAAGCAGTGTGTAGGACAAGGTTGGAAAGGTACGAGGGATGTCGCAGAAGTACCCCGCCTAACAAAGAAAATAAACATTTTGGGAAAAAAACATCTTTATTTCTCTACATAGTCTCGTTTCAGCTCGATAAACTTTTCCCACCGATGTTCAATCGCTTCAATACCCTTTTTATAGTGAGAACCGTCGAGTTCTGCAAAATACTCATCACCTGCAAACTCCACCTCTTCATTGTTGGCAAATCTTTAACCACCAAGCCATTTCTTCAACTTTGGAAACAGAAAATAATCAGAGGGGGCTAAGTCTGGCGAATAGTTTGCATGAGGAAGCAATTCGAACTTTAAGTCATTGATTTTGGCCATGGCACTAATGGATGTGTGAACTGGTGCATTGTCTTGATGAAACAGAACTTTCTTTTTCGCTAAATGCGGTCGTTTTTGCTTGATTTCATCGTTAAAACGCTGCAATAATTTCGCATAATACTAACCATTGATTGCTTTTCATTTTTGAAGATAATCAATGAAGATTATCCCACGCGCATCCCAAAAAACTGACGCCATGACCTTGCCTGCAGATGGAACTGTCTTCGCCTTCCCTTCTTTGGAGCCGATTGTTGCCTTTCAATCCACTGTTTTGACTGTTCCTTCGTCTCAGGTGTAAAGTGATGGACTCATGTTTCATCCATGGTTATGAATCGACGCAAAAACTCGGCTTTGTTACAGCAAAACATCGCGAACACAACATCCTCACGGCGCTGTTTTTGTTCCATTGTGAGTAAACGCGCCACCCATCTTGCGCACAGCTTTCTCATGTCTAAATTTTCAGTTAGTGTGCGACGTACAGCACTTTTTGAAATCCCTACGATGTCTGCTAGCTCGCGCACTTTCAGTCGACGGTCATTCAATACCATTTTGTGGATTTTCTTCACAATTTCTGGCGTGGTCACCTCATTTGGTCGACCACTGCGATGTTCATCTTGACAGCTCGTACGGTCTCGCTTAAACTCTGCCACCCAATATTTTACTGTCGTAAACGAAGGAGCAGACTCCCCCAGAGTATAACTTAGCCCAGCTTTAATTTTAGTTGGACTAAGACCTTTCAAATGAAAGTATTGTATCACATATCTAACGATGACCAGTTTTATCCAAGTTTACAAATTCGCTGAGAGAGTTCACTATTAATGGCTACCAAACAATTACTAAACAGCGTATCATCGTCAAACTTCAAACCTAAGCTTTATAAGTGTGGTACTTTCTATCACAGTCATTTGTTTGAAACAACCGCTATATATACGTCAGGTTGGGTACTTCAGGAACTGCCTTCGTAGAATCAGACGACTAAAATTAAGTGCCATAGCCGGGATTTGAACCACTGATCTTCCGATTTCCGTTAGGTTGCTCTAACCAGCTGAGCTACCATGGGATATGCCATTTCAAAATAATTTGAGATCTTCTTGTGGTTTACCGCGGACAATGCGTGTCTGCTATGGTAATTCAGTTGGTTACAGCAACCGGAAAATCGGAAGATCCGTGATTCAAATCCCGGCTATGGCATTGAATTTTCAGATATCTGATTCTACCTTTCCAGCTTACTGTCTTGTTAGCCTCTTGTATGCTTTGCATTCGAGTATTGACACTATTTATGCCTTTACCATGATTAATAGGAGGAAAAAAGAAAACACAAGGCTTACTATGTATAATCTGTCGAATATGTATGAAATAAACCGTAGTGGGAGAGAGCGCGCTATGATTATAACACATATCTTTTCATAAACATGCTAGCCAGCTTCGGATATGTTTGGCAAGATTCATTTGTGCGCGTAATAATGCACTATTGAATGTGATTGTAAACAGTAACTAAATCAGATAATCAGTTGCCCCCCAAAAAGAATAAATAATGATTTATATAGTTACAAAATATATATGCACCGATTTTAACAGTGGCTTATTTTGGCTTTTCGACGAACCCATATATAGAATCTATTTACTATTCAAAATGCCTGTCGCAGTTGGAGTAGTCAATTACTTGACAAATGTACAAAGAGACCACATAGGGATTTATAGTGCACTGAATAAGGTATCGTCTAAAAGTAAATTAACATAGTTTTGATCATTAGCGGCGCTTTGTGGTACATTTGGGGGAGCGCAAACTAAAACGCGATCATTTATTGGATATAAGCAGACCGAATTAACACTGTATGAGAACGGTGAAAACTTTAATCCTTTGCAGCATCCGAGAGCTTAATGCTCTGTTACGGTTAAACGTGGAATTTTTTTTTACTTCTACAACCGGATTGTGATATCATACATGCGATGTCTACTGTATGTATGCTGAATATGTTATATTTCTACCCCACGTATGGGTACCAATTTGAAGAAGGTATTGTTCTTGGAGTTTATTTATTTTTTATAGCTCTGCGTACGGACGTCAATTTGAAGAAGATTGTTTGCTGCTACGTATGAAAAGTCGATTTGAACTTGTATTTTTGTTGTTACGCTCCAATTCTAAAAATAAATATTAACTTTGTTGTTAAACTGCTTCTATAGATAGCATTTGTTTATGTTTGCCTCGGCTGCGTCAGTCTTACTTTAGAGACACGTTTCTCGTAATCAGGGCGTGGTGCAACAAGAATGTAGGCTTACACAGATTTTAAGTTTAAATTAAATTCTTTTTATTAATCCTTGACACAAATTAAATAGCACTACACTGATATTAAGAGCTGTGAGGTTCTTTAATTTAATACTTTAACTTTTTTATCGCGTATACTTATTTTACGTCTCACACGAATACGTAATATTTTCTCTAGAGAACACATCTTCCATCCGGTTACTACCAAGGCCTGCAGGCAACTGAACATATTTCAACCGTATAAACTTTTAACTTTTGTATTTCAAGTCCGTAATTGGCTAATCCTAGTCCAATAGAATACCTGCATTTTACTAAAGTTTTTCTGGCTGTTGATTGGCAATTTTGAAACTGTCACAAAATTTACATTATCGTTGCCCTAATCATGACTAATAGCATTCAAACTCTCAAACTCATTATTGCCTCAAGGTTACCTCATGGTTACCTCATTCTTAGCAACGTTAAACTTATTTTTCTCACAGCTATTAAAGCATTAAATTACGTAATGCATTCACATAACATTATTGAACATGTTTACAATAATATAAGCATATGCAATGACTGTTACATACATTTTAAAATCTGCAATGACTGTTACATACATTTTGTTTAAAAATTATTACATACATATTGCTTCAAGGCGGACTGTTATTGAACTTACATATTACATAATTTAATTGATAGTATTCAAGTGTTAAAAATACTGCCTCAATACTTCTCTCCAACTACAGCCAGTGCATTATGTATTTAGGATAGAACTAGGAGCGGAGGGGGATTTAGCACCGCGACCTATGCAGATCTTTTGTAGTTACACCCCTGACGGGGCGCCCCAGAGAGGGAGGGATGAGGTGAGAGGAGATAAAGGGCGGCCGGACCAGGAGGCATGACAGGCAGAGGGCAGGGTCCCTACGGTTTAAAGATTTAAACTCCCCAGGTGATGGCTGGCACAGCCGGATCCCTCCCCACGACCCGTAAGGGAGGGTTCCAACTCTTTCAGCTGCCGTGGTGCGGCCACTGTGGTCCCTGAGCACTCGTGGTACTTCTGACGTTACTAGAAATACGTTTGGATTGGGTTGGACTCGGTGGGGAAGTGGTTCTTGATACCCATGGGAGATTGGGTACGTCTGGGCGGTCCATGTCCAGGTGGGGTTGTGAGACGCCTCAAGATCCTCCGGTAGCGCCCTGGAGAGCCAATAGGCGGCCTGCTAGTGGGCTACCGGCCCCACTGAGGTTGTTTGGTAGTCTTCCCCTTTCGGGATTGATGCACGTAGGCGGCGCATCCCCTTCCACCCTGTAATGGGGGACGATTTAAGTTTTCAACTGCCGGCTTACTGAAAAAGCCTTCGGGGTTGGGAGAGCCACTCGGATGGCGCCCTTCTCCCTGGGTACAGCGGGGACCTTTGCCCCTGGGTCTTCCCTCCCACCTGTGGGCTTATACATACCCTGAGGGGGACGCAGTTCGGGGGACGTAGGTTTACTCACAGCATCCTTTTCCCCTGCTACGCAAACGCTAAGATCCCCCGCCGATACTTGCAACCTTTAAAGAAACCAAGCAGATGAAAGGTGAAGTGAAATGAGAATGGAGATGAAATGGAGGGACAAGAAATTCTGGGATCTAATGACCCTTCGCAGCATTCGCCTAGCGACATGGGGAAACCCTGAAAAACTCCATGAGTCAGGAAGGTCGGCCACGGGAATCGCATCCACGACCTCCCGAATGCAGGGTAGAGACGTTACCGCCTGAAACATCCCGCTCGTTTATGTGTTTCAGGTACTTGACCACTAAGGAGCGCATCAGAGTGAACGATTTTATGAGGATGACTTGCTTTGTACTGTAATCAGTTTATTGTGAAGGAGAGAGAGTGAGTCCAGATGGAAACAACGGGCGTGTGCCTGCAGTGCTCGTAGAGTTGTATCAAAAGAATGTGTATACTATGCTGTACATGACGACTGTTAATGTTTTTATAGAACACTACAGTTTACGTATGTGTTAAATGAATACTAATTAGTCTGTGCATTGCAGTGGACAATAATCTACATGCGGAGATTAAAAGTGAGTGTCGTCCGTGATGTCGGAATTATTAACTCGTATGATTAGTAATTTTATTCAGAAATGATACTGA
This sequence comes from Deroplatys truncata, assembly GCA_030765065.1. Classification (NCBI taxonomy): domain Eukaryota; kingdom Metazoa; phylum Arthropoda; class Insecta; order Mantodea; family Mantidae; genus Deroplatys; species Deroplatys truncata. The sequence goes on from CM060990.1 coordinate 44,554,349, forward strand.
AATAGATATATAACTGCAATAAATAATTTCTGTATATTAAATCAATATATTATGTGATAAGCTTGAGTTGAAAAAATCTTTCCCGGAAAAAAAATTAATTAGCAAGTCATGTTAAGCAAAGTCATTAGTAACAGCCGAAATAGCGAATGCGATAGGCATAAAGATTCCTGGAATGCAGTTTGGTTATAGAGTACATTTGCAAAGTCACTTAAGCTATTTCCGTAATATCTCTTATTGGTTTTAAGTTTTTATCTGAGGGATCTTATGATCACCATCCTTAGTTTTGTATAGATTTCAATCAAATATGAAATCTGTTTACAAATTGTGGTCACACTTGAGTACAAAACGTTAAATCGAAATCGTAGCGTTTCCCAAAAAGATGTTAAAATTATAGGATCCTTTCATTGTAAAATAACTTTAATTCCTTACAGATTTTAACAAAATTTGAAGTGTGTGGATATATTTTCTTCAAACTCGTATATATAAAATTCTAACAGCGTATTTCCAGCGGGTGGGGGGTTGTTTCATGCGTGAAGGCAGACATGGAAACATGGATCCACGCTTAGCACATTCAAGGGTCATAAACCGTCATTCTTTTGCATTTAACGCTAGGAAATGCGTCGAATATAAGACATTCATACAGAGTTATCCCACTTTTAAGGACTTTGTGGACGGAATTTCTAACACAGATTTTCTCACCATATGCACATAAATCGTCCAGGTTTTCCATGCATGACTACACCGCCATTGCCACCACTTCGCCGTATGAGGGAGCTACTGAGGGTTGTGATGATTTATAACGAGCACAGAGTATAAAAAGTCCTAAGTGATTTCACATATTCTGGACAGAAATCATGAACCGGTTTATTGCAGCTAATATGGACGTCAGTGCCGTAACAGGTGGTTCATCTATCCGTTTAATTTGATACTACCAGAAATTTACAGATTACTTACAAATGTCAGTCCCAATTCTTATACAGGTTTAGCACAATGACATGATCAAGAAAACATAAACAACATGCGTTTTAAGAGGAGATTGAACGTTTGAACTTGTCGACGAAATTTGCTGAATTCATGCACCATTAACTAAGGGACTATTTAAGATGCCAGAATTACATTTTTTACGTTATAGAAATGTTTGATTTCACTGATTTATTGTATACAGCAATTTCGTTTATTAAAGCTGATGGGATGTTTACTTTCTCTGCCACGTAACTAATACGTAGATAAGGTATTGCCTTCCGCCCAAAACTTTGATATCGAGATATCAGCAGCTTTAAAATGAAGTCTGTTTATGCGTGTGACAGTGTATGTTTTTAACAGCACAATAACCCCAAAACGAAATTCTCGATAAAGCCCAAAATTTGGTATTTATATTCAGCACCTTCCGAAGTTGTGACGAGTGGATTTTCAAGGAAATCCCCCATCCCAAACTACAAATTATATGAAAGATTTTTCGAAATTTTCGATTTTCTAAAAAACGGCTCAAACGATTTTGATTAAAATAGCATTTAAGACACTTACATGAAAAATAAAATGTATATATTGAATTTCCTGGGAATAGCCTGTGAAACCCTCTTTAATCGGAATGAATTTTGTATATTTTATAAACAATAGGAGATAACTCAACGAACAGTGGAAAGGTGTTGCAAAAAGGACTACAGTACATATAAATGGAAGGAAGGACTTTGTGACAAATTCAAACAGATACTAGACTCTAATTATGAACAGATAAGTAAATGTGGAATAATATTTATGGCAAAGAAATATAAAATAGAGAGTGCGAATGATATATCAATAATGTTATGCAAAGAGCTGGAGAGGAAATGAAAACAAAAAACGAGGGTTTATAAAAGAGATGAGGACTGGTTTGATGATGAATGTAGAATAACCAAAAGACAAGTAAAACAATTGTTGGTCAGGTGGAGGGAATTAGGAGACAGAGAATCTAGGGAGGACTATATGCAAGGGAGGAGCTCATATAATTTACTGCTAAAACAAAAGCAAATGGATTGGGGAAAAAGAAATGAAAACAATCTGATAAGGGTTTTAAACGAAAATAATGCAAACAAAGTATGGAAGGCTTTAAAGTCAACTTATAATACATTTGTAAATAAACCTAGTATAGAGACTGGCGAATGGATGGAGTTTTTAAAGGGACAATAGTACAGGAATTATAGGATTTCCAGAAATTGTAAATAGTTTTGTAGAGGTGTTGGATGATGAGATAACAAAAGAGGAAATTATAAAACAAGTTAAATTATTGAATAAAAATAAAGCTGGAATAGATGGTATCCCAACAGACTTTATTAAGGAATGGAGTACTGAAGTAAATGGAGTTAAGACTTTAATGGATTTATTTAACACGATTATAGATAAGGGTTATGTACCAAAAAAATGGAGAGAAGCAATTATATATCCTGTATTCAAAGAGAAGGGTAGTGTTGATAAACCCAATAGTTACTGAGAAATAGCATTATTGTGAAATGTATCATACTGGTATTCTGACAAGTAGATTGCAAACATGGGCTGAAGAATACAATATCCTCTCTGAATTTCAGATGGGCTTTCGAAAGGGGAGGAGAACAGCGGAAAGTTTATTTATTATAAAAACGCTAGTAGATTAATATTTCAAATAAAAAAGAAACAAATTGTACATGGTGTTTGTGGACTTAGAAAAAGGTTATGACTAAACAGAATTACAATTTTTGTGGTACAAATTATTGAGGGTATAATGAGAATACCTTTTGTGTTAGGGTAGAGGAAGTGGCAGTAACTAGGGAAATCTAGCAAAAGAAATGCCTCAGGCAAGGGTGTAAGTTAAGCCCAACCCTATATATATTACTAGAAATTGCGAGACATAATAATTATGCACCAGTTACTAATAATATCCAAATTACAGGATTGCTGTTTGCAGATGAACTGGAGGTAGGATCAATCACAGTAAGTGACTTAAAACAATCATTTCAAGGAATTGAAAAATATTGCAAAGAATGGAGATTAAATGTAAACCAAGAGAAGACAGATTGTGGTATTCAAAAAGGGAGGAAAATTAACTAAATACGAGAAATGGAAGGGAGAAAGCAAAGACTATAGGGTAGTACGAGACAGTATTTATTTAGGAGTACAAAATAGACGGAGGAGGAAAATGGGAGGAACAAAAAAGTTTGCACTGGCTAAAGGTAAAGGGGCTATGCCAGCAATTAGAAGGTGCATATATATGAATGGAGAAAGCATACAATTTAGTGGTAGAGACAAAAATGATGTACGGTATTGAAACATGGGGATTAGATGGAGGATGGGAAAGTATAGATGAGGTGCATAGGATGTTTTGTAGAGAAATGCTAGGGCTACCAAACGCAGTTGCAAGACAGGTAGCACAAATAGAAATGGGCAGGATGGCAAGCAAGGGAAAGCTAATGGAAAGAGCACTGGAAAATTTGTTTAGGATCTTAAATTTGGGTAAAGGAAATGTGTTAATACAATGCTTTGAATACCAAGAAAAAAAATTAGGCAATAGCGAACGAATAAATAGTGTGAGGTACAATTTGGAGAGCAACGGGTTGGGAGAGATATGGAGAAGTAGGGAAAATAATATAAATAAGTTTTGGAAAGTGGTAAGAAGGAGATTAGATGATATAGAAATACCAAACACATTTAGCATGATAGCAGAAAAGGTATCCTTAGTTTTTTTACATACCTATTAAAAACACATGGGGAAGAGACAAATATGTAGATAACGTAAATAAGCAAGAAAGCATTGCATGGGTAAGAACAGGAGTATGGAGGCTAAGAGGTTTAAGGAAGGGTATACCTCAAAACCAATGTCCCATATGCGGTGGAAATGATGATGTCGAACATATAGTATTTAAGTGCAAAGGTACAGGAATTTGGAGAAAAGAGTTCATTAAAAATAAATCGTTTAAAGTAGATAGAAATATTTCTATAATTGAAATGATTCAAACAGATAGTAAGTGTATGCGGCAATACGAGTAAAGTTAAAAACAAATGAATTTGGTCAGTAGACAGATCAGCAAATGTAGTTAAACAGGATTAAGGAAATGTGAAGTAAAGTAAGTAGATAAAAGGAAGTATTGTAATATGAATACGACTGTTAAAGAGCCAGGGCTGAATGCCGGTCGTATTACTTGTATTTTATTTGTACATAGCTTAATACAATAAATATTATTATTATTATTATTATTAACTAAAAGCACTACACAAAAATGTAGATCTCTTTAAAACATGCAATTCCTTTCAAGTAAATTTTTGTGGAACCAGCAGTTTTCAAGATATACATTGTTATTGGTTTGAATTGCCAATACCTTAAAAAGTGTTGTCGGTATTAATTTGTTTCTCCCGATGTCATGAAAAATGTATGGAATTTCTAGGCAAGCATATATGACCCTCTTTTTAAACATTTGACTATCGATTCTGCTTCTCTATCCTCGTTGTACCTTTAAAAAAACGAGTAATGAAACTATTTCTGCAAAGGTTTATCACAGCAAACATGAAGCAGATAGAAAAGTATGCTGTCACAAGAATCGTTTGTAGAAGATATACGATAGTAGGTATAGAAAGTCTTGTGTGTGTAACACATTCTTAATTTTTTCTTAATTATACTATTTGTAACTAAAATTTATCAGAAAGTCATTTTTAGAAAGAATAAACAAACAGCTCATTGACACCAAAGTAGATCCACAATAAGAGTAACGTATTGCTTATATCATCCTAAGATTACATTTGTCTATGTTCAATGCTTTCTGAGAAGAGGGTCATTTACGAGTATCATAAAATGTCATTCACGGAAAAGGCCATTCAAAGTAAAAACAGAGAAAAACTATCACATGTATTTGCAAAGAAAGACGCAACATAAATTAGACATACCTTAACAGTAGTACCAATTTTTAGAGCGAAACGTCCCTTTAAAGACGAGATAAAAGATAACCCTCTACTCAAAGTGTATTTTTCTGTGAGGAAATTCCAATCTATAAGGGTCATTCAAATGAAACCCGATCACTTGTGTAAAGTAACGGTAACGATTTTAATAACTCAAAAATAGTCGCCAAAACTGTTGGCACATTTATCCCATTGCGACACTAGCCGGTCGATTCCATCTTTGAAGAAGCTAGTAGGCTGCTGTCGGATCCAGGCCTGGACCCATTCACACACTTCGTCGTCCGTTGTGAATCGATGTCTGCAAATAGCTTGCTTTAGAGGTCCATAAACATGAAAGTCACACGGTGAAAGGTCTGGACTGTACGGTGGATGTTCCAGCGTTTCCCATCGAAACTGCTGCAATGTCGTCTTCACCGCATTGGCAGTGTGTGGGCGGGCATTATCATGCAGGAGAATAATGCCATTGGACAACATGCCTGCGCGTTTCGACTTGATGGCTCGTCTAATGTTCTGTAAAGTGGCTTGATAACACTGGGCATTGATGGTGGTTCCCTGTTCCAGGAACTCGACAAGCAGTGGGCCCTTGTGGTCAAAAAAGGACATCATGACCTTACCAGAACTGGTGTGCACGGCCTTTGATTTCTTTGGCGGTGGTGAAGTCTCATGTTTTCACTGTTTGCTCTGACTCACTCCTCGTTGTTCCTGCTTACTCGCCTTCATGTTCAGTAGTGGACGATAACTTGTGTGACCACCTTCTCTTCGGCGTGAAACCACACTGTCGCTATGCAACGTCAAACGTTACGCACGCTGTAGTCGCTCTACCAATAGATGGTGCCACCATACACGCAGTTACGTGGTGCCACCTTACGTGTAGTGCAAAGTTAGACGCACTGACCAGGTTTCATTTGAATGCCCCTCATATAACAAAAGTACAAATGTTATTTTTAGAAGTTTTCGCACCTTTAATCTCCTCTTAAAATCAATAAATTGCATCGTTATCTTAGCTTAAGTTAAACACTAACAATCATTTCCCCCCCACCAATGTACGTATAGCACACAGTGAACTCTTCAGTTGCTTCAGGCAGGACACTGAAGGCCAATGGAACCGCTTACAGGCAGTGTCTCTCAACTCGCACTGCCCGCGCTCCAGCGGATGAACGTCCAACTGAAGGCTGCGTTTAACCTCAAGAATACTTCAAATTATAAGTCTAAAACAGCATTCTTTAATAGTTATTTATGTAACATAGATACTATGTTAATGATTGTACTCTGAGAGCAATGGGGTTACAAATGCAATAACCGCTGGCCTCTGACCTTTGGGTTTGTAAGTGGTCCAAGGACATAAGCATCAATATTTTACTTGGTGCATATGATAGATGATTTATGGTGACCTAGTTTGTTATTAAACGAATAAATAATTTTAGAGAAAATCTGTAAATTAGAAATTATATGCATCAGTTTTATCCTTCCTCAATCACGGTATTAAGAAACTCTGTGTTTAATAAGCATAGCTTATTTTGAATAAAGTAGGGGAATCTGGTAAAATTCCTGCTGAAATGTTAATTAAAGAAACTGTATTAACTGCTACTAGTTAAATCTATGAATGTGTATAATAAAGAATACACTAGTTTTGAAGGCAGTAGGAACTTCGGATGTTTAGGGAATAGCATGACCTGAAGAATGCCGTTTCCAGAATATTAATTAGAACTAATTCTACTGTATTAATTTTATTGTATCACATGGCCGATACATCTATGTAAGAACATGAATAAGAATTTATTACAGGCAACATCACCCTCAGGGGTTCGTTTAATCATTGCAATTTCTATCTAAGCTTTAATTAATAATAGTTAATTATGCGTCAAGGGTTTAATTAGGATGTTTACGCCCTCGCGAGTGTAAACATCTTAAAGGCTGTAAGTATATTAGAAATTCTGTATTATTCAATATATATTCTATAAGGAATTAGTTAAAGAAGCTACTAGGCATCCAGCTAGCATGAAGTCGTCCTACGTGGTGTAGTGGTTAGCCTATAATCCCTGAGGTCGCTGGTAAAACCCGGCGGAGGGCGATGAGTTTTTACGGGCTTAAAAATCCTTAGCATGACTTCCTTCGGAAGAGAAGTAAAGCCGGTGCTCCCGTGCCGTAGATTTACGGCACGTAAAATAACCTCAAGCCTAATAAAGAGGCCTCTGAGCAAAACTACCAGTCTTTCACGCCCAATATAGAATGGGACGCTGAAGAACACAGCAGTTAAAGAGCGTCCATAAATAAAACTCAATTTCAATTTCAGACTAGCATGAACCTATTGTTCTACATCGTGACTTCATTAGATGCAACAACCAAAACATTTTCAAACAGTGAATGGAACATTGTGAATCAACCTTGGCCAGCAAACCCCATGCAGTTAGTTGCAACTCCACGCAGAGATCAGCACTCTTTCTCGCAAGGACCATGTTGACTTCACTGGCCTGCGCATTGGTCATTCCGCCACTACTCACTCATATCTTCTATTGCACAATCCTCCACCTCAGTGCAGCTATTGCCAGTGTACCCTGACAATTCGCCATACCCTCTTAGACTGCCTGCAGTACGCCGATCAACGTCAACAGTGTGGGCTCCTGTTTTCCTGTCAGCCTTGGGCAATCCCACATATGTACACAACGCCCTGCAATTTTCAAAATTATCGGACTCTATGATGCTATTTAACTAGATTTTGTATTTCTTCATCCGTACTCTATGTGTTTACGCAATGTACAAACAGCGCCAAAGAATATATCACTGCACCTCGTGTCTATGACACATTTATCGTTATACGTGGCCTTGCGAAGCCATGGCCATTTCATTGGTCGCTTTATACCACGGTGCAGGGTGCGCTACTCCTTCTGCTAAATAGTTGCACCAATACCCACAACAAACGTTACAAAATGGCGTAGAAACGATATACATGTTTACTCTCTCGATCGTATTGCCTAAAAGAGAAAGAGGTAGAGTGAGTGCATTCAGTTTGTCATACAGAGCTCTTATTGTGATTGGTAGCCCATACCTTATCGGCTAGTGCAGGACACGCCTTTGAAAGGGTTAAAAGCTAAGGCGAAAACTGAATGAGCGCCCATATAAGCGAAATGTAGAATGTGCAGTGTGAGAAGATTTCAGGGGGTGCAAATTAAAGCTTGAATGATATTCATTAAATATGCAGGAAGGCAGCACTTTATAACAAAAAATAAGCAGAAGTATTCTCACAGTGATATCAATGCTTGTTGGTGCAGAGAAGCAAACATAAAATAAATAAATAAATAAACCAGCATGTTTTGTCCCTAATTCAAACTATAATTGATTAGTATACCTTTACTAACATATTGCTAATTATAGGAATACAACAGGATTATAGACAAACGTATAATGCAATCTCATATTCGGTAAACCATGTACATATACATATTTATCTCTAGTTTCTAAACATGATCAGTCAATTATAACAAAAGAGTAATTTGCATTTAGTAAACGCATATCATCATCTGCGGATGTTTTACGGCGAGTGCCCACTTACTGACGAGTATGTAGACCGTCTTTCCCACTTTCGTGTAATATTTTTATCCAGTAATTTACTATAAAAACACTTTTGTGCACTGCCGTTGCAATTCCTGTACCAGTGTGACCAGCCTCCCATATACCCACGATACGTCCACCAGTAATTTTGCTAGTATACGGCATGAGTGGTTCTAAGACAATAAACATGGTTTGGTTTCAATAACACCAGAAAAAGCAAAGGCATCAACCTCCCCTCTTTTGCTCCTTATTGCTGTTAACAGATCATCACGCTCTGCGATAGGTAAGGTGAAGCACACGCCTCAAAAGACTCCAGAAAACGATACATAGTCCGCCGAAGATTTTCTTTGGCGCTCTGTGTACTGGTATGGCCTATGTGTTAAAACTACTATAAAAACTCCAATTAAAAGTAAAACCAGCTGCGCCATAAACATATTGAATTATACACATAATCATATAATTATATACATTGCTATGGTTTATTAACAAGCTCAGTCCAACCGTATACCTGAAGCTCAAGTTGTGTAGTATGGCCCGAGGTGGTCTTTAGGGCGATATCTCAAAGCCCACATACGTAAGGGTTCTGACGTGGTAATAAAAGTGAAACATACTTTTTGCATCCAGCAGAGATTATTCCAGAAATAAAGCTAAAATCACAGACATAATACATTTTCTTTGCTGCCCCACTACAAATACGTTTTACTCTCTCTCTATACAGGATGGGCCATTTAAGTTCAGACTGTACTATATCTCCAAAACTAAGCGTTGTAGAAAGAGATGTCTTTTATAAAAGTTGCTTTATATTATGGGGGAAAGTAAATGCCATTATTCTTGTTTTATTTGGAGGACGTTGTGATGGTTATTTTAGGATCAATTTAATTTTTTTAAATGGGAACCTACCTTTTTATGTTGTTTTCTCACTCATCTTAAAAAATTAAGAACATTTGTATAAAGGACTTTGCAATAACAAGGAAAATTCTGAATGGCTATGTACGAAGAGCGCAATGAATGCTTGGACCATCCATGGATGTCATTTGAGGGTCAAGTTGCGTTTCGTAACTGTGAACCAACATTTTTTATTTTGTTTCCTTATTCCTCATCACAAAATAAACATTTTCTAATGAGAAAACAACATATGTATCAGAGGATGCCAAAAAATGTACACACACTTTGACAGGAGATATATATTTAATATATTTTAAAGGTGGAGCGAAAAACAACAGTAATGTGTATAATGATGTTCTGTAAACAGATGTGACTCTCATATGTTATGCTACTGTTGCTACGCGACAGGTAAATCAACAACAAACAAATGAAGCCAAGATTATTGCATGATGTACTGTAAACAGATGTGACTCTCATTACGCCATGTTAGCATTGCTACAACAAAATGGAGCCAAGATTATCGTTTGTATAGCGGAAAGCAATTTTGAAGTGGTATTGGAAAACCGAGAATGTTATTGAAGTTCAACGGCAATGGAAATGTGTGTACAGAACTGAACCGCCAACGCAAGTAACATTGCACACATTCTAAACAAATTTGAGACTCCTGGTACCTATACGATGTACAAAGAGCGCCAAAATCTCACTGCACCTCGCGTCTTTGTACATTATTTATCGTTGTACGTGGCCTTGCGAAGCCATGGCCATGTTGGTTGCTTTAGGCCACCGTGCAAGGATGCGCCAGTCCTTCTGCTAAATAGTTGCACCCATAATCACTACAAACGTTACAAAATGGCGTAGAAACGAAATATATGGTTACGCTCTCGATCGTATTGGCTAAAAGAGAAAGAGATAGAGTGAGTGCATTCAGTTTGTCATACAGACCTCTTATCGTGATTGGTAGCCCATACCTTATCGGCTAGTACAGGACACTCCTTTGAAGGGGTTAAAAGCTAAGGGGAAAACTTGATGAGCGCCCAGATAAGCGAAATGTAGAATGTGTAGTGTGAGAAGATTTCAGGGGTTGCAAATTAAAGCTTGAATGGTATTCATTAAATACATAGCAGGCACTTTATAACATAACATAAACGGAACTGTGTTCTCATAGTGATATCAATGCTTGTTTTTGCATAGAAGCAAACATAACTAAATATAAATATATAAAGCAGCAATTTTCCCTCTAATTCAAACTATAATTGTTAATATACCTTTAATAACATATTGCTGATCGTACGGATATAACAGGATTATAGACAAAAATATAACCCAATTTTTTTGCCATAATATGTATGTCATATTCGGCAAAGCATATACATATTTATCTCTAGTTTTTAAACATGATCAGTCAATTATAACAAAAGAGTAAGGTGCACTTAGTAAACGCATATCATCTACTGCGGATGTTTTACGGGGAGTGCCCACTTTCTGACGAGTATGTAGACCGTCTTTCCCACTTTCCTGGAATATTTTTATCAGTAATTTACTATAAAAACACTTTTATGCACTGCCGTTGCAATTGCTGTAACAGTGCGACCAGCCTCCCACATACCCACGATATGTCCACGAGTAATTTCGCTAGTATACGGCATGACTGGTTCTGAGACAATAAACATGTTTTGGTTTCAATAACACCAGAAAAAGTAAAGGCATGTTCTGCTATAGGTGAGGTGAAGGACACGCCTCAAAAGAACCCAGAAAACGATACAAAATCCGCCGAAGATTTTCTTTGGAGCTCTGTATACCTATAGGGAACTATTAAGGATGTTGTATACCGTAGAAAACCAGCTACACTGGCAACACTTCGGGAAGAAATTGAAACGGCATGTCCTGCAAGCGCTGAGGACACTTTCGCAAACGTTGCTCGATCAGTAGTTCAGCGTACTCAGAAGTGTATCGGCGCCGATGGTGGGCATTTTGAGCAACTGTTTCAACTGTAAAAGTCTAAAATGATCAGTGCTCATCCTTTCTGTTTGTGTAAATTCAGCTTTATTATGTTAACACAGTTTTTTCTTTGCTTGAAGTACGTACACATTTATTGGCACCATGTATCTATATATAGGGCGAGTTTTCTGAGCCTGCGGATTGAGAAGTTAGGCAGTCCCGGCGTTGTACATGCTATGCCGTAAACACTGTCCACTGGATCGCGTCCTATCAATTTCTGCCAAAATGACTGCTTTGCACCGCTGGGCGTGCAGTGACTTTTACTCGTAGCTTAACAGTGTGCGCGTTGGCCTTAAGTGGTGAAGGTCCCAGGATCAACTACGGTCACTTGAAGGTACTTTTTATGTTTAGTAAATTTAATGAGAACTGATAGTTTGGCATGGCAGTGTTGTTTCAATTAACTAATTTAATTATGTGAATTTCATTAAAACACAAATTTTTACTTGTTAGAATATTCAAATTCACTTTCTAGTGCATTCGGAAATAAATTATGATTTGCTAGAATTTTCTCGAAACATGAGCAGAAATGTATAAAAGCTCATATATTCGCAGGCGTCATTTGAACTTCCGAACTTCACCATGAATTTCCAGCATGTTAACCACTGCACTACTAGAACATGTTAACAACGACCACCACCGTAGCCCTACCTATTCAGCGGGCTAGTGAATGCAAAATTAAATTAAATTAAATTGAGTTATATTTATGGACGCCCTTTAACTACTATGGTCCTTAGCGTCCCATTCTATATTGGGCGTGAAGGACCGGTAATTTTGCTCAGAGGCCTCTTTATCAGGCTTGAGGTGTCAGCACCTGCATTTCGCATTTGCTGTAAAACGCAGGGTTTCCTAGGTACCAATCCGCAGGATGAGAAGGCTCACGCGGTATATATGTATGTATATATATATATAACACATTATAAGTAAATAAAGTTAAAATTTATTTGTATTTATCCTTTCTTGGGTTATCTTTAAGTGATTTTATATAAAGCTTTTCGTTCTTCCCTTTTATACTAAATTTATTTTACAAGGCTTTTGCATTGGGTTGTGAAGCGGGGGATTCAGCATTGATCCAGGAATAAGGATATTGTATCGACGCTCCAGAGCGGGAGGGATGAAGGGAGACACCGGGCGACCGGAACCAGGAGTGATGGCACAGCAATGACAGGGCCCCAATCCAGTATTCAGATTGAGACGCCCCGGTAATCATACAGGCAGATCGGGGACCCTATCCCACACAAGGATCAACACCCCCCAAAGGGGCGCTCTTATACTCCGGCAACCAGTCGAAGGCCGAGGGACGGAGGAAGTTCACAGAGAGCATTCTTTTTTCCATGCCTCGCTGCACCGAAACACCTTCGCCGACACTTGCAACCCTGAAAGGACCAAGCGGGATGAAGGATGAATAAAATGTTTAATGGAACGAAATTGAGGTACCGAAAATTCGTGGGATGAAATAAATCACTCCAGCATTCACCTGACGACCCGCCAAAACCCCGAAAAAAACCATAGGTCCGAGTTGTTGGGTATCACACCCTGGAACTTCCCAATGTGGGCCACAGACGTTACCACCGGGCCATCCCGGTCGGTAGGCTTTTGCATAAAGATAATTGTTGTTTATTTGTATTATTTGCGGCTGTTTGAATCCCGTCTCAATCTTAAGATATAAAAAACTATTTCCAGTAGATAAAATATATAGAAAATCAACGATATGACAACTTTTAGTCAAGTAGATTTCATTAAACATCTTGAAATTCAGATGTGTAAAATAAAAACCTTACATCAAAACTATTACAATTTAATACAAAGATTGTATGTATCTAAAGTTTGATCTTTGTCAGCCTTCATCCAGTCTTACGGAAACATTACCCTGATATGTTGCACCAATGTGGAAAAAAGGCAGATGTCCATTACTGGAGAGAATATCAAAATGACACGAATGACTTTAAACCATGTACAAGAAGAAGAAGAACAAAAATACTTGGACTAATCAATTATAAGTCGAATCTCCTGCGGAGGTTGTTATTAGAACAGATCTGTGGAAGTTCACCATTATTTTACCAAGTTACAGAGAAGCTACATTCAGCTATTCTGTTTTAAAGAAATGTCATGCCTTTAAACTGCACACGTAAAAAATCTCTCCTACAAACATGCAGTTATGTCGCCCATGACGCTGGGCTACAGAACTTGAAGATAAACATAGTCTAGATGTAATTACAGGCAAAGTGGCAGCCTTGGAGTAACAAGAGGTACAGTTTACCAATACTTGATCAACTTACGAGACAGGGAACAACCAATAGTTGGCCAACTACAAACTTTCTTCGTTCTAGACCTGCAGAACCTGTTGGAGACAAGTGACATATACTGGGGCTCCCTTGAAGAAATGCTGCGGTAGAACAGTAGTGCTGGAGTTCTTCAGCGAGAAGAAGCTTTCCGGATAGGCCATTAGGGAACGTGACCACAACTTTATCTTCCAAACATTGGTTTACACAAGCACCTGCCTAAGATTTAAACCGCACACGAGAAAAGGGAATGAGAATGTGGTTTATCAAAATTGGGCTCAAGGTTTAAAGCCATGTTACAAAAACCCTGTTCGCGGAAATAATTACACTCCATATTGGTTACATTGCTTTATATTGACAATTTTATCGATCCATAATACTTGAAAACGTGTAGAAATTACCAAAACCCTCTCCATTTTCCCTACCTGCTCATAACACCCGACTTACCCTTAAAACTCTATTCAAATTGCAATGGATTGTGGTATATGACTCAATATTGAAGGGATAGTATCAGTTTCAGAAAAAAATAATAAAGGAAACTCATTATGCCTTTAAATTCGACAACTCTTTACCCTGGTCTACACTCCGAAAGTCTAATTCAGTAAATGTCGGCTAACTGCTTTATTCTCAGAGATAATCATTTGCCGTGTGTAAGTCTGCAATTTATAAATATATTCTTAAGCCTACCACTTGCACTGAAATGAATTGAAGCACATTTTTAAATGACTTGATTTATTACTTTATCGAGATGAAGTTAACTCAAGATTATTGCTAAAATAATCAAACTCAAAATTTGTTTCCTCACAATAAGGCTCCATGGAATATTGTTACATACTGGGGTTTACAGCAAAGTATTGCATTTTAATCACCCCAACATGCACATGGGGAAACGTAGCTACAGATACAGTGAGAAGACCAGGATCTTGATGTTCACGTTCAGCTGAAGACGTGGGATTTTTATAACAAAATACACAAATTTCACATTATTCACATTACCTGTGGTTTATTTAACAAATAGTTGGTGTCCCTACACCACACACAAAAGAGAGAAGCAAAGAATTGAGGGGAGATGCCTCACACACGCTCTACATCTATACTCGTCCACACACCAACTCACATACCAGACTCTCAAACCAGACTGACGACTCAACACACAAAGAAGGTAACGCTAAACTATTCCCCTTCTCTCTCCACCTCCGGCTAAGCTCGCCCGCTAGAGGTTGGCGAGTTGTCATGCCAGACGGAACTTCAAACCCAAAGCCGAAAGAAATACTAAAATTACCCCAACAATGCTGTCGCCAATGCGACGCAATAATATGTCTGGCATGACAATAGCTACGTACATATGTATTTATTATTTAAACCCTCTAAAATTTTCCACTTTAGGTTATTATACCTTATAAAAATAAGGATGTTAATTTATACGTATAATATAAATAAATCTTCCTTGATAAGATTTTATATATTTAAAAGGTTATATATTTAGTCAGGTTCTTATTATACTTCGATCAAGAGTTTTACTTGATTCTTATGTTAACAGGTAATTATCCACAATATGAGCCCTTCTCTTATGTTTGTTTAGTAGCCCAGTTTAGGTTCTTATTGGAATATTTGGAGTTTTCTTGAGGTTTTCTCCCGATTCACAGGAGCTGATGGATGACAATAAGAGTGGGCTATTGAATACAATGTCCGTACAAGAGATCCCATTTGTCGATATTATAATCACAATTCATGATTAAAATCAGCCTTATCTTATAGCCGGAGATGTTGGAAATGTATTTCTGATACATAAATATATTTCTGGCACACTTTTAGTTAAACCGTCGTTCACACGCACCAGTTTATCTATCCAAATAGTAGATTTATCGCCTGGTTCTTCAATTATTTGTAATGTGTTGGGGTTGCATTTCTTTGATATCTCTATTGGAAACCATATGCGTTCCTTTATAATTGCCTTCTAAGTTCCGAAAGAGTCTGTTTTCACATACGACTCGTAGATACAAACTTTGTACATAGGCTTCTTATGGCCGTGTCTGATGCGTTATAAGTGACCCTTGGAGCAAAATAAGTATAAATATAAGTGCTGATGACTTTCACTTTTACGTCCTTATATACGCATAACTGCTTTGTAAATTTATTTACTACCCAATTTTGAAGAGAAGGTTTAGTTTCTTTTGATAACTTTGTTGGAAATCTAGCATGACCGGAAACCAGCCAAAAGTACACAAACAAATTCATGAAAACATCTAAGCACAGTTTTTAAGTGTATTAAGTGCATTAATAGAACGTTTTAATTAAACAAAATTTTAAAATATATGAAGTTACTGTCTTTGGCTGCCAGTATATTTAAGGTGGCAACATTTAGCAATATTGTTTGTCTTTTGTATATATTTGCACGGACTATACTCAATGCATATATCTTAAATATAGGCTTGTGACACTCTGTGTACACGAACAATATACTTTTGTCCTGATTTATGGGTTAATAAAACGCGCTATGCAAATTTCTTCCATAGTGTAAGAAGTGTGATGAATCGTACCGAAAATTAAGTACCAGAAATATTCACTTATTTTAATGGCTAGACAACACTCGCAACACAGCTCCGGGTTCTGTTGCACATATTAAGCTCACAGTTGTAAATTATTAGACTCATGTGGGTGAAAAATACTAGTATAAGGAGAAGAAGAAACCAGAGACATTATCCTGTGAAATGTTTTTAAATAAATTTCGAAATTACCTGTTTTTCAGTATTAATGATTTTTGGGAATAGTTAAGTATAGTAGTATAGCCCTAGTTATATTGCTAAACTGTTGAAACAAACACAGTAATTAACATGTTGAATATTACTCGATTACTCTAAATATTAAACCAATCATGTTTCTCATTAATGTGCTGACTTTTCCTTTCAGGGATATTTATAAACCTAAGGCAAGATAATTCAGAACTTTTCGTCAACTGTGGGTACACAAAGGCCATTGAACGTTATTCGACTAACTAGTTTAAGGCTTACCCTGATGGCGACGTTACTGAATAAAATTTTCTTCATACTGCAAAGCATTTAAAGACAGATTTTAAAAATCTAATGTTACAACTAACTACGTCAACGGAGCTAAACGTTATAAGAATGTTCAAGCTCGGTTTGCCGTCCTCCGTGGTGTAGTGGTTACCATGCTAGCCTCTAGTTCCCGAGGTCGCGGGTTCAAACCTGGCGGAGGGCGATGGATTTTTTTCGGGTGTAAACATCTTTAGCGCGGCTTCCTTCGGAAGGGAAGTAAAGCCGGTGGTGCCGTGTCGTAGATTTACGGCACGTAAAAGAACCTCAAGCCTGATAAAGAGGCCTCTGTGCAGTTAAAGAGCGTCCATGAATAAAACTCAATTTTATTTTTTAAGCTCGGTTTGCTTCACTCAGTAACACTGGCAAGTTTTAGAGATTCAAATTTGCTTTGTTAGATTGTCAATTTGATTTAGGGGGTAGCATAACCTCATATATGTCATTAAATTTAGAACTTTGAGTCACAAGGTGTTTCAAAATCCTAGCACCTCCATGAGTTAAGCTAGTTTATGGTAAATTTTGGAAATAATTTAATAGCGAATATAAGCTGTGTGCTATAATGACGTTAAAGCAAAAGTTTTTCATGCTTATTTTTAATGAACAAAATTTTAGTGCCTTTAGTCAATCCTAGAGATGGATGACGTATGTTATGGTACATTCTACCACTAATTCAAATGTTGCTTCAGCTTTTACATGTAGGGACCTTAACATGCATATTGGTGATATAAAAAATATGATAGGGATGAAACTAACGGAAAGTTTCCGAATATGTAGTAAAATTCCAGATATACCGTATACGGGGATGATAGCATATGCAGCAGAATATTTTAACTTTGTCCAGTTTTTGAACTGTCAATGCCACTTCACTAAGGTGATCTAGTTCAGTTCCCGTCACCTCATTTCCTTCGTAACGTAGCTTCTTCTTCTGGACGGTTCGTTGGCTGGGGAGTCGAACACAAGACCTCCACAACCCCTCGCTCCGCAGCAGCACTCACTGCACGTCGCAGCAGGCGTCCCAAACTTGCTCGAGAATTGGACTTCTCGTTGCACCAGAAACTCATCCGCCAACTCGCTCCCTCACTGACTGATTAACTGACTTCTCTCTTGAGAGAATGCTCGCTTATATAGCCAGCGGAAATTTCCACACGGTTCTTTAATGTTCGAGGAGAAACATCCAATAGATTGTGGTTATCTACCGATAGCACTCCCGGTGTTTACGCTGGCGAGTGTTACTTATCTTTGTTTACCCCGACTGCCTGGCGCCGACCAACCGATAACCATAGCCGCTACGTCACAATATCTCTGTATTATTTCAGCTTGTAGAATAAACAATACCATTGACAAGGGAAAGGTAGTAACTGCTATAAACAAAATAATTTTTCAGGGGAAGCAAAAACAAACTTTATGAACACTTTCTCATCAATATTACTGCAGAAACTGCTTGGAATGGAAGGTATCCACTCACAATTTGTGTTAGATATGAAATTTGAAAAGTCTGGCACAAATTTCTCTGTGAAATCATATTTTCTGAAAAATACAATATAGAAATCGCTGCTTAGTCAGACCCAGAATTAATGTTATTTATACATTATGCACAAATGTTATGGTAATATGCATTCAAAAAGGGAAGAGAAAGAGAAGTGATAGGAAATGAGGGAAAGGTATTTCGTGGTAGAAGAGAAAGCACCCCAACATTCGCCTTGCCAACCAGAGAAAACCGCGAAAAACCCATGGCGGGCCGCAGGAAACGAATCCAGGACCTTCGGAATGCGAGATTTTGCGGCCATTGAATGTAGTGTTTACTCGTATACAGTTATCATTGGATTTCTGTTTTTTTCTTTGGGTTTTATACATTACATCACACTCTTATTCATACTTCCAGACGCTGGGGAGGGTAGGAAATAATCTTAGCTAGAGAAAAATTCTCACCCCAGTTGGGAATCGGACCCGTGACCGCTTGCACAGCAGGCAAGTGCTATACCGACTGAGCTACGGGGCCACCTTTTTTGTTTTGTTTAAAACTTGATGCGTTCTTCCATATTCACGCTTTAAGGGCTGGAGAAGGAGTTCTCGAAAAAAGTAATTAATGCAGGAAAGACACATATACATATGTACACAACCACACATGCTGCCTGGGATTGTTGGCGCGTGGAAGTGTTGAGAAAGTTTGCCAAGAAGGAATCTCAACGCGTTGAATAAGCAGGTCCACTCTAATGAAAAAAAATCTTTAATTTGCAGTAGCGAACAAAGCTGGGGAAACCTACGCAGGAAGATATTGGAATACGCGAAGAAGTAAGCTCAGATCTCGTTACGGTGTGATTTTTGTTGCTTCCACCACTTCACTCAAACTCACCATAGCGTTACCCTTGCTCCTTGACTTTGCTACTTCCATAAACACAAAAGCAGAGGCACTTCATTACTTGATACCATACTGTCATTCACATATAATAAAGTTTACTGTACCTCGTAATTATGTTATCGAGCGAGGCAATGGAACCGAGCTCCTAGCGAAACATTCACGCTTCCCTGCTTTCTCTCCAGGCTACGTCTACTACTTGAGGGTTTACGTTTCGTTCCGAATTTGTATACATTACTGGAAGAGATTGCATGTAGGCTCGCGTGCTGAAGAATGCTTTTGAGTTTTTGCGCTTGACAACCAACAAAAGCGTCATGAAAATAACATTGCTTCTCAGTGAACGACTTTTCTGGTGTTATGATTTTTTTTCTCAGTTTTCAAGAGGTTGTACTGTGAATCGGACTTATATATGTATTTGAAACAACGAGTTTATTGATTCCATAAACGCTATTGGTCCTATAAGCGTAGTTACTAGCACTTCAAGCCATGGGATCGATAAATCGTCCTTTAAGGGGAGATTTGAAGCCCTATCCTGCAAATGTCAGTGGCTGAAATTTTTACGGGATTTAGATGCATAGCCTCTAAAAGTTCACTAATATATTTTATACAATAATGTGGTTTATTAGAAAAGATAAGGTTTATTTAATTACACATGATTGTATTAAAATTTATTAGAAATTAAGCAAGATGGTTCCGCTCTACGTGAAAGGCTCGCATTCGGGAGGTCCTGGTTTCGATTCCCCTCTCGCTCACTCTAACCTTGGGTGAATGCTGCGGCGGTTTCTCATCTACCACGATTTCTTTTCTATCATTTCCCTTTCATTCCGTTTCCTTCCCATTTTTCAGGTGTGCTACTAGGTTTCGTGGTGTATGGCGGTGCCGGACAGATGGCACGGATGTTTCCTCAAAGCAAAAATTACTCCTTGGACACTAGAGGGCTGCTTGGTTGACGGGTCGTTCATCGCCCTCTCCGGTCAGCTTCAATAGAGAGACGGGTCTTCGAGACTGGAACGGTTAGGGACTTCCGCGCGGCTCCGTGGCCTGTCTGCCTGCGGACTGTAGCCTCCTGTGGTTTCTTCCCTTCATCCCTTCTTCCTGTGGGAGGTAGCGGCAATAGATTTCTCGTAGGTCACAGTGCACGAGGTGTGCCCTATAATGTTTTTTAAAATATAGCTAACGACCTTATTAACACCAAATTAGACCAGTAACACAATTGAGGTGTTGCTTTTATTATAGTAAAATTTCATTTTACCTGGTTCAATCGTTCCTGAGAAAGCGGGTTACATACGAGGGTGATCATAAAATAAGGTTACAAAGCCTACAATGAAACCTACAACCAATACAGCCAACTGATAAAACATACATTAGGTTATTTTTCGACAGTCTCCATATTGGTTTAGGCACTTGTCGCTTCGTGGGATGAGTTTGAATATTACCTCCCGGTAAACATCCTGTGCTTGCTTGTTCAGCCAAGTTGTCGTGAAGTGTTTCACCTCTCCGTCTGAAACAAATAGTCGGCTTCCTAGGTGCTCCTTCAAATGAGAAAAAAGGTGAAAGTTGCTTGGAGCGAGGTCTAGGCTGTAGGGAGGGTGGTCGATGATGATGTCACAGCGAAACTGCTTCAATAGCGTGATGGTCTTCTGGGTTGTATGAGGTCGTGCGTTGTCGTGAAGGAAAATGACGCCCTCGGTGAGAAGTCCTGACCGTATTCTCCTTACTGCTTCGCGCAATCGTGTCAAGATTTCGCAGTATCAGTCAGCGGTTACTGTGTAACCTCTTTCCGAAAACTCCACGTGTATGACATCCCAAAACACTGTGGCCATCACCTTCCCGGCAGGTGACGTAACCTTAAACTTCTTGTCTTTGGAGAGGAGGGGAGTTCCATTCCATTGATAACCGCTTACTGCCGGGGGTGTAGTGGTGGATCTATGTTTCGTCACCCGAGACAATGTGGTGAAAAGTACTGATCCCTTGCGTGGAGAACCGTTTCAAAAGTTGCAGACTTGTCTCCATACGCTTCTCCCTGTGTTGGTTGGACAGATTTTGTGGAACCCATCGGGAAAAAACTTTCCGGTACTGCAGAATATAGTGAACAATGTGACGAATGCTTCCGAACGACATTCCCAATTCTACGGTCATATGCCGTAACGTGATTCTCCTGTTGTCCTGAATCATCTCCTCCACGCTAGCTGTGTCCAAATTGGTTGGTGCTGTGCTGGGTCGGCCACTCGATCCTCGTCGGTGACGTTTTCTCTTCCGGTTGCGGCGATCTTAACGTTTGTTAGCCCCACGTTTGGGAGCCAGTTTGGGGCGATCACCTCCTCATCCGTTGCTGTAGCTTACCTTGATGCTTCTCCCGTTGCTTCCAGAAGTTCTCAGCGTGTTGGTTCTTCAATTTATCCTCGGCTAGCTGCAGTAATTTTCCTTAAATTATATGGGAGCATGGACTTATCCTCGGTAAAGGAAAACGTAGATCTCGGGTGGTGATATAGGAAGACATAGACTTGCTTTGTTTATGAAAAGATGACACTGCCGTTTCTTTTTATTTAATTTAACACTCGTAGTATACAAAACTGGTATTGCCGCTGTAAAATACTGTCCACCGCTGTTAGACTATGGCGTGGATATGTCACGAAATATAACTATTCTTATTGTCGCTTTCAGAGTAGCGGATCTTAGGTGTGTTGCTAAAACTATTTTTGATTCCCTGTTTTGGCGCGATATCTCACACATCCTGCAGCATCTCTCCCTGACCACACATGACATAAACTGCCGAATAAAATGCAATACTAAGCTGACATTACAAAGCTGACTTGATTCCCTTCTTGGCGCAATATCTCACGCATCCTGCAGCATCTCTCCCTGACCACACATTACCAAAAACTGCCCCGAATTTTCCCTAAACAGATCCATTTATAGCCTCAGGCTTCTGAGGCTGCTTCCTTTCCTATTGGTCCATTTTTAGCGCGACTCGACGCGTCTAACTATTTCGAATAAACTTCCAGGGATCTCATTGGTCCAAGTTTAATATAAATCGCGGCTTTTCCTACATTTACCGTTAAGGTTGTCTGTCTCACTCACTTGGTCACGGCGAATTATCAAATAATGGGACAAAGGCTCTACACCCTCGCTGTAGGAATAATAGCACTGCGACCGGAGAGAGGTAATAAAACTAAGTTTTCTGCCTTCGAAAGCACTATTCCTGTAGCTAAAACTTTCCCTCGTGGACAGTATTTTAACATAGCGCTTAAATTATTTACCTTAAACCATTTATAACTCTACTAATATTAATAACCTAGATAGATACATAATGTTAAATCACCCTTCTTAAAATATACAAGCAGTATGAGAAAAAGATATTTACATAATACGATTTAACATCACTAAAAGTTAATTAATAAGTTATCTGTAATTATAGTTCTTGGGCTCGGCCTAGAGTTGCCGTTTCACGGTCCCAAATTTTCGACACCATTCTGCGACATGCTGACGAGACATCACAGTCTCTCCGTAAACCTCTATCAGCTGCCGGTGAATTTCAACCGCGGTTACATATTTCGCCCACAGAAATGAATAACAGCGGATTTCTTCGCGAAAGCAGTTTTCCAAACGAGTCGGCATTTGTGTTTACCTACAACTACCGCTATAGGTGGCGGGTGGTTGAAACTCTGCACAGTTGCCAACCGCATGTATTAGAATTATCGTACACTATTAACTTCTCTATAACGGACGAAACTCTATAGATATCAACCTTGTAACCTTTGTTTTTGATCACCCCTGGTATGTTAGAAAATGTCATTCAGACAAAAAAACTGTTCAAAGCAAAACTGGAGAAAAAATGCATATATATTTACAAAGAAAAAGAATCTCATAACTTAGACACTTTGGTGGTACCATATTTGATATTGTGCCAATATGTGGAACTAACCTTCCCCTAAAAGATGAGCTAAAATCGTCCTTTAGGGGATAGGATTTGTTTGGGAAGTGCTGTAGTGTTCAGAGTACAAATTGGCAGATGGATAACAGTTTTTAAAAATACACTTAAAATACAAGTGTTGTGCCTAAAATGATAAAATACATACAAAATAATAGAGAAAACTGCAAATTATAAGACGAGACAAAAAGCTAAGAATGCCAACTTTAACAAGAAGTCTCCCCTTAAGCTAACGACCAAAAATGTCACGTTACATGCTGCAGGGAATGTGCTGTCCCGCAATATTGCTGAGAAACAGGCTACCAATATTATGTATCCTATTAATGTCGTTATAATACATTTAAGATGAGATTGATGCGTTGCCTGGCATGAAAGGAGCTTGTTATTCATTAAAGAAGATAAAAAGCTATCCCGATATGTTTGGAGTATTAATTTTTATGTTAATGCTTTTGTGTTCTGTGTATTGAATTAGTCAATCACTGTACCTTATAACTGCCGCTGGAGGAACGACTCAAAAATTCCCTCTGATTACCATTGAAAATAAGACATGTTTTATCTTTTGCTAACCCATCCATAGTTTAATTTACAGCAATATTTTTTATGTCCGTAGTTAAACTAAACATAATATTAATTTTATCCTTGTAGTAAATACTGGCTGCTACAATTCCTTTTATTAATTTTAGTCAATTACACTTGCAGTGCATTATATATGATAAACACTTATAATAAGAAATTTTTCTTCTTATTCTTCAGTTGCTATTAGCTTTCACTAGAAATAAGGGATACAGTATAATTTGTAACTTTATTGAAATGAAAGAAAAACACTACTGCTACCAATTCGACAATAGGGAAACAGCTGTCGTATAATTTAGTATAAAATTGGATAATGCACTAAAAATTAAAAAGAATGCCATGATAATGAAATGAAGGAAGTATTAGTTCTAGACTATTTTTATAACCTGAATATCGAGAATCGAGAAATTGTATCATCCCAGCTTACATGACATCCATGCCAGTAGTTTTAATAGCAGATAAAACATCTCGACGAGTTCATCGTGTTGCACACTGTAGCTTTAATTCGCCTAGTAGTCACTAGTTCAACTAGATCAGTTCCTGAATGCTTTTGAAAAATAGTAGAATTTATTATAGACAGCTGATTCATAACGTACTAAACTATTTCCTCGAAGTTTCTGCAAAACTGAAACGTGTGAAAGCATAGGATGACAAAAGCAAACGAATCCCCAAAAGTGTAGTTTGCAGAGGATGTGAATTTGTATTGACGAGTCACTACAGGTTAAATTGCTTGATATTATGAGGGAAAGTAAATGCCATTAGTCGTGTTTTGTTTGGAGGACGTCATGATGGTAATTTTAGGGTCAATTTAACTTTTTTTAAATGTATAATGGTGTAACACCCATAGTTTTTTGTGAAATGGGTGTCAAAACGTCAGAAAAAATGTACAGCTGTTGAGCAGCTTAACACAGAGTTCTTTCATGGATTTAATGAACATTTCAACAGGACTCAGCCCCTGTAAATCGAGCGAAGGCTACTCAGGCCTCGTTGTGCGACAATGTTCCCGACTTCATTTCATATAAAGAATGGCCTGCTACGAGTCCTGATTTAAATTCCCTGGACTGCACTCTATGGAATGAGCTTCAGGGAACAGTGGGTAGGAAAAGATATAGCAATGTTGATAGTTTGAAGAAGCAAAGGGAATTCCTTTGGATACTATTCGTTCCAGCATTGATGCATCACCAGGAAGATTGAGGGCCTGTATCAGTTCTCAAAGAGGACATTTTGAAATCTAAGTGTTGTAAGTAATTCTGGAAACTATGTACTTAATTTTTCATTAAATATTTGAGCTATAACTGTCTTTTAAGTTATACCTTTCCATGTTAAATTTGTAACAGTATTTATGCTCCTACTAGATACATATGCCACATTTGAGAGTCGGAGGAATTCTGGGTACATATCACGGCACGCTGTAGGGATACGGAGGAATAGAGAGGAAAATATTAACCATGATGCTTTAACGCCTCGAACACAGGGTTAGGACATGTTGAGCGCTACTGGCAGGCAGGTAAAACGAGGGAGGGATGGATAAATTTCTGCTTAACGTGAGACAGCGGCAGGTGAGATGTGTGAGCAGAGCTATATGTATCCTGCTTGGTATTATTGTGATTGTGTTACTGTGCTATATTTACTTATGTATGTTTCTTGAATTATCTTCAGTTTATATTATAGGGGACAAAATAGAGTTGTAATAAGGCTTATGGTTGTTTTGTTTCTTTGTATGTATGCGTCACAATGTTTAACCTTACTACTTTTTCTCTAGTTCCTTTGTGTCTTGGTGTCTTTATTATCCTGTGTATTATAGAAACGTGTATGGTCAATTGAGCCTGCGCAGTTGTTATGGATCAACATATATATATATATATATATATATATATATATATATATATATACGTAAACTTAAGTAGATGCATTTATTCATTCATTAACACAGAAAGAATATAAAATATCAATTATTAGTTGAGTATGAAAGTAGTTTATTTGGAGTGGCCCATCCAGTAAGCTCTCCGGGTTGGTTTATTCATTCTTATCGGCAATTAATCTTGTGGATTTATACGACCTGAACAAAGATTGCCTAATAGGTTAGTTTTAGTAGTCCTAGTACTTCAATCATTGTTGGTCCATAGTGCATGCTTTTATTTTCTAGTCTCTCAGAATGTCTGCATCCTTTATAAAGGAGGGTAGCTTTCTTACCCAGACCATATTAAATTCATGCAATAATAGGTTTAATGCATGCTAATTTATGCAGCACGATTCAAGGCGAGGCCGTTAAGTTGTTGTACAGTATGCAATATCTCCTATTCTTTACAATTTAGCAACTGATTTCATTCTGGAGGAGCTCAGTGGGCCATCTTTGTCTGAAGATTATGGTTCCTCGTTGGCTTCAAATTGTCAGAATTTAACAAATATGAGTTTCGCAGGTGATACTGTGATCATTGGAAAAAATTGGAAGCAGCAAAAGAATTAACTAAATTAGCAATGCAACGTTTTAAAAAAATCGGCCTCACCATCAATACATCGAAATCTGTTTGTTTATCCATCAGAAATGAAAATATTCTCCTAATTATATGATTATTTCTGAAGATAATGAAATTTACTGTCTACACCCTGATGAGAAAATACGTTACCTAGGCTTCAACTTAAAAGATGAAATAATTTTTGACAGTCATCAAAGTTTAGAAAAGTTGCGTAGAAAAGCTGAAACTTTAGAAAGTTCATCCCTGTTACAAGCAGACCAGAAATTTATTATTCTAAACTCATCCATCTCAATGACATTAATTAATCCGTGTCAAGTTATTCCAATGGAGAAAATGCCACAAAAACTTTTAACTGATGCTGACAAAATCTTAAAATGCACTTTAAAAAACGTTCTACAGTTACCAACGGACGTTCCAGACCATATGGTATACACTGAAACACAATTTAAAGGCCTTGGTCTATTCTGCGACTCATGGGAAGTTCGACTCCACATATAAACATCTGAAAAGTTCTAAAATGCTTCAACGACACTTGTTAACACTGTAAAAGATTTTGATCAAGAAACTCAAAACTGTTTACGACTCCTCAACGTTACTCAAAACGACATCAGAGATCCTGTAAGTTTTCTCCCAGATGCAAGGATTGTAAGACGACATCTGAGAGAAAAAGAATTCCAACTTTAGAGCGAAATTCCGCACAAAGAAAGAGGAGTTAAAGTGTTCAGTGATTTTACACCTGCTAATAAATGGATCCGAGATCATCGTGGATTTTCTTGCTCTGAATGGAGAGATGCCATCAACATGACTGCTTGAGTTATTGCTGTACGCTTGAAGAAGTAGTTATTGTCTTTACGTTATTTGCACCACGCTTTGGGCGTCAATTTAAAGTAGGTTGTATTGAAGGAGTTGTATTATATTTCAACTGTTGGGGATTCGAACTTGTAGTAGTTTTTGCAACCGCACGTATGGTAAACTGTTTCCGGTAGCCTTCGCCCCAAATGTACTTTCAGGTGGCCTTGCTCCAAGTTTAAAAAAATATGAACTTTGTAATTTAACTGTTTTTTTAAATATTATATTTATGTTTGCCTCGGCTGTCTCAGTATTTATTTAAGAGACATGGTTTCTCTTAGCAGGGAGTGGTGCGACTGAAGAATGTAGGCTTACACAAATTATAATTTTATTTCACTCCTTTTATTAATGCTTGACACGATTTAAATAACACTTCACTGATATAGAGAGCTGTGAGATTTGTTTTAATTAATTAATTACATTTTTTAACACGTAAACTTATACACATATTATATTTCTTGAGGATGTGTCTCGCGTCCGGTTAGGAACACTCTTTGCAGGCAACTAACTTCTGAATTTGTAAATGTTTCTCCTTTTTAGTTTCTGATTGGCTAATTTTATAAACTGTCACTAAAATTACATTATTGTTACTCCAAGAATCACAAGTAGCACTGTTAAACATTCTTACTCATTATTGACTCAAGGTTACCTCATTGTTAGCAACTTTTAATTTATTATTCTCACAGCTCCTACATTATTAAATTACGTAATATATTCACATAACATTATTACACATGGATACACTAATGTAAGCATATGCAATGACTGTTACAATATATTTTACAAATTATTATATACACACATTCCTTCAAGGCGGGCTGTTATTCAATTTACATATTATTTAATTAGACTGAAATTATTTAAGTGTTAGAAATACTGCCTCACGCTCCTTACCAGGGAGGTCACAGAACAATACCCTCTGTCGCTGTTGTGGCAGAGAGCACGAAACCCTTGCACACGTTCTGGGTGCTTGCCCAGAAGTGCTGTGAAACAGCAGACATCACAAAATTAGAAGGTGATTGTATGAAGGAAAAAGGATTTCAGGTCCTCGAGGAGGTATATGGATTATCCAACAGTGGTAGCAGCAGGCGCATCGACTTCATCGCCTACAGGACATCATCTGACGGAAGCGGGTTAACCATTGATCCTACTGATTGATCCACTTTGAATCCCACTGCCAACAGCCCGAAGAAGTAGACGAAGAAAAAAAGGCCATTTATGAACCCTCTATCTCCTATTACAAGGATAAATATAATTCAAATAAAATCTCAGTCACGGGATTGATGATAGGAGCTAGAGGGACAATACCCAAAAATCTACACAAGTTTTGGCTAAATTATGGCCTAGATAAACGCCTGCTTTATCAAATAGCAATCATGGCTATTAGAGGATAAATTCTCATCATCAGAAATCATTTGTATTCAATATAATATCGATACACACTTTAAAAATCATTAAAATTATTATATATTTATATATGTGTTTATTTTAACTGTATAATAGGATTATTTTATACTACCTTTCTGTCCCGATTTAAATTCATTTGTATTTGTATTTTAAATCGATTTTCAGTATTTTGATATGTTAAATATAAATCGTTATCATTATTGTTAATTTCAATTTAAATTTGTTAATTGTATAGGTATACTTTGTCTATATGGCATCCCTTATTTGAGGGAAGTGTTATAATAAAATAATAATAAATACAGTAAAAATGCTATTATTTAGATCTTGGCCACTTTAGCGTCGGATTGAAATAAACTGTAATCTTTCTGAAGGATCTATTTACGAACTGTGGGCTGCTGTGGGGAACTACAAGAGAAGAGTCACAGATGGGAGTACCAAAGCCTCTCATGCACGTCAGCTCAGAGTGCCGAAGCGTGTAGTACGAAAAAATTTACTGTCCCCATTGCGGGCAGCACTGGCTAGAGAGACCTGGAATAACAACTTCCAGAAGCTCAATCTAATTCCCTTTTTTCAAAGGGCTGGCCCATGCTCATTATACTGAGCTACTACCGCACGAATATGCTGTTTCCTAACATAGTAGTAGTTCTTTAGGAGCGAATGTTATTGGGGTGAAAACAAGATATATGTGTGCATTTAGGCCAATTGTTCCCCTTTGTTATTTCACAACGCACAGTTGCTGGTCTGTCCCCTTCAGGGAACAGTTAGTATCAACATCCCTGATAAATAATTATGCCAATTGATGTTACAAATTCTTATTAACACCAAAATAAAATAAGACCAATTTCAGTGTCATTTAAATTTCGTGCCAAAATTCACGTGGAAACCAGTTACAATTGTGTTACAATGTAACAAAATAACATTAGGGTATTTCATATAGCATTAAAAGCCACCAAAAACATTTTGGTCTATTCAGTTTACTTTGGTTCAGTTGTATTCCAGAGTTCACTCTAACCTCCATGCTGTTTGTGTGTATTTTTTCCAGTGGAGGAAAAATACTTTTACATACTAACACCATAAATGGGAGTGTGGGAGTCTACCGCGGCGTGAGCCGTGGCGCTACCCACTAAAACACCTCCACCGGAGTGAATTAGGTAGAGGTGTGGCAGTACCGCTTATGCACCTGCGGATTTGCTGTATTGGTATATTGGTCAGCCCTTAGTGCTAAACCAGGGTAAGGAGAGGAGGCCGGACATAGCTATGACCGAGGCCCTGATTACGCCCTGGCAAATTTAGGGAGCTTGGTTGGAAGTGATTTCGTGTTCACGCCAGAGGTGGCGTTGTATTATATTAAAGGTGTTGAGCATCACAAGTGCGCACTTGTGCGCGATTCGGAGCTTGAGCCGGTGCTGCGTCCCTGAAACAAGCCATTCTGTATGGGGGGTGGGCTATTGATAACAGAAGCTCGATAACTTTTGAAGATGTATAGGTACAATTAAAAATTTGGCATTCATATACCCATAAGAATTTGTTTTTATGTTTAATATGAATGTGATAAAGTTTATGTTGGTGTATACATGTCTAAAGCTCCAGCTCTTTATTAACCACGTAATTATTTATGGTGCATCTGCAATGGAGGGCAAGGGTTCTCCCACTGACTTCTGTTTGCAAAATTTGCAGCAGTGTGGAGTAAATTACATATATTCGTAACTTTCAAATTTCCAGTGCCATGGAACACACAAGTTCTATGAAGGAGTTTTTCCTGATATAGATTATTTACAAACTATGTATGATATACAGCTTTTGGATTTAAAATATCATTTTGGGGTAAAAGAGGATCAGACTAACTAATATGTATATACTGTGGGATTCTCATAAATTGCAAATAATTTATTCCCCGTTGTATATTAAAACAGGCAACGCATGAAATAAATAGGTAGTATTTAAACTTAAAACGAGTAGAGGCTAGGCGCTCCGCCAGGCCGTAGCGAGCCGCAGTGAACCACGCGTCTTCTAGTTTCTAGATTTAACGACAGGTTAGTTTTGTGTTTTGTCTGTGTGTATGTGTGTGTAGGTACGCTGTAATGAGTGTCAGGCATCGTTGTCGAATGTAATATCGGAAACGATTTTATGACACTAATTATGTAGTTTTTAGATTATAAAATATATAGTTGAAATTTTAAAAGAATCCATAGGAGTTATGGAGAGGGACTTTCTGCAAATTGTAGAGAACGTAGAGGAAACGTGCACGAATTATGAGTTGACGAGCCCAGAACTTCATGGGGTCGAACCTGGGCTAGTGAAAGCACAAGGGATGCACATAATTGAATTAACATGGGGTATGAAGGGAACTAGGGGCAATCAGGAGGGATGTTTTAGAGAGAGGGAGAAAGGGGATAGAGTTGGAAAGAATGAATGGCAATGTAGGTAGTTATAGGGTGATTAAGTTCTTCTTTAGAAAAACTTTTGCAGCTAATTTAGGAGAAATATTGATTGTATTTATAACCTGAGATTCTTTTGGCGTTGTGGTGAATTTTGGGAGTTGCAACTTTTAGGGTATACTGATTTGGGTGTAGTTGTTTTTCTACCAAAAGAATTTTCATCTTTTCAGCTACGTGTAAGAAAATACATTTTGTTTTCGAGTAGTTTGAACATTTACAATGGTTGTTAATAAAGTCGTACCTTTGGTATGATACCAACAAATCATTTAAAATCATAAAGATTGCTATTTTTTAAAGTAGCGGACCATGGCATTGAAACTATGTATTTACGTTTGCCAATTTGTTGGGACCGCTAGGTTGGATCCGGAAATTATTGAGTCTTCGATTTGACACCCTCAATAATTAATATAGGAACTCGTATAACAAGATTTTCCTTTTAATGTAGTCCAGATTTTGTGTTCTACCTTTAGATCAGTTAAGAAAGAGGGCGTTGATATCACTCCGTGCAAATCAAAGAAAGAAGATTAGATGAGTAATACGCAACCCCTTGCCCTAATGATGCTGTGCGCGGTTTGCGCTGGCTTTGTGCCTTTTTTCAGGAACAAATGAAATCTCTATAGTTAATGCCACTTATCCGATATCGATCGATTCCTTTTTTGTCTAGTATTTATTTAAGGTCATATTAACATCTAGATCATGAGTGATCACATAGTTGTATTTATTTTTTCAGATACGTATTTTTAAATATATATCTTTCTTATGCACAATAACACAGATGTTACATCTAGTAATAGGTCAGCGTGTAACAAAAAAACAAAAATGTAACAAACTATAGAAAGGAATATTTTATTTCACAACTACACAAATAATTTATATAATATTAAACCTTTTAACATTTATATAATACGTAAACCAACATCCAAAAGTGAAACATATATAGTACTTTGTTTAACGATATCATTATGTGTTGAGTAATTCTCACTGACAACTGAAAAATAAATGACAATTTCTTTTGAAGCTCAAAATTGAAAAGCTAAACAACAGAACGCAGTACAGATGCTTACAATAACTTCGATAATTTAATTGTCTCAATACATTTCATAGTATTTAGAGTTGATTCATAATCATATAGTGCTTCCATTTTACCGGAAAGAGCTTTATATATGGCTTTAAGTGCCTCGCTGTAAACAGTACCTTGCACTGATCACAAAGTGTGGGCCGATTTTCGGATAGTACGATTCGTGGGATAATCTTGAATGGCCACTGCGTAGTCGAGTATACACTATCTGCTGCCTTCTGCTCTTTAAATAGATTTGGTTAATAGTGAATATTGAGTTCCTGTTTATCAGGCTTGAGGTTGTATTCCGCTGTGTTTTATTGCACTGAAATACTGTTACTAACATTTGTCTCTGAACGTATAACATTTTCTACAACGACATAAATGACGCAAGATTCTAGTTATGAACCGCCGGTAAACTTTAACTCGGGTAAACCCTGGCCACTGCTCTTTGTCACGAGTCATGTTTGCATTGAGAGAATCAAAATCACACACAGCATACGGATGCCCGAGGGTTGGTTACGTGCGCGTCAACTTTGCGCTGAATTACATCATTCCATTAAT
Source organism: Deroplatys truncata (assembly GCA_030765065.1). Taxonomy (NCBI): domain Eukaryota; kingdom Metazoa; phylum Arthropoda; class Insecta; order Mantodea; family Mantidae; genus Deroplatys; species Deroplatys truncata. The sequence goes on from CM060990.1 coordinate 44,586,664, forward strand.
GAATAAAAGGGTCGCTTGTTTGTGCATATCAACATTTGCAGTACCTCATATTCTTTGCCTAGCATATGCAGGGGTGACTTATCTCGGAATGTGCACGTTGATATTAACAACCATGAAAGCTTGGTTGTTAGGGAACCGATGAGTGCACTGAAAACTGCAATAGTTTATCCCTCTCTATAGTCGGAAAATCGTTATTCTAGCAACTGAGGCTTACTGGTATAAACCTTAGCAAACCGGAATTTCAACAATAAGTCCATGTGATAAAAACGAAATACACAAATTGTATCATTTCTACGCAGAGGCACCAACAATAGGTCCAGATTAACTCGCCATTCAAATACTCAAAGGGTTCGAATGCTATGCCCAGGTACAGGAATCCTTTAGAAGTTGGTTTTAAATTATCTAAAGTCAAACCATTATTCAATACAAAGAAATTATAGCCACTGACGTGCAGGTAAACAGTTTGACGAGTGCTGTCTGCAAACGCTAACAGACTGTACGAGGTATGGGGGTGGTTTTTAACCTGCGACGTCACTGCGTAAAATCCAGTATCAGTTCAGCTTCATTCCCTTTCGTTCTGAGTTTAATGCTTAAAAATCCCTATGCCTGGTTATTAGCGTTTAATTCGTTTGGGAGATTATATAGAGATTAGGGGTGGGACCTCGATACCTCGATACTCTCGATACTCGGTGGTATCGAAGTTTGTGTAATACTTTGAGATATATCTTTTTTAAATTTTTAAGTTTTGTTGTATTGAAAGTTGTTGCGTTTAGCTTTATGATAGATAAGGAACGAACGGAGTCGAGACTTTACGTTATTGTCCTCAAAGAGTTACTGGACTATAGTTCTTGATAGATCTTGACTGCATTTCCTGTGGGTGAATCAATGCAACGTTCCATAGACTCCTGTACCTAAATGAAAACATGCAAAACAATGGGGGAAGGACTAGAGGTACTCATGTAACATGCAGCGCTAACTGAGTTGTGAATGAAGCTGATTTAGCTGACGCACTAAATCACGTTTCTGCAACAGCCTGGCTTGGTGAGTCACTCTCAGCCGTTACATTTACCTACTCCGGTGGTCAAAACTGTGAATGTAGCGGGAACAAATCAGAACCTAAGACGTGAGATAATACAGGGCATGGAAATGTTTGTTCTTTCTTTCCATCTGTTTGTGTTTACGCTAGTCAAACCTTTGTATTAAACATGTTTATGCTAATGGATGAGGGTGGGTAGTAGAGAGGCTTAATCCACAAACTTACTATGTTTCAGAGTATTATGTGGCTAATTACGTATTAGTGGAAGAAGAAATATATATGTAATATGGTAGTTGTGAATGGAGGTAGAATGGTGTAAACACACACATTATTTTTGGTTAAGTTTCATGTAAAATATATATTAGTTTATATTTTCAGGATTACAGAATACAGAATGATTGCTAGTATTTGTTTTTCCTTTAAAATAAACTGTCAGCACAAAATATAGTTACATAAAAAGGGAGGTAAAGGAATTTTATTATTATTACTATTATTATTATCATATCATTAACCTTACTTAACAGTAGGGTATATATAACCTGTGGTATTATAAAAAAACAAATGCTGCAATTTAGAGAATTTCAAACAAAAGCAATTTCGGAGTTAGTATACATACAAAATCGGTTAAATGCGTTTATGCACAGAAAACTACTAATAACACAATTCCGAGGACAAGCTATCGGCTTTACAGTTCTTTTTATGAAGTATCGAGTATCCGAGCTCAAAAATCAATAGCGATATCCAGTATCGGGAAATAGCGGTATCACCCATTATTAATAGAGATACATTTATTTTCAGTCAAATTTCTTTACGACAAATTCTTTCATTTTCACCAATTAAACCTACTGAACTACTACGAACAGCAATAATATTGACCCCAGTTCCGGAAGAGTGGCGAAAAATATATATTCATTGTCGCAAAAATGAACGCATTGATCCTCTCGTCAAATAAATATTGTGACTTTGTCAAGTTTTACAACTGTCACTTCTCTATGTCACTTAATAACCTGATCTAGTTCAACTTTTCACTATCACTTCACTAATGTAAAGTACTTCAATTTCACCTTCACTTCAGTTTTTTCGTGACGTAGCCTCGCTGCACGTCACAGCAGTCGTTACCAACTCGCTCGGCAAACCGCATTTGATGTCGCAGCAAAAACGCGCTCACCAACTCGCTTACTCACTCAGTGACCGACTCAACTGACTGGCTCTTCTCGCGAGAACGCTCGCTTATATAGCCAATGGAATCTTCCACAAAGCATTCTAGAACTATCTGAGCACACGTTCTGGAGGTGGGGGAAAGAAACTTCCAGAATATTTTGGGTATCTGCTGATAGCGCTTCTGGTGTTTACGCCGGGCGAGAGCACGACTTATGTTTTTGTTTATCTCCGACCTCCCGATAAATTAGGGCCATAGTCGCTAGGTGACAATATATACCCCAAAGCTGTGTTAAGTTTTTGGGAAACCCTGAACCGTAAAACACCCCAGTTGTGTTACGATAAAGCATTACACTCGATCCAGAATGGAATAAAAGGGTAGGACTAGGTACTGAGGGGGACTTAGAATCTCGACCTACAATATCTTTTCTGTCTAAGCCCCTGACGAGGTGCTCTGGAAGATAGGGGTGAGGTGACAGGAGACAGAAGGTGGCCGCACCAGAGGTAAGGCAGGGGAGAGGGCAAAGTCCCTACCTTTTACACATTGAAACTCCCCGGATGGCAGCTGATACACCCGGCTCCCCTCCCCCTGCATGCCTGCACATCCCCTGGAGTCCTCGGGACCCGGAGACTCCTATTTCGGGAGAGGAAGGGTTACACAGAGCATCCTTTTCCCTTGTAATGCAACGCTGAGGCTCCCGCCGACACTTGCAACCCTGACATAGACCAAGCAGATGAAAGGTGAAGTGAAATGAGAATGGAGGTGAAATGGAGGGACAGGAAATTCAGGGGATGTAACGAACCTTTCCCGCATTCGCCTAGCGACTTGGGGAAACCTCGAATAAACCCATGGGTCAGGAAGGTCGCCCGCGGGAATCGAACCCACGATCTCTAGAATGCTGGCCACAGACATTACTGTCTCAGCCATCCCGTTCGGTGGAATAAAAGAAATATGCTACTGAATTCGGTAAAGGGAACGTATATACTTTTCACCATAAGTAACGCATCAGGAACTTTGAGGTCTTCTCTGTTCCATACTCAATAGAATTTACTAAATATTTGTTAAGTATCTAATTCCAAAAGCACACCAGCTGTTTCGGATGTTCCTGAAAAATGGTAGAACCAATTCGTACTAGAAGTAGCGGTACCCGTCACAAAGATATTTGTAAAATGACAATTTGAAATGTTTTAGATATTATCCTTCCTGACCATTTAAGATATTTTGTTGAGCTTCTTGTCAACAGCAGAAGCTGTAAATAAAAGCTATTAGTAGCTACACTTCAGTTGCTTTATAATGGCCCATATGTTTTAGATTGTAAGTGAATGAAGCAGCAAACTAAAGATGGAGAAGTCCCGTGATCGATTTCACTAAGTCCTCAGATATTAACGCTGTGCAGTCTGAAAGACACAGGGATTAGGAGGACAAGCTGATGCTAAACTTCCTTCAGATTCTCTTCTGAAATGGTCTCTCTTTAGGCAATGCATCTGTGAAAATCCAAAATCTAAAGTATTATTTTAATTCCTTTGAAATTTTTATCATATCTTAGTACGTAAAACATATAGTTCACACAAAATTTAACGAGCTATGTCAAATCGATACTAAGATATTAATTTTTTATTCATAATTAATCACTTTTTATTATTATAATAAGAAATGATCCTTGGAACCGACGGATTACACGAGTCTGCATTTTCAAACTTTTTGTCAGATGATTTCTTAAAAGTAGGTGTTCTTGAATCAAGTTTTTCTGCTGGTTCCAGAAATAACTTCGGTTTTTCTCTATCACGTCAGGTTTTTACACAAAATAAGTAATGTTTTGAGAATTTTACTAATGAGTGTAGAAAAGTATTCAAATACCATTTCACACAAGGTGAGTTTTTATTCAAGAAACATTTTAAGAATATTCTCAAGAACTCCCCTAATTTATTTCATGACTACATTTTAACAAAACAAGAAGCCAAAGTGTTTCATTTAATTTTTTCCAAACTTTCTCTTCTTTGACTTCCTTGCAGATCCTTGAAGATGACTGTCCCTCCTCAACATCCAACAGTAGTCGGCCATCATAGTTTCATTCCATCTCCCCTGGTACCTCCTCTCCATTTCCTTAATATCTTGGTGAAAACGTTCACCCTGCTCTTCACTGTAATGTACCAGATTTTCTGGAAAGTAGTCGATATGTAAATGCTGAAAATGAACCTTTACACTCATGTTACAACTCATTTTCTTGAAATTTTCCAACATTGTTTCGACAATGGCCTTGTAATTAGGATCTTTGTTATTGCCTAAGAAGTTTTCAGTAACTGATCGGAAGGCGGTCCATGCTTCTATTTCTCTCTCCTTCATTGTCTTCTCAAAATCTTCATCCTTCATCAATTTATTTATTTGAGGACCAACAAAAATTCCAGCCTTTAATTTGTTTTGTGTAATTAAGGGAAATTTCTTGGAAAGGTACTTGAAGCAGGGTCCATCCTGTGGTAGAGCCCTTACAAGTTGCTTCATCAAACCCAATTTTATGTGTAGTGGCAGAAGCAATATCTTTATATCTCTATATTTTTGAAGTGAAATTGTGAAAAAACTGTACATGATAGAAAAAAACTAAAAGCAGTTCTGAAATCAGCATAAAAAGTGAGTCAGAATCACTTATTAGTTTTCAGTCATCCGATATCATGCAGACTAGTGTTATCATATCATTCTCAAATTTTTAATTTAAGCTTTGTATACAAACGTAAAGACATTTTTGGCCGGGTATTTCTTAATTAGTGTAATATAAAAAAATCTTTGCACGTGCTTTGAGTTTTTCAGCTTTTTCAATATGACTTTTCAATATTTTCCACAATTTTTAAATCCGCAATTCCTGAAGCTGTCCTGAAAAGATCAAGCTCATAAGTAACAAACTGTGATTCAAAGAGCATTTTGAATAGTGCCGGCTCTCATAGCCGTGGTCGCTGGAGCGTATAGCTTCGGCGCTCCACCAAGCTGAGGGTTGCGGGGTTGAGTCCCGCCATTGGCATGGGTGTTTGTGTGTATGCTGTGTGTGTAAATACGGTAATAAGTGATAAAATAAACAGCAAAGCAGTAATCCTAAACTGGGTAAACAAGGAACTTAAGAAAGAAAAAGTGAAAAATGGTGAAAAGAACGACTTCAAAGCTGCATGCAGTGCAGTGCTTTAACTAAATAGTAAAGGACCGAATAATTAACCATTTGTAGCTTTAAAATTGTTTATGCTAAAAACAGTTGTGTATCCTGAAAAGTACAAATTTTAAGCAGGGAAAACAAAAATTGAAGACGATCATATTTTTTTACCAAATTTCACATACATTACTTTAAAATTATTATTTTAGAATCTCAAAATATAGCTTGGTCTTATTAAGACATGCGTAATTGCGGACAGTTTTAGCAAAGTTAAGCAAAATATTTCTACCCTCACTTGTTCATTATTTAAAATCGCACCAAATAAAAACACACACGTCATACTGAGGTCGATCTCTCTAAACTAAATCGAGTAGAGTAGTCAGTTTTATTGAGGTTCAACCATTTTACCGGCAGGCTCTGAGCTATATAAGAAAAATTGTGCAGAATGCGGAAACTCTAGTAAGAAATTCTCCCCTAAGGAGTAGAGAGGGATTTTTCTTGGGATTTTCTGATGAAAGTAAAATTGAAAATAAATATATGTGCGTGTTAAAGAATGTTTATGGTGCGCTCGAGTTCTTTTTGCCTGCAACATCAACAATGCTGCTGCAAAATCGTGCTTGTAGTGTATAACAGGTCGGACTGGGAGCGAAGTTATATTTGCGAGAGGAGTCCATTTACGGTCCTGTAATTATACTGCTTTGTAATATTTCTAGCTACACTAGAACACTAGCTTATCAGAAGGAAGGATTTTCTGTTACCTTTAATATTGCAAAAGACTTATTCTTTTGATTGTTAGGATAGAATAGAATAGAGTTAGAACCGGAGGGGGGCTTAGCCCTCGACCTACAAAGATCTTCTGTACCAAGACCCTGACGAGGCGCCCCCGGGAAGGGGGATGAGGTGAGAGGAGACAGAGGGCGGCCGGACCAAGAGGCAGGACAGGCAGAGGATGGGGTCCCTACCATTTCCAGATTTGAACTGGTGCAGCCAGTGCCCTTCCTCCCTGTGGTCTTACACATCCCTGGGGGGCCGGGATCCGGAGACCGCTCGCAGTCAGATGAAGCTTTGCTTAGACCTCCTTTTCCCCTGTCATGCACACACCGAGACCTCCCGCCGACACTTGCAACTCTGAAAGATGAAAGTTGAAGTGAAATGAGCATGGAGATGAAATGAAGGGACAGGAAATTCGTGGGATGTAATAATCCTTTCCAGCATTCTCCTGGCGACCATGGGTCAGGAAGGTCGGCCACGGGAATCGAACCCATGGCTACAGACGTAACCGCCTGAGCCATTCCGCTTGGTCTGTTGATTGTTAAATAAGGGTTTTATGGGCGATAACTATGAAGAAAATACTCCACTTTGCTTGCCCTTTTACTTTACTACGTAGTTACTTTAAATACAGAAAGTATTGCATTCCACCCAAGACATAGATGTCGAGATTTCATGGGAGAAACATGTTTTAAGGTCCTCTGAAAAAAGAAATATTTTTAGAAAAAGGTCGGCGCGCGTGTGAACAGCAAAACTCAAAACGGAAAGTCGGATAAATACCAAACTTGGTATTTAATTTCAGTATCTTCCAAAGATTCGCCACGAAGGTTTTCAAGAAAATCCCCCCTCCCCAGCTACCCTTTATATGGAACACTTTTCGGAACTTTTTATTTTCTTAAAAATGCCTGCAACAATTTTGATTAAAATACCACATATTTAAGATATTTACACGACAAAAAAGTGTATATATATTTGGAAGACATTTTATATATTATTGTATAACTGGTAAACGTTAAGCGATAGACAAAAACACACTACACAAAAATGTAGACCTGTTTAATACACACAATTTGTTTAAGTTAACTCTTAGTGGCCTAAACCGTTTCCAAGATATCCGTTATTAATGGTTCGAATTTTCCAATACATTTGTCATTGTTTTAAAGTCCTGTCGATATTCAGTTGTTTCTCGCGATTGCACGGAAAGGGTGAGGCGAGCATATAGCATCCATTTCTTAAATATTTGACTATCGCTGCTCTCTTGGTAACTATAACGAAATGTGCATATGTAGCTCTTTCTGCAAACGTCTGTCTCGATTAAAATGAACTGTGATACAGATTACAGAAAGTCATGTGAATGTTACAGATCAGAATTTCTTTCAGTTTAGTTTCTGGATATCACAAGAACAATTAGGGAGCGAATGTTGTTATAAACTCAGAATATAAGTATATATAGATATAAACTTACATAAGAAATTATGCCTAGGTTTGCGTGCTAATTAGAGAATGAAAATAAAATGTAAACAAATACTGAAGCATATTTAGACCTTTAAACTAAAATAATGCAGCCTCCGGAGTGAAGCCCTAAATATCCGGAAAGAGGTAAAGGAACCTAAGGTGTTGCAGTATAGTTCTATTGTAAAGTAAAATAAATAAAAGAAAATTTTATATTATGAGATTCAACTGCACATCCCGTGTCATCATTTCCTGTTACTCTACACTCATCCCAGCCTTAGAGTTTCACGATTCCTGGTGATATTTCCTTCTCTCTCTCTCTTTTCAATGTCTTGACTTACCGGTAGCCGGATTTTATGTTTCTCGGTATGGGGACTTCTGAACGATGAGCAAACTCAGGAACAAAACGAGGAGGTGGGTAAACAGTTTCCTTCCGGCGGCAGTAGCGACAGACATCGTATTTTAGTAGCACATTCCGTTTTCCTGCGTTCTCATCGAACCCGTAATTATTATTTTTCATGCACAATAGTATACCTCTGTGTTTCATATACCTACATACGACTGAGTTGGTTGGGTTGCCGAAAGTTTAACCTCAGTCCTCATTACCCTGGCTGGCCCCGTAGCTCAGTAGAGCACCTGTCTGTTGTGCTAGGGGTCCGTGGTTCGATTCCCGGTTGGGGGTAGGAATTTTTTTCTAGCCAAGATTATTCCTTATCCTCCCCAGAGTCTGGAAGAATGTGTGTATGATCTAATGATTAAGAATCAAAAATGCAAGAAACCCAACGACAAGAGTTACACGAGTTAACATCATTGCCAATAAGCAATAAGTTCTAATGCAGTTAAAGGCGGAGAATAAATGGTACTAAAAAAAAATCAAACCTTTAAAAATGCCTACCCTCGTAGCCGTGGTCGCTGGAGTGTATAGCTTCGGCGCTCCGCCAAGCTGAGAGTTGCGGGTTCGAGTCCCGCCATGGGCATGGGTGTTTGTGTGTGTCTGTGTGTTGTGTAATAGCGGTAAAGAATACAGTGAAACACAGTAAATAAATAATAAACTGAGTATACAAGGGAACTTAAAAAAAATACGTTTTCTTACCAAATTTCCTTTCATCTCATATATCACCATTGTCACCGCCTTTGGTACCGTATATAGCAAGAGAGTATAAAAATAGCCTGCTTTAATTTTGCAACAGTAGGGGGTAATGTCATTTCTAACGCTCCCCATATGGTCTATGGCCTTCGGGGGATACTTCATTCCACCAAGCGATGACTAGACCCATTTCTGAGGCGGAGACACCCAGTGGACGGAATCCGTTGTCTCCGATGGTAGGGTGATGATAGGATGGCGGTGAAATCAGAGGACCTACAGATTTTACCTGGATTCCGGACCACGTTGGGCCTTGGGAATACTTTACATGAGTAAGTCAGAGCTAAAGCCACCCCAGAGCCGGGAATCGCACACCGGACCCTCAGCACGAGAGCCGGAAACAAAACCACTGCGCATTGGGATGTTTTGTATTAATGGTGCTTATATTATCGATCGAAGTTTTCACCTGTAGTAAACTATAGTCCCACTGCAGAGCTAAAAGCAGTGAAGTTGCAAATACAGCAAGGCTACAAATTTATTTATGACGTCTACTGTTCTAGGCAACCCAACTGACCTGCCTTTTATGAAGCACACTGTATACAGCTGAATGCTACCTTTCACAAGTATAAATAAGGCATCGGGTTAAATTATACTCGTGCTGCTCATGAAACTGCGAGTAATGTATACTTAATTAGGGTTTGAATATGTAAACTAGAATCTCAGCTCGTTAATCACTAATGGGTGAAGTTCACGACTCATGATTCTGAATTTTTGCTGTATTCTTAATGAGAAAAATTAGCAAATACATCTGTGAACCCAGAACATTTGCTTATTGTTGGTGATAGTTGTACTCAATCCTTACACTTAAGCAGGATAAGAGTAATTCATCCGTGTAAGTAAGTTAAATATATCGTGTGTATGTCCACTTAATAATCTATGCTACCTCAAAACTCGAAAGTTGAAGCGGTATGTTTTGAGTGGTAAAATAAAATTAAGATCATAGGGAGAATAAATATCAATAAAAGTAAGGATAATGTTAAATAACACTGGAAAGCGAATGATACTGTAAGTGGGAATAAGGGTTGAGAGAGACAGTGCCATCAGCGGCCGGAAACGGGTGGTTTTTCCCTCTATTGTTAAGTGTCCCGTTAGGTTGCTGGAACGCAGACATGTAGAAAAGGATCAATGTTCGCCAAAAGCCAGATAGCCTTAGGCCTCCAATGGAAGAAGCTAGAAATCAGGTGATAGTGGAATGGGGAGATATAGAACGTTTGAAATAGAGAAACAGGAGATTTTAGAATACACACATAGATGTGGTAGTTCCTTGGAGATGGTTGTTAGGACATGTGTCGGCGGATAGGTGCGAAAATATTAAACGTAACAATAAGGAAAGGCGTGTGTGTGTCGAAGTAATAGCAGGAACCAAATATTAAAACGGTGACGGCCAATAAACGAGCAGGAAAACAAACAGTCGTATTCACCACTAACCCGAGATCCAAGATCCATGCAAAGAACCCTGAGTTGGTACCGAACCCGGGACCATTCCTACAAATCCTGTACCGTAAAATAGCCACATACCACCGCAAAGCCAAGGAAAATGTCTATTCTTTACTACCCACTTTGGCTGAAAATTGTTCGAGCAAGTATTTGTGACCCTCTGATAACTCTTAGATGGTACTGATGGCGTGCAGCTGTATCCAATATTTTTGGCTAGGCAGAAGAAAAAGAAGAATTATCTACAATGTACGGGAATTCATTATAAGATGAATTAAGATTAAGGGAAAAAAACTACTTAAATGGTAAAAAGTACTATATTTTTTAATACTTACAGTATGTTTTTTTTACAAATATACGAAAACTGCATACTTGTTTAAAAATCCTAAATATAGCTAAAATATTTTACATGTACCTTAAACTTCATTTTATGAAACGTTTATTTTTTCTAGTATTATTTACTTTTAATATAAAATTATTTATCTAGTATGATTCCAATTTTATTCACCATGGTTACATATAAATAACAGAATTAAATTCTTTAGGTCTTCTATTTGTTATTAAGGCCACTGATGCCATCCATATATTTAAGAAAATTTAATTTACACCATTAAGATATTTTATTAAGTATCCTAAAATATTTGTATAATAAATAATAATCATATTTATGAAAAGCTTGTTAACCTACTGCTAATAAGTAGTTTTAAAAACGTAGATCGAAAATACAATATATAAGCTGTGAAGCAATACAGAGTCTGAAAATTCTATGTGTAGGTTGTGTTAACCTTCAAAATATAATTTAAAGCTTTAAGCAATTCATATCTGGGGATGTTGAGTAATACGACTTTTGACTAATAGCATTAAATTACGCTACCAGCAGAAACTTTTAGAAGTTTTCCTTATTAAAAAGGGTAGCGGAGTTTATTCCTACATTGCTGATTAATGCAGCGGGGGCTGAGGACCCTTGATTTGGCTGCTTAATGACTAGCCATTCAGCTGGCTCGTTTTAAGAGCAAAATTCTAAATGAAACTAAAGAAGAAACTTCATGCTTACTCAGATGGCGTGCGCCTGCAGCGCAGGCATGCCGCTTAATAGCAAAGTAAGTTTGGATATCTAGATCCAGGCGTTGTAATTGCTACCAACTGTTTCTACTCTAAAATGTTTCTACTTTGTGGATACCATATGCTGCTGCTTAAGCAGTAGGTTCCTAAAGGCTGTTCTTTCTGATTTGGGGCGTCGCTGCAATATTTTCCACAAGCAAATTTAGAATTATGTTGAGCGGCCCTTTAGGAGAAAAGAATTTTGTGTAGCTTTGCACCTGAAGCGCATTATCTAATTTGTGTCTGTAAAGTAATAGTAGCACTTGAGTTCACCTCTCCAGTGGAGTGACAGAACTGTTTAAATGTGTTTTTCATAACGTTTAGAGGGTGTCTTGTAACTGAGCTATTTGCGTAGTCGACTCATTTGAGCATGTATTCATAATCTTCATTATCACTTCATGCGTTTGTCCATAAACCTCAGATGATATTTTCTAAAGACCCAATGCAAAAAATTACACATCTACCAATTCTTATCTATACTTAAGAGCACTGGGTAGTTAGAGGGCTGCTTCGAGTGCTCAGAAAAAATAGAACATTTTAAAATATAAATAAATTTTTTTTAATACATATAGTAGGATATAATTACTTGCATTGGCATGTGCACTGTTTTATTCAGTATATATTCATTGAGGTACAAGTTTCTCAGAAACTATTTGAGATATTTTAATGAAATCCTTACTGTACATTTTTAATAATAATAACTACTACAATTTTCATCCAAAGTATGAATCAGTATGTATTGGTTTTTATTTCAAAATTAGTTTTATTCCAAAATTTAAAAATTTCCGAAAGCAATGTTTTTTTAATATGTGACACATTGATCAAATCTATGCTGGAAATAGTCAAAAACGTTTATTTACAACAAAATATAGAAATTTTACACTTTCTGAGAAGTGTGCATTTAAACTAATTATTTTCTACTACATGTTTTAAATTACATTAACTAGGTTTATATTGTGGCAAAATTTCATATAATTATCCGTAGTAGTTAGAAACATACAGAGTTCGTTCTGTATTTTATAAAGACGCCAGCAGCAACTTCGAGTATTTGTTATAATTGACAATCTCTAAGTTCAATAGAACAGCGACGGCGCAAACATTGACGCACATAACCTTGACGTGTGGATTCTTTATAGTTTGGAGATGCAAGATCTGATTGTGGAGATGATCAATAAACTGATCTATCTATGCCCTTTTTTGAACCATATATGTGAAAGCATATAGTTTATTTTTGTAACTGCATACAGGTGCATGTCTTCTTCGTATGATACGATAGAATTCAACCAGGGACTGTGGAGTGGTTCTGTGTACTTAGGGACTTTTAGGAAAAATTGGGGAAAAAAAGGTATTGAAAAGCTCTTTGAGGTGTCACCAAAAGAGTGTAAACTAAATTTCATTCAGTTTTATTTATGGACACTCTTTAACTGCTTGGTCCTTAGCATCCCATTCTATACTGGACGTAAAAGACCGGTAGGTTTGCTCAGAGGCCTCTTTATCAGGTTTGAGGTTCTTTTACGTGCCGTAAATCCACGACACGGGACCACCGGCATTCTTCAATACTTCCATACCACCATACTTCCCTTCCAAAGGAAGCCATGCTAAGGACATTTACGCCCGAAAAAATCCGTTGCCCTCCGCCAGGTTTGAGCCCGCGACCTCGGAGGACGACTCCAAAAGAATGTGTTAGTTCAATTTCAGATAGCGACATTTTTCCTGAATCATGCTTTGCTCCATACTTTGCTTGCACTGCACAAAACACACAATTTTTACATACAGTCACGTTCTGATCCTTTTGTATCAAACCTTTATAAACGAAATGCCGCACTTTAAATTTCAGCGTATTAAACACATTCTGGTGATCGCATTTACATCTACAGGATTTTCCGGAGAAAATGTTAACATTACATACATTTTAGACATTCTTTTAGACATGACTATAGACATTCTTCATCCTTTCTAACGCTCTGTTGAGATACTCAGAACCTAAGCGCAAACAGCTGCCTATGTTTTATTATACTATATATAGGCGCTAAATAGTTTAACACTTAGGAATTTACATCGATTAACACGTGTACCTTCTTCTGCATAAATGCAATGTCGGCGTCGTGCTGCTGTATATCCTTATGACACTCAAGCCCGACCATAATAAACCATACCATAAGAAACGTTTAAACACACCCCAACATTTACTTATATATGTACCAGATGGAAGCACTCAGTCGTGTGGTCTAGACTAACATATGTATGATCTATTCCTCATTTACGGAGTCACACTAGCGGAAGTAGGTTAACGTCTTCTGCAGCTAGGTAGAGCGGTTTATATAGCGCGAAAACCGTATGGATGAACAGCTAATATTTCTGCTTGTTGGTAGGGAAGTGTGGCGGAAGTGGGACGTTTAACGAGTGGAAATATTTCAATCACTCGCTATGCTCGTGATGAAAATTCCACTGGTATAAAAAACCATGTTCCACAAGTTACATGCATGATTTTATTTACAAACTATAACAAAAATTTACAATAGTAGCTTTGTGCATTAAAAATGAAATTATACTGTAAGATTTAAGTTTAGGGTATATAGTGACTATAAACAATGAAATAGCATATGCAACGTGTCTTAAAGGAGGGCATCCTAAATCGGTCCCATTATCTTCGTGAATAAAATGTCAACAATCCAACTTAGTCCTGTAGCATATACTGTTAGCAAACAAACTCAGCACCTAGCATATACTGTCAACAACCTAACTCAGTTCCGTAGTATATATCTACTGCCAACAACCCAACTCAGTCCCGTAGCATATACCTACTATCAACAATCTTACTCAGTCCCGTAGCATATACTGTCAACATCCTAACTCAGTCCCGTAGCATATACCTACTATCAACAATCTTACTCAGTCCCGTAGCATATACTGTCAACATCCTAACTCAGTCCCGTAGCATATACTGTCAACATCCTAACTCAGTCCCGTAGCAAATACCCACTGTCAACAACCTAACTCAGTCCCGTAGCATATACCCACTGTCAACAACCTCCCAATTCCGTAGCATAGATCCACTGTCAACAACCTAACTCAGTCCCGTAGCATATACCCACTGTCAACAACCTAACTCAGTCCCGTAGCATATAGCCACTATCAACATCATAACTCAGTCCCGTAGCATAGACCCACTGTCAACAACCTAACTCAGTCCCGTAGCATATACCCACTATCAACATCATAACTCAGTCCCGTAGCATAGACCCACTGTCAACAACCTAACTCAGTTCCGTAGCATATACCCACTATCAACATCATAACTCAGTCCCGTAGCATAGACCCACTGTCAACAACCTAACTCAGTCCCGTAGCATATACCCACTGTCAACAACCTAACTCAGTCCCGTAGCATATACCCACGTCAACAACCTAACTCAGTCCCGTAGCATATACCCACTGTCAACAACCTAACTCAGTCCCGTAGCATAGACCCACTGTCAACAACCTAACTCAGTCCCGTAGCTTATACCCACTATCAACATCATAACTCAGTCCCGTAGCATATACTGTCAACAACCTAACTCAGTCCCGTAGCATATACTGCCAACAACCTAACTCAGCCCCGTAGCGTATACTGTCAGCAAGGAAACTCAGTCCCGTAGCATATACTGCCAATAACCTAACTCAGCCCTGTAGCATATACTGTCATTAAGCAAATTCGGTCTCGTAGCATGTACTGCCAATAATATAACTCAGTCCCGTAGTATATATTGTCAACAAGCAAACTCGGTCCCGTAGCACATACTGCCAACAACCTAACTCCGCCCGTAGCGTATACTGTCAGCAATGAAACTCAGTCCCGTAGCATATACTGCCAATAACCTAACTCAGCCCCGTAGGGTATACTGTCAGCAAGGATACTCAGCCCCGTAGCGTATACTGTCAGCAAGGATACTCAGCCCCGTAGCGTATACTGTCAGCAAGGATACTCAGCCCCGTAGCGTATACTGTCAGCAAGGATACTCAGCCCCGTAGCGTATACTGTCAGCAAGGATACTCAGCCCCGTAGCGTATACTGCCAACAAGCAAACTCGATCCCGTAGCACATAGTACGAAACCATAATAATACTCAGACGAATGCTGGAGTGGTTTCTTTCAGCCCCCGAATTTCCTGTTGCCTCCATCCATAATTTCAATCATTCATTTTGGTGAGAGGAGGGGTATTGGACCCTCTGAGAGATGGGGATCCCCGGTCTGCCTGTTAGAATGTCGGGGCGTTTCAATCTGGAAACTGTAGGGACGCTATCATTGCTGTGCCGTCACTCCTGGTTCCGGCCGCCCGGTGTGTCCTCTCACCTCCTCCTCCCTAGTGGCATAGGTACAATATCCTCACTGGATCAGTCTGAGTCCCCTCCCATAATCAGAAAAAAGAAAGGGAATGAACATAACTCTTTATTGAACCACAAGGTATTCCCTTGAGTTAGCCTAAAGCGTAACAAAATGAGTTAAATGCAAATCTCCATCACTCCGTAGTCTCAAGTTGAATTCTTGAGAACTAAAACTTTTGCTTAATACGACCGACCGCAGCGTTAGAGCAAGCGGTGATCCAACACAGTGGTGTTGAAAATCCTATTTTAAACACATAGTTCGGCGACATTTGTGGCCAAGTGTGTCCTCAGGCACACACGGAAGGCCACCGATGTAGACTACTGATCTCCAGATTTTGCACGGCATGAATCCATGTAGACAGCGTGTTTAATTTCCTGGTGCGTCGCAATAAATATATATCTAAAGTCGCTAAAAACATAAAACATACACAAGTTGTATAGTGTTACCAATACAAAGAAACTTATCTGTTACGTATAGATCTGTTTTGTCCAAACTTTCTTTGCTCAAAAATGTGCATAAAATGAAAAGCGATAGTCCTTAGTTAGGATTTAACTTTTTGTGAAATAAATTGCAACACTGATACATAAATCTTAGATTCGGTTTATTTAAAAAAAATACTTTTCTATCGATAGCTCGTCATTCGTCCTTATATCCTTGTGTTTCCTACGTTATTGGGGAATTCAAGAGGCTATATATACATGATGTATCTTTATTGGTGTCATATATTCGGGGGACGTGTTCCTGACATCAAAACAGTAAAAACAGTTCATATGAACATGTGTCTGAAAATCATTTATTTCAGAGGTACAACACAAATTCGAAAGTTGCAAAAATTGCTCAAAGTGGCTTCTTCTTGCTTCGATGCATGCAGTAAACCTGTGTTCAATGCTCTGGCGTACTCTGTTGAAAATTCCTGGCGTGTTTAGTATTTAGTCAAATCCAGTTTGGATGCGTCCTCTCAAAATGTCAACATGAGGCACAGGAGTCGCATAAACCAAGGACTTCATATGTTCCCAGACGAAGAAATTCATTGGATTCAAATCAGGCGATCGAGCAGGCCATGCAATGGCTCCCCCTAGACTAATGCATCTTTGTGGAAATTGATCATTCAAAAACTTACGAACTATGTTACTGAAATGAGTTGGAGCATTATCGTGTACAAAACACATTCGATGGATGATGTCCAGAGGCACATTATCATTTAAGTGATGCAACTCATTTCTGAGAAACTGGAGATAGCTTTATCCTTCAGACGCGGAGTGAAAAAGTAGGGATCAATAAAGTGATCATGAATGATTCCACCCCAAACGTTGAGGCAGAACCTCTGTTGATGGTTGTCCTGTCGTACTTCATTATGATTTTCAAATGCCCTGTTATGAGTGTTATGAAAATTGAAGATGCCGTCGCGAGTAAAACCAGCCTCATCTGTGAATAAGATACAGGCTAGGAAATTAATGAACACAGCGCACTGCTGTAACATGCGTTGACAGAAACGTCTTCTTGGCTCAAAGTCCGCCTCATTTAATCCTTGCACACGTCGAAGGTGATACGGGTACACAAGATTTTCATGCAGAATTCTCCAGATGGTCATATGACTAACTCTTTCACTTACAGCCATACGTCTTTTGCTTTGTAATGGGTCTGCATCCACAGCACAAAGAACTCGTTCTTCAAGCTCAATGCTTCGTAACGCTCTTGGTCTCCCAAGATCCCTAGTACTCCTCTCAAATGCACCATTCTCTCTCAAACGTTGGTGAATTCGTGCGAATGTTCTTGCACACAGTAACGGCCTGTCAGGGTACCTTTTGTGCATAATGTTCACGTGCTCGTGCTGCATTGCCGTCTGCATGACCATACGTGTAGTACATATCCGTTCTGTTCATTCATGGAATACATCTTTTTTGACCTATAACAATGAAACGGTTGATTTTTAGACTCATGTAAATATGAACTTGTGTTACTGTTTTGATGTCAGGAACACATTCACCAAATATATGACACCAATAAAGATACATTCTGTATTATACAAATAAATGACGAAATAATGAAGGGAAGAATTTATGCTAATTTGCGTTCATGACAGAAGAAGCCGAGAAATTCTAGTGTCGCAACGCTGTGGTTAATTAAACAGGTTGCAACTTTCGTGTTGCTGAAGGTAGAATTGGCTTATATTCTTCACATATGTTTTGCCATGCAGATGTGATGTGGAATATTGTCGATTTATATGCTCTGGAGCTGTAGAAGCTTTCAAAACATTTTATTTTTATTCCGGGATTCAAAGTTTGTAGGAAAACGAAAGCAACCAAACTAAACTTACGCGAAGTTTGCATTCAGATTCCCGATGCCGTTCTTGTTCCTGCTTTCCAAACTGAGCCTTCTCCAACTTTATTCAACTTTACGCATGTTTCCACAGCCTTCACCTGTGTTGCTTTTTTCTTTATTTCCTCGTGCATTCCAATTGACTTTTTTTCTTCTATTTTTCTCTGCTGTTTTCAAGGTGTAACTTAAAATATCATTGTTTCTGGCTCGGGGTCGAAGAGCACAATAAACTCTCGGAAAAAATGCTACCTTGAGGAGTTGAAGATATTTTTACATCAAAATCCTACCTTCATTTCTCCTGTCCGATGTCTGGTTCTTTAAGAAAATAAAGCGTGGCATTTGTTGTACTTTGAGCTTATACTTATGGTATGTATTCACGCTTAGAAGTAAATTGAGTTTTAGTCCAAGGTCAAGATTTTACTTTGAGAATAAGAAATTCTGACTGAAACGATATGTAGCGTAACATTTAAGCATATTTTATTATTAAAACTTTAAAAATTTCATAACAGTGATATAAGATTAATGAATCGGTTGCTTTTTTGGAACTAACACCTTTAGGGATTTTTATTTTTTGAGCTCAGTGCTTCTACTCATTATGATTGGAAGATTTTTCAGCGATTTATTTATCTTCTTTCGCTGTTTAACCTCCTCTTCTGTAGGACTTACACCTCCCAGGACTTATAGGCGGGTGCCTGGGGCCAGAGGCCCGTCGAGGAGCAGACACTCATGGATCAGACAGAATGTCCAGGATGGGTGATCAGCCTGATGCCTGTATGGGAGGAAGGAAGTAGATGAAACGAAATGATGGTGAAATGGATGAAAGGAAAGGTGATGATGCAGTTGCAGAGCAGTAGGTGGAATGATTGGCGGGGGAAACCGGAGAACCCAAAGAAAACCCTCCCAGACGCCGCTTTGTCCACCACAAATCCCACATGCGGATCCCTGGGATTGAACCCGGGCCGCCTAGGTGAGAGGCGAGCGGTCTAACCACTCGGTCACGGCGCCGGATTTATTTATTATGTATGTAAAAATCGTAATACACTTTATTCTTCAAAATTTAATATGACTTAACTTTCAGTTTCAAATATTAGTACGCCTTTTGCGGTTTAAAGTCTAGCAAGAGAAAATATTTTATTTTTTTAGAAAATTTGACGTTTAAAAATTACTTTTCTTTCTTTGCAGCAAACCAATTAGTTGGAAACTTGAAATTCGCGCACTACCAATGCCAACTTAGGCTGCAGTGGTAAATACCTGTGGATGCCTTGCTAACTTGCAAGGCAGGAATATGGGCCGGAAAATGAAAGAAATGGCTAATAATAGCCGAAACTTTATTCCTTAACTTCCTTAAATTCAAGGCTAGAAAGGATCGTTAAAATTTGTTGTACCTTGTTCATGTAATGTCCGAATATTTAAATATATATTTTATACGACTTTCAACAGCAAAGGCGGTATTTTTCTAAGCAAAAAGTCATGCCTAATGGGTTTGTAGAAAATTCAATTTATTTGTTAAAACTTAGGGTATTAATTATGTCTGACTTTGCGGATATTATGTAGTCTCAAATACAATTAAGTGGCACTACACTTTCCACTCCTCACTCGTTCGCTATTAAAGGTTGGAGAAGAGTAGGAACCTCATCTGCTCCTTAATTTCAGAGGGAGCTAGGGAGTAGAAGGGATAAAGTCGAGGTCTTGTTGCTTGTTGGCGAAGTGAAGGCGGTAGCTTCACTTCCGGATGCGCCAATTTGCTCTCAAGGCAGTGCACTACGTTCATACATGCGCTAGTACTCTCCGTAGGGAATGTTCCTACCCCTTCAACTGCCGTGGTATAGGCGCTGCATATTTCTAGTAGTCGTGGTACTTCTAACGTTACTAGATGTACGTCGAACTGAACGCCTGAGCTCCTCCCGAGAGGGATTTGTTCGGATTGGGTTGGATTCGGCGGGGTTGTGGTTCCCGAAATCTGTCGTCCTCCGTGGTCAAGGGGTACCTTGCTAGTCAGTAGTTCCCGATGTCGCGGGTTCAAAACCGGGAAGTGCGATGGATTTCCGGTTGTAAAAATCCTTAGTATGAATTCCTTCTGAATAGAGGTAAGACCAGTGGCCCCGTGTCGTAGATTTACGGCACATAAAGTAACCTCGGGCATGACAGAGACCTCTGAGCAAAGTTTCTGATCTTTCACGCCAATATACAATGGGGCGCTAAGGATCATTTTAGTTAAAGGGCGTCCGTAAATAAGATTTAATTTAATTTTAATTTGTTCCCGATATCCATAGCAGTTTGGGTACATCTGAGCAGTTATGTCCAGGCTCGGTTGTGAGATGCTTCAATGTCCTTCGGTAGCAACCGGGAGAGCTAGGAGATGTAGGTCTAGAACGCTGATCCCCTATCGAGGTTCTTCGGTAACCTTCCTCTTGGGATTGATGGGCATATGTGGCGTATTCACTCCCGTCCCTCCGCAGGCGGGGGTAGGCTTTTAAACTCCAGGTGTGGGCCTAATGGAGATCCCTACGGAAGCCGATTGGCGTCTGCACTATCTCGTTCTGGACTAGTACTACGGCTATACTAAGCCATAAACTAACACAAAAAGTATCGTGCTAGCAGTAACAAAGTCATGACACTCTGAGTTTATGAAAACGCTTCAAAAGTTTGAATCGTATTCTGAATACGTCATTAAGCCAGCAGCGATCGCTACAGCGGGATTATTTTGTTTTTAAGTTGGCTTTCGGAGAAGTAATTGAAAGTTATCAGGAATCCGTAGAACAGTTACAGCTAATATATATTATGCTCTTAAAATGAAATTTACTGGCATTTGAATTTAAAATATGAAACCAATTTTTGGTTTATGAGGACATAAATAGCACTTTGATTCTGTCTTCTCGTAGGTATCGACACTTCACTTTACACATTCGCGCCTACAAAATAACAATCACATTGTTAGATAACCTAATTATCCTTAAACTAAATACGCTTTCAGGGGCACTAGAACTGCCATTGCTCATATTTTCATGTTTCTTTTCTCATATACCTGATAACATATGCATACTTGCAGACAACTTGTGAGTGCTAGAATAACGTTTATTCAGTGGAAATAAAGTATAAAATGTAATACTTTATATATACAGTGTACACCCTTACATAAAAAACGAACAGACTCTCAAAGCGTAAATTTGTCGAAGCTCTGCTCGGCACCGCGATCAATTCACACTGGCATCTCTGCACGCAGACCTTTAGCTCTATTATAACAGCCAATGTCGAGTTCTGAATTTGTGCTTATAGGTGAGTGGTTTGAGTCGGTATCTACCAGTGAGAACTGCCTTTCCTTGAATATTACCTATAAGCGTTTTTCACTTATTTAGATAAGCACAATGTTTATTACACACATGATATTTCAATTGCAAAAGCTTATTCGATTCTAAGGTATTTATGCTCAGACACAAAAGTGAAGCGTTCTTCTTTGGTTTGAAAATAAATATTATATAAATGGTGTTCTTAAATAAAAAAATCTGATGTGTTACACTCACATGGCTTTCTCTACTCTTGTACAAACTATTTGTACAAACGCTTATTCTCCTTATGCTTCATGTTAATCGAGATGTCAATCTTATTGCTAATTTTCTTATAGATGCAAGGGGAATATGGTAGCGATAGTCCAATCTTTTAAGAGCTGGTTGCTATGCGGCGCATTCCATTCTCTTTGTATGTCCAGGACATACGAATTCCCAATTGAGAAAAAGTGTTGGAAAATTTAAGTGAATAAAAGCAATATCTCGAAAATGGTTCACTCAAACAAAAAATGTATATGAACGCGATCTACATTTTTTGTGTAGTAAATTTTTGTCTATCTCTTATGGTTTACTAATAATGCAAAATTCGTTCACAATGAAGAATACTTTTGGAGACATTCCCAGAAAATTCGAGATGTACATTTGTTTTGTCATAAAATATCTTAAACATATGATATTTTAATCAAAATCGTAAGAGCCATTTTTGAAAAAAATAAAATGTTCGAAAAATGTTCCATGTAAAGGGTAATCTGGGGTGGGGGGATTTTCTTGAAAACCTTCGTGTCGCATTTCTGGAAGATACTGAACCTAAATACCAAGTTTGGTGTTTATCCGACTGTTAGTTTCTGAGTTATGCTGTTCACAGACACACACACGGACATGTTTCCAAAAATGCTTTTTTTGGATTCAGGGGGTCTCAAAACATATATTTCCGGTGAAATCTCGGTATCGAATTTTTGGGTGGAATACAATGCTTCCCCTACTTACTATACGTAGTAGAGAAAGTAAAAATATAGTTAACTGATTATGAGGGTGTAAACGAAGGTGCTTAATTCTGGGTTTTGTGTTTAAGGGGAACACCTTGTGAAAATTATAAATTCTGTTTCTTAAGCAAATAACTTCTTTGTACAATATATTACTACCATTTTATGTAATTATCAAATTTTTAGGCAAATGAATGAAATATTATTGTGAAAGAAATATTTATTTTTCAACTGCGTTACAGCAACGCTATTTGCGGTAGAGTTTTCAAAATATTGTAACACAATTTCAGATTTTCATCCCAACAATACCACTTTAAAAGTTTATTGAATGATGTTTAAATTGAGTTAATATTACTGCATGAAGATGGTAAATAACTTATTCATACTTTGCTTTTTATTTTAGAAGTGACAGGTTGAATCTGAACTCTTACCTAGAAGTTTTCACAAGTTGTTAAGGGATGTTTTCTGAGTGTTGCGATATAAGGAATATATTGTCCCCGGTGGCTCATTAGCGAGCAATTTCATTGACTTCGCTTTGTAATAACTCAATCAGCTTTGTATCTGTTTACTAGAATATGACTGTTTCCAAACAAAACACAACTATTCACTGCTGTAGTAGAGCGTATTTTCAGTGCGGTCCGTTACCAGGCTTGAACTTCTGCTCAGTTTTGTCTCCACCGTCGACGTCGGTACTGCGCCTCCTGCTACGGCCACGGCTACTTCATGGGCAGGCGCAGTGCTCACTATACCCACGAAGCCATAGACCGCCACCGCCTGAAAACATGTACACAGCTCCAGCCGCTCCTCCTCCGACAACGCCACCTCCAGCTCCGGCCATTACCGACACCACCATACGAGATGCGGTCAAGGATCTCCACACGGAGGTCCTCAACATCGGATCCCGCATCTCTCTACAGGAAGAACTCATCAGATCACTCAACACCGCCGTCAACTCCGCCAACTCTGAACATCATCTCCGACGACTAGCCGCCATCGAATCTGGACTACAAGATGTACACGCCATCACCGCCGCCTTCTCATCCACAGTCAACACATTCACCACCAGCTGCCTGCAGCAATTAGATGACACCAGCTCCTCAATCAGTGGCCTGGGCGAAGCCACAGACACCAGCACCGCCAGCTCCGACAGATTGCCTGGAGCAGATTATGCACACGACATCAGGTCTTGCAGACGTAGTTATGTCCCTCCTCACGACGATGGCCGAGTGGACTTCTG
The DNA here is from genome assembly GCA_030765065.1 of Deroplatys truncata. Classification (NCBI taxonomy): domain Eukaryota; kingdom Metazoa; phylum Arthropoda; class Insecta; order Mantodea; family Mantidae; genus Deroplatys; species Deroplatys truncata. The sequence continues at coordinate 44,610,082 of CM060990.1, forward strand.
TACTCTCCGACCTGAAGAGTGGGCAGGAGCGAATGAGTGGCTTCAGGACTGCCCTTGAAGGCCCTTGCTACTATCCGACTACAAGACCGAGCTACCATCGCCAGAACTGAGGGCTCCTCTCGAGGGGCGTTCAATAATGCTTTACGTTGAAACAATAAAGAAAACCACGCCAAATCCCTTCCAATTTCTCTCCACGAAACTCCCCATAGTGGCGACAAGGGCCTCGGTCATGGTCGTCACCCGGTCATTTCCTTACTCCAGTGCCAGAGCAATAAGTTGGCAGCTATCCTACCGTGCACTAACGAGGGTGCAACAGCGGAACCCCAATACCCCTCGTAACTCTCCTTTCTAATCCGGCTAATCCTATCCTATTTCCAAAAAAAAAGAACAACAACTCAGCTCTTGTTTAATGTAGTACATTACTTTGTGGTACTTTGTTAGTGATACGATATGCATAACTTTACCTCCGCAGAATTAGCCGATAAGTACCTCGTCTACGGTTTAACTCAATGCAATGGAAGAGCGGAGCAACGACGCTACACAGAGCTTTTCGCGCAGCGGCGTCAAGCTCATCACACATTTGCTGCTGATTGGGCCTTATGTACAACCTTACAGACTGAATGGAATAGACTACAAAATGTTCTTTCAACATACCTCCCACATTTTCTGGAAGATGTACCTTTTTTATGGACGTTCTCTAACTACTGTGGTCCTTAGCGTCCCATTCTATTTTGGGCGTGAAAAATGTTGCTCAGAGGCCTCATTATCAAGCTTGAGGTTCTATTACGTGCCGTAAATCTTCAACACGGGACCACCGGCTTTACTTCCCTTCCGAAGAAGTCATGCTAAGGGTTTGTAAGCCCGAAAAACTCTATCGCGCTCCGCCGGGAAGAACTAGAGGCCAGCATGTGAATCAGTACGTTTTGAGTAGCTAAATATAAAGTTATAACCATAGGTGAATATGGGTTGAAAAGACACTGCCAGCAGCAGGCCGGTAATGGTGCTTTTTTCCTTATTCTAACCAAGTGAGAAAATAATACACTTTGTTAATGTACCGTTAGGTCGCCTGAAAATCACAGGTGTAGAAAAGGGTCAATGCTCTCAAAACCCTCAGGCATTCAATAAGAAAGAAGTTAGATATCATATGACAGTGAAATGGGAAGATGGGAATTTTGAAATAAAGAAATAGGAGAGTTTAGAAGACACTTCTTCTTCATGGTAGTTCCTTGGAGGTGGTTCTTAAATAAATGTGTCGGCGATCAGGGACGATAGTAGGAAGCACTGCAGTAAAGAAGTGCGCGTGTGTGTGTGGCAAGGTAACATCAGGAGCCAGATTTTAGAACAGTGACGGGAAATAAACGAGCAGGAAAATGAAACAGTCGTATTAACTACTAAACCTTGAGCCAAGATCCATGCAAATCCTTGAACTAGCATCGAACCCGGCACCATTGCTGCAAATTCCGTGCCGCAAAATCGGCGCTTAACAGTACCTCTGCAAGTGGTACCCCTGGACCACGGAGGACGATTGGAAGACGTACCGCTGGTAATTATCAAGCATATGTGGTTTCAACATGATGGGACACTAGTGCATTTTGCAGTGAATGTTCGGGAATAGCTTGATGAACAGTTCAGGCTAAAGTTTGGTCGTGGTGTCCTGCTCCATGGTCAGAACGGTCACAGATCTGACACCCATGGACTTTTTCTTCACGATTGATTCCTGCCGAAACTAATATGGACTTGGTTACTAGGATTGACAATGTGCGCCAATCTTCTGGGACACAAGAGCGTGTATGGCAGTTCATGAGGCGTCTTTATGAAGTTTCTCGTGATGACGGCGGTCGACATTTTGGACAATTACTTTAAATAGTGTAATTTGGGTTGTTGCATGTTATTTTTGTACTGTTTGGTTATCTATCCTGAGGCAGTATTTTTTAACATTTAAATGATTTCAGTCAAATTATATAATATAAATTCAATAACAGCCCACCTTAAAGCAATATGAGTATGTAACAATGTATAAAAAGTGTTTATTATATTCATTGTAAATGTTTATATTATTGTATACATGTTCAATAATATTATGTGAATGTATTACATAATTTAACAGTGTAGGAGCTGTGAGAGTAATAGCTTAAAAGTTTCTAACAATGAGGTAACCTTGAGGCAATAATGAGTAAGAAAGTGTAATAATACTACTGGTAATTCTTGGAAGCAATAATGTAATTTTTGTGACAGTTTATAAAATAGCCAATCAACAACCAGAAAAACTTTAATTAAATGAAGGTATTCTATTGGACTAGTTTTAGCCAATCAGAAACTGAAATATAGCAAAGTTACAAATCTAGAAGTCAGTTGCTTGTAGACAGTGCTCATAACTGGACGCGTTGCTAGCAGAAAGTGTTACTATTCAGACGCGAGATGCGTCCTCGAGAAGTATAATACGTTTTCAGTGTGAGATGAAAATAGTTTACGTGTTAAAAGTGCAAGTAATTAAAAAAAGAATCTCACAGCTCTCTCTATATCAGTGTTATTTAAATCGGGTCAAGTATTAATAAAAGAAGTGAAGTAAAAATTAAAATCTGTGTAAGCCTACATTCTTCAGTCGCACCACAACCCTGCAAAGAGAAACATGTCTCTAACAAAAATACTGACGCAGCCGAGGCAACCATAAATATATAATATTTAAAGAAACAGTAAAAATTACAAAGTTCATATACTTTTTAAAGATTTGGGGCAAAGGCCACCGGAAAGTGCATTTGGGGCGAAGGCTACCGGAAACTTTTTACCATACGTGCGGTTGCAACTACTTCAAGTGTTCGGCTCCTGAACATAAGAACCACAATACAACTCCTACTTCAAATTGGCTTTCCATACGTGAAGTAAACATCTTCAATGCTTAAAAATAAATAATTGCAACTGTCAAGAGGAAATGAGCAGTGGATTAGTTTGTGACAAACCGAAATACAAAACACGCTCTACGGCAGTCAAAGGTTGTGCTTTGTTTGGAAACAATATTCCAAGCAAAAAGATTACAAAGGTGTTTAAGTTATTTCAAAACAAAATCATTCAAATTACTCTGTAATGAACCACCGGAGATCATGGGTTCCTTATGTCAAAAATCTCAGAAAATATCTCTAAACAATTTGTGAAAGTTTGTTGGTAGAGTTCGGATTAATACTATATATATATATATATATATATATATATATATAATTTTCCTTTGCTTAAAAATTCCACCAATAACTTTTATTTATTACAATGTTGAAGATCTCCGATGCAAAAATCTAATTGGTTAAAATCTGCACCGCAAGGAATTAAAGGAAGTATTTCCTCTACGTACTAACGAAAGAGGAAGTAATATCGCGAAAAATGTGAAGTTGGTGTTTTCCCGAAAATACAAGTTTGGAGGTCCCTGAATCCAAAAAGTATTTTTAGAAAAATGTTCACGCGCGGCTGTGAACAGTATAAATAAAAAAAACGAATAGTCGGATGAATACCTAACGAATTGTAAGTTCAGCCACCTCCAAAGATGCGACAAGACGATTTTTGAGAAAACCTCCGCATACTAAACAATCCATTACGTGGAAAATGCTTTCTATATATTTACTTTATTGAAACTTGGCTATAACGGTTTTAATTAAATTACCATACATTTAATATATATGTATGACAAATAAAACTCACATCTTGAATTTTATGGTAATAGCCTGTGAAGTCCTCTTCATTCGGAAGGAACTTTGTGTAATTCTGCAAATAAGGTAAACCACAAGAGATAGACAAAAAACGTACTACACAAATATGTGGATCTGTTAAAAACAAACAATTTATTTCAAATATCCTAATTATGGCACTGACGCTTTCCAAAATATCCGTTAATATTGGTTTGAATTCTTCAATACTTGTCATCTTTTAAGGGTTGTCTCTATTCAATTGTTTCTCGCGACGTCATGGAAAGATTATGGAATTTTGAGGCCAGTATATAGTGGCCAGAAAAATAAGCTTTTCTAAGAATGGTTTATAGAGGCTATAAAATAAACGAAAGTGGGTAGAGAAAGTCATGTGAATGTGTCGGATATTCTTTTTTCTTTGGATGTACATACTATATAATGTGTTTCAAAAACATGACTTACAACAAGACAAAAGTGCTTCAAATACAGAAATATGCAAATACAAATGGACGATAAGTGGGTACTTAGAAATCCATTTTCCAGCAAGACTTTATTCCAACACTTGAGAAAAGAAAAAGGAATGCTGGAGTGCAAAACTGCAAGTACATTTTTCAGCAATAGTTGCCATAGAGTAAGTCATCTTAAAAGTCCTATACATGAAAACCTTACAGTGCTTAAAGAAATCCTTTTAACAGGCTCTCAGAAAGCCAGAAGAGAAAAACCCGCGGCTGTTGTGTCTCCTAGACTAAAGTAATCGCCATCTGCATTTCTGCTTCACTGAATACTCACACCACCAGCAATAGCAAGTTAATGCTTAAACAAAAAATTGCACATATCTAAGGTATAAACGATTTCGCACATTAGCTCTCCAGAAGCAGATTCCTTGGCCAAATACGATACAAGTATAACAACCGTGAAAATAAACCAAGCAGAAAGCGCGATTACCATCGCACTCTAGCCCCAGGCACTTTCCAGCCCACTGCTTCCTAATTACACCAAGTCTAGCAAACCAGCTGAAGGCCAGCTCTCTGATTTGCGTTGAGCAAACCGACTTGAGTTACTGTTGATAACGACTGAAGAATGAAACGTGTGGAAGGTGTAAGATGAAGCCAGTGAGGTATAACCCTCACAAAACTTCCTATGCCCAGTATAGCTTATGTAGATATCATCCCATATACTACTATATAAACGTTAATAGTTATAAGTATTCGCTGGAATTGTGTCAGTTAGGTAATCCTATGGTAATTTATATTTTATGGGCTGGAACTGTTTTAAAAGCAGTGGATAATTACATGAAAATCGTGCACCAATAGTCTTGATATAACTTCATGGGAAATACACATCCGACGAATTTAAATTTCAAAGTGTGCTGCTTAACCTCACAAATGGTTAATGTCACAGAAAGGAGAAATAAACTTAAACGGTATTAACACCTATAACTTTCATTTTAAGCGCCTATTCGTTGTTTCCGTGGTGTCGTAAACCTCTGACTTGAAGACGACTCTATGGAATATTCAGGAATAAAACAATATTTTATACCATTTATTCTTAATGCTAATATCTCAAATATACCGCATTTGAGTATAATTTATTGCATACATTTTTTCCAAAAAGTTGCAATTGCTTAACGTAAGGGTTATTTGGAATGGGGATTTCTTAAAAATATTTGCCTTCCGGCGGTGCGAGCGAGGTCTATCCAGCCTCGGGTGGGGTTAACGACTGGTCCCCTTCCGAACAATAGGCGTTCGGGACAATAGCCCATTGTGTGACGCTTCCACACGCCGGAGGATTCCTTTGGGCCGTTTCGAGTAGGTTCCACTTCTAGAAAGTACCACTTTGCATGTGGGCATTTATAAGGGCCTGTTCTTGCAGGGAAGTTCAGTTGAATTCAGAGTTAAGAAGTTACGAAATGAAACGCGGACAGTGAAGGTGAACAGCGCCAGTACCGTTCAGTTGTCAGTTGTGACTCAGCAGTTCAGTTGTGATTTGATTCGACGGCTCAGTTGTGTTTAGAGTATGTACCAAAAGTGACTCAAGTGTGACGTTTGTGCTACGCTGAATGCCTAGTGAAAAATAAAATGTGTTTTGCAGTGTTTGGCACATCAATATATTTCTCATTGCTTTGCATACTGGAATCTTAAAATATGTATTTATAGGAAAAGCGCAAAATGGAATTTTTAAGTAGAATGCAACATTTTCTCTGCCTGAGAAAGTAAAAGATTTAGAAAGTGTATGTATTATCTATTATATTTTTAGGTGGGTGAGACTGCCGTGCTTTGACATGTTTTATGAAGTTCACTGTTTCATTTCTAGATAAGCACAATGCTCTTTAATGAATCAATTTCTGAGATAACAAAAGAACGCGTTAGTGTAATACAAAAACAAACAAGGTTCTTCATGTTGCACTCAACTTTTTGAGACTAAATAGATGGCAGGTAGTTGAATAAATCTCAGCGTATGAACAATTCACATGAAATATGTCCTCATTTTGTTCGTTCTGCTTACTCTTCACATTTAACTTAGCTGTTACTTCACTGAATAGTGCATACTATAACATGAATAAAGAATATATGAAGATATTTTCTGCTTTATACGGATTTGGCTGAATTGATTCAAACACAAGAAATAATTTGTGGAGGGGAGGAATATATGGATGTTGTTGTTAGTCTCTCTAGCTTGAGAATTAAAGAAAATGAGTTTATTTAGAATCATATAGGTATATAAAGACTTTGACGTATTCACACGACTTTCTCTACCTTCTATCGCTTATTAATGGGTATACAAATTATTTTCACGAAAGTTTATTTTCCTTTTACTTTAATCGAGATAAACATTTCCGGAAATACCTGCGTTACGGATTTCGTTATACCGGGTGGTCCAACCACGCCGTATTTCACGTGTGTAGATATCCCTTCGTGCGTTAAAAGTTTTCAGAATTCAACGGGACAAATTCAAGCAAACGTAGCTTGAATGAAGCTTTATGATTTGCACGACAGTCAACATCAGGCCATGGATGAGTCCGTCTCGTATTGGTTTGATGTCAAAGTCTGGCATTCAAACATTAAGCTATGAATATAGGTTGGTTTCAGGCTCAGGAGGGAAGGGAAAGAGGGGAGTAAGTCAAACGTAAAGTGGAGTGGTAGACCAGGTGGGGGTGCGGACGCATTATATAGGCACGATTTCATTTGCTCGACTTCGCATAATTTAAGAATCATCTAGAATAGAGCTTAATATTGATAGTCCATGGTCTAGAAATGATTTCAAAGTCAATTAGTACTTAGTTGAAGTCCGAATAATAAGTTATTTAGGAAGTAAAGTTGATGGACTTCCCAGTTCATTATTTGGAGGTTAGAACAGCACTCTGTGGATGTTTTTATTGCTAGCTATTTTATATGGCAGAGTATATAAAGGAAAGTGTTTAACTTCAGTTATGCCGTATAAACTACAAAGTAGTCAACCTCAGTCCGAAAATGTGTGTAGTAATTTGTCGTCATTTGCATACGGCGAGACTCTAGAAAATAAAGTGCAGTTATAACAAGCTTCCATTTTCACCAGGTATGTGTTGTGGTGCCCAGTTCCATTTTACCTGCTTTTTATTGTGACCATGAGCGTATCATCCTAAAACGCTTTACATTTTCAGCTCCTGTTCTACATTTAAACACAAGATGAAAATGAAATATTTTGTTTGCGGTCACACAGCAGCAATGCAAAACGTTCCCACACTTGCATTTCCATTATCATGTAGCGTTACAAACATTAGAATAAATACAATATAATAAAGTCGTACGCTTCTGGAGTTTGTATTTTGTCACGGGAATTAATGCCACTCGTTGATCAAAACTTCTAATTACATTCAAACATTCACAAAAACGCAGTTTTCGCTCCGGTCCCGCTCTGCCTCTGTCATATCCATTCTTTTATCCGCCATAGCGTCATTCCACAAAGTGGAAAAAGCAGCGAGAGAAAAAAAGTTGTACCACACTGTTGAATTGAGCCTTTTTTGCCTAGGCTGTCTGCATTACGCTGGCGAATACTGATGCGAGATGTTTAGCTTTGGACGGCAGAATATTGTGAGAAAGGCACAATAATTATAAAGCATTGTGTATTCTAAAAGCTTTACTCATATTTCAGAGCATTATCTTAAATCTCCGTTAGTAGTGTAAGGGCCTCAAAGTTCATTGGCTTCATTTTGTTTCTATATTCTTCCATCAAACGCTATGTTCTCAGCATTCTAGAATACTCCAGCATATCTTTGGTATTTTAACTTGAAAACTATGTAACAATGAAGCTCTGACACTACTGACATGGGTAGCCGAGGTCGTTAAGCTACAGGCTCGTTCAAATCACGCCAGAACCGTCCCCCTTGACTGAGGTATTTTCCAGGTTTTCCCGAGTCTTCATAACTGCCAAATACTGGGAAGGTACCTTAAACTTAGGTCCGGAACGTTTCCTTTCCAAATCATAGTTTCATTTCATGTTTCATCAGTGTCGACCATCTGTGGTGCCATCTACAATAAGAACTAAAAATTCTCACAGACGTAAGATTTTGTGCTGGTCTCACAGAATATGGGAGTGGTATTGATTTTTGCGTATCACCTAACAGTGCTGAAATATTGCTGTCGGGCCTTAAATTAGTTGTTCTTGCTGGAGACAGACAGCGCTATTGTCTCTTAATCTAAGTAACTTTCTCCTCCGTTCTTCCACATGTATTGCCTACTCTTGGGCTGTTAATCTCTTGGAAATATCCATCTACATGACCGTTGTCAGACTCCATTGTAAATGAATAATGCGCTACCTCCTAATATCTGTCATTCACGGGTCGTGTCATACTGTAACTAAAATTATTGTGACCTATTACAGTATATAAAAGGCATCCTGGAGCGACGTTTTATAACGAGCAGGAGAGCTAAGACCTTATACTAAACCAGTGTGAGCCAACTGAATGCGAGCAAGTATTTTCTTTCCCCTAGCTCTAAGCGAGGAACTCAGTAGTGAAAGTGAGGTATGAGGAAGGGCGAAGTTTTGGTCGGAAAAGCAGTAGTGGCGTAAAGGGGATGTATTGTGCATGCTTTGTACCTGCGTGGTTGTAAGATACAAAGCCTGCATTTTCCTTCCCACCCTATCCCTTACTTACGAATTCCCGAAAGAGTGTTACGTCACACTACCATGATACGTCCCATGTAAATGATTAGCGAGACTGCAAAACATTCTGCCATATGATATAACGTAATTCCAGTTTTAAATATCCCCATGCCTCTTGTAATATTTACATAACTTATTCTCTTATGTGGACAGTATATTACGAAACCCAATGTGGGATGATCATGAAGGTTTATGGGTTATACTTCGGGAAGTACAGTCAATTTGGAGATAAGAATATAAAATGGGTGCCTAAACATTAGTGTACCAGTTGTGAAGGAACTTGCATATTTTGGTTAAGCCGTACAAACTGTAACTTATGAGTCACATTGTAGGCTGTTATTTCTATGTGACTTATATGGTTACATGCTGGGCAGAGACCTAAAAGTTCACATGAAAATCAAATTAATTTCTAGTACCCAGCACGTACATTGAGGGGACGTGTACTGACTTGGCTGCGGAGGTTAAGAGGAAGACGTGGGTTCTTCACAGTACAAAATCCATAACACAAATCTTACATATTCCTAGATTTATTTCCCAACCGTTTGGGGTTCCTACATTCTTAAATATGAAATGTGAGAGGAGATGTCCACCGATCCAAAAGCCGGCTTGCACACGCGATCCGCTTCTCACGGAATCCTAACTAAGACATATGCTATATCCCCACCACTCGTGGCTAGCATAGCGACCAGCCATGAGTGACGTCATCCCAGTGAATATAAAAGAAAAACAACAATATGTCTGGTAATGGCAATGACAATGTAGTCCCCAAATTCTTATTGCGCCATAATATATCTAGTTTCACTCAAGTAATAGAACCCATACTTTGTATTCTAATTTGCGATTGGCCATGCGACCTATAAACATAAATATTGTTTAGGAATTCTTAAATGCAATTAAAATCAACACTGGGATAAAAATTCATAGTGTAGCTTTAATTTTTCTCGTGATTGTGGTGTATCTCCGGCTAATTCTGGTTTCATCGTCTCCCAAAAACTTCATTTGATATTACAAGCTGGATCAAATTAGCTGAAAATTTCATGCCTAAAATGGACAGTTTGTGCGTGTACGGTCGAATGCGGGCCTGTTTGTAAAAGGGCTTACAGTTTGTTTGACTGGTTACTATGAGCATTAAGGACGTTTCTTCTATAATTTAAATACCAGAATACTTTGCGGAAAGTTACCCCAATGTATACCACACATGATGAAACTGAGTGGAAATAGGAGACATATATAATTTGTATAGATTCCATATTTATTGTTTTAGTTAGGGTATAAATGGAGGGGGACACCTCGCGCAATAGGAATTACGAGAGATCTATTCCGGCTACCACCCCCAGGAGTAAGCGATGAAGTGGAGAAACCACAGGAGGCAAAGGGCCACAGACAGACAGGCCACAGAGGCGCGCGGAAGTTCCTCACACTTCCAGGCTTGAAGACCCGTCCCATTACCGGAAATGCCCAAAGAGAGCGATGAACGATCCGTCAATCAAGAAGCCTTCTGGTGTCCACAGGAATACTTTTTCCTTTAAGCAAATGTCCGCGCCATCTGTTCAGCACGCCTTAGGCCACTAAATCTAGTAGCAGGCCTGAAAAATGAGGAGGAAACGGAATGAAAGGGAAAAGATGGAAAGGAATTTGTGGTAGATTCGAAACCAACTCAGCATTTGCGTACCGACCAGGGAAACCCAAGAAAAGTCCAACGTCACAGTGGGAAGTTGACGGGAATCAAACGAGGGACCTCTCAAATGCTAGCTCAACACCTTACCGCGGAGCCATAACGCCCGTTTTGTGCTTTAGTTACTCTTAACATGTGAACTACTTTGTTTAATTTTAAAAATTGTGTAAGTATGCACTTTACTTCGTATGCTTTTTGGTCATTCCTAAATATTTTTGCATTATCAGGATTCTGTATAATTTTTGCAATTAGTTCAATATCTAATTTTTTTGATATTTTGTGCTTAATAAAAGCATAGTGTCTTTGTCCTCTCTTTATGAATACGATTCGGTTAGCTCGGAACCGAGAGAAAGCTTTCCCTATTACATAAATAATACAGAAGTTTCCAACTGTTATAAGCAGTTCAGTGTCAAGAACAGGGCTTTCGTTGCATGGGATAAACTCATTAACTTAACAGGAAACTAGTGGGGACAAACGACAGTTCACAATACGTGATAGTACGACCCACCAGCAGAGGGGGCGAGTGTCTTGCAGTACACCACCATGGCATCGACCGTGCTGCTGTCTCCAGTAATCAACCTTGACACAGCTGGTTTAGTGACTAATGCCTGATGCATAAGTACGTAGATTTGTCTGTGGTAAGAATAGTGATATTCAGGACAATACTTCGAATACGAAGGTTTTAACATTCTTACCGCACTTGAATATAGCATATTTTGTTTATTCAAATCTACAACTGTGTAGCAGCTTATTATACCTACTTTATAACAAGTAATTGGCATGTTGGGATCTACTGTCCGGCCAGAGGAACTACCAAAGCGTGGGCAATAGGCCAGATCTTTTCTTTTTCTTATTTTCTTTCTTCTTGTATACGCATGTATGGTCGGCGCTCTCACCCAATATAAAACCCAGGAGTGTTATCCATAGATAAGATATTTCATGTTGTTTCTTACCCCGCCTCCCGCGAACTCTCTCAAAGCTCCTGCGACTATATATCAGCGAACGGAAAATGTAATATTCGACGCTCCAACGGGTGAAACGGAAGGTAGAAGGCTTACTTCGCACGTATTTCATGACACCGCTACGCGCAAAGAAAAGAAATGTGAATATTAATTAGCGTGCCTGGATAATTTACTGTTTCAGTGTCCGGGCTTGATTTAGCGAAAGACTATTACAGTAATTTACATGATCTCATGTTATCCTTTTCGCTAATGCAAGCACTAAAGTGTTTGAACAAGTGATTTTAAGTTCGCAGGCTGCAGCACAAGCTAGGGCATTCCTCTGAGTGGATTTCTCGTTGAGTTTACGTGCTTGTTCCATCCTTGTCTTGCAGCGCCTCGGGCACAGCGATAGAGAGATGATACTCATTGTCTCATCCCAACTGCTCCACTTTACCATCCGACTCCCGCATCAAGTATAGCAGACGAAGGCAATGCTTAGCGCCTATGTAGCTCAGCAAAGTGCACTTGGCACGTTGCGTTTCGGAGCGCCGCTGCCTGGTGAATTAATGAAGCCTATAGCGTGTCAGCTCTCCAGTGCCTCTGCAATCCAGGTCCATCGATTCGATCACATCACAGCTAGGTGCAGCATTTTCGGTAGGAAACATGCCTTCCTTCACCTAGAGAGTAGAATCCTTGGTTCTGTTTCATGTGATTTTATTGGAGCGTTACATTATCCACCTTTTCACCCTCAGCTTTATCTCAACACTTTCTAAAAGCTTCCACCTCGTCAGGTAATTTAATATAACGAATTTTCAGTACTGAAGTTTTGGTTCAAATATACTAGGTAGCAACTGAAAGGGAAATGGGTCGTGCTATTTTCAATTACAGTGATACATGGAGGCAGTACTTTTAACACTTGAATAATTTCAATTAAATTATATAACATTTAAATTCAATAACAGCCCACCTTGAAGCAATATGTATGTAATAATTTTTAAAATGTATGTAACAGTCATTGTATATGCTTATATTATTGTAAACATGTTTAATAATGTTATGTAAATGCATTACGTAGTTCAATAATGTAAGAGCTGTGAGACTAATAAGCTTAAAGTTGCTAACAATGATGCAACCTTGAGGCAATAATCAGTTTGAGAGTTTAAATGTTACTAGTCATGATTAGAGCAGCAATAATGTAAATTTTCTGACAGTTTAAAATTAGCCAATCAACAGCCAGAAAAAGCTTTAATTAAATGCAGGTATTCTATTGAACTAGGATTAGCCAATCAGAGACTTGAAATACAGAAACTTACGGATTTGGACGGTTGAAATATGTTCAGTTGCCTGCAGACCTTGGTAGTAACCGGATGGAAGATGTGTTCTCTAGAGAAATATTACGTATTCGTGTGAAACGAAAATTATGTATACGCATTAACAAAGTGCAAGTATTAAATTAAAGAATCTCACAGGTCTTTATGTCAGTGTAGAGCTATTTAATTTGTGTCAAGGATTAATAAAAAGAAGTGAATTTAAACTTAAAATCTGTGTAAGACTACATTCTTGTCGCACCACTCCCTGATTAAGAGAAACGTGTCTCTAAAGTAATACTGAAGCAGCCGAGGCAAAAACAAACATAAATAATATCTATAGAACCAGTTTAATAACAGAGTTAATAGTTAACTTTTTTAAACTTGGAGCATAACAACAAAAAATACATCTTCAACTCGGCTTTTCATACGTAGCAGCATATTACGTAACAAACAATCTTCTTCAAGTTGACGTCCATAAGTGGAGCTAACATCAACAAACTTCAACGGTAACATACTACTTCAAATTGACGTTCATGCGTGGAGCTAAATAAATAAAGAGACTCCAAGAACAATACTACATCAAGATCTGGATCAGATTTCGTTATTACGTAATTAAGATTTATACTATAATAGGATGACAGCATGACCGTAAGGAATGTGTTTATACTTTTTTATTATTGACAAAAGAATAGCTTAAATTTATCATTTTGGCCTACGCTACACGAGAGAGATGAATTTAGGAAATAGAATACAAAAGAACTACTAAAATGCAAACATATTTCGTATCAAAATAGAGCTTTTCTGGTGAATGAAATTGTTGCCACAAAATAGTTCTCAACTTTAATCATATTTATTTTATATTACCGTGATATCAGTACGTTATTTACAATAATGCGTCACATAACCAGATTAAAAGGGCTACAGAAGTAATGTTTGGAAATTTTAAGCAGTTAAGCCTTGAGTAATCATATTTTGAAGACGTACCGTTTAGAATTTTGATATAAAGGACATAAAATTTCAATTAAACTCATTAACTTTTCACCATTTAAAACGCTTATTAATTTTTGATAATATGATGCTATTGCTAAAAGTTATAACCTCAAACCCGGCGGAGGGCGATGGATTTTTTTCGGGCGTAAAAATCCTTCTTCGGAAGGGAAGTAAAGTCGGTGGTCCAGTGCCATGGATTTACGGCACGTAAAAGAACCTCAAGCCTGATAAAGAGGCCTCTGAGCAAAATTACCGGTCTTTCACACTCAATATAGAATGGGACGCTAGGGACCCCAGCAGTTAAAGAGCATCCATAAATAAAACTCAGTTTAATTTTAATTTCGTAAAAAAAGTGTTTTTCTGCTGTACAACAATACAAAATATGTTCTAAATAATTCGTTAGCCAAACGCTGGTTCACAATTCTTATAGTTGCTACTTGTACATGTTAAAAGTGAAAATATTTGCTTAAACATACTACTTTAATGACAAATTTTTTTATTTCATGGGGAAATATATAACAACTTTATCGCAGAAAGATATTCAGAAAGTCTCAAAAATTTCATATTTATGTTTAAAATATTCTGGCAAGAGATGAAAAAGTACTAAGAATTATAACCCGGGAAAATTAGAATTAATTTTGCATGGTTTAAAACTACTCTACTTGCTCTACATTGCTCTTCCCTGTAATTCTTATCCTCTTCCTCTTTATTCGTCTCTTCATCTACCACTAATACCAATTTGAAATCTCTCCGCAATCGCTGAAAAACGACACAGAACAAATGTACTGTAGACGCACGTCTTGTATTTTCAGATTTTTCGGAATAAGGTGAAATGCCAGCAATATTTTCTGTGCGTACAGCCGTATCTGCAGAATCTGTGCGGAAACTTTATATGTCCTAGTTGACTGCAAATTCCCGCCGATGTTAGACACAACAGCTTCACCAACGCGAGTAGAGGAGGTCGTTAAGGCACGGATTCGTGAACGAGAGGTCTGTGGTTCAGATCTCGCCAGCACCGTCCTCCCTGTCTAAGGCTTCTCCAAGTTTTCCTAGTTCTTCATAGCTGGAAAATGCCGGGGAGGTATCCTTTAAGTAGACCTGCAACGATTCCTTCCCAAATTTCCTTTCCCATTTCATTTCATGTATAACCAGTGTTACTGCCTGTGGCGTCGTAAGCTGTAAGAATGGGCGTTAAGGACTATCCCTCCCCCAAAAATATATAAAACAAATACCTCCGTCAAAAAAAATCTGCACATAGTGATCGGAGACTCATTTACATTTTGTCTTCTTGGCTTTTGTGACTTGCTTGTAAGCTGGCAACAGCAACCATGTGGTCAACTAGCATTATTTTTGGTATTTTCATTTTGGTATAGTAGTTCGTTGGACGGGGTCAGGCGTGTTTGTCATTGCTTTTATTCGTGTGTTTGGATTATTGTTTCCCAGGGGGCCACTCCTAATACCTGCTGCTCCCTTCTGCTTTCATAAAACTGACGTGTTTCTTTTTTATTTCAATCAAATTCGATGTTTGGCATCAGTGTAATAACGCATGGAACGTTGTTTTACAATATTTTATTAAAAAGATTTTGATGGCCAGATTTATATCACCATTACCAGACAACGTGTAGTCATCCCCTGCATTTGTTAGTTTAGGAATTAATCCCTTGATGCATTTCCACTAGTAACCTATATTACATTAGTATATGTGCTAAATATTGTGCTGTAACAACCAATATTAGAAATACAATCGAATTAAAGCACCTATTTTTAAATGAAATTAATCAAAGATTTATTAAATTGTATAAAAATATTATCGCTTAATTCATAACTTTTATAAACAAATGCACAGAACCTCATTTGTTCAAGCTCGCTTACAGATCTTTCCGTGTAGCTCCTTTTTGAACAGTGAGCTATGCTTCTTTCTGCGCACTTTGGACACGCATAGACATGATAAGACCATTTTTTTCTACAAACAGAGATGCCTATGAATATCTTATTCAAGTGTTGCTTAAGAAACGCCCCCCATGTGTGGAAATACAATACAAACAATTTAAAAGGGCTCACTACTGCACAACATATGTTCCCGGTCAGCGGAATACGTGGCAGTGGAAAAGTATCTCTGCTCCTTTACGGTCGTAATCATCTGAGTTATGGTGCAGTTTATAACAAAACGAAAACTTTAAAGCACGAATTGCGTGTTTTGTGATTGCAGTGAATATTTGATGTATAACAGAAGAAAATCTGACATCGATGCTCTATTAGAACTTAAGCCATTAACGTCTCTAAGAACAGCAAGTGGGATTCAGCTAGGAGTAGAACATGAAAACTTACTGAAATTTCGGCTATACGGAGCAACAGAGTTGCTAATTTACAATCTTAATTCAAAATGCAAAATAATCGTTTAGCCTCTTCCGTTCATCTACATTGTCTTGATGGACTACAGTATGTGTTTTCTGGGACTCTGGTGGATGGACAAAAATGCTTTGGTCAGCCAAGGACTGCCTACAAGTAAGTACCTCCTGTGCTTCCATCAACATACTGTGTTTGACCCAGGAGAATAGCTTTGTCCTTGAACTGCAAGCGTGCAATGGACTAGGGAGATTCATGCCTACAATGCAAATAGTGTAACACCAGGTTTACTTATGAAAGAATGATCACAGCTGTTTTGTTTGATGCGGTAATTATTACTGATGCTACTTCGAGTAATAGTTTTATTGTCCCAGGAAGGAAAGGATAAGTACCTTTGGACAGGATGTAAAACAATAGAGCGAGATGGAAGAACAATACAGGGCTGGCTCAAGTTCGCTTACGTCAACCACAAGCTCATAGCTAAACTCCTGAGTCAAACACAGTAGAAAATCATGTGCAAGATGCATTAATGTGGGTGTATGGGGTCAGCATGCCACTTCCTCATGGCCACTTTGGCGAGAGTTTCGAGATCAGAGGCTATAGGATTTTCATTAATTAACTTTCCCGTTGATTTCCAAGCACCCTACAAGGATTAGTACATTCGTACCAGGCCCTCAAGCCGAGAAAATTCCCTATGGCGGTACCGGTAACCGAAACCTGATACCCTAGCACTCGGGCAAGGGCGCTACTGCAGAGTTGGCAACCACAACCAGTTTTCATTAATTTTGCCTAATTTAATATAATTTTTATTGAGAGAATGGCATGTTGGGATCTACTGGCTGACCAGAGGAACTGACAAAACAGGTAATTCTCGAGTTAAAATGTGCGAAGTCAGGTCATTTTTGTTCAGATAATAAAAGGCAATTTGTCTCAATTTGTCTTTTTTTTTCCTTCTCTTCTTTCATTTCTGCACATTTAATTTGTATCTTAAATATGCATGTAGGTCAATGATCCATGCACTAAGTGCTTGTCTAATTTGACACTAATAAAATTCTTGCCTAACTACCTCGTGAAGTTACATGTGCTTCGCTCTGATTGGACCATTGCTTGGAAGCCATTCTCCCGCTTTCATCAACGAGTAAACATGCTGTTTTAGTAACACATTTTGTAATCGAAGCATATATAATTTGATTCTCTTAGTCCTTAGTTTGCTTTAGCCTTTGAGTACATATCTGATAACCAAACGGTTGCAACGAAAGCTGATAATATCTCATTCACAGGGGCTAATAAATTACCCATATTAAAGCTACTTCCAGACTCTCAGCTGCGTTTGTGTCTATCCAGGGAGTAAACTAAGCTTTTACAGAAAAATAATAGTAGACTATGATAACAAGTGTTAAAAGAAGGGTTTTATTTTGCGGGTAAGAATATTTGCGAAACGAAAGCCGTAGGCACGTACTCAGCGCTCGAATTTGTAAAATATCAATAAAGTACTATTATATTGATTCCTGAAACTAAGAAAAATCAGGTTTAGAACGAGCTCAACTCACCTGCATCACGAGATTCTTGAAACGAGAGAAATGACGTTTAAAACGAGATCAACTCTCGGGTGTTTTGATGTTTCGTTGATTCACTAGCAGTCATTTTAAATGAAATTATTTTCAACATGCTTTGCCGTACAGCAGGCAATGAAGCAATTAACTGCTATGTCATATTGTTTTTGGATTTTTTAGGGTAAGTAGTTGTAGTGTTATTCTTTCTGCTGCTTCTGTAATTCTACCTGGCTCTTTCATTTAAGTTTCTTCCGAATTCATAATTGCCACTTTAATGTTTATGTAGGTCATACTAGATAAAAGAGTGACGTTTTAGATCAAAGAAGGAACAGGCCTGCCAATATAAGGTGCAGGTTAACTCTACAACGAATTGCAATAAATTGAAGTATGACGATTTGTATTGTGAACTGATAATGCTACTGCTATGTGAAATTAATCATTTAAAATGACATAATGGAAAGTAAAACCTAATCAAACCAAGTTGCATTATTTAACATGGGCAATGACAAAGTAATTTCTTTAGCTCCACGGACGCCAATTTAAGAAGATGGTTTGTTACGTTATTTTTTTACCACGCTTTGGGCATCAATTTGAAGTAGTTATGTTGTATTGAATGAGGTGTACTATATTTCAACTGTTGGAGAGCCGAAGATGAAGTAGTTGCAACCGCACGTTTGGTAAACAGTTTCCGGTAGCCTTCGCCCCAAGTTTAAACAAATAATTTACTTTGTAACTTGAATGTTTATTTAAATATTATATATTTATGTTTGCCTCGGCTGCGTCAGTATTATTGTTAGAGATATGTTTCTCTTTGTATGGTTGTGGTGCGACAAGAATGTAGGCTTACACAGATTATAATTTTACTTCACTCCTTTTATTACTGCTTGATACGATTTAAATAACAGTTTACTGATAGAGAACTGTGAGATTCTTTTATAAATTACTTGCACTTTTTTAACATGTAAACTATTTTCGTCTCACACGAATACGTATTATACTTCTCGAGGACGTGTCTCGCGTCCGGTTACAAACACTATCTGTAGGCAACTGAACTCTAAATCTGTAAAATTTTCTCCTTTTCAGTTTCTGATTGGCTAATCCTACTCCAATAGAATACCTTCATTTAACTAAAGCTTTTTCTGGTTGTTGATTGGCTATTTTATAAACTGTCACTAAAATTACATTATTGCTTCCAAGAATCAGAAGTAGTATTGTTGAACTCTCAAATACCTCAATGTTACCTCATTGTTAGCGACGTTTAACTTATTATTCTCACAGCTCCAACATTATTAAATTACGGAACACATCCACATAGCATTATTAAACATGGATACAATAATATAAACATTTAAAATGACTGTAATATACACTTTTTATATATAGTTACATACACATATTGCTTTAAGGCGGGCTATTATTGAATTATATATTATATAATTAGACTGAAATCATTTAAGTGTTAAAAATACTGCCTCAGAAAATACAAAGGGTATTTGAAAAAAGTTGGTCACAATGGAGTGGTATAAAAAAGTTATTCTAGTTCGTGTGCACTATGTTAAAATTTCTAGTTTTAGGCCATACTGTCTAAAAACTACCTTCAGCACGTTATTATAGACGATATTCCTAAACCTTTGGTATGACTTATAACATTCCCTGGTGAACAGCGTATTTCTCTCAAGAGATATCCGCCTGAAAATCGAGTTCTTAAAGACGATAGAACAATACCAGCAGTGAGTGGTTGACAGCATCTCTCCCGCTCTTTGAGGCAGCAGAAGAGGTTCATCAGAATGTGTTGTAAAGACTGTTTAGAATTGGAGAGATGAAGAAATGCAATATACAGAATATCCCATAAGTGTGTTTTAAATATATTAATCGTGTTACACGCTTAAAATATGCTATGCACTAGAGGTATACAAGCCTTTGCTGTGTAGTATCCCAACATAACAAGCCGTCATAAGCAACATTTCCTTTCATTTTTAATTTCTCTACCACCTAACTATTAGTAGGTAAGAGGTATGGTATTTCACCCAAAATTTCGATATCGATATTTCGCCCGAAGTACATATTTTGAGCCGCCCGAATTCAAAAGCAGTATTTCTAGAAAATATATTGTGCGTATGTTTCTCTACACTTGGTCAAAAAATATAACACGAAGATTTTTATAAAAATCCCCTTTCCCCAAACTACCCATTTATGGAAGACTTTTAGAAATTTGGGATTTTCCAAAAAAGTTACTGACAATTTTGTTTAAAATACCGTAAGCTTAAATATTTACATGTCAAATAAAATGTTTATCTTGAAGTTTCTGGGAATATTCTGTGAAGCCCTCTTCATTTGTAAGGAATTTTGTATAATTTTGCATACGTAGTAAACCATAAGAGGTATACAAACACTTATTACACAAAAATGTAGATCTGTTTAAAACACAATTCATTTCAAATAGCTTTTATTGTGACACCAGCCATTTTCTGAGATATCCGTGGTTATTGCTATGGATTTTTCAATGCTTTATCAGTTTTTAAAGTGCTGTCGCTATTCAGATGTTTATCGTGATGTCACGTAAAGAGCATGGAAAATCTAGACGCATATGTAACACCCGTTATACCATTCAAAACGCGTGAAAAAATAAAATGTATTAGGTGGCTCGTATACATACGCAGCAGTAAGTTGGATGGCCTACTCCCCGTAGCTGTAGTGGCTTCTATTGTGACGTACCGGAAACTCAAATCAGATACTCAAAATAGGGTCCGTCCTGCTCCGCACACAATGCGACCCTCCTCATTAGCCCTTCCTGCACCCTCGGCAATATTTCCCGGTTATAGTTTCACCTGCTACGCGAACGTGATTCCTAACAGGAGGTGACTCCTGGTAAACGGGTCTCTCATCTAGCCCCAGAAGAAATATCCGGGGATCTCGGGGCCACTCTTGCAACGGGCTATGCAGACCAGTACCTTGACCAGAACATTTGCAATGGAATATCTCCTAGGTTCGATCTCCGCGTGTCGGGAATAGTCATCTTTTTGAAAGAGCATGTCTCGAAAAATGTCTAGTTGTACAACGTCTAAAAGGTATCCAAATATTCTTCAACTAAGACAAAATATCTCGCAGCAGTGACTTTCTCTTCGAATATATGCAAGTCAATGAACTATGCTCATCCAAACGCTCGTAATGAAGCAAACTTGGACGTTTTCGTGACCATGGAGCTTAATGTTGCCATTTCTCTCAACCACACATTCAACTGTCTATAAAATACTTCTTAAAAGGTGATGATTGGTGAAAGTTCTATACCGACCTAAAAATATCTTGTGCTGCACTCACGTGACTTTCTCTACTCTTGTATAAACTATGTTTTACAAACGCTTATTCTCCATCTACTTCTATTTAATGGAGATAAACATTTGGAAAAACTTATTCGTAATTTTCTTGTAGGTACAAGGGGAATGTGGTGGGCTTTAAGCGATAGTCAAATCTTTTAGGAGCTGGTTGCTATGTGGAGAATTCCATTCTCTTTACATATCCAGGACATAAAAAAAGCAAATAACGAATTCCAATTTTAGAAAAAGTATTGGAAAATTCAAACAAATAACAAGAAATATCTCGGAAACGATTCACTCGACAAAAAAGCTATATGGCATAAATTGCGTTTTAACGAGATCTGCATTTTTGTGTAGTAACATTTTGTCTATCTCTTACGGTTTACCAGTTATTCGAAAGTCATTCAGAATGAAGAGGGCCCTTGGGGACATTCCCAGAAAATTCAAGATATACATATGATTTACCATGATCATGTCTTAAAAATATGATATTTTAATCAAAATCGTTAGAGCCATTATTGAGAAAATCAAAATTTTCGAAAAAATATTCCATGTAAAGGGTACTCTGCGTTGGGGGATTTTTTTGAAAACCTTTGTGTCGCATCCTTGGAAGATACTAAACTCAAATATCAATTTTGGCATTTATCCGACTTTTCGTTTTGAGTTATGCTGTTCACAGACAGGCAGATACATACACAAGGACATGTTTCCAAAAATGGTTTATTTGGATTCAGGGCACCTCAAAACATGTATTTCCGGTGAAATCTCGGTATAGAATTTTTGGGTGGAATGCAATACTTCCCCTACTTACTATCCGTAGTAGAGAAAGTAATAAAAACAATACTTATTTATAATTCTGTTGTACAATAATGTAAAGATATTTTTCTTAGTCTTCGTGATAGCATTGTGTTTATTATTTTGTACTGTCTACTTCTATAGCTCACATGGAATACAGCATTTAAGCAGTTGCGGAGATATTTAATTTTACAGTGAACGTGTAACTTTTATTTAAACTACATAAATTAGAGTTTAAACGGGATTTACTTAATTTTTGAAAATGCAATTCAGATACCACGCAGCACTACATTGAAAACATGTGATGTGATATACAGTTACAGAAGACGGAGCGGGCTCGAACTCCGGCGACCGCTCACTCTGACCTATGGGTTTTTCGTGGTTTCCCCGGGGTCGACAGGCGAATACTGGGCTGGTTTCTTCTCTACCACGATATGCTTTCCGTCATTTCTTTCTCATTTTTCAGATGTGCTTCTACATCTCGTGGTGTATGGCGGTGCCGGGCAGATGGCGCGGATGCATGCTCACTGTAATGGGTATTCCCCGTGAACACCATAGGGCTGCTCGACTAGTGGATCGTTCATCGCCCTCTCTCGGCGGCTCCAGCAGTGGGACGGGTTTGCCAGTTTGGAAACGTTACGGACTTCCGCACGTCTCTGTGGCCTGTCTGCTTACGGCCTCTAGCCTTCTGTGTGGTTCCTTCACGTCATCCCTTTCTCCTGAGACTGATAAGCACAATAGACTTATGTAGGTCGCGGTGCACGAGGTGTCACCCTCTGTTCAAGTACTTCAGCCTCTATAGTCACAGGTCGTCCTCCGTGGTGTAGTGGTTACCATGCTGGGTCTAGCAGGTCGCGGGTTTAAACCCGGCGAAGGGCGATGGATTTTTTTGGAAGTAAAAATCCTTAGCATGGCTTTCTTCGGAAGGGAAGTAAAGCTGGTGTTATAGATTTACGGCACGCAAAAGAACCTCAAGCCTGATAAAGGGGCCTCTGAGCAAAATTACCAGTCTCTCGCGTCCAATATAGAATGGGACGTTAAGGACTATAGTAGTTAAAGAGCGTCCATAAATAAAACTCAATTTAGTTCAATTTAATCTAATTTCTATAGCCACCAGTCGTTCTCCGTGGTATAGTAGTTACCATGCTAGCCTCTAATTCCCGAGGTCGCGGGTTCAAACCCGGCGGATGGGGATGAATTTTTTCGGGCGTACAGATCCTTAGTATGGCTTTCTTCGGAAGGCAAGTAAAGCCGGTGGTCCAGTGTCGTAGATTTACGGCACGTAAAAGAACCTCAAGCCAATGAAGAGGCCTCTGAGCAAAATTAACGGTCTTTCACGTCCAATATAGAACTGGACGCTAAGGACCACAGCAGTTAAAGAGCGTTCATAAATAAAACTCAATTTAATTTTTAGTTTTTCTACTACGTATAGTAAGTAGCGGAAGTATTGTATTCCACCCAAAACTTCGATACCGAGATTTCACCGGAAATACATGTTTTGAGGCCCCCTGAATCCAAAAAAAGCATTTTTGGAAACATGTCCGTGTGTGTATATGTGTGTGTGTCTGTGTGTGTGTGTCTGTGAACAGCATAACTCAGAAACGAACAGTCGGATAAACACCAAACTTGGTATTTAGGTTCAGTATCTTCCAGAGATGCGACACGAAGGTTTTCAAGAAAATCCCCCCACACCAGATTACCCTTTACATGGAATATTTTTCGAAAATTTTAATTTTCTCAAAAAACGGCTCTAATGATTTTGATTAAAATATCATATATTTAATATATTTTTATGACAAATGAAATGTATATCTCGAATTTTCTGTGAATGTCTCCAAAAGTATTCTTCATTGTAAACGACTTTTGCATAACTGATAAACCATAAGAGATAGACAAAATTTTACTACACAAAAAATGTAGATCGCGTTAAATTACACAATTTATGTTATATACACTTTATTTTTTTAGTGAACCATTTTCGAGACATTGCTTGTTATTCCCTTAAATTTACCAATACTTATACTTTTTCTCAAATTCGTTATTCATTTTTTTTTGCCTTGGTAATGCAAAGGGAATGGAATACTCCACATAGCTACCAGCTCTTCAAATATTTGACTATCGCTTAAAGCCTACCAATTCCCCTTACATCTACAAGAAAATCAGCAATAAGGTTAACATCTCGATATCTCGATTAATATGAAGCATATGGGGAATAAGCGTTTGTAAAAATAGTTTGTACAAGAGTAGAGAAATTCATGTGAGTGTAAGTGCTCGTGCTTGTCCGCTATTACATTCACACCCTCCACATACTAACACCACGTCAGCTGATCAATTAATTGTTCTTCCACACTACCATGTGTTTTGGACAAGGTTGGAAAACGTTGGTAGAGCAACCGGACGGAAACCAGGAGATCCGTGGTTCAAATCCCGGCTATGATATTGAATTTTGGAGTCGTCTAATTCTACCTTGCCATATCAACTTATCGTTGTTTCCGTATTAGACTCTCCCAGATACGAGTGAAGGACTAATCACAACGGAGCGCGATTCACCTACTTACCAAGCTTCAGCATGTGTCACATATTGCAGTTGAGTAGTAGTACCTACACCCGATGACATGAAACCCCTGGGCAAGTAGGCCACCCAATCTACTTGATAGTATCTACCCGAGTCATCCAGTACATGCAGTCAAAGAGGGAGCGGTGCTTGCGAATCCTCAAAATGACTCGGTAATTCAGCTTTCATCACCGCTGCATTAAGAAATCTTATTGTCAAAGGATTTATAATATAGTTTAGCTTGTGGTAATTAAAAACAATGAAAAAATAGTTTAATGGGTAGTGAAAGGTGCCCTTGACCACATCTAAAACTGTATTTTTGCGGTTTTGCAGCTTTATAATTGATGTGATAATATATTCTAAAATTTGTGCTTTGATACACCCACACTTACATATTTCACGTGTGTGTTATTGAGTAAATCACAATAAACGATAGGAGTAATGTTTAAAAATTATGGCAATTTCGGTGTAGTATTATGCAAATTATTTTTAAAAAACAAAAACTGCAACTCGTTTTAACATTTGAATGTGCATTTTTACCTTACTGATACTTTCTTCAACTGCAGACAGATTCGGATTTGTGACAACACTCCCTTCAAAAGCTTTTTTCTCACAATGGCTCGTTTGGCGAGCCATAGGGTAGTTAAGTTATATTCGAACTCATTCGCGGCCTCTCTCTACTGCGCGAGACAGGCGGCAATCGCCGGGGAAATTACGCCGGTAGAGGCGGTCTAAAATCCTTACGTTATAATAGATGCTGGAAATGTTGACCTTCTGCTCACAAACAGGCAGCATATCTCGTGTAAATATTCTCGCTCACTCTCCGAAGCTCAGCAGCAGGAAATCTTGTGATTTCTTGCACACTGTTTTCTCTAAGTTCTTGTAGTGTGCGAGGATTGGAACGATACATGTTGTCTTTTAAAGAACCCCATAAATAAAAGTCACAACTCGTTAGGTCAGGAGAACGAGGGGGTCACAAATCAACACTAATTATTCTGTCATCAAACACCTCTCTTATTGCATGTATTGATTCGGCAGCCGTACGTGCCGTTGCAGAATCTTGCTGGAATCAACCATACGATTTCTCTTCTTCCGTCAAGCGATTGCAAAATGGCCTGAGAATTAACATATGATATCGCTGTGCATTTATTGTTTAATCAAAGAATATGGGCCCTATTATTCTTCTAGCACTTATCGCACACCACAGTCCAATTTTCTGATCTTAATGAGCCGTTTCATCCAGTAGCACAGGTTTTTCTGAAGCCCAGTATCGACTGTTATGAGTATTCACACGTCCACTTAGATAAAACCAAGATTCACCAGTGAAAAACAAAAGCTGTGGGTCAATGAAATCCCTTTTTACGGATTGGAAAAACCAGTTACAATAATTTAAACGTTTAGCGGGTTCATTTGGCTTTAACGCTTGCACTCGTGTGTAGCGATAGGGCTTCAGTTTCAACAGACGTGTAGCATTTCTCGCAGCGCTAGGTTTCTCAGCGATTTTCGAGGCAAACGCTCTAAAGCGGCACCAATCACAAGAATTCCTGCTGCTGAGTTTCGGAGAGTGAGCGAGAATATTTACACGAAATATGCTGCCTGTTTGAGAGCAGAAGGTCAACATTTCCAGCATCTATTATAAGCTAAGGGTTCTAGTCCGCTTCTGCCGGCGTCATTACCCCGGCGACTGCCGGCTGTCTCGCGCAGTAGAGAGAGGCCGCGAGTGGGTTGGAATATAGTTTAACTACACTATATAAGGACGCTTAAACGCAAGTCAATAAAGGTTAAAAACACATGTAACCATGCTTGGTAATAGCCTCGCATTCGCTTCAGCTCGAAGGTTTGTGGTAGAACGCAAAGCCATGTAGTTATTAGCTTAAAAGACTAATGCCCATATTTTGATTTACTTCGGCACCAGGCTTGTGTATTGCTCACATGTTTATATGTATTATGGAAAATGCTCGGATTTTTGGGGAGGAGCTAGTTTTTAAAAAATAAAAAGTACTTTAAAAATCTTATCGTGAAGAATTCTTTAAAAATTGCGTCCAAAGCGTGCGATGAGTCCTAGGTGAATGTAATTATGCAGAAACGTACTTTAAAGCATGGTTCATTGTTGACGCTAAAACGTTTGGATCAAGTTGCGAATTTTTGTTATAGTTTGTAAATAACACCATGTTCACAACCATTTGAAACGTGGGTTTTTTTATACTCGTCCAGTTTTCATCACGAGCGTTGCCCAAATATGGCTTGTCAAGTGTTATATCCATTACATGCTGCAGGATACCGCTCCAAGTGTACGGATCTCGAGAATTTTCTGACAACCCGACTAAAATGGAAAAAACGAGACACACTGTTAATCGGCCCAACTTATATATTCTCCTGTTTAAGAAGGGGCATTTGTAAAGAAGCTTTTTAATTTTGAAATGTATTTGTTTCTTTGCGAATAAATGTTTCTACTATAGTAAAAAAATAGTCATGAAAATGGTTATTAAAATTAAAAAAAGCAAGAAACAGTGACAGTGAAGTGCAGTGAACTTAAGAAACTTTCAATCAGTGCTTTGATCAAAATACTCAAGAAAACACAAGCTGTAAACCAAATACAAACCATTTTCTTATAAATTTATATAAATTCAGAAGAGAAATTAAACAAGAAAATTAAAATGGCATAGTAAAAATAGTATAAGAAGTATTGTATTTAATTTGTGAGATAAGAGTTATCGATCCTTTTTGAAATATTTGTGTGTGACAATGAGTTATAGAGGAGATGAAATTTGTAAAACATTGTATGAAAATTGAAAGAGTAACATAAAAAGAAAAAAGTGCTAAAAAGGTGTTGATTAAAATTTTAATTTCCCATAATTTCGCCATAAGTAGCGTAAGTAACTATTAAATGCTTGAAGAATTTGAAAAGACGTAGATACAAAAATAATTCAAAATTATACTTTCGAAGTCATGAAAGCCTCAAGTTCTATTTTACTCATTTTGAAATAATTTGTAAGGGAAGTTTTCGCAACTATTTATATGACCCCGTGAATCACTATGTTGCATATACGCTACAAATACTAACCGAAACAGTGGCCCAGCAAGATTAGAGAGCTTAAATCAAGAATGCATCTTTTGTCATGTGGGTGGAACAGCTGCCGTATTATCCTCTTCCTTTCTGTGCTTTAATTAGACAAAGTGTTAAACCTCCACTAGTACCTGTCTTGTTTGATACTGTTTCTCTCTGCGAAAATCGAAATTCCAGAATGTCAAGCAGCATCTAGTTGACTCGTCTAGTGGCCTCTTACACCTCCCCTTAAGCAGCGCTCTCTTCCAGAGGCTCTGTAACAATAGCTTCCTGCTGTTTTCAGTCTTCTTTGCCTCGCTCATGATTGCTGTAGCACAATCCGCCGGATTCTGCCTCTTTCCCTCTTCTCCTCACCCTTTTCATCTGAAGACCTCTAACATTCCTCTTATGTACTCAAAAGCTTAACTATTTCTTGTCCTCTCTTGCACCATGGGACTGTTGCTGTGTGACGGCTTTTTGTTCCCAGACAATTGTCCCCAACGTTTTTGTTATTCATGACAGTGGAACACGTCAGATATAATACCACAGCAAAATAATGAGTTCGCTGGACGATCGCTGCATCAATAGGATTTATAGTAATTTGTGTCACAACGGTGTAAAGCCAGCCAGGTGTCTCTCTTGTAATGTAATATTATTATTCTATACAATACGTATCTATATTAATACTTTCTTATGTTATACCAAGCGAGGGCAACACATGAGGCTCGCATTCGGGAGGCCCTGTCTTCAATTCCTGGGTCCGGCCACTCTGACTAAGGGTTTTCCTATTATTTCGCTTCCCATTTCACGTTTCAGGTGAGCTTAGGGACTGTGCAGTGTCTGTAGGTGTCGGACAGATGGCGTAGAAACTTGCTCGTTGGACAGTTTTTCTCTTAGCCGCCTCCTGTAGGTGAAGTTCTCGCCGGTTCAGCCAGAGAGAAGCCTCTCTGAGCATCACTCGGTATAACTGAATCATCAAGCTTGTAATCCTTAGGGATCTCTGTGCGTCCCTATATCCTCCTGCAGTTACTTCACCTCATCCTGGGGGTAGTAAGCACAAAAGATACGGGTTGGGCCGAAGTGCGAGGTGTCGTTCCCTGGTCAAAGGTCATATTTACACTACGTGATCAAAAGTATCCGGACACCTGGCTGAAAATGACGTACAAGTTTGTGGCGTCCTCCATCGGTAATGCTGGAAGTCAATATGGTATTGGCCCACATTTAGCCTTAATAACAGCGTTCACTCTCGCAGGCATACTTTCAATCAGGTGCTGGAAGGTTTCTTGGGGAATGGCAGTCCATTCATCACGGAGTGCGGAACTGAGGAGAGGTATCGATGTAGGTCTATGAGGCCTGGCACGAAGTCGGCGTTCCAAAACATCCCAAAGGTGTTCTATAGGATTCAAGTCAGGACTCTGTGCAGGCCAGTCCATTACAGGGATGTTATTGTCGTGTAACCACTCTACCATAGCCGTGCAGTATGAACAGGTGCTCGATCTTGTTGAAAGATGCAATCGCCATCCCGGAATTGCTCTTGAACAGTGGGAAGCAAGAAAGTGCTTAAAATATCAATGTAGGTCTGCGCTGTGATCGTGCCACGCAAAACAACAAGAGGTGCAAGCCCCCTCCAGGAAAAACACATCCACACCATAACACCACCACCTCCGAATTTCACTGTTGGCACTACACACGCTGGCAGATAACGTTCACCGGGCATTCGCCATACCCTCCCTGCCACTGGATCGCCACATTGTGTACCGTGATTCGTCACTCCACGTGACAAAGTTTTGCCACTGTTCAATGTATAATGTTGACGCTCCTTACACCAAGCGAGGCGTCGTTTGGCATTTTCTTGCGTGGTGTGTGGCTTATGAGCAGCCTCTCGACCATGAAATCCAAGATTTCTCACCTCACGCCTAACTGTCATAGTACTTGGAGTGGATCCTGATGCAGTTTGGAATTCCTGTGTGATGGTCTGGATAGATGTCTAACTATTACTCTTTACGACCCTCTTCAAATGTCGGCGGTCTCTGTCAGTCAACAGACGAGGTCGGACAGTACGCTTTTGTGCAGTACATGTCCCTTCACGTTTCCACTTCACTATCACATCAGAAACAGTGGACCTAGGGATGTTTAGGAGTGTGGAAATCTCGCGTACAGACTTCTGACACAAGTGACACCCAATCACCTGACCACGTTCGAAGTCCGTGAGTTCCACGGAGCGTCCCATTCTGCTGTTTCACGATGTCTAATGACTACTGAGGTCGCGGATAATGAGTACCAGACAGTAGGTGGCAGCACAAGGCACCTAAGATGAAAAACGTATGTTTGTGGGGGTGTCGAGATACTTTTGATCACATTGTATGTCATAAGTTTGTAAAGCAAAGTATTATGTAAATTGGCCATAAGTCAGGATCCGTGTTTTTCAACGAGTGCGCGATAACAATTTTACCTTTGAAACGAAGTATTCATATTCCGTAGTATTTAATTATTTTGTGCTTATTGTAGATGGTACGCCTTAAGAGGGAATTAATGAGCTTCTAATAATTTACTAGTGCCATTGAGATGCATGTTCAGATGTAAGGAGTCTCCTAATAGGATTTACTTCCATATCGAAATCTCTTCAATTAGGAGTGCCATCGTAACGTAATCTAAAGGAACTGAGTGCATCTCGGTAAAGGGGAACTAAATGCGTTCTTTTATCATCATCATCATTACGCTGATTAATGGCAATGCAGCTTGGATTATAATGCCCTTATGGAGTGCTGTAAGAAGATGGCAGATCGGTTGCCCTCAGGTTAGCATGACCGATTGCCACTTGGGGAGCTAGGGAGGTAAAATATCTATCCACCTCGAATGTGTCGAATAGCTATTTATTCCTAAGTTGGCTGATGATTAGATATCTTTCTTTTAACATATCAGTGTGTTCGTTTGGGGATGGCAAATGTGCCTGGGCACTTCTTACGTTGTTTCCTGTGATTAACACAACTTGAAAGCCGCTACAAAAAGTAGTAACTAACACATTGTGGAATCCCATAGGTTTGTTAAAATGAATGCTGGGAATAAGCACTTCGCTAGTAATAAACGCACATTAGTAAAATAGGGGTGGTAGTAATTAAACTGCATCCTGATTAAAAATGGACTATATATTCATCCATTTCTTTACTTTTTAATGACTTTGTTGATTTTGATTAAAGGGAGCATAAAGAGCAAAACAATCGCATGTTTAGTGAAAAGGTGTGGTTCCATTCCATTTGACCAATTTGAGGCAGTATTTTTAACACTTAAATGATTTCAGACTAATTCTATAATATAAAATTCAATAACAGCCCGCCTTAAAGCAATATGTGCATCAATAACATATAAAATGTATGTAACATTCATTGAATTAATGTTTATATTATTGCATATATATAATAATGTTATGTGAATGTATTATGTAATTTAATAATGTAGGAGATGTGAGAATATAGCTCAAAAGTTGCTAACAATGAGGTAACCTTGAGGCAATAATGAACTAGAAAGTTTAATAATGCTACTATGAATTCTTGGAAAGAATAATGCAATTTTTGAGACAGTTTATAAATAGCTAATCAAGAACCAAAAAAAAGCTTAAGTTAAATAAACGTATTCCATTGGAGTAGGATTAGCCAATCAGAAACTGAAATGGAGCAAAATTTACAAATTCAGAAGTCATTTGCTAGTAGATAGCGTTCCTAACCGGACGCGAGACGCGTCCTCGAGAAGTTTAATACGTATTCAGTGTGAGACGAAAATAGTTTACGTGTTTAAAAAGTGCAAGTAATTAATAAATAATCTCACAGCTCTATATATAAGTGAAGTGTTATTTAATCGTGTCAAGGATTAATAAAAGGAGTGAAGTTAAAATTATAATCTGTGTAAGCCCACATTAAGCGAGGCGCTTAAACTCTGCCACCCAATATTTTACTGTTGTAAACGAAGGGGCAGACTCCTCCAGAGTAGAATCTAGCACGGCTTTAATATTAGTTGGAGTGCCCACTTTCTGACGACCGTCTTCCCCACTTTCCTGGAATAATTTTATCCAGTAATTTACTATAAAACCACTTTTATGCACTGCCGTTGCAATTGCTGTAACAGTGCGACCAGCCTCCCACATACCCACGATACGTACACGAGTAATTTCGCTAGTATACGGCATGACTGGTTCTGAGACAATAAACATGTTTTGGTTTCAGTAACACCAGAAAAAGCAAAGGCATCAACCTCCCCTCATTTCCCCCTTATTGCTGTATTATCAAGCCACCACGTTCTGCTATAGTTAAGGTGAAAGACACACCTCAAAGAACGACAGAAAAGAATACAAAACCCGCAGAAGATTTTCTTAGGTGCTGTTTATATATGGATAATGCATACTTTTTGTTTATATTTTAGTTTAGGCACGCAATATTTTATTGTCTTATTTGCAATAAAATCAATATATAATTTCCACTCCAGGTTTGGTTCGAGTAGTGTGTCTAAACCTGACAGATATATAATGATTTCCGTGATATTTTCAGGCTTACACAAAAAATATTGTTTGTCAAATGTAGCATCTACCCTGAAAAATGACTGTGATTTTCTAAAAAGTATAAAACCATTAAATGAAAACTATTGAATATCGCATACATCCCAGAGGTCACGGTAGAAGCAAACAGGTCCTTTGTGGTCTACTTTCTGTGCTCTGCCCCAGTTTCTGGGGCCCCTCCCTTTGTCTGTACCTTTGCCTTTACCTTTAGCAATAAAGAATACACTGATTTCTATAGAATTTCTGAATATACAAAACTCCACAAAATCTGGAATTTGCTGAAAAATTATTTTTCCAACAAAGTACACTTGAAACCTGTCCAATCGCGCACCGGTTTTCATAAACCATGTACTACGGCCGGACTATCCACTCGTTAATAATTCTCGCAGAAGTGTCCTTCCTTCGGTGAGTGAGCTACGTCTAAAGGCGGCTACACACGCCACTGCATGCTTGACAAGTAGGTATGCGTCAAGCATGCATGTTCCATATGCATGCACAGTTTGACTCGTCACCATACGGCTGGAGTATGCTTGAACAGCGCCACTTTGTGTTTGAAACATGTCGAGCTCAGATGACAATTCTCTTGCTTTGGCTGTCTTTGCCCCAGTTTTAAAAAAGAATAAAAAAGAAACATAGCATGGGTGTAAAAACTGGTTAATGAAAAGAATTACTTTTTCTGATATTAACCTACTGAGTTAAATGAAAATATTTATTAGGAAATCGCGACGTTCTTCGCGTTATCATCCGCCGTTTTGAAAGTGGATATACCACACACAGACGTATAAATCAATATCAAACAAGAATTGTACATAATAATGTAATTCAGCAAGAAAGATGTTAGAATATTTAGCAGCCAAGAAATGTACAAAGCAGATTGTAACTTAGATAAGTAAGGGACGGGAGAGCTAACTAATTCCAGATAAAAGTAATTTTAAGTAGAAGTACGCCTCCTTTCACCAAACTAATGAACCCGGAACATGAAGGAATAACAAGAATTAGAAAGAGACAGATATAGAAAGGAAAGAGACAGAGATACTGAATTCGCTTACGGCGCGTCACTGGGAAGCGTGTGCGAAACGTTTTGGAGCAGAATATTTTCCTACATAGTAAGGTAACGCGGTATTAGAAATGTCGTTACATTTTAAGGCGCGAAGGTGAGCGTCACTAGGTTTAGGTATAAAAGGGTGGAAGCCCCAGATTTTCACTCTCTTATAGAATTTCTTCGACACTCAGCAGTACTCTGTGCACGACGGATGCACGTGTGTGCATATGGGTGGGGAAGCAGTTAGATTAGGCTCCTTATTTATTATCATCGTGGGAATTGTTATAGATGGTAAAAGCTATCCACCTATATGTATTTTATTGGTTATAAACCACATTTTAAGGGAAATGCAGTGTATTTTAATTTGCCTCGTCGACGAAAGCCCTGAGATTAGAAATTAGTTATATAGGTAATTTATTAGGAATGGAGAAATCATCAGCCGCTGAGCAGAGGTACCCGGAGACCAGAACACTGCAGCAGAGGGCATCAACCAAGAGAACCAACGTTTTCCCGCTACAGTTTCTAACGCCCCCCAATATGACCTATGCCCTTCGCGGGATACCTCATTCCACCAAGCGAAGACTAGACCAATTTCTGAGGTGAAGACATCCGCGGGCGGAATCCGATGACGCCGATGGTAGGGTAATGATGAGGATGGCAGTGGAATGAATGGACCTACAGCTTGTACCTTGGACTCCGAACCACGTCATGCTTTGGGGATACTTCCCATGAGCAAGTCGTGGATAGGGCCTATTTAAAATCGCCAACCTATAGCCGGGAATCGACCTCGGGCCCTCGGTACATGCGCCCTCCGCGTTATCATGTTATTCGTTGGATTTGATACGCTAGAGACAAGGCTGAATTTGATAATCTAATGAACTCTTCCAGTAATTCAGAATTTCCTTTCGCATTTCGGCAGTCATATTACTAACTAAACAATATCAGCTAAAGACGAGAATTCCATGCACTATAGAATCTCAAAATATGCATGCATTCATTTACTATCAAACTACAATACATGCACGATCAATAATTTGTGTTCCCAATTCATTAATTCACTTCCATTTTTGTACAGTTAATAACTAACAGCATTTCTATACTTTTTTCTTTGAGGTTCCTTAGCTTATCAGTCAAAATATTCTTGCAGGCACAAAATGACCTCTCTACATCACAAGTAGTTATAGGCGCAAATTTGAATGAACATATTTGTGACAGTGTCATGTTAGTTCTCCATTCATGCTTTCACCACAAAATACCTTCTTCACTGAACAAAATAATCCATAGTCTGCGTTCCTGTTAATGACGCTGCCCAGTTGGTTCTTTGCATCTACTCCCACTTCCTTGGGCATGACTGAGGAATCTATGGAATTCCTCAACAATTGCCACTGAGTCTACCAGTGGCAGACACGTGTTATTGTAGAGGGCAATTTAGAGAAGTTTGTCTTAATGTAAATTAATTCAAATGCTGCTTTTGCATCTCTGATACATACGTATCAATTTTAATTCATACCGGTTTAATGACATCAAAATTTTCAGAGTCAAACATTGCAGCTTCCAACCAAGTACCCCATCTAGTAAGGATGGGCTGAGGGGGTAACGGTAGCTCAGGTAGACTCTCCTTGTAAGCCGCTACACGTGCAGGGGCTTTTGAAAACACCCATATAAAACAAAATATCAAAATGAATAATTTATTTTTACGGTTTTGGGACCATTAAAACTGATATAAACCTAAATTTTACACATACCTTTTTAGTTAAGGATATCAAACTATTGACTTCCTCGACAAGCAATCGCTCATAATTGGAGCGTATTGCTTCTGCAACTTGAATATAGGACGTGGTCATCTCTTAGCTCGTTCTGCGCAATCTCGTTCGCCAGCTGCTCCATTGGTATAGCTAGGGGTTCTTTATCTCAGGGTGTACTGGAGTGTATTGTGAAAGGATAACGCCAGTTTAGTTAGCTGAGAAATTTTAATGTTGACTTAAAATGTTCAGTTTGAGAAGAGTCGCCGACTGTTGAATTTACGAATTAATTACATCTGTAACACTAATTAAGCGAAGCGTCAGTTGCCGTAAGTCGCAGAAATGTTTCTCGGAAAGTTCCCTTTTAATATCCGCCAAATCTTTCTAACGCCGGCGCGCTCATGTGCGCTACACAACTAAAAAATTATACACGAGAGTCAAGAATCTCAGGAGAGTCACGAATATCGAATGTGTCGCTTGAATGTGTCTATGATTTAGAATGCATGCTCTTTACTTAATTTAACCTCCACCTACCTATTGCTACCCCTACCAACATTCCTACATACGCGGACCAATCTTAAAACTCTACGTATGCGTATCTGATGCTGTTGCTATACGACATTTCCTCGAACCTCAGAATTTCATTCCCTTTCTAATTTAAAGAATTCCTGCCTGCGTGACTCTTCAAACGTACTCAACTTAACTCTCACTGCATTCCAAGTGTTATATACTAGAGTGTTACTAATGTCTTCCTTACATGACCTCCTAATTACCTTTTTCTTTCCGGACTGATGTTTCAACTCAGGTTTTTATTAAATTAAAACTTGGCTCAATATATGGAATTTATTTATTGCAATTGTTTCTTCATCTTATTATCATTTCTTTTTTTAATTACTTATGTCTTCCCGTCAACAATTGCGGCATCAATAGCTACGGGTGCAAAACAGGGATAGTTGCTATGTTGGCCGCAAGTAAGCAATGCTAAAGGTATATGTCTTGAGCACTATCTCTAAGCTTTAAGAAAACTGGAGCTTATTTGAGGGCTATTTCACATATTCCGGCCATTCACCGTTCACGAAATCTACCCGTTAAAGAACTTTTAAATAAAAGCAAAAGAAAAAAGAATTAAGGAAAACAAAAACGCGCCACTCTCCCATAATTTACAGCATTACTAATTTAATATAATATATTATAATATGTAACGGTAACATTCTTGGTGCTTACGTAATATGTTTTTACGTAAATTATTAGAACTTGATGATCTTATGTTGTGTTGCTTTTTTTTGTTTGGTTACATAATTTTAACTGCCCCACGTATGGGAGCCAATTTGCGACGGTATTACTTACAAATGTTGTTTACATCAGTGTTGAAGCCATCTTGTGACGTCATTCATTTGTTCGGTTTGTAGCTCCATCTGGCGTTAGCAATTTGCGGTTCCTAGTATCAGTTTCTGAAATAATTCATTTCAAATGTCCTCCGGCTAGCTATTATCCTGTTGGCTTGGGCACGTATCTCTATACAGGTTGTGAAACGGAAAGGAATCTTTTATCCAAAAATTACACTGATGAAGAAATTTGTTTTACACATTTATTGTCGAACACGTTAACTATCACATTTATACATTGATCTTAACACTCGCCAAACTGAAACTGTTATAACAACTTCTTACTGATAATTCTATTAATCCACGTACTTCAATCCTTTGTATATTTAACTTTACCATATTTTAGATCTTTCATAATTCTGCTGCGCGTAACTTGTGAATCTATATCCGATGTATGACGAACTAATACTTTCGACGAACTGACTGAAGACGACGTGTAGTGTACGCAGATTTTTGATGAACTGGGCAACTGAAGGCGACGTGTAATGTATTGAGATTTTCGATGAACTGCCCCCGATTTACCTCTGACTTGGCTTTATATACTCCCACTTCCCGACATGCCTAAAGATTATAACTGAGCTGCAATTGGCTAATAAAACGCGCCAACATTAGCGTCTATTTTAATATCCAATGAAAATTATGAATACATATGCTCTAGGGAAACATTCCAGAAGGTTCCACCGAAAACGCGCCAACATTACGTAACTTCCTCGTTTCCAATAATGATAAACAGCTCACCCCCCCTCTCTGCATTATTGCGCTATTATTGACAGTTTCAGTAAGGTCCTTTAAACTTACTTCCCAATAATAATTACAATTAATAAACATCTGAAATCAATGTCACATAAAAATGCATATTCATATTACAATCATTATTTACATTTAAGTAATTTGTGATACAAATTACTGCATCAAATATTAATACAAACAGTGATTCTTCTAGTTTTTAAAGAAAGTAAAAGTATCAGAATTTCTCACAAACACAGAAGTGCCCTGTGTCCATAATAATCACAAATGTAGGAGGAACTTCAATTTTAATAACGTCGGAGGTAAAAGGAGCAATTGAAGAGAACTGTCCCCTAAAACTCATTAATCCACCCTCTTGCCAGACTGCTTTCGCTTCTTCCACCCCTTCCTGTCCTCTGGTAAGTGGGCATAAGAATTGCGACACCCACACACACATATACTCAACATGTGGGTACCACTAACGCTGTTAAGCACGTTGAATCCTAAACTGGATTACTCAGACCTAATTAGTGGGAGAGAACAAAATTTAAACTGGCTCTGTATGGCGCACCTTTCTTTGATGTATACAAGCCTCTAACACCGTAAGCAAGTTATCACCTGCTGGAAAAATCTTCCTCCCTTCAATTTAGAAAATTAGCGAGTACAAGAGCGAATTGAATTCCCTTTAGGAAAAGCTACTTAGATTGGGATTGTCTCTGAAAATACGATGTCAGGTAACATAAGGTGTGGACATGTTTGAACTCATCTGCACCATTTATGTTATCCACTCATCTCTAAAGACCACTTGTTAATGTTAGGAATTCCTATGACTGAAATTTCATGAAAATTAACATAAAACCTGAAGCAGTACGTTCTGAGTAGCTAAATATAAAATTATAACCACAGGTAAAATAAATATTAATAACAGTAGGGATAGTATTATTAAATAAGACTGGGAAGTGAATATTACATCTACACTAGCAGGCCAGAAATGGAGTGGTTGTTCCCTTATTCTAACCGCGTGAGAAGAGAATACGCTTTGTTAGTGTACCGTTAGGTCGCCTGAAAATCACATGTGTAGAAAACGGTCAATGCTCCCGGATAGCCTCAGATCCAACAAGAAAGAAGGCAGAAATCATGTGATAGTGAAACAGGGAGATGGGAATTTTGAAATAAAGAAACAGGAGAGGTTAGAAGACGCACTTCTTCTTCGTGGTAGTTCCTTGGAGGTGGTTCTTAAACAATGTGTCGACAGATAGGGGCGAGAAATAAATGCGCGCGTGTGTGGTGAGGTAATATCAGGAATCGAATTTAAAAACGGTGACGGGAAATAATCGGGCAGGAAAATGAATCAGTCGTATTACCACTAACCCTAGATCCAAGATCCATGCAAATCCCTGAGTTAGCATCGAACTCGGGACCATTCCTGCAAATCCCGTGTCGTCAAATTGGCGCTCAACATCGTACCCCCGCAAACCCCGTGTTTTCAGCACTACAATATAATCCGAAAAATGCATAATTGGCTCCTGGACGTCATTTTACTTTCCCTACCACGCACATAGTAGGTCCAAAAATATTGCATGCCACCTAAAACTTTGAAACTGAGATTTCACGGGAATACGTGTTTTGAGGTCCCTGAATAAAAACACATTTTTAGAAAATATTCCGTGTATCTGTCTGCATGTGTGTTTGTCAACAGCACACCTCAAAAACAAAATGTCGATAAATAACCACACTTTATATTTAGGTTCAGCACCTTCCAAAGATGCGACATGAAGATGCTGAAGAAAATCTTCCCATTCCAAACTACCCTTTACTTGGAACATTTTTCAATATTTTATATTTGTATTTATCTAGTGATTTTGATTAAAATACCATATATTAAAGCTATTTACATGAAAATTGAAACGTTGTAGCAGGAAAACGTTGGGCATCTTTTGTAGCGGGAAATCGTTGGTCCTCTGGTTGATGCCCTCTGCTGCAGTGTCCTGGTCTCTGGCTACCTCTGCTCAGTGGCTGATGGTTTCTCCATTCATAATACACTACCTATCTAACTAATTTCACTGATCCCAGGGATTTCGTAGGTGAGACAAATTAAAATAAACTGCATTTCCCTTAAAAAACGTGGTTTATTATCAATAAATACTTATGGGCGGCTAGCTTTTCCCATCTATAACAATTCCCACCATAATAATAAATTAGGAGCCTAATCTAACTGCACACGCTTCCCCCACCATACGCATGCATCCATCGTCCAGAGAGTATCACTGAGTGTCGAGGAGATTCTATAAGAGAGTGAAAATCTGGGGCCTGCTACCCCCTTTTATACCCAAACCTAGTGACGCTCACCTTCGCGCCTTAGTATGTAACGATATTTATAATTGGTCCTTAGACCGCGTTACCGTATTCTTTATGAAAATATCCAGCTCCAAAACGTTTCGCACACGCGTCCCAGTGACGCACCCGGAAGCAAATTCAGTATCTCTGTCTCATTCCTTTCTATATCTGTCTGTTTCTTGCTATTCCTTCAAGTTCCGTGCTCATTAGCTTGGTGAAAGGTGGTGAGCTCTACCTAGAATTACTTTTTACCTGGAATTAGCTAGCTCGCCCGTCCCTTATTTATCTAAGTTACAATCTGTTTTGTACATCTCTTGGCTGCTAAATATTCTAACTTCTTTATTGCTGAATTATATTATTATGTACAATTCTTGTTTGATATTGATTTATACGCCTACATGTATATATAGGTGTGTGGTATATCCCCTTTCAACGTATATCTTGAATTTTCTGGGAATAACCTATGAAGTCCACTTCATTCGGAAGGGATCTTGTATAATCTTGTATAACTGGTAAACGTTAGGCGATAGACCAAAATGTATCACACAAAAAATGTAGATCTCTTTAAAACACATAATTTATTTAAAGAAACCTTTTTGTGGTATCAGCCATATCTGAGATATTCGTTATTAATGGTTTGAACTGTTGAATGCTTAGCTGTTTTATAGTCCTGTTGTTTTTCAGTTGTTTCTCGCTGTCATGTGAAGAGTATGGCATTTTAAAGCCAGAGTATAGCGTCCAGTTCTAAAAAATTTGACTATCGCCATTTCCTTTGTATATATAACGAAATGTGTAGTGCAGCTATTTCCGAAAAGCTTTATCTCGATTAAAATCAAGTATATAGGAAAATAAACTTTCGAAGAATAATTTCTATACCCACTAATAAGCGATATAGGGACAGAAAGTCCTGTGAATGTAACACATTAATGCCTTAAACTTCCTTGTGTAAATGTAGTATACACAGTGCAACGAGATCTGACTCGCATCATGCAAAGTAAGAAGCAAAGTTCTGCAGAAGAAGAGCAGCAACTAAAGAACAAGACAGAAGAAGCCGAAACAGGGGAAAGGAAAACAAAATCTGAGTGTCCAACCTATGAGCCTGGTGATTTTTAGTGTGAGTTATGCATTTACATCCTTTGTTGCAGTTTTCAGAATTTTTCCCTGTTGTAAAATGTTCTTTGCGAAGGAATTTTTGTGATGGACAAATAATATTTACGACAAACTTCCACAGAGACAATGAATAAAAGCTGCTGTAGCTTTTGTTGCGAAATGCATTTAAGTACACATTTTCAAATTTTAACACAAAAATCGCATGTTTAAGCAAACTTGGTAAAACCCAAACTAAAAGAGACACAAAGAAACCTAGGGTCATTTTTTAAACGTGCATGTAATATGAACCATAATTAAAAATATTAACTCAACATTTTAAAACTTTTGTCACAAGGGACATCTATAGTGACGTAACAAAAATGCAAACAAATTTGTATACAACGGTTAAACCATTAGAACAAAATAGATGAAATTTGGGCTGTATCATACGTACATTATAATTAATCTGCGGTATAAATTTTTAAAAAGCTAGAATTATCATTTTAGAACTTTAAAATTTCAGTCATTTGTATCTTAAGGCTTTAAATAATCGAAAACTATTAAATGAAGAATTATGCACAGAAGTAGCATTGTAGATGGTATTAGAATATTGGCAGATAGGTTTTACACACTTAGATGCACTTCGTAACACCTAGAAGTTAACCGACGCTATTTGGAGCACCTTAATTTAACGTAATAGCTGGTGAATTATCGATAAAACGTGTCCAATAATGGTGGGAAGTGGGAGAAGGAACTTTTAACTTGCTAGAAGCCTGAGTTTGAATCCCTGTTGGAGAAGCTACAGCGACTCTTTCCTGGAGTTCTCCCACATCTTGCATATATAAATTTTGGCGAGAAGACCTCCGCGCTCATGTGCGCTATCATTGTATTTTATCGATGGCTCGAGTTGTCTTAGAAATTAAAATTAAAGCAGTTATTAAATAAATCCAGAAATGTTACATTTAGTGGTTTTATTCTTCTCTTTTTTATAGTTTCTCTTACATTTCATTACTTCGTAACTTCAATTCAGTTTTATCCGAAGATTTCAGTCACATTCCAGCTTATTTCTTTTCACCTGACAAGAATGGTTTCTAAAAAGTAAGACAGTACTCTTACTATTTGCTTTCTTTGTTTAAGGAAAAAAAAACAATGAGATGGCTTAGCGGTAAGGTGTGATGTCACATTCAGGAGGTTCTGGGTTCGATTCCAGCCAATCTAACCATATATTTTTGTGGTTTTCTCTGGTAAGCAAGGCGAATGCTGTGGGGTTTCTCTGCTAGCACGAATTTCTTTTACCTTCCTTTTATGTTTCAGGAAGGCTTACGGGGTGTGTAGTGTAGGTCGGTGTTGGGCAGACGGTGCAGACGCTTGCTCGTTGGAAAGTTCTACTCGGCCCTGCCAGATGGCAGCCTTCTCTGAACCGCCTCAGGTGGGTCGAGTTCTCCCCGATTCTGCCAGAGGGAAGCCTTCTTTGAGCAGCCTGCCGGTGGGTCATTAAGCTTGAAATCGTTAGCGACCTCTACGCGTCTCTGTCGGCCGGCCTACTTGCGGCCTATAGCCTCCTGAGGTTCCTTCACCTCATCCATTCCTCCTGGGGGTGGTAAGCACAAAAGATTCGAATTGGGTCGAGATGCGAGGGGTCTCTCCGTTCCCTGGTTATAGTCATGCTATACAGACATTCCATATTCGATAGAGGCTCAATTAATTTTCTATAACTAGCTGATGAAAAGGCATAAATAAAAAACTGGGACTCTATAGCCATTTCTGAAATTTTTGCGTTGTATCCTTAAATTTTAATTGTAAATACTGTATGATTTTCTCTTTGTGCACTAGAAGCGGGCGGAGATTTGCTGTTTGTTTACAAAACACATTGGACAGGGATAGAATTACATTCAAACTACAGATATTGTACAGGATGGATACAGTACACAGCCTAAAGCATAAGCAACCACATTACATGTCTGAGAAGTGTCGTTGCGCTGTACTGTAGTCAACTTAAAACCTTACAGCCACGAAGAGTTTGTGAACAAACAATGAAGTGAAAAGCATCTCGTGACCGTACATTTGCGACTATCTCGCAAACTGTTGGTTTGCGGTCCCATGTTTACTTAGACTTGGTTTGTTTTTTTCATCGTGTATTTGAACTTTTTCAGTTTATGTTATCAGTTATGATACTCTATGTATATTTTTAGTGTTTAACAAGCATATGTGTAGTAGAGTTTTACTTCAGCAAGTGTATCACTTTTTGAGTTATTACAACTCATTTATTTATTTGGTTGTATTTGTAGTATTAAAAATCAACCTTTCCACCTTTTAAATATGGCTACAGGCACATAAATAGAAGAAACACACTACAAATTGAGCATACACTTTATGCTCATCTGATATCCAAAACTTGAAGATTATATTTTTGTTATCGAATAGGAATTTCTTGTATTTATTTAGCTGCTACTTGTAATAATATCCACTATTTAATTTCTCACCATTACTTATAAGAACTGCAGATACAACTTGGGTCCTGTAGATCTAAATTGCAGATTTAGTTTAGTTTGGAATGTATAAAACGTGCACTGAGAATTAAATTACAAAATTCC
Organism: Deroplatys truncata; assembly: GCA_030765065.1. Classification (NCBI taxonomy): domain Eukaryota; kingdom Metazoa; phylum Arthropoda; class Insecta; order Mantodea; family Mantidae; genus Deroplatys; species Deroplatys truncata. The sequence goes on from CM060990.1 coordinate 44,652,877, forward strand.
CAATAAAAGTTTTCATTTAGTTTAAGTGAAGCACTACTTAGTTGTCTATATATAGTTCACAAACTATAGTTTTAATTATTTAGCATTGTAATAAGAACACTTAATTCTACATTTTGATCAAAGATGGCCCATGTTTTTATCCTGGACCCACCTTACGTTTGTAAACTCGGAATAAAGTATCTAATGCAAAATTATTTAGCAATTACTAATATATTACAATGTATGTTTTATTTAAGCAATTCCTGTATAATGCAAATGCTAAAAATGTTTAATTTGTAAAACAAAAAACTGAGACACAATTCATCAAGGAGAAGTATCTAGAAAAAATCTAGCAGCTCATGCCACTAATCAAATTAACTGTGAAAGTAATTTTTAGCAATGATCAACGAAGTCCTCAAGAAACTAGAAGCACATTACGTGGTGAGCTGTACCAGGAGATTTTTATGTCGATATACATGCAGGAATAATTTAATTTTTACATGCAAAGATGAACTGTTGTAGTTAACGGACTTCATAGATACATCAATAATGAATAAATAATATAAAAAATATAGAATTAATTCTCTAAGCTACAGAAGCTTTAAAAAAATTAAATATAGTCGTTGCTTTTGATACGAAGGGCATGTCATATTTATTCACACTTTATATCTTAAACCATCCATAATATTCTACTGTCTTTGTAATACTAGTCATTGATAGAACTTTGTTTCTGGGTGAAAGAGTAGGATAAGGGGTTGCGATCAGCATATTCCTTCAAGCCTGTTGGTATACGGGCAGACATCATTGAAGTTAATTAAAGTTAGGATCCCTCTAAAAATAGGTGTGAATAATGAGGAGATCGAAGGTGATCGGTGACAGTTTTGGGCAGCTTTAACCGTTACAAAATATACTCAGAGCTGGGTGGAACGTAGGGAAAATATTTCCCTTATCAACAGAGAAGGACATCAATTTCCTGAGAGGAGTTACGGTGATATAAATGAGATGGTATTGCCAAACGCGGTACCTTCCCGACTTCGTTCCATATGATTAACACCTTTGAGGGGCTTTAAAGAAACACCTGCGACGACTTCATTTCGCAGAGTTTCAAAATCTTGAATCTGTTATCCAATAGTCAGAACATTAACTTTTGAAAAAGTAGTTCTAAGCAGTCTCTGCAGACCATTAATAACTAACTATAAATATACTAGGTAGTAAATTACGCACTTAGGTAATATATTAGATAAATTGCATAATTATATGATGGAAATAACTCAAAACGGGTCAAGGAAAGCGTTGATCTCGCCACCGATGGGATCGGAAATGCCTTTAGGATAACGTATTTTAATATTTAATAGCTCTACTGAAAGCACTTAAAGAAATGAATCATATACACGGAGGGAAGGAGTTCCTGTCCATATAATATCTATCTGCAAGTTACTATCTAAGTCAGTGTAAAAACGACTTAACTCTCATATAATCATGTAGAGTGCTAAGATCTCTAAGTGGCACACGTACTTCTGTGGAATTATAGGTATTGCAGATGAATACAAACCACCATGTATGCTTATTCAGGTAGATATATCTCGTCTGTATCGATTTTTATGGTTTGTATTTCCTGTACAAAAACTTAACGTTGATAAAGATTCTCTCAACATTATGCTAAAAATCTAAGGCATTACTAGTGCACCTACCAGCAGAATGAAGCAACGGTTCCAAGTGGAGCAGGACTTGAGGCAAGAAAGCACGAAGGGTGGTTAGATCTGATGGCGGCAGGCGCAACGCAGTGATGTCCTTAACGGTTTAAGACTGAGCATCCTTGGACAGCCCTTCAATATCCACCTATCCTCACCGACGGAAGATTACGTACCACGGAAGAAACAGTTGTCTCCTTAAAGTACCATAGGCCATTTTGTCAGGCCTGCAACTCTAAAAGATAAAAAGTAATGAAATGGGAGGAAATTAGGGATATGAAAATTCTTGGTAGAATATAATCTACCCGAGGATTCACCTGCCGACTTGGGGAACCATGGAAGAACTCTGTCAGGGTGGTCGATCCAGCGGGATTCGATCCCAAGCCTCAGACGCTATCGCCTAAGCTATCCCGCAGAATGATGGGCAGTACTCACATTTTACAAAGAATAAAACATTTTGAAATCCCTTTCTGGTGCATATTTACGTTAATACTATAATGACTGAAATGAAATGAAGACGCGCACCATCATGCGTGTACCTACCTGACCTCTCCTGAGTCCTAAAAACTCCGCAAAGGTTGAAGCAACATTGAGTACTAGCCACGGGCAAACTAATGCGATAACTCATTAATGTGATAATATATCTAATTCTCAGCTTCTCAGTATCAACACTTTAATAATTTCTTTCTTTAATATTTTGTTCTAATTTTTACGTGTTATTTACTTTCTTTGGTAATATTGTACGTATAATAATTAACAGGATGTTAAAACACATATATTAATAATGTACACATGGTAGAGAACAAATATATAACGTTATAACATATAACATGAGGAGAAAAGGGCATTGTTAGCTATATAACCAGTAGGTAATAGGAAATTACGAGAAATACAGTAGTATCCACGTAAGCATGTAACGAACCTTGGATTCATAATTAAGACGATGGAAGTCTGTAAACATATAACATAAACTGTTATTGGATAGTAGCAGCAATCAGGTACATTGATACATGCCTATAATTCAAATACGTAAGTTAAGAAAACGGTTGGAAGGAACGCTAACAGAAGCTTGTCAGTGTTCAAGCAGCAACGTAGTGTATAAGCTCATCTCTGCATAGACGGTAAGACTACGTATTTAAAGTCTACCATTTATACATATTTTTAACATAACAAAGGTAATAGTGAATTGTGAATACCATATGTCGTTTATTTAAAATACAAGTGAAATAAATAACAGAACACGTGCGTACAAAATTTTTTAACATTCTCCATACACAAACCTGACAAGACACAAGTGCTCTCCGACACCAACACAGCAGCTGTGACACAATTATAAAATAATAATTACAACATACTAACGCATACTCCAGTCTACGAGAACGTCGTGATACGTCACGAGAGTACAGGCATCAAAACGACCTACAGGTACGTAATACAGCAGCCATCATCATCAACGTAGTGGGGTCCTACCAAGGGAACCGCTACAAGGTCTTTGTTAACAACCTCACTCATTAACTTCTTGCCTAAGTATCGTGACTTATTTATAAAAGGTGTTAAACCTGACCAAAAATGTGGGCAACGTGTTCAGAACCAGTAATCATAATTTATGAAATAGTGGAGAGACTGTATAGCGAATAAATTCTCAGGGGTTTAAAGCAAATATATTACACCGATGTGTTGAAATCCTATACATGCTGAATAAAAAGCACACTGTGTAGAATATTGCCAATAATTTCAACTACGCCAACTGTAACAAATGCTTAATGAATGTTTCGCTGCAATCTTACCAGTCGTGAATAAGCCTTAGTAATGCCAACGAGTTCCAAAACACTACATTAGGAGAGCTAAACTATTTTCGCTGCACTGTTGAGGATGCTGTAGGATGGTAATTACTGATAATTACTGCCGGTTGCAATCATCCCATTCAGTGTTGCTTACTCCAAATTGCGCTTAGCTGACGCTGTTATTTGACTGGAAAACACATTCAGCTTCCGTTGGTTTAAAGCATTTTGCTCACTTTGCTACAATTTGCGATGCGTGTTTGAGGTAAATTACCGTAAGGTTTGCCAAGGTTGGATAGATTATTTTGTAAGCGAAAAGGTTTTACTTCACTGTGACCTCTATAATGCTTTGGAGAAGTTTGTTTATTTTCTGTAATATGAGTAATTTTTTTCTACCAGGGCGGATCGAAAAGTAACGCACAATCATTTCTTTCCGCCTTGGTATTGCAGCTGGAATGTTGAAATTCCACAAAATTATAGTTTGAAGGTTTCACTACACAGGGTATTTTTTGTTTTATGTGCAGCTCTAGCGAGAGAAGCGTGAACTACGCAACAAAGATGGCGCTCATGTTACTGTCGTCCACGTGTGTAGAGCAGAGAGGTGTGGTTGGACATTTGAGGGCCAAAGGGCATAAACCGAGTGATATTCACAGGGACATGCATTGCATGTATGGGGATGATTGTATGGACCCTAGCAATGTCTCCAGGTGGTGTGCACTCTTCCTAGAGGGCCGTGTGAACCTTAGGGATTCGCCATGCTCCGGGAGTCCGGTAATAGCTGCAATCTCGCAGAATGTCGGAGGCAATGAGGCGACAATTTTCAACGACCGGAGTGTGCAACTGCGAATCCTATCGCAACAGTTCAACATTTCCTATGGTGCAGTGTACGATATTGTTCATGACACGTTGAAATTTCGTAAAGTTAGTACTCGCAGGGTGCCTAAGAACCTGAAAACCACAAGGGCCAGCGAATGATGACGAGCTTAGATCACCTAACGCGGTACACCGCAGAAGGGCATGACTTTCTGAAAGGAATCGTCACTGGTGATGAGTCGTGGGCATACCACTACACGCCCGAAACCAAGCAGGCAAGTATGGAGTGGAAACATGCTGATTCCCCAGTGAAGAAAAACTTCAAAGTGACTCAATCTGCAAGGAAAGTGCTTGTGACGGTGTTATGGGATAAGCATGTATACATTAAAGTAAGAAATATTCCCGCATATCCTTCTCACACTACGTTCAGATTTTTTGGTATTTACCTTGATAGAGATTTGGATATGAAACCGCATATATATTAATATTTAATAAAATAACTATAGTGAAATTCATGCTAGGTATTATTAGATAAGATATTAACATAAGTATTACTGACGGATTGTTGTAGTAATATTTATAGTATCTTAACTATGGACACTTTCTGTGAGAATTATTTGTGGAGCTCCACCAATTCCTCATTCTAAACTGCTGTAAACTGATTTGTAATAGCTATATTTCCGTGTTTTAATTGTTTTTAATACGCAAAGAAAATATGCATAAATAAATGCACTGTAATTATATCCATAATTATCCTACTAGGGTCTCAAGCCTTATATACTTGAACATGTGTAAATGCACCAGGCAAAAGTATTCGTGAAGTTATACGACTTATATTATTTAAAAGCCTACCTAATTATTTGAAAAATTATTCGTTTTGTTTTTGTAAAAGGAAGACACAAAGTGCTTTAACTAAAATCCTTTCTACAAGGTTCAGGAGTTTAATTCTATTGATTAGACACAATATTTATTGCTGTTTTTGACGTTTTTCTAAAAATCTATCAATCACAAAATTCTACATTAAAGTATAGACTACAGTACCTTTTCCAGCACAAATAGATGGAATAATATACAGTGCTACTTGTATACATTTCAGATGGTTGTAAATAATCATTGTTGTGATGATGATGATGATGATAATAATAAAAATTGCAATATCTCACACTCATTTTTCCCACACAAATACCCATGAAGTATCTACAAATTGAATAAGAAGTATATTTTCATAAAAGTATTGTTAAAATAAAGAATAGTTCAGATAAATGTCCTCAGAGATAACGAAAACAACCTTTTACAGCATTTTCGTTTTCAGTAATGTAACAACACATAAATGAATTATGGTTCACCATGTTAACACGCTTGAATGGGTGACTCCTAGCTTCACATGGAAAACTTGCACTCATTTCACGCACCATATTAACCAGTAGCTTCTACTGGTAAACATGAGAAATTTCTCTGCCTATAAAGCCTGCAAGTGTGTATAGGTATCACCCCAAACTTATTGAAAAATTAAATTTGTCGAGTTCATGATGTCAGCTATGGAATGGAATATATTTTGTTTAATCCTGAAGTAGGCCTGTGATCTTTTGTTATTCTTCAACTATTCTTGAGGTCAGAGAACAAGATCTGGAGATATACGTATGACACTGAATGTGATCTTGTAGATAGTGTGAGTCGTTCCTCCGTGGTGTAGTGGTTACCATGCTAGCCTCTAGTTCCCGAGGTCGTGGGTTCAAACCAGGCGGAGGGCGATGGATTTTTTCGGGTGTAAAAATCCTTAGCAGGGCTTCCTTCGGAAGCGAAGTAAAGCCGGTGGTCCCGTGTCGTAGATTTACGGCACTTAAAAGAACCTCAAGCCTGATAGAGGCCTCTGAGCAAAATTACCGGTGTTTCATGCCCAAAATAGAATGGGACGCAAAGGACTATAGTGGTTAAAGAGCGTCCATAAATAAAAAATAAAACTCAATTTAGATAGTGTGAAATAAAAAGGACACTAGTTACTGAAAAAAAGCGTAGTCAATCATTTTAAAAAGAGGTTAAAGCTTAAAACACACAAAACCATTAACCAATACCAATGTTTTCGCGAAGATAACCCAGGAAGTAACAACCGTTTGCGCATTTATATTGCGCAGATCTCTATCGGGGTTCTATCAAGGTCGAATGCTTTCCTCGAAATGTACCCTCAGTGTTGTGTGAGTGCCGGTAGAAAAAAGTTATTGTGCATTCTGTGATTGTTAAAAATGAACTGCTTGATACAAAGTCCCGCCGTCTGTGAGGCAAGGACTGTTATTTAAGATTGAATGCTCAAAATTGAAACCCAAAAACTTACCGTCAACTTAAGGAAGTGTTTAGTGATACAGAATGAACAAAAAATGTGGGAAAACGGTGTGGAATTTTCAACAATATCATGAAAGGATATGTAGAATGCTTAAATAACGGAGGTGATTGTGGAGAAATAAAGTAAGCATCAACTTTTAAGTTAGATGCTTTGTTTTAAATAAAATGCTCATTTTGAATTTCTTAGAGCCAAATGGTCGTTACTTCCAGCATTACCCTCTTATTTATATCACATGAGAAAATGTTCTAGGATTTTCTAGAGTCTAAACATGTTTATGGATTTCAAATATACATTACAGAAGTGATTACAGTATAACGGAATTTTGGAAAATGTTCACTAATAGCCATATGGTTATACTCGGTTATCTATCACTGCAGACTACCGAGGTTTAAAACCTCACCCGAGAGAGTGCGTTGTTTGCTTTAGTTTAATATTTTCCAAGCACATGCACTGTTTATTGCGCGTAAGAATACGATTCCATCAGCAAATGCTTATTTGGATTTAGTATATTTAAGATCTCGCAAGAAGTATACCCTTCCTTACGTCTACAATAAATACCCAATTAATAAATGTAACTAAATTAAATTTAGATATGTAAAGCATCAGAATCTATTAGTAAATATGAAATTAACATAGTTTATTAAATTGAAATATCGGATGTGTAAACCATCAAATTCTATTACTGTCCTCATTCTCCAAATAATCAATTTCGAAAACGAATATGATTAATTTACGTTTTTATATAGGAGATTGAATGCTTCATTAATCAACCGTGTTTTGTCCATTTAATATACATTGTATTGCAGTGGTTATAACATTAGTTTTACTTGTTAACAAGTTGAAGTATAAGAATTAATTGAACCACTGTAGTTCTGATTGCTAGACAGGCGTGAAAAAAAATTAAATTGAGTTATATTTATGGACGTTATTTAACTATTGTGGTTAGTAGCGTCCCATTGTATATTGGGTGTGAGAGACAAATTTTGCGCAGAGGTCTCTTTATCAGGCTTGAGGTTCTTTTACATGCCGTAAACCTACGATGGCCTAAAAATTCCATCCCCTCCGCCGTGTTTGAACCCGCGACCTTGGGAACTAGCATGGTGCCCATATACCACGGAGGATGACTAGACAGGTGTGTTTGACCACAGCCTGGATGGCCTACGTGCGGTCTAAGATCCAGTGGCTGAGGACGCACTCCGCCTATCCTACTCTTGTCAAATACAGAGCCCCCAGTGTGCAAGAACAGGTATGCTTTTGTAGCGGGAAAGCGTTGTGCATCATTTGTAGCTGGAAAACATTGTTCCTCTTGATGATGCCCTCTGCTGCAGTGTGCTTGTCTCCGGCTATTGCTGCTCGTCAGCTGCTGTATTCTCCATTCCTAATCAATTACTTATCTAGCTAATTTCACGGGTCTCAGGGTTTTCGTAGGTGAGGCAAATTAAAATACACTGCATTTCCCTTAAGAATATGGTTTATTATCGAATAAATATTTAAGGGCGGCTAGCTTTTCGGATTATAACAATTCCCACCATTATAATAAATTAGGAGCCACTTTGTGTCGATGAGATTCTATAAGAGAGTGAAAATCTGGGGCTTTCATCCCCTTTTTACACCTAAGCCTAGTGACGCTTACCTCCGCGCCTCAAAATATAACGACGTTTCTAATTGCTCCTCAAATCACGTTACCTTATTATGTATGGGAATATTCTGCTCCAAAGTCTCTTTCCTTTCTCTATCTGTCTCTTTCCATTTCTCCTTACTGCTACCAGTTCCCTGCTCATTAGCTTGGAGAAAGGTGGGCTCTACCTAGAATTATCTTTTACCTGGAATTAGCTAGCCTGCCTGTTCCTTACTTATCTATGTTACAATCTGCTTTTGTACAATTCTTGGTTGTTAAATGTTTTAACGAATTCCTTGGTGAATTATACTATTATGTAAAATTCTTGTTTAATATTGATTTATATGTCTATGTGAACATATGTATCCCCTTTCACTATCCCACCGGTCAGTCTCTATCCGAGACAACCAGTACAATGCACAGAGGAGGTAGGAAGATTGGAGAAGTACAGGAGTTGTGAGTGAAGGGGAGAAAGCGAAAAAGAGGGAGAGAGATAAACAGAGAAAGATGAATCTACGTATATAATGTAAAAACGCAAGCAGAGCTTTGAAGTTTGCAACTTATAACTTAATCTGAGGTCTGAAATGTGTGCATTTATATGCTTATTATGAAAATAGTTAAATTAATTTTAAAATTCTAGTGAGATATTGCCTTATTCAAAGTTCAATATGACGCGCTTTGAAGTTTTACTTGAGTTGTCCCCTTAAAGGAAAAGAAGAGGAATATTTACTTTTAGAGTTAGAGAGTTCTGCAGGGCAGAGCTTAAGAACCGTTTGGTTCTTTCTGAATGATAAAATCCCAATGCAGGATTTCTCAAACTCTTTTCGCAACTCCCCTTTACGAGTCATTCCTCATCCCACATCCTTTCTTCTTATTTTACCAGAAGAGTTGTATTAGCAGTAAACGCTCTTAAAGAGCGACCGTTGCAATTATTTATGCTTCATGGTCCCAGATGGTGCTTGCCATCTCCGCAACCCGCTCGGTCGGTCCTGCTGAGCTTTGGTGTGGGAGGCAAGGATGTATCCAATATGCGCTTCTGAGTTACGGCACGTTATGTCTCTCTGAGCGTTAAAGGGGCCAAAGCTACGTTTTCTTTGTTTCATTTTCAATATTATTTGCACTCTAAGGATTTCTAAGGTTAGAAGTTATTGATTGACCTTAAAGACGAGCAAAATGTAGAACTTTAAGGATGTAATTATGCCGCAAAGGGATATAGTTTCAAAGAAAATAATTATACTAGCAATTATAAAGGCAATCGATCGATGAAAAATGAGAGTAAATGGTAAAAAAAAATTTGGACTTTGCAATCTATTTTTTTCTATCATTCTTTGTGAGCACGCTGGTGTAAATATGAAATTGAGCCCGACGTATGAAAATTGAAATTTTTATTACGATGTGTCAATCGATTTTTCTGCCATATTTATTTGAGCTCATATGTTTAAATATATCTACAAAATATTTTTAAAAATTTGATTTGAAACTTACATATTACTTTCTCTACCCACTATTGTTTATTTGTATATGGTTTCTACAAAGTATTCTTACGAAAATTCTGTTAATCGAGAAAAAATTGTGCAGAAATAGTTTCATTACATATTTCGTTGTCGGTAAAAGGAGAATGGATGAAACTGAATAGAGGAAACACGCTATACGTGGCTTTAGAACTCCTTCCATGACATCGCGAGAAACAACGAAATTACGACAGCACGTTAAAATAATGATAAAGTATTGATAAATTCAAACCAATAATATATATGCATTATAGTTTTCTGTTTCCACAGAAAAAGTCATTTAAAATAAATTGTGTTTTAAAGCGATGTATACATTTGTCTATCTCTGATGGTTTACGAATTAAGAAGAATTATAAAAACTCCATCTGAATAAAGAGGATTACGCAGATTATTCCTTAAAAATTGAGGATATACATTTTACTTGCCATGGAAAATTGTTACAGCCATTTTTTAGAGAAACGAAAATGTCGAAAACTTTTCCATGTAAAGGTTAGTTTCGGATGGGGGGACCTTCTTAAAAATCTGCGTTTATCCTTGGTAGATACTAAACTTGTATACAACGTTTGGTATTTATCTAACGTTTAATTCTAGAGTTATATGTTATTTTATTCAGCAGGTCTCAAGATTTATGATATCTCTAAATTGGTTTTTGGGTGGAATGCAATACATCTAGCTACTACATACGTGGCACAGAAAGTAAAAACTAAGAGTGCAAAATAGAAATCAAAATACCACGAGGAAATTTCTAGTGTGAGATTTATTTATAATGTATTTCTTTAGCAATAACTCAACAGCGTAAAACGAAGTAGACAAAAAGCATTTAAAACTGTTTCGCGAGAAGCATTTCTTAAAAATATCATAATTTGGAAACCGCTTTACCTACAAACACCAAATTGGATCGTAAGGTCTACCCAGAGCCAAAGCTCCCGTCAGCCGCCAAGGGGAAGGCCTTCCCTCCCGTGCGTTTTTTCCATTAGACCAATATCTGAACATTTTAAAAAGGCCCCCTGCTTTCACAGGGACGGAAGTGTGTACGCCGCTTCGCGCGTACAACTTATAGGGGAAGACTACCAAACAACCTTGATAGGGGCGACAGTGTCTAGTCACCGTATACCAGCTATCCAGCTTGGTGCCGGAGGACATAAGACGTCTTACAACCCCGCCTAGGGTTAGCCCATGGGTTTCGGGAACCACTGCCCGCCGATTCTAACCCAATCCGAGTGACTCTTTCCAGGAGAGGCTAGACAGTCATTGTATTAATGTTTATATTATTATGTACATGTTTAATAACGTTATGTGAATGTATTACGTAATTTAACATTGTAGGGGCTGTGAGAATAGAAGCAAACAGAATTATAAGGTAGAAGCTGAAAGTTGCTAACAATGAGTTAAAAATGAGGTAACCTTGAGACAATAAATTAGAAAGTTTAATAAAGGCTACTAATAATTCTTGGAACAACAATAATGTAATATTTAAAACACTTTATAAATAGCCAATCAAAAATCTAGTAAAGCTTTAAGTTAAATAAGAGTGATCTATTGGAGTAGGCTGAGCCAATCAGAGACTTGAAATAGAGGAAATGTGCAAATTCAAGCTACAAGATTGCGTACCAGTTCTGTACGATACAGGTTCAATGCGGTGAGAATAATATAAAGTTTACGTGTTAAAAAGTACAATCAGTGAAGTGTTATTTAATCACGTGAAAGGTTAATAAAACAAAGTTAAATACCATTATAATTTGTGTAAGCTTTCATTCTTTAGCCACACAAGCGCTGCTAAGAGATACGTGTTCTGAAAATTACTACTGACGCAACCGAGGCATACATATATAATATTTAAATAAACATTAAAACACAGAGTTGATTGTTTTAAACATGGGGCGAAGGCCACCGGAAACTTTGTATCGTACGTGGGGCGAACCCTCCAAGAAACATATCTCCCACAATACGTGGTGCAAACAGCAACAATAAACAACTTCAAATTTGAAGAAGTTATTTTGTTTACTGTTGAACTTTGTTGAAGATTGTTTGTTACGTAATATGCTGCTACGTATTTGAAGCTGATTTGAAGATGCATTTTTGTTGTTACACTCCAAGTTTAAAAATATTATATTCACTTTGTAATTAAACTGCTTCTATAGATATTATTTATGTTTGTTTTTGCCTCGGCTGCGTCAGTATTACTTTAGAGACAGGTTTCTCTTAATCAGGGCGTGGTGCAACAAGAATGTAGGCTTACACAGATTTTAAGTTTAAATTCATTTCTTTTTATTAATCCTTGACACAAATTAAATAGCACTACACTGATATCAAGAGCTCTGAGATTCTTTAATTTAATACTTGCACTTCGTTAACGCGTATACTTAATTTTCGTTTCACACGAATACGTAATATTTCTTTAGGGAACGCATCTTCCATCCGGTTGCTATCAAGGTCTGCAGGCAACTGAACATATTTCAACTGTCCAAAACCGTAAACGTCTGTATTTCAAGTCTCTGATTGGCTAATCCTAGTCCAATAGAAGACCTGAATTTAATTTAAGCTTTTTCTGGCTGTTGATTGGCTATTTTTAAACTGTCACAAAATTTACATTATTGCTGTCCTAATCATGACTAGTAGCACTTAAATTCTCAAACTCATTATTGCCTCAAGGTTACCTCAATGTTACCTCATTGTTAGCAACGTTAAACTTATTTTTCTCACAGCTCTTACATTATTAAATTGCGTAATGCATTCACATAACATTATTAAACATGTTTACAATAATATAAGCATATGCAATGACTGTTACATACATTTTTACAAATTATTACATACCTATTGTTATTGAATTTATATATTATATAACTTAATTGAAATTATTCAAGTGTTAAAAATACTGCCTCAAGTATGGCTATCATACGTGGGGTAGAACCACCTGCAATTTTTAATATCACTTCTTCACTACCAGGCTTTAAAATTAGCCGAAAATGTAGCTTGAAAATGTTGTAGTTGCCGTTGTAGAAGTAGAAATGCTTCATTTTCGACTCTTTTTATTCGATACATCAAGTACGACATTCGAAAGCTTTCAATCGATATAAGAATTGCTAATATCAATATAAATGCATATGTAAAACTCATACATTTGTATGTCCATTTCAGATATGTTATTGCTTTGAAGAGCTTTTCTTTTCCGTGATGCCGATTTAACACCGATTTACGTTTCCAGTTCCAGTTTCAATGAAACAAAAGGAAGGTATATCGAAGCTCCTGCCTTACGTCTTCTTCTTTCTGATCTAAAGGTTTCTGCTCGAGTGTGAGGCACGAAGTTAAAATACAGCGAAGCGTGGAATAGAAAACTATTAGAAAGTTGGCACATTTCCGGTCACGTCGTAGGAGCTTGTGAGCTAGATCTGTGTCACGTAATCTTCGCCTTAACGTTTCCGTCATTCTGTCGATGAATCGAGTCTAGTTCGGAGTTCTGAGGACTTGTCTCAGGGAAGTTACTCTTGGACCTAGTTCATCCGACTTTTCCACATTAACCTTTATGATCTGCAGTTTTAATCTGCCATTTTATGCAGAAATGTCCGGTTCGAAGCCAAACTGGGAAAACTTGAGGAAAAAGATAAAACTACTTCAACGTGCGGTGGTATGTCTTCTGTTTGATTCTGGACCCACGCTGGGTAGGCTATTTGCGGTGGTACTTCCTTCTGGCGCCATTTTGCGGTAGTATTTAGCCTATTTGCAGTGGTATGTGGCTATTTGGCGGCACGGGATTTTCAGGAATGGTCCCGGGGTCGGTACTAGCTCAAGGTTTTTGCATGGATCTTGGATGTCGGGTTAGTGGTGAATACGACTGTTTTGTTTTCCTGCTCGTTTATTTCCCGTCACCGTTTTTAACATTTGATTCCTGCTATTACTTCGACACACACGCGCACTTTTCCTTATTGCTACGTTTCATATCATCGCACCTATCCGCCGACACATTTCCTAAGAACCATCTCCAAGGAACCACCACGACCAAGTGTATCTTCTAAACTCTCCTGTTTCTCTATTTCATATTTTCTATCTCCCCATTCCACTATCACTTGATTTATAGCTTCTTTCATTGGATGCCTAAAGCTATCGGGGTTTTGGCGAACATTGACCCTTTTCTACACTTCTGCGTTCCAGGCAACCTAACGGGACACTTAACAATAGAGGGAAAAACCACCCGTTTCCGGCCGCTGATGGCACTGTCTAACTCAACCCTTCACAAATTTACAGTCACACTCGCTTTCCAGTTTTATTTAACACTATCCTTACTGTTGATATTTATTTTCCCTATGATTATAATTTTATTTAGCTACTCAAAACGTACTGCTTCAAACGGTTGACACCATGCTGTCTTCTCGTAACTCTTAGCGAATGACCATTATATCACTCAACTCAGTGGTGTAGCGTAAGGGTAGACTTTGAGACTGAGTCTAGCTAAATAAATTGGCAAGAAACTAAGTAAATTTTTAAACTTATAAATAAAGGCAGCCTCAAACAAGTGATGAAAAACCCATTAATACAATCACCTTCACCGCTCCTTACCCCAACGCCGCAACCCCTACTGCTAAATGTCAGATTGTAGTGCAGCGTACTTAGACAGCTTCGAAATCTCATGATGCGGCAGCAAAGTTGAGTAGAGACTGGGATGGCTGAGCGAGTGCAAGTCTCATCAAGAGCGGACTTACATATTTTTTCCCACTAAATTTCGACCTCTCAAAGTAGGAAGACATGGCTATATTTTGTTGTGCTATAAGGGCACAAAGGCAGTAGCAGAGGCCTAACACGTTTAATGTGTTTAGTCTCTGTGTACCTGCTCTCTCCAAAGTCCGGAAACAGGACAATAGGGTATACAGACAAGAGTAAGGCAAGGATGTAACAAACATTTCATTCCTCAGTTATTGGTGAACCAGCATTATGTGCGTGCAACAGTGCAATGCAGTAAAGTGTTAATTTTGCGTAAACCTATGTATTGTTTTCATTGTGAGTGTTTATTTATGATTTTAGAAATACGGACAATTCCATCGATTTAGTGGATTACTTATTAACAACTCAGTTTTGGACTCTATCTTATGAGAAAAAGTGTAAACCTAAAGGGAAAAGACCAACTCCTAACCTTGACATTATCTTCCAGGAAAAGAACCAAAAACGGACGTTTCAAACATCCTAGTACAGTAAATTTAATTGGTTAACTGGCAGTTACATTCATAACAAAGTGTGTTGCTTCGTATGTTTGCTTTTTGGCGGGGAAAAGGAATGGAGTTGACGCTGACCTCTGACACATCGGTGTTGTTCCTGGCAGTTGCTTCAGTGGACTCAGAGTCCCGGGTTCGATGGTTGGATGGCAGAGATTTGGAATTTGTTTTTGGTAGAGCTGAGGTTCTAGTTTTCAGGGGTGGTGACACTGCCTTGATGATATTAATAATACTGCCGGCGAAGTTTGAGTTATTTCTTTATTTTGTTACGTAGATTCCTATCTGGTCGACCCGCCACCTTTATCGTCGAAACCACTGTTATTCTTATCACTTTCGAAGTCGCTACTTATGTGTTTCTCCGACTAGCCCTCGAATTGCCTAGATTTCACAACTTCATTTTTACACTATAAATTTTCTGATTATTTTCTTCTAATTTCGTTTCGTCGACCGTCCTCGTGGTTAGTTTGTACCGGAATGTGTCTCGGCGTTTCTTTTCCTTTTTCACGCCTTTCGCCAAACTTAGAATTTTTCCCCACCTTTCTTATGTTTCGTTCCGTTTTAAGTTCAAACGTATCATGTGATGTATACGCGATCTTTTGATTGGCTATCATTTTGTTTCATGATTTTTATTATTGGCTACCCCCACTTGACAACTTTCACATTTGCTTCTTACAGCTTATTTTGAGTTTTAAAATCTTCCCACGAATATTCTTAGATCGTAGATAAGGCACGTATACTTTCTGACCCTTCTAAGCTTTGAAACCGTTGTAAACTACCCGTCCGAGCCAGAGTACAAAAGCGAAACTTCCGGTAGGCTTGATGTTGCCCAAGCAGGTAAATGCATCTGCTTCGAGGAAACAAAACTTGTTTTTCTGTCTTTCCTACAAAACCCATTCCTAATATGAATTCAGCACTTTTTTGTCGTTATGTTCGATCGTATATTATTATTATTATTATTATTATTATTATTATTATTATTATTATTATTATTATTATTATTATTTCTCCTGGGTCTCGATAACCAGCGTCAAAGTGTTGAAGGAATATCAAATATTAAAAACATCGAAAGAAAATCTTACAATAAAAATCGCCGAGTTTAGTCTAAAATATACGTTCAGTTGATTTTGGCAATTAGTAGTCATGTTAATGACTAATAACACAACAACTAATAATAACAACAATATTAACAACAATCGAATCGTAATAGAGAATTCACACTATTTTATGAAACACTAAGGCAAGGGAATTAATGGATCATTTAAAAAATTCTAAATTCAGTTTTTAAAATCTAGTATACCCAGAACACAGTATCAAACTGAATATTGAAACTAAGTTCCTTTTAGATTTAAAAGTAGCTTTATTTTAAGAAAATACTGTTATTAGCTTGAAATTGTTAGCTGTTTTACAAGCATTTAGCTTCACCTTAAGCCTTTTTTATATATTTTATCGTTGTTAATAAAATGGTACAAGCTATGACGTAACAGCGGCGTAAATGAAATAATAATTTAACATCTAGTGAGTGACTATGCAACTAGGTATAGTTGGGCCTCTAATTACTCATGGCCTGTTGACTAAATTTGAGACTGGGTTAATGTGATAGAATTTTATGAAGTTGGTAATAAAGTAAAAATGTATAAAATTGTTTGGAAAACGGATGAAATCCTGAATTGAATCCTAGATGCGGATGATTCGCTTGGTCATTGGTAATTATGTTTATAATAATAACAAAAGAAGAAATGCGTACAAACCTGCATTTGTCTTGGTTCCTGGTGTAATCCAGCCACGGTTTTGTTCTGTTTGAGCATTCACTGAAATATCTCGTACATGATTTGCCACATAGTTTACACACGCATTCCGCCGTAGGGTCAAGATAACCTGATCTACAAAGTTTGTGGTGATGACCGTGCGCTCCTAATCTTGTTATTGCGCTGCGGATCTTGTTATAAGGTCCTGTTCAGTTCCTTTGATCATCGCGTCGGTTGCATACAACTCGATGGGTACTTGTAGAAACCAATATGTGGTTTTTGCTTACTATAAATCTATAAATAGCATCTAAATTCATAAAAGTAAAATAAATATGAACAAAAATAGCCAATGAGCGGTGTGGACACAAAAAGTACCAGATGTTGATTCTTTTTGGGCTTCTGTGGACGTGGGTTTGAATACAATGACGTCTCAACTAGTTGGAGAGCATTGTTCGATGGCGTGAGAAACAACAGCTATTTTAGGTATTTGAAAGTAGACTGCCTCCTATAAACGGTAAACAACAGTTTTCCTAGCTCCTGGTTTGTTTTGCAGAAATAAAGAAAAATAAAACATGGTATAAATCCTTTAAAATAATCATCATATTGTGGCGTATCAATAAGTGCATTGTCATTACCAGACGCACTATTGTGTTGCACTGTCGATAGCATTATTGGGTTCCTTTGATTATTTTTTCGGCGGAACACGCCAGAGAGAGGGCTTTGTTTGAAAACGGTCTGGTATGACGCCAACCCTGACTGGCTTGGCTAGACACGGTTGAAGGGGGGAAATATAGTTAGCGTCACTTGAATTAAAGTAGTTGAAGCAGCAAGTCGCGTGTGCGGTCAGTCCTCCGTTTCGGGGCATCTCCCTCATTCTGTTTTCCCAAGTGCATAATGTAGAGTCGCCAAAATTTGGTCAATAAATTCCAGGTAATGTGTGTTATGTAACTTTTTTATAACTTAAAACCTCACGCTTTCATCTAAATCTAAACACCAAGGTCCCTGTCCTCTTGCCGTTAGAGGGTTACGCTCCCCCATGTGCGTGTTGGAGTGATCGAAATTTAATCATTTGCTGGAAATCTTTAGGCCCTCACTCCAGCATGTAACAATATCGAAAGTTTTAGACACAACTGATTTGCTTTTTTATTTAAGTTCTTCATAAATGAGGTATTTAGAGTTTTTTTACTTCATATTTAATTAAAACCCCTCCACTTTGGGGAAGAAACATGATACCACACAATATGTTCCCTGAGTCTGATGTGTTAGACAAGTTTAATATTAGTTGTTTCTACCATTCTTGAGAGAAAAGGTAGCAGATACAAACCAACAAACGTTTAAAAATTGTATTTTTTTACAGCATTATAGCTAATTGTACAGGTTAACAGAAAATTTCCAGAAAGATATTTAGAATGATGCACTTTTCCAGTAACTGACTCACATAGATCCTGAGATAGTCGAAACGCAAGCTTTTTTATACAAGCGAGGTGATATTTCATAGCTAACTAGATGTTAGATAATACGAGCAATCGGTGGAGGAAGGTTAATCTAAGATATCAGAAGAGGGGATTTTTTAAATTTTTCCACGCCCAAGCACATATATCGCAGTATTGAAATATAATCTACACATGTGAAGTGTACAGTATATTTGAATGCTGTGCATTCTATAAACCCACACTGAGAGATGACATCAATAGCTCATCTTTGAGGCAGCCAAATGCATCTTCTCTCCTTCAGTTCACAAAGCACTGAAATGGAGAGGCAAGATTGAAGTTATTCCTTTAAAAGTTGCTTTGCTTATCTTAAGTAGAAGCATATGACGTAAGCGCATCTGCCTAAGATTCAATTCAGGGAAGTCGTCACGTGCTATTTATTGCTACATGATTTTCCCTATTCAAGCTAAGATTAACAACACCAACAGTAGAAAATTGTTGACTTTGATAACATAGAGCTTTGACTGCTTCACAAGGTAATACATTCTTAGGTGGTTGAAAGTCACCAACAGGACCCTCTGATCTGCTCGTTTTATTACATTAAATACGGAAATTCCTCCCTGCTCTCCGCCTCTGTATATCTTTATCTCCCTTTCTCTCTCTCTATCCGAGGGTCTGGCATCATAAGTTGTGTTACCTTTACAATTAGGTGGAATATTTGAAACAGAAACTGGTTTTCAGAATTCGGCAAGAGTCTCCATACATTATGGCAGTAGTTAACATTATTCTCTTTTTCTCATAGGGTATTTATAAGATGAAATCTACCTGAATTCCATTGGAGAACACTCGCGAGAGCACTCGCTTATATAGCCAATGGAAATTTTCACAGGGCTCTCGAACGTTAGAGAAGGAGAAACATGCAGAAGATTCTGATTTTCTAGTAAGTGCGCTTCCGGTGTTTAAGCTGGTGAGCGCTACTTATCGTTGTTTATTTCCGACTGCCCGGCGCTGACCTCCCGAAAACCTTGAGCTATAGCCGCTGCGTCATTTTAGGTACAAAGGGCGCCAAAGAAAATCTCACTGCACCTCCCGTTTACGTCACATTATTTATCGTTGTACGTGGTCTTGCGAAGCCATGGCCATTTCATTGGTTGCTTTAGCCCACGGTGCAAGGGTGTGCCACTCCTTCTGCTAAATAGTGCACCAATAACCACAACAAAGGTTACAAAATGGCTTAGAAACGAAATATATGTTTACGCTCTCGATCGTATTGGCTAAAAGAGAAAGAGGTAGAGTGAGTGCATTCAGTTTGTCATACAGATCCTTATCGCGATTGGTAGCCCATAGCTTATTTGCTATTGCAGAACACGGCTTTGAAAGGGTTTAAAGCTAAGGGGAAAACTTGATGTGCGCCCAGGTTAGCGAAGTGTAGAATGTGTAGTGTGAGAAGATTTCAGGGGGTGCAAATTAAAGCTTGAACGGTATTCATTAAATACATAGCAAGGCGGCACTTTATAACAAAACATAAAAAGAACTGCATTCACACAGTGGTATCAATGCTTGTTGCTGCATGGAAGCAAACATAACTAAATAATAAATAAATAAAGCAGCATGTTTTCCTGCTAATTCAAATTATAATTGGTTAATATACCTTCACTAACATATTGCTGATCATAGGAATACAATAGGATTATAGGCAAAAATATAATCGAATTTTATTACCATAATATGTATGTGTTATTCGATATCCCATATACATATACATATTCATCTCAAGTTTCTAAACGCGATCAGTCAATTATAACAGAAGAGTAATTTGCATTTAGTAAACGAATATCATCATCTGCGGATGTTTTACGGGAATTGCCCACTTTCTGACGAGTATGTAGACCGTCTTCCCCACTTTCCTGAAACAATTTTATCCGGTAATTTACTAAAAACACTCTTATGCACTGCCGTTGCAATTGCTGTAACAGTGCGACCAGCCTCGCACATACCCAAGATACGTCCACGTGTAACTTCGCTAGTATACGGCATGACTGGTTCTGAGACAATAAACATGTTTTGGTTTCAATAACACCAGAAAATGGAAAGGCATCAACCTCCCATCCTTTATCCCTTATTGCTGTGTTATCAAGCCACCACGCTCTGCGATGAGTAAGGTGAAGGACACGCCTCAAAAGAACCCCAGATGAGATATAAAATCCACCGAAGATTTTCTTTGTTGCTCTGTGTACTAATGACCCAGCTGTGGTTGACACAATTTATGACTGAAAACAACCGTTCACGCTTACGTCAGATGTCACTATGTCTACACACCTGAAAGTAATATTTATTTCTATTATTTCTCCTGTTTTAGTGTTTATGGTAGAATTTCTTATCCTTAATTAAAATGTTAAATTAAATATGACCTTTAATGTTTAAACAATTGGGGCTGTTTATTTTTCCAAACGAACACGATATCTATAATCCATCAATCTAGGCATTTAGCGTAAATGAGCTTTCATTGGTGGTTAGTAGGAATACCTTTCTGGTTTAAAGTCACTGTTTGAAATAAAGACTGCATTTATGTCGTCATTTTTTCCGGTTGCACTTTTCATCTGGTAGGTATCTAATGTCATGTGTTGCTAAGTCCCATATAAGCGAACCACCTTCGTTAATTTAAAATCACTAAAATACTGAACATACCCGCTACGGAATACGTTAGTTTTGCAGTTCTTGTTTCAGAGGTCAGAGGGAACTGGACTTTTCTTTATGCTGTTATGTGGTGCTGCGTAAGGAATGGAAGAGCACTGCCAACTGAAGCATAAAATCAGCAAAATTAGAGCAAAATCTAACTGGTTTTTGTAATAAGAGGTAGAAATTAATCCATAACTTTGGTAAAAATTACTCAAATGGATAACTAAGCAAACGTGAAACCAGCAAGGAAGGCATTCAGCTGTCTTTTCTACTCAGTAGAGCTCGTAAGCGAAGTTTGTGTTATTTGCTTTACTGTTCGGCTGGTGTTATATATATATATATATATATATATATATATATATATATATATATATAGATACAACGGAGGGGGTCACCTCGCGCACTGCGACCTATAGATATATATTGTAGTTGCTATCCCTCACGAAGTGAAGGAACCACAGAAGGCTACAGGCCGCAGGCAAATAGGCCCAGAAACGCGCGGAAGTCCCTAAGAGTTGCAGGCTTGAAGACCGGTCCCACTGCTGGAGCTAGCTAGAGAAGACGATGAACGACTTATCGACCAAGCACACCTCTAATGTCCACGGGGAATACTCTTTCCTTTGAGCAAACATTCGCGCCATCTGTCTACACCGGTATATTCCACGAAGCCCAGAAACACACATGAAAGATGAGGAGGGTGTGGAATGAAAGAGAAATGATGAAACGGATATAGTGATTGATGAGAAACCACCCCAGTATTCGCATACCGACCAGGGAAAACCATGAAAAATCCAAGGTGAGAGTGGACGGTCGACGGGAATCGGTCTCGAGGCCTCCCGAATGCGGGCCTTACACGGTAGTGCGGACCCATCTCTCTCTGTCAGGCTGATGTTAACTATACTCCAGGATTCAAAAGGACCTAACGAGACACTTCCTTTAATTCCTTTAAAACGTTTCTGCTCCACTTGCAAAACTATAAATATTTTCAGCACTTAAACAGCGTTTCTTTAAATGTTATCTGAAACTTTAATAACTTTCTCCAAAAATATAGTTCAAATAGCGTTGAAAGAAGTACTTTAGGATGCAGTTTGACATTCATACGACACATATTATCGGAGGAAGAAAACAATGAAATGAGGACGCAAAGAAAATGTAAAATGTAATTTGCGATATCTCAGGGCCTAAAACGAGTGAATAAATGAATCACAGGGTTCATTCCTATGTACAACAGAAACATTTTATGAAATAATAAGTTATTTCCCTAAAACCGAAAATAAGTACTGTCAAACACGTTCTCACAGCTATGTGAGGACCCAGGAGGACATTTCGGGATACCTTTAAAAAGCCAATTTATATTGAACCCTGCAAAGATATAGAATACCAAATACATGCACACGAATATCTATTTCGTATTTATTGCTTTATAAAATTAATCAACATTCCAGAAATAATATTGTGCATAAGGACTCTTGTTTTTAGCACCTTTCACATAGAGACTAGATTCAATTTCAGGACCACGTTTTTGGGAACCTCAATAAACCCATTAATTCTTCACTTCTTTCCAACTTTTCGTTATCCTTCGAATCATATTTAAGGAAGGGATAGGCAGAATGTGAATTCTAGCCCATTGATTCTGTTCGTGTTGCAGCAAGGGCCTCGTCTCTGGGCTTATTAGACTGTCGTTCTCTTCATCCCTCTAAGAGACGCACTAAAGACGACTTGTTTGTGTTTTATACTTTGCACGAGTGTTAAAATAATATAACTTGTACTGCGTCTGGCTTTTGTATTAGTTAGCGAAAAAAAATTTTAATAATCATATTTGAATATTTTAAACCATCTATAACGATTTTCATACTTTAAAATGTATCAGTTTTATGCACTGGATGCTGTTTTTAAAATAATTTAAGTACATAAATATTTTCCGTTCCCATAAACTAAGATTTATTAGGATCTATGAATTATTAATATATATTTTATCATAAACTACAATATGGTGTTCAAATTATTGCATGAATCTTGGACTACTGAAAGATCTGAACACGTATATTTAATTTCATTACCAGGATATTTTTATATATTATCAGAATATATATAATGAAACTTTTTACCAGGATTATTAATAATATTTAACTCGGTATTATGTAATTTAGAGCGCAAACTTTCACAAAGGTAAATGGAGCTGGGCGCTTAATTAAAGACAATTTTAAGAATAAGAAGTAACAGCTCTAGGCACATAAAATGTGCCTACCATACATACCTATCTGTAAACAAGAAGAAAAATAAGCAATAGATGAGTAAAGGATGATAATGGTCGGTTCATTATATGTTGTACAAAATAATGTCAAATGCTAACCCTTTATTGCATGTAGTTGTACTTGTGTTCGTTAGTATTCCTTTAATAGTTATAGAAATAAACGCTGGAAAACAAAGGGAGTTTATCATATTTGAGTCTCACTCAGTTGTTTGGCGAAATTTGCAACTTGGAAGGCCATTTTTACGCAACTTCTGGATTCCGTAATGATTCTTTCAGCAACTCCAGAAATTATTCGTCCTACCTAAAAAATTCTAATATTGAAATTACCGGAAATAAAATTACAATTTTTCATATATACAGAGAGAGAGATAAGTTCCCGGTGTTTTTTTAGATTTTTATTCATAGCGGGGTTATAACTGCTTGAAAATTGCACCAAATTTTCAACTTTTTGGAATATAATGTTTACAATATTATACACTTAGGATATAGGGTATGCAAGGGAGGGGGACATTTCGCACACAACGACCTACACGAGATTTCTTGCGGCTACAACCCCCAGGAGGATAAAGTGAAGGAGCCACAGGAGGCTGAAAGGGACTATACCATACATATAAAGGAATTGTATATAGTAATAATATAATTCACCAAGAAACATGTTAAAATATCCAACAACCAAGAATTGTACAAAACAGATTGTAAGAAACCGGCGAGCTAGCAAATTCCAGGTAAAACATAATTCTAAGTAGAGCCCACCTTTCACCTAGCTAATGAACAGGGAGCCGGTAGCGGTAATGAGAAATAGGAAGAGACAGATAAGAGGAAAGAAAGAGACGGAGATACTGAATCCACTTCTCAGCGCGTCATGGTGACGAGAAAGCGCAAGACTTTGGAGTAGAATATTCTCATACATGTTAAAGTAACGTGGCCTGAGGAGCAATTAGAAACGTCGTTACATTTTGAAGCGCAGAGGTAAACGTCACTAGGCTCTGGCATATAAAGGGAAACAAAGTCCCAGATTTTCACTCTCTTCCAGAATTTCGTCGACACAAAGTACTACGCTCTTGACGACAAATGCACGTGTGTGCATATGGGTGGGAAGACGTGTGCAGTTAGTTTAGGTTCCTGATTTATTCAAATGGTGGGATTGGTATAATGGGAAGAGCTAGCCGCCCATAAATATTTAAATTGATAATAAACCACATTTATTAAGGGAAATGCAGTATATTTTTAATTTGCCTCACCCACGATAAACCTGAGAACTAAGAATTAGCTATGTAGGGAAAGATTAGGAATGGAAAACACAGCAACCGACGAGCATCCATAGCCGAGGGCAGGAACGCTGCAGCAGATAGCATCAACTAGAGGAACGACACTTTCCAGATGCTACTGACCAACGATTTCCCGCTATAAATAACACCCAACAACCATTTACCGCTATAAGGCTACAGACCGCAGGCAGACAGGCCACAGAGACGCGCGGAAATCCCTAACAGTTCCTGGCTCGAAGACCCGTCGCACTACTAGAGCTGCCCAGAGAGGGCGATGAACGACCCGTCAATCAAGCAGCCCTCTGGTGTCGACGGGAAACACTCTTTCCTTTGAGCAAGCATCCGCGCCATCTGTTTGGCACCGCCATACACCACGAAACTTAGAACTACATCTGAAATATGAGAAGGAAGCGGAATGGAAAAAGAAATGATGGAAAGGAAATCGCTTTAGATGAGACACTACCCCGGCATTCACCTACCAACCAGGGAAAACGACGAAAAGTGGAGTTACCGCGGAGCCATCTCGTTCAGTAAATTTAGGGTTTAGTAGAGCAGTTTTCTTCACGAGTGTCCCATACCAGCCTCCTCTTGTATGTGCCACATTTGATAAATGAAAGATTGTTAGGAGTCGATCTTTGCCCATTGACGTTTACAAAATTGAAGATTAACAGCAAGTTAACAGATAAGTAAAGTAGTAGACATTCACAACGCTCAACAAGCTCTGGAGCAACCAGCTTTTTAGGGTTTACCTTATGGCAGTGATGGGTGGTTCTTGTCTTGTTGCCTTGCAACGGGTTCTCAAGCCCCTGTGTTCTTCTCTCCCTTTCTTTGTAAAATCACCGAAAAGTAAATCTGCCCTCACCCCACCACTTCCTCTGTCTCTCTTTGGCCTCTTCCTCTTTACGCGGCCCCTTTCAGACAACGTTGGCTCTAATGGTCCTTTCCGGCAGCTTGTACTATATTTAGTTGAGTTGCTAGGCTTCGTCCCCCATCGCTGCTATATTGAGCCTATTTAAAGAACTTATTGTTCCATTTCCACTCAAAGTTCTAATGTGACTAGACATCGGATTTGTTTGCACACACACATTTAGTTTGTTTTTATTTGTGATATTGAATTAAGTATTGCTATATGTTTCATGTTCTTCTGTGTGAAACGGCAACTCTCGGCCGACAAGCCCGAGCTAAGGAATTATTAATTGGGTCATTAGTATTTAGTAAAATTAAATTACGCCATGTACAACTATCTTTTTCACTGCCTGTGTAGTTTAAGAAGGGTGGTTTAATGATATGTTTGCATTTACATACACTATGTGATCAAAAGTATCCGGACACACCACAAATATACATTTTTGATCTTAGGTATATTTTGCTGCCACCTACTATCTGGTACTCATTATCCGCGACCTCAGTAGTCATTAGACATCGTGAAACAGCAGAATGGGATGCTCCGTGGAACTCACGGACTTCGAACGTGGTCAGGTGAATGGGCGTCACTTGTGTCAGAAGTCTGTACGCGAGATTTCCACACTCCTAAACATCCCTAGGTCCACTGTTTCTGATGTGATAGTGAAGTGAAAACGTGAAGGGACATATACAGCACAAAAGCGTCCAGGCCGACCTCGTCTTTTGTCTGACAGAGACCGCCGACATTTGAAGAGGGTCGTAAAGAGTGATAGGCAGACATTTATCTAGACCATCACACGAATTCCAAACTGCATCAGGATCCACTCCAAGCAATATGACAGTTAGGCGTGAGGTGAGAAACCTTGGATTCCATGGTCGAGCGGTTGCTCATAAGCCACAAATCACGCAGGAAACTGCCAAACGACGCCTCGATTGGTGTAAGGAGCGTCAACATTACACGATTGAACAGTGGCAAAACGTTGTGTGGAGTGACGAATCACGGTACACAATGCGGCGATCCGATGGCAGGGTGTGGGTATGGAAAATGCCCGGTGAACGTCATCTGCCAGCGTGTGTAGTGCCAACAGTGATATTCGGAGGTGGTGGTGTTATGGTGTGGTCGTGTTTTTACTAAAGGGGGCTTGCACCTCTTGTTGTTTTGCGTGACACGATCACAGCGCAGACCTACATTGATATTTTAAGCACCTTCTTGCTTTCTACTGTTGAAGAGCAATTCGGGGATGGCGATTGCTTCTTTCAACACGATGGAGCACCTGTTCATACTGCACGGGCTGTGGCGGAGTGGTTACATGACAATAACATCCCTGTAATGGACTGGCCTGCACAGAGTCCTGATTTGAATCCTATAGAACACATTTGAGATGTTTTGGAACCCGATTTCGTGCCAGGCCTCACCGACCTACATCGATACCTCTCCTCAGTTCCGCACTCCGTGAAGACTGGGCTGCCATTCCCCAAGAAACCTTCCAGCACCTGATTGGAAATATGCCTGCGAGAGTGAACGCTATCATCAAGGCTAAGGGTGGGCCAATACCATATTGACTTCCAGCATTACCGATGGAGGACGCCACGAACTTGTACTTCATTTTCAGCCAGTGTCCGGATACTTTTGATCACGTAGTGTATGTTACTAATATTAGAGGAGTAACAAATTGCTTAATGGAAATATTTTAAGCGATATGTTAAAATACTGTTCACGACAAAAGATATTTTAGATGCAGGAAAAGTGTATCCAAAACCCTTTTGTACTGTAATTCGCCGTGACCGGAGTGAGTGAGACAACAAGCTTAAACGCTATAATTAGGGAAAGACGCGACTTCATGTTAAAATTGAGCAAGAGATGGTACAGTAGGGCCAATAAGATAAAGTAAACCAATATAAAATAGTGAGGCGCGTTGAGTGGCACCAAAAATGCACCAATAGGAAATTAATGTCCCAAGAAGCTCGCAACAATAAATAGATCTGCTAAGACCAAAAATCGGGGAGTTGCTTCGAAATTACAGCCAGAGGATGATGCTGCCGGATAATTAAGAGATGTCGCGCCAAAAGCTCGTGGATTGAAAGAAGGTTAACTACACACATAAGAATTGCTACGAGCAAAGAGATTTCTGAAACATATAAACTTCGCGTCATATCAGTGGACAGTGTTTTCATGGCGACAATATCAGTGTTGTTTTTTTTTCAAGTGGAGGAGAAAATGATTTAATCACTGACCCCAGCCCCGATGGGAGTCGGTACTGAGAGTGTGGGACTCACCAATAGTCAGCATACCCACTAAAAACTCCTCCACCGGTGGAAAAAGGAAGAAGGTAAAAGTGGAATGGCGTGGCTTTGTGCGGTCCCGCATAGCACCCGCGTTAGTATGCGAAAGATGGATGTCTCCGCCCTATGGGCTGGAGCGGGATAGGTGGTTACCAGGTTGCAGCCATGAAATCTGACTGCAACACTAGTGAAAAATGGCGTCGGTTTAGGTAAGAGTTGGAAAGGTGATTGTATGGAAGGTGTAGGTTGGCGTAGAACTTACTTCTTGTGAAGTTGCATCCTGCTGAAATACTCTTGAGAGTATGATGCGCTGGCCGGAGGCCTTCGGCGGATGCTTGGGGCCTCCGGTATGGCTGTCTGCTGGAAGTAGGCCCGAAGTTGATGCTGCTGCTCTTCCAGGGATCTGATGGCGATGTCGATTGAATCTAGGTGTTGTGTGATGGTGTCTGTTGCTGAAGCTGAAGTCTGGATGGAGTTGTCGATGGTGCTGAGTCTAGTAGAAAAGGTCTCGAACTGCCCAGCTAGAAAAGCTTGCTGAGCAGCTGAGGTGTCTTGAAGGTCCCTGATGAGTTCCTCCAGGGCTGTCAGCTTCGTCGTCATGTTCAGGAACTCCGCGTGGAGATCCTGAACGGCGTCGCGTAGGTCCTGGACTTCCTCGATGATCTCTGCTGTAGATGATGATGTCGTCGCTGGTGATGGTGTCGGTGTTGATGGCTGCGCTGGAGGTGCTGATGGCTTCGGCGGTGCCTTCCTGCGCCTGGCCGGTAAAGTGAGTTGACCCACCACAGGTCGCGCAGTAGCGGCGTCGTCGGCGCAGGTCGTGCTGGGTGCACGAAGACGTGGTGCTGGCAGCGCCACAGTAGTGGCACCTGGGTTTCGACGAGCAGGAGCTCTCGCTGTGCCCGTAGGCACAGCAGCGTCGGCAGGGGACCTGGCGTTCCATTCGGCTGGCCTCGATGCGTAAGCACCGCCCTAAGAAGGGCAGGCCCGCCCTCAAGGCCGCTTCCTGGTCACCAGGGTCTGCAAACTCGATCCTGACGAGGGTAGTGGGTCCCTGTGCTCCCTGGATCCGAGCGGCCTTCAAGGTTGAAGACCACTGGTGGCGTGCTGCGCTGATGAGGAACCTGACTGGCAGGTCCCTCGGGACCCCTCGGATTACAGCACTGTACCTCCCATGAGGCGCAGGCTGTGGCGGCGTTGGCTGTGGTGAAGCTGGCGGCAACTGCGGAGGCAGTCCCGGCGAAGCTGCGCTGGCACGTGGCGAGGCGGCGGTCGAAGCGTAGGTTGCCCTAGGCTTGGGTGGCTGCGGCGAAATCTCCTCGGCGGGTACCGGAGGAGATGAAGAGGTTCCTGCCTTAGCAGGAGCGGCGACAGAGCGACCCTTCTTCCTCGCCATCTCGGAGCTGAGTGTTGTGAATTACTAGAAGCGACAAATAAAGGAAACAGAGGTGTTGTCCTCTTGTAACTGAAGCACGTCTATTTTCTCTCCGTTACCACACCCGAGATCTACGGTTCCTTTACCGAGGAAAAGTCCCTGCTCTTACATATCTTCCAGTAATTACTACAGCTAGCCGAGGATAGAGATGCAGAGAGGCAGCCCACGATGAACATCCGGAGTCTACGCGGAGGCTGCAGAAAGGTAATCCGCGAGCTGCTACGGGCATTACGAACCAGAACAGTGTATGACAAGAGGAGGTACTGCCGCATGTGCTTGTATGTAAAGTTCTAAAACGCACATACCTCGAATTCCCGAGGTCGCGGGTTTAAACCCGGCTGAGGGCGATGGATTTTTTTCGGGCGTAAAAATCCTTAGCATGGCTTCCTTCAAAAGGGAAATAAAGCCGGTGGTTCCGTGTCGTAGATTTACGGCACGTGAAAGAACCTCAAACCTGATCAAGAGGCCTCTGAGAAAAATTATAGGTCTTTCACGCCCAATATAG
The DNA here is from genome assembly GCA_030765065.1 of Deroplatys truncata. Lineage (NCBI taxonomy): Eukaryota > Metazoa > Arthropoda > Insecta > Mantodea > Mantidae > Deroplatys > Deroplatys truncata. Next base: position 44,682,317 of record CM060990.1, read on the forward strand.
AATGGGACGATAAGGACCACAGAAGTTAAAGAGCGTCCATAAATAAAACTCAATTTAATTTTAATTTTAAAATGGACATAATTGCATATGTCTTTAGTTGCTGCATATTTTATAATTTTCCCATGTGTCGAATATATAATACACCTGTTATTTTAAATTTTTAGTGATAAAATAAGAAAGCCGTTGCTATGGAGGCATTATTTGAAGGGGTATTTGGGTGTACAAAAAGCACATTTAAAAGTTCTAGATGAAGCCACAAAAAGGACTTGAAAAAATCTGGTTTGTCTTCACATGAACCTTTTCTCAATACCCACTGAGGTTCGGAGTAAATTTGAGAGTGCAAGTATGCAAAGAAAATTCACCAGTAAATTGTGCAGCGTTTTAGAGAGAAATCCTGACATTAAAGTTTGTATTCTGTGGACAAATATCTGTAAGGTAAATTGAAATTGAGTTCTATTTATGGACACTCTTTAACTACTATGGTTCTTAGCGTCCCATTGCATATTGGCGTGAAAGACCGGTAATTTTGCTCAGAGGCCTCTTTATCGGGCTTGAGGTTCTTTTACGTGCCGTAAATCTACGACACGGGACCACCGGCTTTACTTCCCTTCCGAAGGAAGCCATGCTAAGGATTTTTACGCCCGAAAAAAGCCATGAAAACGTAGTCCTTCCTGAAGGAATTTTCTCCAAGTTAGTAAGTGCTTTCAAATTTTTGCCAATAATACCTGTAGGCATTGAAAGATCCTTCTCAGCATACAAACTTGTGTTAATCCATATACGCTATGATCTTACATCTGAGAATTTTAAGAAAATTACCATTGTATACTGCAAATCAAATTACAACGACCGAAAGATATCTAAGGAGTAATATAATGTGTAAGAATGTATACGTTTAACGTTAGCAATTTTAGATGTTTATAGTGCATACAACTCCGATGTCTAAATATGGCAGGGCATGTATTATAACATAATGTTATGTATTAAGGGAAGACTAAATGGAGAAATATTCCAAAAAAGTTGACATTTTTAGTTTTTTTTAATGCAGTCTTATAAATTGGAGCTTCCTCTTTAATTTAATATCTCTTTCTATCTTTATAGGCATAATTCTTATATTTTAAATACCAAGCAGGATGGGTTTTTCGTGGTTTCCCCGGGTCGACAGGCGTAAGCTGAGGTGGTTCATCTTCTACCGAAACTCTGCTTCTTCTCATTACCTGTATCCATAATCTTCCTTTTCATCTGTACCACTGTTGTAGGACCAGACGACGGTGTTCGGCGGGTTGCGGCTGGGCGTTGGCTTGCGCTCTATAAAGGTTTCTTCTCTGGCGTCGCTGCTGTACCGCTCAGTTAGGTCTCTCTTCAGCGTGGGGTTCAGCTGCGAGGAACCCTGGAGTTTGGTGGCTTGTGGACAAGGACCATGCTGCGTCGGATGCGTTCTATCTGGAAACGTTAGGGATCCCGTCCATGGTTGCGCCCGTTGAAATCCGGTTCGCCCTTCGGGTTTCTCATTTCATCCTTCCCTCCCAGGGGTCACGTTGAAAGCACAATGGGCCGACTGACCTGCGTGCGGTGCTCTGCTCCGGGTCCGGAGGCCCCCTCCGTGATACGTACCTTTACTTTAAATACACTTTTTAAAAATTGTTGCATCTGCCATTACTGTGAAATGTGCACCACTTCACAGCAAGAAGTAATACTCCTACACACTCTGCAGTAGGGAGGTAAACTTCAGTTTTGCGATAAAATTGGGTACTACTGCGAAACATGGTAACTGCGTCAACCACAACAGCGTCATTAAATACTTATACTCTTATATTTTAACGTAGGTAGAATGTCTTATGAACTCATCTTACTGGATATTTCGGAAATCGGAAGAACGATAAATCTGACCTGTTTTTTTTTTACTGCTAGTTGAACCTGGCGGTCTGTTTCGGTAGTTGGTGTGAAGAGGCGGTCAGGACAAGAAAGGATGCGTAGTGGGTTTAAAATGTCTGGCTATCTCACTGTCCTTCGTCCTCTGCGACGTCGCCTGTTGTCCTCTGGTATCGGTAGGCTATGGGAGCGTTTAAGATTTCTCAGGTGTGGAATTTCCTAATACTGTAGAAGAAGAAATGCGGATCTGCTTTTATTTTGTTTGTGTAAGTATATTTTTACATGTGTACAGGGTTATTCAAAAAGAAGGAATAGAATTTAAATATTAATTTTAATGCACGACAATAGATAGCGGTACATACGACACATCATTGAATAGAGGAAAGTTCAAAGCTTTAAACCCCACCTATTAGCTCCATTCAGTGCCTATAGCGACAATGTGTTTGTTTACGAGAAAATGGCGATGCCACAGGAAAAGTCGTTTTGTGTGCTGCATTATGCAAAGAGCGTATCCATTGTTTCATTGCAGCGTGCATTGCGTTGTAAGTTCAAAAACGAGCCACCTAGTCATAAAAAATTTACAATTGATACTATACATTTGTAGAAGATGGTTGCGTATGCAAACGGAAAAGCACTGGTCGTCCTCGCATAACAAATGGTACTCATTTTGAACACATAAAATAAAATTTTGAACTTTCCTCTATTCAGTGATGTATCGCGTGTGTCGCCATCTATTATCGTTCATTAGAAGTAAATATGTAAAGTCTGTTCCTTCTTTTTGAAGAACCCTGTATACCGACCACACGAAATCGAACTCGCCACCACATCTAAACGTTTAACACGAGTTTTTGGTTTATCCCCGTATCTCAGTAGCAACATTAGCCCGAAGCTAAGCGGCGCGAAACTACGTTTATAACGGCACACATGATAATGATGCATTGTTTCGCTAGCCCACGGAAAAGCTTCTAAGTTCCAATTAGAGGTGATATGATGTGGGGTAAAGCTACTCCCGTACACACATCGCGTATGTCACTCGAGGGGTTAAATTCACAAGCGTCCCCTGAAGAGTCAAAACAGAGTGATTCGTCTGTGAATTTTCAGAAACAGCCACCTTGGAATTCCTCCCTACTTTTCTTAATCATGTGACTGTTTCACAGTTACTATACTCGGCGCCAATCAAGAAGGTGATTGACATTTCGCGGAGAGAGAGAGGCGATATTGCCACTCCTCGCGACCACGTGGAGAGCGTGTTAGAACTGTGTCGAAGGCGACTGGGTTGCGCCTGCATTGTAGAGCGGGTATTATTTTTATTGTATACGAAGACAATTGTAAAGTAATGAATCTACGTGCAGAGGATAGAACATGCAATAATATATCAGTGTAAAAATCTGCGTTAACAGAAGAGACATACCTGTGAAATATTGATGCTTATTCTAATGGAAAAAATGCAGATTTCCGAATCGCTTGCGTCGCTGCTGTTGTTGTTGCTGCTGCTCGTTTGATAGACAATGTTGCCACCGTCGTCGAATTCTCCACGGAAATGACAAGCTGTTCTATAGTTTCTTCCAAATCTCCTTCATTTTCCCAAGCTGCACTTATTACGCCCTTTTTATGAGTCACCGCTTTTTTTTTCCAGTTTTCAGCTTTTACTGCTGTTAGTGCCTCTTCTGTAAGATTCATTACTAACGACACAGTGAAACCTTTATTGTTTCGCCCAACATAACCCTTTATGTCGGCCCAAATTAATTCAATCGAGTTAAAATGACAATGATAAAGGGGAAGCATAACTATATTGTGACCATATTCTGCAGCGATGCCATCGACTACATAACTTGGAAACCGCGGTTTGTTTGCTTTCACAAGTTCCAGTAGCTCAATTTTCTTCAGTCCCTCCTTCATCGGTATATTTCGGCGAATAAGCCACTGAATTATTTTCTCCTCTTCGAAATATTCTCTCACAGAGCATATTATTTCTCGCGCCTGTCCCTTAATTGGGATAGTTTACCAAATACAGTTTTATTTGGTTTCCGAGTACGCTCAGTTTTTCGTTTGGCTGCACTATCTTTGTCACTATTTTTGGACATTATTAAATATCCATTAAACGTGTTAATATGATTAAAAATCCTGACACAACACACGTACGCACAAATACACGGACTCAAATACACGTAACACACAAATACCACACAAATAGGGCGATGCAAAAGAACTGTTCAGTACGCAGGCAATATCTAAACTGATACAAAAACATAAGCAAGCTGGGGCTAAAAGGAGAACATTGTTTATAACCGCAGCGACTCCAGTTCATGTTTACTGCAACGGTCGCTCGCCCGGCACGTCAAGCCAATCACGTGTTACGATATCGCAACACGGCATTTGCGTCTATCGGTGCTATGGAAACGTCTTAGTTCTAATTAGTCCTTCTAATGGTTGCTATGACGATCGCTGTGACGTATTCATCACCTCCCATTCATTTAAAGTTTTCCGCCACGTGGTCAGTAACTGTCAATCACTTTCTTGATTGGCGCCGAGTATAGTGACGCTATGATATCTAATCTTGCTTTGATTCGTCATTTTTATGTATAGTATTTTATTCTATTGGGCAGGACGATAATGCACCCGCAAACAAGTCAGCCATTGCCGTCACAAAATTTGTGGAATTGGGCTACGAACTGCTACCTCACCCACCATATTCTCCAAATTTGACTCCGAGTGACTTCTTCCTCTTCGCAAATCTGAAAAATTGGGAAGAAATTCACGTCCAGTGAACGCATCAAGGCAAAAACCTCATATTTAGCACACTTCGAAAATCAAAAGGTTAAACAAATTGAAGAAACGCTGGACAACGTGTACTGAATTGAAAGGAGATTATGTTGAGAAATAAAACTGATTTTTTGGAGAAAAAAAATTGTTATTTTCTTTAAAAAGTCACTGACTTATTAATCCGCCTCGTACTTTGGCATCAGTTCAGTTTTCCGTGTAAGCTAGAGATTATATTCTGTAGCAGGTAATGTCACTCAGATTTATATCTAACCTTCACTGAAAGGATTCCGGTTTGCGAAAGCGGCAGGGCTGAATTAGTCTTAAAACTGTAGCGGGAAATCGTTGATCAGTAGCATCTGTAAAGCGTCGTTCCTCTGGTTGATGCTATCTGCTGCAGTGTTCTTGTCCTCGGCTATTGCTGCTCGTCGGCTGCTGTGTTTTCCATTTCTAATCTTTCCCTATATAGCTAGTTCTTGGTCCTCAGTGTTATCGTGGGTGAGGCAAATTAAAAATATACTGCATTTTTCTTAATAAATGTGGTTTATTATCAATTTAAGTATTTATGGGCGGCTATCTTTTCCCATTATACCAATCCCACCATTTGAATAAATCAGGAGCCTAAACTAACTGCACACGTCTTCCCACCCATATGCACACACACGTACATTTGTCATCAAGAGCGTAGCACTTTGTGTCGACGAAATTCTAGAAGAGAGTGAAAATCTGGGGTTTTGTTCGCCTTTATATAGCCGAACCTAGTGACGCTTACCTCTGCGCTTCAAAATGTAACGACGTTTCTAATTGGTCCTCAGACCACGTTACCTTAACATGTATGAGAATATTCTACTCCAAAGTTTTGTGCTTACGCGTCACCATGGCGCGTCATGAAGCGGATTCAATATCTCCGTCTCTTTCTTTTCTCTATCTGTCTCTTTCTATTTCTCCGTACCGCTACCGGCTACCTGTTCATTAGCTTGGTGAAAGTTGGGCTCTACTTAGATTTATCTTTTACCTGGAATTTGCTAGCTCGCCCGTTTCTTACAATCTGTTTTGTACAATTCTTGGTTGTTGGATATTTTAACATATTCCTTGGTGAATTATAATTATTACTATTTACAATTTTTATATATGTATAATATATCCCTTTTCAAAACGCCTTAATCATGGAGTGTTAGTATTTTCAAATTAACAATTATGTGATTGATATTCAAAATAACTACAATTAAAAGTTGTACCTATTTATTTAAAAATCATAGACATTATTTCTTTATATAGCAAGAATGTAATTCAGACAATTGGATATTTTTGTGCCTTTTTTATTAAAACCCATTCAAATTTACTAGTATGCTGTATGCTTCAGTAAATTTGAGAACCTATGTTATGAAAAATGCGTAACATGTAAAATCAACATTACAGTCCTCACTTAATAATCATACCTAGTATTACTTTAAGCTTTTCAGAATCTAAGAGAAGTAGACCATCTTTTATGAGTTACTGTTTCCAAGTTTCTAGAGAAATTTGAATTATTCTCATTCTTGGACCTCCAGGCTCAGATCGAATATTGGAAATAGGTTTTCTTGTCTTCTGTCGTAAGACCATTTATCATATTAGAGTGGGATTCATGCAGATTTTCGGGGTGGTGATATATTTTATTTCAGCAGAAACGAGGGTAAAGAGGGGCACTTTTATGGTGAGCGTGACTTCGCGATGGCCCTGTCGTTACGTCGTCACCTAAATATATAGCATATAGCCAGTAACGGAGACTATGTGCACAAGGAACTATAAATCATGATCTCACATGTTAAAGCAAAGGAATCTATTTTATCAAGAGAGAAGGCAAAATCAGTCTTGAGGATAAGGTCCTTATATATTTTTTCCGTTCTTTCTATTCCACTGCATTTATATGTTCCCTTTATGCTCTGTCTGCGAAGAAATAGGAATGTTTGTTTTTTATGTGGTACGTTCTTGCCTGAATTTAATGCGCTTCTTTTTTCACTTAAATGTATTGATACTTCTACATCTTTTCTTATTTTCTTGCATGGACAAATGTAGATATGACTTTTCTGTTATATACCGCCTTCAAACACACAAAGAATACCGGAAAAACTGTATAGCAAGGGAATTTTCAGAATGTGTAGAATAAGAGGTTTATATTTATCAATATATTGCAAAGCGCCTTAAACAATTTCTCCTCAAGGCCTGCAGAGAGTTTTAGACAACTATATTTTTATATTAGAGTATACTATTTCATATTTATAATTATTGATGATGACTATCAATATGATACGATGATAAATATTATTTCATATTGATCATCGTTATTGATATAGGTACAATTATTGAAAACTATAGTTTGTCTGAATCTTAAACGACAATATGGAGGTAAATGGTATATATGTGTCTGTCTTCATTTAACGCATACCTGTTTTCATTAGCTTCATTCTTATCAATAAGCAATAACATGGTATAAAATTTACTTGTTATAAATTTTAGCTTCGAACACATTATCATATGGAGAATATTTTTATCTATCAGATTATATAAGTTTTAGAGCCTATATAGATTTCTGTAAGCACACATTTCTAAATAAAAAGTTGTAAGTCGATATTGGCTGTTTCTATGCTTATCACGCACTAACTAAGAAACTAAAGGGCAGAACACAACAATATGTTTTTCTTAGCTAGAGTAAACAAGTGTGCTGATAGCTGCCTAGTTTAAATGCTCTACCTTTAATAAGATGAGCGTTATAATTTTTTTAAATTAAATACTTTCGGAAAATTCTATACCTACGCAATAGAAAAGTCAACCAGCGAGAAACGTCTTTTTGTTATTGGGTTTACACCTGGGATCACGCCAGAGAAAATGCTGAAGATGGTAGGAGACAGCTTTTAAAAGTAGCCAAAATCCTATAACTTCTTACATTCATTGTGTATGACAAACATGTGTCAAAATAGCGTCCACAAATAAAACTCAATTTTTTTCCATCTGTTCAGCTAGCATGCCAGGCAAGAGGCAGAAGTAAAGGTTAACACTTTGAAATGTTATGTAGTTTATTTAACATTTTACGTAAACATTTATGGTTATAAAGGGAGAAGACAGGGAGAGACGAAATGTTGGTAAACTAAGAAGGTACGCAAAGTAATAATGGATGTGTAATATTATTTTTCAAGTAAAAGGAGTGTTAGTAAGGCAGTAAAAGAAACAGGTGAGGCTACCCGGGTGTTCAGAAGCAGTAGTGTATAGGGTAAAAACGGAATGAAAGGACGAAAAGGTTGGAAGAAACACAAACACGTTAGGTTAACGCAATATAATGGAATAGTGCAAAGCGGACTGTGACGCATCGTTTATTCCTTGCTGCTTGAAAAACTTCCACCTACGTTGAACGTGATTCTATCAAGGGGAAACAGTGATGATACGCTACCAAATTATAGCTTGTAAATTTTGTAGCTCCACATTTCTAGGATAATGCCTATATTTTTATGCTTGTAAAATCATATTCCGAAGCACTAAAGTACAAAGAGGAGACTTAAAGTGCAGGTAAAAATTAAATGTCTTACAATACCTTTAAATATCAGTGCAAATACTTCACTATCATGATGACGTTAAATGGGTAGACCGATCGCAGCTGGGTGCAAAGTTACGAGCGTACGTTGATTATATGTGCCAACAGTGTGCCCCATTTAAGCCCTACTGTCTTTTAAGCATGAGACGCGATATGTATTCCTCAGTCACACCAGTAATGAGGAATATTCCATACTAACAATGGCTGTCGAAGAAGGTATTCAAGATTAAAATCACAGCGAATAAGCGAGATATTAAGAAGGGAGAGTGTGTGTGTGTGTGTGTTCGCGTGCACATTCGGTGTGTGAGTAGCCAGATGTTAACGACTTGATTGATATTCCTATTTGACACAATATGATTAAATTTTGAAAACATGACAGGCATACATAATCGGTACGCATTAGGTGTAGAGCTTTCAAGGCGATTGTTACGAATATAAATATCAAAGTTTCAAATTTGGTGAATATTCTGATTGGAATTAAGGAGAATTTTTGTTGGAATCATACATCATAATTTAATGTAGGAGAATATAGGGTCCACGATGCATAATTGCAATGCTAAAACACATCATTTAGACTAAGGGTGGCGAAAACGCCTTCCTTTTGTGAGTGACCAAATATGCAATACGCACTGCATCACTCAACAGCATGTGAAAAACAAAGGGGCAGTGGCAGAGAGGGAACGGCGCCTACGAGTCAAAATGACTCGCGAGTCCCATTTTCGCTACCTCGGATCTAGACGGTATTTAGCTACGATATCTTTAACCGTGTTAAACGCCGGTTCTTACTACACGGCACCACAGGTAAGCAAACGCTCCAAGCTTATGCTTAGGGTACCACCCTCCTCCGGCATTTGCCAGTTATGAGGATTGAGGTGAGCTTGGAATAAACTTCAGTCGGGGAGGACAGTCCTGTCAGATTTCGTGCCTTAATGACCTCGTCTATACGTGTCGGTATGTAGCTATGATGTGTCGACATCCTTTCGCAGACGTCGTGCGCTGTAGTTGATAATCAATTGTTCATTTCATGTTGTGGTGCTGCATAAGGTGATGGTGGAGTAGGATTTCAACATTATCGCCAAGTATAGGCCTGTTGCGTCTATTTAAATTTTGGGAGGAAGGAAATTGTATGCGAGTACCAGGCGCGGTCAGATCTAATGGTAGCAGACACGCACTGAGGTCCTTATGTGCATCTCGCCAAAGCGCTCCACTAGGGCAGATAGAGGACGTACGTATAGAGACCAGGGTAGAAACATTTCTCGCCTCAAAGCACATTCACCACATACGCAGCATATCAGCATGCACCGTGCCTGGCCTGGAATCCTAGCGACTTGTTAAAACCCTCAACCAGGGTGGTAGATCACCTTGGGGTTTGAGCCCGAGACTGCTTATATACGAGCCTCAGATTCTAATGTCTGAACCGTCCTACTCAAAGGCGTTGTGTGGTAATCGAATATTTAGATTCTATAAAATTATTTATTGAACAAGAAGCTTCCACGGCAAGCTTTTGATCCAATGAACTTCCACGGAAATCTTTAGCTTATAGTATTGAATTTTCAAACAATATTGCCAACGTTAAGAAGAGACGGTGAATGCAATGCTTGGAATTATGCCAGTATCCACTGAACTGAGAGTTATCCGATTTTTGTCTTAGGCGTATAAGGACAACCTAGGAAACACCATTAACCAAGAAACTCACTACAACCGAGACGCGAACAGGGCTTTTCGAATGGTAGGCCGAGACGCTACCTCAGAGCATAAACTTATAGACATGATCCTGTCACTCGGTTCTGTAGAAAGAACATTTGGGACACTGGATTTGTACATACGTATGACGATATTCCAGTCAAGAATTGCATATCTGTACAGTTGTAGGTCGCTGCTTGCGAGAAAGGAAGGCATCCCGAAGAGATGTACAAAGAGCACCAAAGAAAATCTCACTGCACCTCGCGTCTACGTCACATTATTTATGGTTGTGCGTGGCCTTGCGAAGCCACGACCATTTCATTCGTAGCTTTAGGCCACGTCGCAGGGGTGCGCCACTCCTTCTGCTAAATAGTTACACCAGTAACCACAACAAAGGTTAAAAAATGGCGTAGAAACAAAATACATGTTTACGCTTTTGATCGTATTGGCTAAAAGAGAAAGAGGTAGAGTGAGTGCATGCAGTTTGTCATACAGACCTCTTATCGTGATTGGTAGCCCATAGCTTATAGGCTAGTGCAGGACACGCCTTTGAAAGTTAAGGGGGAAGCTTGATGAGCGCCAAGATTAGCCAAATGTAGAATGTGTAGTGTGAGAAGATTTTCAGGGGTTGCAAAATAAAGCTTGAATGGTATGCATTAAATACATGCAATACTTTATAGCAAAAAATAAACAGAACTGTATTCTCACAGTGGTATCAATGCTTGTTGCTGCATAGAAGCAAACATAACTAAATAATAAATAAAGCTGTATGTATTCCCTCTAATTCAAACTACAATTCGTTAATACACCCCTACTAACATATTGCTGAGCATAGGACTACAACAGGTTTATAGACAAAAATATAACCAAATGTTATTGCTATAATATGTATGTCATATTCCGTAAACCATATACATATATACATTTATCTCTAGTTTCTAAACATGATCAGTAAATTATAACAAAAGAGTAATTTGCGTATAGTAAACGCATATCATCATCTGCGGATGTTTTACGGGGAGTGCCCACTTTCTGACGAGTATGTAGACCGTCTACCTCACTTTCTTGGAATATTTGTATCCAGTAGTTTACTAAAACACTTTTACGCACTGCCGTTGCAGTTGCTGTGACAGTCAACCAACCTCCCACATGCCCACAATACGTCCACGAGTAATTTCGCTAGTATACGGCATGACTGGTTCTGAGACAATAAACATGTTTTGGTTTCAATAACACCAGAAATATCAAAGGCATCAACCTCCCCTCTTTTGCTCCTTATGGCTGTTATCAAGTCACCACGCTCTGCGATAGTTATGGAGAAGGACACGCCTCAAAAGACCAAAGCTACAAAATCCGCCGAAGATTTTCTTTGGTGCTGTTTATACATATACGTAGTCAGTAATGATAAAGTCGGATTCCTGTTTTCTTTGAGAAAGCCCTTGAAGTACTTAGAGCAGCCCTTAAACGAGCACACTTCTCTTTATGCATGCCTTTCAAGTTATTCCGACCATTATTAGAAGGACTAACGTCAACCTTCAACCACAAGAAGTTGCTGTCGCTAAGATCAACTCATATTCAGAAGTTGACATGAGTTTACACATTACTTTTACAGCAAAGACATAAACTCTAAACTTCCAGGTGTTCTTATGTGGTCCGAATAAGCACATTTTATTTTAATATATATATAAATCCAAATCTTGTTATGTGCACATATTAAAAAACAAATGCCAAAGTGACTCACAATTCTCAGCGTGTATTTGTGCTTAATGTTTGGGTTCGGATGCCCCACAACGGTTGCTGGTATATTCTCTCTCACCCTCACTGATAAGTCGACCTCATTTTCCTCCTGGACTCGGATTGTTTGAAGCTGTCCCGCTTTATTTCAGGAGACAAATATGGTTTCAGCAATGTATGTTGGATTGGTCACGGCAACTCTGTTCCTTGGACTGTGTAGTCATAGTCATCTCTCATGCCAGGGTCCTATTGTTTGTGGGGACAATGGAGACGTTAGCGTAAGCTTCTTTCACATGCAGGACCGCTAACTAGGTCGAATTGACGTTGTTGTTAACATCTAGCAAACCAAGTACTTTTCAATGCCCAGCGGTCTACTGTCCCATGAGGTGAGGGATTATCTCAAAACCTAAATTGAATTAGCTGATTTTGCAATCCCTTCTGTTCCATCATCCATCACTGAGCTTACGAGCTTTGTTCAGTACACTTCTTTCTTTCGTCTTTCATCCTATGCCACTATCAGTTGCTTATTTTTCAGATTATGCAATGTCGTAGTTAGAACGAATAGTGCTGCAATTACTCATTGTGGACCCATTGGCTTCAAGGAGCACATCTGCCTTCAAAAATGTTCACGCTTATTTACCACATATTTTGTATAGCATGTTTCTTTAAATTCTACGTTGATGTTGTAAAACGTCTATTTTAAGGGATTTCATCCTTTAGGGCGCATTAAGAATATGAAATATTATATTTCCAATATCCTAAATGAAAGAGTTATTTTAATACCAATGAAGAACTCCGCAAGACATTGATGCCCAATGGTTTCAATATGAACAGATATTAATACTTAAATATCCAAAGCATACCATATGGTACAAATTATGGTTGAAATGCCATTCCGGTTTTGTACTACAATGCCTTAAAGGGACAAGGTATTCTGAAGTGGTCAAAAATCACACTTTTTGTTTTAGGCACTAATAAAATCTCTATTCTTTCCAGTTTCAGAAAATATACACTTTTGGGGGGTTAAGAGATTTTTAAGACATTTAAATATCATTTAAATGCTAGTCTGCATTCCTTTAAGGCTGTCATGCAACGCCCCTTTTTAGAACATTTTTGTATCCTTCAACAACGACTATAACATGCCCAGCGAGCAGTTCAGCAATTAACAAAAGCGGCCAGGACTAAGAGAAGGCAATCAGAAAAGCTGCAATAATCCAGGAATGAAGGTACAGATGATTATGACCCTGGAATATACTGAAGTGCGTCACAATTTTAATGTTCAAACTTTAAATTCAGTATTCTCCAAACAACATATTTGGATACTTACTTACCTTTTTCTCAGAATGTATGAGAATTATAGAGCTGACATTTTCAGTACATGTATACAACACATAGTTAAACTTTCTGAACCACAATCATAATTTCATAATGTATATTAGTGATATTAAGAAAGCAAAAACTTTGCAAATTTTCATCATTTTTACTTTTTTGACTTTGCGAATAACTTTTTTTTTCAATTTCTGGTTAACTGATATACATAACTAAATATCTGAGGTTCAGAAGATAGCTGATTATACTAAGAACAAGTATGCAAAAGTGTCATTCTGTATTTCAAGTGGTATTAGAGAAAATGGTACATGAATTCACATGTTTTAAGAGTAAATTTCATTATTTTTCTGTTGAATGAAATAATTTTCATTATTTATAGAGTAATTCATAAAATTTTCAGGTAAAACCATTGAGAACTTTAGTGTAATGGTAATTTAACACACTTAAGATGTAATTTGTATGTGTTCAGACTACCTTGTCCCCTTAAATATAAAACCTGGGTAATTTTCGCAAATTATTGAGACGAAAGTAAGCTATATCTAAATTCTAGGTACATACCAAGAATTTTATTTTCAAGAAAAAGCCTAAAGAAGATTACGTTTTGGTAATTTTAGTGCCCGAATGTGCCCTTAAAATGTTATTATACCTAGCTAGAATATAATTAAACTGAAACAGGATGTTTCCGAATGTTTCGGGTTTTAATAAGCAAATAATACGAACATGTGTAATAACATACCATAAATTAAAAAATGTAACGCTTAACAAATTTTCGTTTGTTGGTTTGCGTATATGTTTTTGTTCGGATTTGAGCACTGATCTTTCATAGTAGCCGTACGTAGGCCCTAAATTGCGAACTTGAATAAGGCTTTTAAATTCAACCACGGCCGGGACAGCATCGGCACGGAGAACTAAAGATCTGTGGTTCAAGTCCCGGTCGTGGCATTGAGTTTTTCAAGTCTGATTCAGCTTTCCATAATATATGTTTTTGTTGGTTTAGTCTCTTTTCAATCAAGAGCGTCTGAATGTATCAATATGAAACTTGATATAACTTAGCTCCTACTCAGAAAGTAAGGTTGTGTGGCATCTTAATTTCTTTCCCTAAAATGTGGTCGTTCTAAGGGGTAACAAATAAAAATATCGAAATACTTACTTATTTTATAGTCTTTAAAGAGAGATATTTCACACAAAGGTTCAAAAGCACGCTTTTACTGTCAAGCTTTGGAGTTTATAACATTTTGATACCATGAATATTTATACAAATTTTTGTTATAGGGTTTTCTCATAAGTTCGTTCGCTTTTCGTTACGTTTCAATCACTAAGAACGCCTGGGAACACACCTCACCCGCATCACAGCTACGACAGAGTAGTTGCCGAACTTTCCGTTTACAAACTTTAAACACAAGGTCGTTCAAAAGATAAACAACTACGGCAGTTAGGTTTTGTAAACAAACTATTTATTTCCTGCAGTATACACCATTATTGTCGACAATATATTGCCAAGTTCCTTGCTACAGTAGCACGAGCTAGATTGAGCTCCACTGCCAACACCGGAGTTGTAATTCGTGGATTGTTGACTTTCGTTTCATGAATTCTTTCCACGTCCGTAACCATTGGCCGTCCAAACGGAGGTTTGTCTTTTATAGAGAAATTCCCAGCTCGAAATCGACTAAACCACTTTTTACAAGCTCACTTCGTTATTGCATCTTTCCGTATACAGCACACATTTTCTGCCGGCATTGTGAGGGGTTTTACTCTTAGGATAGTAAAACAGCATAAGATGTCGGAAATGTTCCTTTTTGTTTTCCATAGTTTGTAAACACAAGTTCACGCCATTCCATCTAACGTCACTCACAAATACACACTGACAAATTCAATAGTGAGTCTGGTTTTGTTCTTTAAGTCGTAGGGGTGGTTAGGCAACTAGGATAACTTGAGTGTACAGAGGATTCAGCGTTTTCAGGCGCTATGTATGGTACTTGCGAGCAAAACGAACGAACTTATGAGACAACCCAATACCATTATTCGTGTACGTAAAGCAGTTATTGCCATGGGAAGCAAAATAGTGTCACTTTATCAACAAGAATACCGACTTTATATAACTTTGTGTGATGTTGAAGTTTGTACTAATGTTTTTAGTTCTATTAATAACAAGAAAACCTGTTATAATCGGTTTTCAACACATGACAAGTTTCACAGAGACATGGGATCAGAAAGGTAGGAAAAGTGGCGAAAAGGTAAGATAGTGAGAGGGGGAGAAGAAGGAAGTGAGAGATAGCACCAGGAAGAAGGACGGGGAAATATGTATGCAGAGAAATAGGGATAAAATAGTGTTACAGTCAACGAAAACCCTAGCGCTGTGTGTTCTGCTACTGTGAAGGACCTGTATATGAGAAAATGTATCAAATTTATTCTATTGCTTGCAAACTGATCCACTAACGGGTACTTTACAACAGTTTAGTGGTACTATTCGCTTGAAGACTGGACTAAACTTTGCTGGGGAGCGGCTGAACGCTGTCCCAAAGAGAGCGCTCTAGGGAGTGGGGAATACAGTCAGTGCGATCACATACCCTTGCCCACGACGTTTCTTTTACGAATACGCTGTTTCTCCATCAAGAAGCTCTCAAAATGGCATTAGAGGTTTCACTTGGCTACCTTACCTAGCCAGCAATTCGAGGAAGCTTCTCTAGGGATCCCAAGTGTAATCTGTAGATCAGTAGTTCACCGCGATGCCACCAAGGCTGACTCAGATCACCATTTGCTTATTTTAAAACACCTTACTATGTTTAACGACTCCAAAAACATAGATATTAGAATTATATTCATAAAATACAGTACGATACAGGGTATACATTGTTTAATTCTGATTTGGAACGTCACCAAAACCATAGCATTTGAAGATTACAAGGTGAAAACAATCAAAGCCACATATTTCTCATTCTGAATAAATATAAAACAAAAACTTAAAAACGCTCCTAAAAAGAAAGTGTCATGAAATTGTAACAAACATGGTTTGTATAACAAGTTATTATTATAATTTCATTGCTACGTATTGGTGTCGTCCTATGGAAAGTATTAACAATGAATAAACAATGGAAACACTATCTGCACATTTTTCTATGAAAGAAAAATCAAAGTTCTCATAAGTTTCTTCTTTAAGGTTAAAAATTTTCGTTCCTCCATGTTTGCGCCGCTTTTGGTATTTTGGTGTTCACTATATTAGTATTTTCGTCACTGATGTCACTATTCATGTTTTACATAATTAAACTTCACACTGCAACACAACACTAAATTGCCTCTCAAATGAACACACTGCTACACATTACTGGATTGCCTCTCAAATAAACACACTGCTACACAATACTGGATTGCCTATAAAATAAACACACTGCTACACAATACTGGATTGACTCTCAAATAAACACACTGCTACACATTACTGGGTTGCCTCTCACATAAACACACTGCTACACAATATTGGATTGCCTCGCAAATTAACACATTGTCGTACCTTTTCAATTAAAGTTCAAGTTTACAAACATTGAAAACAGAATACCAGTTATATTATAAGATTTCTTGTTTATAACTGGTGGACTGATTGATTGAACATACAATTGTGGGACTTTGATCTTCCATTGTACACTTTAATTTGAAGCCAATTTTATGTAGATTATGAATGATATTTTAATGAATTGACATTTAGAATAGTAGTATCTATGCCAAGAATGATAATGTACCCATAACTCAATTTTTCTGAAAAGTGGACTTTGATTATTTTTCCCTTCTTGTCTTAATTTGTGATTAAACAAGCGAACATTTCAAGTAGAGATTTTCATTT
Source organism: Deroplatys truncata (assembly GCA_030765065.1). Classification (NCBI taxonomy): domain Eukaryota; kingdom Metazoa; phylum Arthropoda; class Insecta; order Mantodea; family Mantidae; genus Deroplatys; species Deroplatys truncata. Next base: position 44,699,092 of record CM060990.1, read on the forward strand.
AAGTATTGGTAGAAGCGGTTTTATACCAGTGGACAGAAGATGGTCCGTTTCGAAGAAAGGCAGAAGTGTATTTTGCTAATTAAGAATAAAATTAACATAATGGTTAAGGGAAAGATCCACAGTATGGATCGTTCATTGCCCACCCTGGGCAGCTACGACAGTGAGTCGGGTCTTCGAGCTGGAATTGTTAGAGACTTCTGCACCTCTCTGTGGCCTGCCTGTCTGTAACCTCCTGTGGTTCCTTAAATTCTTCTCATTCTCATAGATTGGTAACCACAATGCATGTGTGTAGGTCGCAATGCGCGAGTTGTCTCCTAATTACTCTATATCTATATTAGCTTATTATATAGACGTGGAATAGTTGCCAACTATCAAAAACACCTAGTATTTTGACTATAAAATAGAAACTAAGGGCATATGTGAGTAGTTTATATTATGATTACTATTTTAATGGTATATGCTCGTCAGGATATTAGTTGCACTGAAATCCAGTATTATTTTTGTGATGAAAACTACGTAAATATTAAAAATATAGATATCTAAGGCTTACCCATTGTTATTCCGGTAAACGTGATATGTGTACAAATATGCTTATGGCTTCGTGCTGACGTATTCAGTCATCTAACTGGAGAAATATAATAGATATGGGCTGAAGCCTTGGGACAGACTCTTTTATTGAAGGAGAAATAAGAATATCGGATGCAGAACGTGGAGAGAGATAGAGGAAGTTGTACTTTGAGTCCTTGCGTAGCATCTTATTCGGTAGCAGAATCTCTGGTGCTATGTAATCAGGGTTGCGACGATAATAAACTTACAGCCCCGTAGGCTGTATGTGTTATGCGTGGAATGTTCTAGAAAGCCTTTTAAGTTACCCTTCCCATTTCGCACTGGTTGTTAGAAATGTACTGCTGCAATATGTGTTCATCTGTTTGCGCTAATGTGTCCTTAAGCCACCGTACCAGACTTGGATGTGCAATGGGCATGCCTCCTAATTTCATGATATGAATGCCGCGAACTAGACGCACATTCAAATGATCATACGCCACGGTACTCGAGCTCAAAATCCTTTGGATTGCAGTCATGCGTGATACAAACATGCACGTTACAGATGACAATGGTGCAATATCTGGCGTGGCACTGTTCCCCAAATTCAGGTGTCGTTACAATTGTCACTGGTGAGATTTTGCGTCACTTTTAAGTCTATACCCATCTTCCGAGAAAGAAACTCGTTATTAACCACAGGCTTGGTAGAGGAGAGAATGGGTCTGATCTCATCTGTAAGTGTTAAGACTTTAGGTACAGTAATTTAAAATTAATTAAATATCTGCAATAAGTTTCTCTCACGTTTCGTTCTTTTCTGGGTCTCACAAGAATATAAATTATTACATATTCTCTAACAATACTGTAAATTAAATATGTAAATATTACAACTTAGGAGGTTTTACTTTCAATTAATTATTTGTAGTAGAAGACTCACTTTACGTTAAATATAAAGAAATTATATAAAGGAAAGAATGCTACACGAAATAACAGGAATAACTGTAGAAAGAAACATATAAAAGCAAGAAATAATGATAGAATAAAATAAAGACTAATTAAGAAGCAATAGGAATAGTAATAAGTATGTAAATAATTAATGTAATATAAGCATATTAATTATTTATGAAGAAATAATGATTGGAGCGGTTGAGATCGGCAATATTAGAAAGAAAAAGAAATAGCTCCGAATTTCCACATTTATATGAATGATTTCATTTGCTTAAGGCATCAGAGACACTAGCCAATGAGAAAAGCCATTATAGCGGGAAAATTAACGTATGTCTGGCAGAGTATAATAGGTGGGCAATTCCGAGAAACCTTCTTCCAATCCTGATCTTCAAGAAGTTCGCTTCATGTATGTGTGGGAAGGCAAATAGGGGTAATTTAGGACAACGCGATGTAGAAAAGCAGCAACATTCGGGACGGTATTCCGGACTTCAGTGTGCATCCCTATAGTCGACATCACATGTCACCGTTGCAATTTGCAGTAATTTAAATTACTTACAGAATTTTAGTTTTCTTTCTTCCATGTTGGCTTTCAGCCACACCAGGTAAGTAATACCCCAATTTTAAAATGTTTTTAAAATTCAATATTAAATAACAATTACATAAAAACTTATTATTTTCGTATTAGCTTTCCTACTGTTTTGATAGATCTACTTCCTTAAACTATCTTGTAAAATTATGAGGTGTACAAAATTGCAGTTCCTCTATATATTTAATCCGATATACGGAAATCGTATTTTAACCGTTTAGTTGATATACCCTCCTCTCCGCTCCCTATGAGGTAGAAACCTGCACAACAAACCTTTCCCATAGTGTGATCTACCTACACCATTACAACCACCTTGTAGAAACAATGATCAATGGTGTGTATTGTTATCAGTGTGATGAATTTAAACTATTTTGTTGGATGCCATTTCACAGGACAAACGTTTTTCGAGGTGGTGTACCTATGACTTACTGTCTGTTGGTTCAAGGTGTGTATTTATCAGTTAATGAAAAATAATGATATGGGTCGAAAAGGAAGTTTTTTTCTGTAAACTAGTCACCAACTGTATTAAATACGGAATAAACGAACTTACCTCGGCGTGATAATATATATTTCTATGCAGTATTATGGGACGTAGGTATACAATGACGGGGGAAACCTCGCCCACTGCGACCTACGGGAGATCTATTGCGGCTACAACCCCAAGAGGAAGGGATGAAGTGAAGGAACCACAGTAGACAAACAGACCACAGAATTGCGCGGAAGTTGCTAATAATTACTGGTCCGAAGACACGTTCCACTGCTGGAGCTTGCCTGAGAGGTTGATGAACGACCCGTCCAATCAAGCAGCCCTCTGATGTGCACGAGGTATACTGTTTCCTTTGAGCAAGCATCCCCGCTATATGTCCGACATTTATCTACGCTACGAAGCCTAGAAGTACGCCTGAAATATGAGAAGGAAAGGAACTAAATGGAAATAATTGAAAGGAAATCCTGGTAGAGAAGAAATAAAACCAGCATTCACCTATCGACCACAGAAAACCATGAAAAAATCTACGTCAGAGCGTAGCGACAACGGAAATCAAACCCGGGAACTCCCAAATGCGAGTCTCACACGTTACCACGGAGCTATATCGCTTGGTATAGGACGTAGTTAATTTACTGTGAAACAATTTTGTGTAATCTTTATTACTCTGCATACCTCTCGAAAGACTTTTTAAGAACGAGAAAATCATAAAAAACCATACTCAGTGATCCAATTTATTAAATTAGGGAGCTTCACGTATGCCATAATTGTGAAATATTTGTTTACGTCAAATAAGGGTGGCTAATATAAAGGAATTATAATAGAATGAGCGACGTGCTTAATGTATGGAAAAAATGTACCAGTATAAAGAATTCTAAAATGCTTACTTTCTCTAACTAATGGGTTGATATAGGAATTATTAATTTTTACGATTAATAATTTTATAAAGGGATGATAGGGAGATGAATAAATAATTGCGATTACAATAATTGCAATACACAATTTCCATATATTAAAATCAAGGCATATGATAAGAAGAAATAGTTACAAATATATTTGCTGGTGATTAAGGGAGTCAGATTACGTGTTCAGAAAAGGCAATTAGTTAGAAGTCAGAGTAGCCAAGGCAATTAGGTATTCCAACAAACTCAGTCAACAAGAAATCCATTAGCTCAAGTTTTGGTTATTTAGAACTCAGTACGTTAAGAAATCAGAAAGTGCATGAAAACGCACGTATACCAGTTCTGAAAATTAGAAAGGGAAATAATTCATAGAATTTAGTAAAGGTTGTGTTTCAAACACGAATAAGCAGCGTATCATGTAGTGACTATGGTGGAGTAGTCGTAAAGTAAACGGGACTTAAGTTAATAAAAGAGCGTGTATTTCTGAAATTAGTGTCTTTGTTTTCCAGTCTGACAGTCTTAGAGTAATTTTATCTTAAACACAAGTGTTATACTTTGATCAATTATCGGTAGTCTGTAGCGCCTAAAGACCGCGCACGGGTTCTCAAATACTTACCAGTATCTGCAAGGGGTTTTGCCGTTTAGCATTTTAGCGATTTACGGCAAGTGTCTATTTTGTATAATGGATACCGTTATTATAAACCACAAATTTGATACGTCATAAGTTAGCAGGGTTAATAATTCAGTAGTTACAGTTTCTCGTGCTAAGATTAGCAATTAGTTTAATTCTTCATCCTCAAACTCATGTATTAGCCTCCATTAAGTGTCTTAGCAAAGTTAATTGGTGTTGTTTATCCTCACACCCACCCAAGCATACCTTGAGAGAAATATCTCATCGCTCACCACTGTAGCAGCTGGCAGCAGATTCTTCGGCTGATATTGGCACGGCATCAAAAATGTCGTAGAGAGGGTACGTCGTTAAGGTAGAGCGAATATCGCATTATACTCTACAATTCGATGTCGAGTTTATACTTGAAATGCATGTTTTAGGCACCCATAATAAAAAAAACCTAATTTTTAGGAAAAGCTCCGTGGTCTCGGATAAATACCAAACTTGATATTTAAGCTCAGTATCGCCCAAGAGTGCGACACGAAAATGTTCAATTTCTGAAATAATGTCTATTAATATTTGGATTAAAATAACGTATATTTAAGATATTTGCATTAGAATTAAAATGTATATCTTTAATCTTCGGAATAGGGCGTAAAGCTCTCTTTATAACAAAAGAATTTTGTAAAGCTTTATATACCGGGTAAACATTAAGAGATAGAAAAACAGTATACAGGATGTATCTTTATTGGTTTCATATATTTCGGGGACGTGTTCCTGACATCAAAGCAGTAAAAAAGGTTCATATTAACATGGGTCTGAAAATCATTTATTTCAGAGTTACAACACAAAATCGTAAGTTACAAAAATTGCTCGAAGTAGCTTCCTCTTGCTTCGATGCATGCACTAAGCCTGCGTTCCATCTCTGGTGTACTATGTTGAAAATTCCCTGTGTGTTTCGTGTTTGGTCAAATCCAGTTTGGATACGTCCTCTCAAAATGTCAACACCAGGTACAGGAGTCGCATAAACCAAGGACTTCAAATGTGCCCAGACGAAGAAATCAATTGGATTCAAATCAGGCGATCGAGCAGGCCATGCAATGGGTCCACCTCGACCAATCCATCTTTGCGAAAATCGATCATTCAAAAACTTACTTAAATGAGCTGGAGCACCATCGTGTAAAATCCACATTCGTTGGATAATGTCCAGAGGAACATTATCGGTTAAGTGATGCAACTTATTTCTGAGAAACTGGAGATAGGTTTGTCCATTCGGACGCGGAGGGAAGAAGTAGGGACCAATAAGGTGATCATGAATGATTCCACCCCAAACGTTGAGAGAGAACCTCTGTTGATGGTTGTCCTGTCGAACTTCATTAGGATTTTCAAATGCTCAGTTATGAGGGTTATGAAAATTGAAGATGCCGTCGCGAGTAAAACCAACCTCATCCGTGAATAAGATACGGTTAGGAAATTGATGAACACAGCGCACTGCTGTAACATGCGCTGACAAAAACGTCTTCTTGGTTCTAAGTCCGCCTCATTTAATCCTTGCGCACGTTGAAGGTGATATATACAGCAGATTTTCATGCAGAATTCTCCAGATAGTCATATGACTAACTCTTTCCCTTACAGCCATACGTCTTGTGCTTTGTGATGGGTCTGCATCCACAGCATGAAGAACTTGTTCTTCAAGCTCAATGCCTCGAACCGCTCTTGGTCTCCCAACATCCCTAGTACTCCTCTCAAATGCGCCATTCTTTCTCAAGCGTTGGTGAATTCGTGCAAATGCTCTTGCCCACGGTAACGGCCTGCCAGGGTACCTTTCTGCATAACGTTCACGTGCTCGTGCTGCATTGCCGTCTGCACGACCATACGTGTAGTACATATCCGTCTGTTCACTCATGGAATACATCTTCTTTGACCTATAACAACGAAACGGTTGATTTTCAGACCCATGTAATTATGAAGTTTCTTTACGTTTTGATATCAGGAAAACGTCCCCCAAATATATGACACCAATAAAGACACACTCTGTATTACACAAAAAATGCAGATCTCTTTAAACCACAAACTTTATTTCAAAAAAACTTTTTATGGCATCAGCCATTTGTGAGATATCTGTTATTATTGGTATTACCATGCGTTTGTCATTTGTTTAAAGCACTGTTGCTTTTCAGTTGTTTTTCGCGAAGAGTATGGAATTCCAGAGCCAGCATATAGCGACATCTGACTATCGATTCTGCTGCCTGTTATCTCCCTTATACGCATCCAGAACGAAACATGTAGTGAAGCTGTTTTTGCACAGGTTTATCTCGCTTAACGTAAAGTAAACAGGAAAATAAGCTTCGCTAATAACAGCTTGAACTAGAAGTAACTATCAAAAATAAACGAGTGAGTAGAGAAAGTGATGCGAATGTAACACATCATATACATTTTTAACACTGAGGGGCGAACCATTTATTACAGTCTTTATTACGTACGCTATCGATATGGGAATAATTAATGCGAATAATATGTCAGTACTAGGCAGCTCGTGCCTATGTGACGTCACATTCAACCTCGCTCGGTTGTCACTGAGAATATGTCGATGACACGTAAACGCTTAAATTGATTGCCATCCGAACGTAGGATTAATACATGCTTTAGTGTTATTTATTCAAAATCGAAAATAACCACTAGTAGTTTGGTTTAGCCTTGTTATTATATGTGTAAATAAATTAGTATCCACCGACATCTCGTATTCTGGGTTGCACTTTGTTTGGTTTTGCTTTAGTTTCACCTCTTACATACGCGCGCGTGCACGCACATGAATGCTTATCTCTGTTTGATTATAAAATGAATGAATGAATGACCAGGGAATGGTGGGGTCACTTCATGTCTCGACCCTACGCGGATCTTTTATGCTTACCACTACCAGGAGGAATGGATGCGCTGAAGAAGCTGCAGGAGGCTATAGGCCGGAGACACGCTGACTTCCGAGACGCGCAGAGGCCCCTATCGATTCCAAGATTAAACATCCGGTCACACAGGCGGGCTGCCCAAGGAAGGCTTCCCTCTGTCGGAACCGGAGACTTAACACACCTGAGGCGGCTTAGAGAAGGCTGCCATCTTGCAGGGCTAATGAAATTTCCAACGAGCAAGCATCTACACCAACTATAAGACACCGATCAGCACCTCACTGCCCCTAAGCCCACCCGACACATGAAAGGGGAAGCGAAATGAAGGAAGAAAATTCGTGGTAGAAGAGAACTATGCCAGCATTCACCTAGCCATCCAGGGAAAACCACGAAAAACTCATGATTTCAGAGTGGCCGGTCCCAGGAATCTAACCCCGGATCTCCTGAATACGAGAGTAGTGTCAAAGCGTAGCCATCTTACTCAGTTAATTATAGTATGTATTAAAAACTACGATGTAAACATCTAATGCATTTAAATTCACATCCGGTGTAAGTATAGTATTTGAAGCAATATACAGTACTAGCTACGGACAAACAAATACAATAACTCATTAATGTAATAACATATCTAATTCACAGCTTCTCAGCATCAACACATTAAAAATTTATTTCTTTAATACTTTGTTCTAAGTTTTACGTGTTATGTGTTATCTTGCTAATATTGTACGTATAATAATTAAGAGGAAGTTAAAAACACACATATTCACAATGTACACATGGTAGAGAACAAATGTATAACATTTTAACATATAAAATATAATATGAGGATGAAAAGCCATTGTTAGCTATATAACCAGTAATATAAAATTCCGAGAAATGCAGTAGTATCTACGTAAGCATGTAACGAACCTTGGATTCATAATTAAGACGATGGAAGTCTATAAACATATATATATATATATATATATAACATAAACTGTTATTGGATGTTATTGGACAGTAGCACCAACCAGGTACATTGATACATGCCTATAATTCAAATACGTACGTTAAGAAGAACGGTTGGAAGGAACGCTAACAGAAGCTTGCCAGTGTTCGAGCAGGAAGGTAGTGTATAAGCTCGTCTCTAAATATACGCTAAAAGTACGTATTTAAGGTCTACCAGTTATACATATTTTAACATAACAAATGTAACAGTGAATTAGGAATATCATACGTATTTTATCTAAAATACAAGTGAAATAATTAACAGAAAAGTGTGTGCAAAATATTTTAACATTCTTCATACACAACCCTGACAAGACACAAGTGCTCTCCGACACAAATGCAGCAGCCGTGGCACAATTATAAAATAATAATTACAACATACTAACACACACAAGAACACAGATACACGATCATCAGATTCCAGTCTACGTGAACCTGAAGATACCTCACAAGAGTACGGGCATCAAGATGACCTACAGGTGCGTAACACAGCATCCATCATCAACGTATCGGGGGCCTATCAAGGAGGAACCGCTACATATTTTAAACAGCTTTTACTGTAATTAGCTGAGGAAATCGTGGTCTTTATTTAATCTAAGTGCCAAATTAGTTGGTTAATTGCATTTTATGATACATTCCGAGTTTTATTATTATCATCAATACACTAAACCACGGTTGATAAAAACGCGCCAGTGCCATAGGAAGTATAGATGTCTTAAATTTAAATCGTGACATATTAGTTCATTGTTGCTTCACAACCTTTCCTCTAATTTCTTATGTTTTGTCGCAGTAATCTGTTCGTGTTATCTTTTTTTACTTGGCGCCTGTTATTGTTTTACTATTTTGAATTTTGGGTTCTATGTCCTCCGGCTAGCTATTATTACTCAGTCGAGCAAATATCCCTGAGCAGGGCGCGTAAACGGAAAGGAGTTGTTACTAAAGGATAACACTGATAAAATAATTTGTTTTTACACTTTTATTGCCGTCACACTTAATTAATAGTTCACATATTAAATCTTGATTCACGCCTGACTGAAACTGTTATATTTCCGAATGTAACTACAATCACTTATTTGCCACGCACTATTAATTCGCGTACTTCATATTTTGTAACTAACTGCCACGTGTATCTCGCGAATGACTTTTCAAGACTGCGTGACGTATATCTGGCGAATGATTCTGTAGAACTGCATAAAGTGTACCTCGCGAGAGATTGCTGAGAACTGCGTAATGTGTTATTTGCGAATGATTCTTTAGAACTGCCTGACGTGTACCTCGCGAGAGAGATTTCTTAGAACTGCGCGATACTTGCTTTTGGCTCAAGAATTTATTCTCCCTCACCCCGATATGCCTAAACATTATAATAGAGCTGCTATTGGTTACTAAATCGCGCCAACATTAGCGTCCGTTTTGTAAGCCAATCATAATTACAAACACATATACTCTAGGGAAGATATTCCCTCCATTTCTAAAGAAAGGCACGCTACCCTGAAGTCATTTGTTTGTCTCTTCTAAGTGATAAACAACTCACCCCATCGCCTCATTGTTACCCACTCCTATTGTCAGTTTCAGTAAGGGCATGTAAACTTATTTCCTAACAATGCTTATAGCTAACAAACATCTAAAATCATTGTCATACAATAATGTTAATTTACACTACAATCACTCTGGCATTCACAGTGTTGTGATATAAAATACTGCCTCAGTTTACGAATCAAATCCAAAGGAAGTGTATACTACAAAGAAAGGAATAAGGAATTTAATGTAGCGTTTTACCTGGCGAATAAAGAAATCCGTTTTCCTCCACTTCTGGGACCCTGTTTCTCTATTTACTTGTTCTCGTTTCAGTTTCCCTCAGCTACAATTATTTTTCCGCGGTCATGCATATATTTAAAGCAATTAATGCAGAAACTGTGCAGGGAGATTAATCACTCAAAAAACATTCTTTTAAGCGTGCAAATCACAAGGCACGTTGCATTGTAATTTCACACATTATCTTTCCATCTAAATGTATACGGCCTTTGAGACCTACACCGAGGTTCTGCATTAAAAAAAGAAGTTAAACTGCGTGTAATCATAACCTTCTTTTCTTTTCTTTTGAGGAACTGCACTCCGTGAAAGATAAAGCAAGTACTACTTTGAGTTTTGCAACAGAAAAAACGAGTTTAGGAATATGTCGCTAAAAGTATCTATAAATATATTCAAAATAAAAAGAGAGGCGACTCTATCGTTGGAGAGTAGAGCTTTACGTTATATACCTTTTTACTTTCTGTCATGTACCTAGAAGGCAGAGGCAAAAACAGATGTCGAGATTTCTATGGAAGTACATATTTCGAGGCTCACTGAATAAGAATAAACATTTTTTTTTAAAAATGTCCGTGCGCATGTGCAAAGAGCATAACAAAATGAAATGTTCGATAAATACCAAAGGTAAAGCTAAAGGTACTGACGAAAGGAAGGTGTCCTCGTAACCGGGACATAGCACCGCACGCAGGCCAGCTGGCCTCTTTAGTCTCTACCGTGACCCCTGGAAGGGAGGGATGAAGAGAGAGATCCAAAGAGCGACCAGATCCGGATCACGACGGAGCCAAGCACGGATAGGGTCCCTAATGTTTCCATATTGAATCGCCCCCAACGCCGCCCGAGCCCACCCATTGGACCCCTAGCCTCCGGGCGGTCTCCAGAGGAGCGGCTACTTGAAAGCTCCCAGAGGTGGGTATTTAACCCAGTGGTCCCTGGACGACGTCAGAAATAAATTACACAGACGTATAGCCATAGCCGCAAGCCGCCGAACACCGTCGCCTGGTCCTACAACCCTGAAACAGATGACAAGGAATATGATGGGTACATGAAGCGAGGGACAGGAGAGTCATGATAGAAGACGAAACACCCCAGCATTCGCCTGGCGACCCGAGGAAACCACGAAAAACCTATGGGCCAGACTGGGCGGTCGCCGGGGATCAAACACGGGAGGTCCAGAATGCGAGTCTCACACGTTACCGCGGCGCTACCTCGCTTGGTGATAAATACAACCTTGGTATCTGAGTTCTGTGTCTTTCAAAAATCCGACACGAAGGTTTTCAAGAAAATCTCTCCTCAACGCATACTAGCATGGAAAATTGTTCAATATTTTTGATTTTCTGAAAAATGGCTTTAACGGTTTTGATTTAAATATAATATTAAGGTATTTTACTGCAAATAAAATGTTTATGTTCAACTTCTTGGAATATTTTGTGAGCTCCACTTAGTTCGGAAGGAATTTCGAGGTTCCATCACAGGGTTGCTGAATATCGTCTTACAAAATATATCCGCAAGGATTCGTGATCGGTAACTTTGGGAGTAACGTCCATCCGTCCAGAGGGATAACAAGCATTAGTATCCTAAATTAGCTACTCTCAAGATGACGCGATACTTTGGAAAGTATCCTTGAGAAACGACGTAGAACCGGCATCTCTGCACTGGTAAATGAATGATTGCAGATGCAAAGAATGGCTCTGCACCAGATGTATTTATAGCCCTGGAGGAAAGTTTTCAAATAGGAATACATGTATTGGCTTTTCTCGATGTGATCGGAAAGAGAATTGCGAGTGTGCGCACCTGTTTTCGTTTGGAAGGCAGCGGAATAACAAACAGAAAAAGCGGAACATCACCTGACAAGCAAACCAAGTAGTTTATCTAGGCTCTTCTTCTCTTTCATGCGGCTCAACGAGAAAATACCATATTCTCATGTAATGTGAGGCGATCAGAAAACTTTCATATTGCAGATTATTAGCCTCGTATTTCATTTATTTGTTCCGAACCCAGTCAAGCATATCGAAACCTTGTTATATTTATTTATCCTCATGGACTGGAGCTTGCAACGTCTCATATTCTGTGTTTTACTCTACAATTCGGAGAAAGAAAAGAAAACTGTAACTTCGGTTCTGATATTACATTTGCCTGTTGGCTTAGAACATTTGTATGCTAGCTATTTAAGCTGGTAGTTTCATTATGCTGTGGTTTGAGGCAGTATTTTATATCTCAACACTGTGAATGCCAGAGTGATTGTAGTGTAAATTAACATTATTGTATGGCAATGATTTTAGATGTTTGTTAGCTATAAGCATTGTTAGGAAATAAGTTTACACGGCCTCACTGAAACTGACAATAGGAGTGGGTAACAATGAAGCGATGGGGTGAGTTGTTTATCACTTAGAAGAGACAAACTAATGACGTCAGGGTAGCGTGCCTTTCTTTAGAAATGGAGAGAATATCTTTCCTAGAGAATGTGTATTAGTAATGTAGTGATTGGCTGACAAAACAGACGCTAATGTTGGCGCGATTTAGTTCTAAGAAATCTCTCTCGCGAGGTACACGTCAGGCAATTCTAAAGAATCATTCGCGAGTAACACATTACGCAGTTCTCAGCAATCTCTCGCGTCGTAAAGTTAGTTACAAAATCTGAAGTACGCGACAACTATTACGACAGTAATTACATTCGGAAATATAACAGTTTCAGTCAGGCGTGTATAAAGATTACAGATGTGAACTATTAATTAGGTGTGACGGCAATAAAAGTGTAAGAACAAATTCTTTTATCAGTGTTATCTTTTAGTAACAACTCCTTTCCGTTTACACGCCCTGCTTAGAGATATTTGCTCGACTGAGTAACAATAGCTAGCCGGAGGATAAAGAACCCAAAATTCAAACACGAACAGATTACTGCGAAAAGTTTACGTACATGTGTCTCTTAGCTGTTGTTGTTTAAAACACATCACTTGAGTTTGCCTTTGAAACAATTGTTTTCTCTTAAAGCACTTGTAAAAGTAGAGACACTGACGAACGGAAGCGGCCCCCGAAACCGGAGCAGATCACCGTACGCAGACCATCCGGTCCCTAAGAGCTTCTGTCAGGTAACCTGGGAGGCAGGGATGAGGGGGAGTTCCGAAGGGCGACGGGGCCAAGCACGGACGGCATCCGTGGGTCCCTAATATCTCCAGATCGAACTCCTGCAACGCCGCCCGAGCCCACCCATTGGCACCCCTAGCCTCCGGAGCGTCCCCGAAGCAGCGTCAGCCCGAAAGCCGTCAGAGGCTGGTATCGAACCGAGTTGTCCCTGGACGCTGCCAGGAAGAAACCTACACAGACGCATAGCCACCATCCAGCCGCAACCCCGAACACCGTCACCTGCTCTTACAACCCCGACACAGATGACAAGGAAGATGATGGGTACAGCAAATGAAGGGCAGGAGAGTCGTGGTAGAAGATGAACAACCCCAGAATTCGTCCCGAATCGAGGAAACCACAATAAAACTCGTGGGTTAGAGTGAGCGGACGCCGGATCCAACCCGGGACCTCCCGAATACGAGACGCACACGTTAACGAGGCGCCACTTCATTCAATTAAACCACTTGCAATTCCCTTAATTCTTGATTCTGTATTTCTGAAACAGCAGAAGACAAACTTGACAGCATGTACAGGTTTGAACTACCGCCTAAGTTTGTGACGACCAAGGTTATATCCCACATGATCCAGACGCAGAGAGGGGCACCTGCTGACTGTTGTAGGGTGAAGAGGCAAGGGGAAAGGAATAGTTACTAATAAGTGAAAGTATAATTAGGCAAGAAGAAGGCATGTTATACTAACTGGCGACCACGAATGTGTCTCACATGTTTCAACGAAGAAAGAGGAACCCGCTGTTTAGTATAGGGTTGTCTCATAAGTTCGTTCGTTTTTCGTTACGATTCAATCACTAAGAACGCCTGGGAACACACCTCACCCACAGCACAGCTACGACAGTGTAGTTACCGAACTTTCCGTTTACAAACTTTAAACACAAGGTGGTTCAAAAGATAGATAACTACGGCAGTTAGGTTTTTTAAACAAATATTTATTTCCTGCAGTATACACCATTATTGTCGACAATATATTGCCAAGTTCCTGGCAACAGTAGTACGAGCTAAATTGAACTCCAATTTCAACACCCGAGTTGTAATTCGTGAATTGTTCACTATCGTTTCATGAATTCTTTCCACGTCCGTAACCATTGGCTCTCCAGACCGAAGTTTGGCTTTTAGGGAAAAATTTCCAGCTCGAAATCGATTAAACCACTTTTTACATGCTCGCTTCGTTACTGTATCTTCCCCGTAGGCAGCACAAATTTTCTGGCGCATTGTGAGGCGGTTTTACCCTTACGATAGTAAAACATCATAAGCTGTCGGAAATGTTCCTTTTTGCTTTTCATAGTTTGTAAACACAAGTTCACGCCATTCTATCTAACGTCAGTCACAAATACGCACTGGCATATCCAATAGCGAGTCTGGTTGTTGTTCTCTAAGTCGTAGGGGAGGTTAGACAACTAGAATAACTTGAGTGTACAGAGGGTTCAGGGTTTTCAGGCGCTATAGATGGAACTTGCGAGCAAAACGAACGAACTTATGAGACAACCCAATATAGGGAGGTGAGGCAAGGGGAAAGGAGTAGTTACTGATAAGCAGAGCTAGGACAAATATGCTTTGGCTTACAATGTGTGCACGCTGCGGGTTTGTATCGACCGTGCGGCGAGGGGAAGAAGGTGCCACAGGTAACCTGGAACTGTAAACAGAAGCGCCAGGGTAGAACAGAACATAAACACAGAGCTCACAGAGTGCAATATCATACCATGTCCGTGTGTTCAGTACGACGTCACGTGTACTAGGTAGGGTGGTAGTTATGTTATTTATCCTAGCTCTACAGATAAGTGAAGGTTTAACTAAGAAGAAGGCAAGTTATAATTTGCAGCGACCAAGAATGTGTATCCCATGCTCAGCTGTTTGGTATAGGAGGGGGAAAGGGGAAAGGCGTAGTTACTGATAAGTGAAGATCTAACTAGGCAAGAAGAAGGCATGTTATACTAACTTTGTGAAGACCGAGTATATGTCCCCATGCTTCGGAGGCAGAGAGAGGAAGCCGTTGTTTGGTGTAGGGAGGTGATCAAGGGGAAAGGAGTAGTTGCTGATAAGCGAAGGTGTAACTAGGCAAGAAGGCATATTATGTTTTGCACCTACGTGATTGCAAAACTCTTCCTCCTTTTCCTTTGTACCGTTTACTAAGAATTTTAGGAACCTCCAGATTTTTGCACTCTTAAAGTACCAGGTTCTGCGACGTCACTTCATCCGTTGGTTGACCTGGGCTAAATTACTACATATTTGACCAGTTGTGTTTGTTCTGCTCTCTCTCTCTGTCTCTCTCTCTCTCTCTCTCTCTCTCTCTATATATATATATATATATATCGCCTTACTCTAGCGTTAAATCCGGAATCAAAGTTCACTTTTAAACTTTCTGCCAGCTTCACCTCCAATCATTTCAGCACACGTCAGAATTGCAGCATTTGAGTTATCGTTTTTTTACACAATTAATTACAATTAGGGCGGCGCCGTGGCCGAGTGGTTAGACCGCTCGCCTCCCACCGAGGCGGACCGGGTTCAATCCCAGGGACCTGCATGTGGGATTTGTGGTGGACGAAGCGGCGTCTGGGCGGGTTTTCTCCGGGTTCTCCGGTTTCCCCCGCCATTCATTCCACCAACTGCTCCATCATCACCATTTCATCCTTTCCTTTCATCCATTTCAGCATCATTTCGTTTCATCTACTTCCTTCATCCCATACCAGGCATCGGGCTGATCACCCATCCTGGATGCTCTGTCTGATCCATGAGTGTCTGCTCCTCGACGGGCCTCTGACCCCAGGCACCCGCTTGTAAGTCCTGGGGGGTGTAAGTCCTACATAAGAGGAGGGTAAACAGATAATGAATGAATGAAAAAATTACAATTAATTTTAATTCCTAGCTTTCATTCCCACGTATGTGGCTGGCCATTTCTAAATAAATATACGTTTCATTTTGAAGCCGTATTGCATCGCGATGAACCGCCAATTTTTATGTGGGAGATGGTCGTCACTTTTTGAAACCATGCCTTTAGCTTCAATATCTGCTGTTAATTCTGCTGTTGGCTGCTACAGTGGTATGCTATGAGATCTTTCTCTCAGGGTATGCGCGGGCGAGTGTGAAATGATAACACCAGTTTAAATGGACTGAGAAATTTAATGTGATCTAATACTTGAGGTATTGAAGTGAGTTGTCGACCGTTTGAAAATAAAGAATGAAGCCGATTATGAATCGTGGCTCTCAACACTATAATAATTAAATTATTTTACCTTCTAACTTCGTCAGTATCAATTTTACAGTTTGAAATCACTGTTTTCGCAATAAAAGAAACTAGAAGCCTAAGGTGCCGTCAGTCGCTAAAATGCTTACCGGCAAAATCCCTCGCGGCTGCCGCTAAATCTTACTCACACAAGCGAGTCACCGAGCGCTTAAAATAACACACGAGTCCTCACAAGTATCCATAGTGGCGATTGTATGAGCAAATGCACACGAAAAAGAATATCTTTGATTTAGATTGCGTGCACTTATATTAACTCAAGCTCCGCCTACATATTGCTACTCCCACCAAGTCTCCTTACCCGAGCCAATATTACAATTTTTACGTGTGCGTCTGTTACCCTGTTGCTATGGGGTATCTCACTGAATCTCAGAATTACATTCCCCTTCTCTTATACAGAATTTTGTCTTCGTGACTGTTCAAGCGTATCGAATTCAGCCCTTAACTGCATTCCAAGAATCTTTATACTAACGCGTTTGCTATTTCGGCTGTTATTAATGACTTTTCTCGCTAATTACCTTTTACTCGAATAAATATTTCAACTCAAGCTTATTACATTATACATTGATTTAATATACAAAATTTATTTATAGCAATTATTTCTCTATCTTACTATCATATCCTTATTTAGTTATTTATAATTTCCCGTCAATAATTACGATATCAATTATAAAGGTGCCAGACTTTACTTTGTTTGTTTATGATTTACTGGCACACCGAAATGTTCAATCTCATGCTTGTTAATGTTTTGTATTCCGTCTTTAAACTTTGAACATATATTTTTTCAATTTTAATGCGAAGTTATGCTAAAAATTTTAACTACATGCACATTTTATGGTGCAATGAAATATTCCGAAATTATGCACTTTAACATTTCCAGAATTTCACAGTTTTCTATGTCAAAATAGAGGAAGACTGTGTTTGTAACATTCTATATCTGTAGCTGATGAATTAAATTTAAAAGTACTATTTTTCCCGAAAATTATAAAACAAGGAGCATTCGATTTTCCCGGCACGTTGTTATCATTTTGAGAAGATTAAAATGAAATATTCAAAAGCATAACCTTATTTTAACACTATCCAAGTAAGCTATCCAAAATATTAAACCAAAAGGAGAGTAACGAAATATCAGATATCAGAAATATGACATGGCCATATACATAACCAACGTTCTGCTGAGTGGTGTGTGATTCAATTGTGAATTCATACGACCTTAGATATTGTCTTGATTTTAGTGCCAGCGTGAAGTTCGAATTCTGTATGAGACAGGTTGGTTTTCTGAAAACAAATGTGAATACTTTTCAATGGCTATTATCCAGCGTAATATGACAGTAAGAAGCCTGCCCAGATTAAAAAAAGACTATTACCAACAAAGAACAAAGGGGCAGTATATAGTGTTTGTATTTGGAAAATTCAGGTTAAGAAGCGTGTAACTAAGTTGGCTGCTAAGAGCTTCAGAGAATTCCAGAAGTAGCAAGTAGAGGAAAGTAAGGAAAGTAACAGTGTTGAGTGGGGGGGGGGTTTCAACAGCAGACCTTTTACACCCGAGGCTATCTCGATAAATATGAACCTGTTCCTGCGTCGTTTAAATGTATTTTAATGA
Organism: Deroplatys truncata; assembly: GCA_030765065.1. Taxonomy (NCBI): domain Eukaryota; kingdom Metazoa; phylum Arthropoda; class Insecta; order Mantodea; family Mantidae; genus Deroplatys; species Deroplatys truncata. The sequence goes on from CM060990.1 coordinate 44,716,830, forward strand.
TGTTTTTATTACATTTTTTGCAATAGCTATGTCGTATTAAATGATAACAGCTTATTGATTATTACTATCCCTATTATTATTATTATTATTATTATTATTATTATTATTATTATTATTATTATTATTATTATTATTATTATTATAGTATACTATACTATTGAATATTTCTATAATTGCGTGAATTAAATCTGTTTACTTTCCTCTCTGTATTTTAATATATAACTAATATTGTTATTGTTATACGAAGAACTTAACTAGTATGTTTTATAGCATTGTTTACATTCTGCTAAAATAGTGCCTTGAAAACGGTTTATTAGTAATATCGATAGCTTAAAAAATTATCTTACTTTTTATTTTCAAAATGAAGAGATATTTTGCATATACATATTGCGGTTTACTTTAAAAAGGGAGCTTAAAGCTTATCAATATTTTAAAGCAGACATATTGCTATAGTGCTCTTGATTTAACAAAAGCCGCTGTTGCAAATACAAATAACACACAGCCATAAAATACAATCCCATCACAGATTATTGTACTTGAATGAGTAATGTGGCAGGGTGAATACTGTCCACAAACATTTGAAATCTGAACCAAGGCAGCACCGTCAGACTTCACCGCTAAAGGTTCTTGCACTGCTATGGAATAGGCTTGTGCCCACGGTGAAGATAGGCAGGCTTTACGCCTTATACGACAGCAGTGCGTGGAAAAATAAGGTGTTAAACAATGGAAACAATGGCTGCGTCTAAAGATGTAGCTGGTGCATGCTATTATTATTATTATTATTATTATTATTATTATTAATTACTGCACCATATGTTTAATATATGAAGCACAGAGTTTTATTTATCTCGTTATCCCATGATTTTATTTTCAAACGAAAATGAGTTTGTATGTAGTTATGTGGTCGTCAAGAAAAACCTTTTCAGGACATACAGGATGTCCACACCGATTTACCATAACTCATCTTGCTCCCATTACAAAAGAAATGAAGATAAGAGTATTTCATTCACAAACATAAATATTATGAAGCATTAAATTTTTTTTAAAAAAAATTTACAAGCCCTGGCAGTCCCACGCAGAATGTTTAGTGTGCATTCGATTTCCGTCCAGGTCCAACATTTTCGGAGCGATGGTACGTACACATACTACAGAGGTCTCAAATGCCTTACACTTCAGTAGTGTACACTCGGTCCTTCAGATAGCCCTGCAAAATGAAATCCAACGTGAAGCAGAAACACGCCTCTGACAAATATATATATATATATATATATATATATATATATATATATATATATATATATATACAGGGATAGTAAATAAAATAAATAAATAAATAAATAGAATACATACACATAAAATTAATAATATTTGTAGCATAAGGAACGAAATTTCAAAGGAGCTAAAGTTTGCAGAAGAGTAGACCGGAATATAGCTGTTAAAAGTGCTTGAGGCTATAACGGGGCACACCGGAAAGGTCTCCTGTCTCCTAAGAATTCTGCCAAACAGTGGCTTTTATGAACAAAGACAGAACATTCCAACGCGACCGATCGGCATCAAGACGGACGTGCTTAATCGGTCTCCAAATTCACTGAAGCAGAAAACCACCGCTAGAAATGAGCGACAGGTCATAAAAATACTCCAGATAGAAAATAGCAATTCTTGGTAGGAGAACCGCCAATAGAAATTAAGCGTAGTAAAGAAAGCAGCAAATAACCAACGTGATAAGCCACGTGGTAAAGTGACCAGCAACCGATCCTGGACAGAACGAGGTAGGAGCCGCGAAGAAGAAAATCACTCTCTCTTGGTCTCTCGTACCGACCAGCATCATGTTAAAACGCGAAGTGTTGCATTTGTCGACACAGAGGTCGCCTAAAGAACTCAATCTACATTAACAAAGTTCAAGTATAGCGTCATGCAAGAGAATAAGTGATAATCAGAAAAATTAGCGTTTTATAGCAGGAAACGACAATCCATCATCCGGACGTAGATTAGGTGACAGCGACTTAACGAATCATCATAACTGTAGCAATCGGCTTACGTCTTGTGTGCGGGACAGAGGAAGTGTGTTTATTTAGCGAGAATAAAGTGACCAGCAACCGAAGGTCGTCTACTGGTTACCTGTGTCTTCTTCACTTATATACCTGAGGTAGGAATCCTTCCCTGGTCTAATAGCACATTACCACTGAAAGGGGAACGAACTCATGAGGGGCTAAGAACCTGCGAACACAACACACACACACCCGCACCCACAACGAGCCACGCACTTAACGTGTTATAATCCCACACCAAAAGGCATATGTCAGGAGATCGTGGTAGACAGAATCGTTGGTGTTTTCCTTTTCGATGAGACGGTATACAGTGAAAGGTAACTGAAGTCAATGAAAGGTATGTAAAGAGTTGCAAGGGGTGTTCTAAACCAACGAAAGCAGGAGCGCTTCTAGAATTACTTTCAGTAGGATGAAGCATTGTACAGTAACAGTGCAACGGCACATTGGAATAGATGCTGAGGAATGACCTCCAAGGAGTCCAGAGGTTTCGCCAATGGACATTCTATCTTTATGAAAATGTATTGTCCATGCACGTCAGCAGATTTGTGTCAGCAGGATTTATACTTCTGCAAAAACAAAAGCATATATGACTGCTGCATAACCTACTTTATTGTATAGTACGAACTCTGCATTTGTATCCCGCTTCTACAGTGGGATGAAATAGAGGAAATGAGGCCAAAATTAATAATTTCTTTCCCATTTAACATATTTTCGTAAAATTGTGGACAGTAATTTTGGGTGACATAGGTTTTGTTTACAGTCTCATTGAATTTAGACATTAAAACCTACCCTGTTATGAGGGGGTAAAAATGTCAAAATATAATAATGCATACAAATGTAAACTCGGTTGGTATTTACTTTATGTGAAGAAATGAATAACTGTTTCCACAAAAACTGGTGTTCTTCAGTCATTTGCACTCATTTCAATAGTGTCCAAGCACTTGAACATGTCTTCAAGTACACTATCTGTATTAAATTTAACATCCATATCTGATTATTCTGGATCATCATTAGGATAAGAACTGATGTCTGATGTTGAAGTTTCGTTATCAGATTCAGTACATACTATCATTTTAACCACCGCTGGAGGTAATTTCATCCTGTGAACATTCAGTGCCCTCTTCCGCAAGCTGTAACTGGTAAATATGGGATTTAATGTTCTAAGGCCCTATTGAACACATCATTTCAGTTGTGTACTCAACTATCTTTCCTTGCATGTAACTCCCTGTCTCTCCAGTAGAATTTATTTCTTGATTCTGAAGCTTCTTCCTCTAGGTAACCAACTGGCAGAGCACTATTCAACAGAATATCTTTTCCACGTGCAATAAGTTTATGGACTGAAACTGGCATTGGAAAATAGTCATAGATATTCCAGTAAACTTCAGCAGTTTCCATGCAATGTTTGTCAAATAGAGAGGAATCTAAAGTATACTGGCATGCCACAGCTAATAAAATATTTCTAAACCTCTTAATTAACTCATTTACACCAGTTATGTCAGGAAAAAACTCTAGATCAGCAAAAGCACGAGGAGCTGTGTTGCCATTATTTGTAAAACCACTTCCGTTTGGTTTAGGCTTGTCAGCATGCAAGTGCAGTAGTTCCCAAAATCGTTCCTGAATCAACGTTTTGCGATCTTGCATTATTGTTTTATTTTTATCGCCTCTCACCTGCCAACTTTTAATTTCTATTCGATATCCAATATACATAACACATTCAAAAAGTCGAGTCCGAGGTGAAAGGGACTTACACCATACACCAGGGTGTTAGGTTCCGGCATGAAAGCAGGTACCTGTAAATGGTTTGTACTTTTGAATTGCAGAGGCTTCGCTTTGCAAATAGAACAAGACTGAGAGGATATTTTTCCATCAATTAAAGTCCTGTACATGATAAATGTTTTACGTACTGGTTTTCCATTTCTTATAATGTTTTATACTTATTTTAAGCTTGTCAATTTCTCTGTCAATACTGGCTTTCTCCTGCAGAACATGCTCTTTTGTTTCTTTATATACTGCAATTTAATTCGTCGATGAAACTGAACTGGCTGAACGCTTGGGTTATTCCAGACAGTATTTCCTGATGGATTTGTCATACGTAATGGAACTGTAGTGGTTGCAAATAATGTCGATTCATAATCCTGGGCCACTGAATCAAAGGATGAAAATTGCTGTTTGTAATGTGCTTGCCCGGAACTGCCAACAAAACCATAGTTGTAAATCATTTTCACCTGGCAAGAATCTGCATTATTAATTTCCATATCCTGCACAATTACCTCTTCTTGTAAAGTAACTATTCGTTTTGCAGTATGTTGAACTTTAGCAGTTCTGACACTGATTTGTATTCCTGTTGGCCTACATGCTACTATTGCTTCTTTAATTTTTTCGTAAGATGTGAAAATATCTGAGTGTTGATCTTTACGTAATTATCTAGTGTTAATATATTACTGCTTGCTTAAATTATTGTCTAGTATATATGCCAATGCTTTCTCACACTCGGAGGCACACGAGATGAGTTCTCTGGTTCAGTTAGCATTCTTCCTAAATTTTGAAGGTCTGGTTGGAGCCTTAATGACTTCATTTAAAACTATATCAAGGTCTGATTTTCCTTTGCCTTAGCTGCTATACTTCCCGCCTTCCCATTAAACTTACCTCCTGTAGACTTTCGCTTGACAGCCTAGCAGCATCTCTGTGTTGAGATCTTTTTTATTTTTCCCCAAAGGGAAGAGCAGGGCGACCTGAAGAAGTTTGTCAGTACTAGAGGAGGGAGATGTAAAACATTTCTGAACTTCAAAATTCTTTGCAAGCCATTCTGAATTTTTTGATAAAAATGTTGGCAATGTTCTCCGAGTTTTCTGCCATGTGGAATTTATTTTTTGGCATAAATACTTTGTTTTTGTCCTTAAATTATTTATATGGTAATCAGTGGGAGTATATTTATCAATACAGTTTTTGTACCGTAGTAACTTGCGCAGATTTTAATTTTTCCCTGTGCCAAATGTGAAACAGCTCATTCCTACTGCGTGGTATAATGGTTACCATGCTAGCCTCTAATTCCTGAGGTCGCGGGTTCAAACCCAGCGGAGGGCGATGGATTTTTTCGGGAGTAAAATTCCTTAGCAAGGCTTCCTTCGGAAGGGAAGTAAAGCCGGTGGGCCCGTGTCGCAGATTTACGGCACGTAAAGGAACCTCAAGCCTGATAAGGAGGTCTCTGAGCAAAATTACCGGTATTTCACGCCCAATATATAGAATGGGACGCTAAGGACCACAACAGTTAAAGAGCGTCCATAAATAAAACTCAATTTCGTTCCTACTGAAGCGGTACTGATCTGAAAAGAGGAATATAATGAATAAGGCGGCAGGAAACGGCAGATGAAGAACAACCACGTTACGGTTAGTTTTAAAGCAGCAAAACTCAGTCTGCATAACCTTCACGCTTAACCTCCTTTCAAAGAAGGAGCACACATTCTTTTGTAAACTGAATAGCTTGGAGCTATGATAAGGCAATGGCTATCTTATCAATGAAAACAAGAGTACATACCGTGGTCATTAGTGTCCATACTGAAACATTCAGTAATTTACTTTACGACAACAGAGAAACACCTATAAATAACCAACAATTCAGGCACCAACAACCATTGGCACCACTAGAAATAGTTATTGTCTTTTAGCTCCACGTATGGACGCCAATTTGAAGAAGATGGTTTGTTACGTTATTTGCACCACGCTTTGGGTGTCAATTTGAAGTAGTTATTCTTCAAATTATAGTTCAACTGTTGAGGAGCCGAACTTGAAATTCGTTGCAACCTCACGTATAGTAAATAGTTTCCGGTAGCCTTCGCCCCAAGTGTACTTTCAGATGGCCTTTGCCCCAAGTTTAAAAAAGAAAATATTAACTTTGTAACTAAACTGTTTCTTTAAATATTTAATATTTATGTTTTCCTCGGCTGCGTCAGTATTTATTTTTAGAGACACGTTTCTCTTAGCAGGGCGTGATGCGACAAAAATGTAGGCTTACTATTATTTTACTTCACTCCTTTTATTAATAATTGATACGGTTTAAATAACACTTCACTTATATACAGAGAGAGCTGTGAGATGTTTTTATTAAATACTTGCACTTTTAACACGTAAACTATTTTTTTCACTCAAAATATATATAAAATCTCTCAAGGACGCATCACGCATCCGGTTACAATCACTGTTTGCAGGCAACTGATTTCTAGATTTTAACTATCTAAACTTGTAAATTTCTGTATTTCAAGTCTCTGATTGGCTAATCCTAGTCCAATAGAATACCTTCATTTAACTAAAGCTTTTTCTGGTTGTTGATTGACTATTTTTATAAACTGTCACTAAAATTACATTATTGTTACTCCAAGAATCACAAGTAGTACTGTTAAACTTTCTTACTCATTATTGACTCAAAGTTACCTCATTATTAGCAACACTTAACTTCTTATTCTCACAGCTTTTACATTATTAAATTACGTAATATATTCACATAACATTATTGAACATGTATACAATAATATAAGCATATGCAATGACTGTTAAATACATTTTACAAATTATTACATACACATATTGCTTCAAGGCGGGCAGTTATTGAATTTATATTTATATAATTTGACTGAAATCATATAAGTGTTAAAAATACTGCCTCACAGTCAGAAGTACCAACTTCAGATAGCCGAAATAGACAATCAGAACTGCCAATTAATGAAAATGTTCTGTTTTATGATACTACGTACATGATAAAATAAGTAAAATATAAAATTAATATAGTATTATAAAAACAGATGTTTTGGCCACATTTCTTATATTTCATCCCAGTGTGGCAATGGTGAAATTGTCGTACCTCAAACAAACAATCTTTCACTGTTTCTATGGTATAGGAAACGTGTGTAACTGCCAAAAAAGGGGGAGCTACAGCCTTCATTTGATCCGAGAAGGAGTTTGTTATTTGCCATTAATTCTTTAAGTTATAGTATTGCCTTAAAGTATGTAGTAGATTGTACACACAGCAATATACGTGGGTACACTGAACTAGTTGAAATATTTGAATTTTCAACCCCATTATTTTAAATGTATGGTGTTAAGCCTTCCCTTGGCATGTAATAACATATTTATAGCATTTATGAACGCTATATGGAACACTACAGGGCGGGCCAAGAATCAATATGGGATATTTTTTGCATTAATTTATTAAGTAACAAAATGCGTGAGGTATTGAAACACTTTCTTCATATATTTAACTCACTAATATGTGAATATTAATGACTGAATATATGATGACTGAACAAACACAGGGCTATTAGTGTCATACGTCTAACTTCTCGGCATGTTATCCATTTTCCGCGCACAGTTGGATCCGCTGACATTTGTGTCCAAGCATTTCGGGAGTGATCGTTGTAAAGATACAAGAAATTTCTTCTTTTAATTTTTCAATATACGTTATTCGGCACCGCAATATTTTCCTTTAGGTGGGAGCATAGCCAGTTGACACACGTCGTGAGGTCGGGGCTTCTTGGAGGACATGTGGAATTGTCACCTCGTCCAAACGTATCAATGATTCATTCTAACTGCCATTAAGTGAATTACAGTGGCGTTTAGCAGCCACTAAGACCACTTATACAGTTTCTGTAAAGTAACTTCATTTGGGGTCGCCTTATGAAAGGGATGAAAGAAGTTTGCTCTGATTTCTTCATGTTTTCGCCAGTTTGGTTTTTTTCGTGAACTCACACACTCAAAATAAGATGTTCTCGAACTATATGCCTGATTGTAACTGCCATTGCTTACAGAAAAAATACGAAATAGCATAGCACAGCAATAGATTATTGACAGAGAAACGTGCACTGGGGAAAATCTGGCTAGTAAACAAACCATTAACAGTAACTGAGCTTTATGCACAGAATTTTAAGGCAGAAAATACTCCATCGGTTTAGGAATAGCTGAATGTTAGTGTGAGATTGAGACAGATGTGTTATTTCAACACAAAATTCACCCGATCGTGACTTATGATCCAGCTTGTACTTTATTGAACACATGTAGTTTCCAATTTTTGCAAATAATACACAAGAGCACATCAATAAAAACGACTAGCTAAGTTGCTTGAGATGGCAACTTGGAAATGGGAACTGGTCACGCTGAAAATAGTTGGCTTTTAGGATATCCAACTATATCCACTTTACAGGGAAACTTGGAGTGTATCGGGGGGGGGATGCGCCAAATGTTCAGGCCGTTTCCATGTTTGGGGGATTGAAATTCCATTTCCAGTGCATGTCCTTGTGTGTTTCCAGTCTGGGGCATTGTGTCAGTAGAGTTGGAGTGTTTAGGGGGGAAATAGCGATCGGAAAAGAGATAAAGAGAGAGAGAAAAAGGAATAGTTCTGCTGAGATGCTTTGGACACAAAGGAAAGGCAAGCGCGACAGGAGCACAAGGCCAGAAGACTTTGTTGGAGATGTTTTAGGAGAACATGGGAAATTTCTTCCGTATTCTTTTTTCATATGCCTTTACTCGAGGTCTCTTTTCTTCCACTGCCTGTTTCGTTTTCCACCCTTTGCTATCCAACTAATACTTCTACAGGATTTTCCTTCCCTTCAAGGCAACATTGTGCTTTTTTTGTTCCTTTCCTGACCAGTTTCTTCTCTTTGTGGCGTTCATTTCATACCTCAGTTCTCAGTCTATTTCACCGTTACATTGGAATGTGCTGTGATATTTTTGTAAAATATTTAGGTATTTTATTGATTCTTAAAATATCAACACGTGGCGTTGTCACGCCTTTGTAACTATATTATTGAGTGTGAAATGTCCATTCAAGGAGTGGTCTAATTAATTTACAATCATCATTTGGGTCATCTGAAATTCATGGAGAAATAACTTAAAAACTTCATTGCTTTGAAAGCTATAATTATTGACCAAACAAATAAAATGTATTAAACACGTAAGCCTAAAACCATTCTCCGACTAAGATTAATAACACAATATCTTCAAATTACAGCCCATTCATACTTATTTTTTAATTTCTCGTGTTTTTAAAGGGCTACTAAAAGCTTTATGTCTTCCATATTAAAATATAAAATCTCAAACTATTTAAGACTGAAGTTCATTTATTGACAGGAGTTTATTTGTTAATGAATGTAGAAGTATTTTCCTAATTATACAATTTATTATTACAATGTATTAGCAATTATTTGTTTAAGTAACCAAACATGCTATTAACGCCCAGATAGGTCTGCAACAGCACTTAGAGGTTATTTTTATCACCCTTAAATTTAATGTAGCTATCTTCATTAGTTTCTAAGGAAGGGGGTAATTTATATAAAAAATGGAGAAAATAAACTCACATATATGTGAAAAGAAAGGAAACCACATGGATTAAGCACACGGAAGCTGACATTCTGAACAGTAGCACCAAAATACAGCGCAAAGCCTCCCCTAAGGTATGGGCTATAGTTTACCACTGTACTTCAAAGCGTGTAGGAGTTATGATTTTTTCTGTGAAGTGGTGCATAACTTACACTGCAAAATGACGGATGCAGCAAAATTTTTAAAAATTGATAACATATTGCATCACGATGAGGCGCCAACTCGTTATCTGAATATATTTAAAGGATAACGTCAGTTTAAATTGGAGAAATTAATGTGATCTAATACTTTAGCGAGTTGCCGACCGTTTGAAGATAAAGAATGAAACTGATCATGAATCGTAGCACTCGAAACTATAAAAATTAGATTATTACTTCTACTAACTCCTGCAGTAACAATTTTACAGTATGAAATAACTGTTTTCGCAATAAAATAAACTAGAAGCGTAACTTGCCGTGAGTCGCTAAAATGCTTACCGGCAAAACCCCTCGCGATGGTCGTTAAATCTTACTCACACAAGCGCGTCACTGAGCGCTTAAAATAACACACGAGTCGTCACAAGTATTCAGAGTGACGAATGTGTGCCCGGAAAGAGTGTGCGCACGAACGAATGTGTGCACAAACAGTGAGCCACACCTTCTTATTACTTAAGCGCCGCCTACTTTAGAACTGATCCCACCAACATTACTTCACACGCAAAGCCAAACCTACAATCATAAATATGCGTCTGTTACCATGTTGCTCAGGATGCCTTACTAAACCCTCAGAAATGTCTTTCACTTTTCTTTTTCAGAATTTCTGCTTAAGTGACTGTTCAAACTTACTGAATTCACTACTTCGGCTGTTGCTAATGACTTTACCTAACATGGCTCACTAATTACCCTTTTCTACGTGCAAATCTTTCAACTCAAGCTTATTAAGTTATATATTGACATAATAAACAGAAAATATTTTTTGCAATTGTTTTTGTATCTTACTATTATTTGTTTAAATCTTCCTGTCAATAATTACGCTATCAAAATATATTTAAATTTGCTTACAATGATAATATAAACATATATTAAGTTAAAGAGGAAGTTCCAAATAATAAGGCTGCATAAAAACTGAAAACATGATTTTTTACAATTTTCACAGTGTAGTACCCCCTTAAGGTATAAACATGAAGTAACACTACCGCAACAGTTTAAATCCACAGTGATATGGGGGAATTCTCCGAATATACGAAAGTGCAAGAAATGAAAGCTCAGAAAAGTGTACTACGGTTGTAATGAAGTTGTAGAAGGGCAGTCATATGAATAACAAATGAACGCTCTGTATGTGAAATGAATGCAAATTCTAGTTCAGACGTTGCTAGGGAGTCAGGGTGAAACTACCTAACTATTTTAGCATGTTTAGAGACATCAAATCAAGGGCCTCTCTCATCTCCTTGGTGCAGGTTAACACATGTAAAAGGCAAAGGTAAAGGAGCGAACGAAACGAAAGGGCCTTCCGAAACTGGGGCGCAGAGCACAGTCGGCCCCTTGTGCCTCTAGCAGTGACCCCCAGGAGGGAGGAATGAGGGTAGAGATCCGAATGCCGACCAGATCCGGATGACCACGGGTGCAATCACAAACGGGGCACTATGTATAAGTAGTAGTGAAAATTTGAGAATTAGAGAAATGTAAATGTGTATACTATCGCCGAAGTAATTAATAAACTACAGTGCATATTACGAACATGTTTTAAAATGTATTGGAAATTTGCACACACTTTAACCCCTAGAGACGAAATATGTCTTTTATAATTACGGCAACTATTTAAAATAATTATTATTGTTGTGAAATAATACTGTGCATATGAAAAATAATTCCTATTTATTATCAAAGCATAAATTGAAGTTGAATTACTTTTCCGCACATACTAACAAAATATGCAACCCTAATTCAAAACTTTAATCATCAGGCTATTCTTCAGCTTCTGGCACTTTGTTCTTCGTAAACAATAGGTTAGTCTATAAGGCGTTTGGATCAATTATTTTGCTTTTTATAACAAGAAATCTGTCATTAACAAGTGTGGGCAGTTTAGAATACACGCTTAAACATTGTAGGGAGTAAGGCATAAAGTTCTTCCTTGAGGCTGCCCCGTAGTTCAGTCGGTAGAGCACCCGAGTGCTGTGCGAGATGTCCCGAGTTCGATTTCCGGCTGAGAGTAGGAATTTTTTTTCCAGCCTAGATTATTCCCTATCCATCCCATGTCTGTAAGTATTAAAGAGAGTGCGATGTAATGTAGAAAACCCGAAGGAGCTACCAGAAATCCACTGACAGCGATATACGAGCTCACAGCATTGCCGATAGGCAATGTTCCAAAGGTAAAGGTCCCTGATATGACCTTGCAGTTAAAGTTGGGGTTAAATGGAAAATTAAAAAAAGTTCTTCCTTGGTTTACAATGTCACACTTAGGCATTGCACAACACTGGTAAAGGTTATCTGGAAAAGGGTTCCTCCAAGGGTATTCTATCAGCTTGTAAAATGTATGTAAGGTAATTTCGGCGCGAAGGGGCTAATGAGCGTCATCATTTGTCATTTCTGTCACTCATTATACGCTGAAAATAAAAAAGAGAGTTGAACAGTAAAAAAGATTCATTTCCTTTAATGTGTACGCTATCACTTCTAAGATCATTTCAAGAACACCTGTTTTATTTTCCATGTATTGTCACCCACAAAGGTTACAAAGCCCTGAAAAACAATGGGATGACTTCTTTGTTGTGTGTGTTTTAATAGTGTTTAACGCCCGCACCATACGCAACCACAGGCAGTGGACACTTATGATAACTGAAATGATAACTGGGAAAGAAAATTTGAGAAAGAAGCGATCCAGAACTAAGCTTAGGGTACCTCCCCGGCATTTGCCAGTTATATGGACTGAGGAAAACCTGGAAAAAGCCTCAGTCAGGGAGAACGGTCCTGGGGGGATTGTGCCCGTATGTATTATTTACCTCTGTTTAAAGTGGGATTGAATGTTCTCCAATGTCACTTTAACCCACTTATAACGGAATAAACTCAAAAAACTATAATCGAGGGCTCTGGTGAGAGAAGGAGCTATGCCACTTTGACAAGAATTGGAAATAAATTGAGTTTTTCAAACCATTGTGTTGAAGCATTATTTGTGCAACAAAGGGTTAACGTTTTACATCTTAAATTATTGTTAGGTAAATTATGCAATAGGAAATATATAAATATCAATGTAAAAAGCATATGTTATGAACATGTATGGTATATTTTTTTTACGGAAAACCAAAGATGTTATACTGGCATATCAAAGATTTTTATCCTGGCTTAAATACTGTTTTCTGAATGTAAACCGTGTTAACAGACTTGCATATTGTTACATACTGGGGAGAGGCCAAAAGGTTTACAGCTAGATATTAAATTTTAGTTACCCCAGCATGCACATTGGGAGGCATAGCTGCAGAGGCAGCAAGAGGACCAGAATCTTAAACAACACATTCCAGAGCAGGCGTGGGATAATTATAGCAAAATACACAGAACTTTACATTAATCACATTACCTATGGTTTATTCATTATAAGCACGGTGCCCTTATATAACACACAAAATATAAAGGAAGAAATCTCAGGATCAACACTCGACTGAAGGTGACGCTCAACACACAACACAAAGAAGTAACGCTCATTTCCCCCACTCTCTCCACCTCTGGCTATTATCGCCAGCCAAGGTAGCGAGTCGCCACACCAGACGAACTTCAAACCCAAAGCAGAAAGAATTACCCCAACAATACTGTGTCTGGCGTGACAATGCATAAACATACACGCCACAATATCAAATACATAAAAACAAATTCACATCTCCTCTGGCGTATCTTCACTGTCCAACGTTTCTGTGGATTTAAGTTTTTGGTAAACACCACGAAAAAGTGGAAGAATATATTGCATCATTGCCATGAAGTCTTTTAACTTCAGGGATATTATGGGCCGTCTGTATGGGTAGAGTAATTGTATTTCTTCAAGGAGTTTAACCATGTAAGGATGATCAAGCAAGGGACTCCTCTGGTTTTTGAGCTACGACCTGTGGCGTCTTCTTGAAGAGTTCCAATTCACTGTTCTACTTCAGAATAGGTGTATTTAAAAAGAACATGTCTGGTTGTGTATCAAATTTCATTGCAGTTATTTTCCTGATGTTAAAGCTAGCAGTTTAAACCGGCCTCTGTGATGTTGGGGTAGTGTATCTGCATCACATTCAAGAGGTCCTGAGTTTGAATCTCGGTTAGGGCGAGTTACCCGGATAAGGCCTTCCCGGGTTTTCCCTTATCCTGAGCAGATGAATTTTTGGTAACATTAAGCTCTATGGACCCCGGGCTCATTTTAGCATCATTTCACCCATTTAATTCATTCATCATCCAATATGATCCACCAGGTTAAAGGAAGTTAAGCTTAAAAATACTAGCAACAGTTACTGCAACTCCACTGTTTACTATTTTACTGTTTAAGTGTTGAAGAAAATCCTCAAAACTTCTGTTTTCATTCGAATGACCTTAAACGGGTCTTTGATTCCGGCATTCTCCACAACTACATACTACTGGTCAGGTGTGTAAATTTCATATGACCTGTTTCTTGGAGTTTATTTTCTGTTGTACCAAAATCTCTGAGCAAACAGGTATGTTCAGGAACAAGGAAATAATGTTGAATGGAATCATAGTCTTTTGGTTAAGGAAAGAATACTACACGTTGAAGGCATGGATATTTACTGGTTCAGAAACCATACGACAGAAGATGTCGTTGCAGAAGTTCGGTGTATGTGACAGGCATATGCCCATGCACGACGTAACCCATTAGCGAGCAGCGTCGCATCGCGACATAGTTCCAATTGGAAAGTCGTCATGGCAGATTCTAAGCCTGTGTATGCACACACATTTCATGCCTTTGCTGTGCAGCTGAAACTATGGAAGGACAGCTATATCATTTTCCCTCTTTGCAATCCCTTCAAAATACAAATGAGAACGATGAATTTAATAAGTATATTTCCTTCTATAAAGTCTAAAGGTTGAATTGTTAGCAAAACGATTTGCAGATTTCAAAGCAATTAATATAGGTGCAAAATGATACGTTTCTGAAACATCTCTGCCACGGTAAACATCATGTTGACGTATTTAAACAGTTTATCCATTGCAAAACAGATGCAATTAAAATTCTTTGCAGCTAAAACTTAGGCTGATTTTGCTTCTGCATATTTTTGTGAGCAACTGTTTTCACAAATTAATTATGTCAAGTCAAAATAAATATCTCGCTTGACTGATGGACATGTGTTGGCAGAGCTGAAAATAGCTCTATCGGAGGTAATCTCAGCTTTTAACGAAATAATTGAAAATGTAAAATAATGTTAGTAAAGTACAGTGTTGTCTGTATTAATCTAAATTATGGCAGATGCCCAAACAAGTCGTCGTTTGCAGTTTTAGGTTTCCCGCATACTTAGGTGCAAAAGAAGCTGCCTCATCACTAATGTTCAAAGGGACAGTGCAGGTACGAAGAGAAAGGTCACTGAGGTAGTGCTGATGTCTGCATGTGTTTACGCGCTAGTTTCGTACTGATAAGCGTCGCGTGGTCGCCTACTTGCAGTTCGAGCCAGGCCATTCAGACAAAACGTAATGCTCACCAATATCGAACACATGGATATGGTTTCGATGTGTGCGGAAACGCACCAAAATGCGGCTGAGGCTCGAAGGCTGTGTCTAACGCACCTTTAAAGGTGCATAAATATAACAAAAATAGAATTTTGTTTAATCTTGTTAATTTTGCGGCAGCAATTGCTGTCTTATAGTTCTACTGGTTGTAGGTTAACTGTCATGGAACTAAATGAACTAAATGACCTAAAAGGTGTGCTTAGGTGTGCGTGAAACGTTAATCCTGAATTCTCGTTAATGGGCGAATTGGTTATTAAATAACCAATAACAACCCCTACACAAACGCATGTATAAGTACTCTCACATTCAAAACCAGAACTTTGGCTTACCGGGAAATGTTTTTGTTTAAAGACAACTTTCTGGAGCCCAAACAGGAATTGAACCCGGAACACCTCTAATAGCAGGCAGTTTCTCTACCGGATGAGCTCTGGGACGAGTATAGCAGTTAAAGTGCTCGTTTTCAAGCATTGGTCTTTCATTTAGCGGTCTCTTCTCTGTAGTTATGGAGTCCCCTTTGCAGTTAAACCTAGGCAAACCTTCTGGCATCCGCGCTATCCGGTATAACTTCAACTAAGGACGGCTTGTGTGGGCCACCTAGTATATAAACCGAAATTAGCTCTATTTATATAAGAATCAGCAACTGCCATTGAGCTCATTGTCTGTCTGTTTCTCCATCTACCGGTTCGTTTAAAACTATCCGGGGTTGGCCAACTTTGCGGGTTGTGTGTAAAGCAACTATTTTTTTTGTTTTGATCAGTACGAGAGCCTGAAAAAAGTAAATGGTATTGCTCCTCCTCTCACTCAAAACACTGCTGAGGGAGTATTCCTGAGCATAGAGATTTGCTGCAGAAAAGGCGGGGAGTATGACACGTCATTCTAGTTCATAAAGTAGACAATCGATGATAGCAGAATACTAAAAATGGCAAAAATTCGGTTTTTTAAATTTTGTGGCATAGCTCCCTCTTGCACTAGACCTCTCAATCGCTCATTGATATAAATTTGCAAACAACGGCCGTCTTTTGAGCGTGGTCAATTATTTATGTATCCCAAAATCCCCCGCCTTGGATTTAAGTCCCATGCTTTTCCATCTGTAATACCTGTAATGTTTTGCTGAAAGCACAACTTCAAAGCAACGAAAATGCATATGCTTTTATAATTTAATACTTTTGAACTAAATGAGATTCCAATTATAACGATGGTATACTGAGGCTTATAGGAAACTAGTCGAACATTTACTGTGACTCGTTCATTACTGTAAAACACATTAATTTCCGAGCGTATATTTACACCTGTAGTATTTTGTGGTCACACTGGCTGCTAGAAGCAAAATATCAGAGAGTCACAGCTTTACAACATAATACGAACTGACGGGGAAAGCTGCTAGTAAAGGCTACGCACGGTGGTATAACAGTTCTTTTACGTAATATTTATGAGAAGGCCGATCGGGAAGCTCCAAACCCCTGAGGGTTAATTTATTGATTTTGCGTTGAACTGGTCAAACTTCCAAGTAAATTAGGCTATTTTATATTCAGTATAATTTATTAAGCCACAGATCATCCTTGAAACGCTGTTATATAATACAAAACGTTGCTAATATCTGCAGCGGTTATTTCTCGTACTTATTTCAATACCACTGCCAACGTAACAGGTACTAAAGATGATTGAAAAAGTCAATGCCATAAAAGGGATTTGAACCAGAGATTTCACGGTCTCCGTCCGGTTATTCTAACCACTGAGTTACCATGGCAACATGCCAGCACGATACTAAATTCTCCAACTAATTCTCATCTTTCCTGGTAAACAACAAGGAGATCTCAAATTGTATTAAAATGACATACCCCAATGGCGACTTACAATGTTGTAAGTACTATGACTTTATAGTTTCAACCACTATTAGGTTAATTAATGGGATTAATTGCTCTTCCACACAAGCCGTGTGTTGGACAAGGTTGGAAAGGTAGAATCAGACGACTGAAAAATTAATGCCATTCAATGCCATAAACTCAAATCCATCTATAAATTAAAATAAAAAATTCAGCACATATCGGCAAGATTCCATACCCTCGACTGTACCACATTCACTGATTTTATGTTGTGCTAAAAGTAGCATAAGATTCCACTTTAAAAATGTGGAGAGACTTATTCCTGTCATTTACATATTATTCCTCTCGCAGTAGGAGAATGTAAAGCGCCAGCGAGGCAGAGATTTTATTGGACATATTATCTGATTTGCTGTCGCAAACTTGCTGGAATGTCGATAATGTTACGCGTATTTCTTGTTTCACTCCTTTCCTATCGTATCATGAATTTTCTGCTGTTTTTGTATAATTTTCTTTTCGTTTGTACTAAAAAACTTTTCAGTCTTTTTTGAAACAGCTCTTGTTTCCACAGCTTACGAGTCCCCTTTCATTGTGGGTCTAGTACAAGTTTAATAAATGTGTATTATAATTTCAAAAATTGTATTCTACTTTCTCCACACAACATCTTTTAGGAGGGCGCCGAGACAGCGCAGTGGTTTGCATTCCGGCCCTCGTACTGAGGGTCCGGTGTGCGATTTATGGCTTTTAAATCTGCCCTTCCATGCCTTTACCTCTGACTTACTCATGTGGAGTATCCCCAAGGTCCAACGTGGTTCGGAGTCCACAGTAAAAGCTGTAGGTTCTCTCATTCCACCGCCATCCTCATTATCGCCCTACCACCCACTTGAGAAATGGATCCAGTAATCATTTGTTGGAATTTGGTAACCCTTGGAGATCATAGGACATATGGGGAATGTTAGAAATGACACCTTTTAGGAAAGCAGATGTCATTAATTGCTTTTTGCCTGAGGTTTCATTTCCGCAGTTAGGTTAGAAATACGAGATGCCTTGTTAGAACATACTAAGGGCATGTTTGAATATCGTCATGAGAAATGTGTCAAATATTTATGAGCATTTTGTTAAGCTAAAACTAATTCAAACTTTAAATTTTCTATAACTTTAAATATTACAAAATATGTGGTAAATAATGCTATAGGTGAATACACAAGGGAGTGCAGTTTCAATTCACGACTTGAGTTTATAGAATGTCTGCGAATGTGTAACATAGACACACAGATTCTACATCAACCAGAAAACAAAAGCAAGAAAGGAAAGAAAAGAGAAGGGGCATGTAACTAAACAAATAAGCTCTTAAACTCATCCCTTTATTTTCGATGAAATCTTACTTAAAGACCCTGAACTAATTGTGGCATCTAAGAGACATCCAATTTATTTCAATGTATTAGAAAAGAAGAATCTTGTATATAAAGTAAATGACAATTTAAGTCAGACTTTTCCTTCGAAGTTGCTGTCTACACACGGTTAGAGTGAAAATAATTATCAAATATATTTGTGCAATGTAATGGAATAACACATTAATATGTTATAACTAGGCTTATAAATGTTCGGCACCGATAGAGTGGAATACATTGCTATCAGGTTATCTGCCTGCTTGACACAGTACATGTGCTTATAGCCCAGTAGGCAGGAGTGAACCTCTTTATATACTTCAGTGCAGTTAACATTTGTTATCGGTCCCCAAGATTACAAGTCTAGTTATAACCAAACATATTAATCATTGTGGGCTAATAAGTATTCAATTTAAATCTTTTCATAAAGAAAAGTTAGTCAAACTGTCCAATAATGAAGCTTGGTTTATGCTGATTTAGAGAAACTGAACACATTAAAGGAAAAACATAACATAAGCATTTGTCATAGTTTTATTAACTATTTGTCGTTATGTGTAAAAAACCTGTAGCTTGATTTATACGTATGGAATATTGTGGTTTAACTTGGAATAAACACTTTAATATTCAAACAAGAGTAATTACAGTATAAGCAATTTATTTGACTTTTAAGCAAATTAAGAAAGCTTTACATATTGCAACCATACACTGTTTCATAAAGATACGTATAACTATCTCGAACACTATGATATAACTAAAATGTGTTCCAAAAACGTTGACGTATAACTTTTAACATCTAAACATAGATTCATAACATTTATTCTCCTCTGGATTTGCTCTAAAGCACTTAATAACTCCACATTTTTATAATAAAATTTTAATATAGGTAGTGACATCTCCTTAAGATCTTAAGGAGATGTCACCCATAGAGGTAACACAATTTATTTTTCACAAACACTACTTTTGGAAACTACGTAACATTTATTTATTAAACGTACAAACTTCAGTGTGATATCTGAATTCTAGCCTAACTGTGTCGTCCTCCATGGTGTAGTGATTACCATGCTAGCCTCTAGATCCCGAGGTCGCGGATTCAAACCCGGCGGAGGGCGATGGATTTGTTTCGAGCGTAAAAATCTTTAGCATGGCTTCCTTCGGAAGGGAAGTAAAGCCGGTGGTCCCGTGTCGTAGATTTTTTGGCACGTAGAAGAACCTCAAGCCTGATAAAGAGACTTCGAGCAAAATTACCGGTTTTTCACGCCTAATATAGAATGGGACGCTAAGGACCACAGCAGTTAAGGAGCGTCCATAAAAAAAACTCAAACTCCGTATATACTGTTACTCTGCCCAGTTTTCACTGTCACTTCATTAGTGTGATCTAATTCAACCTCCACTATGACTTCAGTTAGTTCACACTGTCACTTAATCAATGTTATCTAGTTTAATTTTCCCTTTCTTCACTTTCTTCGGACGATTCACTCACTGGGAAATCGAACAAAGGCATCTCTAGTCTCTCGCAGAAGTAGCACTCACAATCGTCGTCACAAACTCACTTGTAGAACCGCACTTGTCCAATCAGTAATCATTCACCAACTCACTTACTTAACTAGCTCAGCGAGCGAGAACGCTCGCTTATACAGTCGTTGAAAACTTCCAGAGACTTCTAGAATGTTCAGGGAAACCTCCAGAAGATACTGGTTATCTCTCGATACTACTTCTATGTTTACGCTGGACGTGAGCGCTACCGCGCCTGCTTATCTCTATTTATCTCTCCAACAGCATCTCCCGATATACCTTGGGCATAGCAGCTGAGTCACAATACACATATTTGCAGGCCTGAAATCCTCAATTACAGTGCACATGCATATGTTTCCTGTAAACGTTGTGTGCCTTTTTCTTCAAGCAGCATAAAGGTTCACTTTTCTCTGCAACTGCTTGCTGGTACTGACAAGTTAATTATTTCGTGGATGTTTATACAGGAACATAATGCATTTTCAGGAAAAATTACAAATAAGGTAGTAAAAACTATGGGTTATTGGGTGAAATAACATGTAAATTTTTATCCATTTAAATGTGGACTTCTTCATTTTAGCGCACTCTTTGCTGCTTTTCATACGCTGTAATAATAGACATTCAATTACCAGTTTGAAAACTAAAGAAAAATATTAAGAACCTTTGGAGAAAATTTACACAGCTTCCAGAACATGTGATTTATAAATAAATTAATTTTTATATTGAGTACTCAAGGTTTTGATATCTTCATTAGTAATTTAAAGTTTCAATTGCAAAGTTAAAGCCTGTGAAAACAGGAAAATTTTAGCTTAACTATGGTACGTAGTACGCATCTCCCCTTAAAGTAAGTAGTCGAGAGTTCTTATGAATTGCTGCTGGCGCGAATAAAGCTTTCATGAATTTTCCGTGCTTCCATTCGCAAATATTTGCACAATTTCAATATGAAGTGTGGTACTTAGGTTAATTGAAATTTGAATAATAGGAAACGGGCCAGAAAATACCCTGCGTAACCTTAAACCGCGTTGCAAGTGAATCTGCGTGAAATATTACTTTGCCTTCCGTGAGCGCAAATATTAGCAAAACAAACGAAAATCTCTCAGTGTAGAGAAAATTATTTTTGTGGTGTGATGGCTAAGAACAAACGGTTAGGACTGACAAACGCCTTGCCCTAATAAATACCCTCATCTTCCGGCCTGCATTTACGTCGGTTAGCAGTTCTTCGGGGTACTGTCACTATCATAATGTTGTAATAAAGGAAATTATAACAAGCAGGGGTTATTCATAAGTCGTCACATTTTGGAAGTTTGTTGTGAAACAAGTACTTGACATATCAGTGTGAATGATATACCAAACGAAAGGCAATCTCTCAAAGGTTTTTTGGTATACCTTATAAGTGTTCAATGTGTGGTTCTCTGGAGACAACCAAGCGATAGTCCAATTCCGCCCACACCCACACCAGCATATCACGGTCAATCGTTGCTATCGCTGCTGTAACATGATCTGGAGGTCCTTAGGTCAGCTGAAAGTGGTGGAATGAACACCCTATCTTTCACATATCCGCGGAGAAAAAAATCGCATACTGTTAAGTCCGAAGATCGCGGCGGCCACCAAAACAATGCGACTTCATTGTCTGCATTTCGTCCAATCCTACGTCGCGGTAAGTTCTGCTTCAGGTACGCGTGCACGAGTCAATGGAAGTGGCGTGGAACCCAGTCTTGTGGGAAAACTATGTCATCTCTGTCTGTCAGTTGCGGCAAAAGCCATTGTTCTATCACGTCCTGATTGAGGCAGTATTTTAATACCTGAATAATTTCAATTGTATTATATAAGTAAATTCAATAACAGCCCGCCTTGAAACAATGTGTATGTAATAATTACTTGAATTGTATGTGACAATCATTGAAATGTTTATTTTTATTGTAAACATGTTTTAATAATGTTATGTGCATACATTACATACTCTAATAATGCAAGAGCTGTGAGAATAATAAGTTTCTAACAATGAGGTAATAATGTGGTAACCTTGAGGCAATAATGAGTTTTAGAGTTTGAAAATTACTAGTCATGATTAAAGCAACGATAATGTAATTTCTTTAATAGTTTAAAATTAGCCAATCAACAGCAAAGAAAAGCTTTAAGTAAAATGCAGATATTCTATTGAACTAGAATTAGCCAATCAGAGACTTGAAATACCGAAGCTTACGGGTTTAGACCGCTGAAAGTTGCTCAGTTGCTGGCAAACCTTGGTAGTGTTCAGATGGAAGATGTGTTCTCTACAGAAATAATACGTGTGAATCGTAAAAATATGTATACGCGATAAGTGAAAGTATTAAAGATTCTCACAGTTCTTAAAAAGTGTAGTGCTTTATAAAAAATGTGCAAGGATTAATAACAGAAATGAATTTAAAAACTTAAATTCTGTGATGTCTACAATCATTGTCACACCGCACCGTGCCTAAGATACATGACTACAAACATAACTGACGCAACTTTTCGGTTGCAATTAAAAGAAACTGGCCTGATTGAATCCCTATGACGGAGTAAGGGATTCTAACATAGTTCCAAGGGAAGACTTGCTAACTAAAATGTGTAAGCAGAAGAACCAAAAGTACTCATTTTTCGAAAGTCACCCGTATATAACAGTAATATCAACGTACATATTATAGTCATTTTCATCAACAGAGAAAAGTTACCGCTTGATATAGTGAATCTCTAAGTGTAGTACGTCACTAAATAGAAACCAGGTATTAGAATAAAGTAGTCTTTACTCAAAACCGTTGTGCTTCTGAGAATGGCCAGCTTTAAAATTGATAATTGCTTCTTAGAACCTTAACAAAGTTACTGTGTACTGTGGGACCTTAGTCCTTGGAATATAAATGAAGCATGTCGCTTGTAATGGGTTTTATAACGTCTCCGCAGGGTGCATTGGATATTGGTCAACCAAAGGTGTCTCTGGTTTATCGTGACAAACACAGCTACGTATTTTGCTAACCTCACTTCGGATGCTGATTTTTCCTTTCAGTCATTAACCTATCCAGAACACTCACCGCATTCTCCATCAATAGTTAACACACATGCATAGAATTAGAAAGACTATATCTCCTCTGCTGTTCCAGTAAATTACACCGACATACTAATTCATGAGACTTTAATATGTAAATTGGGTGAAAATATAAGGTAATAATAGATAGATAGATAGATATATAGATAGATAGATAGATAGATAGATAGATAGATAGATAGATAGATAGATCTTATAAAATTCCTGGACCTTATAGAGAGGATTTTTCTTCAATATCATTAAAATCTGTCTTTTAGAAACGTCGTATGTAAGTGTCTTGATTTTATCCGGTAAACTATTGTATAGATTAATGGATGATACTTCAAAGCTATTTTGTGTTTTACTATACTTACATTTACCAAAATAAATATTGTTGCTACTTCGTGTCGGATAATTATGAACAGTTTCACACAGATTATACTGTTGTAGATTTCTCTTAATGTACAATAAACAATTCAAAACATATATACAAGGAAGAGTGAGGATTCCAAGTTCAATAAAATGTGGTTTACAATGTGTTTTTGTCGGAACTCCACATACTATTCTTATCGCTCTCTTTTGTAAAATAAAAAGCTGATTAGCATAGGTATGATTGCCCCAAAGTAAGACACCAAAATTTAAAATGGAGTATATATTACTGTAAAAAACTGACAGTAATGACTTCTTATTTATTGTTTGGCTCATTGCACGTAGCATGAACAGTCCTTTACTCAGTTTCCCTGAGATGTAGTCTATGTGGGATTTCCACCCTAATTTAGATTCAAGATAAATGCCTAAGAATTTTACTGTTGAAAGATTAGAATCAGCAGAACTGAGATCCACAGTCTTATCTTGATTAAGTATTAATCTGTTAGAGTCACACCAGTGATTTACTCTTAAAGTTATATCTTTAAGTTTACTTGTGAGAATATCATTGTTATTACAACATATACTCAATGCTAAATCATCAGCAAATAAAAAAGCTTTTAGGCATTCATCTTGTATAGCTTCCGAAAGGTAGTGTAGTAAATTAAAAAAGAATAATTGTCAGGTTAAAAAACTTAACGATTTTATCCCAAATGTTGGTCCATCTGTGTTCTTGTCTATCCCCTCCTTGTCTCACCTACAACGTACATACCTGAATTCCTTAATCGCGGCGAGGAGCTTGGCGGTTTGGCGGGAATACTGCATCTAAAAGATGGAAAAAATGAATAGTGTGCCAAAGAATAGGTTGTCCCACTAGCGTTGCTGCCTGAGGTGAGAGGGTGCCTGGGTGCGATTCTCGTTAGCAATGTGGAGATTTTTTCCCCTACTGATGGATGTGGTATTAGAGTCACTCAGGATTTTAAGGACCTTGGAGAACTACTGGATGGAAAATTAACGGCCTCGGCCTCGCGAAACATGTCTAAGTGGTATTTTACTCCTATTGCTGCACTCTATGCATTACGTCCATGTGAACGGAGGGAGTGAATGCTGGCCTTGGTCCCCGTGGGATATTGCGCCAGGGTGTTAGTTTAATTTTTATGTAAAATAGTGCTAACGGATTCTTTCAACTCTATTGCATACCTTTTCAATATCGGAACTGGCTTCTCAACATATTAATAACGCCTGATGGCAAGCAAAAACATTCCCTGAAAAGGGAAAATTAATCTGAAAAACCGATACCCTACTTTAATTGCACATCTGACCACAAATATCCAATAACGAAGTAATAATTTCCTTACTAAAAGAGATTAAAATCTGTGTAAGAATTATTGAGTGTATAGCAGAAAGAGTAGATAAATTAACTCTTTTTTCCACTAACCTCATCACAATAATGAGCAACTCGATGACTGGGGAATTTCAGTGTTATCGTATCACAAAATTAACTTACTCTTAAACTGTGTTTCGATGGTAGATATTAACGGCCTTGCTTTCAGTAGAGTCTTAGGGCGGCTGGTATAATGTAATTAATTTCCGGACTCGTTTATGCCTACGGATTCTTTAATTTCTTCACAATAGTAGAGTCGTCACCACAGGAATACCGAAGAAAGTTTTTAATTCTCCGGGGCATAACAGTAAATCATAGCATGATACCTAACATCTTCACATAAAAGTCTAAACTAATGAGCGCATTAGGAGTATAATATACCAAGTGCAGATGTCCCTTCGTACCTTAAAAGAGTTGCGGAACACAATGGGGAAATTCCAATTAAACACACGGCATTGGAGAACTACAGCTTGTGTAAAACGTCGTGATAGTCCCCCACTCCCGAAGCATAGATGCACAATAGCACTGACCAGCCTACCTCATAATAAGAGAGGTAGGGGTCAGTTTTCCACCTGCTGTGAGTGACTGACTGTGATATTACAAGCTTACACAGTTGTTTACAATGCGCTGTATATGCGACTGGCTGCCTTCGAGTTCTGATACCACTTCTAGTCCCTTACTCCCCACCACTCTCACCGTTTCTCCTCTCTTGAGCATATCGAGTGTCACGACGTTTTACATAAGCTGTACATATTAGGGTGAGCGACTTTCGTTCTACTGTTGCTTATTAGCGAAGACGATGAACGGATCGTGTTCATCGAGATCCAGTTCCCTGGCTTGCACTAATGTACATTCCGTGATGATAGACAAGAACAGTGTATAAACAGACCGAAAACGTCTTCGGAGGTTTTACGCTTCATTTACAGTCCGTAATGTTAGGTCCAACACATTTTTAATTTTAATTATTTTTCAATCTAAAATGTGAGTTTATTACCTCGAAAGTAATGTCTCTGTAACTGAAGAGGAACACATTCTACAACATTTTCGGTCTGTTTACACTCTTCTTGCCTATTATCACTGACTGTACACTTTAGTGCAAACCTGGGAACTTCCTCTTAATGAACGCAATACGCTCATCGTCTAGCTAATAAGCAAGGGGAGTAGAACTTAGATCGCTTATGCTAATGCGCCAGTTGGAATTGCCCCGTTGAATTCTGCAACTCTTTTAACGCACGAAGAGACATCTGCTCACGTGAAATACGGCCCTGTTGGGCCAACTGGTGTATGAGAAAGTTATTGCATTCTGCACACAACGGTATGGTTTATCTCACATGAACTCATGCACAAGAAATAGAGCGGAAAACGCTAAATTTCCGGGGTGAAAAGTTGAGAACGTTCTCAAAGATTCACCTTTTCCTACCTGGAAGGGTAAAGGCGTACACTCAGCATTTAGAATAGGAAACAAACTAGACGCTTAAGCCTCAGAGCAAACCAAGGCGTATTTGCTAACCCGTACGCTACAATGCACGCAAGAGAGTGAGCCTTCCAAATCGCTTCATGGTTCTTAGCCGAGAGAGGGTTGTCGCAGAAAGAGCTTTAGATAATCTGGGAGCGTACTTGCAAACTATCATTCGTTTGTTTGAGCTCATTATATCCATTTTAGGTAGCATAGTGCAACTTATGATGCAGCAGAGAATTCATCTTATAAAAAAATTAAGCCTAACTTCTTTATATCTTGAATTATAACACTGATGCCAGGGCGAGAGCATTTATTTAACTTTCAAAGCGTTTGTGGCCTGTTACCACAAAGGACTGAATGTGTGTTAACTGATTAAGTGGGTTAAATACCCAAACGTGATTTTTATAGTTATAATCCTCCACGAAAACGACACAAAGATATAATAAAGTTCCACATGTCAAACTATCATTTACGTGGAACATGGAAAATTTTCTCAAAAATGGCTGTAATGATTTTGATTGAAATGCCAAAGTTTAAGATATTTGCATGACGCGAATAGTCCCATTTCATTCAGAATAACTTTTGTATAATTAGTAAACCATAAGCTATAGACAAGGTCTTATTGAAACATAGGTAGAAATATAGATCTCCTGAAGGCACACATTTTATGTTAAACAATTTTTCTTTGTGGGGTTAAACATTTTGGAGATAGTCCTCACTATTGGTTTGAAATTTCAAATTCTTCATACGTTTTTCTAGTGGTTAATCTCTAGTCATCACATATGTAGTTTTTTCACTATGTTGTCGATGAGTGGTTGTGGGTGGTGCGTCTGGTTCTGGAGGTGACCTCTTGACCTCCTCGTAGTCGTGGACATAGAATCGTTGATCTCAGGGTCTGTCCGTCTCTTCAATGCATCCTTTGCTATAAATGGACAAGCGTGGGTGTTGTCAGGAAATTAGGATCAGTAGTGATTGTCAGACACTGTGAGAAATAATTCCGACTTCATTTTTCTAACACCGATTTCGGCACTTTCTTCATGTAAGATTCACCCGCGTGGGTTCGTCTCTCGCTCCTGCACTCACATTTAGTTTCCTACCAGACTCACCAGACTACTTTCCGGCAGCGTGCTTGACCGTTCTTTAGATGCGCAAATTTAATTAGTTTAAATTTCTCTTAGCTCCTGCACGAGTATTATTTTCCACTGCTAATCTACCTTCATTAATACCGCACTAAGTTATTACTCATAAGAAGAAGATAATTGAAACTTGCTTACTTTATTTTGCACTGACTTCGCGGATAACTCGCAACCGCGTTTCGTATTCTTCTCTCGTATCGCAAGCAAACGGTGAAGTTACCAACTATATATATCCTGCGGTGGCAGCCTTAGTGATCACTTACCCGGAGTCAAATCTTCCTACACTATAATTGGCTACTTCGCTTCCTGCTAGACCCCATCCTTCTCCTATTAGCTGAGTGTTAAACTTCTGAACAGCAACGGCTGCTCGCTTTGTTCGTTACGTGACGCTGCCTGCTTCTCATACTTGGGGGAATATCCGCGCGGACGCAAAAGAATGACGTATTTGACTGCCCAGGGGTTTGAGCCTGAACAATGAAAGGACAACGGAAATTTCCCCATATTTTTATAGAAATCTTGCATAAAACAAAGGGCGATAGCGCGCTGTTTATTTGCTAATCTTTACAAAAAATTAAACACTCTTAGCATTTTAAAGGTCTTTTCACTTATATTCTAAGGCTAAAACTACGGAAATTGATTAAGTTTGACATGAATAAATTGACGATAACTCTAACAAATAATATTAATTACTTATTCTTATGCCTCAGAAAATATCGCCTCACAGGCTTTTTAAAATTAGGACTAATGATTCTTATACCATCAACATTTGAAATGTGTAAACCCATAATGAAAGTTTTTCTCAATGGAGGATCTAAATTCATAAATATGGTTCTTTGTGTTATTAAACACTTCAAACCTTCTAATTTAGTTCCATGTAGGTTTTATAGCCTTATAAACCCTCAGAGCACACGGTGTAGCAAAAACGAAAAGTTTTTCTTATATAAAAGTGAACAAAACGTTCAAGAGAGACCTAGAGAACTTTCAAACACTAAATTAGTTGCAGAGGAGCAGAAAAAGATAAAGGAGAGCTTGTATATGGACTAAATGTTTTTTAAACAACATTAAGCCAGAAAGTGTTAGTATAGTTTAAAAATTAAATCCTCTTTTCTCGGGTTTTCATTTCTTGGCACATTCTCATTCTCAAATTGTTCCACACAGCGTAGTTTTCTGTATAAACTAATGAAATTTTGTACATCTGCTTGTAAATAACAAGATAAAAACATGGAATTTTGTTAACATGCTTAGTGTTAACAACAACGCTCATTTTGTATAAATGTTTAGCAAAAAATTGAATTCTCATATTTAGCATTATTTTCTCCCAAACTAATGGGATATTTAAAGCTTTTTCTCTGAAATTTATTTTTATACTATTAGAGAGTTTAACTATAAAGTATTACTTTTTTCAAAAATAATTGCATCGTGTAGAGAATGTTATCAAAACAGTAAAAAAGGTAATAAGGAATTTATATTTCTGGAAGTATAGGGTAGATAAATTATATTAGAACCCACTCGCGGCCTCTCTGTACTGCAGTCGCCGGGGACCATGCACTCGCGTGTAGCAATAGGGCTTCAGTTTCAACAAACGTGTAGCATTTCTCGCAGAAGATCGAGATATACCTGTTTGCAGCGCTAGTTTTTTGAGCGATTTTCGAGGCAAACGCTCCAAAGCGGCACCAATCACAAGAATTCCTGCTGCTGAGCTTCGGAGAGTGAGCGAGAATATTTACACGAGATATGCTACCTGTTTCAGAGCAGAAGGTCAACATTTCCAGTATCTATTATAAGGTAAGGATTTTAGTCCGCCTCTGCCGGCGTAATTTCCCCGGTGACTGCCGGGTGTCTCGCGCAGTAGAAAGAGGCCGCGAGTGAGTTCGAATATAATTTAACTACCATATAACTTAGGAATATGCATGAAATTTCGTCTACATATTATATACTAAACCCGCATTGCTGTATTAAGATTTCAAACGAAATTCTTAAAAAGAAATAGGTCGCAGAAAAAGCTTTTGTAAGAATATTCGTAGCTTCTGGAAGAGTGAGTAGAGTAAGTCTTGTGAGTGCAAGATACCAGATTTATTATGTTAGATATTTTCACCCTAGAGTTTGTTTTACGAATACGCTAACATGGGATGACTTGGTTCCATTGTTATAATGCTATTTCTGGAATTTTATTCCATGACCATGTACGCAAAGAGGAATATGTACCCCTCCTCCCGGTATATCAACAGCTCTTCCAGATAACATGAAAGATATTCTGGCCATGTTTTTGTTCTCATACATCACTTGAATTGAAATCACGTTGACAGAGATGGATGGCTCCTGATTTGCTAATTTTGACATTTATTACGAACTTGAAATCCCTTTCCATCAAACATCAGATACATTTCCCTTTACAAGCAAATTAGTAACTGTGTTGTCATGGCTTTGCTTTTTTCCTTGGGCAGAAACAAAACCACGCTTATTAAAATCGCACCTCAGGGACAAATACCAACATTAATCAAACGTAAGAACGCCTCTAATAGATAATGCAACAAAGGATGTGCCAAAAGCTACATGTCTAAATATAGACTGCAATTTTAGATACAGGATTACAGACATCGATAGCTTATTAGACTAAATATTTTAGTTTGTCTAATTCTTGAAAATATAACATGAATCGTTAATGATTATATTTAAAAGATTATATAAATATAATTATTTAAAATATAAGTATTATGCCTACAATAATACATATGTTCCAATTTATAAGACTGCTCAAGAACTAAAAACATAAACGTTTGTCAATTTTCGCCATTTTGATCCCCTTTAAGTGCCCTTAGAATTATTTTACTAATCAGTATCCTGTTAAGTTAATACGGAATTTACAAGTTAATTGCGTTCTTCTGGCAATTTTTTTTCAACTGTTCTTCGTTGCAAATGCTCCACACCATAGAAACTTCATCTAATCTGCTCGAAAGTCTGAGCACAGGTTCTTAAAAGGTAGCAAAGAAATACACAAGGATGCTCTTTTCGTACTTTAAGTAGCTGTATAATGAAATTTACACACCTTATCATTTTTCTGTAAAACTATAGGTACACAGAGCGCCAAAGAAAATCTTCGGCTGATTTTGTATCGTTTTCTGGGGTCTTTTGAGGCGTGTCCTTCACCTTACCTATTGCAGAGCGTAGTGACTTGATAACACAGCAATAAGGGGGAAAAGAGGGGAGGTAGATGCCTTTACTTTTTCATGTTTATTGCCTCAGAACCAGTCATGCCGTATACTAGAAAAATTACTCGTGGGCGTATCGTCGTTATGTGGGAGGCTAGACGCACTGTTACTGCAATCGCAACGGCAGCGAATAAAAGTGATTTTATAGTAAATTACTGGATAAAAATATTCCAGGAGAGTGAAGAAGACGGTCTGCATACTCGTCAGAAAGTGGGCACTCCCCGTAAAATATCCGCAGATGATGATATTCGTTTACTAAATACAAATTACTCGTTTGTTATAATTGGCTGATGACGTTTAGAAACTAGAGATAAATATGTATATGGTTTACCAAATATGACATACATATTATGGGAATAAAATTGAGTTATATTTTGTCTATAATCCTGTTGTATTCCTAGGATCAGCAATATGTTAGTAAAGGTATATAAACCAATTATAGTTTGAATTAGAGAGGAAACACACTGCTTTATTTACTTATTTATTATTTAGTTATATTTGCTTCTATGCTGCAACAATAATTGATACCACTGTGACTATACAGTTCCGTTTGTTTTGTTATGTAGTATTGCTATGTATTTAATGAATACTATTCTAGCTTTAATTTGAAAATCTTCTCACACTGCACATTCTACATTTCGCTAACCTGGGCGCTCATCAAGTTTTCCCCTTAGCTTTTAACCCTTTCAAAGGCGTTTCCTGCACTAGCCAATAAGGTATGGGCCACCAATCACGATAAGAGGTCTGTATGACAAACTGAATGCGCTCACTCTATCTCTTTCTCTTTTAGCCAATACGATCTAGAGCGTAAACATATATATCGTTTTACGCCATTTTGTAACCTTTGTTTGTGTTATTGGTGCAACTAATTATCAGAAGGAGTGGCGCACCTTTGCACCGTGGCTTAAAGCAACCAATGAAATGGCCATGGATTTGCAAGGCCACGTACAACGATAAATAATGTGACATTGACGCGAGGTGCAGTGAGATTTTCTTTGGCTCTCTTTGTACCAAACTAAATAGAAAAGAAACCCTTAGTGTTTAAGATATACATTTAAAAATCTCTTATATCTATAATTTAAATTTTCCTAAATCGTATAGTGAGGAGCTCTTTCTTAAATATCCCAAAACATTTTTTGAAGATTAATATTCCAGGCGTGTTTAGAATGTTTAAGAAATACAACCAAATTTAAACACCTTTTATATGTACATCAAATAAAAGAATGACATATATGTAGGTTAAATTCATCTGCAGCAAGGAAATCTCTGTCACTCTGTACAAGATGATATCTGCAAATGATGATCACGAGATAAATTATATTCAGTTATTCTGCTCTTCAATAATTAAAATAAATACTTGTTTTCATATTTATTTATGGACGCAATATTAAATGAAAATACTTTCTTTCCGCGTAAATCAGTATTTTGCATATTTATTATGCGTATGAAATAACTCCACATGCAATTAATGTTCATGCTTTAACTAATTTTAGAATTCATTATCAGATTAAAAGCTTAGATCACAAGGGAGGCAAAGGATGAAATAAAGCGAATATTAAATATTTATATTGTGTGCTACAATACACAAACGAGACTAAAAATAAGCGCTCTTGTCAACCCATCGTGACAGCGGTTTTGTCAAGCATTAAATGAATTATGTGATGTCATTTTAATATTTTAAAATCAGTTGCTATTAGAAAAAAGCGTAAAGAATAATGTCCGATATTCTAAAGCATTAGTATAATAATCTAATGTTGATTGTATAATGTAACGTACCTAGCAGTTATTACTGTAGAGAGATGATGGAATAGCATGTTTGTGCCATGCTATCTTTAGGAGCAAATAATAGCGTTTAGTTAACGATTTCAGCAATACAAATAGACGCTAGTTCTTTTTAGATCCTCAGGCACAACGTGAATTTTGCTACCGAGACTGAGATATTAGCTTTTTGTTTTATTATTTCTTTTTTTGGTCTCCGTTAGTTTTATACCAGTTACTGCGTAACCAGCTACTGCTGTCTCTATTTCTTTTGAAACGGCTGTAATGAAGTTGCCTCAACAAAGTAACTACCACCGTGAATTTTGGCTAACCCTAATATAAACACATATAAGTGAGTTGGTAAATAACGGCGATCACTAGATAAAGCATTAGACGCGCAAACTACAGTTTATCTATCTGGAGGATAAATGTTTTCTTCTGCATTGATTTTAATTAGCGTACTGGGATCTACAAAATGCAGTAATATTCTTTGTTACGTTGGGCACTTTGGGTTTATAATGTAGGTATAATTACACAACACTACTCCACTGTCTACTGTCATGAAGCTTGAGGCGTTTTCTTGTGCGATTACAGTGCTCCTAGCGGCCAGTTACTAGCGGAATGGTTTTAACTGTCTAAACAGCTGTGTTAATTTGTTGTTTGAGAGAAAAAGACATTTTGTTATGTGAAATTTTCGTTAAGAATAATAAAATGGGGCGGCGCCGTGGCCGAGTGGTTAGACCGCTCCCCTCTCAGCTGGGTTCAATCCCAGGGACCTGCATGTGGGATTTGTGGTGGACGAAGCGGCGTCTGGGCGGGTTTTCTCCGGGTTCTCCGGTTTCCCCCGCCATTCATTCCACCAACTGCTCCATCATCACCTTTCCTTTCATCCATTTCACCGTCATTTCGTTTCATCTACTTCCTTCCTCCCATACCAGGCATCGGGCTGATCACCCATCCTGGATATTCTGTCTGATCCTCGACGGGCCTCTGACACCAGGCACCCGGCTGTAAGTCCTGGGGATATAAGTCCTACATAAGGTGAGGATAAACAGTGGATGAATGAATGAATAATAAAATGGAACAAGGATGAGATGTTTGTAATGCTATAAATTGTATTAACGTTAGGAAAGAGAGGTCAGATTTATCCTTCTTCTAATTTCCGAAAGATCCAGTAAGATGAGTTCATAAGACATTCTACCTACATTAAAATGTAAAACTGTGATTATTAATGACTCAGTTGTGTTGACGCAATTTACAAATGAAAACAACCGTCCACGGTTACAGTAAATGCCATTATGCTTACACACCTGAAAATAATAATTATTGCTATTATTTCTCGAGTTTTAGTGTTTATATGGACATTTATTATAATTAATTAAAATATTAAATTAAATATGCTCTATAATGCTTAAACGGTGTTTCTTTCTCCAAAAGAACACGACAACCAAAGTATATTTTATCGTTTACTGAGAGGATCGTAGTACTACTGCCAGGAGCTCTAGCATCAAAGCGATTCATTTTCTCTACACATGGTGCTTCGTGACTGTACACAGAATGGACCACTTAAGTTGAGACTGTACAATATCTCCAAAACTAAACGCTGTAAAAGGAAATGTATCTAATAAAAGTTGCTTGATATTATGGGGGAAAGTAAATGCCATTAGTGGGGTTTTTTGAAGGACGTTATTGGAGTAAGGAGTTGCATTTAGTGTGCATCACCTAATTCTTCTCTGAATTCACTGAACTTTATCAAGCAGTACTCTTGGTATGCTTTGACAAAGCCAACAGGCGCCACAAAAACTTCCATTGCCCTACTTTGAGCCTCTAACATGCTTTCAATCCCTTAGGTAATATCTGCGCGGTTTAATACATCTAGCCAAAATATTGTATAATTACCCTATAGGACCTGTAAAAAAATAGGTTATCTTACAGCTTTGAAAGACTAACCAACCATTATTCACAATCATATATTATCTCGAAATATTTAAATCCTACTCTTATGTTTTCAAACCCTTATAGAGAAAACTATACTGCTTGGCGAATCAGGACACAGCTCTCTGCACTTGATCTACAGCGTGACGCAGCGGCTATAGCAGTCGGAGATAAACAACGATAAGTAGCGCTCTCACCCGGCGTAAACACTAGAGGCGCTATCGGCAGATAACCAGAATATTCAGAAAGCTTCTTTCCGCCGCCTCGAGAATGTGTGTCCAGATGTTCTAGAACGTTCTGTGGAAGATTCCATTGACTATAAATAAGTGGGCGTTCACGCGAGACAGCCGTTTTTTAAATGGGTACCTAAAATTAGGGTCAAAATAAATTGACCCTAAAATGACCATCATATTGTCCTCCAAATAAATCACTACTTTTCAAGCAACTTTTATTCAAGAAATTTCTTTGTAGTACGCTTAGTTATGGAGATATTGTATAGTCTCAACTTAAATTGTCCAACCTGTATATATAGAGCAGCATCGTCAAGGATTCAGATAAAAGAGTCCCCATTTTCTTGTGCCAGTTCCATGAAATTCCTCAGCTTGCAGGCCTGAGCAAAGCATTTAGCATAATCTATGGACACACCTCTTCCAGGCAGAAACTTGACATTTGATTCAGTGCCATTCCATTTAGGCATTTCACTCAAATATATCCATAAAGAACTAGAACGTCCGTCCATGAGCTTCATCCACTTGTTGAGGTACTCTACATAATCGTACATCCACCTGGCGGAATTTTACGAAACCTCTTGGAGGATGTCGGAACTGACCGAGCGAGATGGCGCCGTGGTATTTGTAAGGCTTGCATTCGAAAGGTTCTGGGTTCGGTTCCAATCGAGCGCCGACTCTGACCTTGGGTTTTTCGTGGTTTTCCCTGGTCGGTAGGCAAATGTTGGGTTGGTTTCTCATCTACCACGATTCCCTTTCATTCCATTTCCCTCTTATCTTTCAGGTGTGCTTTAATGTTTCGTGTCGTATGGCGGTGCCGGATGCTTGCTACATATCGGAACTGATGTTTGCGGAGAGGATTAAATAATAAGCCTATAAGGAAGCTGAAGGAGATAAAAAAAGCCAAAATCCCAGATATTTTTAAAAAATTAGTAGAAATGGTATTTATTAAGTACTTAGTATTATATTAATTGCATAAAACAGTCGCGTGGGTCATAAGTCCGTACATGCTCTCTAGAAAAATACCTGGTCTGTATACGTGATTGCAGAATCAACCAGAAAACCACTATTTTTATAATCACCACACAATATACATACATATAAAATTGAAAAACACTCTGAATCACACACACACACACACAAAGTGCTCAAGCACCACATACATTTAAACAAAATGTACATAAACACCTTATCTCTTAGTACTCATACTTCCATTAAGTATGTGTCCAAGCTTGGCCCGTTTTGGCTGTTTAGAATCGAGTCCCATCATGCTGTCCTCCGTCTGTTGGAAGCCAAAAATACTTCCGGTAATAATTTTTTCCTAATACTCTCCGTCTGCACGCATGCTGCCAAAATATGCGTCCAGTCTTCTTGTTCCCCGCATAATGGGCAAATCCTCCTGCCATCGTCATCAACAATCTTGCGAGCTTTCCACCCTCCCAACCTAAGCCATGCTATTCCAGTCCTCTGTTTTATACCCAATTCCAGAATATATGTTTCCTTACCCCACCTAGTATTATTTCATTTTGTAGCTCCAATGTTGATCTTTGTCTGCATTCAGATTCTATTTTCTGCCTGTTTATATCACATAGTCGTCTTTTGACTTTTTTCACGGCACTGTGTGTATTTTCATTACCCCTTTGCCAGATATCGTTTATGCCAATTTTTGATAATTCCCGTTGTAACCCGCCGCTCTATGTTGTTCATTTGATGACGATAGAGTTGTTTGATTACCTTTAATTATTCGCAGCCAGTACCTGACTACATTTAGTTTAGCAAATACAGCATCTTGCCAGCATCCCACCTCACGTAGTTTGAAGTACCCGTCCCCAACCCTAGAATGCGCTTCCAGAAATTACATTATTAAAATCTCTCAGTCTTAAAATTCAGATTCTGAAAGGATATATGTGGGAAAAACTGCAGTACAGTATCCTAGTGTAAACCATGTTGAAAACTACTGCCTGCATTGCTGCGTATAATATCACACAGTAAACAATGTAAACGGTACGAACTTGCGTCAGTATTGCAGGGTCATTATGTATTGGATGATCCGTTGCGCAACGATAACGTATTTAGCCACTGCATGCGTTGATAAAACCTGCTTTAAATTTGATTTGACTCTCTTTGTCGGGTTAATGCTGTAGAGAGAATTTAAATCAAGGCGTTAACTCGATAGCTACCAAACCACCACAAGCGACGATATTATGTGGATACATAATTATGTCATGTTACGGACAAGTTCTTCCAAGTGCTCTGCGCTAAACCAGAGGTCTTTTAGCAAGCAGAAACTCTCCAATTTGTTTACATGGAGGTGCAAAAATAAGCCTATTCGCGGAGAGCGCGCTTGGAAAAGCAATCAGGTACCCAAGAAGTCTTTTCTTTAAGGGTCCCTAAGTCTGAATTTATGTTTCTATAATTTTGAATATCTTTAGTATAACGTTTTGTGTTCATGTTTCTTGTGGTTTAAATAACTCATGTACAACGTTTCAATTTTATATGATAATCACTTACCCAGATATAAAATATTTTATTAAAGTTTGATACAAAACATTGATAAAACATTAACATTTGAAGCAGAGCCATACATCAATTTTTATTGTTTTTAAGCTTAAATAAAAGAACAAGATATTGTGACGTATTATTAATCTTATTGATATTACCAGACGCACTGTTGTGTTGTATTCTTGCTACCAGAAATAACATTATTGTGCCTCTTTAGTTATATTTCGGCTTAACGGTCTTTCCTTTCGGTGAGGATCACGCCAAAGGGAAGGATCTGTTTGAAACCGTCTGGTATGCCGTCAGTCCCTTCTGGCTTCGGCTACTTACGGTTGGTGGGGGTAAGATACCGTCACTTCAGTGGAAGTGATCTTTGGAGCCAGACTGTGTGTGTGACCGGTCTACGGTTTTTCTGGCATCTCCCACCACCCTGTTTCCTTTGTTCATTATGTAGAGTCGCCAAACGTTTGTGAATAAATCCCAGGTATGTGAAGGTAATGTGTGTTATCTGCTATTTCAGTGTAATATAAAACCCACGCCTTCCCCTAAATTACATACCAAGGTCCCGGACTTTTTGCTGACAGCGATTTGCGGCCCGCCCCCATGTGTGTGTTGAATTGACCTAAATTAATCGTTTTCTGGTAACCTTTTTGACCTTCACCCCAACATGTAACAGTATTAACTTTAAATCATACATTTACTTACACTAAGATTATTAATTTTGCTTTGTTTTCAGATACTTTCAATAAAATGGCATAATATTTTACACCAAAGTTGTTTTTGTGTAAATCTATAAAATTACAGAAAAATTAATAAATTAAAGTTTTGAATATGCTTATGAAGTTCAAGCACTAAATTTTTTAATTAGATTTAATCATAGACCTATTGAGGCTACCACCCCGCAGGAGGAAGGGATGAAGTGAAAAAAACCACAGGACGCTACAGGCCACAGAGATACGCGAAAGTCCCTAACATTACCAAGCTCGAAGAAACGTTCCACTGCTGTAGCTGCTTAGAGAGGGCGATGAATTACCCGACAAGAAAGCAGCCCTCTGGTGGTGTCTTTCGTTTGAGCATGCATCCGTGACATCTGTCAGGCACTGCCATACGCCACGAAACCTAGCAGCACACCTGAAAGATGAGTAGGAAACGGAATGAAAGGGAAATGATCCTTTAATTCAATAGTGAAATTTCTGTTTCTTTTAAAATACGCGTTAGATGGTAATTTGAAATTCTTGCTCTATTCCAGAATAGACAACATAGATTGTTTTGCGAGTTGAAATCTCGTCACAAAATCCGCATCATCATATACATTGGAATAATTGCTTCGCTCTCTCATCCATATTTATCGCCTTTTATTTCTCTCGCAATTCACATTGCCATCATTAGTACTTTGATATTCGTCGTTCTCCATAAGTAAATTCATTTCTCCTTGCCGCGCCATTTTTCTTCGTTGACCTCGATTTCGACCCCTAAACGGTGGACAATTGGCATTAGCGCTTTAATCGGGTTTGCAGGCCTCGGTAACCTTACACTGGTTGACGAAACAGCTGTTTACCAAAACGCGATTCCAAAACCTTTTACCCGAGTTAAATACCATTATCGTTGTAGCTGAAACCGGATCTAAAGTTTTGGAATGTAATGGTATTTTGTCCTGCTTCCACTTAACAGACGCGCTGTTTGGAGAAGACTGTAACGTTCTTGCAAGGGCGATTTAGAAGTAGTCGATGCATAGAAGGCACAATTACTTTAAAAAAATCTGATGTGTTATACTCACATGACTTTCTCTACTCTTGTACAAACTATTTTTACAAACGCTTATTCTCCATATGCTTCATGTTAATCTAGATATCGAGATGTTAATCTTATTGCTAATTTTCTTGTAGATGCAAGGGGAATTGGTAGGCTTTAAGCGATAGTCAAATGTTTTAAGAGCTGGTTGCTATGTGGAGTAGGTATTCCATTCTCTTTGCATTACCAGGACAAAAAAAAAATGTATAACGAATTTTGTGGCAGTATTTTATATCACAACAATGTAAATGCCAGAGTGATTGTAGTGTAAATAAGCATTATTGTATGACATTGATTTGAGATGTTTGTTAATTATAAGCATTGTTAGGAAATACGTTTACACGGCCTCACTGAAACTGACAATAGGAGTGGATAACAATGAGCGAGGGGGTGAGTTGTTTATCAATTAGAAGAGACAAACAAATGACGTCAGATTAGCGCGCTTTTCTGTAGAAATGGAGGGAATATCTTCCCTAGATCATTGTGTTCGTAATTTTGATTGGATATAAAAATAGACGCTAATGTTGGTGCGCTTTATTAACCAATAGCAGCTTGGTTATAATCTTTAGGCATATCGGGTGAGAGAGTATAAATTATGAAGCCGAGAGACGGGAAACGCTCAGTCCAACAGAAGCATTCGCGGGTAATACGTCGTGCAGTCCAACAGAATCATACAAAGGCTATACGTCGCTCAGTTCATCAGAATCATTCGCGGGTTACACGTCGCACAGTTTAACAGAATCTCTCGCGTCGTAAAGTTAGTTATAAATGTGAAATACGCGAATTAATAATGTGCAGTAAATAAGTGATTATAGTAACATAAAAATTATAACAGTTTCAGTCGGGCGTGTATTAAGAAGAATTATGTGAAATGAATAAAGTGTGATGGCAATAAAAGTGTAAAAACAAATTCTTTTATCAGTGTTATCTTTCAGTAATAAATCCTTTCCGTTTACACACCCTGTTTAAGAGATATGCTCGACTGAGAAATAATAGCTAGCCGGAGGACAAAGAACCCAAAACTCAAAGTAGTAAAACAATAACAGGCGCTCAGAAATAGATAACACGAGTAACCGCGACAATTTCCATTTGAGAAAAAGTATAAATATTGGAAAATTTTAGAGAATAACAAGCAATATCTCGAAAATGGTTCACTCAACGAAAAAAAAATATATGACATAAATTGTGTATTTTAACGCGATCTACATTTTTTGTGTAGTAAAATTTTGTCTATCTCTTATGGTTTACCATTTATGCAAAAGTTGTTCACAGTGCAGAATACTTTTGGAGACATTCCCAGAAAATTCGAGATATACATTTCATTTGCCATGAAAATATCTTAAACTTTATATGATATTTTAATCAAAATCGTTAGCGCCATTTTCGAGAAAATTAAAATTTTCGAAAAATCTTCAATGTAAAGGGTAAAGGGGTGGGGGATTTTCTTGAAAACCTTCGTGTTGCATCTCTGGAAGATACTGATCCTAAATACCAAGTTTGGTGTTTATCCGAGTGTTCGTTTCTGAGTTATGCTGTTCACAGACACACACACGGACATTTTCCAAAAATGCTTTTTTAGATTCAGGGGGCCTCAAAACATATATTTCCATCCCGCTCGGTAAGAGAACCTAACTCATAAAACGTGCAACAAAATAATTTAAGTGCATTTATTGCTCATCTAAACAACAAATAATTAATTATATTACAATTTAATATTAAATCTCCAAGTATTACTCTTTCAGAAAACGAAGAATACATTTTTACACTACAAACGTAAACCTGCAGCTCTAATTACGAGCTTTGAAAGAGAATTAAAATAGAACGTAAACTTTTATCTCAACAAAAGTAAGGAATGCTTCTTTTGATTGGCATTTCCTTTAATATTTTGCTATGAAAACTTAAAAATTATTCACTGATTTTTGCTTTCTCTACTACGTACTTAGTAAGTGGGGAAGATAT
This sequence comes from Deroplatys truncata, assembly GCA_030765065.1. Classification (NCBI taxonomy): domain Eukaryota; kingdom Metazoa; phylum Arthropoda; class Insecta; order Mantodea; family Mantidae; genus Deroplatys; species Deroplatys truncata. The sequence goes on from CM060990.1 coordinate 44,757,398, forward strand.
TGAATTCCGACCAAAAATTAGATACCGAGATTTTACCGTTTTGAGGCCCCTGAACACAAGAAATACATTTTTAGATAACTTAAAAACGAAATGTTGGATAAGTACCAAACTTGGTATTTAGGTTCAGTACCTTCCAAAGAATATGTGATACGACGATTTTCAAGAAAATCCCCCCACACGTAACTGCCCTTTACATGAAACATTTTTCGAAATTTTTTATTTTCTAAAAAACGGCTGTATCGATTTTGATTAAAATAACACACATTAAATGTATTTATATTACAAATAAATTATATATTTTGAATTTTCTAGGAATATCCTGTGAAGACCTCTTTATACGGAAGGAATTTTATATAATCCTATACAACTGGCAATCGTTAAGGAATAGACGAAAACGTACTACACAAAAAATGTAGATCTCTTTAAAACACACAAATTATTTAAAGTAACTTTTTGTGGCATCAGCCATATCCAAGATACCTGCTATTAATGTTTCAAATCGTTCATTCTTCTAAGTCCCATCGATTTTCAGGTGTTTCTGGCGATTGCATGGAAGCAGTATAGAATGTTAAGGCCAGCATATAATGTCCAGTTCTTAAACATTTGACTATTGTTGCTCTCTTTGTAACCTAATGAAATGTATAATGCAGATATTTCTGCAAAGGTTTATCTCGATTAAAATGTAGTACTTAGAAAAATATACTTTCGTAAGAATAACTTGTATACACACTAATAGGCGATAGAGCGAGAGAAAGTCTTGTTAATGTAAAACAATATATTTTTTTATAAATGAAGTTGGAGGAAAATGCATTAGATTCCTACCCCCATAAATTAAAAATGCATTATATTTTCCTTTCTTTGACCTAATAACCTTATCTAACAATAAATTGAATTATACTAATTCAATCATAGATACTTGCTCAAAATGCTGGAGATATTATCTTATATAATACACAAATATCACTCATTTGCACACTGTGGTATGTGATGGAAGGGAGAAGTTGATTAGATCCTTATAATTCAACTTAAACGAAAAAGACGAGTGAACTATATCCCTTTTCCAGACTATAGCTGTGTTGGCTGTAGAATAGCTGACGAGAAGCTGCAGGGAGACGCTCTAAGATCTTACTTAAGAGAAATATCATGTAGCAGGTGTAGAGACGGAGGAAAAGAATTAGTATTCAAGTCAGAAACCACTTTGGGCAATGGATCTTGGTGCCTTGCTTGATGGTCGGAAAGTTTACCACTCCAAGGTGTGCTACAGTTATTCCATTGTGATTCATTTTCCCAACCTCAAAGTAGCATATTGATTCGGTTTTCAAAGCGTTTTACATCTGGAAATTAAAGGCTTATCCGGGATTCCATCCTCGTCCCAGAACAATCTTTCCATTGCCTTAAGAAATCTCTTTCGAAGGCATTTTCCCTTCAAGAAGTCTAGTGCTTTATATGGCGCTCTGAATTGGGTAGCAGAATTTGCAATAATTTAATACAGTGACGATTTGTATTAACCTAGCTTGTTTAGAGTATTCTTAACGGGAACGTTTCTAAATGCATTCAGCATACACGTATTGTTATTTTCCTTAGAAGCGAAAAACATATTTGGGCGAAATACAAATCAAAAGAAACCCAGTGTTCTGAAATACACAGTGAAAATTCTGTCTCATGAAATGGGATAAGAACCTCTCCGAAATACTGTTTTTTTAAAACTAACAAAAGATTATTTTACAAATATTTTATTATTACACTATATTACCTTATTCAGCCACTTATTGTAACGGGAAACCTGTTTTTGTGTACCTTCGTCAAAGAATGATGCCGTTTGTGATGAAAGCCAAGTCTGGACTTCTTGTTTCACATCATCGTTGTTAAAATGTTTTCCACCAAGGAATTTCTTCAGATGAAAATCGCTTGGTGTCAAATGCGGACTGTAAGGAGGGTGGTCGAATTGTTCCCAACCAAATGATGCATTCAGATCTTGAGTTTGGCTGTGTGTGGCCGTGCATTGTCACTCATTATTGTTTCCCCATAAACCTCACACAATGGCGATGAACTTTGCTGGCATAACATTTCTCGCATTCAAAAAACGAATCATTTATCTTACTTCACAGTCGGCGGGTCGTTCGATTGTTTTGAATATTTCCAAACGCTCCACCAACAGGAAAACACAAAGTGACGATTGCTCACAGCTGCGTCTGGCTTCCGCTAATGAATAGAGGAAGTGATTCCATTTGCGCAAAATTACGACTGCAGCGGCAAAATATTAAAATGGTACTTAATTTAAAAACACGTCTCGTAGTTAAAAATATAATATACGTCCTCTACCATGTGCCTAGAAGATAGAGGAAGTACTATATTCACCCAAAAAGTCGATACCGCAGTTTCACCGGATATATATATGCTTTCAGGCTCCCTAAAAAAACAAAAATGATTTTTAGAAGGAGGTACGCGTGTGTCTGTGAACACAAATATTTAAAAGAAAACTCCCTTATCCCAAACTACCATTTGCATGGAAAACGTTTCGTTATTTTTGATTTTCTCAAGAATGGCTCTTACTATTTTGAGGAAAATACATATTTAAGGCATTTACATGGCGAATAAAATGTTTATTTGTTTTTCTGGGATTAGCATGTGAAGTCCTCTTCATTTAGAACAAGCTTTTTATAATTTTCAATAAATTTTACACCATAAGAAATGGATAGAAACTACTACACAAAATGTAATCTCTTTTAAACACAATTTTTTCAAATAACTTCTGGAATGGGTCATTTCAGAGATACTGTTTTTATTGGTTTGAGTTTTTCAATACTTTGTCATTTAATTTTTTTGAAGTATTGCATCTTCAGTTTCTTGCGATGTCACGAAAAGTGAATGAAATTTCATGGCCGCTATTAAATATTTTATCTTTGCTATCACTTTTTTACTTATAATGAATTACGTAATGGAACAGAGAGAAGTATAAACTTTTGCAAGAATAGGCTGAAGAACCTATATAAAAAAAGGGTAGTGGGTAGACCAAGTCATGCGAATGTAGTACATCTCATGTTTTAAAACCTACATAACTGCAAATTATATGACCAGTCTGTAGCAGAATGTCTGATGCCGATATAATGGTGCGACAATTTGAAGCAGGAATGTAGTTGCCAGTTTCTCTCGTTGTTTCCAGTATCTGCTGTTGATTCTGCTGCCGGCTGCTCCAGTGGTAGAGCTATAAGTACTTTCCCACAGGGTATGCGTGGATGTATTGTGAGCTATTTGAGTTGTCATTAAAGTGAATTGCCGACCATTTGAGATGAATAAATAGACTGATTATGAATCGTAGCACTTGAAACGGTAACAAGTGAATTATTATACCTGCTATCTTCTACGGAATAATTTCACGGTTTGAAATAACCGTTTCCGCAATAGAAGAAGCTAGACGCGTAAGTCGCCGTGAATCGCTAAATGTTCACCGGCAGGATCCCTCGCGGCAGCCGCGAAATCTTAATCACACAAGCGTGTCACTAAGCGCTTAAAATATCACACGAGTGAGTACAACTGATGGCACCAGAGGGAGAGTAGCTAATGTGTGCACAACTGTGTGCACGAACGTCGATCCGTACCACTGATGGTATCAGAGTAGAGAGTAACCCTCGGATTAAGATGCACTCCTATTTATTAGTTTTAGCTCTGTCTGTGTGTGATTCCCCTAACAACACTCTATCTTATACGTTGCCAAATCTCAAAGCTCTTAGTATACGAATGTGACACTGTTACTAGGGGATAGATCGCTCTTCTTAGAATTTCCATCGTCCCTCCAATTTACAGAATTGGTCTACGTACCTATGTAACGTACTGAACTTAACTCTAAACTGCCTTCCCAGAAATCCTTAAGCTAACGTGTTCGCTCCCTCTCGGCTCACTAATGACTCTGGCTAACCTGACTACCTAATTGCCTTCATATTTCTGGACAAACATTTCAACTCTAACCGGTTATATTATACACTTATTTAATACACGGAATTCATTTATTGTAATTATTTCTCTATCTTACTGTTATGTCTTTGTTTAATTATTTATATATTCCCGTCGATAAATACATTCATTCATGGTGTAACAGAGTTGACGCATGCACTCATTTTAAAGTTTTCAAGACTTGTAAACGTTCGGGAGAGAATTTATTTTAAAAGAACCAACGCGAAAATAAGGAAGTAAAGGAAGTATTCTTTTATTTGCTGGCTAAGGTGACAGCATATTATTGACGGGTCACACAATAATTAGGTTTTCAGTTAATTTCATGCATGAAGCTTACCGTCTCGGTTTATGTTCGTTGTCTGTGTGCTTTCCTGTTTATTGTGATTATGGTATGCTGATAAGCGCAAAATGCAAACCTGGTCAGAGCTTTTACGAGCAAACAATGAAGGGATACAGATATCGAAATGGCATTCTGACCCGGGTTTTAATCAGCTAACGAAAGAACAGAAATCAAACGGTTATTCCGTAAGCGTTCATACAACAAAGGACTCCAATTGAGAAAGTATTTAAAGTGGGTAGTGCTGGCGTTTTCTTCCTACCCAGAACTAATGTCATATTTGTGGGGTAGCCAGAAGGACAAATTTTACAAATCAAACCATCACACAGGAATACTCAAAAGAAGCTTTCGGAATGAAATAAGAGACATTATACTGGCCGAACTAAATCCTATGTGTTTACCCAGTTCAATGCCTGTTTAGTTGTGGAGGACGATATTTGCAGCATGTTATAAGGTAAGATTTATATGTTGGTTTAAGAAGCGAAGCCAGTTTAAAAGGTACGGTCGGCTGAAGCATCCCCAGCTGCCGAGACGGAAACTCCGAGCGAACGGTAAGGATATAATCGAAATCCGTGTACTTACCTTTAAATTCTTCTTCAGTTATTGAAGGAAGAAATTATAAGCGGACTACGCATAATTTTTATGTAAATGCAGTTATTATTTCTTCCAGTATCCTTTTACGCCATGGAATTTCTATCAGAACAGTTGAATGGGGCTCGTAAAAACGGGCAAATCATCATTTTATCACGACCAAGGAAAGTTAACCGTTATAAATTCCATTAAAGCAAAGCATGCATAGATTCTAGGATACATAGGAACAAAATAGCAATACAGCCGTCTTAGATAGCTACAGATCTGCGCGGCCTCTTGTCCAAAGTGCCAAATTAATTTAATTTTGCCTATAACAAAATAAAATTGCATGTTTTTAATAAATTTTCATAAAATTACAAGCTTTCTGTCCCATCACCAGGCAGAGGGGTTTTAGTAAGTGAACCAGCAAGTTAGAAACACACCGAGTGTTGATGGCCAGGGAAGGTGGAAGCGCTTGTGACCTTGCAGTGTTCTCAGTAAACACATATGTTGTACAGTATGAAGGCTGTACACTCTACTTGGAGCAGAATTAAGGAGTATTAGAAGGAAAAAAAGGCAATGTGTGTTTAGCAATGTGATGTACAATAAAGTTGACTCATGATTTAATTAAGGCATTAAGGCAGCTTTTATATCGAAAGCTGTAAATTGTTTAAAGCAATATCCCTCGTATTAGTGCATGATATAGATCCTCGAAACATTCAGATCCACAGTTTGGAGATGAGGAGTATGAAAGTTCACGTTACTCATTGCTCCTTTCTAATAACGTCACATCTTCCTTGTGTTTAATTGAATTACAGGTTGTTTAACATGATGTTTTAAAAGTTTTTTGAACTCTAATGTTGCATTTGATGGTTTCGCTATTTGTGCTGAAGTATTCCATGCCACATTCCGCTACAAACGATACTTATTGTGGTGATATTTTTATGTATGAATTCTTCTTTACTTTAGACATATTGCCACAGTTCTCCACTGGTTTATAAACGCATTGAATAAATGGAGCAGTCGCAACGAAACCCTCTGTTGGGTTGGGTGTGAGAGTGCCCGTCACAGTACCTAACGTCACCTATACTCTGTGCGGTAACACGAATGGTTTGTTTACTTACTAAAACCCCTCTACATGCTCATTGCCTTAGGTTAGCCGAAGTCAATAGTTTCTGTAATAGATCGAAGTATGTAATCCATTGTTTTAAAAAATTGATGGTTAGCCCGTTTTTGCGCACATCCATTTCAGTTCTAAATCTTTTAGAACTGCAATAAAATTCCAGACCTCTTAACATATGGGTCATGTACAACTTTTTGATATGAATAAAGAGAAATACAGTACATTAATTAAAGAATGACACTACTTGACATAATGAAATAACACAAACTGCTTTAAAATAATAAGAAAAGTATTATTATCTAAGCTTTAAATTATTTTATAGTAATTACCACAGACTTTCTGTAAATGATTTTATAAGTTGAGGTTTCTTAACTTACAAGATTTCTAGTACAAGTAAGATACAGTACATTATAAAATATTGAACAACTTGATTCTACTCCACATTTTATTGGAACAAAACTTCGTTTGAGAGAGACAATATCTAACCAACGTTTGCTTCAACCCTTTAATCCGTCAATTGTTTGGAAGCAAGTGGTCAGGGATTGCATTTTGTTAAATTTTTTATCTTTTTCACTTAAAGTTTCCACATGTAAATACAAAACATTTTTTATTTTGTCATCATTATCCAACCTATCATTCCAACGCTGAGACAGAGACCTCTAGCGAAGTTTTCAGTCATCAGTCAACTTTCAAAGTACCTGCTGCCTGTCACTAGTGTCCGCAGTGGTAAGTGTCCAGCCCAACGCCCTTGAGATGGCATTAGGGAGAGTCAAGTATATATCGAGTGTGAACATTTTGCTCGAGGACCCTTTCTCTCAGGGTATAAGGTTCTTTTACGGGCGAATAAACATCATACGACGGGAGCAAAGGCTTTACGACCTTTCCGGGGGAAGCCATTCTAAGGTCTTTTACAGTGAAAAAAGGTCATCGCCCTCCATCGGGCTTAAACCCGCTACCTCACGAATTACAGGTTAGCACAGTAACCATCACACCACTGAGGACCACTTTCTCATTCTATAGTATACATTAAATATGTAAGCCTGCTTACATTCGCTTGTATATATGCCTTGAAATAATTAGATTTTTTTTGTTGTAGTTTATGTAGTTATGTAGTTTGTGTAGATATTTTTCTGTTTATAATATATGTGTATGCGTTATATGGAAAATAAAAATAGATAAGATAAGGCGACTTTATTGGTCTCAAATTATTAAAGTTATTATACAAGCACTTACTGCATAGATCATTCACCATAATTCTTCTTTTTTCCGGATTACTCTCCTCCTCCTTACACGCCCAAGGACAAGCCAATTCTTTGGGTCAGTAGCCTGTCGAGGAGCAAGCAAACTCTGGATCATAAGATATCCAGGATGGGTGATCAGCCCAATGCCTGGTATGGTGGTGAAGAAGAAGGAAATTAAATGTAGAGATGAAAGGAATGAGAGGAAAGTTTGAGGATCAACTTATCCAACCCAGCATTCGCCTAGCGACCGAGGAAACCGCGAAAAAACCTTCGGTCAGATTGGTCCCCCCCCCGGGGGTTTGAACCCGGGACCTCCAGAATGCCAGTCACAGACGTTACCGCCTGAGCCATCCCGCTCAGTCATTGACAACACATGCAAATTTAATATAAAATTTAAATGTGAAGAAAAGAAAGAAGATAACATATAGATAAATTGTGTGATTTGCTGAACAAACTTTATCTTCGCGCACTTTAGCCAGAAATTGCCCATGTTTTGCCATATCCTTCTAGCTGGTTTAAGAAATGTTCTGTGAATTGAATTCTTTACTGATACTCCCACTGTGCTCATTCCGCCAAAATATTTACAGAGCTTTCAATACCACCACAAAATAGACAGATTTTCTTGCCAGAAGCATCAATTATTTACAGTGCCCTCCAACCTCTCAGTCTAAACTGCCATTCCTGACCGTTCCTTTCTTCCCAAAGTAAGAGTAAGAACTGACAGGTAGCCAACTTGTAAATCTTAAGAGTTTCAATTACCTATCAAAACATGTTCTCCGTAAAAAAATACCCTAGATAATGTTGATTTATCCACCAAAGAGGGGTTCTGATAAAGGGTTGCACAGATAAAAGTGACCCGTCTCCCGTTTGAATGCAAATGCTATATTTCCGTTGTGTATTAATATGTATTTGTGTTAAAACTGGTCGTTAAAATTTAATCGAGCTACAGTATAACAATACAGAAAGCAAACAAAAGGAAACTGGTCATTCAGCAGAAGAGCGTATTTTTCTAAGAGGCCTTAAGTCTTGTTGATATGTTGAAAGTGGAGCCGTAATCTTTCTCAGATAGCGATAGAATTGTTGATGTCAACACATTCTTTACAGTCACATTCTCGTGAGGTGCCACTTGCTCCGTCTCGCTGAGCTTGCATCCTTTTGCCTTCACGGTTGCAGAGCTGCCAACATATGGCTAACAAATCCTTTCGCAAATAGCGGCCTTAATATTACTACTCTTGGCACCTCTTTATTCGCAGTCACACACATAACCTAAACATCCTTTTATTTCTTAACAAGTAGAGGAAGCACTTGCGACCTCAATGTTAAAATTCCTCGCACCAAGAACAGCAATGCATTAAAATATCGCCAATCTAGCAGATTTGCCTAATTACGATAGGGTGGCAATTTTCTACGCGCATGCGCACTATCTACAATATGGCGATGCTTGTTATCGTTACGCCAGGATTTTACTGTAAAAGAAAGGACCCTTAAAAGAATGGTTGCGTTACAGGCTCTGGAAGTGTCAACATTGAGGCAGTATTTTTAACACTTAGATGATTTCAGCCAAATTATATAATATATAAATTCAATAACAGCCCGGCTTAAAGCAATATGTGTATGTAACAATATATAAAAAGTGTATATTACAGTCATTGTATATGTTTATATTATTGTATCCATGTGTAATAATGTTATGTGAATATATTACGTAATTTAATAATGTAGGAGGTGTGAGAATAATAGGTTAAAAGTTGCTAACAATGAGGTAACTTTGAGACAATAATGAATTTGAAAGTTTAAATGATACTAGTCATTATTGGAGCAACAATAATGTAATTTTAGCGACAGTTTATAAAAATAGCCAATCAACAACCACAAAAAGCTTTAGTTAAATGAAGGTATGCTATTGGATTAGGAATAGCCAATCAGAGACTTGAAATACAGAAACTTACAAGTTTAAGCGGTTGAAATCAATTGAGTTGGTTGCAGACAGCGTTACTAACCAGACGCAAAAAGTGTCCTCAAGAGATTTAATACGTATTCGTGTGAGACGAAAAATAGTTTACGTGTTAAAAAGTGCAAATAACTAATAAACGAATATCACAGCTCTCTATCAGTGAAGGGTTATATAAATCGTATCAAGCATTAATAAAAGGAGTAAAGTAAAATTATAATCTGTGTAAGCCTACATTCTTCAGTTGCACCACAACCCTGCAAAGAGAAACGTGTCTCTAACAATAATACTGACGCAGCCGAGGCAAACATAAATATATAATATTTAAAGAAACAGTCAAATTACAAAGTTAATATTGTTTTTTAAACTTAGGGAAAAGACCACCTGAAAGTACATTTGGGGCGAAGGCTACCGGAAACTGTTTATTATACATGCGGGTCCAACTACTACAAGTTCGGCTCCCCAACAGCTGAACTATAATACAACTCCTACAACAAAATAACGTAACAAACCATCTTCAATACAATCTTCTTCAACATATACTCCAAAAACAATTCTAAGATGATTCCACTAATCCTTTTCACCCTTAGCACTATTTTATGTGTGTCCACATACCTAGTTAAACCCTTCTTTCTTTTGAGATACTTATAGATCAACAGTTCCATTTGTAACCGTTAAGGATAACGATTGGTGAAATTTAAAAGATCCACAGTTACAACTGAATTTGTTTGAAATTTTAATACAGCTATGGGTGTTAAACGTCTAATATTTTGACCAAATTTCATGCACATTTTAAATTAGTCCCAGAGATTCTCATTTTTATACTAACCTTTTTACTGCTTTCTAAAAATTGCCCTGCACCATGCAATTATTTTATAAAAAAGTAACATTTGATTATTAATCTCTTTAACGCTATATTAATAAACCGTAAAGATGAATTTTTAATTGTGTCACTAGTTTTTGAGAAAGTAAATGTTAAATATGATACCTCAATTTTTTGCTTAAATATGTACAAAACATAGCATTATTGTTTAATAAAATTACAACTAAGCATACTAACAAATATTAATCTCATCATTTTTTATCCCGTCATTAACAAGGAGGTATACAACATTTTATGGATTTAAACCGAAAAGTACATCCTGTGGAACAATTTGAAAATGAGAATCTTTCAGCAAATGAAAACCCGAGAAAAGAGGGTTTAAAAGTCATAATGCTAAAGCAACCCTCTTTCTGAATTAAGGGGACAAGGTAGTTTGAACACATGGAAATTACACCTTAAGTGTGTTAAATTGCCACTTATCTTAAAGTTCGCAATGTTCTTTCCTGAAATTTTTATGAGTTAGTCTATAAATCATGATAATTATTTCAAGTGGATGTTGGCATTGATAGCTTATGTAGTTGAGTCCGTAAACTTTATTTGATTCAGCAGAAAAATAATAAAATTTACTCTTAAAACATGTGAATTCATGTACGTTTTTCTCTGATACTACTTGCAATACAGAATCACACTTTTGCATGCTTGTTCTTAGTATAATTATCTATCTTCTGATGCTCGATTATTTAGTTATGTATATAACTTCATTAGAAATTGAAAAACAATTATTTGCAAAGTCAAAAAAATAATAATGTTGAAATTTTGCAACGTTGTTGCTTTCTTAATATCCCTAATATACATTCTAAACCACAATCGTAGTTTTATAAAGTTTAACTATGTGTTGTATACATGTACTGAAAATTTCAGCTCTGTACCTATCATACCTTCTGAGAAAAAGGTACATAAGTATCCAAAAATGTTGTTTTGAGAAAACTGAATTTAGAGTTTCAACATTAAATTCTGACATACTTCAGTACATTCCAGGGCCATAATCATCTGCACCTTCATTCCTGGATTGCTTCAGCTTTTCTGATTGCCTTTCGCTTTTGTTAATTGCTGAACTGCTCGCTGGGCATGATATAGTCGTTCGTTGTTGAAAGATACAAAAACGTTCTAAAAAGGGGCGTTGCATGACAGCTTTAAAGGAATGCAGACTAGTATTTAAATGGCATTTAAATTTCTTAAAAACCTCTTAACTCCTAAAAAGCATGTATGTTCTGAAACTGCAAATAATAGAGATTCTATTACTGCCTAAAACAAAAAATGCGATTTTTGACCATTTCAGAGTATCTTGTCCCCTTAATGCTATTTAAAAAGCATTTAGTACATGTATAGACTTTCCTTCATCTGTTTCTCTGCAGTTAATTTAGTAATTAAAGATTCCTGAGTTCTCCCTTGAATCTTTTGTCCATTTTAATGGGGACAAAACTTATCTTTTTTACTACAATTTTAGAGGAAGGTGGGCTTACTGGCAGACATTTAAATCGCTATATGACATGCGTTAAAAGGTAGTGCAGCTATAAAATCTACATAGAAATAATAAAGTTTTGTAATTTGTAGTAACACTAAAATCCATTTTTATCAATTTAGACAACTTTGACATTTTTTCATAGATTTCCTTAACCCATACATGTAGGTAACTGGTAACTGGTGTTGCAGGAAGAACTGAGATACCAAATTCTATCCGTTGATGTGACTATTTAGTGATGGAAATGTCAAATACCACATACAAGTTAAATGCATTGAGGTACATGGATGCATTTAGGTTAAAGGGTTGCTGGCATCAGTAGGTGGTAGGAGTACTTAATATGGAGGGGGTCCCCAAAACCGCTGCAGAGCACTGCAAGTAGGTCAGAGTGACCCCTTTTTGCTTCTAAAGTGACCCCTGAGAGAGAGAGACGAGGGAGAGACTCGAAGGGCGACCAGGACCGGGCGACTATGTGCGTAAGCATTGCCGCGAGAACCCTCCACCGGGGGGCTCCTAAGACCCAGTAATGGCCCAGAGAGTGGGTCCTTCAGCACTCCTAACAACGCCAAGGAAAACTCTTTTCTAAAGCGCATATTCATCGTCCAGGCCCAACACACCGAATGCCGTCGCCTGGTCCTACAACCCTGAAATGACGTGGACAGGAAATTCGTGGCAGAAGAGGAACCACCCCAGCACTCGAACCCGGTACCTTCCAAATGCGAGACTCACACGTTACCACAGACCCATCTCGCTCGTATTAAATGAAATTGATTTTTATTTATGGACGCTCTTTAACTGCTACGGTTCTTAGCGTCCCATTCTATATTGGGCGTGAAAGACCGTTAATTTTGCTCAGAGGCCTACTTATCAGGCTTGAGGTTCTTTTACGTGCCGTAAATCTACGACACGGGACCATCGGGATCACTTCCCTCCCGAAGGAATGCTAAGGATTTTACGCCCGATAAAAGCCATCGCCCTCCGCTGGGTTTAAACCCGTGACCTAGGGAACTAGAGGCTATCGCTCGGTGTCAGTAGGTGGTACATAAGTGTAACGAAATTTTCACATGAGGAGATCGAAACCATAAGCTTTCGAAGGTCGCTTTTAAATTCAATAAATATCACTAGAGTTAAAAAAGTGTTATTAATATAAAGCTCAGAAAAATTCACAGATATTGATGACTTCTCGTCAAGAGTCGATTTATCGAAAAAGACTTCTGCGGAGCACGGGTAACGATGTGACTCCTTGGACCCAGGTAATGTCGGAATGATTCCCCGCCAGAATGCGCGCAGTGTCGTACCGCTGGCCTCTTCTAGACCATCTGCCAGCATCCAACATAAGCGTTGACTCGTTTTATTAGCATATTCCGGCTCTTCTTCCGACGTCGATTACGATAGCATATGCTTTGATATGATATCGATTTTGAAGTTCAGGTCTGTTACTTGCAAGACCTTTTCCGGCTACAATAGAAATGAAACCTCCCTTCTCCTCCCTTATCTTCCTACCTTTTGAACCCATTTGGTTGACAATGAAGAACGTTTGTTTCCATCCTATGCACAAAAAAAATTTGATTACACAGAGATGTAGGTTTAGTTAAACCTTTCACTTTGAAATTGTTGATTTTGTTCCCACAATATCCTCCTTGTCTTAGGAAAATCTGTAAGAAAAATTTCAGTGTTTCCAAAACAATAACACCCTGCTATTGACTGATAGCAGACAACACAGGTCTAACTGACGTCTATAGGAATTTTAAGATGGAGAAATTTTATAGCCCCTCAACAGTACTAGGATTATTCATTTGTGGGATTTCATATAGTCTTTATAGCTCATGAACACCACTAGAATCATTCATTTGCGAGATCATATGTAGCCTTTATACCCCATCAACACTACTAGGATCATTCATCTGTGAGATCTTATATAGTATTTGTAGTCCCTCAATATTACTAGGATCATTCATCTGTGAAATCTTATATAGTTTTTATAGCCCCTCAACATTATTAGATCATTCATCTGTGAGATGTTATACACTTTTTATAGCCCATCATCACTACTAGGATCATTTTTCTCTGGGATCATTATAGTCTTTATAGCTCATCAACACTATTAGGATCATTCATCTCTGGGATCTTATATAGTATTTGTAGCCTCTCAACACTATTAGGATCATTGGTATGTGAGATCTTATATAGTCTTTGTAGTCCCTCAACATTACTAATATCGTTGGTCTGTGAGATCTTATATAGTCTTTGTAGTTCCTCAACACTACTAATATCATTGGTCTGTGAGATCTTATATAGTCTTTGTAGTCCCTCAACACTACTAAGATCATTGGTCTGTGAGATCTTATATAGTCTTTGTAGTCCCTCAACACTACTAGGATCATTTTTCTCTGGGATCATTATAGTCTTTATAGCTCATCAACACTATTAGGATCATTCATCTCTGGGATCTTATATAGTATTTGTAGCCTCTCAACACTATTAGGATCATTGGTCTGTGAGATCTTATATAGTCTTTATAGTCCCTCAACACTATAAGGATCATTGGTGTATGAGATCTTATATAGTCTTTGTAGTCCCTCAATACTACTAGGATCATTGGTCTGTGAGATCTTATATAGTCTTTGTAGTCCCTCAACACTATTAGGATCATTGGTCTGTGAGAACTTATATAGTCTTTGTAGTCCCTCAACACTACTAGGATCATTCATCTATGACATCTTACATAGTCTTTATAGCCCCTCAACACTACTAGGATCATTCATCTGTTAGATATTATAGATTTTAATAGCTCAACACTACTAGGATCATTCAACTTTGGATCTTATATAGTTTCTATAGCCTCTCAACACTACTAGGATCATTTATCTGCGAGATCTAATGCAGTTTTTATAGCCCCTCAACACTACTAGGATCATTCATCTGTGCGATCTTATATAATTTTTATAACCCTTTAAAATTACTACGATCATTAATTTGTGTAATCTCATTTAGTTACTATAGCCCCTCAGCAACAATAGGTTCATCCATTTATAGGATATAATATAGTTGAGCGGAATGTGGAGATAATGCAATGCATGGTTAGCTTGTACTTCACCACCAGTTTCCCAAGATCCAGAGTAATGGATCTCCTGTGGGCCCTTAATTTGTCACCCTCTACCTCAGAGCCGAACACTGTTTTAGTGAAGTGGAATAGGCTGGTCCGGGTGGCGGTGGTGGTGATACACAAGAGGAGGTCTACTTAGCTTCCATTAGCATACAGCTTCCGTCTCCTGATCTGTTCGACTGCATTACAGCTTTCATGACACATTCTGCTAGAGAAGTGCTGGTCGTGAGGGACTGCTAATTGTTGGAATTACAGCTGTGTACTCTTACTCTGCTACAATTATCAATAAGTAGTGCTAGTTGGAGAAACGTCCATTACAGCAACACAAATTCGTTTAAACTTAGTGCAGCCATTACTTGGTGCGTAATTGTTTCTCTAATTACTTCGGAGTTCTGCAGACGTTTAATATTAAATACTTGGAGCGACTGAGTTAAGCACGGGCACCCTACTAGACTTAGGTTAACAACGCTTCAGGTAGTTTAAATTTAAAAAAACAGGGATTTTTACCGAGATTTTGCAGCTTCGTCAGAAAGGTCCCTTTTATTTCTTGTAACAAGAAAACGTAAGACGCATGGATACCAGATACATACAAAACTATACTTTATACGGTATAGGGCATATAATGGAGGGGAGCACCTCACCCACTGCGACCTATGAGAGATCCATTGTGGCTACCTTCCCACAGGAGAAAGGATAGAAGTAAAGGAACAACAGGAGGCTACACGCCGCAGGCAGACAGGTCACAGAGATGCGCGGAATTCCCGAGCAATTCCAGGCTCAAGATCCCTCCCATTCTGGAGTCGCGCAGAGAGGGCGATGAACGACTATTCAAGCAGCTCTTTACTGTCCACTGGGAATGCTTTATTCTTTGAGCAAGCATTCCAGCATAGCCATACGACACGAAACCTAGAAGTGCTATTGAAAGATGAGAAGGAAACGGAATGAAAGAGAAATGATGGAAAGGAAATTGTGGTAGATGAGAAAGCACCCCAGCATTCGCCTAATGACCACGAAAACCCCAAGGTCAGAGTGGGCGGTTGACAGGAATCGAACCCGAGATCTTCCGAATGCGAGCCTCACACGTTAATGCGGTGCCATCTCGCTCAGTAAAACTAGACCAGCTGTGCGAATTTAACGTTCGTTCTAAGATCCAATGATGAAAAAACCATAGAATCATATATTATGCAGCAAGACTATAATGTAGTAATTAAGACACGAGTATCTCGCTACGGCTCGTTTCATAATTTTCATACGAGCGTCTTAATTACCATTATAATCAAGTTGCATACGAGACTCGTACGACTGTTTTTGTTCGACCACGTCGACACGCCATATTCCAAAACTCTGAGTTTTTACAAAAACCTCTGCCCCTGTTAATTGTGTGTAATTAAATGCTGATCGGATGGCAGAACCTTGAGCGTGTTGCCATCTATTGTAGCAGATGGCAGTATTGTCGAGTCCATGCTGTATTTATTGATTTTTGCAGGTAAAGTGAAAGAATCACATATTAAAGCAAAGGAAATGAATTCCATTTATTAGAATATTAAAGTTACAACAAACATCATATTTCATTGTTTATCTGGGGAATGGATCCCAGTGGACTGCTGCTTTGGAGGTGTTAAAAGGTATGGGCGAGCTGCGCGCGCCGCCGAGTAAGATCATAATGAGGCATTGAAGTATAATGGATGCCATTATAGTCCAGTTACGTCAATGTAATGAGCATATTATAATGAGGTCGACCAAATATGTATATTTCGTCTGAACTAGATGACATGACACACAAGGA
This sequence comes from Deroplatys truncata, assembly GCA_030765065.1. Taxonomy (NCBI): domain Eukaryota; kingdom Metazoa; phylum Arthropoda; class Insecta; order Mantodea; family Mantidae; genus Deroplatys; species Deroplatys truncata. Next base: position 44,773,808 of record CM060990.1, read on the forward strand.
AAACAGGGAGCTTGAAGGCGTTACTTACTGTCAATCATGTAAACTTAAAGAAGAAATTAATGGATAATTACGGGACACTGCGCATTCTCATATATTGAGTGTCCTAATGCTGATACCGCTCCATTATCTAAATATCATTAAAACAACATAAAAGTTGCCTTAAAAGTAATTAAAACTTTGGAAAGCTCATATTTTTGTGAAACTAAATGCTCCTGTGGGGCAGTCGTGGACCTATAACAATAAACTGATATTAGTCGAGCCTATAGGTATTACTTTTCCTTTATTTTGGAGGAAAAATATAATTTATAGTCAAAATTTATGTTTAAGGTGAGATAAAGTCTAATAAAACCCCACCATCAAATGTCATGTTACTGAAGAAAGAAGGTAAACAAATAACTTATAGACACTGAGCTCAGTGTCCTACGAATTACAAAGTAACGCTTTAACCATTCAGCTAGTAGGAGTTTTGTAAGATTAACTTTGACCTGTGTACCTATCTGGACGCACTACTCCGAGTCGAGATATACAGGAGGTCAGGAGTATTATTGTGTGGAGAATACTCTGAAAGAGCCCCCAACAGTAGGCTCATTAGTGTACATAGCAGAGGCGTTTAAATGTACAGTCGGGTGCAAAAGACGTGCGATATGAGGAATCAATTATTAACACGCCTCTGCCGCGCCTTCCATCCCTCATTCGGTTTGAGAGGTTAATACTTGAATGCCGAACCAATAAGAGCCGGACTCATTCAGGGGTTGGTATGGACAGTCTTTGGGAGGCGTATTGTTTCATCCATTCAGGTGACATATACCGATTCTCCACCCCTTACGTCGCCCAACTAGGTCTGACCTTCTTCATAGGGTAATACTAGCGTATCGGCTTCAGATAAAACTTATTAGAGGATAGCTTACGTAAGGCAGGCGCGGAACACAGATGATGAGATTCTGCATCATTCACGATTCTGCCAACATTCAACCAAAGGCATCACTACGTCTTTTTGCACCCAACTGTACATCCGAGTGTTAAAATCATACGTTAAATTGCAACTGCAGTTGCTAAAATATGCATAAATGATCACTATTCGTCTACTAATCTAAAGAAACAAAATTGGCTGTCCAGAAACCACGATAAGATCTACGGGGTTCAGGAAAGTATTTCCAATCCAGAAATAGTTACATTTTAAGGGGAGAATAAAAGCCCCATACCGGCAATGTCAAATCTGCTAAATCCGTGAACGATTATCTCAGAAACTCTAAAGTTCCCAGAATGAAATGTTTACAGAATGTAGATGAATACATTCTTTTATCCAGTAAGTTTGTTTTTTAAGGAAGATAGAATTGTTTGTTCAATTATACAATCTTATAATAAAAATATATGACCAATCCTTTTTTAAATAACCATCATATTAACACCAGGAAGTTATTTTTATTATCCTAAAATGCAATTTAGTCATCTTCAATAGTTTCTGAAAAAACAGGTCATTTATTCCAGAAAGTATAATTCACATATAGAAAACAAAGACCATGACATTTAAAGCATATCAGCAAACATAGACCTTGAAAATGAAGCTTACATAAAGAAGGAGGTAAAACTAAACAGATATAGACACATGTGTGGTACAATGATATGGCATATTAATTTTATTGTCATTACTGGACGCACTGTTGTGCTGTATTGTTGCTACCAGACGTAGCATAATTGGGTCTCCTTGGTTATATTTCGGCTTGACGGTCTTTCCTTTTGGCGCGGATCATGCCAAAGGGAGAGATCTGTTTGAATTTGTCTGGTGGGACGTCAGCTATGTCTGGCTTTGACAGTAAGTGGTCGTTGGAACCAGTCGTGTGTGGCCGTTCTACGATCTATGTAGTGTCCCTTCATCCTGTTTCCTTTGTCATCCTCCTGTTTCATCTTTCAATGTAATATAAAAACCCACGTCTTCCCCTTAAATTAACATAACAAGGTCCCGGACTTTTGCTGCCAGCGAGTTGCGGCCCCATGTGCGTGTTGGGATGATCTAAATTTAATCATTTTCTGGTAACCTTTTCGGCCTTCACCCCAACATGCAACAACAGTACGTGCATTTAAAAATAAAATTATGAATGAAACTATAATTAAGTTCTATAAAACAATAGTTCTACCCATCTTGCTGTAGGACGTGAATGCTGGACATTAACCATGGATCAAATGAGAGGAAAAAAGTCAACAGAAATGAAGTTTCTTAGAACCATAGCTGGATACACGCTCCTAGACCGAATTAGAAATGAAGAAACTAGGAGAGAATTCAAAGTTTTAAGCATAAATTAAATTTTAACTATAAGCCAAAAGGGAGAGAAAACCTGGAAGGACACTAAGAAAATGGAATGAGCAATTTCTAGAAGCTAGAACAGACAGTCTAATCCTCCCAGTTGATGACGAACATTCACACAAAACCTGTTCAAAGAAAATGGAGAAAATACATTCACAAACATAGCAACGAAATGACTTGAGCGTACAGCAGATGCCATAATTAACAGTAGTATCAAGTTGTAAAGTAAATGTGTCCGTAAAAGATGGACTAAAGTTCGTTTTTCTACTTCATAATGTGTAGGAGTTTTGCAGAACTCAGCGAGGTAACATAATTAAGATAATTAAATAGGAAAATCCAATTTATAAGGCTACACAAAGGACTAAAAACGTCGATTCTAACGCTCCCTTTATGACCTATGACCTATACCTCATTCCACCAAGCAATGAGTGGACCCATTTCTGAGGTGGAGGCGCTCAGCGGGCGGAATCCGTTGCCTCCGATGGTAGGGTCATGATGAGATGTCGTTGGAATGAGAGGACCTACAGCTTTTACCGTGGACACTGAACCACGTTCCTTGGACATTGCGGCAGTCACCTCCTGCCCGATGTCGTGATTCTTGTTGATGCCCGGTGCTCACGGCTTACCTTGCTGCATCCTCCATGTTGGCTCCAAACGTTCGCAGTGTGCTGGTTCTCTGCAATTTTGTCCTCGGCTAGCTGCAGTAATTTTCTTTAAAACTAGGTGGGAGCATGGACTTATCCTTGGTAAAGGAAGCGTAGACCTCGGGTCGTGGTAAAAAGGAGAAATAGACGTGTTTTGGTTACGAAAAGATGACACTGCAGATTTCTTTTCTTTAACTACTCCACGTAGTACACAACACTGATATTACCGCCGTTAAAATACAGTCCACCGCTGTTAAAACGCGGCGCGGATATGACACGAAGTTTAAATATGCTTATTATCTCTTTACGAGTAGCGGTTCTTAGGTGTGTTTCGAAAACTGTCTTTATTCTCTTTTGGCGCGATATCTCTCACACATCCTGCAGCATCTCTCCCTGCCCACAAATGATAAAATGCCAAACTGAAATGCCCCCGATTTGTTCCTAGCAGATCCATTTATAGTCGCAGGCTTCTGGGGCTGCTTCCTTTCCTATTGGTCCATTTTTAGCGCCACTCGACGCGTATCACTATTTGGTATATACTTACAGGGATCTCATTGGTCCAAGTGTAACATAAATCGCGGCTTTTCCTAAATTTACCGTTAAGCTAGCTGTCTCTCTCACTTGGTCACGGCGAATTATCGAATAAAGCAACAAAGACGCTACACCCTCGCTGTAGGAACAATGCCCCTGCGACCAGAGAGACGTCGTAAAACTAGATTTTCTGCCTTCGAAGACACTATTCCTGTAGCTAAAACATTTCGTCGTCGACAGTATTTTAACATTACGCTTAAATTATTTACATTAAACAATGTATAACTCTTCTAATATTAGGAACGTAAATACATACATAACGTTAAATCACCCTTCTTAAACTATACAGCAGTATAAGAAAAAGATATGTACATAGTATGATTTAACATCAATAAAAATTAATTAATAAATTATCTATAATTACAGTTCTCGGGCTTGGCCTAGAGTTGCCATTTCAACATACTTCACTTGAGCAAGCCAGAGGTGAAGGTGTGCTAGCGCAGACTTAAAATCGTCTGGACTACCCCGGTGCCAATACTAAAAATATAACTCTGGCAACTTTCGTCATTTACTATCCTCTTAAAGAAACACAGTCTTTTAATAACCAGATCCGTCTGTAGTATACTGATTGTGGTCTCAGCTATCAAATAATTTATTCTGTAACCAGTACCGTGCATTACAGTTCCATTACATCCATAAAACAGTGACTGTTTTCAATTTATGTCTTTTCTTTGTTCCTCACTTCGCCAACTTTATATTCTTTGTCCCATTTTCAGATTAACTGGAAGGATTTTTGTTCACTTCAGTTGTCACTCTTCTCGGAGAGATTTACTCACTTCTTCTCCGACCTCGCTGGTGGCAGAGAGTTAAATTACTAATCTCTCATCTTCTCCTCCCCTCCGCAGAAGTTAATTTTAATCTTCACAATAATGGCTTAAACAAAAGAGTTATTTAAAATGCAGAAGCAAATTAATGACCGCGCTAAGTAAATATTGCACAACACGCAAACTGTTGCATGAGCCGGCAGATTCTCTTCATCAGGAAATATACGTCCTAAACTAAGCAGCTAAATTCCGAAAATTACATTAACTTTAATGAAAACGCAACTGTATATCCACATGCACTGAGGAAGTTTAGTAGGAGACAGCAGTGTAGCAAGATCTTAGACAAAAACAGGGGCCCTAAAAGGAAATTGTTTCTAAACGGAATGTTGTTGCGTGAGACGGAGAAAAAGCATTGTTAAATACACGCTTGTTTGGTAGAGGGCTGTTCGAGGAAGGTTTGTTTTTAGCACAGGTTTTTGTCTTATGAGAACAAATGCTAGAGAATAATTTCCCATATATGCCTTAACATGCTATTGGTAGAATCATTGGTGACAAATTTTACACAAGTCTGCTCTGTTGTAAAGGGAATGAAATAGCCAACCGTAGCTTTTCCACTGCACAAATTTCGTAGTAGCATCAAACTGGGTGTAAATAAGAAAGTTTAGGATGGGACAATACCACTACTTCTCGATACTCGATACCGATACTGATTTTTGAGCACCGATACTCGATACTTTATGAAAAAACAGTGAAGATGGTTCTCTGAATTAAGTTATTAGTAGTTTTCTGTGCATAAACGCATTTAACCGATTTTGTATTCTATTGTTATTGTTTGACATTCTCAAAATTGCAGCAATTTTTTATCTTCATACTGCCACAGGTTAATCCCCGAATGTTAAGCAAGGTTAATAATAATAATAATAATAATAATAATAATAATAACTTTCTTCTCTTTCTTTTTATGTAATTATATTTTGTGCAGTATTCAGCAGTATTATTACAAAGAGACTGGAACATACAGGGGGAAATTTTAGATCAAGCAGGATTTACTAAAGAAAAATCATGTATGGATCATATTTTTAGTGTGAGACAGATTACAGAAAAATCATACACGAAAGGTCAAGAGATACATTTGATATTTGTTGATATAAAAAAGTCCTATGACTCAGTGCCTATTAATCAACCATGGGATGCAACGGTGGGTGCTGGTATTGAGTTACCAATGATCTTACTTATTCGGCGGTTGTACCAGCAGTGTCAGGCTTCTGTTAAAATAGCGAAGATATTATTCTCTCCACGACAATAGGCTTAACACAGGGGTGTAGTATGTCCCCTATTTTATTTCAAGTATATATTCAATATGTACTAGAAAAATAGAATCGGTCCTGTGGAGGTATGGGTATACAGTTCAAGGTGGTACTGTACATTCACTACTATTTGCAGATGACCAGGTGGTGATGGCTGAGAGTCGTGAGGATGTGAAATATATAATGAGGAAACGTTTAGAAGCTTTTGAAGTGGGAGGGTTACGAGTAAATATGAATAAAATGGAATATCTGGTAGTTGGAGGAAGTGGACGGGACATCCCACTACCTCAAGGAATTATTAAAGCTGTTAAAAGGTTTAAATATTTGGGATCACTTATTGATGAAGTAGGGAGCTGTAAAGCGGATGTAGACAATAGGCTAGGACAAGCACGAAGAGCCATAAAATGTTGAATGGTATTTTTTGGAGTAGAGCCATGTCGAGGAAGATGATTTTGAGGACTGTGGTGGAAAGTATAATTACATATGGTGCGGAGGCGTGGACTTTGGTAGAGGGACAAAAATCTAAGATCTTGGCAGTGGAAATGGACGGAATAAGACGTAGTGCTAGAGTATCAAGAATGGAAAGAAGGAGAAATGAAGAGGTGAGACAGATGATGGGTATGGAGGAGGATGATAGGTGACCTAAAACCTTTTTAGAATGGCCACCTCGTGGAAGAAGAAAGCGAGGTAGACCAAGAGCAACCTGGAGAGGACAGAGTCATAGAATGATGAATGATGGGTACCTGGAGGAGGATGACTTGTCCAGTCGAGAAGAATGGCGAATGGGATTACAGGGCAACTCGGCAGAGTGAAAAAGCCCTTAAAAGTAATATTTTGTGCTCAAAACTTTCTTTTAAATGATTTTCTATCCATAGAAAAACAAATACTAGTAATTATTCTTCATTTTGCATTGAAAATATAACCATTCTACCACTATTCACAACTACCACATAATATGTATTTTATTCTTCCGTAATAAGCAATTAACCATATATCACTCGGAAACATAGTAAGTTTGTGGATTAAGCCTCTCTACTATACACCCTCATATATTAGCATAAACATGTTTATTACAAAGGTTTGACATGCATAAACACAAACTAACAGCCGTGCGCTGTGTTATCTCACGTCTTAAGCTCTGTCGTCCTCCGTAGTGCAGTGGTTAACATGCTAGCTTCTAGTTCCCGAGGTCGCGGAGGGCGATGGATTTCTTCGGGCGTAAAAATCTTTAGCAAGGCTTCCTTCGGAAGGGAAGTAAAGCCGATGGTCCCGAGTCGTAGATTTACGGCACGTAAAAGAACCTCAAGCCTGATAAAGAGGCCTCTGAGTAAAATTACCAGTATTTCACGCCTAATATAGAATGGGACGCTAAGGACTACAGCAGTTAAAGAGCGGCCATAAATAAAACTCAAGTTCTGATTTGTTTCTGCTAAATTCACAGATTTTGGTCACCGGAGTAGGTAAATGTAATACCTGAGAGTGAAATGTGATTTACTGAGTCAGCTGAATCAGCTTCATTCCCAACTCAGTTAACGCTGCATGTTACACGAGTACCTCTACTCCTTACCACATTTTCATTTAGACACGAGTCTATGGGATGTTACATTCATTCACCCACTGAAAACGCAGTCAAGGTCTATCAAGAACTATAGTCTAGCAACTCTTTGGGGACACGTGCGAGGCAATAACGTGAACTCTCGACTCCGTTCATTCCTTATCTGGCGTAAAGTATCGAAGGTTTAGTTAAAAGTATTTGATATACTTCGATACCACCGAGTATTGAGAGTATCAGGTATCGAAGGTATCGAGGTCCCATCCCTAAAAAGATTATATTAGCTTGCTACACATAACCTGAAGACCGAGATTAGATATCCAAACTCTTCGGCATTAATTAGTACTTTGACTTATTCACACTTATTTCTTAAAAGTAAGTATCCAAAATTTAAAACCAATAATATTATCCTATATAGGATATATTGCGGCAAACATCTAATGTGTTACATTCCCACGACTCCCTCTACCCACTATTCGTAGGAATGTTTAGTTTTCTATCTATGTGAATCGAGATAAACATTTGCAGAAATAGTTATATTCCTCATTTCGTTGTAGGGAAAAGAGTTGATAGTCAGAGGTTTATAAGTGAGCGATTATATGCTGATCTTGAAATTCCATACTCCTTTTATGACATCGCAAGAAACAAGTAAACAGCTACATCACTTTAAAAAAAGAGAAATTATTGAAGAACACAAATCAATAATTATGGATAATTCGCAAATAGCTGATGCCGCAAAACATGTTATTTGAAAAAAAAGTTCGTGTTTTAACGTGTTTAACATAATCTGTCTATCTCTTAAGGGTTACAGGTCATACAAAGTTTCTTCTGAATGAAGAGGTATTCATAGGCTCTTCCTAGAAAATTCAAGACATACGTTTTATTTTGTTGTGTTAATATCTTAAATCTATGGTATTTTAATCAAAATCGTAAGTCATTTTGAGAACATAAAGAATTCGAAAATTATTTCATTTAAAGGGTAGACTAGCGTGGGGAATTTTTTTGAAAATCGTCGTATGTATATATATCACACATACACTAAAAAGCACTTTTTGGATTCAGGGGACCTCCATAGTGCATTTCCGGTAAAATCTCGATATCGAATCTTTGGGTGGAATGCAATATTTCCTCTACCTACTCGTAGAGACAGCAAAGGTTAGCACAATAAGAATTCCCATTGACTATGTGAAAATTCGATAACGTTTGTAAAAACAATGCAGCTATGACACTCATATTACTGATGATAATTTTCTTATCAAAACTCTACCCCTCAGTTATCGACATATCCGAGCGCTCTCTTAAGGGTACACACTACTGAAGATTTATCTTCTGCACTAATTTTCAAATCTTAATAATTGATTATGTGCAATCAGTATCTCCGTTAAATTTCATTCAGCTACCGTTATGGTTTACTTTCAAATATTTTAATTTAAATAATCATACATTTCTAAAACAATTACTCAAATTTAAAAACAAAAAAGTATTTCATAGCTTACAACTTAGCCAAGAGTTTATTTATAAAGTTGTGGGCTGGATTAGCTGAAGCTTAAGTAGTTCAGGTGTAAATAGAGGTTATATTTTAATTTCCGAAAAAAAAAATATTTCTATTTTGAGATAGAAAAATATATTTGGATCTATTTTCCTATGTAGAATATAAACACTGCAGAGTTCTATGCTTGAAAACCTTCAGCATCTATATCAAATAGTTTAAGTTAAAAATTATTTACAGTGCTCAAAAATGTTAAATACACAACTAAGGCAGGGCTTCCGAAAATCTCGAAATACACCACCTTTAAAGGAAATATTAGAAATAACTTTGTATCACCGTCTTCATCACAGTTTTGGGCACATTTTAATGGCCACTTTAAAAATTATGAAAAATGTACATGTCTTCTTATTTCAGCAGTGCGAACACTTAATTTCTCTTATCTGATTCTTGCATTGTGGTGAACCTCCAAGACGATTTCAGTAACTACCCTGAAACAGCTTTAAGGCAATTCTCAATAGTAGTTTTAATTTTCTGGCCTTTAAACAATAATACTATTACTGAGCGAGATGGCTCCGCGGTAACGTGCTAGGCTCGCATTCGGGAGCTCCTGGGTTCAATTCCTGGGGCTTGCCACTCTGACGATTTGTTTTTTGTGGTTTTATCTGGTTGGCGAAACGAATGTTGAGGTCGTTTCCTTCTCTAAAGCGCCTCAGGTGGGTCGAGTTCTTCCCGGTTCCGTCAGAGGGAAGCCTTCTCTAAGCAGCCCGCCGGTATGACCGTGTCCTTAAGCTTGGAATCGTTAGGGACCTCTGTGCATCCCTGTTCGTCGGCTACTCCTGCAGCCTATAGTGTCCTGCGGTTCCTTCAGCTCATCTGCTACTCTCGGGGATGGTAAGAAAAGATCCGCGTTGGATGAAAGTATGACCGCTCCCTGGTCATATCATATCAACGATACTATTAGGATTAATTAAATCAATAAGGTTAATAAATCTACTGTTCCTTTTGATGCGCAAAAGCATTCAAAAGGACATTGGAAGTGAAAAGATACGTCAATCACCCTGTATGATCCACGAAGAAATGCCATTTTCCAAGAAATGGAGATACACAATGGAAAGGACGTTATTCTGTCGAATACACTGCTGCTTTATATGAAAATTGGAAGCTACAAGTATCCATGGCAAAACTATCTGCCTGGAAACTTAGTGACAAAAACAGTTATGTACAAATGTGAGCAATAATGAGGAGCATCGTTTAACTGATGTGGAGATCGGCATATGGTATTCTATTTAGGGCTTATGCTTGAGGAAAATAAGATCAACGGTTTGCATGAGCTCATCCCTACTGTGTAGCAAAATTGGAAACGCAGCGGGTGCATCCACTATGCATTCAGAGGTGAAGAGTTTCATAGAATGAGGATGGCGATGTCTGGGTGTTTGACCTAAATAGATTCAATTGAATCTCTAGCCGAAACTCGGTTTGTGACGTTGCTTCGTTTCAACCAATCTCAATTAGGTCATGTCCACTGGACCCCCCCAGGACTCCTGATGGTAGATTTTGAAGAGGCTGGTTCAGTCTCTAGTCATTAAACACCCGAGAGGCGGTGATCCAGTGAGTAAACACTATTCAATATCTATAATATTAAACTCTGAAGGAACATTTACACAAATGTTTTGACGTGAATTGGAGAAGGATGTATCTGTTAACTATTAAGTGGTTGTACATTGGAGCGCACGAAAAGGGGCCGATGCTTTTGCTTTCTTATAGTGTTTTTCTTTAGAATATCCTTATCATCTTCGTTCCTCAACAGCCCTGGGCGAGTCAATCTCTTATTGGTTTGAATTCTAGTCCGACACACCACACACACGCGCGCGCGCACGCATTAGCCTATGAATAAAGACTAGGCATGGGTAAGCAGCGAAAGGGTAGGAGTACGAAACATTTCACCAGAGTGGCTGGAAGGCATGCTTCGCAACGAAGGTACGCATCAACCCCTTGTTGATCCCGTCTCGCATTGGTTGGGTGTAAAACGTCTGGCACTCAAACATTAACAGCATCAAAGAAAGTCTTCGGCGGATTTTGTATCGCTTTCTGTGGTCTTTTGAGGCGTGTCCTTCACCTTAACTATCGCAAAGCGTCTAGGCTTGATAACAAAGCAATAAGGGGGAAAAGAGGGGAGGTTGATGCCTTGGATTTTTCTTTTGTTATAGAAGCCAAAACATGTTTGTCTCAGAACCAGTCATGCCGTATACTAGCGAAATTACTCGTGGACGTATCGTGAATATGTGGGAGGCTGGTAGCACTGTTACCCCAATTGTAACGGTAGTGCATAAAAGTGTTTTATAGTAAATTACTGGATAAAGATATTCCAGAAAAGTGTGGAAGACGGTCTACATACTTGTCAAAAAGTGGGCACTCCCTGTAAAACTTTCGTAGATGATGATATTCGTTTACTAAATGCAAATTACTCTTTTGTTGTAATTGACTGATCATGTTTAGAAACTATAGATAAATGTGTATGTGTATATGGTTTACCAAATATGACATACATATTATGGCAATAAAATTGGGTTATATTTTTGTTTATAATCCTGTTGTGTTCCTATGATCAGCAATATGTTAGTAAAGGTACATTAACCAATTGTAGTTTGAATTAGAGGGAAAACATGCTGCTTTATTTATTATTTAGTTATGTTTGCTTCTATGCAGCAGCAAACATTGATACCATTGTGAGAATACAGTTCTGTTGACTTTTTGTTATGAAGTATTGCTATGTATTTAATGAGTACCATTCAAGCTTTAATTTGAAAATCTTCTCACACTGCACATTCCACATTTCGCTAACCTGGGCGCTCATCAAGTTTTCCCCTTAGCTTTTAACCGTTTCAAAGGCGTGTCCTGCACTAGCCGATAAGGTATGGCTACCAATCACAAGAGGTCTGTATGACAAACTGAATGCATTGACCCTACCTCTTTCTCTTTAAGCCAATACGATCAAGAGCGTAAACATATATTTCGTTTCTACGCCATTAGAAGCAGTTTAACACCGTGGCGAAGATGAAACAGAAATGAACAGCTGGTTACGAGCCCAGAACCCGACTTCTGTTTCACTTCTGATTGATCTTCGTCACGGTGTTAAAGTGCTTACCTCCATGATGACCTTTGAGTCAGGGAAACATGTGGAAATCACTTGGGAAAAGATCTGGTGAGTATGGAGGATGCGAGAAAACTTCCCAGTTGAATCTTCTGAGCTCCGTCTGGGTTAAGATTCAACTTGGAAGTTTTCTCGTAATCCTCTGTATTCACCGGAGCTTGCCCCAAGTGATTTTCACAAGTTCCTCCAACTCAAAGGTAAGCATTTTTAACACCGATAATGAAGTGAAATCAGTGAACAGCTGGTTGCGAGCACAGGACCAGAACTGGCACAACAATGGCTTGGAAAAACTTGTATCACGACCCCAAAAATGCTTGGTAAAACATGTTGACTATGTAGAAAAGTAACAGAAGATTGTACAATATAAATAAAATTAAGTCAACATGATCAATTGTGTGTAATGTGTTTTATAAAATAGGGAAACACACTTTCTGGACTCTGCTCGTATGTATTTCTGGTTAAATCTCGGTATCGAATTTTTGGGTGGAATGCAATACCTTATCTACCTACGTAGTATTATATATTAAGCTCTAATTGTTGTATTAAAATTCAAATGAATCCAATAGAAATTGCGTATTTTATAAATTTCACCGATGGGTATACTTAATTAGTGACAGTTTCTGTGCCTGCAACCAAATTAACACCGATGGCATCATAAACAACCAGGCTTATCCACTCACATTAAATTGCTTACTTGAACGTTGAGGGTATGGGAACTGAAGGAGCAGGAGAAACTGTTAAATTCAAATTTGAATCAGACGGATAGTAGTGGTTCATTTAAAGCTCCACTGGTATACCAAGCCAGGCCAGGACATCGAATTACATGTCACTTTGATGAATAGGAGGTAAATCAGAGGCTCGACAACACACATGCATTAATACGATTAACGTTTCCGGCCTCACTTGGTAAACCTATCGTGTGTCGTATGCCAATACAGTGGGAAATCCCTCCCCTGCAGACTATACTCAGTCAAGGGAACTCCTGTGACCTCGAATGTGTTGCCACACAAGAATACCTGCTGGTATCTATTACTTTTAGGAAGCTATTAGACGTTAACACTAAGACACCTAATTGTTCTTATATACTAGAACGTATAAAGGTCAGTTTGACCCCTAGCGATAAAAATGCAGTATTTGAATATTATTACCACTTATTGAGCAAGATGGCGCCGCGGTAACGTACAATTCCTGTCGAACTGCCCACTCTGGCACATGTTTTTTCAGGGTTGGAAGGGTTGGCGATGGTGTTTCGGTGCGGCGTGCCCAAGAAAAGGAATACTCTCGGTGAAACTTTATCCATCTCTTGGCTTTCGGCTGGTTGCCGAAGTATACGAACCACCCCTTCAGAAAGGGGCTTTTGACCCTCTGTACGGGTCGGATCTCCGGTCTTCCTGTCCGAATGTCGGGCGTCTCAATCCGGAAACTTTAAGGATCCTGTCATTGCTTCGCGTCACTCCTGGTTCCGGCCGCCCGGTGTCTCCTCTCACCTCCTCCCTCCTAGAGGCGCCTCCATGTGGATATAGGTACTATATCATGCCTGGATCGGTACCGAATGCTCTCCGATAATAAGAGTAATCATCACTTCATTCTAAGCGAGTTATCCTTAAGAACTTTAAGTAGGTCTGCATTTCTTCTGCTGTAAGGGGCGGCTATTGATATAATTTTTTTATCTTACACATTTTTAATTGGCGCCTCTATGGTCTGATGGTTAGCTTGCTAGTTTCTAAGTCCATAGCTCCCAGGTTCGATTCCCCACTGGAGGATAGACATTTTTCTTTAGCCAGGATTATCCCCCTCCTCCCTAGAGTCCTCTTCCTCTTCTCTCTCTGTTTACCCTCCTTGTATGTAGTTCTTACACCCCCAGGACTTACAAGCAGGTGCCTGGGGTTAGAGACCTGTCGCAGAAAATTAAATTAAATTCAGTTTAATATATGGGCGCTTTTAACTGCTGTGGTCCATAGAGTCCTGTTGTATATGGGCGTGAAAGACCGGTAACCTTTTGCTCAGAGGCTTGAGGTTCTTTTGCGTGCCGTAAATCTACGACACGGGCCCAACGCCTTTACTTCCCTTCTAAATGAAGCCATCCTAAGGATTTTTACGCCCGAAAAAAAACCATCGCCCTCCGCCGGGTATGATCTCGCGACCTCGGGAACTAGAAGCTAGCATGGTAACCACTACACCACGGAGGACGACGCCTGTCGAGGAGCAGGCACTTTGAATCAGATAGAATATCCAGGATGAGTGATCAGCTCTATGCCAGGTATGAGAGCGAGGAAGGAAACGATATGAAATGAAGGCGACATGAATGAAAGGAAAGGTGATGATGGAGCAGTTGGTGGAATGAATGGCGGGGAAACCGGAGAACCCGGAGAAAACCCACCCAGACGCCGCTTTGTCCAGCACAAATGCCACATGCGGCTCCCTGGGAACGAACCCGGGACACCTTGGGAAAAGCCAGTAATCTAACCACTCTGCCAGGGCGCCACCCCTCCCTAGAGTCTGAAAGTGTCAGTGAGAGCGTAAATGTATGTGTGAATTTAATGTTTATAAGGCAAACCAAACATAAACAACCGCAAATATACACAATAGTAAACGATGGAACATTGTTACCAATGAGCAATTGTTCCAAGGCAAAGCCGCCAGTATGACTTAAGATGTTACAGACGGCATATAAATGGGAGCAAAAAGAAAAGAAAGATTTACTCGTTTTCAATACAACTTTCTACTGAACAATTGATTTAAACAAGGAATAGCATATCTGGTTATTACTGTTAATTTCAAAACAGAAGCATTTTATTATTTCTAATTGTTGACATAACTTTACTTATTATCGATATCACATGAAGCGGGTATAACTTGTTAAGTATGAAAAAATCATAGTTTTAAATAAAGGGGTCAATGTGACCCTGCCAGGCGTATATAAGTAAACGAGTTCGTAGATCACAACTGAATGTCAGGAAGGAATTGATTTTGGCAAATGTAGTGGACACATAAATAAACAAAACACAAGAGGAAATTGTGTGGAATTGTTTTTACCAAAAGCAGAGGCTAGATTCTATTTAGGGATCAAACTGACTCCTCCCGGCGTTCTAGTGTTAAGGGGTTAACAAAAACAGATCTCCTAGATTGCAATCGTATCTGGTCACGAGTACAGGACGGACTTGCACGTACTAAAAATAAAGAAAGTGTGCATGCATTTAAGCATTAACGAAAAATGGAAAGAAATATGCATAAAATATTTTAATAGCATAATAAACTACACAATTTTCTTACATAACATTATTTGTTTTTGTAAGCTAATAATTTTATTGAATTCATAATAGTAATTGCTATATCTAATGTTATTTATAGTCAATAATCGAACAATACTAAGCGACAATAACAAGGAAATTACTGGAAGTTTAAGGTTTTAAGTACAGGAGACCAGTAATCAAGTACAAAAGCGAATTCTAAGTTGCACCATCTTACAAATAATAAGCTGTCCATTGTTGGAAAGCACGTTCTTGGTATTTTCATATAGTTTTGCTTAGATTGCATTGCTGTCTTGCGAAGCTTTATAACTTCGTACCTGACCGCGCGGCATTGTCAGTAGATGCGGAAAAGAAAATATTTGATACGGGCTATGTGAAAACACGGCTATATAACGGAAGCGCGCCATTTTATGGGAACAAAACCAAATTTCAATACCAAATAGAAAACAAATTTAGTATATGCATCCATATCCAAATATTTGTGATACGTGCACGAACCCCTTGAATATGCATTCATATGTACTATAAAACTTCTCCAATCGATTTCTTATATCATGAAACACGTGTATCTCTTCCATTCATATAGTCGTCCTCCGTGGTAGAGTGGTTACCATGCTAGCCTCTAGTTCCCGAAGTCGCGGGTTCAAACCCGGCGGAGGGCGATGGCATAAAAATCCTTAGCATGGCGACCTTGTGGCAGTATATTATGTCACAACAATGTAAATGCCAGAGTGATTGTAGTGTAAATTAGCATTATTGTATGACAATGATTTGAGATGTTTGTTAATTATAAGCATTGTTAGGAAATAATTTTACACGGCCTCACTGAAACTGACAATAAGAGCGGGCAACAATGAGCGAGGGGGTGAGTTGTTTATTAATTAGAAGAGGCAAGCAAATTACGTCAGAGTAGCGGGCGTTTCTTTAGAAATGGAGGGAATATTTTCTCTAGAGCATTTGTGTTCGTAATTTTGATTGGATATAAAAATAGACGCTAATGTTGGCGCGCTTTATTAACCAATAGCAGTTCTGTTATAATGTTTAGGCTTTTTGGGGTGAGGGAGTATAAAAAGCTAAAGCCAGAGGCGGGTAACTCGCAGTTTGACAGAATAATTCACGAGGTAAACGTCGCTCAGTCCAATAGAATCATACAAAGGTTATACGTCGCACAGTTTAAGAGAATCGTTCACGCGTTATACGTCGCGAAATTCTACAGAATCTCTCGCGTCTTAAAGTCTGTTATAAATGTGAAATACGCGAATTAATAACGTGCAGTAAATAAGTGATTATAGTGATATTAGAAAATATAACAGTTTCAGTCGGGCGTGTATCAAGAGTCAATATGGTAAATTAATTAAAAGTGACGGCAATAAAAGTGTAAAAACAAATTATTTTATCAGTGTTATCTTTCAGTAATAAATACCTTCCGTTTAAACACCCTGTTTAAGAGATTTGCTCGACTGAGTAGTAATAATAGCTAGCCGGAAGATAAAGAACCCAAAATTCAAACTAGTATACAATAACAGGCGCTCAGCAATAAGATAACACGAGTTACCGCGACAAATTGGCTCCCATACGTTGTGCAGATAAACATGAAGCATCTTCCAACTACTAAAAAATATCTACTTCAAATTGGCGCCCAACGAGGGGCGAATTATCCAGGAAGGGGCGAAATAACCAGGAAGGGGCGAATTAACCAGGAAGGAACAAAATAACCAGGAAGGAGCAAAATAACCAGGAAGGGACGAAGGAACCAGGACGTGGAGCGAATGGAGCAGTGAAATTAACTACAAGACGCAGATTCCAGAAACAACCACAAGAACGATCTACGACGCGTCTATCGTAGAAGGCAACAGGGGAATTCAACTACGATACCAAAACAGCGAGACGACGCAGATCCATTATAGTATGACGCAGAGGCGACACATACATCTAGGAGAGAGGGGCAGAAAGCTGGACATCAAAGCAACATCATCAGATAGCATCATAAAGGTCAGAAAATTGTAAACTTTGAGTATCATAAAAAAAATTGTGAGAAATTAAATGTTGTTAAGAAGTGGTAGGATTAAGAAAAGAATGTCCACTAATAATACTGAAGAAATAATTATGGAAGGGGATAATGTAACAGTTAGCTGTAATTCAATACAGGCTACGGAAAATAGCTCAAACAATGTAGGATTTGAGGGAGGAAATGTTTTTGAAGAAAGTCAGAATAGAATAGCAGGAAATGTTAATTTTGATACCGGTATGATGACGGAAATGCTGAGAAATTTTAGAGATCAATTAAGGGAAGATATTAACAAGAATATTGAGAAATTAGAGCAAAAATCAGTTCAATTAAGGGAAGATATTGGTAAGAATAAGGAGAAATTAGAAAAATTAACTCAGAATATGGAAAAGAGTAATGAGAAATTAGAAACAAAATAGATCAAAACAGGGAAAATATGGAAAATAATAATAGGGAATTGAGAGAAGATATGGAAAAGAATAATAGTGAATTGAGGGAAGATATTGGTAAGAGCTTAGAACAAAACAGGGAAGAAATTGAAAAGAAATTTATGGAGCTAGATAGTAGTATGATAAGAATGAGAAATGAAAATCAGGAAATGATAGCAAATGAGATAGGGACAGTTTCAAAGAAAATCTTAGACATGAGCAGGGAAATATGTAACCAAAAAAGTGAGGTTGATACTAAGTTTGAACACGTTAGTGTAAAATGTACAGAGTTAGGAAGTCGAATGAGTAGCATTTCAAGTGAGCTATGAGAGATGAATGCAGATTTAATTCAGGTGCAAGTTAATTTCAGAGGGGAAATATCTGAAATTCAGAAGGAGTCGGAAACACAAAGAAATAAGTTGTCCGAAGAAGTTAAGGTTTTGTCTATAGATTTGAATCAAAAACTAACTTCTGAAATTAACAAGCACCAAGTTGTTCAAAATGAAAACAATAAAAAATTGGAACAGACAATAGAAAGTCTGCAAGGTACTGTAAATAGGTTAGAATTGAATTCAAAGGTCAATATATGTGATGCTAAAGTATCTGATGTACAAAATAATGATAGAGGTAGTTCCTCAGGTGTGACTAATAATTTGAGTGATGCGGCGGCTTCATCCATAGCTCATGCTGAAACTCAGAGTGCACAAGTAACACTAGAGAATTTAAATATGGGAGTAAGGGACATTCAAAACTATAATCATATCTTAAGTGATTTTCCACTTCCAAAATTTAATGAAAACTCCAATCCAGTACAGTTTATTGCAGACTTGTCAGAGTATTTTCAAATTAAAAAGATACCGGAAGCATTGAAAATGATAGTTGTCAAAAGATGTGTGGTTCAGAAAACTTTAGATTGGTTTCAAATGGTATCAGGGGGGTGAAATTTCATACGAATCCTTTAAGAGGTTATTCATGAATAGATTTTGGAAGGTTACGATACAGCTACGAGTAATGCTTAGCCATAGACAATTTGATCCAGGAGATGGAATAGAAATGACCGCTAAAAAAAACAGCAAGTAAATCCAGGATAGTTGAATAGTTAAAGCTGAACTGCAGAACAAAGTATTGAAATGTAAGAGGGTTAACCATGTATATGTGTCATAAGAAAGGAGAAATAAATTCAGGACAAAAATAAATGTTTAAAAGGGGAAAAAGAACATTTTCTTAGTAAACTGTAACAGCATTTGAAATGAAGCATGTAATAATGAAAATTTAATGTCATATTAAAGTAAAAGTATGTAGATACAATTCAAAGAGTATTGTGAATATAAAGTAGAAAACAACAAATAAAGGGGTAAAGATAATTAAAACAAAACACTTATGTAGCGCACAGATAATGTGAAATTATGGATAGAATTAAGAGATGTAAATATATTTGTGTAGAGGATGAATATTTTGGTAAATATGTTCAATAATTACAAGATGAACCAGGTTAAAAATCTTGAGTGTATAAATTTCTATGTCAATACTCTAAGAAAGTATAAACATTTTGTAACTAAATAGTTCAGGGTACGATATTTGCTATATAAAAAATTGTAATTTAAGATGTATGTATAAACACATTAGACCAGAGCCAGTGAATAGTGGCGAGAAAAAGACAAAATGTATGACGTGTGTTAAATGCGTGTGCAGTGTTAAGTGCAAGTGATAAATACCGTGTGTTACAAGGTTCAGGAGACTAAAAACCCAATTATAAATATTTACAACTTGTTAGGAAATTTTATAATTATGTTTCTAGTGGGGATGTGGCAGTATTTTATATCACAACAATGTAAATGCCAGAGTGATTGTAGTGTAAATGAGCATTATTGTATGACAATAATTTGAGATGTTTGTTAATTATAAGCATTGTTAGGAAATAAGTTTACACGGCCTCACTGAAACTGACAATAAGAGCGGGCAACAATGAGCGAGGGGGTGAGTTGTTTATTAATTAGAAGAGGCAAGCAAATGACGTCAGAGTAGCGCGCGTTTCTGTAGAAATGGAGGGAATATTTTCCCTAGAGCATTTGTGTTCGCAATTTTGATTGGATATAAAAATAGACGCTAATGTTGGCGCGCTTTATTAACCAATAGCAGTTCTGTTATAATGTTTAGGCATATTGGGGTGAGGGAGTATAAAAAGCTAAAGCCAGAGGCGGGTAACTCGCAGTTTGACAGAATAATTCACGAGGTAAACGTCGCTCAGTCCAATAGAATCATACAAAGGTTATACGTCGCACAGTTTAAGAGAATCGTTCACGCGTTATACGTCGCGAAATTCTACAGAATCTCTCGCGTCTTAAAGTTTGTTATAAATGTGAAATACGCGAATTAATAACGTGCAGTAAATAAGTGATTATAGTGATATTAGAAAATATAACAGTTTCAGTCGGGGGTGTATCAAGAGTCAATATGGTAAATTAATTAAAAGTGACGGCAATAAAAGTGTAAAAACAAATTATTTTATCAGTGTTATCTTTCAGTAATAAATACCTTCCATTTAAACACCCTGTTTAAGAGATTTGCTCGACTGAGTAGTAATAATATCTAACCGGAGGATAAAGAACCCAAAATTCAAACTAGTATACAATAACAGGCGCTCAGCAATAAGATAACACGAGTTACCGCGACAAATTGGCACCCATACGTTGTGCAGATAAACATGAAGCATCTTCCAAGTACTAAAAAAATATCTACTTCAACCTTCGGAAGGGAAGTAAAGCCGGTGATCTCGTGTCGTAGATTTACGGCACGCAAAAGAACCTCAATCCTGATAATGAGGCCTCTGAGCAAAATTACCGGTCTTTCACGCCCAATATAGAATGGGACGCTAAGGACCATAGTAGTTAAGAGCGTCCATAAATAAAACTCAATTTTTTCCTTGCACACGTTTAAATTTCAAGGACAAGGACATGGAAATGTGCAAGAATGTATAATCTAATTTGGCTATTTAGGGTAGATTATAAAACGTTAAACCAACGAGGTTTCGGAGATGTAGAGGGATGTTTTGATTTGATTTTTATAAGGGTGGGGATGGATTAGGATTTCCTTTAGCGATAAAACCTGTAAGGTTGATTGTACCATTCTCCTATCTTTAGTTTTAGTTATATAGATGTTCCTTTTTGTAGGGAGATCTTCATCTGGATTCCAGCAAGTAGTATCGTTTCCCACATAAGAATTTCCATTCGAAGATTATATAAGCAGTTTCTCTTCTTCATTAAACAGCCTGCATACTGGTTCCTCTTTAAAGATTTCCATTTCAGGTAGGCGTTCCCTTAATCTACAAGACCCGTTAATAGCGCAGTTGTTAGGTTTATTTGGGGTCTGTTGAGCTGGAGTACAGTAAGTGAGAGGATATTTTGTTTATTATATGTTTACTGTGCTTGCACTTTTTTGTTTAAACCAATTGCTTTGGTGGTAAAATCTAATCCACTCAGCAATAATTGCTGTTATTGTTCTTAGAACGGACTTTAAAGGAATGCCAAGGCCTATTTCAGTTCCAGTAAAAGAATGAGCAGATATTTTCCTTGCCAGGATATCTACTTTATAATTGCCCTTATGTCCAGGCACCCACCCTAGAGTAACTTTGTGTTTTTCAGCTTAATAAGGCTTTTTAGGCAGTTCTAGACTAACTTAGATGTTATCTGGTAGCTAGAAATTACTTTAATATCTGTCTGGCTGTCAGAGAATATCCAAATGTTATAGAAATATTAGGCAAACACCGCTCGTGTATAAATATGTTTTCCTGATATTATAAGAAACAAAAAGTAAATTTTTAATCCTCTCCGACGAAATGTATAAAAAATTTCTTACACTATGTTTCCTCTAGTTCTCCTTAATTAGTTATTTGTGCTCTCTTAATTTCATAACATATTTCAGGGGATATTCATTTTTCTTGGTTTATAACATTACGTTTTGTTCAATTATAGCTTATACCTTTCTTTACTGTATTGGTTATCTTTTAAATAAATACGGGACTTGGCAGCATAACGTACAGCGACGGGCAGGTTTTCCTTTCATGAAACTTTTCTAAATATTAAAAATTAAAATTTGTTTAAAGCTACATAATACCTAAATTTATTGTTACAGATATGTAATGCAATGAAGAGTCACTTTATTGATATTTTGGCTTATTTTATCAAGACAATCACGTTAGTGCGTACAGCAACCAATTTGCAGAGCTTTTTGGAACATTCTCTGACAGATTATAATGCATTTTCAAGTGTCCTAAAAGCAGTAAAAAAAAAATATATACATGCATTCTGTCTTCAGCAAATTAGGAATGTTATATAAATAACAACTAAGAAACCCTAAGATTTACCAAATGAGTTTCTAAACACGGTTCTTTTCAACCCTCTCGTCATAACACCAATATTTAATTGTGTGCTCTTACAATATTGCGACTTTGTCGAATTTTTTAACTGCCACTTCAGTAGATTCTAACTGTCAGTATTTTGATCTGGTTCAACGTTCACTGGACTTCACTTAGTGCACACTGTCACTTCAGTAATATGAATTAGTTCAATTTCTCCGTCACATCCTCTTCCAGACGGTACACTTGCTGGGGAGTCGAACATAAGACTTCTATAATCTCTCGCTCCGCAGTAGCACTCGCTGCAAACTCGCTCGGAGAACCGCACTCACTGACTCACTGACGGACTCAACTGTCTCTCTCGCGAGAACGCTAGCTTATAAAGCCAATGGAATCATCTACAGAAAGTTCTAGAACAATCTGGATACGCGTTTTGGAGGCGGGGAGAAAGAAAGTTCCAGAAGATTCTGGTTATCTGCCGATAGCGCTTCTGAGGTTTACGCCGGGCGAGAACTTGACATATCTTTGTTTATCTCCGACTGCTGGCGCTGACCTCCCGATAACATTGGGCGTTAGTCGCTGCATCACAATATTAACACGCATGCATAAATGATTATAGTTTAATTTATGAAGATACTTAAGGCAAAATGGTGATTGTTGTTCACTTCTGGAGTTATCTTCCTCCAACTTAAACTGATCGAATTGTTATCCATTCCACCGATACAGCTGAAAAAAGAAGATATTTTCCATCCCTTATTTCTAGCGTTTTCATCTTGGGTTCCTTAAAACATATTTGTGTTGCGATGTCAGTAGGGAACATGTCCCAGCTGGCTTCCTTGTATTGCACAGTCTCGGAAGTTCTCCTTTCGGCAAAGACATTTCTTCTTGATGTTCACAGTTCTTCATGGCTTTGTATTTTCCCATCTTTTTCTTTTATAGATATCTAAATCGTAAACGTAAAATAAGACTCACAGATGCGAAACTCAGGTTTCTAATCTAGAAAGTTTACGAAAAGAAACGCGAATGTCACACCGTTGTTCTCTCTAGAAAATAAATGGCATCTCATTTCTAAACCGCTTGTCGTTTACGATGCAAAGGAAAACTACAAGGAAACGAAGTTTTAGGTAAAGGGTTTTTAGACATCTATCAGGAAAAGCATTTCCGGGATTGATAGTGTCATTTAAAGTGAAAAAAAGAATGGATGTTACCTTTATTTAGGTTCTGTTGAAAGTTTGAGCACTTTAAGATCGATATTCTAACGGCAAAAGTAATTTTTTCGCAGTAATGTTATAGCTAAAGTTGCAGTAGAAAGCTATGCAGTTAATTGGATTTATGTTAATGAATAACACCTGCAAATTCTGAAAGAAGGCCTCGAAAATACTGCATTGGGGCTAACAAAGTATCTATATTTGATAAAGCTTGAGTCACAGGAGATCCCCATAGGTGTAGAGGGACATTTCGCGCGTGTCGTCCTCTGTGTTGTAGTGGTTACCATACTAGCCTCTACTTCTCGAGGTCGCGGGTTCAAACCCGGCGGAGGGCGATGGATTTTTTCGAGCGTAAAAATCCTTAGCATGGCTTCCTTCGAAAGGGAAGTAAAGCCGGTTGGTCTTGTCGTTGATTTACGGCTCGTAAAAGAACCCCAAGCCTGATAAAGAGGCCTCTGAGCAAAATTACCGGTCTTTCACGCCCAATATAGAATGGGACACTAAGGACTACAGCAGTTAAAGAGCGTCCATAAATATAACTCAATTTAATTTTGACATTTGTGGCTAGCACCCTCCAGGAGGAAGGGATGAAGTGAAGGAACCACAGTAGGCTACAGGTCGCAGAGACGTGCGGAAGTTCATAACAGTTCCAGGCTCAAAGACCTAGAGCTGCTGTGTCCGGCACCGCCGTACGGCACTAAACCTAGAAACATGAGAAGGAACCGGGATGAAAGCTAAATAATGGAAAGGAAATCGTGGTACACGAGAAACCACCCTAGCCACCGCCCAACAGGACATCCCGCTATCTAAGTTAAAACTGAGTTTCATTTATGAACGTTCTTTAACTGCTGTGTTCCTTAGCGTCCCATTCTATATTGGGCGTGAAAGACCGGCCTCTTTATCAGGCTTGAGGTTCTTTTACGTGCCGTAAATATAAGACACAGGACCATCGGCTTTACTTCCCTTCCGAAGGAAGCCATGCTAAAGGTTTTTACGTCGGAAAAAATCCATCGCCCTCTGCCGAGTTTGAACCTCGGGAACTAGAGGCTAGCATGGTAACCACTACACCACGGAGGACGACTATCCCATCATCTGTCTTTTGCCGGCTAAAGGGAGCATAAGCCTCTCTTCGTAATCTTGGATACCTATATTTTATGTACACATTTGTGAAAACCTTTAAATGGCCTACAATGAGGTTTTAGTATATATTTTCATCCCTTGTGAATATGTTAAACAAATAATTAAACCCAAGATAGCTAACATCTTTGTGAAGATTTTTGAATTTGCGTCGCAAGTTCTCTGTGTTTTATTACAAATTTAATATTTGTTCTGCTTAGCAATAAATCATGTTTTCATTTCCGTTTTGGATTGTATGCCCAGTTGGTGTAAACATTTTTTTCTATTTATTATGGCTTCTGGGGAAGAATGTAAAAAATTAGCATTAGCCTTATGTGTGATTAAATCCACTCTCCGTATTCATAGTAACTGAAGCACGGGCATATAGTGTTCCGTAGCTTGGGGGATGCAGGTTTGAGTCCTATTTGGGTCATGGATATATGTGTCTGCCTATTAACGGTGTAAGGGAAAGCACATAAAATAACAGGTAAAGAAAAGGAAAACTATTAAATTAAAAATAAATCACCAAATAGACTTTGAGTTATAATATTAATTTCAAAAATAAAAATAAATAAATAAAAAAGAAACCCGACCAGATGATATTTAGAATTCACAGCACCAAGATAAGAGATCCTACTACTTAAGAGTTACATTTAAGGGTTTTCTTCATTCTCTTGGCGTCTGAAGACCTTCAGCACTGCCAAGCTTGGCTTCTTTCACTCCTTTGGAAAATCCTTTTTCTTTTTTTTTGACATACACCTAATGCTTCCAATGTTAAAAGAAAGCACCGCATTCATAAAATCTTTTCTAAGCCAAGTCCTACGAAAACAGTATTGGGAATCCTTCGTCATTATTTTCCCTATTTGAAAATACTCTAAGTATTTCCTTTTGAGTTTTCTTATAAGTGCCCCTTCATGCATATGTGTGAATTAAGATTTCCAGCGGCTGTGTAGTTACATTTGGATTTTTATAAAAATGATTCTATTCAGCAGATATGGCAATATATTTTTGAACCATCTTTTATTATAAATAGGCAAAAGTGCTTACACAAAGACGGGAGATTTACAGATTATTAATACTAATTAAATAAGTGTGTAGAAACCTTCATTTCAATATTTACTTGTATTATTCCGATTTACTAATTAAGATTAGAAGTATACTTTCTCCCAGTTATTGAACCTTAAAGGTAACATTTGATATTATGTTTTTAACATCTTTATAATAACGTTTGGGTGCAAATGTTCACATAAGTACCAAATGGTTCTTTTAAAAAGAACGTTTTAATCTGCAAAATGATAAAATTCAGCAAAATTGATGGTGAATTAAAGCAAACCAAGACATATATAACTATTCAAAACTTTCCTTGTCATACGCACGTGTGAGTCTTTAATACGCTATATTAAACGGGAGGTCTGCAGTTCAAATCCCGTCAGGACCGTTCTTGTTGTCTGGGGTTTTCTCCAGGATTTCGTCAGTCCTCGTAGCTGGCAAATGCAGAGGAGGTACTTTAAACTTAGGCCTGGAACGTATCCTTCCCAAATTTCCTTTCCCATCTGTCACTTTATTTCCTGCATCACCAGTGACTCCGCCTGTGGGCCATATGAAGTAAGAACAGACATTAAACACTATTAAAAAACGTGGCTCCATCTTCTAGATGTTTTCGAAATAAATAAATAAATATCTAGAAAAACTTAATGGAATATCTGAGTTGGGCAAAATTATTGAAGTAAGGGTCGCAACTGGTAGAAAGACGAAAAACAGATAGTTTGTGAAGGATAGTTATATTAGCTGTGCGGAACTGCTAACTTCCCAAGCAGATTATATTTAAAGGTGTGTCCACTAGAATGAAGGGTAAGGGACGTATATAATGATGTCGTCTACAGAAGTGTGTTCCATATAAATCAAAGCATAGAATTGTATAAATGAACGAGATGCCCTCGCGGTAACGTGTGAGGCTCGCATTCAGGAGGTGCCGGGTTCGATTCCCGTCGACCATCCACGGAATTTGTGTTTTTGTGGTTTTCCCTAGTCGGTAGGCGAATGCTGGAGGACTTTCTCATCTTCCACGATTTTATTTTCATCACATTCCTTTCATTTCGTTTCCTTTTCATCTTTCAGGTGTGTTTCTAGGTTTTGTGGCGTAGGTTGCGCCGGATGCTTGTTCAAAAGGAAATCGTACTCCTCGTGGACACTAGAGGGATGCTTGGTGGACGGTTTGTTCATCGCCCTCTCTAGGCGGCTCCATATGTGGGACGGGTCTTCAAGTCTGGAATTGTTAAGGACTTCCGCGCGTCTCTGTGCCCTGTCTACTTGGGACATGTAGCCTCATGGGTTCCTTCATTTCATCCTTTACTCCTGGGAGGTGATAGCCATAATAGATATATGTAGGCCTCAGTGTACGAGATGCCCCCCTTCGTTGTATAACGTATACATACCTACATCTATAGAATCGCATATCACCGGAATTTGGAGTAGCGTGATTCACGCCAAAGTTTCTTGAAAAAAAAAATAACAACACTTGGGGATCAAAGAGGCATCTAAGGGGGATATGTACATGTTGATTGTAAAACCTAATATTAGAACGATTATTTCTGCCGAAACGAGTCTATAAATTTACCGGAAAATCAAATATTCCCAAACATTTGCAGGTTATTATTTGTAAAATAGCTGGAAGACCATCAAATTACTTCATACTTCAAATCATTAATATTACTGTCTTTGCGTGGGTAAAGTTTCAAATGAATGTTTTTTATTTCCTCGATACATAGGTAGTGGTATGTTTCCCTATGCTTATAAATATTTTTGAGAAACATTTCTCACAATCATACCCTGCTATCGCTTGATTTTGTTGACAGAAATTACGCTAATGCTGTGGATTTCAAACCGCAGAAATACCTATTTAGAAAATCCAATTGCAACTATCAGAAGCTTTTACATATACACCCTTATTTGGTCTCTGTATATCTTTTGCCATTTTATATATATTGAGACAGTATTTTTATCACTTAAATTTGTAGTGGTATTACTTACAAATGTTATTCCTTGTGATGTTTGTGTATGTGTGTTTACTTCATGTGAAGCCATCTTGTGACGTCATTCATTTGTTCGGTTTGTAGCTCCATCTGGTGTTAGCAATTTGCAGCAGTGTTAGTGTTCGTTTGATAGAAGGATATTGTTATCTTAATTAATTTTGGTTTACTGTCCTCCGGCTAGCTATTATTTCTCGGTCGAACATGTCTCTTGATCAGAGTGTGTAAACGGAAAGGAATCTTTTATCCAAGAAGAACACTGATGAAGAAATTTGTTTTATAATTTTATTGTCGAACACGTTAACTATCACATTTATATATTGATCTTAACACTCGCCAAACTGAAACTGTTATAATAACTTCTTACTGATCACTCTTAATTTGCGTACTTCAACTTTTTGTATAATTAACCTTACAACACTTTAGATTATTCATAATTCTGCTGCGCGTAGCTTGTGAATCGATACCCGACGTTTGCCGTACAAATACTTTCGACGAATTGACTGACTGAAGACGACGTGTAGTGTACACAGATTTTTGATGAACTGGACTGAATTTACCTCCAACCTACTGCTTTTATACCCATACACACCGATATGCCTAAAGATTATAACTGAATTACTATTGGCTAATAAAACGCGCCAACATTAGCGTCTATTTTAATATCCAATGCAAATTATGAATACATATGCTCTAGGGAAACGTTCCAGAATATTCTCAACGAAAAAACGCGCCAACATTACGTAACTTCCTCGTTCCCAATAATGATAAACAGCTCACCCCCTCGCTGCATTATTGCGCGCTATTTTTGACAGTTTCAGTAAGGCATTAAAAACTTATTTCTCAACAGTAATTACAATAAACAAATATCTCAAATCAATGTCACATAAAAATGCATATTCATATTACAATCATTATTTAAATTTAAGTAATTTGTGATACAAATTATTGCATCAAATGATATCAGTCTAATTATATAATATAATAACAGCTCGCCTTAAAGAAATATGTGTATAATATAATATATAAAATGTATGTAAAAGTCATTGTATTATGCTTATATTATTATGTACATGTATAAAAATGTTATGTGAATGTATTACGTAGTTTAACAATGTAGGAGCTATGAAAATAGAAGCAAGCTGTTTTTCATAGCAAACAGAAGGTTGCTAACAATGAGGTAACAATAAGGTAACCTTAAGACAACAATAAATTAAAAAGTTTAATAAAGGCTACTAATAATTCTTGGAACAATAATTTATATTTAAAACAGTTTATAAATAGCCAATGAACAACTAGAAAAGCTTTAAGTTAAGTAAAAGTATTCTATTGGAGTAGGATTAGTCAATCAGAGACTAGAAATAGAGGAAATGTGCAAATTCAAGCGGCAGACGCTACAAGATTGCGTACCCGAGCGGTACGGTACAGGTTCAATGTGAAACATGAAAACTTATTGCGGTGAGAATAATATAAAGTTTACACTAGTGAAGTGTTATTTAATCGTGTGAAAGATTAATAAAACAAAGTTAAATATAATTATAATATGTGTAAGCTTTGTTCTTTAGCCATACTAGCCCTGCTAAGAGATGTGTGTTCTAAAAATTACTACTGACGAAGCCGAGGTATACATATATAATATTTAAATAAGCATAAAAGAACAACGATAATTCTTTAAACGTGGGGTGGAGGTCACAGCAAAAGTAAACGTGGGGCGAAGGTCACCGGAAACTTTGTACAGTACCTGGGACAAACACTCCTATTAACAATCTTCCGCAAATTGGCATCCATTACGTGCGTGGTCTAAAACACATGCTTCAAATTGGTGCAACGAAACCAACTAAACCACTTCAAGATTGGTTTCCATACGTGGGGCTGCAACTACTGCAAGTTTGGCTCTCATACGTGGGGCAACACAACACTCTCAATATTTAATTTTTATCTCATATTTCTGAACTCTGGAAATGACCGCGCCAAAACATTCAAGTACTCCCGTAATGCGACGACTGAAATCACTGCACCTTGATATCCCTTCGTTCCGGAGCGGGACTGCGCTGACGAGGCAAATGGTACCGAGACGAAAGATTTACATAATCCGATGACCGGCAAGAACGATACCCGCTGGCCGGAAAGCCGCATTTGGCTTTAATCGATTGAGGTAAAGCTTCGGCAGAGACCCGTAACAGGTAATCCGGTGCGAGGAACAATCGAATATGCAGCACGTCGAATTCCATGCTGCAGGGATCGCAGAGTTTCAGGACTAAACGATACACTCAGTTCAAAGGTAGCGGTTTCGTGCGTAACCGTGTCGCATTTCGCGTAAGCGAGCAAGGTGGCTTCGCGGTAACATGCGAAGGTTTCATTCAGCAGGTCCTGGGTTCGATTCTTGAGGCCGGCTTCTCTAACCATGGGTTTTTCGTGGTTTCCCTGGCTGCCAAGGCTAATACTGTGGTAGTTTCTCTTCAACCAACGAATTTCCTTTACCTCAATTCCGAGTATTTCGTTTTCCCTTTCATGTTTCAGGTGGGCTTAGGGGCTGTGCTGTATCTGCCGGTGTCGGACAGATGGCGCAGATGCTTTCTCTTTGGAAAGTTCCCCAGATGGCAGTTTCTCTGAACCCCTTCAGATAGGTCGAGTTCTGCCCGGTTCCGCTAGAGGGAAGTTTCCCTGGGCAGACAACCGGTGTGACCGGATCATCAAGCTTGGAATCGTTAGGAGCCTTTGCGCGTCTTTGTCAACCTACCTGCGGCCTATAGCCTCCTGCGGTTCCTAATCCGTTTTTCCTGAGGGTGGTAAGCACAAAAGATCCATGATGGGTCGAGCTGCGAGGTGCCCCATTCATTCATCAGTTATTCAAGTATATCCTATTTCACGTAAGTAATTGAAAATCCAACTTCCTCGCTGTAAGTCTATGCCAAAACGGCGAGTTTTCTCATTTGGTTTTGAACATGCAATATCGACATGTGACATCACAAACTCCCCCAAATGCGGCAGGATGAACTATCATATTTTAAGGGACTTAAATTTCCTGAGCTGATTCGAGTATAGCCTTAATTATAGAAGATATGAATTCATATGCATTTCCAGTTACGTCATATAATTCTGAATGTATACGATACTGACAATTAATGGTTTTTCTACACATGCCTGTGTGTGCTAAAGTTGAAAAGGTAGAATCAGACTGAAAAATTCGTGCCATAACTGGGATTTGAACCACGCATCTTCGGTTTTCCGTGCCGCTGTTCTAACTAAGCTACCATGGCAGAATGCCAGTACGGCATTAATTTCCCAAGTGACTCGCATTTTTTATAGTAAACCACAAGGCGTTCTGAAATCCATACTCCAAATGGCGGCTTTCAATTTCATATGCACTTTAAATCCTGGTCTTCTAAGAAAACGACAATTTGGTACATAATTGCTTTTCCACACATGCCGTGTATAGGTGTGCTATTTGCCACCTCCTGTATCAGTGTTTACTACTATAACCGATAACTTGTCTAATACAGTCATAACTGATGTAATTATTGACAGGAATGTATAAATAATTAAACAAAAATGACAATACGATAGAGAAGTAGTTGCAATAAGTAATCTATGTATATTAAATCAATGTATAATGTTATAAGTCTGAATGAAAATATTTCTCCGGAGAAAATTTGTGTGTTACGTTAAGGAAAGTCATTAGTATCAACCGAGTAGCGAACGCATTGGCATAGGTCTTGGAATGCAGTTAAGGTTGAGTTTAGTACGCTTGAAAGGTCACATAGGTGGGAATGTTGTAAATTAGAAAGGTAAATGTAGTTCTGTGACTACTCTTGTGCCTCTCGTGTCATTTTTGTGTCACGCCCAGTGACGCGCTTCAGTTAGAAAGATTATCGGCAATTGCGGGGGATCTTTCCGAGTAACATTTCTGTGACTCGCGGCAAATGAAGCTTCGCATAATAATTATTCTAGAAATAATTTAATTCTTGAATTCAACAGTCAGCGACTCCTTTCAAACAGAATATTTGAGTAAACATTAACATTTATCAGCTAAGTAAACTGGTATTTCCTTTCACACTACGCTCACCCATGCCTGAGACAAGAAACTCATAGTTGTACAATAGAAGCAGCTGGCGGACTAGACAACGCAGAACGAGCTATGAGATGACCACATTGTAGAACTAGACAACAAAGCAGATACATTAAACGTTATCTAAATTGTTGCAAGCAGCGTCAACATTTGAAACAAAGTTTACGGCTTCAAAATAGCCGCACCAATGAATGGAAGTGTTCTAGTGTTGCAGATTAAGTTTTAGTGCAAACTAAATTATAGGTGTTTTTATTTTTCAAATGAAAGATCAGCTCAAAGCTACGGTGCATTTTGAAGTTAGTTTTCTTACAATATTTAATTGTCTTTGATTTTATCTGAAGAATTGTATATTAAAATCGCTGTCGTGTTTTGTAGAAGCATAAGACTACAACTGTAGATATCGTCTTCCCTTCGTTAAACACAAATACATTTTT
The DNA here is from genome assembly GCA_030765065.1 of Deroplatys truncata. Classification (NCBI taxonomy): domain Eukaryota; kingdom Metazoa; phylum Arthropoda; class Insecta; order Mantodea; family Mantidae; genus Deroplatys; species Deroplatys truncata. The sequence continues at coordinate 44,805,505 of CM060990.1, forward strand.
TATGCGGTTCAGTTACGATCCAACAATAAGGGTGGTTTCTTTGTGACAATGAGGTGTACAGATACAAACGGCCCTATTTCCGTTTTAATGGGTGCGGTGACAAGCAAAGGGAATGAAACAGGATCCCACATGAGCGATGAATAATCCATCATGGCAAATAAAAACAACAAACATGATATTGCATGGCGTCGACTCATCATTTGAGTACCAACTGCTCCCATTTGAGCGATGACCAACAAAGCAGTCTGATGTTACCGATGATGACGTGCCTCGTAATGGTTGAAATCGTAGTAGGTTTTGGAACATCACACCGCTGGACTTCTAGCTCGATGCAAATGGTCGCTTGATCGATGATTGCCACATTACCGGTGCGTCACCCACAGGACAACATGTCGTACAACGGGAGAGAGCGAGAAAGCGATTCAATACCCTATACATGTGTCAGAAGTGTAAAAAAGAAAGAATGGAGGGTAACATTTGCTCGGACAAGTGGCAGCTACATCGACCTTATCATAATAATGATAAAGGTCTGCTTTGCTTCGGGAAGGTTTGGTTTAACATTATGAATACATCACAGTAAAGAAAGATACACGAAACTGATGTATAGTTATAGGGTATACAGCGGAGGGGGACACATTGGGCACTGCGATCTACGTGAGATATATTGTGGCTACCACCCCCCAGGAGAAAGGGATGAAGTGAAGGAACCAAGGAGGTCACAAGTCGCAGACAAACAGAACACAAACTCGGGAAATTCTTAACATTTCCTGGCTCGAAAACCCGTCCCTAATGGAGCTGCCCAGCCTTCTAGTGTCCACGGAGAATATATTCCCTTTGAGCAAGCATCCTCGCTATCTGTCCGGCATTGCCACACACCACGAAACCTAGAAGCACAATTGAAACATAGGAAGGAATCCGAATGAAGTAGAAATGAGGGAAAAGAAATGTATGAGAAACCACCTCAGTATTCCCCTACTGACCACGAAAATCAAGAAAAACCCAACGACAGAGTGAGCGGTTGACGGAATCGAACCCGGGACCTTACACTTTACCGCGGGGACATCTCGCTAGTTTGCATTTTTTATTTATGGACGCTCTTTTAACTGTTGTGGTCCTTTGCGTTCCATTCCATATTGGGCCTGAAAGACTGGTAGTTTTGCTCAGAGGCCTCTTTATCAGACTTGAGGTTCTTTTACGTGCCGTAAATCTACGACACGGAACCACCGGCTTTACTTTCCTTCCGAAGGAAGCCATGCTAAGGATTTTTACGCCCGAAAAACTCCATCGCCCTCCACCGGGTTTGAACCCGTGACCTCGGGAATTAGAGGCTAGCATGGTAACCACTACACCACGGAGGACGACCTCCGTGGTGTTGCAATGACGTACGCTGCTGCAGTAGTATGAATATTGCAGAAGATTTGGCTGAGTGACCTAAGTTACAATCTATAGCATTATTTCAGGGGAATGTAAGTGAAATTTGGGAATTTTGAATGATAACACTCAAAGACTTAAATTATGAAAATATTTGTTCAGTATTACTGTAAAAATGTACAAATTAATACCCAGTTTATTGCAGTTAAGGACAATTGGTATTTTATTTTAAATGTTTAGACAGTTTGAGTTAGTGCTAAATATCGGCTTTCCTGATAATTTTAAGTTTCTGTGGAAAATGCTGAAACTATAATATTAATAATCTGTGGCAGAACAGTCCCTAAACGGCCAAGCCTATCACGAGACTGCCGACTTCACACCCAAGGCAAAGATTGGCGGCCGTCCAAACGGTATAGGGAGGTAATACGCTGAGATTCACGTGCCCTCCACCGGAGTCTTGGTTTTCGTGACATGCTGAATTCCTCATGATGAGCGAAGTATCCGCCCCTGGTTGGGCTCAAAACTAGATGCATTTCGTACCCGGGGACCAGCGGATCCATGTCGGTGTCCTGCTCCAAGGCACTACGCTATGGCGCAGGACGTAAAACCTTGAAAACCAGTTTTGTTATAAATACTACCTTAGGCAATCATCGGTGTGGATTTTTCATTATAACTGTTGAATAAATATAAACATCAACAAGACAGCAAAAAGGTAAAGAATATAAACAATAACTTCAAAATATATTACACACATCCGAACTTTATTCTTTTTATTTTCTCTACTACGTGTACTAAGTACGGGAAGTGTTACATTCCACCCAAAAATTCTATACCGATATTTCATTGTAAATACATATTTTGAGCCCCTGAATCCAAAAAAATAGAAAAATGTCCGTGTGTGTCTGTGAACAGCATAACTCAAAAAAGAAAACTCGGATAAATACCAACTACCCTTTAAATGGAACATTTATTGAAAATTTTGATTTTCTGAAAAATGGCTCTAATGATTTTGATTAAACTATTATAACATATTTAAGATATTTTTATGACAAATGAAATGTATATCTTGAATTTTCTGGGAAGTCCTCTTCATTCTCAATGTCTTTTTCATAACTGGTAAACCGTAAGAGATACACAAGATTTTCTACTAAAAAAATATAGAGCTCGTTAAATTAAATATTTCTGGGACATTAGTTGTTATTTGTTTGAATTTTCCAATAATTATACTTTTTCTCAAATGGAAATTCGTTATTGGTTTCTTTATGACCTGGACATGCAAAGAGAATGGCATGCTCCACATAGCAACAAGCCGTTAAAGGATTTGACTATCACTTAAAGCCTACCATGTTCCCCTTAACCTACTGAAAATTAGCAATAAGATTGGTAACATGAAGTAGACGGGGAATGCGCGTTTGTAAAAATAGCTTGTACAAGAGTAGAGAAAGCCATGTGAGTGTAGCACATCAGATTTTTCGTAGAAGTTCAACTAATTTTTAGTATCCACATCACAGTACGACCTACAAATAAATGCGTATAGTTGCATCTAATTGTAACATTAACATTATTTAAACAAAGAGAAAGATGACGTGCTTTAAAAAAACCAACTAAACAATTTTAATTTTTGGGGTTTTAATGTATCCGGTTGCCAGGGGAGCGAATTAAATAATAAACTTATCAGACTTCATAAAATGTGTACAAGAATAAAACTTCAAAGTTAACACAGCTGAATATTTGTAGAGTAATAACATTCACTAACTCAGTGGCATGAAAACTTATAAGGATGAAAGAATACCTTGTATACCTTTAAACTGAGCCCAGAGGCAATAAACTTTGGGCCGTCCATTGGAAGAATTCAATAGTTACTTGTTGTCGAAAGAGGACTAAGGCCTAATTCCATTAAGTGGAAGAGGAATAAGAGGAATACACATTAGAAGTTCTGTTGAGTAGTCTTCTAGTAAATAAAATATTCATAAAAAACATAATCTTAGAGAAATTAGCAACTGCTTTATTTTTGTTTCTTATCTTCCGGATTGGGTCGCGTCATGTTGATGTTCAAAATCATTCGATAAACACGCTTGGAAAGGATACATAAAGTACATATAAGAAATATTCCCAGGTAGAAAAATCAGTCATTTCCTGAACACACAGGATATCGTACACTACGTGATCAAAAGTATCCGGACACCTGGCTGAAAATGACGTACAAGTTTGTAGCGCTCTCCATCGGTAATGCTGGAAGTCAATATGGTGTTGGCCTGGCACGAAGTCGGCGTTCCAAAAAATCCCAAAAGTGTTCTATAGGATTCAAGTCAGGACTCTGTGCAGGCCAGTCCATTACAGGGATGTTATTGTGTAACCACTCCGCCACAGCCCGTGCAGTATGAACAGGTGCTCGATCGTGTTGAAAGATGCAATTGCCATCCCCGAATTGCTTTTCAACAGTGGGAAGTAAGAAGGTGCTTAAAATATCAATGTAAGTCTGAGCTGTGATCGTGCCACGCAAAACAACAAGGGGTGCAAGCCCCCTCTAGGAAAAACACGACCACACCATAACACAACCTCCGAATTTCGCTGTTGGCACTACACACGCTGGCAGATGACGTTCACCGGGTATTCGCCATACCCACACCCTGCCATCGGATCGCCACATTGTGTACCGTGATTCGTCACTCCACACAACGTTTTGCCACTGTTCAGTCGTGTAATGTTGACGGTCCTTACACCAAGCGAGACGTCGTTTGGCATTTTCCTGCGTGATGTATGGCTTATGAGCAGCCGCTCGACCATGGAATCCAAGGTTTCTCACCTCACGCCTAACTGTCATTGTACTTGGAGTGGATCCTGATGCAGTTTGGAATTCCTGTGTGATGGTCTGGATATATGTCTGCCTATTACTCTTTACGACCCTCTTCAAATGTCGGCGGTCTCTGTCAGTAAACAGACGAGATCGGCCTGTACGTTTTTGTGCTGGACATGTCCCTTCACGTTTCCACTTCACGTTTCCTTCCACATCAGAAACAGTCGACCTAGGGATGTTTAGGAGTGTGGAAATCATCAGACACAAGTGACACCCAATCACCTGGCCACGTTCGAAGTCCATGAGTTCCATGGAGCGTCCCATTCTGCTGTTTCACGATGTCTAATGACTACTGAGGTCGCGGATAATGAGTACCAGGCAGTGGGTGGTAGCACATAGTGTATCATTTTTATGTTAATATGCATTTATATGTTGATAGTTTGTTCTGATATGCTTACATTTGTGACAATTCTCTCACAGAATAACGAGAGAAAGCATTTACTTTTAAAGAAAATGGTTGTTTAAACCTAGACCGTGGTAAACAATCAAATATCACGTGGAAGACCCTATGACCAGGGAACAGAAGGGATACCTCGCACCTCGATCCAACGCGTATCTCTTGTGTTTACTACACCAGGAGGAACGGATGAGGAGAAGTAACCGTAGGAGGCTATAGGCCAAGGCAGGGTAGCCGACAGAGACGCGTAGAGGTTTTTAACTATTCCAAGTTTGATGACCCCGTCACCCCGGCGGGCTGCTCCGGGAAGGCTTCCCTCTGACGGAACTGGGAGAACTCGACCTATCTGAGGCACCTCAGCGAAGGCTGTCACAAGACAGGGCAGAGAAGAACTTTCCAAGGAGCAAACATTGCACCATCTTTCCGACACCGACCTACACTGCACAGGCCCTAAGCCTATCTGAAGTATGGGAGAAGCAAAATGATAGGAAATTATGGAAAGGAAATTCGTAGTAGAAGTGAAAACACTAACATTCGCCTTATTAATCAGAGAAAGCTTTGAAAAACCTATGGTCAGAGTGGTCGGGCTCAGGAATCGAATCTAGGACGTTCCGAATACGAGCCTCGCAGTTAACGCGGTGCTATCTCGCTCAGTATGGAAAACCCTACTCGTGGAAGTAAAACACGACTAGGAGATTTGCAGCCTATGAAGGAACAGTAGGCGTGCGCCGCATCTGCCACTATGTAAATACAGTGCCTTTCTTCCATACTGCGGCCAACGCATGGCGATTCGCGCGCCGGGTGCTACAGCTCGACCTCCCGACGAAACAGTTATACTATCCGCGCAACCGCCTCATATTCTTGCATTTACAATTACAATGCTAATAATCACATACCTTATCATAGGGGACGTTGGAAATGTTGCCCTCTATCCCCATATTTCGGCATCTTCTCAGGAAATTTTCATTCCCATTCGAGAGCTCAATATCCGAAAAAGAGGATATTTTTCGCCTGATGTTTTCTTTTAGTTCTCCCAAAGTATGGGGGTTTGTTGCATGCACTTCACTTTTCATGTGATCATCTGAATGGGGTAAATTTCTGTAATTGGATATTATGAAACGCCCATGATAGAGTAACTGACCCACGCTTAATATTCTTCTCTGACGAAGCATGGTTCCATTTATATGGTCGTAAAATAACAGATACTAAAGTGGAGGAACATCTTAAAGATATATAACTAATAAAGGATTATAACCGTCAAGAAACCCTGATCTAACTGTATGCGGCTTTTTATCTATGGGTAGCTTTGAAAATACAGTGTATGCAAGAAACTCACATACATTGAAAAAACTAAAATAAAATTTTTTTCGAACAGATATTGAACTCTCGAGTGTAAATGAAAATTTCCTGAGAAGTGCAAAAATGTGTCGATAGAGAGAGACATTTTCAGCATCTCTTATTATAATTTATTTTCTTATTATCATTGAAATGCAACTATAATTACGAGAACATGAGGCGTTTACGTGGATGCTATAACTGTTTGGGCGGGAGTCGGAGCTGCGGCGGCCGGCACGCGATCCGCCATGCGGCGGCCAAAAGTAAAAGAAAAGCATTGTAGCAATACTAAAGCGAGGCACAAACGGTGGCAGAAACCAAAGATAGGCATAGACTACGGCGAACCGTCGCAATGAATTTAACTGCCAACATTACGCACTCCAATCATAAAGCTAAGAAAGAAGTATACCACAACGACCGTTGAGGACTAGTGTATTGTTAGCTTTAATTAATTTTACGAAAAAAGGTGTGACAAAATGTATGCATCATAATCTGCAGTACGTCTAGCAAAAGCGGCATGTATTTATGCTTAAAATAAAAAGATATACTTTGAGTAAGGAAAACGCATTAAACGCAATATTTTTATGAGAGATGGGACGATACCACTATTTCTTGATACTCGATACCAATACTGATTTTTGATACTCGATATTCGATATTTATTGTATAAAAACTGTAAAGGCGATAGCTTGTTTACTGAATTATGTTCTTCTTAGCAGTTTTCTATGCATAAACGCATGTAACTAACTTTGTATTGTATGCTAATTGTAATTCCAAAATTGTTGTTTGATATTCCTCAACTGTGAGGCAGTATTATTACCACTTAAATGATTTCAGTCTAATTATATAATTCAATAACAGCCCGCCTTAAAGCAGTATGTGTAGATATGTAACAATATAAACAAGGTGTATATTACAGTCACTGTAAATGTTTATATATCATTGTATACATGTTCAATGTTATGTGAATGTTATACGTAATCTGTGAGAATAATAGGTTAAAAGTTGCTGACAATCAGGTAACAATGAGGTAACCTTGAGGCAATAATGAATTTGAAAGTTTAAATGCTACTAGTCATTATTGGAGCAACAATAATGTAAATTTTGAGACAGTTTAATAAATAGCCAATCAACAACCAGAAAAAGCTTAAGTTAAATAAAATTATTCTATTGGATTAGGAATAGCCAATCAGAGACTTGAAATACAGAAATTTACAAATTTAGGCGGTAGAAATTAATTAATTTTAGTTGCTTGTAGACAGCGCTCATAACTGGACGAATTGGCTGTAGACAGTGTTCCTAACCGGACGCGAGACCCGTCCTCGAGAAATTTAATACGTATTCGTGTGAGACAAAAATAGTTTACGTGTTAAGTAATTAAAAAAAGTCTCACAGGCGTCTATATCAGTAAAGTGTTATTTAAACCGTGTCAAGCATTAATAAAAGGAGTGAAGTAAAATTATAATCTGTGTAAACCTACATTCTTCAGTCGCACCACAACCCTGCAAAGAGAAACATGTCTCTAACAATAATACTGACACAGCCGAGGCAAACATAAATATATAATATTTAAAGAAACAGTCAAATTACAAAGTTAATATTTTTAAACTTTTTTGGGGGGGCGAAGGCTACCGGAAAGCTGGTACTATACGTGCGGTTGCAACGAACTTCATGTTCGGCCCCCAACAGTTGAAATATAATACAACTCTTTCAATACAACCTACTACAACTGGCAGCAATGTTTTTATCTCCTATTATTAGTCAAAGATAATAATAATAATAATAATAATAATAATAATAATAATTTATTTACTTCCCTTTTTATGACAGATTTTTTGCTGAAAACTTTCGTATAAAAATTTCTAACCATATTACGGAAATTAAACTACCATATATTCTATAAGCCATGCTCGTGACCTGAGTTTGTTGGATAAATCAAAACTAACAGATGGAAGGAAAGAACGAATATTTCCATGTCCTGCATTACCTCACGTCTTAAGTTCTGATTTGTTTCTTCTGGATGGTTTCTCAGATTCTGGCTGAGGACGAGTCACCACTCTAGACTATTGCAGAAACGTGATTTAGTGCTTGAGCTAAATCAGCTTCATTCACAACTCAGTTAACGCTGCATGTTATATGAGTACCTCTGTTCCTTCCCCCCATTGTTTTGCATGGTTTCATTTAGACACAAGTGTCTATGGAATGTTGCATTGATTCACATACAGGAAACGCAGTCAAGGTCTATGAAGAACTATAGTCCGGCAACACTTTGGGAACACGTGCGAGGCAATAACGTGAACATTATTCTTGCTAAATTGTAATTCATCATACTCTGAAAAATCTGATGTTACATTCACCTGAAGCGTTATTAGTAAGTATACAAGCTATTCTTATGAAAACCTATTTTCCTATCTACTTCATTTTAATCCAAATAATCCTTTGCAGAAGTACTTACATTGCACATTTTGTTGGAGCTACAAAGGGAATAGCAATAATTAAATTTTTAATAACTGGACGCCATATCCTGGCCTTAAAATTCCATGCTCCTTTCATGCAATCTCGAGAAATAACTGAATATCGACATGACTTGTAAAAGAATGGGTAAGTCTTGAACAACTCGAAAAATTAATAATGGGTTCCCGGAGGTGGCTATACCTCAAATACGTTATTTGAAACAAATTATGTATTTTAAAGAAGTCTACAAGTTCTTTGTACTACGTTTCCTCTATCCCATAAGACGATTATGCAAAATTCCTTCCGAATAAAGAAATGTTTGTAGATAGATAAGGTATCTTTATTGGTTTCAAATTATTGAAGTTATTTCACAAGTATTTAGTGCATGGGTCATTGATCGTACATGTGTATTTAAGATACAATAGGGTGACAAAATAAACAACAGAGAAAGAAAACACAACAAAAAGGAACAAGAAAAAGGGATATAGAGATAAATTACCTTTGTCTAACTGAACAAATTTGACCCAGCTTCACGCACTTTAGCCAAAAAATTGCCCATGTTTTGTCAGTTCCTCTGGTCAGCCAGTAGATCCCAACATGCCAATCTCTTTCTTGAGGTACTTAAGAAGTTTTCTTTGAGTTTAATCGTTCGCTGGTTCTCCCACTGTGCACATTCCGCCAAAATATGTACCCATTCCTCATCTAAATCACAGAATGGGCAGATTCTCCTGCCAGAATCGCCAGTCATTTTCTGTGGCCTCCAGCCCCCCAGTCTAAACCTTGTCATTCCTGATCGTTCCTTTCTTCCTAAGTTAAGTATATATGCCTCTTTACCCCAGTTCAATTTTATTTCACTTGCTAGACTTAGAGAAGGTTTAATTTTACAATCCGATTCTATTTCCTGTTGGTTGATGTCTCTTAGTCTTCTTTTAACACCTTTCCAAATGTTTTTGTCATGTGCTTCAGTTCTTAGCCATACTGACCCCATTCCTATGTAAGTATATAGTATAAACATTTCGAAAAATGTTCCATGTAAAGGGTAGAATGAGGTTGGGGGATTTGTCTGAAAAGCTCCGTGTCGCATCTATGTAAGATACTGAATTTAAATACCAAGTTTGGTATTTATCCGACCGTTTGTTTTTGGGTTATACTCTACACACACGGACTTTTTTGGATTCAGAGGAACTTAAAAATGTATTTTATGGGTAGTCTGGGTATACAATGCCTTCTCTACCTACTATGTAGCACGTACTAGAGAAATTAAAAATGTAACTCAACTGCGGGAAGGTTAATGGAGACAGTTTGGACATGACACTTCTCCCTGTGTTCCCACAAATACACAAGCACAGGAAGTGGTTCACAGAGCGTCTTGTGGCGATTATTCACGACGCTGTTTCCATTGTACTCCGTTAAGTGGAGTAAATGGGATTACTGTATCAAGTGTTCTCTGCATCCGTGGTACCTCTGCAGCTCATGTCCAGATGACCGGAAACTCCATGCCCAAGGGGTCATCCGATGCCACTGAAGCACTAGGATGTACATTTTATGCATGATGTGTCAAAACGCTTTCAAACCAAAAGCGTTAATGCAAAGAGAGCATCGCCCGTACCATGAAGATACCCATCCGTCAATAACTACTCCGTCGCATGCTGCAGAGGGATTGCGTGGTTTACTGCGAGGAAGAATTGGGCCGCTTAAAAATGTCCCGTTGTATGTTCTAGCATTCTATCACGAAGTCTACTTTATAGCCTTTCAGTAGAGTGGTAGTGAAATCTGCGGTGGAACTGTGATTATTTTGGTTTGTTACACAGATTTTGCTTTGACAGTTATCATATTGTAATTTCGAGAAAATAAATTAAATTGAGTTTTATTTGTGGACGCTCTTTAACTGCTGCGGTACTTAGCGTCCCATTCTATATTGGGAATGAACGACCGGCAATTTTGCTCAGAGGCCTCTTTATCAGGCGTGAGGTTCTTTTACGTGCCGTAAATCTACGACGACATGGGACCACCGACCTGGGAAACCTGCTAAGGATTTTTACGATTTGAATCCGCGACCTCGGGAATTGGAGGTTAACATAGTAACCACTACACCACAGATGACGACAACTTTTTCTAATTTCGAAGAAGTGCTCTACGGGATACAAACTTATGTTGCGGCCGTTTCTATTACCAATATTGTAAGTTTATACATAGTATGGTTTTTAAGAATCACAGGCACATAAAATTATATCCCCAAACTTGCACGCATTTCACCTTTAAAGATATCACATTGTATATGTTGTTACTTCATTGTTTAACTACTCCCGTATCACTAAAACTTATAACATGATTCGCGTCTATCGGTCTCAATAGAACTACACATCCTAACAGATTTCAGTTGTGGAAGCGTTGTTTGTTTCCCAATACAAATTTCCAAATATATATATATATATATATATATATATATATACACACACTTCATGCTCATTTTGGATACTGCAAGTTTACCGGCTATACCGGGCGTTAAAAAATGTATTCCATTTTGGGAGGTGGTAGTATGGACCAAAAAAAGTCCAGTCAACATGGACTCTAAAATGCATACATTAAGAGCTATGAGCACTCATTCGATTTCGCTACTGTGAAACAGCTCGTCTACTGCAAGCTCTTTTTTTACTGCATTTAATTTTTATGTTAAAATGTTATTTGTAGGAATAGATTGACTGTATATTTTACTAAACATGGAATACCCTTATATAAGCAATATACACTGCCATTTGTGAAAATTGCAACATCAAGAAATAATTTCCCGAATAACTCCAAACTTGGTGGAAGTGTAGAAGAGTGTGCAAGCAATAAGAGATTAGGTTTGCAGAGAAATGGGGTACACGTAGGCCGAGCAGAGCCTTATCGTGTCGGTCCGACAAGGTCAGTGTTACACCCAGTGTAGTCAGTGCAGAGCTGTCAAACAAGGTGGAAACAATAAAGTGAGTGACGGTATACCTTGTCGACATCAAAGGGAGCCATGTCGGCATGTGAGTGAGTTCGAACGGGCCAGAATTTTCGGTTTGTCATACCGTGACGTTTCGGCTCGTACAGAGCATGCTGCTGCGACAGTGATACGTGTGTGGAATCAGTGGATAGATGAAGGTCGTACGCAGCGAAGAGTTGGTAATGGACCACGGAACATGACCACGGCACGGGATGACCGTCATCTTGTCCGCATGGCCATAACGGACCGTATAGCTTCATCCACAGTGTTGGCTCGAAGCTGGAGCACTGCAACAGATGTGAACTTGTCTGGATCAAGGGTTCGTCGCCGTCTTCTGCAGGTTGGACTGGTTGCATGCACGTCATTACCACAAGCTCCTCCGACTGCAATGGGCAAGTGAACACCTTCACTGCGGTGCTGAGTGGCAAAATGTAGTCTTTTTGGTCGAGTCCCGTTTCAACGTGTCCTACAGTGATAGCCACATACGTGTCCGGCGGTACCGTGGTGAGCGCAACCCGGAGGGCTGCATTGTTGAGCGGTATAGCGGACAAACACCAGATGTGATGGTTTGGGGCGCCATTGGTTACAACAACCGATCTCGCCTCCTACGAATTGAGGGCACTTTGAACAGCAACAGGTACCTAACGGTGGTTGTAATGCCTGAGGTACTCCCCCTGCTCCAGGCATCTCTTCAGGCCACATTTCAACAACACAATGCCCGGCCACAAATTGGAGCAATGTACACCCCTTCTTCGAAGAGCGACGGGTACCATTGCTTCCCTGGCCTGCACGTTCGCCTGACCTGTCAACCATCGAAAATGTCTGGGATATGGTTGGTCGGCAATTAGTGCATCACGGTCCTCCAGTAACCAGTGTCACGGATTTGTGGGCTCGAATACAAACTGCGTGGAGGGAAATCCCTCAGGAACTTATTCAGAAACCTTTGATTCAATACAGCTCTAAGTGAAGGGCATGGAGGCCACACCAAATACTGAATATTAGGGCTCAAAGTCATGTATAGATTTGAAAAAGTTTATCATTTGTTACTTGTCATGTACTTAACCTGTGATATTAAATTCATTGAATTCATGCGTTTCCTTCTTGGTGTTGCAATTTTCACAAACGGCAGTGTATAAGGAAATATACATATACAGAATTGAGCCAAAATTAACAGGAGTGTTTGTACTAATATGATGAACAACAAACCTTCGACTTTTTACCTATGTCGCAAGTAGCCGAGGCCATAAGCCACGGACTCTGCGGTTTAAATCCTCTCCGGACCGTTCTCCCTTACTGAGATTTTTCCAGGTTTTAGTCAGTCCTCATAATTGGTAAATGCCGGGGAGGTACCCTAAAATTATGTTTAGAACATTTCTTTCCCAAGTATCATTTAATTTCGTGTATCACTACTGTCACCGCCTGTTGTGGCCTATGTAATAACAGCAGGCGTTAAAAGCTATAAAAGAACCAACATTCTATCTGCAATACTATAGGAAATGATATCTCTAGTTCAATCTCCCTTAAGGTGTATATCATATTATTATGTTATTATTATTACTGTTTCTAATATGATAATTGATAAGCAATTGTGAATAAATTCACAAATTAATTAATGCTCTAATGTGCTCATGTATATATACCATATATCCTTCAGTTATAATGAAATAAGTATGGAATATTAAGATGTATTTGATTTACGCCAGGAGTCTGAATGTTCCTATTGTGTTCTTAATATTTTTAATCTATTTAGAATTCTATACTGTATAAGGCTGCTAGCCCTTAATGTCTATTAACTATTTTGTGATCTAGACGCATATTTTGCCACGTTTGGTGAGGAAGTTATTTTATTATATGAAGGAGTTGTATTGTAATTTTTACGTTGTTATTTACCCCACGCTTTGGGAGCCAATTTGAAGAAGGTTTGTTGCTGCTACGTATGGAAAGTCAGTTTGAAGAAGATGTATTATATTTCGACTGTTGGGGAGCCGAACTTGAAGTAACTGCAACCGCACGTATGGTACCCGGTAGCCTCCGTCCCAAATTTAAAACAATATTAACTTTGTAATTTTGACTGTTTCTTTAAATATTATATATTTATGTTTGCCTCGGCTGCGTCAGTATTATTGTTAAAGACATGGATTTCTTTGCAAGGCGTGGTGAGGCTGAAGAATGTAGGCTTACACAGATTATAATTTTTTAATTCACTCCTTTTTATTAATTCTTGACACGATTTAAATAACACTTCACTGATATAGAGAGCTGTAAGATTCTTTTATTAAATACTTGCACTTTTTAAACACGTAAACTATTTTCGTCTCACACTGAATACGTATTAAATTTCTCGAGGACGCATCTCACGTCCGGTTAGGAACACTGTCTATAAGCAACGCGTCCAGTTATGAGCGCTATCTACAAGCAACTGACTTGATTTCTACCGCCTAAATTTGTAAATTTCTGCATTTCAAATCTCTGATTGGCTATTCCTAATCCAATAGAATGCTTTTATTTAACTTAAGCTTTTTTCTGTTTGTTGATTGGCTATTTTATAAACTGTCACATTATTGTTGATCCAAGAATGACTAGTAGCGTTATTACACTTTCTTACTCATTATTGCCTCAAGGTTACCTCATTGTTAGCAACATTTAACCTATTATTCTCACAGCTCCTACATTATTAAATTACGTAATACATTCAGATAACATTAGTACATGTATACAATAATATAAACTTATACAATGACTGTAATATACACCTTTTATATATTGTTACATATACATATTGCTTTAAGGCAGGCTGTTATTATATTTTTTATTATATAATTTCACTGAAATTATTTAAGTGTTAAAAATACTGCCTCATTGGGTACATACAATTTCAAGCACTACTAAGAAGGTTCAGCTTGCCATGCTCCATAATTAAAATGAGGAAGGTTCAGGAACGAACCAATTAGGAGAGTTGCAGACTCCAGCCACCGGGCGCTGTAAAGCCATGGCCTATAAGACAGTCCGGTAGGAACGAAATGCCAGAGAAAGAATGAATAGAAGTAAATTGGGAGACTATTCTTGGGGAAAAATCGTTGACGCCGCATCTGCGATTTTTCTATCAGATAGTCACGTATATGACCACGGAAATGTCCCAAGGTTCCGTCATCTTCTGCAATGAGTTTTGACCGCCTGAGAGACATCTTTCGGTTACAGAGCAGTATAGTACACAGACAAAGGAAAGGTGAGCTAAAACCCCTTCATGAAAATTCTAAAGAAATGAAGCAGCTTTAAAAATTGTCACAGGATGTCAGAATTATTCCCCTCATTCTGAGAAGCCAAATGTCGGCAACACTCAACTTCAGGGTCCAGAATGTTCACATCACCAGTTTCGTTCATCAACTCTGCAGACTGGAGTTGTTAAAAAGGACGTTTAACGTGTGTTGTTATAGTGCATTACAATGCATACTGCTAAAACACGTAGACTGTATTACCATTTGATCTATATGTAAAAAATAATTATATTTTTCTCTCCATTAGCTTATCCGATAGAATTTTTTTAAAGTGCAGACAAATACTTTCTTGAATAACTATATGCACTAAGGTTAACATGGGGCATTTCTTTATTATCGGCTATCGCAAAAATCCGTTTTACTGTAGATAATATTCCTCTAAACGAACGCTTATCTTAGCCAATAACCGTCAGATTTACAGCTCAAAACATTGTTGCCAACCCTAGTAGCCAGTATTTCAGTATTCGAAACTTTCAGGAGATTTCAATAGATACACTAAAAGTGATATTATAACATCAACAGGCTTCATTCCTCAATTGTTAGAACGCTTTCCTGGTGTTACAAGGGCTTTGAGTTCCATTCCGGGTTGGTCCCAGTTAGTTTTACTTATATATTTTTATAAAGAAGGTTCCTACGTATTGGTGTGAATGTGATTGTGTTGCTTGTGTGTTCCGGTAAGCCTATAATTAACAATTATCAAGACTGCCACAGGGAAGCTACCTGAATATTACGTAACATCAATGTGAGCTCAGATTTTGAAAGCAAGAATTTCCTTATTGGCTTTAGAAATTGCCCGAATGAAAATATCAGGAGATTTGTTCGCTTTCGCTAAATAAATCAGTAGATCAGTATACAACTGAAAAATCAGATGTTCTACTGAGAAATCTGTAGAGTTGGCAACACTGGCTCAAAATTACACATCAACCTCACGTGGAGTTGGAGTACACACTGGACATTAATTTTCTCGTATTTCTTAATAGCCCCGTCTGTATCCTTGCATTGAGAGCAGAATAAAACGTGACAACAGACATATTTAGGTGTGAAGGGTTTGAGACCGCGAAGGTAATGAAATAGGCGGGGCGATCATTCTTAGTTACTCAGCAATATACAGAAACACCACTCAGATATTTATATCACAAGTTTGCTTTGGTTACTAACTAGCTCGTCCAAAGCGAGAAGAAACAAGATTTGCATCTTTTTAAAAATTTTAACGCGCATCACACACCCACATCACACATAAAATAACATACAAAACGATTACTTCAAAAACCACAAATTTATAGAGAAAATAATTTAATTATATTGTATATGAAATGGAGTTCCACATAATTTCTATAGTATACCTTGAAACGGTTTACCTGCCTCTGACAGCTCCGAAGTGGATGGGTTGATTTCTGGATCGAAGTTCTCGATGATCTGTGGTCTCGGCTGTTGTAACTTGGAATTGCCCGGTTTGGATTTACCGCACTGATTAAAGCAGTTAGTACTATGGGTATCTCCTGGCTTTGGAGAAGTGATTTTTGGTGGACATTTCCTTCACTTAAATATTATTGGAATATAAACAGCGTTTCTACTCATAATAGTTTTGCTAATGCTTTATTTTATTTGTTGTGTGCATTTTAAATTATTTAAATACATATAGCTCAGTTTATAGCAATTCACTCTTTTGTAGGTGTATTGAAGTATTTTTAAGGTAAGAGACTTAAATAAGAATTGCAATAATTTAATTTCACTAAAAAGTTAATTTTATTTCACGGGAAATTTGAATTCTTAAACGCTGAAAAATATTTATCTTTCAGAATACAAGTCACTACCTACATTTTTGTAATAATGCTTGTTGACTTTATGTTATAGTTTAGCAGTTAATTATTTACGCTTTCTTGTATACAATACAATATAACACAATTCGCATTGGGAATCCATATGAGGTTTTAATTTTTAAAAAGCTTCGAAAATTTTAAACAGTTCTGTTTCTTCAGAAAAAATTTCAACAGAGTCTAAAAAAAGTTGAATGTTGTTTACTTTCATGTGTTTTTGGTTGCTAACCATAACGAAATAAATGCATTTAGTTTACAATTTCTTGCAGTTAAAGAAATCATATAGTAATACAAATAACGTATTTACATTTCTAAATCCAATTAAAACATATTTCAGTTCAATTTTCTTTTTTGTTATATTTATTAGGTTTTAGAATATTTGTTTTGTTGCTAATGCAACATTTATCGTTCGTTCTTTATAGTTTATTTCACTTTTGACGTTATTCATTTTTGTTTTTCCTTCTCTCATTTACAGTTAATGCATTTTTAATTGACCTTTTACAATATAAAAATACTTTATGCAAATATTATTATATGGTATTTGCAAACAATAATAATCATTAATGACACAATGCTTTCCTAATAATATGTGTGAATTCTTGTCCACTCTCTTGCATTTGCGATTTTAGTATAGTTTAACAAATTTATTAAGTACATCCCTTCCTTTCATTAATAACTTCGTCAACCTTCTCTTTTATTATCTACCACATATATACAATTCTATAAGAATGAAGAGAGCTTTATATGCTGTTTACAGGAAATTCAAGATATATCTACACTTCAGTATACCATACTTTAATAACAATCATCATCACCATTTTTGTGAAGCTAGAAAATAACAGAGGCAACTTCCGTTTATGGGTTTATAGTGATGGAAGTTTTGTAAAAATTACTCTCATTACAGCCTGAAAAGATAACATGCTTGAAGTATGGTATTTATCTGTTTTTGATTAAAGGTTATGTTACTCGTGTATAGAGAGGCAGACACGCTCGTTTTTTTGTGTTCGAGAGGTTTGATAACACGTTTCTTTGGTAAAATATCAACCATTGTAATGTTAAAACAGGAGAGATAAAGAGGTGCATAATTATAACTGAGCCGGGCCCTAGTCGTAACTTACCAGGGGCTTAGCTCAAAAGGGACACATGGTAGAGAAATTAATACACAGTAAAATTCCAAAATCTATTTACAATATTGCTGTCTTACATGATGTTAGTTACCTAATTTTTGCCGAGTACGCTGAAAGAAGGGTTTAACAACACTTTCAAAGTCCATGTCCGTAACTTAACGAAGCATGCATCACGCAACAATTTCTAAATTCTTCTTCTGCTTATACTTCAACGGGTTACCGTCTTCTTTGTAAGGCTTACACTAACAAGGACTTACAAGACTACAAGGAGCTCCTGAATGCGAGTAGCACATGTTACCGTGGGCCACCTCACTCGGTTTCTAAATTCTTAAATGCCAAACATAACGACATGGATATCCATGCCGGGTCAACTGAAGCAAACTCAGGCAAAACTGCAACCAAGCGTTATATTGGATATGGGTTATACTGAAGCCGTACACTGACGAGGGGGTTGTATATCTCTTTGGCTATTTCACATTTTTTTGCTGACTTCGTGTAAACATTAACCAACAAGTCGTTGAGTAAATATCAGAAACAACTCCACTCGTGCAAGATTGATATAATTTTGTAAACGTAAATGTATTTCCCAATAACCCTTAACATTTGCGACATGAAAGTGTGAATAAATTACGAAATTGTAATTCAACTTGGCTTTCATATGCTACAGAATTTTTGCCATAACAGGTAAACCACGAAATAAATAAGAGAAGTATCGCAGAGTGAGAATGTGTTGGCTACACTAGTCAAAGGAGACAATTCGAAGGCAATAGCATTGCAATGGTCAACACATTGGATGTCAGCTACGAGGTCGATATAACATCGGGAATCCCCCCCCTTTTCGTCAGATCGCATGTTCTTGCCTGGCAAGTTGACAGCATATTGTCAACATCGACCGGCGCATTGCAAACGCTCGCCAGTTCATGTCATTCTAATAGTATAGAATGAAATTAGAATACTACAATTTAAGACCTCACTTTGTGGTAGACATAGATAGCTAAGCTTATATATTAAAGCTATTATATAAGCATTTTGTGCATGGGTGATTGACCGTACAAGGATATTTAAGATACAAGTTAAACGGCATCAAAAAGCAAAGAAAAAGAACAAATACAGATAAATTTCCTCAGAACAACTGAACAAATCTGGTCTGGCTCCGCGCGGTTTCGCCAGGAAATTGCCCATGCTTTTTCCGGTTCCTCTGGTCAGCCAGTAGATCCCAACATGCCAGTATCTTTCTAGGGGGACTTAAGAATGTTGCTTTATTTTTTAAATTTATTCGATGTTTTATTCAGTAACATTAAATACATAATTATTAGGCATACACTAAATAGGTACGGCAAATTAGGCTGTGTACATAGGTTGCCAAAACAATTCAAACCATAATATGATGGAGACAGGAGTTGTCAGAACAGGATCACAGTGGTAGCAGCAGCATCTCTTGGTGGACTTGAATCCGAGGTGCAGATTCCATCCAGGCCACCACTTTCACTTCCATCTATTTGTTTTGCTTTGGCCTCATCGCAGAGCCGTCTGATGTTTCTATGGAAACAGGTGCCAGTTGTGGTAAATTTTGGCCGGTGGGGATCTTAATTAAATAGAAAATTTCCTCCAATGGTGGTGAATCTGGGAACATCCCCATGATGCTAGCGAAATTTCCTCGTTGTATGGCGACAGCTATTCGTTGCCGTAAATATTCAGTTAAACGTAAATCGCCGGAAACATCTGCTAGAAGTTGGCCAATTTCACAAACACCATGTCCCGAAGGTTTCAACGGAAAATGCAACAAAGGTGTAATCTTGGGTAATTTGCGTATTTATGCCGACAGCTGACTCACAACTGACTCTGCAGCTGCTCCAGCTAGTTGGAAGTTAGAGTGTAGATGCGAAGGGGTCACAGTATCGACACAAGTGGCATCCCATATCAAGGACTTGCCATTCTTCCATGGAATGATGGTTAAACCGTCGGGGCGTTTGCCGCGAGATCTGCAAATTCCAGATCTGGTTCCAAAACAGTTGGAATGCCAGGAGATGTAAGGGCTCTGTTTAGAATGTCATATTGCAAAATGCATGGAAATCTTTCGGAGTTTTTAAGGCAGCTGAAACCATGATGTCCATGCTCATCGACATTAGCACCACACACATTTATGTTCCTGGCATATTTTAGATCCAATTCGTAGGGCTGCAGCAATCCTAAATGACAAGTTGTCGATGAAGGTGCCAATGTTTAGGTGGTGAAACGGTTAGCCAACAGCTTAGCTCTTTCTCTTGGATAGCGTTGTAACGTGCTCTATCTGCTGGGGTGTGTACTGATCTACGCCGAGAGTCGAGAATAAGTTTGGAATTGATCAGGTCCCAGATTTTCTGTTCCTCAAGATGAGCAGAGGGAATTGAAATGTTTAAGGTGGACTAGTCCCTTAGAGCTTCCAGCATGTGACGTGTCTCAATTTCATCACCATGTGCAATAAAAATAGACTTGATGATGTCGGCAGCACCATGGGCCTAAGTTAGGAAAGCTGGAAAACACACATCATTTAGTGTACGAATTACAAGAACACCAATTCCAAAACCGAAACGCCAGTTTATATCCTCCAAAAGTGTATTCAATATAGACTCCAAGCAACTCTTGATTAATTCATCCATTTCAGTGAGCGTATTGGGGAAAAGCTACAAAGGGGTAGTGTGCATGGGATATGTGAATTTAGGAATGGCAAAACAATTCTTTTCTGAATGTTGAATTTAGAGTTTTTCATGAATTTAGAATGTTTCTGTGAATTTAATTTTTGCTGGTTCTCCCACTGTGCAAATTGTGCCAAAATATGTACCCAGTCTGCATTCCCAACACAAAATGGGAAGATACTCATGCCAGAATCGTCAATCTTTTCTTTTACCTCCAGCCACCCAGTCTGCACGTTTACATTCCTGATATTTTCTTCTTCCTAAGATAAGTATATATGCCTCTTTAATGAATTTTATTTCAGTTTGGTATCGGCTGATGCCTATTAAACTTGTTTGACATGTTTCCATATTTTTTGGCGTTTATTTCACCTCTTTGACATACTGATCCTGTGCCTATTCTCCTCAGTCATCTTTCCAGCTCAGCTGCCCTAAACGTAGGAGACAGGTTTTCTTGCTGGTATTTGTTACATTTGGAGCGTCATGTGGAAGATCTCCTTGCATCAGTCTCAGCTAGTACTTCACTGGTCATCTTTTACAGTGAACTGTATTTTGTAACATTCCACTTCCCTCCATTATCCCAGAACTTGACGTGCCTTGTGAAGCCTAAAGAAATCTTCTCTAAATTCTGCCTGCGTTTTATTAACATGCTTCGCTCTTTCCCGTCTCCAAATTTTACTTCTATATAACAAAATATGTCATATCTAATGCATCTATCCGCAATACTTCAGTTAAGTGTCCTCTGCTTTATAGTTAGTGACTAAGGAACATTTATGCTATCACTTTGTGCCGAAAACGTAGCCCAGTTTTAGTGGTATTGTTGGTGTAAAACGATTAAGCCAAGGACTGACTTACTGAAACTTCTTTCTGCAATAATGTTAATACTTCCTCTGAGAACAGTTTCCTAATGTTTCCAGCATATTGCCTAGCCCATTTCTAGCACTGCTGTTCTGGATAAAGTCAGACTACAAGATGGAGAAGTTTTCAGATATCGCACTATTTCAAGTGAATGTCTTCGATTCCAATTTCCTGTGCGAACGGAGAAGTGGAAAACTAGAGAAGGGGGCTAACTGCCCTTCCCATTGAAACGTTGCTCCCCAAAGGTTTATGTACTACGGATCTGAATAGAAGTTCCATTCCTCTTTGCTGTAATTATATCGATTCCTAGAGGAAGAAATTTAATTTCCTCTTTGCAAGATAAGATTTTTACTGTCAAAGAAAATTTTGCTTTTTACTGCCTCCATTATCCTTATGAACTTCTTTGTGAACATACGATTTTTTCCAAATAGCAGTTCAACCTCGGTATTCACACCTGGGCGTTGCTTACAATTTATTTTAATAAAAATATACGAATAAACTGTAGTTTTCTTGATGTCAAATTTCTGTGTTGATAACCTCCAACATCATGACGATTTCTTCATACAATTCATATCTTAAAATACAAATTCATTGGCTATATTAAACTTTTGATGATGTCTAGTTTTACATAGTAAAATTTCTAAGTACTCATAAACTATGATACTTCGCACTACCGGGTTTTGAGAATGTGAGCCAGCTAGCAGAAGAGGTTTATGTCAGAAAGCCCAGATGTGTATTGACACCTTTCAATTATGGCTAAGGTTACCGAGTCGTATTTATGTTTGCCGATAGGTATACAAACTCAGCGGAGTGTTGTGGCTGCTATTCTGTTACACTGTGTACACACTACCTTTTGTGGGTTCATAGTACTCCAGTTACGTGAAGGTTGGATATCGGTGGCATTGGCAGTGGTGATATCACGGCGGTCTCCTACAACAAACTCATTCCATCTCCTGGAGAGTCATAATTAAGGGGCGGACCAGCGTGACCGTTTTTATGAGGTTAACTTGTACTGTAGTCTGTTTATGTTGAAGGAGAGAGGGTGATTCCAGATGTAAACAACGGGCGCGTGCCTGAATTGCTCGAGCAGGTTGTATCAGAAGAACATGCGGAGATTGTCGAAAGTGATCGTTCTTCTATCTCACTTAAACAGAAGCTATATCGTGAGAAACTCATTTCGACTTCGCAAGAGGCAATAGTTACATACGAATAATACACTTATATCACTGTCTGATATATTTCTTAGTCTGTTTGTTATACTCGGTATATTTATTTACCCACCGTCTGTACCCAGGGGACACATCCAAGAATTTATGCTCTCCGCATCGGTAACGGCCCAAGTCACTCTAATCCGCCCTCTATTCATAATAGAATGCACTATTTGACTTAAAAGTATGATGTGTTACATTCACTTTATGTTTTTTAGCCATTATCGTTTATTTTTATATAGTTGTTACAGAGTATGAGCGGCGCAGTGGCCGAGTGGTTAGACCGCTCTCCTCCCACCGAGGCGACCCGGATTCAATCCCAGGGACCTGCATGTGGGATTTGTGGTGGACGAAGCGGCGTCTGGGCGGGTTTTCTCCGGGTTATCCGGTTTCCCCCGCCATTCATTCCACCAACTGCTCCATCATCACCTTTCCTTTCATCCATTTCACCATCATTTCGTTTCATCTACTTCCTTCATCCCATACCAGGCATCGGGCTGATCACCCATCCTGGATGTTCTGTCTGATCCACGAGTGTCTGATCCTCGACGGGCCTCTGACCCCAGGCACCCGCCTGTAAGTCGGGTAAAGAGATAATGAATGAATGAATTTTACAGAGTATTCTTGCAGAACCTATTTCTCTCTAATCCATGTTATCGAGATAAACGTTTACAGAATTAATTTCAGTACACATTTCGTTGTAGGTACAAAGGAGATGCTGGAAACCGAAAGCTTCCCTCTTTCCATATCCTAGCGAACGAGCTTAATGGCGACAGTATTTAAAGAATTACAAAGTATTGAAAGACCAATAACAGCGAGTATATCGAAAATGGCTGATGCCACAATATGAGTTATCCGGAACAAATTGTGTTACTTAAGCTTTTGTCTGCCTCTTCTGGCATAACGGTTATACAGAAATGTACCGTATTCCATTGGCACTAGAGGAGCAAAGATGAGCGCTTTATCAGGAAAAGAAGGGAAAGGGAGTGAGAGAGAGAGAGAGAGAGACAGACAAACTGACGATACGGTTCGTACTATTGCGTGGAAATGGTGCAACGGGGTTGACAATGCGAGAACTATGTGGGAAGTAAAATAACTTGTGATAAAGTAAGAGTTGAGACTTGTATATCACGTGAGCAAAGGGTGAGAAAGCCCAATACAAAAACCATAGTTTGCCCAAACCTATGTGATACATTCGGCCAAGACATCGATGAACCTTCTAAGGGTGGGAGATTCAGAAAGCAAATCCGTGTCGTATAGTTAGTCAAGCATTGGAAAAGGCTTTGAGTGGTTACTCTTCGAGAAATTTCGCCATTTGCATTGTGGTAAATTCTGGAACATTGCACTAATGTATCTCCCTAGTAACAGGGGACTATAAAAGACGGCACAAAATGAATGTGGGTAAATTACGAGATACATAATTGCGAGGAAATTACGAGCAATTTGCAAGTTAGAGCTGCAAACCGAGGCTTATAACGCAATTCGTGTAATACATATATTTTGTTAACTGATGCTTATATTTGTTGCAATATGATAAGTGATAAACCAAATTCACAATGCGGGGGCTTTCACACAGGAATATGACATCGTTTCCACGTATGAGTGTTTAATAGCAAATAGAGACTGTGAGCTAGAAGATTCATGCCTAACTAGCTCTTCTGTACGTTTGTGATTAATTTTCACGGATTCATACTTATCAAAACTTCTTAGGGAATGTTATATAAGATAATTATTTAACGTTTGCATATGCTGATCGACGCGCGTAAAAACGCCGAACTCTCGTTTGCCCATCATGCGCCTTGGCGCTGTGGATAGAGCGTGGAGCTCTAGTTCTCGGCCAGGAGATACGCCCAGGTTCGATCCCAACCATGGGGATATGAATTTTATGTCCCTGGTATAGGATTGGTGCCCATTCAGCATCGTGAGGAAAGTGAGGAGCTGCGATTGACAGTGATAGCCCATCTCTGCCATTCGTACTTGGGCGTGAGGCCGGCAGACATGTTGGCAGATCAAGGCCCTTCATGGGCTGTAGCGCCATGAGATTATAAGCTCGGAGTAGTGAGTACGATCACGCTTCCCTCGAATAGACGGGGGCTGGTTTCAAATAAAACTAAGTGAGTTTTGCTCTGATTACGCAGCAACTTCACATCTCTATGTGGTACTTGATTACTAGAAATGGTGAGAATGGTAGAATTATTCGTGAACAGGTGTATAATCCATAATTATTTGAAAACTTAACTAAACGAATCATAGGCCAGTTTCTAAAAACTTTTATTATTGCACATTTCTCACGCCATTGAGACAGCCTACCTGCAAGTTAGCTGAGTATACAAAGTGATGCAAAGTCAGCTTCTCCTTAATTTTTTGTGGGCCAGTGGGAATATAACATTAATTACAGGACATGGTTGGCAACACTGTATGCGCATTCATTTGTTTATCAGTAAGCTTTTTCGGTTATTGCTTATGTGTTGTGTAACATTCTTGCAATGACACATAAATTTACTAATGAACAATGTGTTTGCATGCTTCAGTTATGTTGGAAGTACAACAAAGTTACTGCCAGAATTCATGATGACTTTCATACAAGGTTTCCTGATGCACCATTACCAACTCGTCAACTAGGAAAGCGTCTGATCAGTTGGACATGTCTCGAAGGGGCCTACAGAAAATTCTAAAACATGTAAAATGCAAGCCTTTTCGCCAAAAATTACTTCATGTATTGCATGAAGTTGACTACTACAAAAGGGTTGAGTTCTGTGGGTTGTTTTTAGTGCGCAAGGAAGCAAATCCTAATTTTTGGCGGCCAATTTTATGGACAGATAAGAAAAGTTTCAAACCAAATGGACGTATTAATCACCATGATTGTGTTTGTTGGTCCGACACAAACCCCCATGGGATAATGCAGAAAGAGCTCAATGTTCCAGGTATTAATGCCTGGGGTGGAATTTCAAGTACTGGATTAATAGGAACTTAATTTTTTTGAAGGTAAAGTTACTTCAGCAGCTTATTTAGAGATGCTGCAGAACTTTGCAGTACCTGAGCTGGAAATTGGATTGAACGTTCGAAGTCTTTTGAATAACACATTCAGAGAGTGGATTGGACCCCGTGGGACTTTAGATGGGCCACCACGCTCTTGTGATTTGACGCCATGTGATTTTAGCTTATGGAGGATTCTGAAGAATATTGTGTTTTCCGCATCTCCAAGACATTTAGATGAACTGAGAATGTCAATTCAAAATGCATTTCATACCATCAATGAAGATAAACCCTTATCTTCCCGTATTTGTAAGTCAGTTGTAAGGCATACCCAAAAAGTGTTGAGCAAGACGTTGGATAATTTGAACAAAAATGAATGTGTTAATATGCTGTCAAAAAATTAAAATTAAATCTATAGCTGTACATATCTTGTCTACTTATTATGTGTTTAAGTAGTGTTTGTTACCTAAGGAGAAACTGACTTATGCGTCACCTTGTATATAAAATCCTCAATCGTCACTGGTGAAGCGTTCATTTGTTAGGGAGGAGTAGTATTAGATTTGTTCAAAAGTTTTGAAACTTCTTGCAATCTTTTAACTCGCCCTTATTCACAATTTATTGAGTCATGTCTCCCTTCAAGTATTCTTCCCCTATGTTGATTCACTAGCCCTAACGAGTTTCGTTCGCGTGTTGCAAACTCTAATAACTTTCTTTTATTGCTTCAATCGAGCCGAATTTTCATCTGCTGTTTTCAACTTAGGAACAAACCTTCTAATAGCCATTTTGACGTTCTTCAAGAGGCGTTCACCCTTGTTACTATTCCCTAACTTCATACAGATCGCTGTGGGGTTTTATTTTGCTACATTTCTAGTTTTTAAATGACAGAACTTGCCATTAAGTAATATACCTCCAGTCGCTAAAAACCAGCTTTCCCAAAAATATTATTCCTTTAACGGAACAGCTTACGATACAATTCACTTGGTTAACAAATGTTTTTCTCAACACAAGAAGAACGCCATTTGTCGCATATTAGTGGAAAGTGGGGTTCTAAGAGATGTAAAATGTGCACGAGTACTTATAATGTCATGTCCACTAAACTAGACTTGCTACTAGAGTCCTGGTCTAAATTAAATTAAATTAAGTTTATTTATGGACGCACTTTAACAGCTGCGGTTAACCGATTACTTTAACATGTAGAGGTAGGTGAGTTTGGAATAGTATATAGTGAAGAACATGAAGATTTACCGAGCGGCATGGCTCAGGTGCCTACGTCTTCGGCCCGCATTTGGGAGATCCAGGATTGGATCCCCGGCGAATGCTGGGATGGTTCATCTTCTACCACGACTCTCCTCCCTCTCATTTCCTGTACACTTCATGTTCCCTTTCAGGGTTGCAGGACCAGTCGAGGTGTTCAAGCATGGTGGTTTGAGCACTGAAGAGGCTCCTCTCCTAGTGTTGCTGCGGTGTCTGATCAGATAGCTCCACCCCGGGGGGCCCGGAGGAGGTTGGTGGATTGTGGGCTGGCTCGGGTGGCGTAGGATGCGTTACTCTAGAAACGTTAGGGATTCCGTCTATGCTTGCGCCCGTCGTCATCTGGATCCGGTCGCCCTTCGAGTCTCCTCCCTCCCTCCTGGGGGTCACTGGTACAGGCAGTAGGCCGTGTGGTGCTCTGGCCCGGTTTCGGTGGCCCCCTCCATTAATTCGTACCTTTACAAGAAGTTTTTTTTTCTCTAGAACTATTGGTTTTTTTAAATTATCTTGGTTTTATTGTAACCATAATTTTTATTATTACTATTTTTGAAACTCGATTTTTGGTGTTAGACTTTTAAGTTCCCTGGCTACCTGACACAGAGAGAGGATCTAATTGAAATACGTAACGTAAGAGATGAGAAGAAGAACGGAGACAGTGGTGTGAGATAGGCTACCGGAAAAAGGGGAATGAATGCTGTGGTCTACAATGTAAGCCAGCCTTCCTTTCCCTTCCCTCTGCACTCCTTATCTATGTTACTCTGGCGCAGTTAATACGTCACAGTGGCATAATACGTCACACGTGATTTGGAAAGCTGAATAAGATTTCAGAAATTCAATTGTACGACCAGTACTGCAATCATCCATTTTCAGGTTTCCGGTTTTGTAATGGAGCGTTGACATTGAGAGCTGAATAAATTGAGAAGGTCTTGTTCTTTACATTATTTATTTAGCTCCACGTATGGATGTCAATTTGAAGAAGATTGTTTGTTACGTAATATGCTACTACATATGTAAAGCCGATTTGAAGATGTGTTTTTGTTGCTAACACTCCAAGTTTAAAAAAAATAAAATAATAACTTTGTTATTAAACTGCTTCTAGAGATAGTATTTATATTTATGTTTGCCTCGGCTGCGTCAGTATTAC
Source organism: Deroplatys truncata (assembly GCA_030765065.1). Taxonomy (NCBI): domain Eukaryota; kingdom Metazoa; phylum Arthropoda; class Insecta; order Mantodea; family Mantidae; genus Deroplatys; species Deroplatys truncata. The sequence goes on from CM060990.1 coordinate 44,833,218, forward strand.
TTTAGAGACACGTTTCTCTTAATCAGGGCGTGGTGCGACAAGAATGTAGGCTTACACAGATTTTAAGTTTTAAATTCACTTATTTTTATTAATCCTTGACACAAATTAAATAGCACTACACTGATATCAAGATCTGTGAGATTCTTTTACTTAATACTTGCACTTTGTTAACGCATATACTTAATTTTCGTTTCACACGAATACGTAATATTTCTCTAGAGAACGCATCTTCCATCCGGTTACTATTAAGATCTGCAGCCAACTGAACATATTTCAACCGTCCAAACCCGTAAACTTCTGTATTTCAAGTCTCTGATTGGCTAATCCTAGTCCAATAAAATACCTGCATTTTATTAAAGTTTTTCTGGCTGTTGATTGGCTAATTTTAAACTGTCACAAAATTTACAGTATCGTTGCTCTAATAATGACTAGTAGCATTCAAACTCTCAAACTCATTATTGCCTCAAGGTTACCTCATTGTTAGCAACGTTTAACTTATTATTCTCACAGCTCTTACATTATTAAATTACGTAATGCATTCACATAACATTATTAAACATGTTTACAATAATATAAGCATATGCAATGACTGTTACATACATTTTACAAATTATTACATACACATATTCCTTCAAGGCGGGCTGTTATTGAATTTACATATTATATAATGTAATTTAAATTATTCAAGTGTTAAAAATACTGCCTCAAAATGTGGTTCGAGTCCGGGTCGTGGCATCAATGTTTCAAGTCGGTGTACACTTTGAAACTTAAACGTTACACAGAAGGAGTATAAAAAAATTAATTACTGAACGTAGCATTATGTATTACGAAGCCTTTCAAATCAAGCATTGTATTGGGCTTCGGTAGACCATGAGGAAGAAAACCTTTCGTTTTACATGGTAGAAGGGGGATCTTAAAAGAGACTGACGCGTCATTTTGTAGCAGAAAAGAGGGTGGGGAGAGAGGAAAACGGAAGGGAAAGCATAGGGGAAAAAAGAGCCCTTAATGTGATTTCTCTTTTTCAGTTTCTACTTGGTCTGTTTAGCAGTGATAAGGGCCTGACAATGGGGTGGTGCTTCATTCCTCACCAGTTCTGCAAGCGTAGGGCGTATCGCCCATAGGGAAACGTCCTTTAATGTTAACGAAGTGTGTGCTAATTGAAAAGTCTTACGAACCCCCTGCCGTATTTTCCACTTTTTCGTTATTGACGAGTCATCAGGGCATCAATCTTTCGTTTTATGTGAATACGGTGCTATCAGTATTGCGTTATCGTAAATAAACGGGCTACATTTACCTCTATTATCCAAGGTAAACTTTATAGCGTTTATAACGTAAGATCTTAAATGAATATTAGTAGAGATAAATCAGTAGAGATACCGGTAAAGGTATTAAATGTCAGATTATGATATTAAAGAAATGCAGCAAATATAATAAAAATAACAATAATAATAATTACTATTGTTATAAAACAAAGCTGTCAACAACGTTATGATACCGTAATTGACAGGAAGATATAAACAATTAAATAAAGAAATGATAGTAAGATGCAGAAATAGTTGCAATAAATAATTTATGTATATTAAATCAATGTATAATGTAATAAGCTTCAGTTGAAAATATTTGTCCGGAGAAAAAGGTAATTAGCGAGAAAAGCCACTAGTAATAGTCGAAGTGGCGAACGCGTTTGTATTAAGGTTCCTCGAATTCAGTTAAGGGGTGAATTCCGTACGTTTAAACAACCCCTTAGACCAGAATTCTGTAAAAGAGACACGTAAATGAAATTCTTAGATTTGGGGAGGAACTGTTTAGCAACAAGGTAACAGACGCACACGTAAGAGTTTTAAGATTGGTTCCGCCCGAGAAGGAACCTTGGTGGGATAGTTCTAAGGTAGGCGGAGCTTAAGCACTAAAAGAGCGTGTACTGCTAAAGTTAGCCTCTTGTCTTACCTTTCTTTTCTTTGTGTATAAAGCCCTAGGCGCTTACACTCTTTTACAGTGATCGGTAGTTCGTAGCGTCTAAGACCGCACTGGGTTATCAGTTACTTAGCGGTAGCCGCGAGGGGTTTTGCCGGTAAGCATTTTAGCGACTCACAGCAAGTTGTGCTTCTAGTTCCTTTTATTGCGGAAATGGTTATTTCAAACTGTAAAATTGATACTGCAGAAGTTAGCAAGTATAATAATTCAATTATAGTTTCGAGTGCTACGATTCATAATCGCTTTCATTCTTTATTTTAAAACGGTCGGCAACTCGCTTCAATAGCTCGAGTACTAGATCACATTAAGTTTCTCAGACAATTTAAACTGGCGTTATTCTTCAAACCACACCCACGCATACCCTGAGATAAAATCTCATAGCCAACACTGAGCAGCCGGCAGCAAAGTCAACAGCAGATATTAGAGACGACGTCAAAAGTTGAACCGGCCTTCGTCGTCAAACTTGGCGTCCATCGCGGGGCAGGAACCGGCTTCAGTTATTGTAATTTAGTTCATAACCTGCTGTACATGGTGTTAATTTTTAATTGTGTCAACCTGACAATCGTTTTGAGATTACATCCTGAGTCCCAGAGTACAGTGCACTGTACCTATCATAAAGCCTATATTCTGGTGAACCCATTCATCAATACAGGCCTTAATACCTAAGGGCCAAGGTCTCAGGTGGTTAAAACATGTCAGCAATTCGATGTCAGTTTTAGACTCAACAAACACCCGCAGTATACAGAATGTCATCTAGCAACGTATTTTCACGTTCATTTTACCATTTTAAACATGTTATTCGATTTTGTGCTCCAGTGACGTTCCTGGAACTTGCAAGGCTGAAAACGTACCTCGTACTTGAGGATAATCGCGTGCATCGGGCTTTGTTTTGACCGAGTTCTGGGCAGCAGGAAGTTTAAATTGTTAAAGAAGTTATAAACCAGGGTTGCTACAGGAGGAGACACAAGGTTTATTCCATCCCCCTGATTTGTTGTGCGGCTTGCCTACCATCCAAGGAGCCTCTATTCTATTAGCATTGTGTCGCCGTAAAGTCTGACCACCCTCAACACACGACGTTAGAGGGAGAATGAAGGAGAATGACTCCAAGTGACACAAAATGGCATGAGTATTACAGACGACTATCGTAACTAAATGTTGGAACGTTAGTTCGAATAGGAATGTTGATTATAGGGCTCATGAGCACAAAATTGACCGATCCCTTAATGAATTCCAAAAGTTTATCAAAAACACCATCAAGAAATTAAAAGGTAAATTGAATAATTTTTGTTCAAGGTACTTTGTTGCAAAGAAGTAGCTTTATTACTGTCTTATCTTGTTTTACTTTTAGATAACAATGTCTTTCTGTTGCGAGTAAAATTAGAATAAAATACTTCAAATTATAAGTGTATGGTTCGATTCGTTTTACACAACCATACCATCGTATCTATGTGCTGAATAAAATTCAGGTATTGTTTGAATGATAGGTGTGTTATTATTTATTTTCATACTAGTATCAATTCCGTAAAAAGGAGTTTTTCCCATAGTTAAACTAGAAATGAAATCTTGGAATAAATAAAATGAGAGATCGTCTTCGAAATAAGTGTATCCCATCTCATCACAGAAGTTCATTTCGAGCCTTGGAAATTGTCAAAAAATGTTGAGAGGATTCGTCAAATAGGTTTAATTCGAAACAGCCTCGGCTGTTCATTTGAAATAATTAGCAGTTTTTAATCTGAAATGATATATCTGTCCTGCTTAAATATTTAATTTGCGAAGCGTATTTCAAAACTAAGCCCCGGTAAACAATATTTAACGGATGATATACCTGAATGATGTTTCATGCCTGCAGCGATTTCTACCGACTCCTGAGGAACCTACCGTAGTGTTCGTGTGACGCGGTAGGCGTTTGCCATTCGATGAGAGCAGATCGCAATGGCCGCGACAATCGTAGATCCCGCCAGTTGTGAAGAGCGCGGCGTGATTAGATTTTTACTGACAAAAGGATCGTCAGCTGCGGACATCCATCGTGAGTTATGCCTCGTGTATGGACCGGACATAATGAGTGACAAATAAGTTCGACACTGGTGTCAATAATTTCTAAATGACCGCACAAATATGCACCATGAACAGCGGAGTGGTAGGCCCAGTATTTGGACCGACGACATCGTTGTGCAAGTGAACCAAAAACTTCAAAGTGATCGGCGTTTGACAATTAGTGGTCTGGCTGATGAATTCCCAAATGTTGCTCGAACTTCAGTTTACAGGATTGTCACTGAACAGTTTGGATATCGGAAACTTTGTGCGATGTTGGTGTCAAAACTGCTCACCGATCAGCACAAAGAGCAACGAATGCGCAGTGCAGGACTCATTTTGGAGCGCTATAGACAATAGGGAGATGGTTTGTTTTCACACATTGTTACGGGCCACGAGACATGGCTAGTGCACACCAACGCAGAATAGAAACAAAAGTCAATGCAGTAGCGCAATCGCCGTACACGAATCGAAAAATGATGGCTACCGTGTTTTGGAACGAAAAGGGTGTCCTTTTGATTTCATGGACCGTGGGTCAACAATTACAGCTGACGTGTACTGTGCCACGCTTACCAAATTGAAACGTGCGATCCAGAATCGACGCCGCAAGAAGCTGTCGTCTGGCATCATCCTCCTGCACGACAACGCACTGCCGCACACCGCTGTCAAAACCAAAGAGAAGATTCAATAGTTTCTTTGGGGGCTTTTTGACTACCCTCCGTACAGTCCCAACCTGGCACCAAGCGACTATTTCCTCTTCTTGCATTTGAAACGATGGTTGGGTGGACACCGATTTCAAACCGACGATGAACTCAAGACGAAGGTTATCAAATAGTTCAAGTCCTAGGCGGCAGATTTCTATGCCGGGTTAAAGAAGCTGGTGCAGCGTTACAGCAAATGTATAGATGTAAACGACAATTATGTGGAAATGTGAAATATATATATATATATATATATATATATATATATATATAGGCACATATTACTGCCAATAAATACATTGTCTCATGAGCGATATTGTTATTATGACCAAACGGACCTTATTTTTGGAATGTGCTTTGTTTTCTAGTAACATGTTTCTCATGAAAAACGCCAGAACACGGCAACGTGGTTTATAATTTCTACATATGAAAAATGAGAAACTTATTTTCTTAGTTTTGCTTCTAGAATTTCTTAAAGTGAAGACGAAAACTTCTGGTGTCACCATGTATAGTTTATTAGTCTGATTTTCTTCTTCTTCTTTCTCTGTTTAACCTCCTCGTATGTAGGAATTACACGCCCCCCCAGGACTTACTGGCGGGTGCTTGGGGTCAGAGGCCCGTCGAGTAAGCAGACACTCATGGATCAGACAGAATATCCAGGATGGGTGATCAGCCCGATGCCTGGTATGGGAGGAAGGAAGTAGATGAAACGAAATGATGGTGAAATGGATGAAAGGAAAGGCGATGATGGAGCAGTTGGTGGAATGAATGGCGGGGGAAACCGGAGAACCCGGAGAAAACCCGCCCAGACGCCGTTTTGTCCACCGCAAATCCCACATGCGGGTCCCTGGTATTTAATCTGGGCCGCCTCGGTGAGAGGCGAGCGGTCTAACCACTCGGCCACGGCGCCGCCCTATTAGTCTGATTATGCTTGAGTAAAATGAAACTAAACCCACGGTGTTGATACATACCTGCGAGAAATTCCGTAATACTTACGAAAATCAAAACGCCTTGAGCAAATGATAATAGCGTTGCTTTATTACAAACTGCTGGCGTTACATCCACTATGTATCTACGAGAATGATGCTTCACCAGTCCCTTAAAATTTATTTTATGCAAGTCACAGTTTATAGCCAAACTACAATGAGCAATTTAGCAAAATGTATGCCTTGGTTATAGCTCTCGAAGGCAGAAGTAAGGGTATGACTTGAGGTTGAAGGTTAGAAACTAACGACCTCTAAAATGACCACAAATGTCAATAAGCATTAATTTAGTACACAAATGCTATGAACAAGTGCTTCACAGACTATAAACTGTAGTGGGTCTCTCAAACTAGGCAATAACCGAGTTTGATAAACACATGTAGCGTTAAACAAAGTCCATATGCTGGTAAATGCTTGTTTGAGTCTGCGTAATAGTTTTCGTCGTTTGTTTTAATTAATAAATCAATATCTAACCCGAGAAGCAGAAAAGAACAGGCGTGAAATATGTGCATTTATTTATTTATTCATTGCTTTTTCCTATTTATTATATTTACATTTTCTGCTCAAAGTTTTACCTCCTCCTACATTGAATCACAGAAAAACAATATGATGTTTGAAGCTTCGTGCTATGGCCTTCATGGGAGAGGTTATGGGAGTACAAGCCTAATATAACTTGTTCTATCTTAGCATGCACAGCCCTGCATATATGAGATTATTTTATAGAAGAACTTAGGATTGCGAAGCAGCCAGTCTTATTCCTCTGTGGGTGCAGGTCAACACTGTGTAACCATTCAACCGCATCTGCTTCACTTAGGATGTCGTGACTGTTTTGTCTCCATTTTTGCACTTAATATCCATTGCAAATCTGTTCTGGTTTAAAGTATTGGGTTATCAAAAAGAAGGAACGGATTTTAAATATTCATTTTTAATGAACGACAACAGATAGCACACATACGGCACATCATTGAATAGAGCAACGTTCAAAGTTCTAAGCCCTCTTCTTAGTTCCATTCAGTGCCTACAGCGGCGCTGGGTTTGTTTACGAGAAAATGGCGACGCCACAGGAAAAGTCATTTTGTGTGCTGCATTATGCAGAGAGTGAAACCACTGTTTCATTGCAGCGTGCATTTCGTTGTAAGTTTAACAACGAGCCGCCTCGTCATAAAAAATTTACAATTGATACAATAAATTCGTAGAAGATGGTTGCGTATGCAAATGGAAAAGCAGTGGTCGTCCTCGCATAACAAATGGTGCTAATTTTGAACACATAAAATAATATTTTGAACCTTTCTCTATTCAGTGATGTATTGCATGTATCGCCATGTATTGTCGTTCATTAAAAATAAATGTTTAAAGTCTGTTCCTTCTTTTTGAATAGCCCGGTATATAGTTAGCGTCATTTTATTATTGATCATATCACAGCTAGATGCATCACAGCAGACAATAATTACTATTTTATTGGAATGGTATAAAACTATGCCTTTTTAAGGTTTGTTTACGTCTAAGCATAGGCCTGGATTTAAATGGCTACCGTATGGTGGGCGAGCACAGCATTGTCAACCTAATCGACATCAGAATTTTGAATATTGCCTATCTCAGGAATTACATGGAACTGATGGACCACTCATATAATATGATTAGTTATATCTATGTATTCATTCAGTTTTGAACAACCAGTATAAATGATCAATATAAAATAATATATTTAACTCAGAAACGAATGATTTTATTCAAAAGTGAAAACTTTTACCCTTCAGTGAAAGGTTTTATTCTTTTAAATGTACACTTTTGTATATTTCTATGCACTCACAGAGTCTCAACTGGGAATAAACTTAGTTGCTGTATTTAAAAGAGGGAATACATCTTTGTTGAATAAGGGCATGTTTACAGATTTTAAGTATGCCAAAAATTGGATAACAAAATTGTTTGTGATTAATTTTGTTGCAAAAGTTGTGTGGTGCTGCAAATGAGAAAATTCAACTTCCAAACATTAAATGACTGAAGGACATTTTGCGAAGTAGAGCTCGGTGGGAATATTGATTGTGTGTTTCTTTTAGTAGACAGCTCAGGATAAATTCCGAATAACACTTAAGCCAAAAGCACAGACAGTAAAGCTTTTATGCACCTAATAATAACACTAGTCTGTATTTTCAAAATTTTTGTCAGATGATTTCTTAAAAGTAGGTGTTCTTGAATCAAATTTTTATGCTGATTCTAGAAATAACTTCCGTTTTTTTCTATCACGTCAGGATTTTACACAAAATAAGTAATATTTTGACAATTTTACTAATTAGCGTAGAAAAGTATTCAAATACCATTTAACTCAAGGTAAGTTTTTATTCAAGAAATATTTTAAGAATACTCTCAAGAACTCCCCTAATTTATTTCATGACTACATTTTAACAAAACAAGAAGTCAAAGTGTTTCATTTAATTTTTTTCAAACTTTCTCTTCTTTGAGTTCCTTGCAGATCCTTGAAGATAACTGTCCCTCCTCAACATCCAAAAGTAGTCGGACATCATAGTTTCATTCCATCTCCCCTTGTACCTCCTCTCCATTTCCTTAATATCTTGGTGAAAACGTTCGCCCTGTTCTTCACTATAATGTCCCAGATTTTCTGGAAAGTAGTCGATATGTGAATGCAGAAAATGCACCTTTACAATCATGTTACAACCCATCTTCTTGAGATTTTCCAACATTGTTTTCTTTTTACGCTAACGCGTTCGTTACCCGGCTGTTGCTAATGACTTTGCTTAATCTGACTCGCTAATGACCTTTTCCTACGGAAAAATCTTTTAACTCACGCTTATTGCATTATTCTTTGGTTTAAAATACAGAAATTAGTTATTGACATTATTTCTCTACCTTAATATTATTTCTTTATTTAATTATGTATATCTTCCTGTCAATAATTGCGGTATCAATGTCGAAAGCTACAATATTATGAAAACGATTGGTTCGATATTAATCAATTTGTCCAGCAGTGTAAATATAAACCATTGCAAATCCGCATTCTGCTTAAAAAGAAACAGATTATAGAGGTGTTAGCTAACTCATCTCTATTTCAATATCATGAAATTTCTACATGATAGTATAATTCATGTAATTATAATATATGAATAATAGGATCCGCAACGTATTCTCCTGTAGAAGAACGCTAAATGAACGCTTTGCACATCGATAAGGGAATATCAAACAAATATTAAGTGCAGAAGTGGAGGTAATACGCACTCTATATACGTGATAATATGATTTGGGTGGAGGGGTACAGACACAGTCCCGTATGAACAGATGCCCATGTCTTTGATTAAAGAGCCAATTTTATATGTATGTACACATTAATCACATACATATTCAATTCAAGCAGGTTTCACTAGTTATATATGTGCATAACCTTTTCTCTCATCTAAGGATCATAACATTAAACTTCAAATGTATCTTCATAAGCTACTTTTTACGGAGAAGCATGACAGAAATGATTACAGGCCGATTGTTTTAAACCAGAATTAAAACTAAACAAAAACCAACTGATAGCCAGTAATTTTCGAAACCATGAACGACACTTAAGTATAAAAGGGGTACTTGGAAGGCTAAGTCCTGAAGTGCTTCAGTAAATGAAAAAGCTTGCTAATGTAAGGTTTTACCTACATAAACTTGTCTGAAGTTTAGTAAAGTGTCCTTAAGTTAAGTTTAAATCACTATGCTTGAAACTTTTAAAACACTTACATTTTGATATTGGAGTCTACATATTTTTATCCTGATTATAATAGGTACTAATTTCTGTTACAAAAATTGATTATAAATAAACAAACAAAATTGATGAAATAAGTAAAAAAGATACATGCTTACCGATACTTAGACATGGTTTCTGAGGAGGATTTGTGTAAAAGAAAGCGGCATAAAATAGAACATATACAAACCTCTTCACGATCCAATCAATTTAGAGGTGCTTTGGCTTCTTAACCAACGATGTATTAAGTTTGTTAACCCCTTTGGCTCGATAATTGTACAATGGTCTTATACTAAGGTAATATTTATACGCATTTGTAGTAATTTTAAAAATGCATTATCTTTCAACACGATAACGATTATTATTGATCATTTTTGTCATATATACCTCTCCTAAATTTGAAATTATATATGTGACTGATGCTTACAAATAACCTATGAAGTAATGGTTCTAAAAACCTAAATTATCAGGGCAGATGTTCACTTCAACACCTGAATACTTCTTAACTCTGAATGATGATACTACAGTAATTCATTGTTAGTAGCTGCTACAGATTATAGATATAAAACAACTTGTTTAGCAAGTGGCATATACAGAATGTTTCAGAAATACTTTTACAAACTTCGGGTATGGGTTCCTCACACCAAAAGAAGGAAAAAAGTTCATATGAACATATGATCCATAATCCTTAGTTTTCACGTTATTTCTGACACAATGAAAGTCTGAGTTCAACGGCCTTCGGGGTCCAACCTCAAAACTTTATTTCTCTATGCATTCATAGAAGGTGTTGACCCATTGTAGTACATACGGTAGATGGCGAAGTATTGCCATGGAGACTTGTTTACGTTTGTCATTTGTCATTAGTCTGTCTTCAACGTTTCAATTGTGTACATGTAGTGAGTTAACTGCACGTGTTTCGTTCCACCATGGCTGGATATTCATGTCGTGAACAGGCAGACATGATTTTTATGTATGATCGCGCGAATGGTAACGGACGCGAGGCTGCACGGCTCTATCAGATGGAGTTTCCAGACCGAAGACAACCGAGCCATCCAACCTTTGTCGCTGTTTATCGTCGCCTTGCTGAGACAGGAACCGTTGCACCACGGACTATTGATCGAGGAAGACCAAGAGTTGTTCGTACGCCGGAACGCGAAGAACAGATGTTAAAGTGTGTCGAAGACGATCCAGGAAAATTGGCTGTGGCATCTGGTACATCACACGTGACAGCATGGAGGGATAGGCAGAGGAGGACCAGTTCCATGGCCTGCACGTTCTCCCGACATCAATCCTGTGGATTTTTACCTCTGGGGGCATCTTAAATCATTGGTTTATGGAGCAGCCATCCCGGATGCAGAAACGCTTCATCGACGTGTCATGGAAGCCTGAGAAACCAGTCGACACCATCTCGGAGTTTTTGGCAGGGTGCGATATTCCATGATTCGACGAGTACAGGCATGCATAGAAGCAAGAGGAGGACATTTTGAGCATTTATTGTGAGTTTTGTGTGTTAAAGTGTACCACTGTGTTGAACACCTCTTAACGAGAAAACAAAGAATTATGGGACATATGTTCATATGAACTTTTTTCCTTCTTGTGGTGTAAGGAACCCATACCCGAAGTTTGTAAAAGTATTTCTGAAACATCCTGTATAGTAGAAAAATATAAACGTTTACAATGATATGACACCCCTAGGTGCTATGGCGACCTTTAGGGCCTCATTATTAAAATATTCCGTCCCTGGTGAGTTGTAATCAAGTCCCAATATGAAGCCCTTGTAAGAAGATCAGTGTAATTACATAAATGACTGAGTTAGTTCGTTTCAGCAGTTATTGCTCAAGAATATTCGGCTTTGCAAAGATCGAAATATCACTGTCATCTGCCTTTTGGACACGAATGCAACACAGTGATAACCATGCTGACTAAAGAGCATTTGAAACTACAAATTTGGTGCCAGTTCAGCGATAAGTGTCAAATGGAGGGTCTGGTACACTGAGGTTGTACTTGTTATTGAGATGATGGATGTACCCTACTGCGTGTGTTGTACTTTCCCGCCTGCACTGGGCCATGTGAATTATGGAACTATAGTGCTTACGCTGCACACAGTAATAATAATTGTGGATGATATTCGAAGTCACATATCTCTCATAGAGAAACAGGTCGTTTCTAAATCCATACTCGTGGAAAGCGAGGACTCTTGTCCGGGCGATTCCGTGTATATTGTCCTTAAAGTGCGTATATTACTTATTTCCAGCGAGATGCTACAGAGCCTTCGTTTGGACGTATGTCCGGCCTAACAGGAATTTTCTTTGCAAGGGAAGCACGCTGTTAGTCGGCGGAGTCGAATATTCATTTTTAGTCCAAGCGTATTGATTTATCATGAAAACTACAGAGCGGTTCCTCAGCCATCTAGCCGGTAGTCATGATGCGTGTTCCGCGTGCTATATTCAGTGTATCTGTTTATTATTCTCATTATTGATGCTGATACCATATTATTACTGGTTTTATGATTATTACGATATATTGATTACCCATTGAACAAACATAATTACTTTTTATTTTATCAGTACTAACATTTCTACAGTCGGTATTGAAAGTGGTGTCTTTCGGCAGATAAACATTCTTGGCATCTTCTGATGAAGTTACCATTCACACGTATAAGTTCTTGTGGCATAATTTCCCTAATTTCTGTTCTTATATTGTTTTTAAGATCGTCTATGGTGCGAGGATTATTCCTATAGACTGTATTTTTGAGAGTTCCCCACAGATAAAAGTCACACACAGTAAGATCCGGTGATCGAGCCGGCCATAACCCTTTAGTTTTTCTTCCGTTAGAACCCTTCGTTTCTTTTTACAACTTACAACATTAAATGATCCCGTTCTCTTCACTTTATTCACTAGATATCTAACTGTTTCTCTACTCGTAACTGGAACATCAGCAAATTTATCGTGAAATTGCCTACACACCTGTCTATACGAGTCGGTTTTCACATACATGTCATACATAAATAGTCTTTGTTCAAGCGAAAATTTGAGTACCATTTCTGGGTTGTAATAATCCGATAATTCAATTGCACACAAATACACACGCGTCTCGCGTCTATACACAAGAAGCAATAACAGCTGACTGAAGCCCGCTGCCACATGTCCGATAAGTGGAAGAGCCCGTGGCCTTGAGTTTATTCGGACGTGTTGCACAAGACTGCCGTGCAATTCCCGGCCAGAGCGCTGAGGGACCACTCTGGAGAAGTACAGAAACCACATACCTACCTCATAGAAGATATTAGAAACGATATTCTTGAGTCGGTACACATTTTTCGCATCTTTTTTAGACAATTTGCACTAACGCTCATTAATTCTTCACAGCCGTTAAATAAAACCATGCTTCGTCATTAAAAAGGAGTTCTCCTTGACCCGCCACACATCCCACACAGCTTTTAAGGACATTTAATTAACGCTCATTAATTCTCCATTGCTATGTAAATAAAAACATCCTTTATCCACTAAAAAAAATCTCCCACACGCAATTGCAGAAATTAAACCTACTAACATTATCGCGTTGTTGGAATTCCTGAACCACAGCTATCTTATAAGGTTTTAATTTTAAACGCTAAGTAACATTCCCAGATTGGATTTGGTTCTAAACTTCTCCGTATGTTATTCAATTTTCCCTATGTAAGAGTATAACGAGTTGCTTTCCGTTTCATATCAAGAATAGATCCCGTATCCCTAAATTATTGACAATATTACGAACCGCTTCCCTGTGAGGCGCACAAATAAAGGGGAATCTGTCTATGAATCGCCGCCCAAGAGTTGATTGTCACATTGTAATCATGCCTGAAGGTTCTGTGTGCTAAAGTTTACAGCATTTTTGACATTTTAACAGCATTAACACACTATAACCCTGAAACACGTGGTTTCACAACGTATCAATCACTGCACAAAGACTTTGCGTCTACTGATTAGCCGGCACGTGGAGAGGGAACAGAACCGGCTAGAAACAGCGCAGTGCAGGGCAAGCAATTCCCCGAAATACGACCACCATCCGAAATGAAGGCTCTGCATCTCACATCACAGAGAGTGGTTCTGTGTTTTCAACAGAAAGACCTCAGACTGGGTGTTGATAAACCAGATGCTCTTAGGCCAGTATCAGCCAACTGAATGTTCTGTGACGTTAGAAATGGTGGCTCGCTAGCTCACCAGCACAGAGCGAAGCGTAGATCAGCACCGGCAGGGGTACAGGGTAAGTCATTGATATAACATATGGACTAGTGGGGCGAGTTGAATGTATGTTATACTTTGTACATGCGCGATTTTAAACTAATCTTACCTCAGCTATCCTCTGCACCCCTCTAGGCTTCTTCGGAACAACTTTGTAAGAAACAGAACAACAGAACGATTTTCTAAGTAATTATTTAGAATTCCTTATCTTCTTCGTAAGCTTTACTCCACAGTTAGTAGAAAGCATATACTTAGAGTATACTATGCCCTTTTTCACTCGCTTCTGCAACCCTTTTTCGGGGTATTCCAGCTGGGGCAAAGTTAGTATTTAAATTGCAAATAAAGCCATTAGTTGTATATAAGCTATTAATAATCAAGAAACCCGTAGAGTTGCTACTAAAAGCTACTAAAAATAATGGTTTAATTACTCTAATAAAACATTTTAAAATAGAGCGATTTATTCATTAAGGATAACGTTCACGCTTTTTTTAAAAAAAAGAAAAGTTCCCTTGTTTTACCCAGTTTATGATACTATGTTTTTACTGTTTTCGTTACCGCTTATAACCGCAATTGCACAACATACACACACACACACACGCAAACACCAATGCCCATGGCGGGACTCGAACCCGCGACCCTCAGCTTGGTGGAGCGCCGGAGCTATACATTCCAGCGACCACGCTACGAGTGCCGGCAACGCTTTTAATCAACGTGGCTTATATCCCAATCACAATACAAGACATAAAATAAATCTTGGTGCACCGTACGTAAGATTACTTAGGGCATATAACAGTTATAGGCCTATTGGCCTGAAGTGATATAATAAATTGCCAAGTAAGATTAGAAAACTTCAGAAAAAGGCTATTATTTAGAAATGGTTAGCTAATCACGTTATATATAGTACTGAACATTTTGAAGATAAATGTAATAAATTAATAATGTCTAGGACAATTACATGAATTCAATTACCATGTATGTATGAACTGTATTTAATATGTAACTTTGACATATAAGATGTGTTTATCGGAGGGGGTCACTTCGGACACTGCGACATTTTGATGTATTGTGGCTACACTGCCCGGGAGGTAGGGATGAGGTGAAGGAGCTCGTAGGAAGTCCCTAACATTTCCAGTTTTAACACCCGCGCACTAGGGCGAGAAATCCCAAGAGGGCGACGCAGCGCCCCTAACACGGAACAGTTCACTTTGGCGTTACGGGGAGAAATGTTTCCAACGCGCAGGCATCCGCCATCTGCCCGGTACCGCCAGTAACGCAAGACATGAAAGTACCATTAAACGTGAAATGGAGATGAAATGAGAGGAAATGGAGGAAAGGAGAAATCGTGGTAGAATACACCACCCAACATTCGCCTTGGCGAACAGGGGAAAGGCCATGATCAGAGTGAGCGGTCACCGGAAATCGAACCCGAGACCTCCCGAATGCGAGCCTCACACGGCACCGCGGATCCATCTCGCTCGGTCTTTGACATGCAACTATTTATTTGTAATTTTGAATCTGACGAAGGCTTTTACAATTTATTGTTTACCGAAAAATAAATACTCGGTTCGGTTCGGTTCTGTTCTGTTCTATTCAT
Organism: Deroplatys truncata; assembly: GCA_030765065.1. Classification (NCBI taxonomy): domain Eukaryota; kingdom Metazoa; phylum Arthropoda; class Insecta; order Mantodea; family Mantidae; genus Deroplatys; species Deroplatys truncata. The sequence continues at coordinate 44,848,452 of CM060990.1, forward strand.
TTACTGCCACAAACATTAATACATCATAAATACCTAGGCGAATTGGCGGAGCCCGTTCTAGACTTTGCTGACTCGGTTTGTTTCATTAGCTTTTTGCGATTTTCAGATGCAGACTTTATTCGTAGAAGCTAATTTTGAAGTTAATACTTTCTCTACCGCGTACCTCGTAGGCAGAGGACGTGTTGCTTTCCACACAAAAGTTCTGCACCTAGATTTCACAGGAAATACATGTTTTAAGGCTCTCCAAATCTGTAATCTAAAGATTTGATTAAAATATCATATATGTACATAAGATATTTACCTCATAAACAAGATTTATATCTTAAATTTTGTGGAAATAGCCTGTTAGGCCCTTTGATTAGCAAGGAATTTGGTAAAATTTTGTATAACGTGAAAATATAGGACAAATCGTACTTACTCCACAAGAAGTGTATGTTTCTTTAGGGGAAAAAACGCAATATATTTCAAATAGCTTTTTCTGTGACGTGAGCTATTTGCGAGATATCCGTTGTTATTGGTTCGAATTATTCAATGCCGTCACTTCCTAAAGTGCTGTCAGTATTCATCTGTTTCTCTCGATGTCATTGAAACCATGTGGAATTTTTAGGCATTTGACTATCGCTTGTGCAAGCGTTTATTTCGATTAACATGAAGTAGATAGAAAAGTAAGTCGTAAAATTCTGGAAATAAACAGCTTATGAGACGAGGTTGTAGCCTATATTTATTGGGCCAGATATCTAAGCACGCAGATCTAAGAGTTTAGGGAAGAATTGTAGGAGGCAGTAAAAGAGTTAAAGTATTTACTATAGTACATATTCCTGTGGAGTAAACTTTTGCAAGTCTGAACAAGTTTTGGAGCAACAGAAGAGGGAAAACTTTCTGAACTTGCCAAGATCGATAGAGTTGAGTGGATATGCGACCGATTGCCGGTACATGCATTGTCGATATGAAAATACGAGTCTATTTGCCAACAATATCTAAGTAAAAGGCTCTTGAGAAAGTACTCTGCCCGAACGTGCAAAAGTAAAACAAAAATCTGATGCGTTGCACATGAATTATTCCTCTATTTCCTGTTACGAATAGAGATAAATGTTCATTACACATTTACACATTTCGTTTTAGGTATAAGAAAGATACGGTAGGCAAAAGCAATGGTCAGATTTTTAAAAAGCGGGCCGCCATGTAATGGCTTTGAAATTGAGGCAGTATTTTATATCACAACACTGTGAATGCCAGAGTGATTGAAGTGTAAATTAGCATTATTGTATGACAATGATTTAAAATGTTTGTTAATTATAAGCATTGTTAGGAAATAAGTTTACGTGGCCTCACTGAAACTGACAATAGGAGCGGGTAACAATGAAACGAGGGTGTGAGTTGTTTATCAATTATAAGAGACAAAGAAATGACGTCAGAGTAGGGCGCCTTTCTTTAGAAATGGAGGGAATATCTTCCTTAGAGCATATGTGTTTGTAATTTTGATTGGATATAAAAATAGACGCTAATGTTGGCGCGCTTTATTAACCAATAGCAGCTCGATTATAATCTTTAGACATATCGGGGTGAGGGAGTATAAATTCTGAAGCCAGACACGAGTAACACGCAGTTCAACAGAATCATCCACGGGTTACACGTCGCGCAATTCTAAAGAATCTCTCGCGTCGTAAAGTTAGTTAAAAATCTGAAATACGCGAATTAATAATGTGCGGCAAATAAGTGATTATAGCTACATTTGAAAATATAACAGTTTCAGTCGGGCGTGTATCAAGAGTAATTATGTGAAATTAATTGTGACGGCAATAAAGGTGTAAAAACAAATTCTTTTATCAGTGATATCTTTTAGTAACAACTCCTTTCCGTTTACACACCCTGTTCAAGAGATTTGCTCGACTGGGTAATAATAGCTAGCCGGAGGACAATAACAGGCGCTCAGCAAATAAGATAACACGAACGATACGCGACAAAATTCCGTGCTTTTTGCAAGAGTTGGAGAAAACACGAATAGCAACATACGAACCGAAAAAGTATTTGAAAATTAAACTACTAAGAATATCTCAAACGCCACAAAAATTTAACATAAACTGTGTGCTTATAGACCTCTATATATTTTGTTTGGTAACAACTTGTTTATCTCTTACGGTTTGCCAATTATAAAACGATTATTTAGAATGAACATACCTTTACTTGATATTTGCAGGAAAAAATATTTTATTTCCCATGAAAATATAGTAAGTAACCTTTAACTTGGCAAAACAAATGTAATGACAAAAAATTAGTACAAAAACAAAGGAAAATGTGATAAAGAAGCCATAAATGCAATTTCTATCTTTCTTTTGTTTTTTTTCGTAAATAATTTTTAATTATATCCCACAATATACATTGCCAAAAATAGGACAATGAACAAAGTAATATAAACAATACATTGTATCAACTGAGTGTAAAAAATGTGAAAAAATAATCTAAATCCATACTCTGCTAGGAAATACTTATTGATATTATTTATTTAATGTGCTATGACAGGAAATAATGACGATTATCTACAAAGCAGAGTCTTACACTACACTTTCTACACGCAAAACTTGTTTGTCCTTTTGTCCTGGTTGTCTATCTCTTCTGTGGCAGATTAAAAAACAGTCAGTTCCACAGTTAACCCACCAGAGAATGAGAAAAAGGTCTATGCCCTCATTGCCATCACCTTCAATATGGATTATGCTCCTGATTTGGGCAGCAATACAAAGACACCATTTTTACTGCCCTTGACATGAAGTTATACTGAAAAATATTACTTTTAAAACAATATACAAAAATATATTATATGAAACAATGAATATACAAATGTGATTCGACAGTTTATATAAGACGTTCCGGACAGATTTATTCCAGAAGAATATATTTCCTTACTTGGGAAGCACATGGTTGATGTATATGAGCAGCCATTTTGATGTCTTGTTAAGCCATATTCTTCACTATGTACAGAGCGGTCCCTCAGCCCTCTGGCCGCTAGTCGCGATGCATGTTCCGCGCGCGATCCCTCAACTATCTGGCCGGTAGTCGCGATGCGTGTTCCGCGCGCTATATTCACTGTATCTGTTTATTATTCTTATTATTGATACTGACACCATATTATTACTGATATTATGATTATTATTACGATATATTGATTACCCATTGAACAAACATAATTAATTTTTATTTTATCAGTACTATCTTTTTTCACAGTCGGTGTTGAGAGTGCTGTCTTTCGGGAGATAAACATTCTTGACACCTTCTGATGAAATTACCATTCACACGTATAAGTTCTTGTTGAGCAATTTCCCTAATTTCTGTTCTTATATTGCTTTTAAGATCGTCTATGGTGCGAGGATTATTCCTATAGACTCTATTTTTGAGAGTTCCCCATAGATAAAAGTCACACACAGTAAGACCCGTCTCGCGTCTATACACTGAAGCCCGCTGCCACATGTCCGATAAGTGGAAGAGCCCGTGGCTTTGAATTCATTCAGAGTATCGCACAAGACTGCCGTGCAATTCCCGGCCACAGCGCTGAGGGACCGCTCTGTAGTTAAGACTCGCATGAATGGCATCTAGCCTGAGATTATGTTCACTACCTGTTACCATGCACATTTTCTTTGGTGGAACATTTAAAAGTGTATCTATCTTCTAGGAACATCGCCAGCTTTAGAGTTAAACATTAGATATTGTAAAATAAAATCGTTACAGCCATTTTTAAGAAAAAATAAGGAACAATTTTTCATATAAAGTGTATCTGGGGGTGGTTAACCGACTCTTCATTTTTGAGCTATGCTGTTCATAGACAAACAGGCACACAGAAACATAGACACACATGCCGGATTTTTTTTAAAATGCTGTTTTTTATTTGAGAGTCTCAAAACATGCGTTTTCGGTAAAACCCGGTATCAAACTTTTATGTTCAATTCAGAGTTAAGGTGTAAATGCCACAAAATTGCACAGAACATAACAATAACACTGTAAAGTATGAAAATACGTATGAATGAAGCTTTTCTAATGATTTAAAACGACTTACCTATTCCATGTTTAAGAGAATAACAGATTCCTGAAAGACGAAATATTGTAACGTCCTAACTTGGAATGGGTAAAGACATTACAATTTGTGATCATAGTGGAAGTAAGCGTTGCTGAGCAACTCTGAATAACAAGATACAATTAAAAAAAACCATAACATAGATTCAATATAATAAACCAGTAGAGGCAATGAAAGATAGCAAGCAAGCCATTTTAGAATTAAGTATCAGAAAGATCAATTTCTAGTTACCTAGTACCTTAGAGCAGAGAGACGTTGGATGCCATGCCCAAAGGTGGGCGTTGATCTGAGCAGCGCTTCCGGCCGCAGCTGGGATTATTTCTAAGACTGCCCTGCCCGTATATTTATGGGAGGTTTTTTATACAGAGCGTATCATTATTGGTGTCATATACTTCGGGGACGTGTTTCTGACATCAAAACAGTAAAACAAGTTCATATGTACATGGGTCTGAAAATCATCCGTTTCGTTGTTATAGGTCAAAGAAGATGTATTCCATGAGTGAACAGACGGATACGCACTACACGTATGGCCCTGCAGAGGGCAATGCAGCACGAGCACGTGAACTTTATGAAGAAAGGTGCCCTGACAGTTCGTTACCGTGTGCAAGAACATTCGCACGAATTCACCAACGCTTGAGAGAGAATGGCGCATTTGAGAGGAGTACTAGTGATGTTGGGAGACCAAGAGCGGTACGAGGCATTGAGTTGAAGAACGAGTTCTTCGTGCTGTGGATGCAGACCCATCACAAAGCACAAGACGTATAGCTGTAAGGGAAAGAGTTAGTCATATGACTAGCTGGAGAATTCTGCATGAAAATCTTATGTAGCTGTATCACCTTCAACGTACGCAAGGATTAAATGAGGCGGACTTTGAGCCAAGAAGACGTTTCTGTCAACGCATGTTACAGCAGTGAGCTGTGTTCATCAATTTCCTAGCCTGTATCTTATTCACGGATGAGGCTGGTTTTACTCGCGACGGCATCTTCAATTTTCATAACACTCATAACTGGGCATTTCAAAATCCTAATGAAGTACGACAGGACAACCATCAATATAGGTTCTTTCTCAACGTTTGGAGTGGACTCATTCATGATGACCTTATTGATCCCTACTTCCTCTCTCCGCGTCTGAATGGACAAACCTATCTCCAGTTTCTCAGAAGTAAGTTGCATCACTTAACTGATAATGGGCCTTGGACATCATCCAACGAATGTGGTTTTTACACGATGGTGCTCCAGCTCATTTCGATTTTCGCAAAGATGGATTGTTCGAGGGTGACCCATTGCATGGCATGCTCGATCGTCTGATTTGACTCCAATAAATTTCTTCGTCTGGGAATATTTGAAGTCCTTGGTTTATGCGACTCCTGTACCTGATGTTGACATTTTGAGAGGACGTATCCAAACTGGATTTGTCCGAATGCGAAACACACCAGGAATTTTCAACACAGTACGCCAGAGCATGGAACGCAGGCATGTAACTTCATGCATCGAAGCAAGAGGAAGTCACTTCGAGCAATTTTTGTAACTTTCAGTTTTGTGTTGTTTGATCTCAGGAACACGTCCCCCAAATATATGACACCAATAAAGATACGCCGTGTATTAGAGATAGGACATGACCAAATATGTATGTATGACCTTTTAGCTTAGAGTTAGCATGAACAACCCACAGGAAATACCTAGTGGTAAATAACGACTCACTCTACATCTGTGTTGTTCTGTGAAGTAAGAATGCAAGAAATAAGCTTTACATGAGCCAAATTCTAAAGAAAAGTCATTTTTATGAAACTAATTTAACTTAACTTTACCTATACGTTACAATATCTTCTCAGAGGTTGATTTTACTCGCAGAGATAATAGACACGCACTCTGAAAATTTTAGATTACCAAATCTAAGTAAGCAAAGTAGTGTAACCTTGTTGATCATAAATATTTTTTTTCCTCGGCAGCAGAAGCGGTCGCTGGAGTATTAAACGGAGTTAGAAATGGGAAAATCCGGGTCATTTCGCTTACAAATTGCAGCCTTTGTTCACTGAGCTGACCAAGCGAGGTAGAGAGAAAGAGAATAAGAGAATAAAGGGGCCGGGAGGGGGAGATTCAGTGAGTGAAAACGGCATCACCCAAGCCATTACGAGACTGGATAATAGACCGATTGTGTTTATAATGTAACAGAAATCGACACGGGTGGAAATACTACTCGGAGAACTAATGACGGACTTTTAATTTGAAATTTCCATTTATAAACTATGCACGTTAATTTACGGCATATGTAAAATATATGAGCATTCACTTGGAAATATTGAAGCTATAAACAACTCTCGACTAATTAATATATAGCGCGACTGTAAAGCCGTGCATGCATAGAATTTTCAATATTGCACAAGGGAAACGGAGTTTAAATGTGAAGAGTGGGAGCAACCGTGAATTCTAAAGGACAGAAACAGAAATGAAAGGTAAAATACCTTCGTTGATGTCACAGACTCCAGAGCTCTTTGTAAGGACCAGGAATGATACAGTGACATTTTTAGCGTCAAAGAAAGGATGGCTCTATGGCACTCTGTGCTTCTACTCTGAAGGATGAGAATGGTATGGGTGTTGATATCATTGGAGGCCTGAACAGACTGTCTCGAAATTAAGTACACGTTCATTACACTAGTGGTTCACAAGATCTCTCAGCTGGAATCACCATGTCGCCTATGCGGTAAATTACAAGTCTTCCGTGGTGTAGTGCTTACCATGCTAGTCTCGAGGTCGCGGTTCAAACCCAGCGAGGGCGATGGATTTTTTCGGGCGTAAAAATCCTTAGCAGCTTCCTTCGGAAGAGAAGTAAAGCCGATGGTTTAATTTTAATGAAATCTTTAGTGATATGCGCAAATATTTGAAAATAACACGAGAGACAGTAACTATGGTCATATATACACATATTAATAACACGGTAAAATATAGAGTTGTCTCATAAGTTCGTTCGCTTTTCGTTACGTTTCAGTCACTAAGAACGCCTGGGAACACACCTCACCCGCAGCACAGCTACGACAGAGCAGTTGCCGAACTTTCCGTTTACAAACTTTAAACACAAGGTCGTTCAAAAGATAAATAGCTACGACAGTTATGTTTTGTAAACAAACTATTTATTTCCTGCAGTATACACCATTATTGTCGACAATATGTTGCCAAGTTCCTGGCTACAGTAGCACGAGCTTAATTGAGCTCCAATGCCAACACCCGAGTTGTAATTCGTGGATTGTTGACTATCGTTTCATGAATTCTTTCCACGTCCGTAACCATTGGCCTTCCAGACCGAGGTTTGTTTTTAGGGAGAAATTCCCAGCTTCAAATCGACTAAACCACTTTTGACATGTTCGCTTCGTTACTGCATCTTCCTCGTAGACGGCACAAATTTTCTGCCGGCATTGTGAGGCGGTTTTACCCTTACGATAGTAAAACAGCATAAGATGTCGGAAATGTTCCTTTTTGATTTCCATAGTTTGTAAACACAAGTTCACGCCGTTCTATCCAACGACAGTCACAAATACACACTGACATATCCAATAGTGAGCCTGGTTGTTGTTCTCTAAATCGTAGGGGTGGTTAGGCAGCTAGGATAACTTGAGTATACAGAGGGTTCAGGGTTTTCAGGTTCTATAGATGGAACTTGCGAGAAAAACGAACAAACTTATGAGACAACCCAATAATAGTAATAAGCTAAATACTTTTTATGTAATTAGATGTTTTATATACGTTTAGGAGTTTAGTTGGACTTGTAAAAAGCAGACAAACAACATTTTGCCAGAATTAGGGTGCAGGCGAACCGATTTGTAGAGGGATGACACAATAGCAGAACCTTAAGTCATTGTGTAGGAGAAAGTGACAAGCTAGCTTAACGTATATTTTTGAAGAGAGGTCACATGTCTAGAAACAGCCTGTGAAGTTATTGAGAATGTTCCAAGCTGAAGGAACGCAGCCAATAGGATTTTAAGAAGAATATGTTTAAACGTTTTAAGTTCAGGAAAATTAGAGATAGAGTCCCCAAGCCTAAGTCAGTGCACAACATACGTGTAAACTCTCCGAAGCAGGAGTTACTAATTACCTCACATAATGTAGTGAGAAAGTTAAAAATATATAAATTTAAAAGTGCAAGTTATTACAAGGGAAACGAGGTATGGTTTAGGCACGTGTGATACATAGTTCAATTATTAATCGAGCACTTATAAAAATAATCCTTTGATTGCTAAGCGACCTAGCTAAGGAAACTTCTACAGCTTCAACAAACTCGGTTATTACCAAAGTAACATTGTAACGTCTTCCTGCAACATATAATGCGTGTGTAATTAAAGGATTGTGTTCCTCTACTGATTTAATCATGTGTTAGTGTTGTTACTACATACTTTCCTTCCCGTACCAGACCCTGATAAGTTACACATGCTCTACCATAAACCCATACAGCAGCAGCCGTGGCAAGAAGTAAAACAACATCTTTGAAAATTTAATAGTAACAACCCAAACACTAAGATAATCATCAGTATAAATTCAGATATTAATATATCAATATGCAAACCTACTGCGAGTTAGGCTACCAGCAACGAGGAGTCGACCGCATATGCAAGGTTATAGGTTACCGGTTGTGCAACGGAAGGGGACACTTCGGAACCGCGACCTACAAAGTTCTCTCCAGGAGGAAGGGGTGAAGTGAAGGAACCACAGAGGAGGCCACAGGCCGTAAGCAGACAGGCCACGGAGCCGCCGAGAGAGGGAGATAAAGGACCCAACATTCGAGCACCTCTCTGAAGTCGACGGGGAGCATTCTCTCCAGTGAACATGCATCCGCGCCATTTGTCCAGTACTACCATACACAACGAGACCTAGAAGCACACCTGAAAGATGAAAAATAAAAGAAATAAAGGGAAATGTCGGAAAGAAAAGCATGGTAGAGAAGAAACCAGCGCAGCATTCACCTGTCGACCCCGGAGAAACCACGAAAAACCCATCAGTCAAAGTGGTTGCTCACGGAGTATCGAACCCGGGACTTCCGAATGCAGGCCACCCACCTGAGTCATCCCATTTGGTATATGCAAGGTTAAAGTACAAAGCCTTTTCAGATTTCACTGAAACGCAGTAACAATTTATGCTTTCTTTACACGCGCTTATGTCGCAATATGGTGTGTTATTGCCGCGCTCATAAGGTTAACTAGCGACATGCCTTTAATTCGGCCGCGGTCGATTCTAGATAACTTTAGTCCAGTGAAGTTCTTCCCTAGCAAATACCTGCACATCTTCAGATCTCCACGTGCAGTCGGAGAGCGCCGTTGCCAGATTTGTTCTTGAACTCCTCAGTAATTAGTCTGTTCCTAGAAATGAGAGTGGAACGAAACATACCGACACGAGTAGCCGAGGTCGTTAAGACACGGACTCGTGAACGGGAGGTCTGTGGTTCAAATCCCGTCAGGAGCGTCCTCCCCGACTGAGTTTTTTTTTTTTTTAGATTTTCCCCAGTCCTTATATGCTAGGGAGGCACCCTAAACTTAGGCCTAGAAGTTTCCTTTCGCAATTATCATTTCATTCCATGCATCCTCAGCGGTCACCGACTTTGATGCCGTATGTAGTAAGAAAGGGGTTAAACGCCACTAAAAACGAAACGTGGCAACAATCACTCGACAGACAGGTTTATGTTAGAAGATATAAGCAGCGCTTGAGACACCGGGCATAATAACCATTCTTGCCTTTCCCTATCTTTAGGCCAGGAATGTCGAAAAGGTGACTCGTGATTACATTTGGACTGCCTTTGTCGCTTCCCTAAGAACAGTAGTGTGCCATTTGTATTTCATTTGTGGCTACGTGGTGTGATGCAGGTCGCTCATTCCTAGGACTCTGGGAACAAGGACATATTTTTCCGCAACCTCCAAATATATTTCAATGATACTTTTTCATAAAGGTCTACGATTGTGTAACTGAAATAAAAGTTCGGTAGCTCTTGTGGTGTTTCACCGGCCATTTAAATAGATTAGGTCTACAGAGACGTAAACTAAAGGGGTGGAATGATGTTCTAATGAACCTGGAGTCCACTGAGCCGAGACTACCTCAAATTCGTTCTATGAGGATAAGACAAAACCCTGTAAAAGCCTTTACCAAACACTCACCCCAACTGCGATTGGAACTCAAGCCCTCCAGGTTGGTCGTCGAAACGTTACACCCACAGCAAGGAGGTAGATAATTTTGAAAACGGAATATTACATATAGTGCATAGTCAACACGCAAAACAGCATATTAACAGAATATTTGACAATAATACCTTTAGAAACACTTGGCTGGTTACGAGCACAGGACCCGACTTCTGGTTCACTTCTGATTCATCTTCGTCACGGTGTTAAAGTGCTAACCTCCAAGATGACCTTTGAGTCAGGGGAGCAGGTGAACATCATTTAGGAAAAGATCTGGTGAATATAGGGGATGTGAGAAAACTTCCCAGTTGAATATTCTGAGCTCCGCCTGGGTCAAGATTCAACTTGGAAGTTTTCTCGTAAACTCCGTATTCACCGGAGCTTGCCCCAAGTGATTTTCACATGTTCCTCCAACTCAAAGGTAAGCAGTTTAACACCGATGATGAAGTCAAATCAGTGAACAGCTGGTTGCGAGCACAGGACCCGACCTGCTGCAACACTGGCTTGGAAAAACTTGTGTCACGTCCCCAAAAATGCTCGGAAAAACATGTTGACTATGAAGAAAAGTAACAGAAGAATTGTACAATATAAATAAAATTAATTCAACATGATCAATTTTGTGTAATGTTTTTTATAAAATAGGGAAACGTACTTATTGGACGAATCTCGTATTTTGAAAATTGAATTATACATTATTGGGAAAAAGTTATGAGTAATTTCCAAGCAGAGGAAGTACTCAATTTCTCAAGTGGTAGCATTTCCTCCCAATGTCTCTAAACCAATATGCCATTTATATCATTATAAAAATTCTGATGTTATGTTAAGTTTTGATATTTTTTTTTTAAAAGTTGGCTCTTAATTATGTAATGTGAATTTATTTTTGCATAACTTGGCATGGTTTAAATTTAAGTGTATTATTTGGTACCTTAAAGGCAATGACACTATTTTACTAAACACCCGTGCATACATTTTCTTTGAAAGGAGAAGATGGTAGAAGATTCGGGAAGGATTTCGCCGGGATAGCAATTGGCTTATCTCGCTAAGGGAAAGGGCAGGGTAATGAAGGATAATGAAAGGAAGGGAATCAAGGTTAAAGGTTAGCGCGGTCCCGCATAGCACTCACGGTGCTGTACGACGGGCGGGAGCGGGTAAGAAATAGGTCCTAGGCTACAGCCACGACAGACAGCCTAGAGGCTAGAAGGTGAAATTGACGGAAGAGGAAAAGGGAAGGAAGCACTCTTTATTCCGGTTCTCGGTGCCTTTGTCATTCTTGACTCTCCAGATTAATAGCAAGGCATTTTGCGAGGAAATGCTGCTGGTCTGGAGGAATCTCAAAGGGTGGTAGTTGAACTGTGGCGTGATAAAGTGGCTGCTGTGGTTCTGGAATGTTCTTGAAATCGTCTTCCAGGATGGACGGTGACATCGGCACTTAGCGGCGAAGATCTGATGTTGGATGTTGACGGCGGTGATGCTGATTTTCATGTCCTAGAGCTTGAGAATGTTAGCGAGTGTCTCTTCCAGCGCGGTTAAACGGGTACCAGCATTCAGTACCTCCCCGTAGTGGTCCTGTAAGGCATCCTGAAGCGCCGTTGCTGATGATCGGCATCGGCTGCGGTGGTTACCGCCTCTTCGCGTAATGAGGTCTTTAGTCGGTGAAATTTTGTGGCTCAGTAGCAGCGGCGGAGCCGGAGATCGTGGCCAATGCACTCGGAAATTTCTTTTTATGTGTTTCTTTTATCATATACACCCCTCAAGAAAGTATTGGTCTGCATTTTAAAAAATTCTAGCAGCCAAATTAATGGAGGAAAAGATCAAATGTTCGGGACATAGTGGTAAAATAATACAGTTTACGTGTTTTTGTGGTTTCTCAGATCGCTTATCTTATCACTTTTATAAAATTTTGAAAATATGTCAAAATTGCAACTTTTTATACGTGGTATTTTGAAAATTATCAATCATGCATTGGGTAGAGCATTTTTGTGCATACATCCACAAACATTCATTGACGTGTGTCAAACTGATGGAGAAATAAATTCGTAAAAAGTGATCCTAAAATTAGGAATTAAAGCAAAAACGTTGAAAATCTCCAACTTTGCCATTTCATTCCTCCATCAAATAAAATCAAGCAATGGACACAAAAATACTTCCCATAGTGCATGTAAGATAATTTTGAAAACACCACATAAAAAAGGTTGCAATTTTGGCATACTTTTCAAACATTTATACAACTGATAAAATGTACGATCTGAAAACCCGCAAAAACACGTAAAGGGTATTACCATTTGATCTTTATGTCCAAACAAATTAGATTTTTCCTTCTATTAATTTGCTGCTAAAATTTTCTAAAGTGCAGACAAATACTTCATTGAGGGGTGTAGCTGCTAAATAGTTTTATGCAATCTAACTTTATAAAAGGTTGTTACTGTTATCAAATCTTGCACAATTAGCTCATTACAGCACGCGTGCCAATAATAGCAATGACGTCATACCGATATCCCAAGTTTCTCTGGCTTATAGAGAGAATATGAATCCATTTTGTGATATTCTCTTCTCTGAGAAACGGAGTGCGCAAAACCTCTGTATATTATATAATATAGAATAATGAATATCTCAATTTATAATTACTTACCATGCTGTGCATGTAATAGGCTTCATCACAGTCCCTAACAACAGCTCACTTTTTCCCAGAAAGGGATACATGCAAATGAGTGTCTTTTTTATGGCTTCACCATGCCAGGTAAAACAAATGAAATGCAGAGGGAGAAACTAACGTCCAATAACACATGAAGATGCTCTCACCTATGGATCCCGAATTCATTCCTAAAATTTATGTTAAGATAGCATAAAATGTTCTATCCAACTTGTGGATAATATAATTGCCAGCACGAAATTGTTCGTGCGACAAACATTCACTCATGCCATAAAATCAGTATTGTCCACTTGTTACATAAATTATTGAACACCAAATAAAGAAAATAAAACACCAAACCGTAACCTCAATATTAGAATAAAACACATTGAACACCTTTTAAGCTGTGTCGCCTCTTCAGAGGAGATCGAAAGTGGAAGTATCTGATTGGTACAGATACACGACCTTCTCTACACATTATAAATGCCTATATATACGGGTGAGTCTTCTCAACCTGCGGATTGAGAAGTTATGAAGTCCCGGAGCTGTACAGGCTATGCCGTAAACACTGTCCATAGTATCGCGTCGTATAAAGTTCGGCCGAAATGACTGATTTGCACCGCTGTGCGTGCAGTGACTCCCACTCGTAACGCAACGCGTAGGTCTCAGGTTTAAATACTGCCACTTGAAGGTACTTTTTATGTTTAGTAAATTTAACGAGAACTGATAGTTTGGCCTGGAAGTGTCGTTTGACTTAATTAGTTTAATTATATGAATTTCGTTAAAACAGTTTGTTACTTGTCAGAATAAGCTTTAATGTGCATCATAAATAAATGCAAGAAATAAATAAAAAACTCATTTATTCGCGGGGGTAATTTGAACTTCCGACAGCCACCATGACTTTCCAACATGTTAACCATTGCGCTACTAGAACACGTAAACAAAGAGCACCACCGTAGCCCTAATCAGCGGGTTGGTGAATGCGGAGTCAGCACCTGCATTGCGCATCGTCTGTAAAATGTAGGGTTGCCTAGTTACAATCCGCGGGATGAGAAAGCTCACGCGGTGTAAATATTATATTACAGTATTAATTATAAGGTTTCTTTGTTCGCGATACATTTTTGTCTAGAAACTATTTAAAACTAAGGAGTAAGTACACAATGTGAGGTTTATAGAAAGCACGGAGTAGTACCGGAGAAGCAGAACCGGAAACTTTGAAGTATCTTTCGATAGATAATGCATTACTATTTAGGAAATGAATAATACAGCATGGTATATTTCGAAAACAGCTAGCTATAGATATACGTTATTCAAAAGAGGGGTACACTTCGCAAAATGCGACCTACAGAGATTATTGTGGGTATCAAACCCCAGGAGGAGGCCATGAGGTGAAGGAACCACAGAAAGCTACAGGCCGTAGGCAGATAAGCCACAGAGTCCCTAATATTTCCAAGCTCACTGACCCGTCCCACTACTGGAGCTGCCGGAAGAGAGCGGTAGACGACTCACGAATCAAACAGCCTTCTGGCGTCCACGGGGAATACTTTTTCCACTGAGCATGCATCCGCGCCATATATCCGACACCGTCAGACACCACGAAACCTAGAAGCACGCCTGGATCTTAGAAAGAAACGGAATGAAAGGAAATCGTGGTTCAGAAGAAACCATCCCAGCATTCACCCAGGAAAACTACGAAAACCAATGGGTCAGATTGGGGTTTCGCCCGGGATCGAAGTTGGGACCACCCTAATGCGAGTCACACAGGTTACCGCGGCGCCACCTCGCTCGGTTTGAAAACAACTAACTCACGATAAAATAATTTAGCATAAATTGTACACTTTAATGAGCTTCACATTTATTTTCTGAAATACCTTTTTTTATATATTTCTAACGTTTCCTAAACTAAATCTGATGATGCTACACCCAATGCTGGGCCTTGGCCTACCAACCCAACTGCCGGCCTCACGCCCACATGCGTACGGCAGAGGTGGGGCGATTATCCAACCGATACGAGGATGAATCACGCATCCCCCAGCCGAAATGTTCGCTCTCGAGGCTGGGTCACTACCTATCGCAGCTCCTCACTTTCCTCACGATGCTAAGTGGACACCGGTCCTATACCAGCACCCCAAAGGTGAAATGAACTGGGCGCATTGCGTGGCCAGGAACCACAGCAGCACGCTCTAGCCCATGCGACACGGCGCAGTACCCAATGTTTCCTAGTTATACGAAATGCTACAAAACTCATCAAAATGAAAGGGACTTCAAACTATGCATACAAAGTATAATACGTGCATACATTTTATTTCTGAAGTCCATATGTAAAACATATGTTAGGTTAATTAAAATCTTTAGAGCCGTTTTTTTTAAAATATATACAATAGCTAATAAATTTCCCATGTGATGCTTTGCAGTGGGTAAATTTCGTGAAAATCTGGAAGATGTTGGAATTAAGTTGAGACCAGTCCCTATCCCGCAAATGTTAAACCTGCTAAATTCATGACCCGTTCTGCTTAGTTCATTTAAGATAACTGACTGAAATTTTTAAGGATACCCATAGCTGAAATTTGGTTAAAATTAAAAAAATTAAGTTTATGTCCAAAAATACTTTGAACCTTTAGCTTCAATTGCATACTACGACCTTTATCCTCCGAGCTTTTTAAGGACTTCAACACGAGTTCATTCAAATGCCCAAGAGCAGACGGACTAATGGCCTGTATTTACTTCCAATGCCTTTTACGCGACGTTGATTTTTCTTACACTTTTGCACATTAAAAACGTTTCATACGATGTAATTTGTAACCAATCTTGTTCAGATTTTCAGCAGAAGCTCAGAGAGAATTAACTTATAAAACTGGTTTTTGCTACAGTTTTAAATTGATCTTGATATCACATAATTCATTCGACCACTGAGGCTAAGCTGTTTAAAATATATATATATATATATATATATATATATATATATATATATATATATATATTTAAAGGCTTAACAATTTTTTCCGAGATAACCAGAGTAGTGAACAAAATTATGAATTCCAGTTTTGTACAATAGTACTTAAATAATACCATAGTTGTTTTGTTTTATCAAAATTACCACTTCTGCATCATGTGAACAACTAATTATGACAATTAAAGTAAAATATTTTTTCTTCTAAAAAATATTAAAGATACTTGCATGAAGTTTAAAACAAAGTTATCATTAAAGTGGAGCAGTATGTGACAAAATTTTGAAAACATTCAGATAAAAACGACAAAATTTAGAAATTTCAGCTACATACAGGAAGATAGGATTATTTTCACAATTATACCCTATTTTAATTATAATTAATCAGGAATTATATCTTATTAACACCAAAATACATCCAAAACAACACTTAGAGGTTTGTTTTGTTGTGCTAAAACTTAATATAGCTATCATGTGTCTTCAATAGTTTCTGAGAAAACGAGTCACTTATATAAGGAAATATCATTCACAGATAAACCTGTTCAAAGCAGATGTGGAAAAAATAAACTCCGCTGTATTTACATACAAAGAAACCACATGACTGGAGCACACAGAAGCTCCTGTGTTTAAGAGTAGTAACGGGAAAAGATACGTATTACGGAGGGGCTCCCCGGAACCGGGGAGAACGCCGCAAGTAGGTCATAACGACCCTTTTAGCTTCCAAAGTGAACCCTGGGAGGGAGGGATGAGGCGAGGGACCCGAAGGGCTACCAGATCCGTATGCCGACGGCCGCAAGCTTGGACGAGGTCCCTAACGTTCCCAGATATAACGCATCTTACGCCGTCCGTCCCTGCCACAAGCCCCCAAACTCCAGGGTCCCCGGAGTGGAGCCTCACGTTGAGGAGAGACCTAATTGAGCAGTATCACAGCCACACCAGGAAGAAACCTTTACAGAGTGTAAGCCACCGCCCAGCTGCAACCCGCCAAACACCGTCACCTGGTCCTAAAATCCTGAAACAGATGACAAGGAAGATGATGCGCACGGGAAGTGGGAGGGGTAGGGAGTCGTGGTAGAAGATGAACCACCCCAACATTAGACAGTCAACCCGGGGAAGCCTCGAAAAACCCATGCCAGAATGAGCGGTCGCCGAGAATCGATCTCGGGACCTCCCGAATGTGGGCCACAGACGCCGCCTGAGCCCCTGAGCTCAGTCTTAAGAGTAGTACCAATCTGTAGAGCGAAATATCTCCCCAAAATGGGCTAAAGTTTACCTCTCTACTTTAAAGTGTGCAGAAGGTGTGATATTTTTCTGTGAAGTGGTGCAGAATTCACAGTAGAAAATGGCAGATACACTACGGTTTTCAAAAATATATTTAAAATATATGTATTCTGTATACAATGATAACATACATACAGCGCGAGTCTTCTCATCCTGCGGATTGCACTAGACAACCCTACATTTTACAGACGATGCGAAATGCAGGTGTTGACTCCGCATTCACCACGCGCTGATTGGAACTACGGTGGTGTTCGTTGTTAACGTGTTGTAGTAGCGCGATGGTTAACATACTGGAAAGTCATGCTGAAGTTCGGAAGTTCAAATCAACCTAGGGATAATTGAGTGCTTTAGTCATGTCTTGCATTTATTTATTATGTTCATTAAAGCAAATTCTAACAAGTAACAATTTGTGTTTTAATGAAATTCACATAATTAAACTAATTAAATGAAACGACACTTCCATGCCAAACTATCAGTTCTTGTTAAATTTACTAAGCATAAAAAGTACCTTCAAGTAACAGTATTTGAACCTGGGACCTTTATCCCTGAAGGCCAACACGCACACTGTTGCTCTACGAGTGCAAGTCACTGCACGCATAGGGGTGAAAAGCAGTCATTTCGGCCGAAATTGATACAACGCGATGCAGTGGACAGTGTTTACGGCATAGTCCGTACAACGCCGGGACTGTATAACTTCTCAATCCGCAGGCTAAGAAGACTCACCCGGTATACAAAATTAAAAAAGACATTCCAATTAATAAAACTGCACAAAAACATGTAAACATGTCATTTGTTGGCAAATTTTGTCATATAATCTGTCCTTAAATTGCAAGTTTAATATTTATCCGACTTTTCGGATTTTAGTTATGCTACTAAAACACACATGTGCAAGCAGCACTCTTAAACATGCTTTCTGGGGAGATTCTTGGGGATCTCAAAACATGTATTTCCCCTGAAATATTGATGAAATGGTTTGCGTAAATTGCAATACTTTCTCTACCTTGCATTGAAATGCGGTAGGGAGGGTAAAAATGGAACTATTCCTAGGCTCATAAACATTACTATACCTTTTCAATAATATGTTGCCCTTCTAATCATGTATGAAATTAAACGAGAGAAATGTGTAATTCAAAGATATTAAAAACCTGTAGAAAACCAATTTTGTTTAGCAAAACTGAAATAAGGTAAGAGGGTCAGAGCCATAATTCAGATATATCAATGTGTTGTGACGTATTTTCATTTCTGTTTCAGGATAGGCATGCCAGCACGGGTGAGAATAGGCTGGAACCCGAAATAGACCCGTTTCAGGATTATCACGTGCTGTGGGGATTCGAAAACGGAACACACACAGTGATAAGATTTAGTAGGGTGTACGACACGTGCGACAGTAATGACTACGCTATTACAGTGAGTATTCCTTCTGTTCTAACATAAATATTAATTTTAACGAAGAACCATTTATTCCTTAATTATGGTTTAATTTGAGCAGCTATACAGCGTATCATATATAGAACCTGCAGAATGAACTAGCAGGAATCGAAAACAGTACTAATTACAGCAAAACCCAGCTTAACCGAACTACGCTTAATCGAAACTGAGGAGGAGGAAAGAGAGAAAAAAAGGAAACGATACGAGATGCTCTAATTATTCTTTTGCACCAACCCTAAATTCCAGAACAGGTACTTGATATACACAGTCGTTTGTGAAAATTGCAGCACCAAGAAGGAAACGCACGAATTCAATGAATTTAATACCACAGGTTAGGTACATGACAGGTAACAAATGATAAACTTTTCAAACCTATACATGGCCTTTGAACCCTAATATTCAGTATTTGGTGTGGCCTCCATGCGCTGCAATTAGAGCGGCTATACGCCGTGGCACTGAATCAAAAAGGTTCTGAAGGAGATCCTGAGGGATTTTTTTCCACGCAGTTTGTATTCGAGCCCACAAATCCGTGACACTGGTTACTGGAGGACCGTGACGCACCAGGTGCCGACCAACCATATCCCAAATTCAATTAAATTGAGTTTTATTTATGGACGCTCTTTAACTACTATGGTCCTTAGCGTCCCATTCTATATTGGGCGTGAAAGACTGGAAATTTTGCTCAGAGGCCTCTATCAGGCTTGAGGTTCTTTTACGTGCCTTAAATCTACGACACGGGACCACCGGCTTTACTTCCCTTCCGAAGGAAGCCATACCAAGGATTTTTACGCCCAAAAAAATCCAACGTCCTCCGCCGGGTTTGAACCAGTGACCTTGGAACTAGAGGCTAGCATGGCACCACTAGTCCACAGAGGACGACAACCACATCCCAGGCATATTCGATGGGGGACATGTCAGGCGAACGTACAGGCCACGGAAGCAATGGTACCCGTCGCTCTTCGAAGATGGCTTGTACATACCTCGCAATATGTGACTGGGCATTGTCCTGTTGAAATGTGGCCTGTGGAGATGCCTGAAACAGGGGGAGTACCTCAGGCTCTACAACCACCGTTAGGTACCGGTTGCCGTTCAAAGTGCTCTCAATTCGTAGGAGGCGAGATCGGTTGTTGTAACCAATGGCGCCCCAAACCATCACACCTGGTGTTTGTCCGCTATGCCGCTCAACAATGAAGCCCTCCAGGTTGCGCTCACCACGGTACCGCCGGACACGTATGCGGCCATCACTCTAGGACACGTTGAAGCGGGACTCGTCCGAAAAGACTACATTTTGCCACTTAGCACCCCAATGACGGTGTTCATGTGCCCATTGCAGTTGGAGGAGCTTGTGGTTTCTGGACGTTTCTGGAATCCAAGATGACAGTCATCCCGTCCTGTGGTCATGTTCCGTGGTCCAGTATCTGCTCTTCGCTGCGTACGTCCTTCATCTATCCACTGCTTCCACACACGCATCACTGTCGTAGCAGCATGCCCTGTACGAGCCGAAATGTCACGGTATGACAAACCCGCTTTCCGGAGACCGATCATACTGCCCCGTTCGAACTCACTCACATGCCGATATGGCTCCCTTTGACGTTGACGAGGCATACTGACACTTCCTTTATTGTTTCCACCTTGTTTGACAGCTCTGCATTGACTACACTGGGCGCAACACTGACCTTGTCGGACCGACACGAGAGGGCTCTGCTCGGCCTACGTGTACCCCCTCTCTCTGTAAACCTTATCACTTATTGCTTGCACACTCTTCTACGTTTCCACCAAGTTTGGAGTTATTCGGGAAATTCTTTCTTGGTGTTGCAATTTTCACAAACGGCAGTGTAGTTTGCAGTTAATCCTCCCTACCCAACACCCCAAAAACTATTGTGCCATTATAACAATTCGCTAACTACTTGCACACATACTCAATGCAAGGTCCACTGTTATTTTACTGTTGGTGTTGGTCAGTGTGCTTTACTCGTGTTTAAGCTATCGGCTAAAAGTACGCGTGTTGTAATAAGCATTAACAGAAACTCGAAACCGTCAGCGAAGAGTGATAGCGAGAGATTCAAAGCATTAGAGGTGAAAATGACTATAATTTCGTTTTCAGAATTTAACGGCGAATACCGAACTACGGCACTATCAATAACACAAATCCTTTGTTGTTGGGCTACCTAGGTTTCGTCAAACAAAGCAGTGAACCAACACCAGTTGGATTAATGCTTATCAAACGGTGGCGAACTGAAGTAGGTATTCTCTTGGAGTGTAGTTTATTTATGTATTTAGCCTCACGCTTGGGAAGCCAACTTGAAGTAGTATTGTTCTTCAACTTTTGTAGTTTATTGTTGAATTCTTGTTTACTTATTTATTTCCACACTTGGGAAACCAATTTAAAGTTGTTGTTTACGTAATTTAGCAACATGCTTTGGGCGTTCATTGGAAGTAGATTATTTGTTACGTAATATGCTGCTACGTATGAAAAGCCGATTTTTGAAGATGTATTTTTGTTGTTACGCTCCAAGTTTAAAAATATTTATTAACTTTGTTATTAAACTGCTTCTATAGGTAGTATTTATGTTTATGTTTGCCTCGGCTGCTTCAGTGTTGTTTTTAGAGTCACGTATCTCTTAGACAGGGCGTGGTACAACAAGAATGTAGGCTAACACAGATTTTAAGTTTAAATGCAATTACTTTTATTAATCCTTGACACAAATTAAATAGCACTACACTGTTATTAGGAGCTGTGAGGTTCCTTAATTTAAAACTTGCACTTTGTTATCACGTATACTTAATTTTCGTTTCACACGAATACGTAATATTTCTTTAGAGAACACATCTTCCATCCGGTCACTACCAAGGTCTGCCAGCAACTGAACATATTTCAACCGCCCAAAACCCGTAAGCTTCTGTATTTCAAGTCTCTGATTGACTAATCCTAGTCCAATATAATACCTACATTTAATTAAAGCTTTTTCTAGCTGTTGATTGGCTAATTTTAAGCTGTCACAAAATTTACATTATCGTTGCTCTAATCATGACTAGTAACATTTGAACTCTCAAACTCATTATTGCCACAAGGTTACCTCATTGTTACCGCATTGTTATCAACGTTAAACTTATTATTCTCACAGCTCTTGCATTATTAAATTACACAATGCATTCACATAACATTATTAAACATGTTTACAATAATATAAGCATATGCAATGACTGGTATATACATTTTAAAAATTATTACATACATATTGCTTCAAGGTGGGCTGTTATTGAATTTATATATATTATATAATACAATTGAAATTATTCAAGTATTAAAAATACTGCCTCAGAACATATAGGGGAAACACTTTAATGGCAACTCCCAAGAATTCAAAATGGCCGATATTACATTAAACTGTAGTACTGCCAACTAGTAACAAACTAGTCAGTAAAACCTATTTTCCAAATTTTATTTTTAAACAGCACCTCCTAGCGCTAAATATCGTATCGAACTGTATTTACTGATACGAAAATTGTGGTATAAAATAGACCATTAGGAACTGTGGAACGCTTATTTAAGCACTAATACAATACAATATTTATGTACACGTGGAACGCAAAGGCTTCTACACAACTAGTTAAACCCAACAGTTTACATACAAACAGCACCAAAGAAAATCTTCTGCGGATTTTGTATCGTCTTCTGGGGTCTTTAGAGGAGTGTACTTCACCTTACCTATCGCAGAGCGTGGTGGCTTGATAACACAGCAAATGGGGAAAAAGAGTGGAGGTTGATGTCTTTGCTATTTCTGGTGTTATTGAAATCATAATATGCATATTGTCTCAGAACCAGTCATGCCGTATACTAGTGAAATTACTCGTGGACGTATCGTGGGTATGTGGGAGGATGGTTGCACTGTTACAGCAATTGCAACGGCAGTGCATAAAAGTGTTCTTATAGTAAATACTAGATAAAAATATTTCAGGAAAATGGGAAGACGGTCTACATACTCGTCAGAAAGTGAGCACTCCCCGTAAAACATCTACAAATAATGATGTTCGTTTACTAAATGCAAATTACTCTTTTGTTATAAATGACTCAGCATGTTCAGAAACTAGAAATAAATATGTATATGGTTTATCTAATATGGCATACATATTATGGCTATAAAATTGAGTTATACATGCTTGTCTATAATCCTGTTGTATTCCCATAATCAGCAATATCTTAGTAAAGGTATATTAACCAGTTGTAGTTTGAATTAGAGGGAAAACATGCTGCTTTATTTGTTTATTATTTAGTTATGTTAGCTTTACGCAGCAGCATGCATTGATATCACTGTGAGAATACAGTTCTGTTTATGTTTTGTTATAAAGTATTGCTATGTATTTAATGAATACCATTCAAGCTTTAATTTGAAAATCTTCTCACACTGCACATTCTACATTTTGCTAACCTGGGCGCTCATCAAGTTTTCCCCTTAGCTTTTAACTCTTTCAAAGGTGTGTCCTGCACTAGTCGATAAGGTATGGGCTACCAATCACGACTAACTGTATGACTAACTGAATGCACTCCCTCTACCTTTCTCTTGTAGCCAATACGATCGAGAGCGTAAAAATATATTTCGTTTCTACGCCAATTTATAGCCTTTGTTTTGGTTATTGGTGCAACTGTTTAGCAGAAGGGCTGGCGCATCCTTGTACTGTGGCCTAAAGCAATAAATGAAATGTGCACGGCTTCGCAAGGCCACGTACAACGATAAATAATGTGACATAGATGCGAGGTGCGGTGAGATTTTCTTTGGCGCTGTATGTACCTACAAGAAATGCCTATGTCGCCAACCTACAACTAACACCAACTACAGCCATACTTTTACCTGTGTGTCTTCTAGGCACAGTTGCTGATATTAATATTAACAAAAAGAGAAACTGTCACCAAGTGTAACCAGAGAGCACCATAATGAGGTAAATGTGTCACAGTTGGCTTTTGGTGAATTGCAATAGCTTGAGTACTGTATAGCTGCTAGCAAGCGTTGAGAGAAGAAAGTTCATAAAGAATAACTGATTTTATGAAGTAGTGTTTTTGGATACTGTAATGCATATTTTAATACAGATTAGGCATTAATGATTTCTATAAAGCATGGTTATATGATTTTGGAATACAAGGCGTTTTTAAAATCAGTACCGTTTTAATATTTTGCCACTGCAGCCGCGATTTTAAGTACGGGCGATCAATTGTCCAGTTCATTAGGAAGCTAAACGCCGCTGTGAGCGATTGTCACTTTGTGTTTTCCTGTTGTTAGAGCGTTTAGAAACGTTCAAAACAATCAACGATCCACCGACTGTAAGTTCAGCTTAGTGATTCGTTTTTTGAATGCGATAAATATAATGCCAGCAAAAATTCATCGTCAATTGTATGAGGTTTATTAGGAAACCATATTGACTGATGTATTGGTGAGGACGTTTTTTGCGGGAAAACGTTGTTCATTAATTGTAGCTGGAAAACGTTGTTCCTCTGGGTGATGCCCTCTGCTGCAGTGTTCTTGTCTTCGGCTATTGCTGCTCGTCGGCTGCTGTTTTCTCCATTCCTAATCATTATCTATCTAACTAATTACACGGGTCTCAGGGTTTTCGTAGGTGAGGCAAATTAAAATTCACTGCATTTCCCTTAAGAATGTGGTTTATTATCCAATAAATATTTATGGGCGGCTAGCTTTTCCCATTATAACAATTATCACCATTCTAATAAATTAGGAGCCTAAACTAACTGCATACGTCTTCCCACCCATATGCACACACGTGCATTTGTCGTCCAGAGAGTAGCACTTTGTGTCGCCGAGGTTCTAGAAGAGAGAGAGAGAGAAAATCTGGAGCTTTCTTCCCCTTTTTAAACCTAAACCTAGAGACGCTTACCTCCGCGCCTCAAAATGTAACGCGTTTCTAATTGGTCCTCAGACCCCGTTACCTTATAATGTATGAGAATATGCTGCTCCAAAGTTTTGCGCCTACGCGTTCTCGTGACGCGCCAGGAAGCGGATTCAATATCTTTGTCTGTTTCCTTTCTCTATCTGTCTCTTTCTATTTCTCCTTACAGCTACCAGTTCCTTGCTCATTAGCTTGGTGAAAGGTGGGCTCTACCTACAATTTTCTTTTACCTGGGATTTGCTAGCTCGCCCGTTCCTTACTTATCTAAGTTACAATCTGCTTTTGTACAATTCTTGGTTGTTAAATATTCTAACATACTTCATGGTGAATTATATTATTATGTTCAATTCTTATTTAATATTGGTGTATATGTCTATATGAATATATATGTCGTATATCCCCTTTCGAGTGCCAAGCAAACTCAAGATCTGATCGCATTATTTGGTTGGGAACAATTCGACCACCCTCCATACAGTCCGGATTTGGTACCAAGCGATTTTTATCTGAAGAAATTCCTTGGTGGAAATCATTTCAACGACGATGATGTTGTGAAACAAGAAGTGCAGATCTGGCTTTCATCGGAGGCGGCATCATTCTTTGACAAAGCCATACAAAAGCTGGCTTTCCGTTACGACAAGTGCCTGAGTAAATGCGGTGACTGTGGAGAAGTAATGTAAGGTGTAAGGTAATGAATGATAATCAAGTATTTGGAAAATAATGTTTTGTTATCTTTTAAAAAATTATCGGTGCTCACTTTAAAAACACCATTCGTACTATTATTTTCTTCTTTTTGCTGCTTAAGGTCGTTACTATCGATTATCCGTAACGGACCTGTTTCCTTCAGTTCTATCAAGCAGAATTCTGCAGTACACTAAATGAACAAAGCAACGTGCCAGCTCTTGGAGCTGCTTTCAGACCACCTACAAACTTTAAAATTCACGTCCTCTGTATTTCAGAGTACGGTGACGAGATAGGCAAGTGTGTTAATGCTGGATTTACAAAACGTCTTAGAGCATTTGCTTGTAATTTTGTAAGTCACTGCTTCACATCCCTGTGACTGTGAGGAGTTTTTCCCCTTTAATGGCATTACAATTCATTACTTCAGGTAACTATGACTAATGTTTGGTCCTAAAAGGAATTCAAAAGACACACTGAAACGTTGTGGACATTTATTTATTGTGCTACATGCATCAACATTAATTCTGTTATGTTAGAGTCTCCGACTGTGAGGTTTTTTTGTGTAAATTCCACCGGAAAATTCGATATTCCGATTTCACCGGAAATACGTGAATTGAGTCTTTCTGGCAGGGGGCACAGTATTATGTGTGTGAACAGCATAACTCAAAAAAACGAAATGTTGGCTCAGCACCAAACTTGGTATTTGAGTGCAGTATCTCCCAAAGATGCGACAAGCAGAATTTCAAAAAAAAAAAAAAAAACGCTCCACCCCAAACTGCCCTTATATTGGAAAATTTTTGATTTTTTTTATTTTCTTAAAAATGTCTGTAACAATTGCGATTAAAATACCATAGATTTAAGTTATTTACATGGAAAATACAATTTATGTGCTGAATATTCTGGATATAGCCTATGGAGTTATCTTCATTAGAGAAGTAATGTATGATTTTGTAAAACACACGAGACGAACAAGGATTTACTACATAAAAACTTTATTTCTAACACAAAATTATTTATACTGAATAGCTATTTGGGAGCATCAGGCAAGATATGCGTTGTTATTTGTTTGAATGTTGCAATACTTTGAAGCATTGCCAACCGTCAGCTGCTTCTCGCGATCCCATGGAAGGAGCATCGAATTATTAAGCCATAGTATAGCGACCAGGTTTTAAAATTTGCCTTTTGGTATCACTGAGCGAGGTGGTGCGACGTTGGTGCGTTTTTTTACTTTATGGACGCTCTTTAACTGCTGTGGTCCTTAGCGTCCCATTCCATATTGGGTGTGAAAGACCGGTAATTTTTCTCAGAGGCCTCTTTATCAGGTTTGAGGTTCTTTTACGTGCCTAAATCTACGACATGGGACCACCGACTTGATTTCCCTTCCGAAGATGTATAACGGTTTTGTTATACGTAAGTAAAATCTGGGGATGAGAAAGAGCAGAGCACGTAAATAAAACACAGGTAGCATTTTGGAAAAGAGTTCTTGGAGTTTCACAAGGCACATCAAATTCGGGGGTATTGAGGGAGGTGGGATGTTATGAAGACACAATACACTGCAAAATAAGAGCAGTGAAGTATTGGCTGAGGCTGATGCAGGTGGATAACTCCAAACTACGATCCAAATGTTATAAATACCAGCGAGAAAACCTGTCTCCTAAGTTTTGGGCAGCTGACTTGGAAAGGGGTTTGATGAGAACAGGAATGAGGTCAGCATGGCTAAGAGCTGAAACAAATGACAAAAACATATAGAAAGGTGTTAAAAGAAGACTAAGAGACATCAACCAACAGGAAATAGAATCGGATTGTAAAATTAAACCTTCTCTAATTCTAGCAAATGAAATAAAATGAACTGGGGTAAAGAGGTATACATACTTAATTTAGAAAGAAAGGAAAGATTTGGAATGGCATGGGTTAGACTGGGGGGCTGGAGGGCACAGAAAATGACTGACGATTCTGGCAGGAGAATCTGCCCATTCTGCGATTTGGATGAGGACTCGGTACATATTTTGGCGAAATGTGCACAGTGGGAGAAAAACGATTAAACTGAAAGAAAAATTCTTAAGTCCCTCAAGAAAGAGATTGGCATGTTGGGAACTACTGGCTGCCCAGAGGAACTGGCAAAACATGGGCAATTTTTTGGCTAAAGTGCGCAAAGCTAGGTCAAATTTGTTCAGTTAGACAAAGGTAATTGATCTCTATTTCCCTTTTTGTTGTGTTTTCTTTCTCTGTTGTTTATTTTGTCACCCTGCTGTATCTTAAATATGCATGTACGGTAAACGACCCATGCACAAAATACTTGTGAAATAAGTTAAAAAGTTTGAAACCAATAAAGATACCTTATCGATCTATCTATCCTTCCGAAAGAAGCCATGCTAAGGATTTTTACGCCCGAAAAAACCCATCGACCTCCGCCGGGTTTGAACCCGCGACCTCAGGACTAGAGACTGGCATGTTAACCACTACACCACGGAGGACGACAGGGGGACTCGCTTTAGGGAGGTTCCGGGTTT
Source organism: Deroplatys truncata (assembly GCA_030765065.1). Taxonomy (NCBI): domain Eukaryota; kingdom Metazoa; phylum Arthropoda; class Insecta; order Mantodea; family Mantidae; genus Deroplatys; species Deroplatys truncata. The sequence continues at coordinate 44,876,040 of CM060990.1, forward strand.
AAACCCCCGGGACCGACCAATCTGTCCGGGGGTCTTTTCGTGGTTTTCCTCAGTCACTAGGCGAATACTGAGTTAGATAATTTGATCCGTGAATTTTCATGTCATCCCTTTCATCACTACATTTCATTTCCTTCTTCTCCATACCAGGCATTGGGCCGATCACCCATCCTGGATATGAAATCATACAGAGCTTGCTTCCTCCTCGACAGGCTATTGACCCAAGACATTGGCTTGTAAGTCATTGGGGGAGTAAGAAACAAAGAGGAGGGTAATCCGTTGAAAAAGAAGAAGACTGTCGGTAGATCCTTTGTATCTATAACGAAATACAGGGTTATTCAAAAAGAAGGAAAAAATTTTAAATATTCATTTTTAACGAACGACAATAGATAGCAGCACATACGACAGATCATTGAATAGAGGAAAGTTCAAAGTTTTAAGTTTTAAGAACTACCGATTAGTTCCATTCAGTGCCTGCAGCGGCTCTGGGTTTGTTTACGAGAAAATGGCAACGCCACAGGTAAGGTCGTTTTGTGTGCTGCAGTATGCAAAGAGTGAATCCATGGTTTCATTGCAGCGTGCATTTCGTTGTAAGTTTAACAAAGAGCCACCTAGTCATAAAAAATGTACAATTGATACAATAAATTCGTAGAAGATGTTTACGTATGCAAACGGAAAAACACTCGTCGTCCTCGCATAACAAAGCCTGTTCCTTCTTTTTGAATAACCCTGTATGTAATGAAAATTTTTATGCAAAAGTTTACCTTATTGAAGTTGAAGTAGACAGAGACCCTTTTGCAAGAATAGTATGTGGAACTGTACTGGATAGAAAAAGTCATGAGAAAGCAACACACCAGAGGTTTTCTCATTTCAATATTTTCAGTTATAATTTATAGGTGGACATCTATACACCTTTACATGAATCGGCAGAGAAAGTCGGATATATGTGACGCATCAGAATTTTCACTATAATGTGTGTTTCGGAACTGTATGGACGGGGTGATGAACTATTTATTTAATATAGAAGTATTAACGTAGGCACAAATGAGACCGCGATGCCTTCGCATACTCGCCAGGAGTTATCTCTGCATCTTCAAGCACTATTTTGCTCCATGATGAACGACTGTTGTTGTCCACTAACATGACATTATCTGAAGCTCTCGGAAAGGGCCGAGAGTCAAAGAACAGGATTAGAAATAATGAACCTGTTGCGTGATGGCGTTTCCTATGATATCTTTAGAGCGAAGCATGCTGGTAAGTGCTTCTCTTGAGAGTTAACGCTGCGTTTCCGTGTATGGAAATTACCTATTAAGTACAGCGCCTTCATTAGATACGAGTGCTTTATTTTAATGGGGAAGGGCTCTGCGATGATTGGCAGCCCTTGTCAGTTGTGTTGAATAAAATATCTCTGCTGGACATGGCGATCTCGATAAGCGTAGTGAACAGTTTTACCATACCGCTATTACAAATCCTGGTAGACAGAGCAAGCCCCGCTATTTTCGTTCTTGTAGATGTAATTACTGAGGCTGGAGTGACAGTAAAACTGACGGCTTTTCACGTATACACTACGCTGAGAAAATGTCTATTATAAACCTTCGTTTCTCTTATCCGATTGACGTCATTGGAAGATCAATGAAAACTAATAACAGTCAAAACACCTGCTCCCAGCAAAGAGTAGAATATGTTATGAAGCCTCAGTGGAGAGCTAAAAATCGGAGTTCTAGAAAAAAAAATTCTGCAACAGATTGCTTGTATGTATACTGCCGTGGATAAAAATTGGCCTATTCTCCTAAATCGCTATAGTGTTTTTTCCTCCGTAAGCCCTACACCTTCAGGTAACCAGCTTTTAACTTCCCCCGGCAGGTATCAGTTTCTATGTGACTGCCCTGAAAAAGATACAGAAAAACCAACCAATGAATGATGTTTGTAATCTTTGTGGACTAAAGGGGTGGTTCGGATACCAGATCTATAAAAGTGTTTCGCTACGTTTGATATACAAGCAAAGGCTAAAGTTGAAGAGTTGACTAATTATTTGCATGTGTGGTTAAACTGAACGACAGTTACATTTACATATATGAGAGCTTTCCTCAGCGACATGGAGACGAAGGTTAAGTTATTGCCGCTACTAAACGGCAATAAGAAAACGGTAGGGTAGCATGAAAACATAAGGCTTAAGTTGTAATGTTAACCTTCGGAAGTTCGGCCATATTTTGGGTGAGTTAAAGTATCCTACCAAACCAGTGGCTAGAATTATACTCGAAAATTAGAGGTGGTCACGCTGGTAGGGGTTGGTGCTAGATTTTGTCAGTACCAACAGCTCCGTTTCTCATTTTATGCACGCTAGTATACATATCCATATTTTAAGATTAGATATAATGTTTTTGGAGCCTACCAATGTCGTTTCTTTTTCTGTATCAGGCCAAGTCTATGACGCTTGTGATTATCCCTTGTATCCTTCTAGTGGTATCATCAAAGTTCTATCCTCGGTAACATTTGGGCTAAAAGACGGTGTAAAGGTAGACTAATGACCAAGCAGCTTAATATTCGACCACAAACCTCACAAAATCTGAATAAGAACACATATTGGCATGGCTAAACATATTCTTATCAAGTAGACTACATATTATAAGTTGGGTATACACATCCTAATTGCTCAAAAAGCAGCCCATATTGCTGGGAGCGCTGCAATAATTCTGAAAGCAAAGACGACCGCCAATCGCCAATGAAAACGCGCCAGTTGTACAAGAGTACCGCAAGTGATACAAACTTTTCTGTATCTTTTAGCTGATTGGCTACATTGAGCGGTATTTCAGAATACCTTTCACGTTATATTGTGTATTGACACGCAAATGCCTTTATGCAAGAACCGTAGTTGTGGAGCTTGGTTTCTCAATTTCGGACACGCGTCTGAGGCATTGAATTAGCAGTAAAAGAATAAACATGGGCCCCTTATTTTCAGTACAGGTGGAACAGAACGCTATGCAAACCTCACCAAAGCCACATTTTCACACTCATAACTGTTGCATTCCGGGAACCGAATAACAAAAGCCACACTAGTTACATATCAAATAATAATTTGAATACATAAGTAACATGACCTGCCTTATGCCAAGCATATTACCCACAGGCCTCGTTAAGGTCATAGTGCGCTACCTAAAGAAAGCTGTTACTTTTAAGCCTCTTATGCTCTACATCATAACTGTAACATTAATATTCTATTATTATTACTACTAATGGTTACCTCACTTTCTCAAGGCTGCATATAATCATATTTTCTAGTTTCAAAAGTATAATGTCATATTCAAATGCTGTTGAATGTCTCATTTTATCAAGGAGTGAATTTTCAGCGCTAATTTAGTAAATTGGATGTATATCCAGAGTTGAAGCTGTTCTTCTAAACCCAGGGAGGCACCAACCGAGTAGCTCACCTTCATAGATGTTTCAATTAGTCCAATATCTGGACTTCGGGCCGAACATCTGAGCCCCTGCTTCGGGGGAAATCTTCAGGTTGGGTCGGACTCGGCAGGGCAATGTTTCCCGATACCGTGGGAGATTCGGTATATGTAGGCAGTGGCGTCGAGGCGGGGTTGAGAGACATCTCAATGTCTTCCGGTATCAGCATGGAGACCTTGGAGATGGTGTGCTAGAACGCTGTGTCGAAGAATGGGAGCTTCGGCTCGGGGTAGACCTTAGCAGTCAGTGCAAGGGATCAAAGTCAAGCTTATCTCTTGAAATGCTGGAGATTACATACACATTTCAGTATGATTTCTCCTATTCAAAGACCGGCCGCTCCTATCGTGATCTCTGAAAGGAAGATCCTGTGAGTGCAGAAACTTATCAGCTGTTATTAAATCAATCACGAGGTATCTCTTTTGCTTAAAAGCTTCATTGTCTCTGAATTTGATATTCCTCCTTCAACAAACTGCAGCTCGCTTTGCTTTTCCAAACAACATTTGCAGTGTGATGGCAAACACTATGATGAAATGAACTTTTATGACCTTCTGCTTGTATACCTGGAAAAGCTATTTTTTATTATAGTGTCTTTTTATCTATTTCCCGCAGTTAATTTTTTGCATTCAGTGCTGCCAACCTTACTGAGCTACGTGCTTTGCCTACTTTAAAGCACGTATGTGCATGAACTACATAAAATCCTCTTACTTTGGTAATATTTGCAGACAAGGAATATAGTTATATTTCACAGCTGAGTTTTAATGTTTAAATCTTACCTGGGTGTTACTTTGTTTTAATTTGTTAATATTTATTTACGATTTCATTAATACAGCAGCAAAGTACGAACTGCAAGTTATTGATGCTTTTAGGGTTAACAACCAGATATGGACAATTAATCGCCAGTTTGCCTCTGATACTAACATTGGTGAGATTGCTGCTGGAACAACCATGTTCAACAGGTGTTAGTGTTTTATTTTATTTTCGCTTAAGTGCTATTTTTTATTTACTGTTGTTGAAAAGACAGTATGCAGTACATACGGATTAAGTGCATTGGAGTTCGTCTCAAATGTTCAAACTCTTCCCCATTCTCTAATGAGGCACTAAACACACTTGTGTTACAATAAACCTTTAAGCTTATACTTTTGAGTACACCATGTGTTTGTTTAAACCGACTGAGGAATAATTTAGTCACTGAGTCAGGTAATTGAACCATAAATACCTCCATGAAATGCCAGACACATGACAGGTTTTGTTTTATTAGCAGTTTTTATTTTCTCTACCGCGTAGAGTAGGTAGAGGAGGTATTGTATTCCATCCAAAAATTCGATACCGAGATTTCACCGGAAATACGTGTTTTGGGATCACCTGAATCCAAAAAGGGCATTTTTAGAAAAAAAAGGTCCCAGTGAGAGCATCAACAGCAAAATAGAACAACGGAATCTCGGACAAACACCAAACTTAATATTTAAGGTCAGTACCTTCTACATATGCGACACCAAGGTTTTCAATAAAATCCCCCCAAACTACACTTTGCATGTAACATTTTTCGAAATTTTTGTTTTTATAAAAATGGCTTTATGGATTTTGATTAAAATACCATATATTACGCATATTTAGATGAAAAATAAAATGTATACTTTAAATTTTCTGGCAACAGTTTGTGAAGTACTCTTCATTCGGAAAGAATTTTGTAAAATCTTGTATAACTGGTAAACTTTAAGCGTTAGACGAAAATGTAATACACAAAACATGTAGATCTCTTCAAAACACACAATTTAATTAAAATATTTTTGTGGCATTAGCCATTCCCGAGATATCCGTTATGAATGCCTCGATTTGTTCAACACTTTCTCATTCTTCTAAGTTCTGTCGATTTTCGGTTGTTTTTTGCGATTGCATAGAAACAGTATGGAATTTTAAGGCCAGCATATAGCGTCCAGTTCTTAAACATTTGACTATCGCTGTTCTGTTTGCACCCTAACGGAATGTGTAATGTAGCTATTTCTGCAAAGGTTTAGCTCGATTAGAATAAGTGCACAAAAAAAATAATTTTCGTAAGAATATCTTGTATAGCCACTAATAAACGATAGAGGTTAGAGAAAGTCGTGTTAGTGTAATGCATAAAAATTTTGGTGGTCAAACAAAGCGTCACATTTGTTTAAGTACTTTAAACCACTGTTAGTTTCTCCTCATACGAATGGACCTAAAACAACATTAAGTAGTTGTAAGGGTATTTTTGAATTCGATAAGTGCCAGGTTTAACCGCTACCGTCAAGTCAATCGTGTTTTCCACCCAAGGATGCATAGATATTACAAGGCGTATCTATAATGCATCGAGTGCTAAATACCTACATGTAAATAGTCACAAACTACTCTACTTGGAGTATAAATATATTGTAATTAAGGTTATGCAGAGTTCAAATAGAGCATTAGAAGTCGGGAACACATATGAAAACGTGTGAGTGCAGGTTGCGCAGTACAATTGCTCTGAGTCACGTTACCTGCCAGTGCATGGCGAACGAAGTGAAAAAGGAGAGACTGTATTATCTGTCCTTCTCTCTCTGCGCAATGGCTTTACCCTACCTCCTCCACTTCGTGTGTGCCCCGACTATAACGTTGTTGTTGCTTCGAAATGTGTAAAAGAACAAGCGAAACGCAAGTTCTCGTGTGGATGTGATAAGCGTACACCCTGTAGGTTAGAATCCACGTCCAGCACTCCGGAATGGTGACCCTACCTACTATTTAGTCCCACAAGGGTCACTAATGTGCCGAAGTAGAAAGCATTCATTCCTAGACAATCAGAAGGCCCTCGCGATGACATGATAACAGTGGCTACCGCATTCCCTAAGTGCTTTGGTTTGTCACTTGAACAATCCATCCTTTTGTAATAAGCTATGTGCTGTCTATCCACCAGCCCATGGTCCCTGACAGGAATGCAATCATTCGGTAATTCAGTAAACAATTCCAGCTGCACCGTAATATCTGACATTGGACTCGCACTAGCTACGCTTAGGGCAGTAATGCCAACTTAGAGATATGTGTTCTCTCTAAATTGAAACGAAGACGACGCTAAATGACAAAGAAACTTAAAAGTTAAAGATCATTCAGTTTTATGCACTATATTTAGTTTTAAACAAGGTGCACTCTTCTTAAATAAGCGGTGTGGCCGATCTTGAGGAAGGGGAAAATAAATAATCGCTGTGAAACGACAATATTATCGATGACGTTTACCGCTAGACCATCCTTCTCCAAGTAATCAGTTTTTGCATTTTCTACATGATTGCAAAAAGCTCTACTAGTCTGTTTGGGTGAAAAGCGATATATCTTCAAGTACTACGTATATGGCGCAATTTCTGCAGTGATAAGCCACTCACTACTCTTATTTCCCTAAACTTGGACCAAGGTGGTTGTGTGGGATTCAGAACACGTCATATGCATGAGAACAGGCAAATGACGGTGTGACCAAAACAAAACAAGAATACGTCTACTTTAAACACTTTTTCTTTAGGTTTGTTTGGTTTAATCAACTTGTACAGCTATAATTTTGTATAGACGTGTCAAACTGAAACCCTTTGTCAAGGTTGTATCTTTTTAACAGCAAAATAACATTTATTTCGATACATTATTTTTTATATATTAAAAATTGATAATATTTATAGAATTATAATCTAAACAAAAAATTTGCTAAGATTCTTATATGATTCTTAAATTCTGTTCAAGCATTTCGATGTTTGAATCCTTTACATATATAGTTTTTAATCGCATGCTTTTCTACATCTAGCACATAGAGTACCTGCAATGCGGAAGGTCAAAGGACAAAGGGGTCAGTCTGTCCATCTTCCAGAGTTCTTTCCGATACAGATCAGGAAAGTCTGTAGATTCGCCGCGTCTCCAACTCTGATTACCCAAAAATAGGGGACAAAGATTATCCAAGAAAGGGTATCCGTCAGCTGCTTATCATCTTGATGGAATTGGAGGGTCAGATAGTCTTCCAGTGGAGACACCTGTACGCCACGACAGATCACACAGATTCGTCCATATAACCAGTCCCAAATATAACGTACGACGGCACAGGCTACAAGTTTGCGATACAAGGTTTCCACCGCAGGACACCGATCGCAGAGATTTGATGTTGCTCTGCCATGCCGCCACAAATTGTCAGCTGTCGAAACAACCTCATTGATAGCTGAGTATACTGCAGCTTTCCACTCAGTGGAGATCTTCGGATTCATAAATTTGTTCCAATATATTCCTCCATCGTCTCTGCGAATAGTTCCGTTGCACTCGGGGCAGAACGCTAGTGGTAGTCATGAGATATTTGTAAAAGAAGGCAGACCGTGTAAAAGCTAATCTCTGATTAGTTGTAGTTGTGAGATTCTCAATAGTCTGCCACTACCGTCGAAATTCGGGTAGCCGCTTACCTGAAGGTGAAGTTGCTCTGCCTAAAGAGATTTCTGTAGCGGAAGACCCTCGCCGTCCAGAATACGCAGTATAGTTCTTCCAAGGAGTATAAAATACTTTGCATCCACTGCTATCAGCCCACAACCAGCTTTATTAACTGGAAGTCGTAGTTGTTCCCTGGAGACCCGTTAAGCAGCTTCGGACCACAGAAAATAACCAATAAGACATTCAGTCCTTTGAGAAAATTGCTTCTAATGGGCAGCACTTGAGCAATGTACCTTGGTATAGAGTTCACGAAGGGCGTGTGTGCACATCTACAGTGTGATATGAAGCATTATCCAAGTCTCAACAGAAAAAACCAACAATTTAGCAGCTAGGTAATTAATTGACTTAATAGTTAGTTAACTACGAAGGCCAGGACTTAAAGTACTTACGACATTGTAAGTCGTCATTGGGCTATGCTGTCTCAAAATGAATTTGAGATCTCCTTGTGGTTTACCGGAAAAAAATACGACTCAGGAAGTTTAATGATGGGGGCATGTTGCTATTGTAGCTCAGTTGGTTAGAGAAACAGCACGTGAACCGGAAGATCCATGGTTCAAATCCCGGGTATGGCATTGAATTTTTCAGTCTGGTTCTACCTTTACAACTTAGAAGCTAATTTTTCTCGAATCCACTTTTCAAAGTTCACACACTTCATTTGTCCATGGTAGTCCAACATGTATTAGAAGAAAGGAAACATTTAGAAGGATATACCATGTATACAATCTTAAGACGTCCTGCTTTAATTAAACATTTACAGCAATTAACAAATAATAAAAGTAAAATAGCGTGGGTAAAAGATATATTACCAAAGTAAGGAGAGAATAATTACTGAGAGGGAGAGAGGAAATTAGAAGATCTGAGAGGACTAGACTTATAAATCAAAATTTAGATATGGGAGAAGAAATGGTTAGTTTACAAATGTTGACACTGACGGAGAATGAAGAGGAGGGAAGGAAGAGGAGAAATGGGTAGAAAGAAGAAGATTTTAATTAAGACGACGGGTAGGAGAGAAATGTGGTGATTATAGAACGAGGATAGCGGAAGAAGAGGAAAGGAGAGAAGACGACGTTGGTGTTGGGGCGCAGATTCCATTATTGGAGGAGCAGCCAGCAGTTTCGCCATCCTTGGAGGAGCAGCTAGCAAGTTTGCCATTGGAGGAGCCTGTCACAAAAATTACATTATTGTTCCTCCAATAATGACTAGTAGCATTATTACACTTTCTTACTCATTATTGCCTCAAGGTTACCCCATTGTTAGCAACTTTTAACCTATTACTCCCACAGCTCCTACATTATTGAATTACGTAATACATTCACATAACATTATTACACATGTATACAATAATATAAACATATACAATGACTGTAATATGCACTTTTTATATATTGCTACATATACATATTGCTTTAAGGCGGGCTGTTATTGAATTTACATGTTATATAATTAGACTGATATCATTTAAGTGTTAAAAATACTGCCTCAGAACTCAAAAACACGTCGCGTGCTCTTTCGACGCGGTAGTCGAGTGGCCTCAATATACATGAGTATATATGGGCCTATTCATGCACGTGGTATTGTCGGGTTGTGAGTGAGACAGAGGAAATCCAGAGCTGTAGTCTTCACTTTTCAGTGTGGTTTGTACTTTCGCGTGTTGCGGGAGTGATCTGATTTTCGTCGTTCAGCTTTTATGATTGCGGAGTATTTTATAGAACAAATTCGTGTTAGGAGTTCAATTTGGAAGGATGTTGCCTCAGAAAATTACAATTTGTCGCCATCTCTTCTCAACTTCCAATACAGGTTCCTAAATGGGCTGTCCAAGAACCTTGCACTGTTTATCGGATCAAAGTAGTTCTCTCTTCTTCTCCTTCTTCTTTTTGAGTTCAGAGATTGTAGCAATAGTTCAACACAGACAGTTCCATACTAGCTGTCGAACCAACTGTGGAAACGGGCTGGTGGAACTGATATCCTAAACAGTACACAGGGCGAATACGACAGCCAAGCCGCGTGCATAAACAGACCATTAAAAGTTCTGCCACGTCGTGTCATTGTGACATGACACGAAATCGCTTGTATAAGTGAATCCTTAAAAACCAGCAGCGTAACCACGATTGTAGAGATGGATATAATCTAGAGCTGTCAAGGACATGTGCTTTACTCGTTCATATGGTACATGATGAAACTCGCTCGTTTCTTCGAGCCCAACTCGTTCGAAAAGCAGCAAGGAATATACCGAACTATGGTCGAGCTTCTGGTTCACATGCCCTCTTGTGGGAAATGCGGGTTTACTCTTTCGAGTATTCGCCGTTCCATAGTTCACAAAATAGGGTGTTGCCAGGCGTATTGCTTCACTGCGTTAAGGCAAAGGAATGATAAATACCCGGTGCCATGTTACTGCATTTTCCAATTTGTTTCTATCTACTGATACGTTCAAGATTTGTTTTACTTCATTATGTTACACAAATTCCATTTTCGTGTTTTGTTTTATTATTACACCTAAGTAAAATATATATGAAACTATGTTACAAAATAAATTCCATAAACGTTTCATATATAATTACATTCGGAATTTTTGTGAGAGGAATAAACAACACAGTCATTTGTATAAACATTTAGTTAAATAATTGCAAATTATATAGGGTAGTTAAAGCCTTGCCTTATAATTGATGCTGGAAATGTTGTCCTTCTGCTCTCAAACAGGTAGCACATCTCGTGTAAATATTCCCGCTCACTCTCCGAAGCTCAGCAGCAGGAATTCATATTATTTCTTGCACAATGTTTTCTCTAAGTTCCTGTAGTGTGCGAGGATCGGAACGATACACTTTGTCTTTTAAAGAACCCATAAATAAAAATCACAACTCGTTAGGTCAGGAGAACGAGGGGGCCACAAATCAACACTAATTATTCTGTCAACAAACACCTCTCTTATTGCATGTAATGATTCGGCAGCCGTATGTGCTGTTGCAGAATCTTGCTGGAATCAACCATACAATTTCTCTTCTTCTGTCAAGCGATTGCAAAATGAATATTTACACGAGATATGCTGCCTGTGTGAGAGCAGAAGGTCAACATTTCCAGCATCTATTATAAACTAAGGATTTTAGTCCGCCTCTGCCGGCGTAATTTCCCCGGCGACTGCCGACTATCTCGCGCAGTAAAGAAAGGCCGCGAGTGGGTTCGAATATAATTTAACTACCCTATATATCATAAAGCAACAAATGAAGTAATGGTTCTTCCTTAAAGTCCAGAGGAACACCCTCGTCCTATTATTATTTACAATCAAGAAATCGGTAAACCAAAACCATGTTAGAAGTTCTACCTGGAAGTATTCTAAATGAAACGGTGATACGATTCCATTAAAAATGATCATATCTAATAATCTGCCATGCCAGACAGGCCAAATATAACTTCATAGAAGGGGCGGATTTAGTGTTTCAGTGAAAAAGTAGTGGTGATTATCACAAAGAGACGAATAATCTAGTGTTTAGGGAAAGGTTTACCGATGTCCTTCAGAGACTAAAAATTGAACTGAGTTTTATTTATGGACGCTCTTTAACTGCTGTGATCCTTAGCGTCCCATTCTATATTGGGCATGAAAGGCCGGTAATTTTGCTCAGAGGTCTCTTTATCTCCCCAAGGTTCTTTTACGTGCCGTAAATCTACGACATGGGACCACCGGCTTTACTTCTCTTCCGATGTAAGCCATGCTAAGGATTTTTACGCCCGAAACAAATCCATTGCCCTCCGCCGAGTTTGAAACCGCAGCCTCGGGAACCAAAGGTTCTCAGGTACTGTAAGTGCAATTTGTTCGTTTAAATTAGACTATTTACAAAATTTAAGTTTGCATTATCACTTATTGCTTCTTCCCTCTCTTGCAGCCATTCTTGCAAATAATTCTACGCATATCTTCCTATGAGCTTCAAATTATGGATGTATATTCAGTTACATACATTTTCAGTCTTTATAAGTTGTAAAACAAAGGTTCGCTGAAACTAATTATGCATCATAACATTTCGGATTTCTTCAGACACCTGAAGCCACAGGACGGCGGCAGTTTTTAACGTCAAGTCTTCTCGCCAGAGACTAATGGGGTTTCTGGTTAGTAAGCAGAACTACACAAGTACGTGACGACTCCATAAAAATTTTTAATACTTAAGACTAATGTTCCAATCCTTAAAACAATTTGATATATGCATGGTGCATACCAATAGTGCAAAAAATGCAACAACACCAAAAATATGCTCTTATATGCACTAGGTATTTTTAAAGTAACAAGTGATGGTAAAACGTACTTAATAGCCTCCTTTCCATATCGTTTGTAAAAGCAGGTAGAATAGGCATTTCCGTATAAATCCGATGTCTACTTATTAGTACAGCTAAAAATGTTTGAAGTTAATTTTCCGAGAGACATAAGGAAAATAAATGAAACGCATTAACATCGTACAATCAGTAGCCAAATTATGTATTACACAATTTAAATATACATTTAAATATCACAAATAAAAGGAGCACAGCTGTAATAAATATTGAAGCTAACCAGTGCTGTTTCCACTCCCATGTGTTTATTATTGGTACACAGTTTTATGCACGGCGTGCGTGCCCTGCTGAGCATAAATTCAGAGCTGTGTAAGCATATAATGTTTACTGCACAGGTTATCAAGATCAATTTTAATGTAATGCTATTTTTTTAACGTAATCGAACTGATGCGAGTAAAAGGTTTAGCACCGTCTGTGTGTTCGTTACGTTTAGATATCTTATCAGATGTATGTGGGATAATTTCCTTACGGAAATATAAACATCCTGCGTGTCAGAATGCTGCCATAACCAGCTGTTATGACCATTAATCTTTAGGCGGCTGTAAAACCTTTCGAATGCAAATGAATCGCGCTGATAATGACATTTGTAAACACAAAAAGCCAAATATTGCCCATGTTTCGTTATATAAAAACAGTGTCAATACAGGATTTTTTTCTTTGAATAGGATTTTAAGTTTAGTCAAGAAAACGGGAAACTTGAGAGATCTGAGTCAATGTATTGTGAAAAAGAAAATAATATTGTGATTAATGTTGTCGCAGTTCTCAATGGCTTGTGTTATCTTATTTGTTGGGCGCTTATTGTTCAATTATTATTTTTAAATTTGGGTTCCTTGTCCTCCGGCTAGCTATTATAACTCAGTCAAGCACGTGTCTCTAAGCAGGGTGTGTAAACGGAAAGGAGTTGTTACTAAAAGATAACACTGATAAAAAAATTTGAATCGAGATTTTTATTGCCGTCACACTTAAATAATAATTGAGATGTTTAATCTTTATACGCGCCTGACTGAAACTGTGATATTTACAAATGTAACTACAGTCGTTTTAGTTGCCGCACACCAATTACTTCGCGTACTTTACATTATTGTAACTTACTCTGCGACGCGCACCTAGTGAGAGATTCTTCAGAACTGTACGACACTTGCTTATGGCTCGAGAATATATACTCCTTCATCTCAAATTGCCTAAACATTATAATAGAGCTCCTATTGGTTACCAAATTGCGCCCACTTTAGCGTCTGTTTTGGTTAGCCAATCACTACTACTAACATATATAGTCTAGGGAAGATATTCCCTCCATTTCTAAAAAAGACACGCTACCCTGACGTCATTTTGTTTATCTCTTCTTAGTGCTAAACAACTCACCCCCTCGGTTTATTGTTACCCACTTCTATTGTCAATTTCAATTATGCCGTGTAAACTTATTTCCTAACAATACTTTTGCCTAACAAACATCTAAAATGCTGTACATACAATAATATTAATTTACACTACAATTATTCTGGCGTTCACAGCATGTTATGATATAAAATATTGCCTCAATGTAGCATTACATTCTGCACAGAATCCTTATTACAAATCTGTTACTTATTTCATATTTTTAAACATTTGGGTTAATATATTCTAAATTTCTACACTTTTAAAATTAATGCATCTAAAATAACATAGCAACACAAAATGCCATGAAGATTAAGGGACACTCGGACCCAGTTTTTTGGGGGAAAGTGGCAAAATACTAGATTTTTCTAATTACATCATATAAATATTTTATAGGCACCTGTGAATCATTTTGGGCAATCATTTTTCACGATCCGCCAGTTTTAAAAGTCCAGCGACATGTTTAAATCACTCGTACGCTCCTTTTTAACCCCACTGGACCCTTTCTGTGTACTGATTTGTAGGTAAATTTGCCTACATAATTTCAAATATATTCCTTTGTTCATTGGCTCACAAAAAATTAATTTAGGTAGAAAAATAAAGAAAATTTTAACACCGACAGCTTCATAAAAATCTTCTTCTTCTTCTTTCTCTGTTTAACTTCCTCTTATGTAGGACTTACACCCCCCAGGACTTACAGGCGGGTGCCTGGGGTCAGAGGCCCGTCGAGGAGCAGACACTCATGGATCAGACAGAATATCTAGGATGGGTGATCAGCCCGATGCCTGGTATGGGAGGAAGGAAGTAGATGAAACGAAATAGTGGTAAAATGGATAAAAGGAAAGGTGATGATGGAGCAGTTGGTGGAATGAATGGCGGGGGAAACCGGAGAACCCGGAGAAAACCCGCCCAGACGCCGCTTTGTCCACCACAAATCTCACATGCGGGTCCCTGGGATAGAACCCGGGCCGCCTCGGTGTGAGGCGAGCGGTCTAACCACTCGACCACGGCGCCGCCTCTTTCTAAAAATAAAAACAAATATTCATCTACAACTAATAATATTAACTTCAATCAAACTCTTATATTTATTTTCACCTTACTGAAGTATGAGAAAGTGACACTATCAAACTTCTCTAACAAATGTGAATGCACAAGGCAGTTTTAAAAGCTTTGCATTTTTTCGCTAGATAAGAATATTAAATTGCATTAAATAAGAAACTGTTTGAGGTATAGCATTGATATTTATGGCATTCATATCTTTATTTACTCATATTAACTCTGCCAATTTTCAAGTAAATAGCTTTAAAGTTAAAAAAAGTTAGAACATTAGGTCCCAGTGTCCCTAAAATGCATTAATTTGTGCAAAGAAACAATTCATTGAAAGCAAATTTAGTTTCCATACTTATGGTGACATATTCCTCTCCTATCTTCCCTCTCCACCCTCCCTACTCTCGCTTCCCTTTCTTTTCTGAAAATCTTTCATTTCCTAAGAATCAATAAATATATTAAGCTTTAATTTTATTCCACAAGTGTGATTTGTGGTGGACAAAGCGTCGTCTGCTCGGGTTTTCTGCTGGTTCTCCGATTTCCCCGCCATGTCTCATTCCACCGGTGCTCCATCATCACCTTTCCCATCATTCATCTTCCACTTCCTCGCTCTCATCCCGGGCGTGTGGCTGATCACCCCCCCTGGTGTCTCACTCTTTGATCCGTATGGCCTTTGCCCCGGGCGTTGTCACACCCCGGGCGTTAAGAAGGCAAGGTTTTTGTCTTGTAGTGACTTAATTTTATTAACATTTACTTCTACACGTATTTTCAGAATCAACATAGTTATAGACCTCTGCAGATTAATGCATGATGTCAGTGAGATTAACAATATATTGGAAGTCTTTTTATTATATTTTTCTGTTTTATACACTTTCAGCTTCAATATCCTTAAGCTTTAAGGATGAACTATCTACCAAAATCCGGATAGCTACTGTTTTTTTTAACAGATGGAGCACGGGTGCATTTTCTAGCCCTTTAATACTAGTGTAGCGTGGGGCAATGCACGCACTTAAGCTTTCAAGACCCATGCAATGGCATGGTTTAATTGGTATATGTGAAATTTGTTTTATGAAATCTGTATTCTATAGCTTACTACAAATAGTGGTTAAAAGTACGCAGAAAATACAATAGTCTAATTTTAATGCTTACTGTTATAACTTTAATTACAATATAAGAATACACCAAAGGACCATAGTCTGTCTAATATCAAACATCATTTATCTAACAATAATACGATAACCTAAATATAAAAATATATGAATAAAGAAAAGATTGAAATTTTCTCATTGTCTAACTCATTCTCAATAATAGTCAGAGATTTACTGCCCCCCTCATGATTGGAACAAGCTACATGTCATCATTCTGTACAGTTTGGGCACTGAATCCAGTCCTCTTCCGGTGGTTCAACATACTCCTCCTCGCATCCTGGACAGTGATTTTCCCATTTGAGGCCTAAGTTGACGCTTTGGGTAGGACTGAATGGCATTCGGGCTTATGGAGCTCATTTTGTTGTGTGCAGATTTTGTTAAATCACACTTGGCGTGTTTTGAAGCACTGAATAATTTAACGGCTTGATTCTTTTCCAACATTGTTTTAAAGGGTGAGCTAGTCAGCACTTTGGATTTTTTACTTCTCTTCCTTCTTTACTGTTTGTCTTTGAACCGAAATTATAAAGTCAACAATTATCATAATGATCTGGGAAGGATAGCGAAATAAAATAAATAATAAATATTTAAAAATCCGTGCATGCATTGGGAAAATTGTTAACTCTTAAAAGGGACAAAGGCCAGGCAGGCACAGTTTAGGTAATTAGGGACCTGCCCCAGGTATAAAGGGTAAAGCCGCTGAAGCCAGTTTTTCCTAGAAATAATGTGTGCAGCTGGACTGAACAGGAAGTGAAAGTCACGAGTTCTTCCTTGTATCGCGCGTGTGGTGAGAACAGTCTCGCTGGGGCCCTCTTGGGGTTCGGAACAACATTCTCATTTAGTTCAGAAGACTGGGTGTGAACTTGCAAGAGGATCAAACGTTCAGCTGCAATTGATAACCCTCGGTCTTGGAAATTTCACAGCAACATCGTAAGAATTTAAAAGTCATCGGCAATCTTAAGTCTTATTTTAATGGTGAATAAAAAAGTGTTAAAAGAAAGCGTTCGTGTTTCTATGTAGACACACTCACGCAAACCCAGTGATTAAAGTCTCATGCGCAAGCAGCCGTGGCAAAGTAAAAACAACTAGGAGGAGAAAAGCAGCAATCGTGAGGCAAAGGTATTGCTTCATTGTTGGAGGACGTAGTGTGTCTGCGTCATCTTTTCTCTTTGGTAGTGGAATAAGTTCTTTGACCTTAATATCTGCGTTAGGTGAACAGTCAGTTGCCTGAGTAGAATGCTCTGTGGTGTTATAGGAGATATCATCCCTGACGTTTGGAATATGTCTGTCGCCTCTTCTGTGACATCAGCTGAGGGCTCTTGACCTGTGACAGACTGGGCTGAAAGTGTTGCTCTGAAAACACGTGTTTATTTACTGGATATATCCCAAGTTCCTTAAATCCTCTACCAATCGTTGCAAATTTTTATAGACTTCACCAAACAACTCTACAAATTGAAATTGTATTACTTCATTCCCCCGCCTCCTAACGTGGGTCCAGATAGCACTAGAATGTTCACTGGAAGATTCCATTGGATATATAGGTGGGCGTTCTCGCAGTCAGATGAGTTGGGGTCGTTCAGTGAGTGAGAAAGCGAGTTGGTGAGCGCGTTTCTGCTGCGATATCAAGTCCGGTTCTCCGAGTGGGTTGGTGATGATTGATGTGACACGCAGCGAGTGGTATTGTGGAGCGAGATTGTAGAAGACTTGTTTTCGACTCCCCAGCGAGTGAACCGTCCGGAAGAAGAGGCTACGCCACGAAGTATGTAAGTGACGGGGAAACTGAACTAGTCCACATTAGTGAAGTGGGAGTGTGAAATAAGTGAAGTCCCAGTGAAAGTTGAACTAGATCAAAACTATGACAGTGAAAACTAAGTGATGTGACAGTCAGAAAACTGGACGAAGGCAGTATTTATAATCAATACCTCAGAATTTTGTAAGACCAATCTCACATAAAATTTGTTTAATTGCATATGACATAAAACGTTGCTCTTTTTCGCATAACTACTTTAAAAACAGGTACTTCGTTCTGATCTATTGGCATAATAGTGAAAGGCAAACAATAGTATTATCATCTCTACATCGAACTTAAAATACTGTTTGTGTAGTTTTCCTTCAAACTATAATGTATGGTTTACGATACTGATTCAGTTGGCCGTACAGCAAGACGTCACTGTTTTTCTGGGATTCCTTCCTCTCTACCCTTCTCCGCAACTCTACTTCAGTGAGTCGGCATATTCCATGTGCACAACTCAGCCATGAGTTGATGTTCCGTGATCACTGTAATGTCTTAGTTTCAATTATTCAACAAATTATCTTCAGTGATTGTTGAAAATTGCATTATAGTAGAGCAAGGGTGGCGAAAACGATTTCCTTCCGCGAGGCACCAAATATGCAACACGCACTGCATCACTTAGCAGCATGTGAAAATTAAACGAACGGTTGTAGAGAGGGAACGGCGCCTGCGAGTCAAAATCACTCGCGAGTCACGTTTTCGCCACCTCTGTAGTAGAGTCCGTGGCCGAGTGGTTAGACCGCTCGCCTTCCACCGAGGCGGCCTGGGTTCAATCCCAGGGACCTGCATGTGGGATTTGTGGTGGACGAAGCGGCGTCTGGGCGGGTTTTCTCCGGTTTCCCCCGCCATTCATTCCACCAACTGCTCCATCATCACCTTTCCTTTCATCCATTTCACCATCATTTCGTTTCATCTACTTCCTTCATCCCATACCAGGCATCGGGCTGATCACCCATCCTGGATGCTCTGTCTGATCCATGAGTGTCTGCTCCTTAACGGGCCTCTGACCCCAGGCACCCGCTTGCAAGTCCTGGGGGGTGTAAGTCCTACATAAGAGGAGGGTAAACAGATAATGAATGAATGAATGTAGTAGAGTAATAATATAGAAGGTTGTTTTAAGTAGATGCGAATATTCTTGTGTCGTATGAACCACTGTAGCACAGCCTCTGGTAACTGCTTTGATGTATAACGTTAGTTAAAGGGACAAGATACTCTGAAATGGTAAAAGATCACATTTTTTGTTTTAAGCACTAATAAAGTGTCTATTGTTTCCAGTTTCAGAAAAATATATACTTTTGGGGGGTTAAAAGGTTTTTAAGACATTTAAATACCATTTAAATGCTAATCTGAATTCCGTTAAAGCTGTCATGCAAGTTTAAAACATTTTTGTATCTTTCAAACAACGAACGACTATATCATGCCCAACGAGCAGTTCAGCAATTAACAAAAGAGGCCAGGACCAAGAAAAGGCAATCAGAAAAGCTGAAACAATCCAGGAATGAAGATGAAGATGATTATGATCCTGGAATGTACTGAAGTGTGTCAGAATTTTAATGTTCAAACTTTAAACTCGGTTTTCTCAAAACAACATTTTTAATACTTATGTACCTTTTTCTCAGAAGGTATGAGAGGTACAGAGCTTAAATTTTCAGCACATGTATGCAACACGTAGTTAAACTTTCTGAACCACAATCATAAGTTTATAATGTATATTAATGATATTAAGAAAGCAAGAACATTGAAAAAGTTTTCACATTTTTACTTTCCAAATATTTGTTTAAGTGACCTGATATACATAACTAAATAATTGAAGATCGGAAGATAGCTGATTATGCTAAGAACAAGCATGTAAGAGTGTGATTCTGTATTGCAAGTAGTATCAAAAAAAAGGTACATGAATCCACATGTTTTGAGAGTAAATTTTATTATTTTTCTGCTGAATGAAATCATTTTTACGGACTCAACTGCATAAGCTATCAATGAAAACAACCACTTGAAATAATTGTCATGGTTTATAGAATAATTCGTAAGAAATTCAGGAAACACCATTGAGAACTTTAAGAGCAGTGGCAATTTACACATTTAAGGTGTAATTTGTATGTGTTCAGACTACTTAGTCCCCTTAAAGTTGTACGGGGCAGCACAAGATATTCATTCCCTATGTGAGTCAACCGAGCAAAATGGCGCCGCTGTAACGCGTGAAGGATTCGATTCCCGGTGACCGTCCAGTCTGGTAAAGAAATCATCCACAATTCTAAGTTGCAGTTACTAGTGAGGCAGTACTGTGGAACTGTACATTCCCCTACCGCCTTGCCCTTCATTCCCCTTTGTTCCTAGCCCTGATGATATTAGGCAGTGTCAACAAAAACACTGGTGCCCTCCTCCAAGCGCATTCATAACATGGCCGACTAGTACGTTAGTGCAGTTCTACAATATTGCGTTGCTACCTCGCACGTGGCTTCCGGACTTCTCACTGCGCTGTCACCCCTACCACTCTCTTATACATTTCCGTGGCGCCTATAAATTATAATTATCGCAAAGGGTTGAAACTAAAGCTACTACAGTCTTTAAGGTCCACTATAAGTCTATATAAAATGTATTAAATAGAGGATAAAACACACTAAATATATTTAAATATAATACCAGCTTAGAAACTATAACAAAAGTGTCATCTTTCACTCGCTAGAGTTGAAAATCTGACAAGAGCATTGATATATTGTACCGACACTCGCTAAAGAATGTAAAAAGGGAAAGCAAGTTACTGCACTGGCCTCTGAAAGACCTTTTTTTAACTGCTAACGTATTCAGTAAACAAGTCCGTTGTTCCGCTCGTGCTGTCCGCCAGGCACAGGCCTTTGTGGAGGGAAAATGACTGAGCAAGCGAACAGGCAATGCTTGACTGGCCATCGGAAAAACACAGATACGCACAAAAACAAATATGGTTAGAAAGTCAGTAAAGGAACTGCTCGTTTCTTCTTGTTCAACGGTCTCTAAGGCGGGTTCCTTCAGCTCTTAAAGCTAATTTAAAGAAAGCAAAGCGCATTCCAAGAAGATACAGGGAATCGTTATTTCTCTAGACAAAAAAATAAGATTTTGTTGCACATACAGTTAGTTACACGTTTCTCCAAAGACAGTGATATGCATTCAGAAGGAGCAGGTGATTCTCTGTTTCAGAGTGTAAAGCATAAGAATAATAATATACTTCATTGCTAAAACGTCACAAAGAGATGCAAACTAAAAACGCAAGTCATAAAATTCGTGGACACTACAAAGGATTAACCAAGAGAATGGATTTAATATGCTTTTAAAGGCGATAGAGTTTCACTGTCTGGTCCCCTCAGGTAAGTGGTTAAATAAACTTTATGCTACATATTTTAGCGGGGATGTGCTCGCACGTGAGTACCAATTAGATGTCTCGGTCTCCGAAGTTCTTTGAAGTTCTCTGCCGGGCTGATTGTCGTAGAGTCGAGGAGAAATTCCTATCCTAGCACGCTAACGTGTTCTTTCTCAGGATTTTGTGTAGGTAAAGGCAAATATTACATTGACTTTTACTTAAACAGCTTAATTTATTCACGATACAATGCCCATTGAGGCGGCTAGCAACTTTCCCTTGCTTAACACCAAATGATGCCAAAGCTGTACATTTTAACCTTCCCACTACTGTTATTCTTTAAGATACATGGACCTATCTAACTGCGTCACACGTCATTTTCCCACCCACAAACACGCACAAAATCTTCCATCTGAGTCATATGTGTTACATCGTGATAGTAAACTCAGAGAGTGTGTATCTGCGAGTCACCTCCCCTTTTTATACCTTCCTGCTATGACGCTAGCTTTCGCTAGGAAACTATTCTCATTGGTTATCACTTAGCGTGCTATGGAAATAAAACGTTCCAAATTTAGCAGTCCGCTTCCCTCTGACAGTTCTTGTAAAATTCACTATCTCCGTCTCATTTTATAACTCTCGTTTCTGTTTCTGTTTTACCAACTCCCTTGTCTTCCAGGATTTGGGCCACTATCTCTGTGTCACTCTACTCTCGGACCTCTCTCTCTATTTTCTGTGACTACCTAAAGCCTGTGTGCATTAGCGTGTTTGTGCATGTGGACTTTACCCGTTGCTCGCTCGCCTGTAATTACTAATTACCCTGTTCCTTACATGCTTGCTTTCACACTAACTACATTCTGAGGTACACTCGTATTTTACAGTAAAGTTATTTCTCAATATTATTTTACAGTATTAGTTATTCCTATTATTTCAATACTCTATTCTATTGGGTATAAGTTTCCTTACAATATTCAAAGTGATTTTGAGATTTAGAATATTTACATTAGTTAATATATAATTTAGACCTCTTACGAGTCAAATGATTATGAATATTAAAGCAGTCATGTATCTAACAACATTGCTTTTAACACACCTGAGAGTAAAAATACTGATGGGGTAGTTAAAATACAAAGATTATGAAAGAGTATTTTCAATGAGATAAAGGTGAGGTATCACAAATAACTCTTTACGACCTTTTTAGCAAAGTAAGAATGTTTTAGCACAAGAGTGACCTATCCATAGCAATACACCATAACTAAGGTGGCAATGCACATATCAATAATACACCAATAAAAGAGCTTTTACGCCAACTGAGTTTTTCTGACATTAAGATACCTTTATTAGTCTTACCAGCAACATACTCTATATGAGATTGCCACTGTAAATTAGATTGAAGATGAATACCTAAAAAGCATACAGAAGCAGATTTATCATTATTCACGGATTAAAACTATACCTCATATCAGTAGTTTTATTGAGATTAAAATTTAGGTTATTAGCATTACACCATTCAATAAATTTAGCTCAGGAACTTTCAAGTTTGCTTTGAGAAAGATCTATAAACATCACCAGCATTTGCCTGAGCAAATAAAACGTATTTCAAGGATCAAATAGTTCTATTACGAGGCGTATTTTTAAAGTAAGCACCGTTAATGTTTTAAAAAATAACAGAATACTTTATTATAATTCATTATCTTACGTTACTTCTCTACATAGTCACCGCTGTTATTCAGGTACTTGTCGTAATGGGAAACCAGCTTTTGTATACCTTCGTCAAAGAATGATGCCGCCCGTGATGAAAGCCAAGTCTGCTCTTCTTGTTTCACATCATCATCATCACCAAGGAATTTCTTCAGATGAAGAAATAGATGGGGCGGTGCCGTGGCCGAGTAGTTAGACCGCTTGCCTCTCACCGAGGCGGCCCGGATTTGTGGTGGACAAAGCGGCGTCTGGGCGGGTTTTCTCCGGGTTCCCCCGCCATTCATTCCACCAACTGCTCCATCATCACCTTTCCTTTCATCCATTTCGCCATCATTTCGTTTCATCTACTTCCTTCATTCCATACCAGGCATCGAACTGATCACCCATCCTGGACATTCTGTCTGTTCCATGAAAGTGTCTGCTCCTCGACGGGCCTCTGTCCCCAGGCATCCGCCTGTAAGTCCTGGGGATGTAAGTCCTACATAAGATGAGGTTAAACAGTGAATGAATGAAGAAATGGATGAAAATCGGTGAGTGACAATTCCGGACTGTAGGGAGGGTGGTCGATTTGGGTGATTGAGGGTGGTTTCTACCACCCATCAAAAAGTCGATATTAAGATTTCACCGAAAATACAATTTGAAGCCTTCTGAAACAAACAAAGTATAACAAAAAAATTCCGTGTATATATTATATATATCTGAGAAAAGTATAATTATAAAACCAAAATTTCGATAAATGCCAAACTAAACATGCCCAAAAGACGCGTCAGAAACGCTCTCGAACGGAGGGGCCACCGCAACCGGGGCGGAGCACCGCAAGTAGGCCAGAGGAGTCCCTTTTGCTTCTACGTGAACCCTGGGAAGGAGGGAGGGATGACGAAAGAACCCGAAGGACGACCAGATTCGGATGACGACGTACGCAAGCTTGGACGGGGTCCCTAGCGTTTTAAGACTGAACGCATCCGATGCTGCCCGGGCCCACTCACAAGCCACAGAACCCCATACGGTCCCCCCGGGGCGGGACCCACGTCATGATGTCCCAGATATCCCGTAGGTTTCCAGTTGGCCCCAGTCTTTAATCTATATGCTCCAGCCATTGCCTCCATTTTAACTCATAAGTGCAACGGAGACAAACAAAGCATAGTTTCCATTCCGGCTGTAGATATGCTGTCACTTCCACCAATTAGGGCTAGACAGGCTAATCTGTGTATCATCTCCAGTTCTTCGATAGACCCTACCATCTCAGTCTTTTTCCATCAAACCATAGCCAACTATGGGCCTCACTACGGTGATATAAATCCAGTGGATGCATCTGGGACTTGAACCCCAGCTTGTACCACATGTTCTTTTGATACTCATTAGTGCCATTTTAGCTTTGCTGAATTTTGCGTTAAGGCGAGGATTCCAAGTGGGTCCAGAATCTAGTAATAGTCCCAGATACCTTAGATAATAACCCACATTAAATTTCTCAGTGAATTTAACTGGTACTGTCTATCCTACCCCACCCATGCATACCTTGACAGAAATATCTCCTCGTTCACCTCTGTAGCGACCGGCAGCAGATTCATAAGCAGATATTGGAGATGACGTCAAAAGTGCCGCAGAGGGCTACATCGCCAATCTGTTTTCCACACCAGCCCTGTGTGAGCCATCTCCTATTGGTTTAAATTCAAGTTCAACACATATGCATTGGCCTATGAACAAAGGTCAGACCAAGGTGAACGGTGAAAGGGGAGGAGTACGGAAACATTTTACTTGAGTGCCTGGAAGGCATGCTTCAACACAAGGGTCCGCACCAGCTTCTGAATAGTCCGTCTCGTATTGGTTTGATGTCAAATTTCTGACACTCAAACATTAACCCATGAACACAGGTCGGTTTCATGTTCAAGAGTGAGGAAAAGGGGAGGATTAAGTAAAACATTAAGTGGTGCGCTAGAGCAAGGTAAAGGGTGAGGGCTGGGCGTGGCAGAGGTGGTTTAATATTTCCTTACCAACATGAAACACTGTTCATTACATCGGCACGATTCATGCACTAGGGTGTACGAGATATTCACCAACGAAAGACGGTTGTAAAAAATCTGAAAATCATTCAGGTTTCCAGGTGTGGAAAAGGTTAAAACGAATCCAGGATTCTTTTAGCGGTTGTA
Organism: Deroplatys truncata; assembly: GCA_030765065.1. Classification (NCBI taxonomy): domain Eukaryota; kingdom Metazoa; phylum Arthropoda; class Insecta; order Mantodea; family Mantidae; genus Deroplatys; species Deroplatys truncata. The sequence continues at coordinate 44,900,781 of CM060990.1, forward strand.
GCCAAACCTTCCTACTCAGATATATATGTGTGGATATATTGGGTTTGAACCTCAGCAATTTGCTAGCATCACCGTGAAATGTTTTAGCATACTTTCCGTACAGCTATTTCAGTTGGTGAATGTAAATACGGATTTGTTAGACCGTGAAAAGCATTCTTTCATATATTTACTTTGAAGCCCTTTCTTCCAAAACCGCTGTCCAATATCCACTATCGTGATTTTTATTTACTGGACTAATATTTTCCTTTGCCATTTAATCAAGTCCTGTAGCCGTTTTCTCCGTTTCTATTGTAGGACATATCCTGCCGTCTGCAGCACGATACTACCATTGCCTTGATTACAATGTTATAGCAACACACACACAGATCGTATCGATGCGCCAGTGCCGTAATACTCGGGTCTAAACATGGCCACAACACGGTTTAGGGCTTTTCGCCGATTAGTGCGCTGCTGGCAGCTTTTGCTACTCAATTCGTTTAAGTGTCAACATGCAACAATCATTTATTTTCATATACGTATTGTTGAGTGAAATTTACACTGTACGTTTGTTAAAAAATCTCGAGGTTTCGAATATTGTTTGTATTTATGCACATATATTTAAATAAAAGTTTAGGTGAATCTGTGCCATAAATCTAATGCCCACAGGAACATCCAGGATTTCAGCATTTCCATTTGCGTTGCGTAGAGCTTGGAAAACCCGTTGTTTTTGATAATTTAAAGCTTTCCACATCCCGTGTGAACTACCAGAGGTCTTTGGAACGATTACTGAAATAAGGTAATGATGATTTACGTACAGTTGGAGACACATACTCCTATAACCACTCCTTTCAAACGAGGCAATGTGTAAACGAACTGTCATTTGGAACAAATAAGGAAATATCCTTTATTTATGTGTAAGAGAAAATTCCTTATAAAAACAACCTTTGAAATTATGCATCTACGAATTGAAAACCTCTGCAATGAAAACTGATCCCATTGCTAACATTACTGAGGATACGAATTTATACTAGCTTATTTAGGATATATTTAATTGCTTTTGAAAATCATAACACACCAATGGTTATAACGTAAGAAGTTTTTAAGACAGACGCATCAGATATAGCAATGCCATTTTAAACATTATCATAAATGACTCACATGATTCCACAACTCTTAGAATATTACAAGGGAAGTAATTAACAATTCCATTTCAACACACTTACAGCACCCTTCAAAGAGTATAGATAGGTATATTTGCTAATACTTATCAGAATTATGAAAGCTGTGAAATAGCATGATAACATAGTTTAATTTGTGGTAATAGAATGTATTTTTGCAACTAAAATTAGCCAGTAAATTTCAGAACACACTGTAGTTTATTTTTATAAAAATGAAGTAGTTAACCAAAATTCACTTCACTGTTTTGTAGATACTGGTTTCTAAAACAAAATTAACAAGATGCATTCTTCTATTTATAACAATCTTTTAAACATGTCATCAAGGAACCAAACATTTAAATAGCAACAAACTTAACTTAAACGTAAAACTAATATTTTGTACCAGGGTTTTAGTTTGTTTAATTTAACTTTTAGATACCATTAAAGTAGAAATGTCTCATGAAACTTTATAAGTATATGAATTAAACTATATTGTACTGTCTTATAAGAAAATCATTTTTTCCCGAGGATTTAGCTACATGTATAATTACATATGTTTACAGAACAGATCTAAATAAAACAGAAGGGCGGTGTTTGACAGGTCAGTGAAGAAAGGAATCTTTCCTTGTTACAGTAGGGTATAAATCCAGTAGGGGTGGAAGAGAGAGAAAGCTAGAGGTTTTCCTTCTACAGTTCCTGCGTAGACCGTGACGTCTTTATTGCCCATAAAGAAGTTAGTGATGCATCACAAGCGCCGATATGGGAGATAAAGTATTACGTAATCTCAATTCAGGAGTAAACGCAATTGTGTTACGGTTCAGCATAGCTGTTTTGGAAGTACATCTACTAACGCTACAACAGCTGAAGACTGATTCTCCGGCTCTTTTATATACGTGATCAGTATTACAAAGACAAGAGGGAATTCTAAGGTTGTTTATAAAATTCGAACGTTGTTTAATCATTAGAAGAAATTGTAGTTACGTCCATAACAAAAAATTGCAGTCAGTGCCAAAAAAATGCTTGCATTCACCCTTCCAAACAGACTTACAGGAGAGACATGGAAAAATATCAGTTAATCAAATAATCATGGTTTTAAATCACAGGCCAGATCTTTCAATATAACTCCAGCTTCCTCCAGGCTTCCCTCTTTTCAGTCTTCCTGTTAGTCCACGTGTACGAACCGTATAAAGGTTTTCTATCAATGGTCTTGTGCTGTGCCCAATTTTTCCCTCATCGCTTCCAATGCTTCCTTTAGCAAGCAGCAGACTCTGATCACATTTACCGGCTAATTTCTTTTCCTTTCTTCTGATCATTGTTAGATCATTGTACATTTAAAACGCTCCCTTCTTCTTCATAATAAATTAATCACAGTTGAGATGGTTGCAAAAGCCTTTCCTCATTAAATCGCAACGTTCAAGTTTATGCAATATACAGTGTGACATGCTACGCGAACCAATTCTCTAATTTCTTCCTTAATTTCCTTTCAAGCCTACACAGGAGATGTTTCTTTCTTACTGAAAACCTCCATTGCAATTTCTTTCCTCTGACATCTTAACAGCTCATGTTACTAATCATATATATAGCAAATTCCTAAATATATATTCCTTGCTTTGCAATACTCAATGTGTCTTATATTTTCTATAACGTTAATCTGAGGCTCACATTGCTACTATCTGCGTGCTATTAATTTTTAACTACCTCTATTACATAAGGTAGAAGAAGAATTTCATTTGACTCCACAGTTTGTTATCAAAATTTTACTAGAAATACATGTTTCTGCTTTAAAAATGATCTCAGGTCTGTATGTGTTTAATGCATATGTGAACGTCATCTCTCATGATCGAAAAATTAAATATCTCAACGCGGATATACTTTAAGAATCCAAGCTTGAGGATCTTTATGAAAATTCCTCATTCCAAACCACTCAAAGTGAAACATTATTTCTCTCGTGAATGACACTTAAAATTCGTTTAAAACGTTTTACGTTTAACATAGTGATATGATGAATAAAATTTATATCTCATATTTTCTATAAATATTCATTGAACTGCTTTAGTTCTCCGTTTGATTTTGTATACATAACCATAAAATTCTAAAGGTTACCTAAGGCTTAATGCAGCAAAAATGTTTCTCTCTTTAAGCACGCAGCGTATTTCTAATGGCATTTTGCTTAGAAATAGCCTTTTCCAAACATTCCCACTTATAAGTTGCTTTTTTGCATATTCAGAGTCTCAGATTTTAAGTTAAATATCCATTTTTTTCTTGCTTATGAAATTGTAGCTGACAAATAATGATATACGACTATTACCTCAACATTGTGTGTATTGCAATTTAAATAGCACTTTTTTCCAGGATTATCTCAGGCAAAATATAACTTATTATTGGGATTATGCTATCGATATTACGGAAAATGAGGTTAGATCTTATGCGGTTGAAAATCCATAGAACTTCTTTGTTACACAGGCATTATCTGAAACATAAAAAAATTCAGCTTTTAATCATGATCGGGTTTAAGTGGAAAGAATAATACTACATTTAATATTTTACATGTGCCGCTTCTAGAATTACAATGAAACTATAATGTGGCTGTTACACATAATTGAATTTGAATATGTATGTGATAATGTGAACTGGAATACTGCAGAGTGCTAACTCAGAATCCAGTATTTCATATATCCTCTCCTCAAAACCAACCAATAAGGGATGTGCATTCACAGAGTTTATGGCTTGTCACTCTATATTACCTATCGTAAAATACAATCCGTGCGAGGACTATGGAAGGAGAACCTCTGTCTTAACTTCTCTTCTATGCCTTCTTTCCGAGTTCTGTACCCTAGTTGTAGACAGCCGGTATTAGAGCTGTCTGGACATTAATCTTGTGAACATATCCTAATGATCACTTAGATTGAGATTAATGATAAATTCGGTTTAGAAAACAATCATAAAGGGAATATTTTTAATTTAAAATTACTTATGCAACGTAAACAAAAACACATTTTTCGTATGCATTGTCGTTTTAGCCCATTCCTGCTATACTTTCCATGTCATTTGGCCACTGAAAGTGTAGAACACAATAAAAATTATAACCTACCTTAAACATGCTTTGCGTGCTTTTATTTTCAACCCCTTAGTACAAATTTGTGCTATTTTATTAATCTGGTTAAAAACGGGACACTTTCATTTAGCTCTCAGAGAAAATAATAGGTTACTCACGCTTTTCAGAAGCTAGACCTATCCTTATTTTCAACACCATACTTACAGAATATATATGTGAAATTCCAGGTAAGACAGCTGTAGTTAAGCAAGTTAGAAAAATCCCTTGGGAGGAGTAACTCATCTGGTCTTGTATTTCTCCTCTTTATCTGACTTAGGAGGGCATGCCTCTACTACTTTGCCCCCGAGTTGCTGTTTAACCAGTGTACGCCATAATTTCGCCTGCTTTATTTTATTCTCATAAAATCTTTTATCACTTAATCACACCATTGTAACTATCTAACTGTAGAGGCAGGACTAAAGACACAAGCTCATTGCAACAAAAATGTTGTGTTTGTAGATTGCTGTAACAGGCCACGAAAAGAGCAAGGTGCAGTGGGTGTGAAAACAAATGTTTGCATATAACTAGCGATAGCATTTCACATACATGCGGTATTAACAAGGAATATCTTCCAGAAGTTAATTCACACCTTTTAGGGTACTTCATAGCCTTCACTTCCCATGTATCTCTTCTAGGAAAAAGTTCCTCGTTGATTGATTTTCACAATACAAATTATTTCAATTTGAAGGTTTACAAAGAAAACTAGCGGTTTAATTTTTTTACAGGGAGACCAATCACACATCATCATCATTCATCTAGAAACCGTCCTCTTTAACATATGTACCTCTTACAGAACTGAAATAAGGATTTTAGTTTTTGAGTTATTACAATTTAAACAAGATGCTATTAATTTTTTCTACACTATAAAACTGCTGTGTTCACAACACCGAGGTGACACTTGTTTCCCACATATAAGCCCACTTTCTCCTTATGACACATCATTGGATAACTCAGCAGCTAAGGCGAAAGACAAGTAGGGTGGGAACGATTTACAAGGGGCACCACTTATATTTTGAGCCTTGGCAACCCTGAATGTTGTAGGTGCCATCTGACGTTTCCAATGGAAAGTTTGACATTTTTGACCATAATCTACTTCAAACATTTTTTCAATAGAGCGTCATTTGTTTTTTTACGCTAATTTGAAAATTGTGTGTCAACAAAAACATGGAATTAACTCGTGAAAATGTTCGTGTAATTATTTATTACGACCTTCGACGTGGATTATCAAGACAAGAGTGCATCGATCAACTAACTTCCACATTTGGCGACGAAGCTCCATCCTTTGCCTCTGTGAAACGCTGGTATAACGAGTTTAATCGTAGCCGCCGTTCGCTCAATGATGAAGTTCGTTAAGGTCGTCCAAAATCAGTTGCTGTGGCAAAAACTAATAACGAAAGATCGTCATGCGACATATTGTGAGATTGAGGCAACCCTAGGCAGTAGTTCCACCAGCATATATAAAATATTGCATGATTATTTAGCCGTGAAAAAGGTTTGCTCTTGTTCGATCCCACATAATTTGACGCAATCTCAAAAAGATGCTCGTGGCAATTGGTGTACAAAAATGCTCAAGAAATACAATGGCGGTGCCTCAAAAAACGTATATAAAATTGTAACAGGTGAAAAATCATGGAGGTATCCGTATGAGCCGGAACGTAAACAGCAGTCGACTGTATGAGTGTTTCAAGATGAAGCAAATGCAACAAAAGTTGTTCGCACTCGAAGCACTTCGAAGCAAATGTCGCCTGCTTTTTCAGCAAAACTGGCCATGTGGCAACAGTGCCTTTAGAGGAACGTAAACAGCAATGCCGAATGGTACACAACTATTTGTCTGCCGGAAGTCTTCGGTGAAGTAAGGAAAACCAACAAGAACCGCAGGATCGTTCTTCATCAAGACAATGCGAGCGCACAAACATCTCGTCTAACAACAGAGTATTTGAAGGCTCAAAAAATCGAGATGATGGGTCATGCGCCATTCAGTCCTGATTTGGCACCCAATGACTTCTTTTTGGTTCCCGAACATCAAGAATAAATTGCGTGGACAACGATTTTCGTTGGAAGAAGAAGCCGTTGATGGCTTCAAAACCCATGTTTTGGAGGTGTCTCAAGAAGACTGGAATAAATGTTTTGACAAATGGTTCAAACGTATGCAAAAGTGTATTGATCATAAAGGAGAATATTTTGAAAAACAATAAAGCAGTTTTCAATCAGAAATACTTTGTTTATTAGGCTCAAAATATAAATAGTGTCCCTCGTATTTCTCCTGAATACTGTGCAGTCCGTAGACGCAGGGATTTTACTAAGTTGTTAGATATAGTTCAAAATAATTATATTCCCATGCTTAGGACGTAATGGCGGTTAAATGTATTCCTGCTGTTTCCAGATGTTACTGTGTTAGATCTCAGTACCACATAGGGACGATGATAGATCACAGAGTGTGTTTGCTAAGACCTGATTTCTGTTTGCCTATGGTACTTCAGTGAGTTTGCCAGTTGAAGAGACTCTAAGGGAGAGAGGACTGATCAGGCAGGCTGACACGAGTTGATCACTCCTCTCCATATTATGTAGCTAAGATGTTCTTTGGAATACACCTTCTGCAAGGGTTTCCTTTTTACTCTCTCTAGCACGTACCTAGTAGGTACAAAAGGAATTCCATTGCACCCAAAAATTCCATACCGAGATTTCACCTCAAATACATTTTTTGAGGCACCTTCAATAAATAAAAAAGCATTTTTAGAGAAAGGTCCGTGTGTTTCTGTCTTTGAACAGCATAACTCAAAAACGAAGTGTTTGATGAATACCAAACTTGGTATATAGGTTCAGTACCTTCCGAAGATGCGGCACGAAGATTTTCAAGAAAATTCTCTAACACCAAACTATCCCTTTAATAGAACATTTTTTGAAATTTCTGATAAAAGTAATATATATTAAATATGTTGACAAGACAAATAAAATGTATATTTCGAATTTTCTAGGAATAGCCTGTGTTGTCCTCTTCATTCGGAGGGAACTTTGTATGATCTCATGGCATCAGCCATTTCCGAGATATCCGTTATTAATGGCTTGAATTGTTCGATAAGCCATTCTTTTAAAGTCCTGTCGATTCTCAGTTGTTTCTCACAATGTCATAGAAAGAGTATCGAATTTAAAGCCAGCGTTCAGCGACCAGTTCTAAAACATTTGTCTTTCGCTATTCTGTTTTTATCTGTAATAAAATGTGTAGTGTAGCTATTTCCCGAAAGGTTATGTAGATTAAAATGATATAGATAGAAAAATAAACTTTCGAAAGAATAATTTGTATATCCACTAATAAGCGATAGAGGGTAGAGAAAGCCATGTGAAAGTACGAGCAACATATCAGATTTTTTTTATTTATAGGTATAACTCGATGTTAACAACAATTTTGGTTCATAATTACACACACTTTTACAAATATATCTTTGGTTTTTGGACTCTGAGTGGGTGTTTTATAGGCTAGTTCGCTTACACAACCGTAATTCCATACCTCAAGATAAAATACGGACTAGATAACATCGAATAAAACCGGCTTGATGGTAGAAGCTCGGGGTGCCATACCTCTACATTTTTTGTAAAACCTGGAAAAAAATTGGTTTCAAGAAGTGCAAATAAAAGAAACCTTTTTATATCTGCAACAAGAGGATCAATAGCCCTTCTCCGAAATTATTTGTATAATATTCAACTTTAGCATTTTTATGGTTTATATTTCATTGCTAACATTATTAATTATATATCACATTTAACAGTTATTTTGTAACTTTTACTTTTTGACGATTATTATATTAAGTGAGCAAATTAAGTGAGATACATTGTTATCCTTAATGGTGATGTTTCAATTGTATTAACATTTTTGCTGTATAGAATTCGTTTATAATTTATCTGTTTTACTCTTTCTTGATGGTACCCCGTAAACACCGGGAGCTGTTATTATTTTAATAAATAAACAAATGGTTCAGAAAATGCACTTCAAATAAGGTAAAACTCAGAATTATGTATGTGGTTTTTAAAACACTTCAAGATTTTCGTGGTGAACTGAATTTCCTTGAGTAGCCATAGCATTGATTTTGTGCAACAGTTATATCTGAGAGAGGTTTGAACAAACCACAAATATTTTCACCAGTAAAACCACGACGAAACCAAATAGGTAGGAGGTATAGGATATACATGGAAGGGAACATCTAGCATACTACCACCCCTCCAGGAGGAATATATGAAGTGAAGCAACCACAGGAGACTACCGGCAGCAGGCCACAGATAGGCGCAGAATCGTCCTCCGTGGTGTGGTGGTCACCATGCTAGCCTCTAGATCCCGAGGTTGCGGTTTCAATTTTTTCGGGCGTAAAAATCCATAGCATGGCTTCCTTCGGAAGGGAAGTAAAGCCGGTGGTCCCATGTCGTAGATTTACGGCACGTAAAAGAAACTCATGTTAAAGAGGTCTGTGAGCAAAATTGCTAGTCTTTCACGCCCAATATAGAATGGGACCCTAAGTACAACAGCAGATAAAGAGCGTCCCCAACAATTCCAGAGCAAACACCTAACCTATTGCCTTAGTTGCCCAGAGTGGCAGATGAACGACCTATACATCTAGACAGCCCTCTCGGTCCACGGGGAATACAATTACCCCAGAATTCCCGACCGACTAGGGAAATTCACAAAAAATGCAAGGTCAGAGTGAGCGGTCCTCGGGAACTGAACCCTGTACCTCCCGAATGCAAGCCTCCAACATTACCACGGAGCACAAAGTCAAATATCCAGACTAGTTTCGTCTAATGCAATGCGAAAGCTAAGGAAACATTTGGAACCACATTCCGCTGTTTCGGTTGCAAAGATAAATGCGCAGGATCCCCGAGTGAGAATGGTGGAACTTAGAAACTGCCGAGACTCGAGTATAATTGTGTGACGTCATTCTCTCATTTCTTTACGGAACTTCGACACGTAGTTGTGACCGCATTCGATGAGACTGGCTGCCTCTGGTGCGTGGTCCTGACAAGACAGGCGAGAAAGAGTGAGGGAGACTTCACATTTATCACCTTGCACTCCCCACAGACCCATTTGTTTAACGCTCGTCGGTTACATCTACGTCCAATGAATTACTGCTAACCGTGAAACCCGTTCTGCCTCTGCAGGCAAGCCCCAATTTCGCTTGGTATAGATATCAGACGACGCTGCATGCAGGAATCATTCTCACTCAATAACTCCTGATCATTTACTTCCAACGGTTTGGAAGAGCAGTTCCTAAGTTGCTATCAAAACATGAAAATGCCAATTTTTTTACTATAACACTTTAAGGGGACAAGGTAGTCTGAACACATGGAAATTACACCTTAAGTGCTTTAAATTACCACTGCCCTTAAAGTTTTTAATGGTTTTTCCTGAAGTTTTTATAAATTATTCCATAAATCACTTTACTCTTAAAATATGTGAATTCATGTACCTTTTTCTCTGATACTACTTGCTATACAGAATCACACTTTTGCATGCTTATTCTTAGTATAATCAGCTAACTTCTGAACCTCAATTATTTAGTTATGTATATCAGTTCACTTGAAATTGAAAAAAAAAATTATTTGCAAATTCAAAAAAGTAAAAATGTGGAAAATTTTCAATGTACTTGTTCTCTTAATATCACTAATATACATTATAAAATTATGATTGTGGTTCAGAAAGTTAATATGTGTTATATACATGTACTCAAAATTTCAGCTTTCTACATCATACTTTCTGAGAAAAGGTACATGAGTATCCAAAAATTTCGCTTTAAGAAAACCGAATTTAAAGTTTCAGCATTAAAATTCTGACACACTGTAGTACATTCTAGGGTCATAATCATCTGCACCTTCATTCCTGGATTACTGCAGCTCTTCTGATTGCCTTCTCTTGGTCCTGGCCTATTTTGTTGATTGCTGAACTGCTCGCTGGGCATGATATAGGCGTTCCTTGTTGAAAGATAAAAAAAATGTTCTAAAAAGGGGCGTCGTATAACAGCTTTAAAGGAATGCAGACTAGCACATAAATGGTATATAATGCCTTAAAAACCTTTTAGCCACCCAAAAGTATATATTTTCTGAAACTGGAAATAATAGAGCTTTTATTGGTGCCTAAAACAAACAATGTGAGTTTTGACCATTTCAGAGTACCTTGTCCCCTTAATACCGAGCGAGATGGCTCAGGTGGTATCGTCTGTGGCCCGTATTTGGGAGGTCGCAGGTTCCATCCCCGGCGACCGCCCACTCTGTCCCTGTGTTCTTTAGGAGGTTTTCCCGGGTCGTCAGGCGAATGCTGGAGTGGTTTCTTTCATCCCCTCCTGTCCCTCCATTTCGTTCCATTAATCATTCCATTCATCCTTCACCCCGTCTGGTATATTTCAGGACTGAAAGTATCGGCGATGGCGTTTCGGTGCAGCGTGGCAGGGCAAAACGATGCTCTGTATGCAATTTCTCTGTCTCTCGGTTTTCAGCTGGTTGCCGTGGTATAAGTATCGCCCCCGATCTGCCTGTCCGACTGCTGGGGCATCTACATTTGGAAACTGTAGGGATCCTAACATTTCTGTGCTATCACTTCTGGTTCCGGCCCCGTCCGTGTGTCCTTTACATCATTCTTCCCTCCCCGTCGTCCTTCGTGGTGTAGTGGTTACCATACTAGCCTCTAGTTCCCGAGGGGTGCGGAGGCGATGGATTTTTTCGGGCGTAAATATCCATTGCATGGCCTCCTTTGGAAGGGAAGTAAAGCCGGTGGTCCCGTGTCGTAAATTTACGGCGCGTAAAAGAACCTCAAGCCTAATAAAAAGGCCTTTGAACAAAATGACCGGTCTTTCACGCCCAATATAGAATGGGACGCAATGGACCACAGCAGTTAAAGAGCGTCCATATATAAAATTCATTTCATTCATTCATTATCTGTTTACCCTCCTCTTATGTAGGACTTACACCCCCCAGGACTTACAAGCGGGTGCCTGGGGTCAGAGGCCCGTCGAGGAGCAGACACTCATGGATCGACAGAGCATCCAGGATGGGTGATCAGCCCGATGCCTGGTATGGGATGAAGGAAGTAGATGAAACGAAATGTTGGTGAAATGGATGAAAGGAAAGGTGATGATGGAGCAGTTGCTGGAATGAATGGCGGGGGAAACCGGAGAACCCGGAGAAAACCCGCCCAGACGCCGCTTCGTCCACCACAAATCCCACATGCAGATCCCTGGGATTGAACCCGGGCCGCCTCGGTGGGAGGCGAGCGGTCTAACCACTCGGCCACGGCGCCGCCGTCCATATATAAAAAATAAATAAAAAATATATTTCCCCACGCCCCCTCGTAGGGCATGGGTACAATATCCGGAATCACTGGATCGGTGCCGAATCTCCTCCGCTTCGCAATCCGATAACACTTTAATGCCGAACGAGATGGCTCCGCGGTAAGTGTGATGCTCGCATTCGAGAGGCCCCGGGTTCGTTTCCCGTCTGACACACCACTCTGAACATGTTTTTACGTGGTTTCCCTGCAGTGGTAGGCAAATATTAGGGTGGTTCCTCTTCTACCACGAATTTGCTGTGCCTTCATTCTCACTCATTTCGTTCCCCCTTTCATGTTTTAGGTGGGCTTCGAGACTGTGTAGTGTAGTTGATGTCAGATAGATGGCTCGTTGGAAAGTTCTGTCTAAGGTGTGTCGAGTTCTCTCCGACTCCGCCAAAGGGAAGCCTTCTTTGAGCAGCCCAACATCGTGATCCTGTCTTCAAGCTTGGAATCGTTAGGGGCCTCTGCGCGTCTCTCTGACCTGTTTAAAGGATTCTGTGTTTCCTTCACTTCATCCCTTCCTTCTGGGGTAATGGTAGCCGCAAAAGATTCACCTTGGGCCGAGGTGAGCGTGTTATCTCCACGTCATCCTACGTGGTGCACTGGTTACCATGCTAGCCTCTAGTTCCCGAGGTAGCGATTCAAACCCAGCGGAGGTTGATGGATTTTTTCGGGCGTAAACATCATTAGCATAGCTTCCTTCGGATGGGAAGTAAAGCCGGTGGTCCCATGTCGTATATTTACGACACGTAAAAGAACCTCAAGCCTGACGGAGAGGTCTTTCAGCAAAATTACCGGTCTTTCTCGCCCAATATAGAATGGGACGCTATGGACCACAGCAGTTAAAGAGCGTTCATAAATAAAAGAAAAGTACTCAAACTATCCCTCTCGGTTACCTAATCATAATCAACGGTTTGGAAGGCAATTCACAAAGTTTCGAATCGGTGAAATGCTTTCAATAAATGAAAATATTTGTCCTTTTACGGTGACATTTTTATTAAATTTATTGTCGATGTGATCTGAAACACATACTCCTCTGAGGATGCTGCATAAATAAATGTGGCAGCTGAATCAGGGGCCATCTACATCAGTGATGCCAAATGCAAACAAACCAGAAAATACGTAGTTTGTTTGCTCAGGTGGTGCAATACAAAATGTACACAGCAGAACAGGCTGAATCGAACAATAGCAAAGATTATCGTTTAATATTTGTTTTATTATAAAACATTTCCGTGCAAAACATGCATCCTGACAAGTCACTTTTATTTCATTGTACCAAAAGCAAAAGTGTGAGCAAAACACATCATAAATTCGAAGTATATATGTGTTTGAATAAAAGAAACGAAACGAAAGTAATTTCCGAATTATTTATGTAAAATAAAATTAATTTATAGCATGAGTTGCGACATTCCCCTGTTGTTGTTCAATAAATTGTGTTCTATAGGTGTTATTTAAGAAATAAGTAACGTGACGTTTGGTGATTGTGTCAACTGGTGCTGGATTACTCATTCTCGTAGTCCCTGGTTCTTCTTCCTGGGATAGCCAGCTGTTGTACAAAGACCCCCAAAGAAAATTTCACTGCACCTCTCGTATACGTCACATTATTTATCGTTGTACGTGGCCATGCAAAGTCATGGCCATTTCATTGGTTGCTTTGCGTCACGGTGCAAGGGTGCACCAGTACTTCTGATAAATAGTTGCACCAATAACCACAACAAAGTGTACAAAATGGTGTAGAAACAAAATATATGTTTACGCTCTCAATGGTATTGGCTAAAAGAGAAAGAGGTGGAGTGAGTGCATTCAGTTTGTCATACAGACCTCTTATCGTGATTGGTAGCCCATACCTTATCGGCTAGTGCAGGACACGCCTTTGAAAGGGTTAAAAGCTAAGTGAAAACTTGATGAACCCCAGGTTAGCGAAATGTAGAATGTGTAGTGTGAGAAGATTTTAAAATTAAAACTTGAATGGTATACATTAATACTTAGCAATGCTTTATAAAAAAATAAATAGAACTGTATTCTCACAGTGGTATCAATGCTTGTTGCTGCATAGAAGCAAACATAACTAAATATAAATACATAAAGCGGCATGTTTTCCCTCTAATAAAACTATAATTGTTAATATACCTTTACTAACATACTGTTGATCATAGAAATATCGCAAGATTATAGACAAAAGTGTAACCCGATTTTGTTGCTATAATATGTATGTCATATTCGGTAAACCATATACATATTTAACTCTAGTTTCTAAACATGATCAGTCAATTATAACAAAAGAGCAATTTGTATTTAGTAAACGAGTATCATCATCTGCGGATGTTTTACGGGGAGTGCCCACTTTCTGACGAATATGTAACCGTTTTCTCCACCTTCCTAGAGTGTTTTTATTCAGTAATTTACTAAAAAAACACTTTTGTGACTACCGTTGCAATTGCTGTAACAGCGCGACCAGCCTCGCACATACCCACGATACATCCACGAGTAATTTCGCTAGTATACGGCATGACTGGTTCCGAGACAATAAACATGTTTTGGTTTCAGTAACACCAGAAAAAGCAAAGGCATCAACCTCCCCTCTTTCCCCCCTGATTGCTGTGTTGTCAAGCCACCACGCTCTGCGATAGGTAAGGTGATGGACACTCCTCAAAAGACCCCAGAAGACGATACAAAATCCCCCGAAAATTTTCTTTGGTGCTCTTTGTACATGTGGTAGACCATGAAAAGGTATTGGAGATGAGGCTAGAGACAACATATAAAATAGTGATATATTGGTTAATATAACATTTCCACAGTTAAATTTACACACGCTATTCACAATTACACTTGTCTTATTTACAGTAACACTAGAGGACGACAGTTCCACTGTTCCACTCGAGGTATAATGCGCGAACAATCACGTTGAATACTTTAAATGTATTTTATGTGATACGCGAGTTTATTTAGCAAATTTGTAGCGCGACAAGGCCTTCTTTGTTTCTTGGCGCGAATTCGCCTTCCGGAATAACGTTGAGACAAGCTGAAGAATTTTAACAAACTGGGCTCACTAACATTATTTTCTAACTTTATGTACTTTCTGAACTTCGAGCGAAAATTTTCTTTTCTTAATTCCGATTGGCTACTGACGGAAGCGCAGAATCTTCTAGAACGTTTTAAAAATGTTTACCACTGCATCATTGGTTCCTACCAGTCATGTGATGTGTTTACTTGGAATGTGAAATCAAATAAGGGTGGTTTGCAAGACCTTGGCTCTGGGTCGACACAAAAGCTGGGTACAGTTACTTGACCTCGGCACCCATTTCTCTTTTATGATTCTTCCTACCAGTTGAAGTTGCATCGTCTTCTTAGGGGAAAAACATCTTACTGAATATTACATGGAATATCTGCATACATAAACCTTATCTTTCCTTCTCTCCTCTTTCTACATATATAATAATTTATTCTTAATTATGGTACATAAAATTGCTTACTTGTTTCCATAGTTATTATTTACATCTAGTATTTTATTAGTTGACTCATCGTAATTTATTTACGTGATAATAAATAATGCCTTATAGTAGTGAACCATTAACTTCATTTAATTACCAAATCACTATTTCTTGAAATATTCTTTCTTATATAAAGTAGAAAGCAGGAAATAAGAAGCTGGAAGCTTTTAAAATAAATATCCAGTGGATTCAATATGAAAGAAATATATTGGATAATAACGGCTGCAGAAGGTATGGAAATTCACACAATTTACATTCGGATTAGTTTCAGCCCTTTCTAGTAAAGTTAGCAGCATACACATAAAATCGTCTAGATTAGTGGTGGTGAAAAAGGGACTCGCGAGGCAGTGTGACTCGCAGGCGCAACTCCTTTTCTAGCTGTCTCTTCATTTGTTTTCCATATGCTGCTGAGTGGTGTAGTGCGTGTTGCATGGCTTAGATTATGTCTTTACGAGAGTTATGTTTTTTTTTACCCAAGATGTGGAGTGTCCAGTGAAAGAGAGGAAATATAAAAAAATGAGTTACGAAAGAACAGTGAGGAAGCAGATGGATAAAATAATAGGATTGAGACATTTAATGAGAAAATGTGTCTCTAGAGCAATGCGATGGTAAATGGAGTAAAGGGTTCGTGACACAAAAGGATACCACAAGGTATAATATATTAACATGAAGTACAAGAGCGGAATATCTATAAAACTTGACGTGTATAATGAATAAAATTATATATTTATATTTTGTGGCATTAAGTTATAGATATTGGATTTATAGTGCATATGGATTCCATTTTGATGTTAGTGGCTATTCTTTAGTTGTGTGTTTAAGATAGGTATATTTTCACATAAAGCTTTGAAGCTAATCGATTCATGTATACAAGCATGAGAATTTTACTGATAATGCTGAAGATATATTCATTTTTTGCTTTCTTCCTTCCTCATTAGCTACAAAATGTGAATTACGGTTTTTGTAAAATGTGTTTTCTGATCAAAGTTAAGTGACTCATACAGAGAAAACTAATTTTACGAAATTAAACACTTCTAACACGGGTTACCACTATGTTCTCCAAATTCATTTCGAGATATCTGCAAATACTTGAAATACTCCTTACGATGCAATTTTTAAGTTATTAGCGTGACAGTTTGCAGGCAGTTCTCCTATACTCACTGAAATGGTTTAGGTAATATTTCTTCTAAGATACATTCCATCTTTCACTGAACTGTGTGGCGTTTAGCTCTACTACACTTCTTTAGTTGCTTAATTGCAATTCCAAACATCAAATTCAACGGCAAAAGACTGGAATACTCTAAAGGGATTCTTAAAATTTTCTTTCAAAATCATAGTCTGGAGACCGCTTCGCTTACAAACTGTAGCGGATGATGTGCTCGCACGTATCACGGCTATCTCACGTAGATGTTTTGGATCACCAAAGTTCCTTGAAGTTCTCTGCCGGGCTGCTGAGGAGTTCCTATCCTAGCTAGCTAATTTGATAGGAAACATATTTGCCCTTAAACAGCTTAATTTATTCACAATATAATGCCCATTGAGGCGGCTAGCAACTTTCCCTTGCTTAACGCAAAATGATACAAAGATGTACATGTAAACTTCCCACTACAATGAATTCTTTACGTGGATCTATCTAACTGCGTCACATGATATTTTATCACCCACATACTCGCACAAAATCTTCCGCCTGAGTCACATAGAGTAAAATCAGAGAGTGTGTGACACGGGGCTCCGCTATTTTTATACCTTACTACTATGGCGCTGGAATTCATGCCTTTGTATGTAACAGCAATTCTCATTGGTTATCTACTTAGCGTGCTATGATAATAAAATGTTGCAATTTAAGCAGTCATATTTCCCTTGACTTCTCGGGTAAAACCCACTATATCTGTCCCACTTTACAACTCTCGTTTCTGTTTATGTTTTTCCAACTCTATTGTCTTACAGGAATTGGACCACTATCTCTGTTTCACTCTAATCTTGAACCTCTCTCTCTATTTTCTGTGACTTTACCTAAACCCTGTGTGCATTAGCGTGTATGCGCATGTGGACTTTACCCCTGTTACTCGCTCGCTCGGTGGTTACTATTATATGCTTGCTTTCACATTAATTACATTCTGAGATACAAGTTACTTTACAGTAAAGCTATTCCTCAATATTATTTTACATTATTAGTTATCTCTATTATTTCGATATTTTATTGGGTAAATGTTCCCTTGCAAAACACAGAACTGTACACCTGCATCATGTATAGCTCATGGTAAAGTTTGAAACAAATTACTCTTATAATTGACTTTATCCTCCGTAAGTAGTAAATCATACATTAAGAAGAAATTCTATCATCAATGTGACTTTTATTTTAACTCTTGGAAGACCATGATTTCCTTTGAACACGCTGCAACAGAGATGGTTAAAATTATCCACCACTAAAACTAATGCCTGCATAGTTATTTGGATCCGTTTCTGTATAGAAGTCCACCTTTATTTTAAATAAATATGTAAGAAATACCACATATGAAATCAAACATAATAAATTGCACTCATTACTCTGAAATTCTGTTCAACATTTGAAACTAACACGTCCATGCAAATTCATCCACCCAACACAAACCTTTTCAACTTTTAATTATGCTTATCAAAAACATATTTTTTCACTTTTGACACACACACGTTGCTTTGTTGTTATTTTGTATTAAAACCCACATACTTTTTTAAATAACTGAATCAACCTCGAGATTAAATAATTGGATTCTGAACATATAAATACGATAGACCTTATATCACACACTTCAGTTTGTTATGACAAATGTTAGGAGTTCAAGATCTGAACATGTTTGTGCGAATGTTTTAGAAATGGTCCTCCTTGGTCCTTCGTGTTAGCAAAGTCTGTGACGTGTTTGCATTTTTAATTTCAGTTTCTCACTGACGCAAAAGTTTAGTAATATTTGTTTGAGGGCATCATTTTGTAGTTTTATTTATTGCAAGGACTTTCAAGTTCGATGTTACATTAACTCCTTTGTTTCTTACCTTAGGGTTTTGATCTTACACTGATAGGTTTAATCTCTTATAGAGCTTTGAGGGCAGGCTTTGCAATCCCTGCTGCCGGAAAAGGCAAATGAATGGATACTATCACGCAATAGTTCCATTTGATGGCATCCACACGCACAAAATGCGCGCATGCCAAGTATCCTACACTAGTGTACATCCCCTAATCCCGCTTTCATTTAAAATGTAGCAAACAGGATTTCTGAATCTGGCACAGTTACAGAAATGACTTAGATACTACTACCTTCCTTGCCACAAAAACTGATATCTCTTTCTGTAATGTATATTCTCTCAGAATAGTGAGGATGATACAGAATGTAAAAGTGAGAAAATTAGGGAATACCTTTGACACAACTCTTATTTATTTATGGATAATTCATTGTTTTGCTGCAAAAGTTAAACTGAAAGTACAAAGCTTGCCACGGTAAGGTTTTCATCATTAAATTCAAATGGAATTCCTTGCTTTTGTCGTCCTCCGTGGTGTAGTGGTTACAATGCTAGCGTCTAGTTGCCGAGGTCGCGGGTTCAAACCCAGTGGTGGGCGATTAACTTTTTCGGGCTTAAAAACCCTTAGCATGGCTTCCTGCGAGAAGGAAGTAAAGCCGCTGGTCCCGTGTCGTAAATTTACGGCACGTAAAAGAACCCCAAGTCTGATAAAGAGGCCTCTGAGCAAAATTCCTGATCTTTCACGCCCAGTATAGGATG
Source organism: Deroplatys truncata (assembly GCA_030765065.1). Taxonomy (NCBI): domain Eukaryota; kingdom Metazoa; phylum Arthropoda; class Insecta; order Mantodea; family Mantidae; genus Deroplatys; species Deroplatys truncata. The sequence goes on from CM060990.1 coordinate 44,919,558, forward strand.
GGATGCTAAGGACCATAGCAGTTAAAGAGCGTCCATAAATAAAACTCAATATAATTTAATTTAACTCTGGTTGCTTGTCATCATTCTTGGTCTAGGGATACCAAGCTAGCTTCTGGTTCCCGAGATCGCGGGTTCAAACCCGGTGGAGGGCGATGGATTTTTTCGGCCCTAAAAATCCTTAGCATGGCTTCCTCCGGGAGGGAAGTAAAGCCGGTGGTCCCGTGTCGTAGATTTACGGCACATAAAAGAACCTCAAGCCTGATAAAGAATCCTCTGAGCAAAATTCCCGGTCTTTCACGCCCAATATAGGATGGTATGCTAAGGAACATAGCAGTTAAAGAGCTCCATAAATATAACTTAATGTTTTACTCTCTTTGCTCGATTGGTTGTTTGTTAATTTCACACATTTTGCGAGTCCCAGTCCCATCTTAAAGTGTTCCAAAACAAGTTTTAATGACATGTCGAAAATGAAGGCTGACGCTGGGTCATTACTTCTTATGGATAGTACAACACGGTCAGTAGATATACGCGGTTAATATATTCCTTATTGAAAATAATACACGTATAGCGACACGGTATCAAATACAAAATAACGGTTTCATCTTTATGCATTTGTGTAATTTAAAAACTTAATTTATTGTTCTGTGATTATTTTTCAACACCGTATGGGTGGTTCTTGAATGTAAAACTGGAATGTAAGAAAGCAAAGATATACGAACATATGCATATACAAATCATTAATCTGTTTCTCTGAGATAACATACTCCCATTCACAAGTTTATCCATTACCTACTTATTTTCTTTCTCATCCTGATTGCATCTTCCTTTACAATTCAAAAGTGACTTGCATTATCAATCTGAAATATTAAATTTCACTTTTTTAAAACGTACGGCATAATGAGTTAAAAATCTGTGGCAATATGCACGTAACCACCATATCGTAGATACCTCGATACTCTTTATACCCGGCGGTATAGAAATATGTCTAAAACTTTGAGATAAATTTTAGATACCTTTCCGTTACTTCAATTATTTTTTCTAGTCTTCAAAATTCCATTCACAGACACCATCCGTGGCAATTAGTTTGGTTTTACGTCATACAACACGAAAGAAATCGATCACGAAGCATTGTTGGGTTAATTTTTCTTAGCACTGCGCTGTCTGCAAATCTTAAAGTTAAATAACAGCCTCATTTTGTATGTTATATCTAGTGAAGAAAGTAAAACAGTGAGTACAGGGAGGGAGAAGCAACATGCAAGCTGCAGCGTTAACTGATCCGTGGTTGAAATTGATAAAGCTGACGCACCACATTGCATCGTTTCTCCAATAGCATGCCTCGGTGGTTCTCGCCCAGCCTTTACATTCACTAACACCAGTCACTAAAGACAGTGAATCCTACACGATTCAGTCCCAACTGGAGACATGAGTTCACTCAAGACTTGAAAATTGTTATTCTTTTCAGTCTGTTTCTGGTTATGCAGTTGCACTCAGAAGGCAGACAGACAGACGGAAGGACGGATAGACCATAGACCAACGGATGGATGGATACATTTATTTTCCAAAACGAGTACATTGTGTAACAACGTGAAATACAAGGAATACCTTAAAAACGTGACATTTGCATAAACTTCATTGATACAATAGAACGATTTGACAGGAAAGTGTCCTTTAGCAAATTCTTAAGAATTCAAAAGAAAGAGTTGCAGTATTAGTGGAAGATTTATTAAATATATTAAGTGAATTTATCTCAAGAGAATTTTGAATTTTACTATATTTACATCTATTAAAAATTACTTCTCGTGTGATGGACATGAACCTCAGAACATAATGAATGTATATGAAGGGCGCACCCTTAAAACCTCCCACGTTTTAATTAATCATTGCTAACAAAGTATGTGGGCTATGAACTGAGATTTATACTAAAAAAGAGAAACTCAAAGAATTTATTAAATTTCATTGTTACACACTAAACCACCTCTATATGTGCACCCCTGGTAGCACGAAGAATATTAAGTCTGTGTTCGATTTCGTGCTATATTCTGCCCATTATGTCCATTGATACTGTTTCAATTGTGTGACGGATACCGGTTCGTAAACCTTGAACTTGTACTTGAGTGTAGCTCCAGAGGAAGAAGTCTAGTGGAGTGATGCCTGGCGAACGTGGTGGGCACCAAATTTATCCTCCACGTCTAATCCAACGACCCGGGAAGGTTTGTCTAAGGGAATCCCGAACTTCTTGAGTCCACTGTGGGTCGACGCCGTCTTGTTGAAACATTATGTGAGGTTGCAGATCAGCTACGTGGGGGTACAAAAACTGCTTCAACATGTCTTGGTATACCTGGCCAGTTATTGAATTCTCATGGAAGAAAAAAGGATCGATAATTCTGTTCATCAGACCGCACCGAATGTTTACTTTTGGGCTATCCGGGTCTGTTCAGGGTAGAAATGCGGATATTGCGTACCCCAGATCCTTACATTGTGCCGATTGAAATATCATGATACGAAACGTTGCCTCGTCTGAAAACAAGACGTTTCCAAGAAATTGAGGGTCCCTGTCAATATAATCCAGCATATCAACAGCGAATGCTTGTCGTCGTGCCCTGTCATCTGGTTTTATTTTTGGAACAATTTGCACCTTTGAAGAAGTAGTTTATTTAGCTCCACGTATGGACGCCAATTTGAAGATGTAACTTTGCTTCACGTATGGAGAGCCACTTTGAAGTAGGTGTTGTATTGTAGTTCAACTGGTGGGAGCCGAACTTCAAGTTTGTTTGCAACCGCACGTATGGTAAACAGTTTCCGGTAGCCTCCGCCCCAAGTTTAAAAAAAATTTAACTTTGTAATTTGACTGTTTCTTTAAATATTATATATATAAGTTTGCCTCGGCTGCGTCAGTATTGTTGTTAGAGACATGGATGTCTTGGCAGGGTTGTGGTGGGACTAAGAATATAGGCTTACACAGATTATAATTTACTTCATCCTTTTATTAATGCTTGACACGATTTAAATAACACTTCAGTGATATATAGAGAGAGCTGTGAGATTCGTTTATTAATTACTTGCACTTTTTAACATGTAAACTATTTTTTTCTCACACGAATACGTATTATACTTCTCGAGGACGTGCCTCACGTCCGGTAGCAACACTGTTTACAGGCAACTAACTTCTAAATTTGTAAATTTTCTCCTTTTTAGTTTCTGATTGGCTAATCCTAGTCCAATAGAATACCTTCATTTAAATAAAGCTTTTTCTGGTTGTTCATTGGCTATTTTATAAACTGTCACTAAAGTTACATTATTGCTTCCAAGAGTCACGAGTAACATTTAAACTTTCTAATTCATTATTGCCTTTAGGTTACCTCATTATTACCTCATTGTTAGCAACTTTTAACCTATTATTCTCACAGCTCCTACATTGTTAAATTACGTTCACATAACATTATTGAACATGTATATAATAATATACAATAATATAAACATATATAATGACTTTAATATACGCTTTTTATACATTGCTACATACACATGTTGCTTAAGGTTGGCTGTTATTGAATTTACATATTATATAATTAGATTGAAATTATTTAAGTGTTAAAAATACTGCCTCACCTTGTAGAGGCACAGACGAAGGCGCTTACAAGGCACTCGATGCACAGTTGATCTCGGCACATAGAATTGCCGCGATGCATGGCGCATTGATTTTTGAGAACTTCTCTAAAATCCTGCTCCAATTTCTTGAAAAATCTTCTGTAACACGTCCACAAGAACCTCAGGATTATTTCTTAACACTTCCAGTCGCCAGAAATTTCTGACACTATGCCTTAATGGTTTTCCCATCAGGTGCATCTCCTTCTTATTCTCTCCGGTAATTTCTTTGAACCGTAATGAATTCGTCTGTGTATACCAGAAAACAGTTTGCGCATACCAGAAAACAGTTTGCGCGTGATGTTGCGGAGTCGCTATTTTGTTATGTTATTGTTGCAGCGTAGTTACAGAACAGCCAACTTCTAAATAATAAAACAAAAATTCCTTGAGTCTAGCTTTAGTTTAGTACCACTTTGTTAGCAATGATTAATTAAAATATGGGAGGTTTGAAGATCACATCCTGTATATGAACATTTTTCTTGTTAAATAATCGGCAGTCAAGCACAAACCATGAAGTCAACGTTAAAATACCCAGATTAATAAATAATGGTCTACAATGCGTTCTGGGGGTTAATCACAGACAACTTTGATGAACTTCTTCTATAATAATAGGATTTTCTTCGCCATCATAAGCCAACCCACATGTGAATCGGGTTTCCTTAAACGTACAGTGGTGACACGCAAATTTGAGAGGTCTTGTTTAGATTCCCTCTGCCGGCCATTTTGACCCATTAGCTTTTTGAGGGTATTCCCGGATCGTCAGACGAATGCTCAAATGGTTTCTTTCAGTCCCCGAATTTCCTGCCCCTTAATTTCGTTCCATTCATCATTTCCTTCATTCTTCACCCCTCTAGGTCCATTTCAGGGTTGAAAGCGTCGGTGATAAGTATTTTGGTGCGGCGTGGCAGGGAAAAAGGATATTCTCTATAGAACTTACTCCGTCCCGCGGCTGGTTTCCGGGGTATACGGACCACCCCTTCGGAGCAATGTATTTGTTCCCTCTGCCTGTCCGATTGTTGGGGCGTCTTGATCTGAAAACTGTAGGGACCTGTCATTGCTGAGCTGTCACTCCTGGTTCCAGCCGCCCGGTGTCTCCTCTCACTTCCTCTCCCTCTCGGGGGCGCCCCCTTGTGGGGCATAGGTAGAATATCCTCGCTGGAGCAGTGCTGAGTCCCCTCCGGTAATCAGGGGGGATATGGTGAAGTGTGCGACTGTTTTAAAATGAACAAGAATGACAGAGCAGGGTGTAACATTAATATAATAGCAGAAACACTTTCGCTCAATGGTAAGTGGCACACTGAATCAAATTCAAAGAAAAGATTGCACGGTCTCTTAACTCTGTGATCTGGTGGTAGCTTGACTCCATGGCTCATAGAATGGGGATTATTTGGACTATAGGCAAACTGAAGAACCGTACTGCAGAGTGAATTAAGGACTAATGTTTCCCCTCCGACGTAATCCTGCGTTGGTGCACATATTTCAAATAAGGTTACTTTGTACTGAAGCTGCTAATTCCTAAAATTTCCTCTCATTTACTGAATTTTTATCAGAAATTTGTTCAACACAAATGTTGCAGAACATTACTTTTCGCGATCTAAATAACTAGCTTTCCAAGAAAATAATTTTTATGAATTATTAATGATGATTATTAATGATCATCAAGTCCACGTGATGAAATCATGAAACTTTTGAACTTTAAAATTCCGCAAATTATTTCTCAAACATAGTTCTTTATGATCAAAAATTTACAAAATTAAACTTTTTTATAGAAAAAATTCAAATGTATCACTTTTTATTTTATAAACATCAATAGCTATGTACTGAATTAAAATACTAAGTCCAAAAGTGTAGTTGACATGGAGAAATGTATCTTTAGATCTCTTCGTCCAACTTTAAAGTACATATACAGAAAACAAATTGAAGAAACATTGAACCATTGCACATTTTAAAATGGCAAACATATAAGAAAGAAACATTACGAGAAAATAATGTTTTAGAATTATTTTACGAGCCTTTTGCATACACGTAGTGTTTCAAGATGTAAATGTACAGAAGGGCACTGGATTGGATTATGTTTGATTCTAAAATGTTTCAGGATTTTCTCCATGAACATTTTAATAATAATAATAATAATAATAATAATAATAATAGTTAAGCCAGCCTCTGTGGTGTGGGTCTCTGGGTAGCATCTCTGCTTCATATTCAAGAGGTCACAAGTTCAAATCTCAGTGAGGGTGAGTTACACGGATGAAGATTTTTTCCGGGGTTTTCCCTTATCCTGAGAAGGCGAATGTCGGGTAACATTAAGTTGTATGGACTCCGGGCTCATTTGAGCATCATTGTATCCATTTAATTCATTGTCCGGTAAGACCTACCAGCTTAAAGGACGTTAAACTTAAAAAAGTTATTATTTTTAAAATGTTTAAAACTGAGTACTGAGTACCCTTGAAAATTAAAGAGATTGACCCTTAAGAATTATACGGGTCGCATAGGCGCAATTAGGCAAAGTTTGTTCACTGATTAACATTCGCTCTGAAAATCGCTAAATATTCCCTTTAGTTTATTGATTACACCTTAGACCAGAGGTGCCGAAAACGGGACTCGCGAGTCATTTTCACTCGTAGGCGCCGTTCTCTCTTTGCCACTGTACCTTTATTTTTCACATGCTGCTGATGCAGTGCATGTTGCATATTTGGTGACTCACGGAAGGAAGGCGTTTTCACCACCCTTGCCTTAAACTATAGTGCACACGAGTTCGTAAACAGTTAAAATCACTCACAATTCAAAACGTTTGTACACATTCCAAATCATCTTGTTATTTCTTTCTCTTCTCCCTCTCTCTCTATTTCTCTCTCTCTCTCGTGTTTAAAGGTGAATAATGTACAAAACAAAACGACTGACATTGTGAATGAAGTCAACTTGCGTTGCCCATTCAACAGGTCCCAGGGAATACTTGTGGACCGCTGAAATGCTGGATTAATAATCAAATAAATTCAAGGGCAATTTGACCTTTTTACATAGCACAGATATGACGATACGAATTTGGAAAAGGGACTGCAAATATCCAGAGGGTAAAGCATGGATGATATCACACCAAATGACAAATTATTACACGAGGTAGATACTTGTACAAGCATTGAATGGCTGATACATTATTCACTTTGAGTTCTATTTATGCTGCACACTAAGCGTAAATAGTAAATGGATTGCCCAGAGCTGTTACAATCCGGGACACTGTGGACCACGCTTTTCAAATTTTATACGGTGAAGCACATTGTCCGATGCTCTTGCGTAGGGCTAAAAGGGGTTTGCTTTCTGTGCAATGGATGTCCGAGCCAGGACGATTCCACCATAAATATTTTCCTTTTAGCTTTTATGTACCATGTGAGTGCGAGGTATTCGGTTTGATAAATAGAACTAATGCTACCACAAACGGGTCTGGATTATTTTGGCACTAGATTTATTTGGCTTCGACGTTTCCTGTGAAATATAAATTTTCCAGACATCACGTCCCAATTTGGAATTCGAATAGAGATCCTAGTGAATAAGTAAGCATTCGTGTTCACGCCACAACGGTGCAGTCACTATGTTATGTAGAATGAAAACTGTAGATCGTTTCGGAGAAAAAGCTTATTGCCTAATAAACCGCAGAAATGAAACACGAGTTCGTGAGGGGAATTAAAAATGAATTGGATGAAAATAAGCCACGTAAGAACCAAAGGTAGAAGAGATTGGCAATCTGATCGAATAAATAATAACGGACTACAGAGATTAATTTACTATATTCCGATCTTTCATCTCAAAATATAGAATGGATGACAGGAAGTTAAATTAGATTTGAGAAAGTCATTCCAATGCACTTCCGATCTTGTATCATTGAACTAATTATGTTCAGATAAGCAAAACACATTTAATTGCTTCCAGGGGTATCTCTAAGTGATCACACTATAATACCTTAAGGCCCACTTGCAATAGAGCAAGTACTTGTAAATGATACCCATCTGTATACAGGCCAAAACTTGTCAAAAATCACAAACCATCTACATTAATTTTATGTAGCTTTTATAGCCGTATGACCTTTTAAAGCACGTCAATATGTCGCAACCCCTAAGAAAACTGCAGTATACTCCGTGCTGTGAGCACACAACTCGCAGTATGTACACATGTCCGATATATTAATATATATGAATTATTATATTAACTACGGCGATTATCTTGGTGTTTTGGTTGTTACTATTAAATTGTTAATGATGTTATACTTCTGGGCACGGCTGCTGTTGTATGGGTTTTTGGTAGAGCATGTGTAACTTATCAGGGTATGGTACGGGAAGGAAAGCTAACACAAGATTAAGTCAATGTAAGAACACAATGCTTTAATGCACACGCAGAAATAACTGAGTTAGTTGGATCTGTAGAAAGATCGCTTAGCAATCAAGTATTTTATAAGTGCTCTAGTAATAATGGTAGTACTTATCACGCGTTCCTAAACTATACTTTGTTTCCCTTCTCATAACTTGCACTTTCAAATTGATATAATTTCAACGTTCCCACTACATTATGCTAGGCAATTAATAACTCCTGCTTCGGAGAACTTACACTTGTGTTCTGCACATCGCCGCACTTTATACACAACTGACTTTGACTTGGGGACGCTATCTATAGCTTCCCTAAACTTACACATTTAAACATATTTTTCTTAAAATCTTATTGGCTGTCTTCCTTCAGCTTGGAACATTCTAGAAAACTTACCAGGCTACTATTCGTTGTTTCCAAACATGTGACCTCTCTTCAAAAGTATACGTTGTGTTAGCCTGTCGCAAATTCTCTTACACAATGACTCAAGGTTCCACTATTGTGTCATCACCCTACCAGTCGGTTTGCCTGGACCCTAATTCTAACAAAACATGTTTGTCTGTTTTTGACAAGTGTCCCCTAGCTCCAGCTAAACTCCTACACATTCATAAAGCTTATGCTTTAACATCTATTTGTATAACAAGTATTTTGCTTATTATTATTATTTTACATTATAATTTACATTATTATATACATGGTATATATGACCATAGTTACTGTCTCAAAACCCGATGGTAGATCCTAAAGGTCCGGGAATATTTTATAAATTTAAGCACAAACTGTTCGACATTGGGAGCGAAGCCTACCGCATTTTAGAACTATCTGGCCATAGTAAACCCATTCCAAGACTTTAAAGGATTTTGACTACAGGAACAAAAAGGGAATAGTTTGTACTACGAAAACGATCAACACATTTCAAACCATTATCTGTTGCTCCGGCGAGGACGGCGTCTCCCACCCATGTGCACTACTTGCTTGCTGGTGCTAAAGAGAGCGATCACTTGCTTGCCCACTGTATATAAGAACCGCTTGACCAGTCTACTATGTCGCAGCTAGCACTAGTATAACTTAAAGATTTAAAATCCTCCAACTAAAGCGCATTACACCCCTAAAACTAGGCTACATGCCACAACAGAGCGACTTAAATCTCTGCTTGTAAGCCTAGCTTCCTATAAAACTGTAATAAAAAACAATAAACTTCTTTTTTAACTGATCATCTCCTCTTTGTATGACGTACACCTTCAAGGACTTACAAGCCAATGCCTTGGGTCAGTAGCCTTGGATCGAGGAGCAAGCAAACTCTAGATCATAGCATATGGATGGGTGATAAGCCCTATGCCTGGTATGGCGGTGAAGAAGAAGGAAATGAACTGTGGTGATAAAGGGGATTATAGGAAAATTCAGGGATCAAATTATTCAACCCAGTATTCTCCCAGCTAGCGAGGAAAACCGCGACAAATGACCTCGGGTATCCTGAAAACTAAATTAGCTGCAGAGAAAAGCCGCCTAAGGGGGGTGTAAATGCCCTTTAAACAGCGTAAGTCATTAACAGCGTCATTTTATCATTAATAATTTTTAAAATCTCTTTTCTCGAACATTTGCTTGTCGGCACATTCTCATTTACAAATAATAGGATAAAAATGTGGTGAAATAAAATGTTGTTAACATGATTAGTTGTTATGTTATTAAACAATAATGTTCATATTGTAGGACCCCTATCCAGGTTGACTAGCCCAGAGGGGTGGCGTGCCCAAGAGGGCTATAGGGTCAGATGAGGGAGAGCGGATCGGTATCGGAGGCGTAGGCGGAGGAAGAGGCGTTAAATAAAAGGTCCTGGGGTTTGTTTAAAAACTAAGAGTTGTATTCATACTTAATGCACATAGTTGCAGCTAGTAGGGTGATAGATAGCCTGGCGACCAGTACGAGCGAGAACTTAACTCTAGTGCATCTTACCTATACATTAGTGAGGTCTGGATGTATCCACTTATTAAATGTTAACTTAATTACGATGGGGGTGTGAAGCACCATTTGTTGCTCGGAGCTTCGCCGTCAAATATGTCACCCAGACGAGAATGAAAGACAACAATGAGAGTAAGCCCAGTGACCTCGATTCGCGACCATTAAGTATACTTTTGACTGCTGACAGAGTAGCCCCGTGTCCTACAAAGAAGTGTCTTTAAGGTTTTAATATTTTATCACCTTGGAAATACTAACGTAATTATTGGTATTATGTTCGAAACTCACCACAATATTGTGTAAATTTCTAAGCCAAAAATTTAAGCCTTATATTTAATACCTATTTATTTTCTTTCAAACCAGTGGGATAATTAAACATTGATCTCTACAATTTATTTATATACTATTAAAAAGCTCAATTATAGAATATTAAACTTTTAAAATAATAATTGCATACTGTGGAGCAGTATTTGAAAACTTATTTTAAAGATGAAAACTTATCTTGAGAACCAATTTATACATTAAACCTGATTACTGTATTAAGTTCAAATAAATTGGTTTCCTTAACATCAGCCTATCAGGTAGATTCACCCGAAGTTATAGTATTTATATAATAAATGGCATGATTCTGTTTCCACCGCACAAACATAAGTATTTTTATTACTTTCTCCACCACGCACCTAATAGACTATATAGGAGCATATCACCCAAAAATTCGATGTCAATGTCAAAAACTTGGAGTTTAGGTTGAGTAGCTCACGAAGATGCGACACGACGACTTTCTAGAAAATCTCCTCACCCCAAACTACACTTTTTATTTTTTCAGAAAGGGCTCCAGCAACTTTAGTTGAAATACTTTATATTTGATATATTTATACAACAAAAAATCTTCAGTTGAAAGGAATTCTGTTAAACTTCCTATAATGGGTAAACCAACAGGAGGGACTTACCCCTACCTGCCCTCACTGAAACCTGAGGTTTGTTATACGATTTCCTCCCTGTTTTTCCAATTATCACCTCGCTAAACTAATAAGTCTCAGGAACCCATTGATTTGGTATTTATTAGACACCATGTCATTTGGATTAACAGTTCCAAATTGATTGTATCTATTCACTTTCAGCACTTCACACTGGAATATAAGTGCAAGGCCACTTTCTCCTCTACATCACATATCCTGCAACTTGTGTCTTCTGTCTTCTTGAGAGTCTCATTATCTACAGGTGTTTTTAAAATTTCCCATGGCCATTCATCAAACCCACCATGAGCCTCATCTGCTTCCTAGTTAATTTAAGGACTGCAGTATTCCTTCTAAGTAACAGGGTTGCCATGTTTCCAATATTCTATATGCTGTCTTTGAACCCAGTCTAATAGATTTGTCCTTACCATTCATTTGGTAACACCCAAAATCGGTTGTGGTCATACAAATGGGGCCTACGACCCCATTTTAGTTAGCATGCCTGCATTTTCATTTGCAATTACCCCAGTGTGGTCAGGAAACCATGGTAGAGTAAGTCTATTCATTCCCCTAGCTCTTCTAGGGTTTATCGACATTCCATAATGATCTTTGATCTCGTAAAGGGTGTTGTTAGCCCCCGCAGTGCCGCCGGGCTGTCTGATTATATCCAGATACTACAATAAAGCTTAAGAGAAAAACAAAAACGCACTACAAAAACTGGTGATTTCTTTAAATAACACAATTTATTTTGTGCAGTCAGCCCTTTTCGAGATATCCGTTGCTATTGGTTTGCATCGTTCAGTACATTGTAACATTTTTAAAGTGATCTCGTTTCAGGCGATGTCGTGGAAGGAATGTGGAATTTCAAGGCCAGTTTTTAAATATTTGAATATCCCTCTTGACTTTTTAGTAAGTACGAAATGTGTAATTAAACTGATTATGCATCGTCCTCCGTAGTGTAATGGTTACCATACCAGCCTCTAGTTCCCGTGGTCGCGGAACTGGAGGCGGAAGGAGATGAATTTTTTCGGGCGTAAAATTCCCTAGCATGACTTCCTTCGGAAGGGAAGTAAAGCCGGTGGTCTCCGTGTCGTACATTTACGGCAAGTAAAAGAACCTCAAGCCTGATAAAGAGGCCTCTGAGCAAAATTTCCGTACCTTCACGCCCAATATAAAATGGGACGCTAAGAACCACAGCAGTTAAAGAGCGTCCATAAATAAAACTTAGGTTAATTCAATTTTAGCTGACTATGCGCACGTTTGTCTGATTTAACCTCAAGTAGATAGTGGTGTAGTGGTTACCGTGCTAGCCTCTAGTTCCCGAGGACGCGGGTTCAAACCACGCGGAGGGCAATAGGTTACTTCAGGCGTAAGAATCCTTAGCATAGTTTCCTTCGGAAGGGAAGTAATGCCGGTGGTTGTAGATTTACGGCACGTGAAAGAACCTCGAGCCTGGTAAAGAGGCCTCTGAGCAAAATTACCGGTCTTTTACGCCCAGTATAGAACCGGAGGCTAAGAACCACAGCAGTTAAAAAGTGTCCATAGTTTTCAACATAGGTTTTCAGAAATTCTATAAAATAAACAATAATGCGTAGAGAATGGGGTTGCACAATAAGCCTTTTATGCTGACGTAAGGGAGGTCGATAGAACTGCAACAAAACCCTCCGTTATTAGTCTGATATAGTGGTGAGTCTTTAGTTATAGTTGGTAGAAGGCACATCTGTCTCTTGGGGCAAATATCTCATATTGCATCGTGATGCCTCTTGTTAATTAACGTTTCAGTCCAGGATATTAGTCGCTTCTTCCTTGGTGTGTAATATTCTACCAGAAGCTATCCGTGAGAATAAGGGGCGCAACGAAGCGGAAGCCGGAAGTTTGTATCTGAAAACGTTAGGGAACCCGCTTGCTTAACCTGCTTCCATCAGATCTGGCCTCCCTTTGTACTCTTTGGCTTCATCCGCTCCTCCCGGGGGTTTAGTTGGTGCAATTCCCCAAATTGTATCGCAGTACTGAAATCATCTTTCACTTGTAATTCGTATTCCTAGCTCAAACAAAGTTTGAGCGTTCTTAGGAATAATAGCTTTGTTGAAACAGCTTTATGCACTTTTATAGAATATATACTGGGAGAGTAATTTCTTTTCGCAAGACTTTGTTGCAGTAATTTCTTATAAAGGCTTTCGAAGTTAATTCCAATAATTCTAGGAAGCGGAATATATTATTAAATTCGTATTCGTAGCTCCACTCTCGTTATTGCACTAACTATGCTAATTCTATACTCTTTTACTCTCTTCTTCTTCTTCTCTCGCTCAATTACTATCTCTCTCTGGATAATGTGCATATTAAAGCAGCTCTTTGCCCTAAATTACACGTTTAATGTTACCTAATCCTGTACAATCAGAACTGTATCGTTTCCCGTGGTAACTAAAGGTGTATATTTATTGAATGTAGAGCAATATTTATAACTTATTACATTTGCTACACAGCACTAAAAATAATAATATGGGAGTTATTTCGATGTTTTCTGAATCTCGCCTTATTAAATCCCACCTTTGAGGAAAGTTAAATGGGAACTCATTTATTCTCTATGGAATCTAAAGCATTTTGCACACCAAGATTCGTAGCAATCGGTTCAGTCGTTCTTGAAAGGAAAGCTCTGTCTCTTTCTCTCACGCGTAAATTCACACAAACATTTTTAAAAAATGCGACTTTTGACTTTCAGATAGCGATTGTATGTGTTAACATTCGTTAGCTATACAGAGTCGTAAATTACCCAAAAGTTAAAAATTTAGTGGAATTATATATTTACAGATACATGAAGTTAAATCTGTCGTCCTCCGTGGTGTAGTAGTTACCATGCAAGCCGCTAGTTCCCAAGGTCGCGGGTTCAAACCTGGCGGAGGGCAATGGATTTTTTTTGGGCGTAAAAATCCTTAGCATGGTTACCTTTGGAAGGGAAGTAAAGCCGATGGTCCCTTGTCGCAGATTTATGGCACCCAAAGAACCTCAAGCCTGATAAATAGGCCTATGAGTAAAATTGCCTGTCTTTCACGCCCAGTTAGAATGGGATGCTAAGGAACACAGCAGTTAAAGAGCGTCCATAAATAAAACTCAATCGTTTTTTTTGTTTTTGTTTTTTTTGTTGAGTGAAATAAACTGGACTTTGAACGCGGAATCTTCCTAGTATGAGATATGTTTCATAAGTTATGGCAGTTGGTCATTTAAAATGTATTGAGGTTCTCCAGTGGGGTAAGCGTGCATTACTGGCTGGATAGGACTAGAGCTTGGACTAACCGCAGAGGGAGACTAAACACCTCGACTTACAAGATCTTTTGTGCTTGAAGCTCCAGACGGGGTTCCCCCGGGAGGGAGGGTGAAATGAGAGGAGATAGAGGGCAACCTGAGCAGGAGGCACAACAAGTCAAAAGGGCAGGGTCCCTAACTTTTACAGACTGAAACTCCCTTAATGGGAAAAAATTGAGTTTTATTTATGGACGCTCTTTAACTGCTGTGGTCCTTAGCGTCCCATTCTATATTGGACGTGAAAGACCGGTAATTTTGCTCAAAGGTCTCTTTATCAGGCTTGAGGTTCCTTTACGTGCCGTAAATCTACGACCACCGGCCTTACTTCCCTTCCGAAAGAAGCGATGCTAAGGATTTTTACGGCCGAAAAAATCCATCGCCGTCCGCCGGGTTTGAATCCGCGACTTTGGGAACTAGAGGCTAGCATTGTAACCATTACACCACGGAGGACGACTCCCGGATGGGAGCTGATGCAGATTCACAGACCGCCCCCATTCCGGGGGACGAAGGTTTACATATGTAAGCATCCTTTTCCCCTACCAGGCAACGCCGAAACTCCTGCCGACACTTTCAACCCCGATAAAGACCAAGCAGATGAAATGTGAAGTGAAATAAGAATTAGGTGAAATAGAGGGACGTAATGAACCTTCCCAGGTTTCGCCTGGCGACCCGGGGAAACCTCATGGGTCGGCCGTGGGAATCCACCCCCCGAATGCGGACCACAGACGTTACCGCCTAAGCCATTCCGCTCGTTGGTGGTTGGATAGCAGCGTATGGCAATGTGAATTTGTTCATAAGTAGAAAATGCGTTTGTATGTAAAAGTCTTATACATGTCTAAGTAAGTATCCTGTCATTGAGTTTTGTCATATTGAAGTGTAGCCTCCAATCCTGGACACGTCGCAATTCTCTACCATATACATCCTACTTTTACAGCGCTGGGAAGCCTTGTAAAGTCATAATTATCTGGCCGGGCTGACGAGCGCAATTTTCCTTTGTGTTCATCATGTTGGACTGTAAAACAGCTATTTCTGTTAAAGTACTTTCCGATTGTTGGTCCGCATACCTCGATCCACTTTGGTCCTGGATTTGAGCACATTTCAGTGGTCTTTAAGCTCATGTAATGTGTTTCGATTGCTGAACCTTTATCTTTATAAGGACGTTACTATGGCTAATCAAAACCGGGCGCGGTGGTTCGATCCCCGGCGACCGCCCACTTTGAGTCATGGGTTTTTCGTTGTTTCCCCGAGTCGGCAGGCGAATGCTGAGGTGGTTCATCTTCTACAAGACTCTTCGGCCCCCCCCCCATTTCATCTGTTTCAGGGTTGTAGGACCAGGCGACGTGTTTGGCAGATTGCGGCTGGTTAGTGGCTATGCGTTCTGTAACAGTTTCCTGGAACCCGCCTCTGGCTGCTTTCGGGCGAGAGTTCCTTAGGGGGACTCTCGAAGGTTCGCCCAATGGATAGAGCTCGGGCAGCGTTGGAGGCTTCAATCTGGAAACATTAGGAAACACACCTATTCTTGCACCCGCCGTCATCCGTATCTGGTTGCCCATAGTATCTCTACTTTCATTCCTCCCTCCTGGGGTTACAGTAGAATCACAGGTTTTGGACGCCCCCTCCGTTTGTCCGTACCTTTACCCTTACCTTGATGGCTAACCTTCATCTATACGCAGGAAAGCTACAATATAAAGTGTTTTTTACGTTTCACTTTGATTTATTTTTACTACGAGGGCAAATCAAAAAATCTTTGCCCCTATTTTTTCGGCCAAATTACGAATGTAAAACAAAAACCAACATATACATTCGAAGTAGTGGACTTTTCATGGGCCGGTTCCCATAGAGTTTCCAGCTGCTGCCGGCGGCAGCGCTGCTGTCAGTGTATTCAAAACGGCAGGTGTGCTTAACACGTTCACGGCTTACCAGCAACGAAGTGTGATCCGTTTTATATGGAGTAAGGGAGACGCACGCCCATCGAGATCCACAGGGAAATGCAGCCATCATATGGGGAAAGGTGTCTTGCTTTGAGAAGTGTGAGATGGTGGTGTTCTGAGTTCGAAAATGGCCGTGCAAATCTGCATGACAATGAGCATGCGGGGAGACCGCGTGTATCGGTGGCTGATGACAATATTGCCCCCCGTGGATGCGATGGTGAAAGCAGAGCGACGAGTGCGCATCAAAGACATTGCTCAGGAGCTTGACATTTCTTTTGGGAGTGCTTTCGAAATCATTCACGAGTGCTTAGGGTACAGGAAGGTTTCATGTCGATGGGTTCCTAAGCAGTTGGATGACGTGATGAAAGGCAAGCGAATGATTGCTTCTTTGAATCATCTGCAACGATATGCCGAGGAGGGTGACAATTTCCTGGATCGCATTGTTACTGGCGATGAAACGTGGGTACTGCATTACACGCCGGATTCAAAACAGCAGAGTATGGTGTAGAAACATCCGCAGTCTCCTGTAAAAAAGAAATTCCGTACTGCGCCATCTGTTCACAAAGTGATGTTAACGGCATTGCCGTGGACCGCTCGTGCTGGATTTCATGTCGCGAGGTGCTACCATCAATGCCGACAGATATAGTTCACTTTTGCGGGCTGCGATCAGAAAGAAGCGCCGCGGGATTCTCGATGTTGACAACGTGATCGTCCTCCACGACAATGCGAGAATACATGTGGCAAACAAGACCGTCGGCAAGCTAAGGAACTTTCACTAGGAGTTTCTAGAGCATCCACCATACAGCCCGGATCTTGCCCCTAGTGATTTCCATTTTTTCAGTCCGCTGAAGAAGTTCCTGGCAGGACAGCGATTCACTTGCGACGACGAAGTCAAGACAACAGTGCGACAGTGGTTCCGTAGTCAGACGGCCGACTTCTACCGCAGCGGCATCGCAAAATTAGTGCTGTGATGGGACAAATGTCTGAACCGGCACGGGGACTATGTGGAAAAATAGTGAAATGTACAAGAAATAATATCTACATGTTTAGTTGGCTGTTTGTATCTTATGTTACCAGAAAAAAATAGGGGCAAAAACTTTTTGATTTGCCCTCGTATTACCCTACTTTACCTCCAGTTACTCTTTTTTACTTCGTAATACCTCTTACTTATCAAAAAGAATGATGCCGAAGGTAAGCATTTTATTTCCATAGCTTCTAAAACAAGGTCAAGTACCTAAAACGCCAGGAAACAACCGCATTTCCGTTCCACGCTGTAAAACACAAGTAAATCGGAAATCGGGTCAGGAAATCCAAGAGATGCAGTTGTACAGGAAAACAAGAAACGTTTCGTCGAAAAAACAAGCTTGAGAAGCAAAATAGATATGATCCCAGATACCCAGGTGGAAGCACGGATGATAAGACAACTTAAACTAGGTTTCATTTCCTCCTTTGAGAGTTTAAATGCTTTCATTTTGTTAAATCCATTAATCACACAAAGAACGTGGCATTTTTAGACTTGCACTCAGAAATCCCTTGCTAAGAGCATGGAGGAAAGATTTCCTTGACCGTAGGTGTTCAAGGGGAAACTAAACAGCAAAAATTGTAAAAAAAAATTACAGTTTTACTTTTTATAATATGGTTTTATTACCTGGAATGTCCTATACACTTTTATATAGATTCTATTACTGTGGACACAAAACTTAATATATTTTTAAAAAATTACACTTCATTCTGCTATTTTATACTGGGGATGGCTCAGGGGGTAGCGTCTGTGGCTCGCATTCGGGATGTCGTGGGTTTGACTCCCGCAGCCGACGTTCCTGACCCATGGGTATTTCGGGGGTTTCCCCGGGTCACCAGACGAATGCTGGGAAGGATCATTACATCCAGCGAATTTCCTGCCCCTCCATTTCATCTCCATTCTCATTTCACTTCACCTTTAATCTGCTTGGTTTCTTACAGAGCTTCAAGTGTCGGCGGGAGGTCTCGGCGTGTGCATGGCAGGGGAAAGGAGGCTCTGAGTAAACCTTCGTCCCCGAGCTGCGAGCGGCCTCCGTGTCCTGGCCCCCCAGGGAATGTGTAAGCCCGCGGGGGGGGGGCGGGCTGCAACAGCCACCACTCGGGGACTTCAAATCTGTAAATGGTAGGGACCCTGCCCTCTGACTGTCGTGCCTCCTGGTCCGGTCGCCCTCTGTCTGCTCTCACTTCATCCTTCCCTTCCGGGGGCCCCGTCAGGGGCCTAGGCACAAAATATCTGCGTAAGTCGAGGTTGTAGCTCCCCTTCCGCCCCTAGTCCAACCCTATACTGTAAATTCTGCACCACTTCACAGAAAAAAATATAACATCTCCTACACACTTTGGAGTAGAGTGGTAAACTTATCCAATCCTTTAGGGAAGTTTAGCTCTACAAATTGGTACTATTGTTAAGTATGGCAGCTTCTGTGAGCTGAAGCCATCTGGTTTCCACCTTTGCAAATACATGCCAGTTTGTTTTCTGCATTTTTGCTTTCATTAGCTTTATCTGTAAATTGTATTCTGTGATATAATGACCCGTTTTCACAAAAGCTATTTAAAATAGTTAAATTAAACTTTAGTATGACATGAATCACCCCCAAATCCTGTTGTAAATAAACATTGGTGTTATTGCTTTAAAAGATAGTTGTTGAGAAGTGTTAATAAAAATGTGCTATAATTAAGAAAACAATCCTATCCGAACTTCATCTATATTTCTTAAATATTTCAGTCTAAAATCTTAAATAGTTTTTGGGACAATTGGTCATCAATGTAGCAGATTTAACAATGTGTTAAATCTCCCCATAAGTTAAAAATGTGTTTTTATTTTCTTTTCAGAATGACACCACGAGAGTTCTATACGCGTACCACGGTAGAGATCCTCTGGGAAAGAAAATGGGTTCTATATTTTACCATGGTCCATATCAGAGAGGAGCAGTGAGTTTGTATCTGAGGGATAAGGAAGTTCCTGAAGTTCCTTTAACCCCGGAACATCTTACTTGGGATCTCAGAAACACTGAGGTAAGTAAAGAGTTCTTGTTGAAACAATTTCTTTTGTACTGAGTATAAAGTTATATTGTTTTACTGCCTGTAAGTATTCCCTTCAATAGGACAGCAACCCTTTTCTACTACAATCTCAAATTCAAACCGATCTTCTAGCTGCAGATAGTCGTATCTAGTCGTTGCTGCTAGTCATACATAAAGTTAACTGTGTTTTAGTCAAATCATATCAGGTTTTATATACAGGGTGCACCATTTAAGTAGAGACTATGCACTATCTCCAAAACTAAGCGTTGTAAAAACAAGTATGAATGAATTATTGAATAAACTTTATTTGTACATCTTTTATACACAACCATTTTAACATCTCTACTACGTATAGTAAGTAGGTAAGTATTGTATTCCCCCCAAAAATTCGATACCAAGATTTCACCGGAAATATATGTTTTGAGACCCCCTGAATCCAAAAAAAGCATTTTTGGAAACATATCCGTGTGTGTCTGTGAACAGCATAACTCAGAAACGAACAGTCGGATAAACACCAAGCTTGGTATTTAGTTTCAGTATCTTCCAGAGATGCGACACGAAAGTTTTCAAGAAGATCCCCCCACCGCAGATAACCCTTTACATGGAAGATTTTTCGAAAATTTTAATTTTCTCAAAAATGGCTCTAAAGATTTAGATTAAAATATCATATGTTTAAGATATTTTCAAGACAAATAAAATGCATATGTTGAATTTTCTGGGAATGTCTCCAAAAGTATTCTTCATTGTGAACGACTTTTCCATAACTTTTAAACCATATGAGATAGACAAAATGTTACTACACAAAAAATGTAGATCGCGTTAAAATACACAATTTATGTCATTTACATTTTTTTTGTTAAGTGAACCATTTTCGAGATATTGCTTGTTATTCCCTTAAATTTTTCAATACTTATTTTCTCAAATGGGAATTCGTTATTCATTTTTGTCTTGGATATGCAAAGAGTATTAATCTATGGCAAAGAGAATGGTGCTGCACCTAGCAGCCAGCAATTAAGATATATGTCGATGTTAAAGGCTACTGCATTTCTATATTGCCCTCGGAATTACAAAACAAGGGGAACGTAGTAGGGCTTAAGCGATAGTTAAATATTTTTAGAACTGGTCCCTAGGTGTAAAATGTAATCCTCTTTGCAAGTCAAAAGATCGTTTCTGAAATGTTTATCTCGATTAATATGAAATAGGAGAATAAGAGTTTGTAAAAATAGTTTGTACAGGAGTAGAGAAAGCGATGTGAGTGTAACACATCAGATTTTTTACAATATTCCATTGTAAACTAACTTAATTTATGCACAAATTTTATTGTCAGCCATGGTATACCTGTACTGCTCATTTTGCCTGGCATCCTGACCTTATGGCTCAGCTGAGCAGCCCTTGCTACCCTTAATCACTTATGATCCATCCTCTCCCTCCTCTGTCTGCCCTTCTACCTTTCTTATCTCTTTTAATTTTCTAATTGCTTTCTGAGTTATGATACTTCTAACTGCTTTACTTTAACATGTCCCTTTTGTGATCAAACAACCTTTACAATTATTTAGTTTACTTAGCTAAATCATATAATTAACAGTGAACACAGTGATACAAGGAATACACTATATTGCGTTTACTAGGATGTGTTAAGTATTTATGCATGATATATAATAATGTCTGAAGCAGCTCATTACTCAGTCCAGATTTTTTGAGGAGAGTATGAATGGGGTCAGTATGGCAAAGAGCTGAAACAAATGACAAAAACATATGAAAGATGTCAAAAGAAGACTTAGAGACATCAACCAACAGGAAATAAAATCGGATTGTAAAATTAAATCTTCTCAAAGTCTAGCAAATGAAATAAACTTGAATTGGGATAAAGAGGCATGTATACTTAACTTAGGAAGAAAGGAAAGATCAGGAATGGCGTGGTTTAGACTGGGGGCTGGAGGGCACAGAAAATGACTGACGATTCTGGCAGGAGAATCTGCCCATTTTGTGATTTGGATGAGGACTGGGTACATATTTTGGCGGAATGTGCACAGTGGGAGAACCAGCGAACAATTAAACTCAAAGAAAAATTCTTAAGTCCCTCAAGAAAGAGATTGGCATGTTGGGAGCTACTGGCTGACCAGAGAAACTGGCAAAACATGGGCAATTTCTTGGCTAAAGTGCGCGAAGCTAGGTCAAATTTGTTCAGTTAGCCAAAGTAATTTATCTCCATTTTCCTTTTTCTTATTTTTTGTTTTGTCCCTTTTTTGTTGTTTATTTTGTCACGGTACTTTGTATCTTAAATATTCATGTACGGTCAATGACCCATACACTAAATACTTGTGTAATAACTTAATAATTTGAGACAATAAAGATACCTTATTTATCTATCTACTTTTCTAGTCCATTTCTCCTTTACTTTCTATAAGAACCTCCCCCCTCATACTCTTATTTTTCTTTTTTCTTTTTGTCAACATTTTAATTTCTGCTATTTTTCCATCCATTTTTCCTCTCATACTTTTTGTCTCCATTGAGCTAATTTTTTGCATACTGTCAAATGATGCTCTGTGACTTCACTACCTCCGCATATTTCACAAATTCGCTTTTTCTGCCTCTTAGCCCTCTCAGATACATTGATCCTGTTCTTATCCATGCAAACGCTTATTTTTCCGCACTATTACAATAATCCACATACTTTTCTCTTCCCCATTTCCTTTTTACTACTCTATAGAACCCTAGAGACTTTTTACTCTCTAAACTTCCCCAAATCTCTTGTCTTTCTATGTCCTAAACTTTATTTCTTACTGTTATCCAGAAGCCGTTGCTATTTCTTTCTCCTGTTCTCCAAACATCTACCACTCCTATCTCCTCCATAATTTTTACTTTCTCTACTACGTATAGTAAGTAGGGGAAGTATTGTAATCCACCCAAAAATTCGATACCGAGATTTCACCAGAAATATATGTTTTGAGACCCCTGAATCCAAAAAAAGTATTTTTGGAAACATGTCCCTGTGTGTGTGTGTGTGTGTGTGTGTGTGTGTGTGTGTGTGTGTGTGTGTCTGTGAACAGCATAACTCAGAAACGAACAGTCGGATCAACACCAATCTTGGTATTTAGGTTCAGTATCTTCCAGAGATGCGACACGAATGTTTTCAAGAAAATCCCCCCACCCCAGATTACCCTTTACATGGAACATTTTTCGAAAATTTTAATTTTTTCAAAAATGGCTCTAACGATTTTGATTAAAATATCGTATGTTTAAGATATTTTCATGACAAATGAAATGTATATCTCGAATTTTCTGGGAATGTCTCCAAAAGTATTCTTCATTGTGAACGACTTTTGCATAAATGGTAAACCATAAGAGATAGATAAAATGTTACTACACAAAAAAAGTAGATCGCGTTAAAATACACAATTTATGTCATACGGTTTTTTTTGTTGAGTGAACCATTTTCGAGATATTGCTTGTTATTCCCTTTTCTCAAATGGGAATTAGTTATTCATTTTTTTACGTACTGGACATGCAAAGAGAATGGAATGCGCCACATAGCAACCAGCTCTTAAAAGATTTGACTGTCACTTAAAGTCTACCATATTCCCCTTGCATCTAGCAAGAAAATTGCAAGAAAATTAGCAATAAGATTAACATCTCGATTAACATGAATCATATGGAGAATAGGCGTTTGTAAAAACAGTTTGTACAAGAGTAGAGAAAATCATGTGAGTGTAACACATCAGATTTTTTCTACCCCTATCCACCAGGTATTTTTATTTTTCGTATTCCTTTTGTTGTTCCATACATATCCTTAAAATTTCCCCTTCATCTTTTTTCAGGCATCTAAACCAAAATTTCAATATCCTTTCCTGTATCACTCCCTTTCTTCTTGTTCTTGTTAATCCCACTAACGCCACCTCCCGTGGTGCTGGTCTTGGTAACACCAATAGCTCTTTACAAAACGTTCTGTATCTCTGGTCTATTTTTAGAAAAGAAGTATTCAAGCGTTCTTGAATAAGAGTTGCTTGTTATTATGGGGGAAAGTAAATGCCATTAGTCCTGTTTTATTTGGAGGACGTTGTGATGGTCATTTTAGGGTCAATTTAAATTTACCCTAATTGTAGGTTCCAATTTAAAAAAATTAAATTGACCCTAAAATGACCATCATAACGTCATCCAAACGAAACACAAATAATGACATTTAGTTTCCCCCATAATAACAAGGAAGTTTTATTCAAGACATTTCTTTCTACAACCCTTAGTTTTGGAAATATTGTACAGTCTCAGCTTAAATGGTCCACTCTGTATAATGTTCACAAAATGCTTTTAGTATAAATTTTTGAAAACTCAAAAGAGGTCATTAATTCGGTTTAAGTCAGAATTCGTCAAACTTTATACTGTGCTATCCCTTGTTTATTATAAATACAGAGAAGCAAGACGTCAGAAAATTCGGATGGCTTTAAATGTTCAAAGACGTGTGGAGAACACAATGAGAAAAAAACAGTTAAAGTAAATCATAATGCAACTCTGCCTGAAAAATCAACGCACAAACAAATAAACACACAACTTCAAGGTCTATCATAGGAGGGGCTTCAGATACTTCTAGTACTATGTGTACTATTTTTATGGAACCATATAAATTTAATAAATGTTTAAACAATGCCTCTAAAATGGACATGACGAGTTAGTGACTTCCACTGGTGTCAATATCAGCAGTTATTTTATCTGTTACACAATTTTAAAAAATGAAATAATTTACATTATGGTGGCTTAAACTGGTATAAGTTACTTCAAATATGGTTATTGCTATAGCCAAGAAATTAACTAGATCTCATAGGCAGGACAAATGTGGAATATGTAATCACACACTAAAAACAACAATAGATGAATTTCTATAAAACGTACCTTTCTGATTAATACGATGTTTACTCAAGGCATTCATTTTCTATTGCCTTAAAATTCATGTCATACCTACTTTTAAGAAAGTACTTCAAATGATCGTCCTATAACAATGCTACCAATAAGAGATAAAGTTGTTGAATTCTGTAAACTTATGCAACCATGTAATTATTTTCAAACATTATGTTATACAGCAAACAACCTTGTTTAATAAAGGGGATATAAATTGAAGGAACAGTTGAATACTTCATCACTGAAGGATTAAATATTTTTGGAAACACAAACATAAGTAATAACACTTCGATAAATTTTACCAAAGCCTTCCAATATACTTTATAATATTTTATCCAACTAATTATGAAACAGAAGCGTGAACTAAAATCTTTGGTATACTACTTGCAGTAAAGCTAGCTAATAGTTGCAAATAGTAAGCAGTCTGGTTTAGATACTACCAGGGTAATTTAGGAAGCAACCAACGTTTGACTTTACTTATGCAGAAAAAACATTTTATTAAAAAAACCATATCACTTATAGGATTGAAGCTTACTTTATTTTTCCACATAACTCCTTATTTAAGCACCTGTCGTGTACTTCCACCAGCTTTAGAATTACTGTGTTGCTGCCGCCAGTTCATTAAGTCAAGATTTTCGGACACAATTTCACCAAGCAAAGAGAGACAGAAATGTTTGGGAAAGAAATCTGTAACTTAGGACTTGCATTACACAGTTCAGTTTGAACAATCGCAGAATGCACAGTAACAATTTATTTCAACTGAAACTCATACAACACTGAAGAAAGACGTCGAGGGAACCATTAGACTTCAGATAGAAGTCTGCGCAGTGAGAACGCGCAAACGGTCGTTACTTCCTGAATTATCCTTAGAAAACCAGGATTACCTCAAGCTGGAGGCTTTTTTATGTTTTAATTTTTCCAAAAGATTTAAAAACTTATCACACCTTGCACTGCTGTGTAATACGAGACCATGCCATTTATTGAACAGCAGAACACATATAAATACCTTAAGCAAACGAATGCTCTTCGGAGTGAAAAACGCAGAAATCTTGTCTTAATTAAATAAGTTAAATCAATGGTGGAGCAAACAACCCAGAACATTTTTACACTGCAAAGCATTCATTAAAACTATAATGATTATACTTACGCTTGATAATGGTGGGAAAATCTGTAATTATGGCATCTTCTAAGAAAACTGAAGGAATGCGAGTCGCGTAAAGGTTTCTTTTATCCATAAATTACAGGGTTTGGCTTTGGAGAGAATGGCATTTGACAAAAGAAAACTAATCATAGACGAAGAACAATAGGAAACATGCAGGCTTAGCTTTATAAATTTTCATACGTTGACATTCATTTCCTTATACAATATTCGCTAATTATTATGCGGGCAAAATGAACTATACTGAATTTATAAATTAATTTTTTCGGCACAGTTATACTTCTAAATTAGTAGGAGTTAGATACACCACACAACCGATTAAGCATTACATATTTTATGAAGGGTTAAAAGGGCTGCACTAACCTAACCCTGAAGGCGGGAATGATGTATGTTTCAGAAACGTTGGTACGAAGGCAGTCCCAGAATTACCCGACCTGACGTAAAGATAGTGGGTTTTATTTAAAAAGATGACTATGGTTGAAAGTACCAACCTTATGAAGCTTAAGTTTGAAGTTTGACGATGCTACATTGATTATTAATTGTTTGGCAGGCATTGATAGTGAACACACTCAGCAAATCTGTAAACATGGATAAAACTGACCATCGTTATGTAATACAATACTTCCATTTGAAAGGTCTTAGTCCAAATAATATTAAAGCTGGGCTAGATTCTACTCTGTGGGAGTCTGCTGCTTCGTTTACAACAGTAAAATATTGGGTGGCAGAGTTTAAGCGAGGCCGTACGAACTGTCAAGATGAACATCGCAGTGGTCCACCAAATGAAGTGACCACGCCAGAAATTGTGAAGAAAATCCACAAAATCGTATTGGATGATCTTCGACTGAAAGTGTGCGAGTTAGCAGATATTGTAGGCATTTCCAAAAGTGCTGTACCTCGCTTACTGACTGAAAATTTAAACATGAGAAAGCTGTGCACAGGATGGGTGCCACGTTTACTCACAATGGGACAAAAGCAGCATCGTGAGGATGTTTCAGTCGAGTGCCTGGCGAAGTTTCGCTACTATAAAGCCGAGTTTTAGCGTCGATTCATAACTGTAGATGAAACATATGTCCGTCACTTCACACCTGAGACGAAGGAACAGTCAAAACAGTGGATTGAAAGGGGAAAATCGGCTCCATAAAAGGCAAAAACAGTTCCATCTGCAGGCAAGGATATGGCTTAAGTTTTTTGGGATGCGTGTGGAATAATTTTCATTGATTATTCTCAAAAAGAAAAATCAATCAATGGGGAGTATTATGCAAACATATTGCAGCATTTTAATGATTTAATGAAGCAAAACCGGCCACATTTAGCGAAAAAGGTTTTGTTTCATCAAGACAATGCACCAGTTCACACATCCATTATCGCCATGGTCAAAATCAATGAGTTAAATTTCAAATTGCTTCCTTATGCACCCTATTCATCAGATTTAGTCCCTCTGATTATTTTCTGTTTCCAAAGTTGAAGAAATGGCTTGGTGGTAACAGATTTGCTAAGAATGAAGAGGTGGAGTCTGCAGTTGATGGCTATTTTGCAGAACTCAACGGTTCTCACTATAAGCAGAGTATCGAAGCTATTGCACATCGCTGGGAAAAGTGTATCGAACTGAAAGGAGATTATGTAGAGAAATAAAGATGCCTTTTCCCAAAATGTTTGTGCTTTTTTTGTTAGGTCGGGTACTTCTGGGACAGCCCTCGTATCTGACCAACTATACTTGTGGCTGGAGGCCAGAGAAAATCTAGAGAATACTAAAAGCACATTTAATTCGACGGTAAAAATGTGTTTAAACAAAAACCTCGTGGAGAGATAGATGGAACCTGATATATATGTTTGGATACATGTAAGTTCGCTATTAATTATGTTTTAGTTGGTGTGCTATGTAAATGTAGTTATCACTTTGCTAAATTTTATGTTTTTGAGCCTGGGTAATCATATATATTTACTGGCATTTACGTATAAATTTTTAATAAAACTTTTGTACGGTTGTATTTTAGAATGTATATTATTATTGTTATTATAGTTACAAACATAAGTAAAACTCTCTGTCTGGAACATGCAACCGTTAATTTCATGAAAGCAAGTGCTGTATTTTCTAATACATTCATCTTGTGTGAGCAGAAATAACGAGATTAAAGTTTCACTGGAGTTGATTATGGTTCCAGGTAGTATGCCAAACTTTTTGTTTTATACTGTCGTAGAGTCATATTCCTCTTCTATTGACCCAACTCCGTCAAATGTGCATGGAGCGTAAAGACCTTTATTTTCCAACTTGCTTTATTATTTACTTCATTTAAGTTTTATACTACGCGTACAATTGTATCCTGTTTCATTACTAACTCTTCTGGGCAGAGATGTCTGAAAATATCCTTGTTTTGAATCAGCCTGCATTACCCAGTTTGATAAATGCCGAATTAATACCAAATTCCGTATATATTACACATAATTAAAACTGTTCTGCTTTAGGAATTACGGAGGCAGAGGTTCAATAAAAGCAGCACGGAGTGAAGCGAATCACAACTTTCAGTTCTAAAACCGTGGCATATACGAACATTCTCCAGTTAGATATTCATGATTCTGGAACACATTCTATTTCAGAAAAGTATGGAATACACGCCAAGTGAAAAATTCAACCAGAAGTTCAGTTTCCTCCAAAAGTGAACGGACAAGCCTTTGGTACGCAGAGTACTGGTATATATACATATTGCTCATACAAGGACATTTGTTTCTGGGCGTGATTTAAATTAAACCTCAATTTACAGAATAAACAAAGTATTAACGGCTCGGAAGATGTTGCGAAGGAGTATAAAAAGAATCTGAACAGTTAAGGAACATAAAATTAGTTTCTTGGAAATTAACACTGATGAATGAAGTGAAACAGTTAAATCGATTTCCTTGTTGTCTTTGAAGTTAATACACAGCCTTCGTTTAGACGCGTGGCCGGCACAACGGGAATTTTCTTGGCACCGGGAAGCACGATATTTGCCGGCGGAATCGGATAATCATGGACCCTTAAACTGAAGAGCATAGATTTCTCATGACAATTATAACTCCAATATCTTCACCCTGTGTCGCTTCACATCTCTCACGCATTTTAAGAAACTTTGCATTTACATGCGTTAATTCTTCATGGTCATAGAGTTACACCAACTTCGTCAGTAGAAAAATTAAACGTGAGTCAGTAGAGCTATCATTAAATTTATCCACAACCCAAATACAGAAATTAACTCTTATTTACACGTGGTTGCGTGGTTGCGATTTCTGAACAACAGTTATCTTATAAGGTTTTAATTTTAAAAGTTTGGCGACATTCCAAGCCGAAGTTTACAAAATTCCTGATTTCTGTGTAAGCTACCTCAGAGATGTCTTAAGACTTCATTCTAACTCTTTCTAATGTAACCGAGTTTTTCCTCTAAGAACCAGCGATTTACTTTTGGTTTCTTATCAGGAATAAATCCCGTTTGCCTAAATCTGTTCACAAGATTACGAACCTTTTCTCTGAAAGACGCACGAACATCAAGGAATCTGTTTATAAATCGCCGTCTCACTTATCTACAAGAGTTTTTAGAGAAGAGTTTCTCTACAACACACTATAAGACTGCAACACGTGGTGTCACAGCATGTCAAACTCTGTACAAAGACTTTGCGATAACTAACAACCGGCTCACGGAAAGAAGGGGAAACGTAGACGGAACAGAGCCGGTTAGAAGCAGCGCAGTACAGGTTAAGTAATTCACAGTAATACGGCCACGCGTCGAAAGAAGGCTCTGTATAAAGGCTGTTGCTGCATTGTCTTCTCGGTGAATTCATCATATTTCGCTGAAGATTAATCTGTTTCTTTCGGTATTATGACGTCGGCGGTAACCTACAAGAATATTGCCTGACTAAGAAAAGTCAAGCGGGGATGTTCCAGCATAAAAAAACTCGAGAACATATCCAGTTCTTTCTTTGACCTCTCGTGTTTTGGCGGCTAATGATAGTAGCTTCTGGCATCGGCTATACCAGTTTTCTTTCTACTTTCTGGTTAAAAAAGTACACATTGGGTTGTGCTCTTTGATTCCTTCAGCATAAACCTTTAACTTGCCACAAACTATACCCTAGCTTAAACGTGATACGTGACAGTATCAAATTATAAAACTTTTAGGGCACTCTATACTGAAGTTTTCATAAAATTTCAAAAACAAAAATACTTTTTCTCAAATTTGCATAGAAAAGATACTTAAAATGCAAAATTAGGATTCAATTACAGTTTTGCCCTTCTAACTATTTAAATGGCCACATGAGGTTTAAGCAGACGAGCGCAGTGTGTACGAATATGAGTGATATTTTGAAAATGACTTTCTTGTATTAGTTTTCTTACATTTTTGCTAGGGATGGGAACTCGAAATCTTCGATACCTGGATATTCGGTAGTATCGAAGTAGGCCTAGTTAATTTGAGATAAACCTTCGATATTTTATCGATACTTTTAAATTATTAAGTTTTGCATTACTGAAAGTTGCTGCGTTTAACTTTATGCTAGAAAGGGATGAAAGAAGTGCGAGCAATACGCTCCGTACGAATAGAAAGTTTTGCACTCTGGCGGCAATGCCATAATTAAATTGAGTTTTATTTATGGACGCTCTTTAACTGCTGTGGTCCTTAGCGTCCCATTCTATATTGGGCGTGAAAGACCGGTAATTTTGCTCAGAGGTCTCTATTAGGCTTGAGGTTCTTTTACGTGCCGTAAATATACGACACGGGACCACCGGCTTTACTCCCCTTCCGAAGGAAGCAATGCTAAGGATTTTTACGTCCGAAAAAATCTATCGCTTTCCGCCGGGTTTGAACCCGCGACCTCGGGAACTAAAGGTACATGGTAACCACTATATCATGGAGGACGACTGGCAATGCCGTGTATATGCTTACAGGACCCATGCGAAATGTGTGTGTAGTAGTAACGACGAATGTTTTGGTTAAAATGGATGAAGTTGGTAATTGTGATAG
Organism: Deroplatys truncata; assembly: GCA_030765065.1. Classification (NCBI taxonomy): domain Eukaryota; kingdom Metazoa; phylum Arthropoda; class Insecta; order Mantodea; family Mantidae; genus Deroplatys; species Deroplatys truncata. The sequence goes on from CM060990.1 coordinate 44,949,769, forward strand.
TACCAAGAGTAACAACTTTTCTGTCGTTGGCTGTAATATTACATATAAAAATTGTCCTCCTGGAACGAAATATTTCTTGCTTCCAATCGAAAAACAGCATGCAAATAGACGAAAAGCTTGGATTATCGCCTTAAGGAAGGGACGAAATTGACAGAAAACCGTGGGCTCCAAAAACATATTCACGTGTCTGTAGTCGGCATTTCATTACTTAAAAAACGGAGATAATGATTTGCAAACTGTTTGACACACAAACACCAAATTGTATGCCAGTGCCGCTAAAAACATACTTATTTTAGGGTAAAAACATCAAGTCGATGTTAAAAAATACGCATTTGTTTTACAACTTAGCAATCGGTCGCCTGAAGAATTAATTTAATTCATGCATTAGAGGCTGGCTAAGATATACCTTATGAAATACATGTTAAATTTAATTTTATTTCACTACTAGGAATATAAAACTTGTCGGGGTAATCTGTATCGTGTTATCTTATTTGCTGAGCGTCTGTTATTGTTTATTGTTTTAAATTTTGGGTTCTTTGTTCTCCGGCTAGCTATTATTACTCAGTCGAGCAAGTATCTCTGAGCAAGGCGTGTAAACGGAAATGAGTTGTTGCTAAAAGATAACACTGATAAAATAATTTGTTTCTACACTTTTATTGCCATCACATTTAATTAATAATTCACATATTTAATCTTTATACACGCCTGACTCAAACTGTTATATTTCCGAATGTAATTACTGTCGTATTAGTTGCCGCGTACTTCACATTTTGTAACTAACTTTACGACGTGTACCTCGCGAGAGATTCTTCCAAACTGTATGACGTGCATCTCACGAGAGATTCCTTAGAACTGCGCGGCACATAGTTATGGCTCGAGAATATATACTCCTTCACCCCGAATTGCCTAAACATTATAATAGAGCTGCTATTGGTTACCAAATCACGCCAACATTAGTGTCTGTTTTGTCAGCCACTACTAAAATATATACTCTAGGGAAGATATTCCCTCCATTTCTAAAGAAAGGCACGCTACCCTTACGTCATTTGTTTGTCTCTTCTTAGTGATAAACAACTCACCCCCTGGATTTATTGTTACCCACTTCTATTGTTAGTTTCAGTGAGGCCGTGTAAACTTATTTCTAACAATACTTATGGCTAACAAGCATCTAAAATCCTGTACATACAATAATATTAATTTACACTACAATCACTCTGGCATTCACAGTGTTGTGATATAAAATGTTGCCTCAAACTGTGCTCACAAACTACAGTGATCTTTTTTGACATGCACAAAATTATAATATACATAATTATATTTTTTACAAGTAAAAGAAGTTAGATACCTGGGATGTGATTTAACTGCTGTATTATATGAAAGATATATAGACAATACAGCCCATAAATTTAATCTCATATGTGGCACATAAGGAGAATACTAAAGCAGACAAGGAAGGCGACGTAGATAACATTTTATAAAACAATGGCAGTTCCTGTATCTCTCTGTTCAAGGGGAACGTGGGCCTTAAACAGAAAGCAGAAAAAAAATTGAATCGGCAGAAATGAAATTTTAACATCTGTTGCTGGATACAGCATGGAAATAAGGGATGAGTTGCAGATATTTAAGCTCAGAAAGGATTAACGAAAACACAAAAAATTGGAGACACCATGTTCAAAGGATGAATGAGGGAAAATTACCAACAACATGAGATAGTATATCTCAAATTATTAGCACCACGTTTAAGTGCCAATTTGAAGGTTGTGTTGTAGTTCTACTTTTGGGGAACCAAACTTGAAGAAGTAACTGCCCCACGTATGGTACAAAGTTTCCTGTGACCTTCACCCCAATGTTCACTTTCCGGTGGTCTTCGCCCCAAGTTTACTTTCCGGTGGCCTTCGCCCCAACGATTAGGAATGAACTTTGTATTTTATGCTTCTTTAAATATTATATATATTTAGGTTTGCCTCGGCTGCGTCAGTATTAATTTGTAGAAACATGTGTCTCTTTGCAGGGGGTGATGCGGTTAAAGTATGTAGGCTTACACAGGTTATAATTTTTTACTTCACTTCTTTTATTAATCCTTGACACGATTAAATAACACTTCACTGATATAGAGAGCTGTGAGATTATTTTTAATTACTTGCACATTTTAACACTTAAACTTTATATTCTCATTCATTCATTCATTATCTGTTTACCCTCCTCTTATGTAGGACTTACACCCCCCAGGACTTACAAGCGGGTGCCTGGGGTCAGAGGCCCGTCGAGGAGCAGACACTCATGGATCAGACAGAGCATCCAGGATGGGTGATCAGCCCGATGCCTGGTATGGGATGAAGGAAGTAGATGAAACGAAATGTTGGTGAAATGGATGAAAGGAAAGGTGATGATGGAGCAGTTGGTGGAATGAATGGCGGGGGAAACCGGAGAACCCGGAGAAAACCCGCCCAGACGCCGCTTCGTCCACCACAAATCCCACATGCAGGTCCCTGGGATTGAACCCGGGCCGCCTAGATGGGAGGCGAGCGGTCTAACCGCTCGGCCACGGCGCCGCCAGTTAAACTTTATATTCTCCCTGTAATGAATTTTCGTCTCACACTGAATACGTATTAAACTTCTCGAGGACGCGTCTCGCGTCCAGTTAGGAACGCTGTCTACTAGCAACTGGCTTCTACCGCCTGAATTTGTAAATTTTTCTATTTCAAGTCTCTGGTTGGCTAATCCTACTCCAATGGAATACTTATTGTTGCTCCAAGAATTACTAGTAGCATTATTAAACTTTACAATTCGTTATTGCCTCAAGGTTACCTCATTGTTAGCAACTTTGGGCCTCTATTCTCACAGCTCCAACATTATTACACTACTGAATACATTCACATAACATTATTAAACATGTAAATAATAATATAAACATAATACAATGACTTTTATACATTTTATATTATATAATTTAGACTGAAATCATTTAAGTGATAAAAATACTGCCTCAAATAACAATAGGATACAAATCATTAGAGAAACGGAATATAGGAAGACTAAGGCGTTGATGGAGAGACGAGTTTTATTATTGGGGACGAAAGGATCTTGAACAAGCTCCAAACCTTGAAGATGACGATTTTTACAACATTAACCATAGAGTAAATCAATTAACTGACGTATTTTCCTTAATCCGTTAAGATTTTTGTAGTACTCCTAAAGCAATGAAAATGAAATAAAGTAAAAGAAACCTGATATAGACCGAATTTCAGAAAGAGGGAGTTAGCTTCGAAAGTGACTGCTCTTAAAATGTAGAAGGGGAATAGCGCCGTCTCCGAAAAGAGATTGGATAAAGTGAGATTGCCTCCAAAGGATGCATATAGGGCTTGTTGCAATAAGAGCGTAATCGGGTCACTGCAGGCAGAAGGTTGTAAGAATATAAGGGGTTGTAGGGGTGCGCTGCCGTGCTCTCCACACCCAACCGAATACAAAATGGCAGATTATGGAAATAATATAGTGTGTTGCAGGATCAAACGATTTTTCGAAGAGCATCTGCCCCGAGGATGGACACAAATACATCCACATAAGACGAACTTCATATTTTCATCTAAGAAAACACGTTCTTAGAAGCATGCGCTCCTGCGGAGTAGATATTATCGTCGATTTGTCCGCCTGTCCGTCCGTTCGTACGCAAGAAAATACTCGCCAATTCCTATACGGAGTTAAGGATGATATACGTATATAGGCAGAAACGGCAGAACGGGAGAGGAGATAGACCATTAAAAATGTAAACAAATATGATTTTCAACGTAAATTTGTGTTTCTTTATTTTTGATTTGTATTCCCAAGATTTGACACTTATTAAACCATCTCAAGTCTATCAGAATGCGTCCAGAAATGTCATGTTTGTAGGGGCAACACTAAAGATATCTTTACAAACCAAAACAACACCAAAGCTACCATTAAATAAAATCACTCGAAATCTCGTAGATTTACAAAATATCCTAAAGTAACGGCGAAACCCTCCATATGTAAATTGGCTTGCAAAATGGTAAATATATACTGATTTATGTAAAAAAGCGAAATTATAACTGCTATGTTGGCGATTTTAAATATGTACATTTTCAGCAAATGGCGCTGAAGTGTAAGCAGTTAGTGGAAATGAAGTACTTAAGTATCGAATGTTGAGAATATAGCCTTACATCCCGTAGGGGAGGCGTTCCGACCCCTTCAACTGTCGTGGTGTAGGCGTTGCGTAGTCCTAACGTTAATGAAAGTACGTCGGGCCATATGTCTAAGGGCCGGTTTCACCAACCGATGTTAAAAATGCTCTAACATCTAGTTTGTTCATACGGTGTTCAACGTTTAAACAAGGTTAAAACTTTTGCGTTTCATCAAGCTTCTACAGCAAATTATTAGTTAACGTATTGTTAACGTCAAAGACAACTGCAAACGCATGCTTTCGAGAAGGCAGTGGCCGAACTACACTGCTTCTGATCGTGCTCCGATGCACTTTTGTCTACATTTCGCTGCGCTCTCTGTGTCAGTAGCAGACAACTATTTACATTCATGGCAATTGCATGCGATATTCGCGATTGTTTGAGGTTAGAATCGTGATTTCAACTGAAATAAATGTTTCACCGTTTGAAACTAGTTAATTAACCCCTGGTTAATAAGTATAGACGTATTATTAACTGCGAAACGTTGACGGTCTTACATTAAAGGATAAAGTTGCAGCCTGGGACAAACTTCAAGAGTAATTTAATTGGAATGACCGCGTTTCTCTTAGGACCAGTAAGCAACTGCGGTAATTTTGTGCTAAAAAAGTGCAGCACCAGAAACGTTAGGTGCAAAGGGCGTGTAAGACGTTTAAAACTTGTGGTGGACACTGCATTGAAACTAAAATGGACGAAAGTGCGTTATCGCTGATTAATCAAACAGACCCGCAAAAAATAGTGTTTGATTCTTGAAGCAATTCCTTTGAAACCTTCCGAATAAACCACAAATGGTAGCTTTGGAAATACCAACATCATACCAAATACCAACATTTACCCATCAAGTAAATGAAAACTGTAAGTATCATAAAATCTAAGTACCTAATTAACACTTTAGCTTAGGAGAAAGAGGCATGCCTCTGTTGGTAGTATTCTAACCTCTCGTATTCCCCATAAAGCCATGCTCATGATCCCTTGAAGTCTATATTGCTTTAAAAATTCCTTCTTTTGCAGAGTTTCAAATTTATTATGACGAAATCTTCTATTAGGAATGGCATTACAAAATGTCAACTGTAGAAAACTCACATCAACAGCTTGAATTGCGGCAGACATTTTCCAGCTTCTAACATTTGTTAAATGGCGTAACACAGGGATATCGCGATGTTAACTTAACAGCGACTTTAACACATTGTTAAAGTTAACATTGTTTGATGAAACAGAATTTGTGTTAACTTCAGTGTTAAATCAGTTTAAGTTTGTGTTAAAATTTAGCATTGTTGGTGAAACCGGCCCTAAATCCCTCCCTTCGGGAAGTTGTTCGGGTTGGGTTGGACTCGGCGGGGCAGTGATTCTAGATACCCATGGGAGGTTGGGTACGTCTGGGCAGTGATATCCTGACGTGTTTGTGAGGCTCCTTGAAGTTCTTAGATATCAACCTGGAGAACTCCGTCACCCTACCGAGGGGTTGACGCACGTGACGTACCTACTTCCGTCCCTGCGCAAGCGGAAGAGGGCTTTTTAGCTTCTAGGTATTGGAAGCGCTTTCTGTGATGGCACCTCCCTGGTTTTAGAAGGGGATCTTGGGTAGTCTTAGAAGTAGTCTTCAGTGGCTCGAGCAAGAAGCACGCTATATACGAGGGTAAGTCGATACGCATCCGTACACTATTTTTAATTTTTTGTAGCATGGCTGTATTGGATTGTGCGCGCGCACGTCGACATGTTGTTCCTTTGTCTCCGTTTGTGGAATATTTGACCGCTATCACTCCAGTGAGTGTTGCATTGTTGCATAGTAAGTATGGCTGCACCCCTCACCGTTTGCACCAAAAAAGAACAGCGTACGGTTATCAGTTTTTTCTCGTCTGAAGGTGTACCAGGAGACGAAATCCATCGAAGACTTTTCGCACAATATGGGGGAAATGTTTTACCTCGGTGAAATGTGTTCGAATGGATTGAAAGGTTCAAAAACGGTAGGACAACTGTGAAGAACGAGGAAAGAGCAGGACGCCCATCCATATTCACTAGTGACGCCAACATTGAGCAAGTTCGTATCCTGATTCAGAGAAATGAAGATTGACTATCGATGAAGTGCTACACCATTTTTTTGTTCACTTAAGGGGACAAAGTACTCTAAAATGGTAAAAAATCACATTTTTTTTGTTTTAGGCACTAATAGAATCTCTATTATTTCCAGTTTCAGTAAATATATACTTTTTGGGGGTCAAGAGGTTTTTAAGACATTTAAATACCACTTAAATGCTAGTCTGCATTCCTTTAAAACTGCCATGCAACGCCCCTTTTTAGAACATTTTTGTATCTTTCAACAACAAACGAGTTTATCATGCACAGCGAGCAGTTCAGGAATCAACAAAGAGGCCAGGACCATGAGAAGGCAATCAGAAAAGCTGAAGCAATCCATCAATGAAGGTGCAGATGATCATAACCCTGGAATGTACTGAAGTGTGTCAGAATTGTAATGTTCAAAGTTTAAATTCAGTTTTTTCAAAACAACATACCTATGTAAGTTTTTCTCAGAAAGTATGAGAGATAGAGAGCTGAAATTTTCAGTACATGTATACAACACACAGTTAAACTTTGTAAACCACAATTTTAATTTTATAATGTATATTAGTGATATTAAGAAAGCAGCAACATTGCAAAATTTCCACATTTTTACTTTTTTGACTTTACAAATAATTGTTTTTAAATTTCTAGTGAAGTGATGTACATAACTAAATAATTGAGATTCAGAAGATAGCTGATTATACTTAGAACACGCATGCAAAAGTGTGATTCTCTATTGCAAGTAATATCAGAGAAAAAGCTATGTGTGTTCACATGTATTAAGAGTAAATTTTATTATTTTTCTGATGAATGAAATAATTTTTACTGACTGAACTACATAAGCCATCAATGCAAAAGACCACTTGAAATAATTTTAATGTTTTATAGAATAATTCATAAAATTTTCAGGATAAACCATTGGTAACTTAACACACTTAAGGTGTAATTTCCGTGCGTTCAGGCTACCTTGTCCCCTTAAAAATGTTTTAAGGGGCCGTCGATTCACCACAGACCAAGATTTGAAGGAAGGAGTTCATACATAGTCTTGTTGCTCAACTGAAAATTTTTTTCTCTGAGGGCAACGATGGATCATGCGCATTGAGAAGCAAGGAAAATAGGTTTAAAATGATGTAATTGTAAGTTTCTATTGTTATAATAAATTTAAAAAATTATGTGCGGATGCTTATTGCCTTACACTCGTATTTTACCTCGACAGATTCAGGATTGCACATTTCTTCATCACGTGTAACCAGCTCTCACACAAAATGAAAACAATAATCTGGGTTAACTATTCTGCCTCGTGGAATCAAGACTGAATGTTTAGGCTAAATGTACTACTCGCATTACGTTCAGGTATTTCGAAAGAAAACGCTCATATACGGGCTGGCCGGATATTGCTTTAATCTGTGAATGAGAACTTCTTCCTTCCATTGGACCTGACACCTAAGTAGTTCTGCTGTTATCGGGGTTAGTAGCTCCTGCCATAGTACAAAGAGCGCCAAAGAAAATCTCACGGCACCTCGCGTCTATGTCACATTATTTATCGCTGTACGTGGTCTTGCGAAGCCATGGCCATTTCATTGGTTGCTTTAGGCCACGGTGCAAGGATGCGCCAGTCCTTCTGCTAAATAGTTACACCAATAACCACAACAAAGGTTACAAAATGGCGTAGAAACGAAATATATGTTTACACTCTTGATCGTATTGGCTAAAAGAGAAAGAGGTAGAGTGAGTGCATTCAGTTTGTCATACAGACCTCTTATCGTAAATTAATAGCCCATATCTTATCGGCTAGTGTAGGACACGCCTTTGAAAAGGTTAAAAGCTAAGGGGAAAAATTGATGAGCGCCCAGGATAGCGTTATGTAGAATGTGCAGTGTGAGAAGAATTTCAGGGGTGCAAATTAAAGCTTGAATGGTATTCATTAAATACATAGCAAGGCAGCACTTTATAACAAAAAAATTCAGAACTGTATTCTCACAGTGGTATCAATGCGTGTTGCTGCATAGAAGCAAACATAACTAAATAATAAATAAATAAAGCAGCATGTTTCCCCTCTAACTCAAACTACAATTGGTTAATATACCTTTACTAAGATATTGCTTATCCTAGGAACACAACAGGGCTATAGACAAAAATACAACCAAATTTTGTTGCCATAATATGTATGTCATATTCGGTAAACCATATACATATACACATTTATCTCTAGTTTCTAAACATAATCAGTCAATTATAACGAAAGAGCAATTTGCATTTAGTAAACGAATATCATCGTCTGCGGATGTTTTACGGGGAGTGCCCACTTTCTGACGAGTATGTAGATCGTCTTCCCCATTTTCCTGAAATATTTTTATCCAGTAATTTACTATAAAACACTTTTATGCACTGCCGTTGCAATTGCTGTAACATTGCGACCAGCCTCCCACATACCCACGATACGTCCATGAGTAATTTCGCTAGTATACGGCATGAATGTTGATGCGGTTTAATGTTATTTAACATTATTGTAGCCCCACGTTGTGGTAGCCAATTTGAAGTATCATTATTGCTTGTTTGTTAGCCCCACGTTTGGGAGCCAATTTGATGCGGTATTTACTTATAATGTTGATGCTTGTGATGTTTGTTTACATCACGTTTTGCCATCTAGTGACGTCATTCATTTGTTCGGTTTGTAGCTCCATCTAGTTTTAGCAATTTGTGGTAGTATTAGTGTTTGAAAGAATTTTAAGTTTTGTTTACTGTCCTCCGGCTAGCTATTTGGTCGAACATATCTCTTGATCAGGGTTGTGTAAACGGAAAGGAATCTTTTATCCAAAAATTACACTGATGAAGAAATTGGTTTTACACATTTATTGTCAAACACGTTAACTATCACATTTATACATTGATCTTAACACTCGCCAAACTGAAACTGTTATAATAACTTCTTACTAATCACTTTTAATTCACGTACTTCAACTTTGTGTATAATTAACTTTATAATACTTTAGATTTTCGTAACTTGTGAATCTATAGCCGACGTATCTCATACAAATATTTTGACGAACTGACGAACTGAAGACGACGTGTAGTGCACAAAGAATTTTGATGAACTGAGCAACTGAAGGCGACGTGTAATGTATTGAGGTTTTCGATGAACTGAGCGACTGACTGACTTTACCTCTAACCTAGCTTATTTATACTCCTGCATCCAGATACGCCTAAATATTATAACTGAACTACTATTGGCTAATAAAACGCGCCAACATTAGCGTCTATTTTAATATCCAATGAAAATTATGAATACATATGCTTTAGGGAAACATTCCAGAAGGTTCTCAACGGAAAAAAACGTGCCAACATTACGTAACTTCCTCGTTTCCAATAATGATAAACAGCTCACCCCCTCGCTGCATTATTGCGCTATTATTGACAGTTTCAGTAAGGTCGTATAAACTTATTTCCAAATAATAATTACAATTAATAAACATCTGAAATCAATGTCACGTAAAAATGCATATTCATATTACAATCATTATTTACATTTAAGTAATTTGTGATACAAATTACTGCATCATATGCCCCACTAGAAACATAATTATAAATATTTACAACTTGTTTGGAAATTTTATAATTGGGTTTTTAGTCTCCTAAATCTTGGAACACACGCTATCACTTTCACTTAACACTTCACACGCATTTAACACACGATATGTTTTTTTTTTTTATCTTGCCACTACTTACTGGCTCTTGTTTAATTTGTTTAGACATTAATCTGACATTACAATTTTTTTATAGCAAATACTGTACCCTGAATTATTAAGTTATTGTTACAAAATTGGTTTACTTTCTTAAGTTGTTGACAAAAATTTATACATTTAAGATTTTTGTAATTATTAAACATTTTTACCAAAACATATTCACCCTTTACACAAATATATTGATATCTCTTAAATCTAGACAATGTTTCACCTTTTCTGTTTGCTACATAAGTATTTGTTTTTTTTTATTATTATTTTTACCCATTTTTGTTATTTTGTACTTTATTTTAATAATACTCTTGGGATTGTACTTACGTACTTTTAATTTAATATCATATTAAGTTTCAATCTTTGCATTCTTAATTTTCAAATGTTGTTACAGTTACTAAAAATTTAATTTTTTTTTTAAACATTTCTCTTTTTTTTATAATTTATTTCTCTTTTCAAATGACATATAAATAATTAACCCTCTTACGTTCCAATACATTTCTCTGCAAGTCATCTTTAACTATCCAGCATTTACTTTACATCTCATTGCTATTTACCCTCCTGGATCAAATTGTGTGTGGCTAAACATTACTCGTAGCCGTATCCTAACCTTCCAATTGTTGTTCATGAATAACCTCTTGTATTCATTTGAAATTTCATCACATGATAACATTTGAAAACAATCTAAAGTTTCCTGAACAATACATCTTTTAACAACTTTCATTCTCAATTCTTCTACTATCTTTTTAACTTGAGAATACTCTGACAAATCTGTACTAAACTGTACTGGACTGGAGTTTTCTTTCTGAACATCTTGGTACAATTTATTTCTTTGCATTACTGTCTCCTTCTGTATTTCTGATATCTCCCCTCTGAAATTAACTTGCGCCTGATTCACATCTACATTCATAACCTCTTTCATCTCTCTTATCTCACTTGAAATACTACTCACTTGACTTCCTAACTCTGTACATTCTACATTAACCTCACTTTTAGTATTAACCTCACTTTTTTTGTTACCTATTTCCTTGCTCATGTCTAGCATTTTCTTTGAAATTTCTCCTATCTCACTTGCTATTATTTCCTCATTTTCATCTCTCATTTTTGGCATACTCCTATCTAGCTTCATAACTTTCTTTTCAATTTCTCCGCTGCTTTGATCTACTTTTTGCTCTAATATATCATTACTCCTACCAATATTTTCAATTGATTTCCTGTTTTGTTCTAAGCTCTTACCAATATCTTCCCTTAATTCTCTCTTATTCTGATCTAGTTTTTGTTCTAAACTCCTATCAATATCTTCTCTTAATTCCCTATTATTCTTTTGCATATCTTCCCTTAATTTCTCATTACTCTGAGTTAATTTTTCTAATTTCTCATTATTCTGAGTTAGTTTTTGTTCTAAACTCCTATCAATATCTTCAATTGATTTCCTGTTTTGTTCTACACTCTTATTTAGTATTTCACCAAAATTTCTTATCATTTCCATCATCGTACTAGCATCAAAATTAACATTTCCTGCTATTCTATTCTGACTTTCTGCACTAACATTTTCACCCTCAAATCCTACATTGTTTGGGCTATTATCTGTAACCTGTATTGAATTACAGCTAACTGTTACATTATCTCCCTCCATAATTATTTCTTCAATATTATTAGTAGCCATTATTTTCTTTATCCTACCACTCCTTAAGTACATTTGAAGGTTACAATTTTGTTTTCTAAAAAAAAATTACGATACTCTGACCTTTGTGATGCTGTCTGTTGCTGTTACATTGGTGTCCAGCTTCCTGCCCCTCTCTCCTAGATTTGTATGTCGCTTCTGCGTTGTGTTATGATGAATCTGCGTTGTCTCGATGTTTTTGTGTCCACTCATCCGCGTAGTCTGTCGTTCCTATAGTTGTTTCTGGAATCTGCATCTTCTCGATGTTTTTGTAGTTGAATTCTCCTGTTGCCTTGTAATCTCGGAATTACGATGTCCAATCATCCGCGTGGTCTGTCGTTCCTTTTGTTGTTTCTGAAATCTGCGTCTTGTAGTTCAGTTCACTTCTCCATTCGCCCCTTTGGTCATCTCACTTCTTCCTGGTTAATTCTGCCCCTTCCTGGTTATTCTGATCCTTTCCTGGTCATCGTGTTCCTTTCCTGGTTACTCTGCCCCACGTTCTGGGTGCCAATTTGTAGTAACATTATTGTTTACGTAATATGTTTTTACGTAAATTATTAGAACTTGAAGATCTTATATTGCGCTGCTTTTGTTTTGTTTGGTTACATAATTTTAAGTGCCCCACGTATGGGAGCCAATTTATAACGGTATTAATGTTGTATTTATTTAACATTAATTGTAGCCCCACGTTGTGGTAGCCAATTTGAAGTATCATTATTGCTTGATTGTTAGCCCCACGTTTGGGAGCCAATTTGATGCGGTATTTACTTATAATGTTGATGCTTGTGATGTTTGTTTACATCACGTGTTGCCATCTAGTGACGTCATTCATTTGTTCGGTTTGTAGCTCCATCTAGTTTTAGCAATTTGTGGTAGTATTAGTGTTTGAAAGAATTTTAAGTTTTGTTTACTGTCCTCCGGCTAGCTATTTGGTCGAACATATCTCTTGATCAGGGTTGTGTAAACGGAAAGGAATCTTTTATCCAAAAATTACACTGATGAAGAAATTGGTTTTACACATTTATTGTCAAACACGTTAACTATCACATTTATACATTGATCTTAACACTCGCCAAACTGAAACTGTTATAATAACTTCTTACTAATCACTTTTAATTCACGTACTTCAACTTTGTGTATAATTAACTTTATAATACTTTAGATTTTCGTAACTTGTGAATCTATAGCCGACGTATCTCATACAAATATTTTGACGAACTGACGAACTGAAGACGACGTGTAGTGCACAAAGAATTTTGATGAACTGAGCAACTGAAGGCGACGTGTAATGTATTGAGATTTTCGATGAACTGAGCGACTGACTGACTTTACCTCTAACCTAGCTTATTTATACTCCTGCATCCAGTTACGCCTAAATATTATAACTGAACTACTATTGGCTAATAAAACGCGCCAACATTAGCGTCTATTTTAATATCCAATGAAAATTATGAATACATATGCTTTAGGGAAACATTCCAGAAGGTTCTCAACGGAAAAAACGTGCCAACATTACGTAACTTCCTCGTTTCCAATAATGATAAACAGCTCACCCCCTCGCTGCATTATTGCGCTATTATTGACAGTTTCAGTAAGGTCGTATAAACTTATTTCCAAATAATAATTACAATTAATAAACATCTGAAATCATTGTCACATAAAAATGCATATTCATATTACAATCATTATTTACATTTAAGTAATTTGTGATACAAATTACTGCATCAATGTTTCTGAGACAATAAACATGTTTTGGTTTCAATAACATCAGAAAAGCAAAGGTATCAACCTCCCCTCTTTTTCCCCTTTATTGCTATGTTATCAAGCCACCACGCTCTGCGATAGGAGGCGAAGAACACGCCTCAAAAGACCCCAGAAAACGATACAAACTCGCCGAAGATTTTCTTTGGTGCTGTTTGTACATGCGTTTACAACTTAATTCATGAGCAAGAGTAAACTATGTTGAAGTTGTTAAAATATGAAAGAGGATTACTGACATCACATTTAAGCATATACATATGTATTTATTTATGAAACACTTGCTCTTTTTGAAGAATCATCTTATCACTATAGACTATTACTTTGTTTATTCCTCTTTGGAATTTTGCTCGAAGTTATGTAATATATTTTGTTATTAATTTTACCTAAAATCACTGATTTTGAAACCGAAAAACGTATGTTAAATGCAACCGTACGCAGTCTACGTTTAGATTCGTGCTGGCCCTCTAGCCGTCGTCTCTGGGGTGTGTAGCTTCGGCGTTCAGCCAACCAGAGTGTTGCGGGTTCGAGTCCCGCCGTGGGGATGGGTGTTTTTGTTCGTGTGTCTGTATATTACGTATGTGTAAACGTAATTGGGGTATAACGCGGTAAGATAGACCAGAGAAAATACAATAATAAACCGGGGAAAAATAAGGGAACATTAAAAATAATAAAAAACTTCGTTATCTAATCGAACGTGTTAATACTTAACTGAAATTTCCATTTCATGAATAACGGACCCGATTTTAAATCTGATTTCACACCCACAAATTCCAGGAAACGTTTGCGATGCGTGGGTAACGCCAGTTTCAATACCGCCATGGGTTTTGCTCATGTAGGGTGATTATACTAGGAATATCAGTAGAATTTTTGTGCCTCGTAAACTATATTTTGCATTTATTAGGCCCAGTTCCTGATAGTACTCCCAAACCATGCTCGTTTGTTTTTCTTTCTTTCTGCTGCGATATTTAGAAGTATGATCTGCGAATGTAACGTTTCACAGCTTTAAAGTGCAAATCAAATGAAAAAATGGTAAAAAGGTATTTAAAAACCTGCTATATAACAGTTGCCCAGGCACCACGGTCAATCTAGGACACCAGAAATCATCTCATGTTGTGGTACACGCGGTGCATGTAAACGGCACACCAAACCGAGCGAGATGGGACCGCGGTACCGCGTGCGACTCCCATTCGGGAGGTCCCGGGCTCGATCCCCGGCAACCACCCACTCTGATTTGGGTTTCTCTTGTCGCCAGGCGAATGCTGTGGTGGTCTTCTTAGTACCACACATGTTTCCCTCATGGTTACTTCTGATGTTACTAGAAGTACGTCGGGCGAACATTCGAGCCCCTTCCGGTAGGGAGCTTTTCGGATTGGGTTGGTCTCGACGGGGCAGTGGTTTCCGATATCCATGGGAGGATGGGTATGTCTGTATGGGTGGCCATGCAGGCGGGGTTGTGAGACGCCTCAATGTCCTCCGGTACCGCCCTGGTGAGCCGGTAGACGGTATGCTAGAATGCTGACGGTTCCACCGAGGTTTTCGGTTGTCGCCCTTAGGGGTTTACGCGCGTAAGTGGCGTATCCACTTCCGTCTCTGTCTGGGGGTGGACAGGATGAGTCCTAGCTCAACCTCGCCCAGGCCGGGGGGGCAATATTTAAAATATGCACTGTCCCTAATGGAAAACACCCACGAGAAATCCTGGGTTGCAAGGGCGTGGTCTGTGTTGCCAGACCCGGTCCCGTATTGAGTTCCTCATTCCCCATCATTTCACTTCATATCACCTTTGGGGTACTGGGCTTGACTGGATAGTTTAGTGGTGTGTTGTGCGCGGTGGACTGTTTCTTCCTTCTCTGGCACAGAACCAGGGTATTCGGACCTGTCCGTCAGGAGGAGTGCTGGGATTGCCTGCAGGAGTGTTTCCATCTGTGAACTTTAGTGACCCCGCAACTTCCGCACCTGCCACTACTTGTTCTGGGCAACCACCCTTCGGATCTTTCACCTCATCCAGTTTTCCCGGAGGTTGCATAAGATACAATAAAACTCCATCCCTGCCACTACTTGTTCTGGGCAACCACCCTTCAGATCTTTCACCTCATCCAGTTCTCCCGGAGGTTGCATAAGATACAATAAACGTCCATCCCTTGCGAGAGAGAGACACCTGCCACTACTTGTTCTGGGCAACCACCCTTCAGATCTTTCACCTCATCCAGTTCTCCCGGAGGTTGCATAAGATACAATAAACGTCCATCCCTTGCGAGAGAGAGACACCTGCCACTACTTGTTCTGGGCAACCACCCTTCAGATCTTTCACCTCATCCAGTTCTCCCGGAGGTTGCATAAGATACAATAAAACTCCATCCCTTGCGAGAGAGAGACACCTGCCACTACTTGTTCTGGGAAACCACCCTTCAGATCTTTCACCTCATCCAGTTCTCCCGGAGGTTGCATAAGATACAATAAACGTCCATCCCTTGCGAGAGAGAGAGAGAGAGAGAGAGACACCTGCTACACCTAGCATTGCGCTTTGATACGTTTTTGTTTCTAGCACTTCACTCTCACAGCGCAAGTATTGCCCAAAAGCCTGTCTGGTTCCCATCCCTGGTGTATAGGTACGGTAATTTTTGTTTGTTATGAGGAATCTTATGTATTACTATAGCTGTAACATTCTCTGCAACTTTTACTTTAATATAGAAAAATGTGTGCCCTCCATAAACCCTCTGGGTATGTTCACTATTGTACCTTTGAATACGCTGTTTTAAGACATTCACCCTTCAGGTCTGTAACCAATGTTATTGCAATATAAAGTAGCTGGTATTGAAAATCAAACTTTATGTTGTATACAATGCAAAAGGCTTTACAAATGTATGACAATTAAAAGCACACAATCATCTCTGTCTCCCCCCTCCCTCTCACTGCGTTTATTAACGTGCCCTGCGTTGTTTCTCTTGAAAAAGGGAATAGCATTACACAAGCGTCGTAATATGCTTTCAGACTGAACCTCTGTAACTCTTTCTCTTCTTGATCACAAAAAGGGATTTTTGAAAGCTATAGAAGTGACTTTAAAAAGCCCCACTATGGCAATGTAAAACAATATATTGTCAATAGATAATTAACCGTATTCTACTTCGGATGAAAAAAGTGACAAAAATAAAATTTTGTCTTGGTAATGAGCTATCTAACCCTGCATGATGTTTCCTGTTCCTGATTCTGCAGGAATACTTCTCAGCCCCCTCAAAAGAAACAGTTTTACCTTCCATAACGAGGCATATTTATAACTAGTTTATGGTTAGTGATGTAACGATATCAGTATTTCCCGATACTAGGTACCGATACGGATGTCGTTACTCGTTTTATAAAAAAAAACTGTAAAGGCGATAGCTTGTTTACTGAATTATATTCTTATTAACAGTTTTCTGTGCATAAACGCATGTAAATAACTTACGCTGATTTTTTTCTTCTGGATGCACATATTTTGATCACCGGAGTTGGTAGACTTAATAGCTGAGAATGACTCGTCAAGTCAGGCTATTGCAGAAACGTAATTTCGTGCGTCAGCTAAACATTCACAACTCAGTTAACGCTGCATGTTACACGAGTACCTTTACTCCTTCCCCCACTGCTTTGCATGTTTTCGTTTAGATACAAGTATCTATGAAGTGTTGCATTGATTCACCCACACGAAACGCAGTCAAGGTTTATAAATAACTATAACACTAGTCTGCATTTTCAAACCTTTTGTCAGATGATTTCTTAAAAGTAGGTGTTATTGAATCCAGTTTTTACGCTGATTCCATAAATAACTTCCGTTTTTTCAAATACCATTTCACACAAGGTAAGTTTTTATTCAAGAAACATTTTAAGAATACTCTCAAGAACTCCCCTGATTTATTTCATGACTACATTTTAACAAAACAAGAAGCCAAAGTGTTTCATTTAATTTTTTTCAAACTTTCTCTTCTTTGACTTCCTTGCAGATCCTTGAAGATGACTGTCCCTCCTCAACATCCAACAGTAGTCGGCCATCATAGTTTCATTCCATCTCCCCTGGTACCTCCTCTCCATTTCCTTAATATCTTGGTGAAAACGTTCACCCTGCTCTTCAGTATAATGTCCCAGATTTTATGGAAAGTAGTCGATATGTGAATGCAGAAAATGCACCTTTACACTCATGTTACAACCCATCTCCTTGAAATTTTCCAACATTGTTTCGACAATGGCCTTGTAAGTAGGAACTTTGTTATTGCTTAAGAAGTTTTCAGTAACTGATCGGAAGGCGGTGTATGCTTCTATTTCTCTCATTCATTATCTTCTCAAAAGCTTCATCCTTCATAAATTTCTTTATTTGAGGACCAAAAAAACTCCAGCCTTTAATTTATCTTGCGTAATGAAGGGAAATTTCTTGGAAAGGTACTTGAAGCAGGGTCCATCCTGTGGTAGAGCCCTTACAAATTGCTTCATTAAGCCCAATTTTATGTGTAGTGGCGGAAGCAATATCTTTATATCTCTATATTTTTGAAGTGAAATTGTGAAAAATCTGTACGTGATAGAAAAAAACTAAAAGCAGTTTCGAAATCAGCATGACAAAGTGAGTCAGAATCACTTATTCGTTTTCAGTCATCCGATATCATGCAGACTAGTATAATCCAGCAACCCTTTGGAAACACGTACGAGGCAATAACTTGAAGTCTCGGCTCCTTTAATTCCCTATCCAGCATAAAGTTAAACGCAAAAGCTTTTAATAATTCAAAACTTAAAAAATTAAAAAGTATCGAATAAGTATCGAAGGTTTATCTCAAAGTATTAGACGTACTTCGATACCACTGAGGATCGAGGTCCCATTCCTAGTTATAGTTAATAGCTATAGTTCAAAATATCCTAAACAATGAGCCTTTGTTGGCAACTGATGATTACTGCTCTGGAAAAACTATCTTCATTTAATGGTGTGCTTATACAAGAATTATTTTCGACAACATTTAAAATAACACGTATAATTTAAGGACGGTATGAACTTCTAGTGAAAGCGCACTAACATTTGTATCTGAAGCTTTAGATTGCATTCAGTTCCCAGTATATTATTCTATAAGAACATATACAACGCTTTCTATACAATACACGATTTCAGATACTTTATAACTTCATATGCATATGACCCGTAGAGGTGATATTTAATAATCACACAAGAACATGTAGTTGCATATATAGATGTCTCTTCTAGTTCTTATTCTTTAGAAAATAATATTTCATGTGTTTTCGCAATTTGGAGCATTAATTGCATGTTCAAAGAGCACCAAAGAAAATCTCACTGCACCTCACGTCTATGTCATATTATTTATCGTTGTACGTGGCCTTGCGAAGCCATAGCCATTTCATTGGTTACTTTAGGCCACGGAGCAAGGATGCGCCACTCCTTCTGCTAAATAGTTGCACCAATAACCACAACAAAGGCTACAAAATGACGTAGAAACGAAATGTATGTTTACGCTCTCGATCGTATTGGCTAAAAGAGAAAGAGATAGAGTGAGTGCATTCAGTTTGTCATACAGTCCTCTTATCGTAATTGGTAGACCATAGCTTATGGGCTAGTGCAGGACACACCTTTAAAAGCGTTAAAAGCTAAGGGGAAAACTTGATGAGCACCCAGGTTAGTGAAATGTGGAATGTGTAGTATGAGAAGAATTTCAGGGGGTGCAAATTAAAGCTTGAATGATATTCATTAAATGCATAGCAAGGCAGCACTTTATAACAAAAAATCAACAGAACTGTATTCTCACAACTGCATCAATGCTTGTTGCTGCATAAAAGCAAACATAACTAAATAATAAATAAATAAAGCAGCATATCTAATTAAAACTATAATCGGTAAACAAAATACATATCTATTTCCAGTTTCTAAACATCGCCAGTCAATTGTAACAAAAGATAATTTGCATTTAGTAAAGAATATCATCTACTGCGAATGTTTTACGGGGGTGCCCACTTTCTGACGAGTAAGTAGACGCTCTTCCCAACCTTCCTGGAATATTTTTATCCAGAAATTTATTATAGAAACACTTTTATCCACTGCCGTTGCGATTGCTGTAACAGTGCAACCAGCCTCCCGCATACTCACGATACGTCCACGAATAATTTCGCTAGTATACGGCATGACTGGTTCTGAGACAATAAACGTGTTTTGGTTTCATTAACACCAGAAAAAGCAAAGGCATCAACTTTCCCTCTTTTCCCCCTTATTGCTGTGTTATCAAGCCACCACTCTCTGCGATAGGTAAGGGGAAGGACATGCCTCAAAAGATCCCAGAAAACGAAATAAAATCCGCAGAAGATTTTCTTTGGCGCTCTGCGTACAAACAAATTCGTACTAGGTTATTTTAATATAGTTTGATTTATAAATATTTCCATATTTATTTCCACTTTACTCTAATTTATTAAGTCGGAAAATGGCAATAAGGGACACTGGGACTGAGCTTTTAGTCGAAAATGACAAAATTACATCATAATATTCTGCAGACACCTGTGAATCATTCTGGCCAAACCTATTTTTTTTTTTTTTTTACAATTAATCATTTCTAAAAGCCTCGTGACATGTTTAAAACACCAATGCGCTACGTTTTTACCCCGCTGGAGCATTTCTGTACGTGCTTGTTTTTAGTTTTACATTTTTGCGCATGAAATTTATTCCTCATAGTTCAGCTTTGCTCAATTTTTATGCAAATATACACAATCTAAAATGTGCTAGCTAAAGCTTCAAAGACCAATTTTAAGATTTATTTATTTATTTACTTCCCTACAAAAATTATTTGTTACTGAAAACAAGGAAAATTTTAACACCAACAACTACATAAAAACAAAAATGTATTTCTCTTCAACTAATAACACCAACTTCAATCCAATCCTTACATTTATTTTCACTATACTAAAGATGCCACTATCATGCTTCTCTGACAAATTGAAATTCTTAAGGCAGTTTTAGAAAATTTGATTTTTTTCCTAGTTACAATGTTTAATTTATTATATGAGATAATATTTGAGATAGAGCAAAGCCATTTCTTTACTTATATTCAGTGTGCCAATTTTCAAGTAAATATTTGTGTTTTCCCGGGTCGCCAGGCGAATGTTGGGAATGATTCTCACATCCCCGTATTTCCTGTCCCTCCATTCCATCTCCATTCTCATTTTACTTCATCCGTTGTTCTCTTTCAGGGTAGATAGTGCCGGCGATGGTGTTTCGGTGCAGTGTGGCAGGGGAAAGGAATGTTCTTTGTGACTCTCTCTGTCCCTTGAGGGGTGTTGGACCCCCCTCTGTGCGGGGTGGGGTCCTCGGTCTGCCTGTCCGTCTGCCGGGGAGTCTCTATCTGGAGACGTATGGACCCTGCCTTTCCTGTGCCGTCATTCCTGGTTCCGGCTACCCGGTGTCTCCTCTCGCCTCATATTTCCTCCCGGGACGCCCCCTTGCGGGGCGTAGGTACAATATCTTCTACGCGGATCAGTGCCTAGTCCCCCTGTAGCCAATAAAATCCAACCCAGTGTTCCTTAGTGAGTTAATTTTTGTTTTTTAAAAATCTATCGTTAAGCATATATAACGGCAGTTTCAAGTAGGTTTCCCTGTTTGGCGAATACTAATTTGGAACAGAACCTTGCAATGCAATAGTTTTTGTGTGTACCGGCGTCCCAATTCATTTACTTTGTTGATTCATCTACAACCGTAATGTATCCTCAGTGTAGCCTCTAGTGGTCGCTGGTGCAAACCCGGTGGAGGGCGATGGGTTTTCTAGGGCATAGAAATACTTAGTATTGTATCCTTCGGAAGGGAAGTAAAGCCGGTGGTCCCGTGTCGTAGATTTACGGCACATAAAAGAATCTCAAGTCTGATAAAGAGGTCTCTGAGTAACCTTCTGGTCTTTCACGCCAAATATAGAATGGCACTCTAAGGACCATAGTAGTTAAAGAGCGTCCATAAACAAAACTCAATTTATTTATATTACAAGCGTACTATCATACTCAAGGTATAAAAACAACACTTAAAAACATTATTAATATATCACAAATAAAACCAAACATAAAAACAACTTGGAGACAAATGAGGAGTGAATCACAAACATTTTTAATGCCAAGATTTTAACACCGGAAACCCACATCTCTCTCGTTTTCCTTTCGCGCTTTTGCAGTTTTGAAGTGCCGGTTGCTGAGAGCAATTAATAGAGATTTTGACATCTTTGAGTTTAGATCAAGTGAATTGCGTGTCCCTGTTGTCTGTCTACCAGTTCACGATCCCTAGCAGGCATGCAGTCAGTCGGCAGTTCAGTCAACAATTCCAACTACATCGCAAATCTGACGCTGGGCTCGCTCTCCTAGCTACGCTTACGGCAGTAGTGCCAACTTTGGAGTACGTGTTCTCGGTAGATTAAAGCGAAGTCCCTAAATGATCATGAAACTTAAAAGTTGTATGTGGTTCAATTTGATACTCTATATTTAGCTTATAAAAAGTATGCACTCGTTTCAAACAAGTGGTGCGGCCGATTTTCGTATCCGGTCTCGTTTTGACTGGAGGAGAAAGAGGAAAATGAAGAATCACAGCTTTTATCTTGCAGCGGAAGGGTGAAAGTGTGAGGACGTTTTCCACCGTCGTTATCCGAGTACTAAAACACCCAGCAGTACGATCTGCAGTTCACGGTAAATGCTGTAGGTCCTCTCGTTGCATCACGTTTCTTATTATCACCATTCCTTTGGAGGAAAGGACACCGCCCGCTTAGCCTTTATCTAATAAGTGGATCCAGTCATTGAAACGAACTTTCTACGAAGGTCACGGAGCGACGAAACGGGGAAAATTTTCAGTAATCATGCCTTATATTATTTCCGTTATTTAAAACAAGATATAATTGAAAAAATATAAACGTTTTTCGCAGTTGAATTGGATTACGTATTGCAATAGTATTTGACGATTGTGGCCCCGCGTTAGGGAGCCAATTTGTAGTAGTCTTTGATTCTGGCCCCGCGCTAGGGTGCCAATTTGCGGTGGTATTTGACGGTACAGGATTTGTAGGAATGGTCCCGGGTTCGGTACTAGCTCAGGGTTTTTGCATGGATCTTGGATCTCGGGTTAGTGGTGAATACGACTGTTTGTTTTCCTGCTCGTTTATTTACCGTCACCGTTTCAACATTTGATCCCTGCTATTACTTCGACACACACACGCTCATTTCTTATTTGTTACGCTTCACATCATCGCGCCTATCCGCCGACACTTTTCTTACAAACATCTCCCAGGAACTACTACTGCCAAGTGTGTATTCTAAACTTTTCTGACAACCATTTCCAAGGAACTACCACGGCCAAGTGTGTATTCTAAAATCTCCTACACATTTTCTAACAAACATCTCCAATGAGCCACCATGGTCAAGTATGTATTCTAAACTCTTCTGACAACCATCTCCACGGAACTACCACTGTCAAGTGTGTATTCTAAAATCTCCTACACATTTTCTAACGTTCTGTATCTCCCCATTCCACTATCATCCGAATTCTAGCATCTTTCATTGGAGGCCTAAGGCTATCTGTCTTTTGGCGAACATTGACACTTTTCTACACATCTGCGTTCCAGCAACCTAACGGGACACTTAACAATAGAGGGAAAACCTCCCGTTTCCGGCCGCTGATGGCACTGCCACTAACTCAAACCTTCGACAAACTTACAGTCACACTCGCTTTTCAGTTTTATTTAACACTATCCTTACTGTTATTGATATTTATTCTCTCTATAAATTGTAATGTTATTTAACTACTCAAAACGTACTGTTTCAGTATCAAGAATATGTTTATTAACAATGACTTTATGATGTCGCCAACCGACATAGCAAATAAAATAACGTATTTTTGGGGTTCAATTAGAATTTGGGTTCCAAAATGTAGAAAACGACAGCGCAGGCAATCTATCTTTTTCCTGTAGATCATTGAAAAAGCGTATTTTTACCAGGAACTAACGAAGGAATTGAGCTCAAAGTTCTGAATCTCGTTATAGAAAGTATCATAAGTATCTAGTACCTAAATAAATTAAACTAGTCATCCAATGAATTTTAAATTATGAATTCGTTTTCTCACTGTAATGAAAGTTGCAAACCTAAACATACATGTTTAATTTTGAATGAAGCAATAAATAAAATAAATTACTTAACTTAAATATTTACTTATTAGGAACTGGGTGTAATAACTGTGTTATAAAAACATTACATACACACAAGATAAATCAGAAGTGAATCAGAAGTTGGGTACTGAGCCTGTAACCAGCTGTTCACTTCTGATTCATCTTCGTCACGGTGTTAAAGTGCTTACCTCTATGATAACCTTTGAGTCAGGGGAACATGTGAAAATCACTTGGGAAAAGATCTGGTGAATATAAAGGATGCGAGAAAACTTCCCAGTTGAATATTCTGAGCTCCGCCTGGGTCAAGATTCAACTTGGAAGTTTTCTCGTATCCTCCGTATTCACCGGAGCTTGCCCCAAGTGATTTTCACATGTTCCTCCAACTCAAAGGTAAGCACTTTTAACACCGATGATGAAGTCAAATCAGTGAACAGCTGGTTGCGAGCACAGGACCCGACCTGGTACAACGCTGGCTTGGAAAAACTTGTGTCACGTCCCCAAAAATGCTTGGAAAAACATTTTGAATATGTAGAGAAGTAACAGAAGGATTGTACAATATAAATAAAATTAATTCAACATGATCAATTGCGTGTAATGTTTTTTTTATAAAATAGGGAAAATTACTTATTCGACGCTCCTTGTATAAGTACTAGGCGAGAAATGTTAGGTACTTAGTCAAGTTTTCATTGAGAGCGACGGGGGAATGAGAATTTTTGTTTAAAAATTGACGGGAATGCAAGAAAACAGCCTAAATTACTTGGTTTAAACGCAATAAACCAGAGGAATCCCTAAACTTTTTTGTTTTATGTTAAATATTCAATAAAATGAAATAAAATACATAGAATGTTAGTAAGCACCTTTAAACCTAATACTTTAACACACGATAGCGAGCAGGAGAAATACTATTGCTGTGCGAGGCGTGTGTGTGGTTAGTTATTCAGACTCTGTTGCGAGGTAACTTAAACGTAAGTTACGATTTGTACAACACGAAAATGCCTTAATTTTGTGAAACGTGGCACTAAAGGAAGAAAGTGCAGCTAACAAAAACTGTAGATTAGTGCTTTGCTATCCTCTACTTCATTAAAACATGTTTTAATGTTGTGTGCGTTAAATTATAATGAGACGAAATGTATGGAAAATCTCTTATTTTCTGTGAGGTTGACCTGTGTTGCATAGGTATTACGATCGCTGCTACTTCCAGAAGACTCAGGGTCACGGGTTCGATTTGAGAATGGCAGGAATTGGTAAATTTGTTCAGGGGATAATTTCCTGGTAGAGCTGAAGTGGCGACACTGCCTTGATAGTCTTAATAATGCTGCCGGCTAAACTGTACTATTATTCGTTTTTAAAAGATTCCTTTCTGGTCGACCCGCCACCTTCATTTATCGAAGCCACTTTCATGTAATAAATTGGTTTAGTAACAACAGATTTGTCATTAATAAAAATAAAGCTGTTGCCTTAGGATTCCATGATAAAGTCAACAAAAATCCAAATTTTGCCGAAGTTTATTTAGAAAATGAATTAATAACAATGTCTAATAGAATTAAATTTCTTGGAATCTGGGTTAATAGTAACCTTGACTGGGGAATCCACATTGACGTACCATCTAAAAATTATCCCAAACATGTTTTACATTATATGCCCTTAAAACTTCAGTTAATCTTGACGTACTTAAAATGGCTTTCTTTGCATATTTCCATAGTCATTTATCACATGGTATAATATTCTGGGGAAAGTCCAGTTATAAAAATAGAATATTTATAGTACAAAAAAATGGCAATCAGAATAATGATAAACCTTTACAGCAACACAAGCTGCAAAACTTACTTCATACTGTTAAATATCTTGAGTGTTCCTTCGCTATACAGTTTTGAATTTCTGGTAACAATGTATAAGCAGCAAAATAGTTTTAACACAAATGTTGATGTTCATGACTATAATACAAGAATAAAATCTGAACTGCACATTACAGGTCATAAAAGAACCGTATATGAAAAAAAGTTTATATTATAATGGCATTCAATTGTTTAATAAACTCCCCAATATTTAAAAAACGTTAAAACACTAACAGTACTCAAAAAAGACTTAAAAAATTGCTAATACAGGGTTGTTTTTATTCGTGGAAGAATATCTAGAAATGAATTAGTTTATAAGCTTTCCTAAGTTTATAAGCTATAAGACTTCTGTATTACATCTAATTACACCTGCTCTTTTTGTACTAATAATTGTATTGTTGACGAAGCCAATATTTCTGTATTGAAATCAAACGGTGAATAAAATTTGAGTGTTTACCTTTAGGTTCGCGAAGTCGCGAATTATGTGTCTCTCCCGCTAACTTTTCCCTCCCTCTGGTTGCCTATGTTACGACGCTTTATGCTAGACTTAAAGAAATCACCTGATAATTTTTGTCGAGTCCTTTACCGACCGTCGCTCTTGCTAGTTTTCGGAAGAGTGCCCGCTCCTGAGTTTCCACACTTTTCGCCATTTTGAAAAATCTCTCCCACTTTTCTTATATTTCGTTCCGTTTTGGGTTCAAAACGTATCATGTTACATGTACACGTTCTTTTATTCATTCATTCATTATCTGTTTAACCTCCTCTTATGTAGGACTTATAACCCCAAGGACTTACAGGCGGGTGCCTGGGGTCAGAGGCCCGTCGAGGAGCAGACACCCATGGATCCAGGATGGGTGATCAGCCCGATGCCTGGTATGGGATGAAGGAAGTAGATTAAACGAAATGTTGGTGAAATGTATCAAAGGAAAGGTGATGATGGAGCAGTTGGTGGAATGAATGGCGGGGGAAACCGGAGAACCCGGAGAAAACCCACCCAGACGCCACTTCGTCCACCACAAATCCCACATGCAGGTCCCTGGGATTGAACCCGGGCCGCCTCAGTGGGAGGCGAGCGGTCAAACCGCTCGGCCAAGGCGCCGCCCGATCTTTTATTCGCTATCACTATTTCCTGACTTTTCTCATTGGTCCACCCCACTTCGGCAACTTCCACGCTTAAGTCTTCCTACCAGCCTTCTTTGATCGAAGATAGAACACGTACAATCTCTGACCGTGCTAAGCTTATGTTCTTTTGTCCGTGTCACGTCCGAGCTGAGATACAAAGGCTAGCCTAGTAGACTTCAAGGCACCATATATGACCATAGGCTATTTCCCACAGAGCAGATAGGTGTCTACCTGGCCTTTCGCTAGAAAACAAAGTTTGCCTTCCTATTTTTTCGAAAAAGTTATTACCGGTAAGAGTTTACAGATCGACGCGTTCAATTATTGTTTCATTTGGTTTACTTTTTGCACATTTTAGGACCCTTTTAACTGATTGCGCTTTATACTCAATCCTGCTGCACAAGATTATCTCAGGTTATGAATTATTTGCCATTAGGTTTTATAAGATTTTTTTATCAATATTATTTTCTCCATTAAAATTTATATTCAATGTTTATATTGTATTCCATTATTATTTATTTCTCGGCTAGGTCTCGATAACCGGCTTCATCTGGTGAAATAAATGTTCATATAATTATTACGGTGACAAAATAATTTGTCATTCATTTGTATACGAAGAATCATCTAACAGGATGGTATCTATACCCTTTCCACCGGTTATACGTTGCAGATGGTTTCTCTGGTGAGAGATGCTAGTGCTAAAGAGCGCAGCCGTAGTACACCAGAAAAAAGCGCGATTAGCGCTGATGGAAACACACTAATGATCTAATGAAAGGCGGAGAGAGGCATCAGAACCTCAGACCTATGCGTATGGACACAGGAGAAAAGAAACTCTTACAATGTAAACTTCAGTGATACGCAACGAAATTATAGCATTTTCCATTTGGTAAACTCATTTTACCAAAATCGAGACCAAAACTGCGATTGCTGTTCCTGAAATTATTATAAATATTATATTAAGGGCAAATTGACGCTTCTGCTATACCCTAAAACATTGGGGCTAGTGGTACGATAAAAATACGGAGCCACTTAACCTATTGTGTCGTCCTCGGTGGTTTAGGGGTACCATGCTAGCTTATAGTTTCCGAGGTCACGGGTTCAAACCCGAAGGAGGACGATGGATTTTTGCGCGTAAAAATCCTTAGCATGGCTTCCTTCGGAGGAAAAGTAAAGCGGTGGTCCCGTGTCGTAGATTTACGACACATAAAAGCACCCAAGCCTGATAAACAGGCCTCTGAGCAACCTTTCCGGTCTTTTATGCCCAATATAGAATGGAACGGTAGAAACCATAGCAATTAAAGAGCGTCCATAAATAAAACTCATTTTTTAACTTAACCTCAAGAATTGTAAAATTGTAAGTTTAATAAGAAATATGTCCTGCGGCAGTGGGCTAAACGTGTAGC
The DNA here is from genome assembly GCA_030765065.1 of Deroplatys truncata. Taxonomy (NCBI): domain Eukaryota; kingdom Metazoa; phylum Arthropoda; class Insecta; order Mantodea; family Mantidae; genus Deroplatys; species Deroplatys truncata. The sequence continues at coordinate 44,977,665 of CM060990.1, forward strand.
ACTGGTTGTCGGCCATGGAATGCGCCCGTATTCGATCCCAACTCTGGGCTGTGGGTTTTAAGTCCCGGGTGTTAGACTGGTGCCTATTCAGCATCGTGATGTAATTGAGCAGCTACGATAGGCATCGATCCGGCCACGGAAGCCAACATTCCGACTGGGGAAGTGTGATGCTGGCCACATGTCCTCCCCGTTTCGGTTTGATGATCGCCCACCTATGCCGAGCGTACGTGGACGTGAGGCCGATAGTCGGGTTTATAGGTCCAGGTCCCAACCAGGCTGTAGCGCCACGGAATTATTATTATATAATAGGAAATATAATTATTAACTTTTAACTGCAATTAGGTCACTTTAAATAAAACAATTTGAGGACAAAAATACTTGGATAAGAAGCGTTGCAGTTTAACTTTTAATATTTTAGCGCACAGGTGCATTAGCTTATTAGCATTTTATTCAGAAGAATTTGGCTTGCTTTTAAAGACTTCTAAATCAGAATTCACTGATTATATCACGATTTAAAAGACTTCAAAGTGGACCTTCCCATTCAGAAAGTATGGTTATCAGGAAGCGGAGGAGAATTTCAGCACTCAGGCGCACAGTCGCCTGTTGTGCTTTTGAAACCTCCAGGGGAAAGGGTTAAGCGAAGGACGCAGAGAGCGACCAGATACCGAGCGTAAGCCTCGGGCAAAAGGGGGGTCCCTAACGTTGCCAAATATTACATACTGAAGCCGGCGGGATCCCCCAAAGGCCCACCTCTCCCACGGAGAAGTCTCTCTAAGGACCCGTCTCACACCAAACACACGGAAGATGGTTCCACAAAGCAAACTCCACCTCCGTACGCCTCGCCTGCCGTCACCTCGCCTGATCTTTCGACCCTGAAACACGATAAGCAAATTTGTGGCGTTATATAATCCACCCCAGCATTCGCCTACCAACAAGGGAAAATAGGTAAAGAGTGGTTGTCCCAATGGGAATCGACCCTGGGATCTCCCGAAGGTTAACCTCACACGTTACGTATAGCTATCTCGCTCGGTAAAGTAGACAGTAAGCCATAAATAAAGAGTGGAAAGTTCCATATAAATATGCATAAATAGGTATAAACATAGTGCTTAGTCCTGGTCTGAATCATGAAGCGAGGAACCCGAATATGTTGGAAAAGGCATCCTAGGAAAAATAGTTCAAGAAACATTTTAACTACTTCGATTCGTCGTAAGCAATTAGGCATCAGCTGAGACAGCAATGCTATATTTAGCAAAGTATATGTCTGTCTAATTGTATGCTAATTTTAGCAGCTCAAAGTTATGAGGCTATTCGGAAATATTAATTATTAAACTACAGATAAAAATGGAGTTTCACATACTTGCATTGAGCATCATTTCAGACGTGTCGTTTGTACAAAGAGCACCAAAGAAAATCTCACTGTAACTCGCGTCTACGTCACATTATTTATCGTTGTACGTCGCCTTGCGAAGCCATGGCCATTTCATTCGTTGCTTTAGGCCACGGTGCAACGGTGCGCCAGTCCTTCTGCTAAATAGTAGCAGCAACAACCACACAAATGTTACAAAATGGCGTGGAAACGAAATATAACTTTACGCTTCGATCGTATTGGCTAAAAGAGAAAGAAGTGGAGTGAGTGGATTCAGTTTGTCATACAGACCTCTTATCGTGATTGGTAGCCCACACCTTATCGGCTAGTACAGGACACGCCTTTGAAAGAGTTAAAAGCTAAGGGGAAAACTTGGTGAGCGCCCAGGTTAGCAAAATGTAGAATGTGCAGTGTGAGAAGATTTTCAAATTAAAGCTTGAATGGTATTCATTAAATACATAGCAAGGCAGCACTTTATAACCAAGAAATAAACAGAACTATATTCTCACAGTGGTATCAATGCTTGTTGCTGCATAGAAGCAAACATAACTAAATAATAAACAAATAAAACAGCATGTTTTCCCTCTAATTCAAACTACAACTGATTAATATACCTTTACTAATATATTGCTGATCATAGGAATACAATAGGATTATAGGCAAAAATATAATCGAATTGGTGAATGCAACGCAAATGAAATGCTTAAGAAGAATAGTCAGAAAGACACGACAAGATAGAATAAGGAATGAAAGGATAAGAGATGAACTCAAAGTGCCATCGGTAAGTACGAGGATAGAAGAAAGACAGTTTACATGGTATGGACATGTGAAAAGAATGGACACAGACCGGAAAGTACGCCAATTTTTAGAAGCAAGACCATTAGGAAGGAATCCGAAAGGAAGACCAAGGATAACCTGGGAAGAAGGGATTAAAAGAGCGGTGGCTAGAAGAGGAAAGACTTGGGATCAGTTTAATAGACTAGTAAAGGACAGGATGGAATTTAAAAAATGGATCCGAGGCAAACCCCTGACACCTCGATAGTGGTAGAACAGGGAAGTTGAAGAAGAAGAAGTTTTCCCTCTAATTCAAACTACAATTGGTTAATATACCTTCACTAGCATATTGCTGATCATAGTTATACAACAGAATTACAGACAAAAATATAACCCAATTTTATTGACATAATGCATATGTCATATTCGGTAAACCATAGGTACATATGCACATTTATCTATAGTTTCTAAGCATGATCAGTCAATTATAACAAAAGAGTAATTTGCATTCAGTAAACGAATATCACATCTACGGATGTATTACCGGGAGTGCCCACTTCCTGACGAGTATGTAGACCGTGTTCTTCACTTTTCTGGAATATTTTTATCCAGTAATTTACTATAAAAATGCTTTTATGCACTGCCGTTGCAACTGCTGTAACAGTGCGACCAGCCTCCCGCATGTCCACGAGTAATTTTGCTAATATACGGCATGACTGGTTCTGAGAAAATAAAGATGTTTTGGTTTCAGTAACACCAGAAAAAGCAAAGATATCAACCTCCCCTCTTTTCCCCTTATTGCTGTGTTATCAAGCCACCATGCTCTGCGATAGGTAAGGTGAAGGACACGCCTAAAAAGTCCCTAGAAAGCTGTTTGTACACATATAAGTACATTTATATCATGTGATTCAATTGAGAGGTTAAATAATGAGCTTTAATAGCGTTCACAGGTGGTTTAGGTTCGAGTTAGATTTAGTTTTCCTGAAAAAATATAATATGCAATCATACAATGCAGGCATTTTTTATAATGTTACTTTTTCCTTGTTTGCAGATATCAGTACCGAACACGGAAGGCATATACTATTGGTGCAAGGTATTCAAGATGCCGAGCATAAAGATAAAACATCACATTGTGAAGGTAAGCAACATTTACTATTCATAGTGCATGTATAATTCCACGAAAAGTACGCAAAGCATCGTTTAAGCGAAATAATCGTTCGCTGAATAAATTACTTTAATAATTTTTCCTTCATTATTTAAATGTAAATACGAGGGCAGTCCAGAAGTCCCAGACGTTTTGGCCTATCGTGGCGATGAGTAGGGCTAGAGCCGCCTACATTCAGAACGCATCCAGCTGTGGTAGCGTGAGGACTGTGCCTTCCTTACTGTGCTCTCTGCGAGTTGTTAAAATTTGCGCTGCAGTAGAAAATCCCGCCGCTTGTGAAGTGCGGTGTGTGATTAGGTTTTTGTTGGCTAAAAAGAACAAACTAATTGAAATTTATTGTCAACTTTGATTTGTTTACGGGCAGGGAATAATGAATGAAAGCCGAGTCAGGCAATGGTGCATTGATTTTAAAAATGGCCGTACCAATGTTCACAACGAGGATCGCAGTGGTAGGCCTAGCCTTATGACTGATGAACTGTCAATGCAAATCAATGACAAAATTCGTGAAAATCGTCGTTTCACGATTACAGAACTTTCGGAATATTTTCCCCAAATTTCATGGACTTTGGTGCTTCAAATTGTGGTGGAGAAGCTTGGTTACCACAAATTTTGTGCTAGGTGGGTTCCAAAAATCCTAACGGCAGACCATAAAAACAGACTGGCTGCAGCACTGACCTTCCTCCAAGATTTCAACAAATATGGTAACGCTTTACTCGATCGTATCGTAACCCGGGACGAGACTTGGGTGAATCATGTCAATTGTGAAACAAAACAGCAGTCAATGGAATGGGGACACACACACTCTCCCAAGAAACCAAGAAAGTGCTTGCAAACGCAGTCAGCAAGAAAGGTCATGGCTACTGTGTTTTGGGAGTCTAAGGGAGTGTTTCTCGTTGAGTTTCTGGAATGTGGAACAACAAGAAACAGAGAGGTATTGTGAAACACTAAGGAGGTTAAGGCGTGCCATACAAAATAAGCGTCGGGGAAAACTTAGCACCAAGGTGTTGCTTCTTCACGACAAAGCACGACCACACACGGCCAATCGTACCCGAACACTCTTGGATGGTTTTGGATGGGAGGTGTTTGGCCATCCACCATACAGCCCGGATTTGGCACCGAGCGACTACCACCTCTTCCCAGCGATGAAGAAATGGCTCGGTACACAACGCTTTGATACTGTCGCTGAACTGCATGCCGGTGTAAACCAGTGGCTGAAGTCGCAGGCGGCAGATTTCTACAGAGAGGGTATTGAAAAACTTGTGCCACGGTATGATAAATGCCTCAATTTGAATGGCGATTATGTAGAAAAATAGCTTAAGAGTGTACCTTTCAAATGTACATAATAAACGTCGATATGTGCGTTTTGTTAATTGTTTATTTCAAAACGTCTCGGACTTTCTGGATTATCCTAGTATTATCAATGTGTTAAACATTCACACGTTTCGCTGTGTGTTTCTAACTCAAGTTTTCATGTCTATGTTACAGTATGCACCTATAATTCAGAGCAGTAATCGCATGCGCCTACAGCGCATAGCTGTGTATGAGTGCGAAGGAACTGATCCGGAATTCGAACAGAAAACTCATGAAGGTGGCGAAGATTGTTATCAATCTGATACTTCCGAAGTACTCACCAAATGCAAAACCATTATCATGGCTTGGTCCTTTGGTACTAAGGTGAGTGTTTACTTTTTTCTTAAATTAAATCAAAGATAGGCTGAGCAGGATTCAGTTTTTGGGGCTCATTCTCCAGTAACTTTGCACGGAAGGAGTTTATTTCTTTTATGTTTGCTTATTAGAGAATTAGGAAATGTATAATCAGGACATGCTTTAAACCATGAAACATGAGTATTTCGGAGTATTGTTGGTGAGAAGACTTAAAACCAATTTCTGTTATGGAATTAATAGTTCTTCCACACAAGCCGTGTGGGAAAAAAGCGGGAAAATTATCGGAAAAAATGCGAATCAGTTGGAGAACTTAAGGGCGTGCCGGCATGTTGCCGTGGTAGCTCAGTGGTTAGAGCTACCGGGAGATCCATGGTTCAACTTGTCCAAAACACGGCTTTTGTGGAAGAACAATTAATTCCATTAATTGACCTAATAGTGGTTGAAACTATGAAGAGCGAGACTTAAAGTACTTACAACATTGTAAGTCGCCATTAGGATATGTCATCTCAATACAATTTGAGATCTCCTTGTAATTTAGCGGGAAAAGTGCGAATCAGTTGGAGAATTTAATGGCGTGCCGGCATGTTGCCATAGTAGCTCAGTGGTTAGGGCAACCGGACGGAGACCGGGAAATCCGTGGTTCAAATCCCGGCTATGGCACTGAATGTTTCAGTCATCTGATTCGACCTTTCCAATTACTGTTATATTAGTACAGTTATCCAGCCATCTCTACATGAAGTTTATTCTCTCTTCTTTCTTCCTCTTCCTCTCTCTCTTTACCAAAAAACTTAATCACAATTTTGGTCTAAATGTATCGTGACAAGATATCAGTATTTAAAAATCTAATTTACCCAAAAATACCATCATTCTTCAACGTATTTCAAGGTTATACTAGATAATAATGGAACGTTTGAGCTTTTTGTAAAAGGGGTAGACATATTTAGGAAAATATATTTTCAAGACAACCTCAATCGAAATATAATTTCAGAGGTAGACCCTCACTTTGTTTGAGTTGGCAGGCAACCGGAATTCATCTGGAGGAAAATAAGTTAAAGCAAAAATATAACGGAGCCACTTACCCTGCGGAACTTTCTCCGTATAGACAGCTTCCAGACCTAACTATTTTTATTTTTGCCCATATCAAAACTACAGCCTATCACCTGATCGCAATGTGAATCTTAATTTCAAAATCGGCAGTTATTTCTTGATGGGGAAGTTTACAACGTAACAGTTGCCCACATTTAGCAAGCAGAATAACAATTGAACATACTACCCTTATATAAATCATGTGTAGTAAATATCTGTGTAAAATATATCAAATGCCCGTCCATATAGAGAATTCCAATGCTACAAATATGTCTCCAATTGCTCTCACAAAGGAACGACAATGTGTTTTTCTCACTGCCATTAGCTAAGACAAACTCTTCACCTCTTGAGGCAGTTAAAGATTGATTATGCACAGCTTCATAGACTTCTTCGCCTGAGTTTGGTAGTGGAGTAAGCACGGTGTTGATCTATATACCGCTTCTCGTAACGTTTTTTGTCAGAAAAATATAATACATTTACAGACGCAAATCTGTCTTTGTTGAATGATACTAAGTGGGATGGCTCAAACGGTTACGTGTGTGGCCCGCATTCGGGAAGTCCCCGGGATCGATCCCGGAGACCGCTCACTGACCCTGTTTTTTTCGGGGATTTTTCCGGTTCGCCAGGTGAATGCTGGAGATTCATCCCCTGAATTTCCTGTCCCTCCATTTCATTCATATTTCATCCCGTGATCTGTTTCAGGATCGAAAGTGTCTGCGATGTTGCTTCGATGCATCGTGGCAGGGGAAAAGGATGCTCTTTGCGACTCCGGCCGTCCCTCGGATTTCGGTTGGCTGCCAGGATATCCGAACCACCTTGAGGGCCATTGGACCACTCTGTGTGGGGCGGGGTCCCCGGTCTGCCTGTCAGTCAGCCTGGGTATCTCTATCTGGAAAATTAGGGACCCTGCCATTGCTGTTCCGGCCACCCGGTGTTTCCTCTTGTCTCATCCTTCCTCGTGGGGCGTAGGTACAATACCCACTCTGGATCGGTGGCCAATCCAATCCAATCGTTGAGTGCTTGGTGTATAATCTGAGCGGACTCTTCATGTAACCGCTTTATGTTTATAGGAGATACAGAATTTCTGGCATTAAACATTTTTCACTGCCATGGAAATTGTGGAACCCATCTAAATCTTCTAATGTCAACCTATTATTCATAATTATTTTAGAACCACACGGTTTGCTTCTGCATCGGCACCAGACACACCAATCCGAGAATACGTAAGCTTTTTTGAATTTGTAGTAGTTATTAATAATTAGGTCGTTTCCCTGAATAGAACCTTCTACATGAACCTCGATGTTCAGTCTGTCAGGCAACCACTAGGCCACATCAGCCGAGTATGGTATGGTGTGGTCTGTGACGTAATATAGGAGGATAATTTATTGCCAGCTTATGCAATAACGTGCTAAGCATTAAGAAGGGAAACATAGACTCTGTTAGAAAAACACTATGCCGCAAAAATACTACATCCTACAATCCAACCCTGTATATATCCGGCCCGACGTTTCTTGCAATCGAGATTAACAGCGTTGCCGACCTGTACCCCTGTAGTGAACGCGTGTTAAGCACACGCCTATAGGCAATACATTCTTTGTTAACATCGTGTCGCAGCGGTAGTCCGAGATAAACAAAGACAAGTCGCACTCTCACCCGACGTAAACAATATCAGCAGATAACCAGGATCTTCTGGAAGTTTCTTTCCGTCCGCCTTCAGAATGTGTGTCCAGATGTTCTAGAATCTTCTGTGGAAGATTCCATTGGCTATATAAGCGAGCATTCTCGCCAGAACAGTCAGTCAGTTGATCACTCAGTGATGAGTAAGCGATTTTGTAAGTGCAGTTCTCCGAGCGAGATAGTGACGACTGCTGTGACGTACAGCAAATGGTAATGCGGTGCGAGGGGTTATAGAAGTCTTGTGTTAAGACTCCCCATCGAGTGAGCAGTTCGGAAGAACAGGCTACGTCACGACGAAAGTGAAGTGACTGGGAAATTGAACTAGTTCACATTGGTGAAGTGTCAGTGTGAAGTAACTGAAGTCCCAGTGAAATTTGAACCAGATCAAAGCAGTGGCAGTGAGAACTGAGAGAAGTGACAGTTGCAAAAATTAAAAAAAATCAGTTTTTATTTATGGACGCTCCTTAACTGCGGTGGTCCTTAGCGTCCCATTCCATATTGGGCGTGAACGACCGGTAATTTTGCTCAGAGGCCTCTTTATCAGAATTGAGGTTCTTTCACGTGCCGTAAATCTACGACACGTTACCACCGGCTTTACTTCCCTTCCGAAGCCATGCTAACGATTTTGAAAGGGGATATACCACACATATACATATACACATAGACATATAAATCTATATTAAGCAAGAATTGTAATAATATAATTCAACAAGAAAGATGTTACAATACTTAGCAACCAAGAATTGTACAAAAACAGATTGTAACTGATATAAGTAAGGAACGGGCGAGATAGCTAATTCCACGTAAAAGATAATTCTAGGTAGAGCCCACCTTTCACCAAGCTAATAAGCAGGGAACTGGTAGCAGTAAGGAGAAATAGAAAGAGATAGAGAAAGGAAAGAGACAGAGATATTGAATCCGCTTCCTGGCGCGTCACTAGTACGCGTATGCGAAATCTTTTGGAGCAGAATATTCTCATACATAATAAGGTAACGCGGTCTGAGGACCAATTAGAAATGTCGTTACGTTTTGAGGCACGGAGGTAAGCGCCATTAGGCTTAGGTATAAAAGGGGAAAGAAAGCCTTCCTGTGTACAGTTGGCTGACTCTGGGCATCAAGTTCCTTGCACTACTAGGAGTATAATTCTGCTGAAGGTATATACTGCATAAATTTGCTTTCCGGCGATAGTAACCATATGGTTCTACTTCAGTGAATAAAACGCATGGCATTTTTCCTTTCTGAACAAACCACTTTGTCGAACTGAACGCAATATGTATTTACGTTTCAGATTAAAAATCTCTTGTATCTTACCCTATTTACGAGGTGAACAGAAGTATTTGTCTTCACCTTAAAAATTATAGCAGCCAAATTAATGGAGTAAAAATTCTCTTTTTAACACACAGAAAGGACAAGTGGTATTACACTTTAAGAGTTTCTAGGTGTTTCAAGCGCCTACATTTTATTAGTTTTATACTGTTTTGAAAATTTCGCCGATTTTTTATCCTTTTCATTTTTGATGTTTACAAAATTATTTTATATGTACATAGTAGTGCAATGTTTTGTGTATACTACCTGATACTTTCGTCAACGTATGATTTAAACTGGCTGAGAAATAACTTGTGAAGTCGTAAATTTTAAGGCGCTAATGAGGAAAAAAACTGACAGATTTTCTTCTTCCTACAAATGCAAACCGATTTTCACCGCAAAATCAGGTATCGCATAAAAACATCGCTCTATTTAATGCATGAAAAATAGTTCTGTAAACACCACGTACACAAAAGTTGAAAATCAGGTATAGTTTTCAAACAATTGTGAAACTAACAATATGCAAGATATTGAAAGCTGCCAAAATGAAGTAAACTGTAAAACTGCTCACCATTTTTGACCAAATGTAGTAGTCAAAATTGTGGTGCGCATTAGATTCGAGTGCAACTCCGTTCCGTAAAACGCCAGTAACTTCATTCAAATTTTTCGTTTATTACGTCACAATGGATTGCTGGAGCTAACATGCATCCGGAAACTCGCGAAAAGCTAGCCGCTGATTTGTCATTGGCCTATTATGGAGTTACGATATGAAGGGCAAGGGCAAACAGAGAAGAACGTCTTACGATGCTTCTTTAAAGGGTGCAGTATTCCTTTATGCTGAAAAAATGGTAACAGAAAGACAGGAAGAAAGTTCAATGTTCGCTTATGGCGAAAACAGAAATTGTCATTATTTGCTACTAAAGCTAGTAGGAAGAAATTTGGGGGACCTCGCAAAGGAAGACATCCTGAAGTTGAAGAAAAGGTGTTGGAATTTGTGCATGTAAGGAGGAAGAATGGGCAACCTGTGACTAGTGACGCTATACGAAAGAAAGCTAAAGAGGAGGCTGAAGTTCTTGGTATTCCGAAACAAGAGTTTAAGGCTAGCTGTGGATGGGTGGATCGTTTCATGCAGCGGACGGGTTTATCTCTAAGACGCCGTACAACAACTGGCAGAAGCTTCCTGCAGATTTTGAGGACAAACTGCAAACGTTACAGCGGTATATCATTTCACTTCGGAAGAAAACAAATTTACAGGGGCAAATAGGCAACGCTGATGAGACGCCAATTTGGTCTGATATGCCGTGGAACTACACTATTACTGAGAAGGGGAGAAAGGAGGTTATCAAAACAACACCGCCTAGCACTAATTTTGTTCTTTAACAATGTCACCTAACAGTACGACACTTTTAATTATATAATATTATGGTTTACATATACGATAAATCCATTGTTGTATTAAATAAATTTAAATAGAATACCTATCACCTATTTTCTGTCATTGATGTGCTTTACATTCATACAAACCTTTTTTTTCATAATTTTAAGTTTCAAATATGGGATGCGCATTAGATTCGCGTAAATACGGTATTTGTTATTTGTGTCTATTAAAATGAGCATTTTATTTGTATTAATTTCTCTAGTAGAATTTTTAAAACTGTACACGAATAATTTTGTCCGCATGATAGCCGACTTGCGGGATGTTTCTTAGATAGAACTCTTGCCTGAAGACGAATTTGTCATCTTTGACTTAAATTTTTATACTATTCACCTATCCTGACAAGAATAAGCTAAAGAGAAGAATAAGTTGCACCGAGTTTCTGGATTTTACTCGCACAATGAAGCGGTAAATATGATGGCGCAATGGGGCCACAATTTTGAAGTCATATACTTTGTCTGCTTCTGATGTCGTTATCTCGTTCTGTTATCTCGTGCACCAGCTGCTCCAGTGGCAGAGCTATGAGTACTTTTGTAGGATATGCGTGAGTGTAATGTGAAGGATAACACCATTTTAAATTCACTGAGAAATTTAATGTGATCTAATACTTGAGCTACTGAACCGTGTTGCGACCGTTTGAAGATAAAGAATGAAACTGAATATGAATTGTAGCACCTGAAAGGATAACAATTGAGTTATTATACCTGATAGCTTCCGCAGTATCAATTTTACAGTTTGAAATAACTCTATCCGCAATAAAATAACTAGGAGCGTAACTTGCCGGGAGTCGATAAAACGCTTACCGGCAGGATCCCTCACAATAGCCGCAAAGTCTTACTCACACAAGCACGTCACGGCGCTTAAAGTAACACCCGAGTCGTCACAAGTGTCCAGAGTGAAAATGTATTCACGAATATGTGTATGAAAAGAGTGTGTGCACGAATGCGAACGTATCTATGATTAAAATGCAAGCTTTTGTATTAACTTAAGCTCCGCCTACTTTAGAACTACCCGACCAAAATTCTATATTATTCGTTGCCAAATCTCACGCATCTAAAGCATAACTTTTACACTGACAATTAAATTCTAAGAATTCTTTCTCTCGGGCACTTTCCAAGCTGGCACAAGTGCAGTTTCTTACATTGTGGCTCTGATGGGCCTCCGCGACTCTCAGAATTTTAGTGCCTTTCTCTTTTCATAATTTCTGTCTACATGAACCTGCAAACGTACTGAATTTAAATCCAAACCGCATTCCCAGAATCTTTAAGCTGATGCGTACGCTACTTCGGTTATCGCTAATGACTTTGGTTAACATGACTCGCTAATGACCTTTATCTTGTGCAAATCCTTTCAACTCAAGCTTTTTATATTATACCTTAATTTAATGTACGAGAATTGTGTATTGCAATTATTTCTCTGTCTTAATATTATTTCTTTATTTAATTAATTATTTATATCTTCCAGTCAATAATTATGGTGTGAAATGTTAAAGGCCAATTTATTTGAGCCGCAAATGCAAAAATTAAGCTTATTTATTTGGAGGGAAGATTCACAAGTATAAATAAATGCTAGCGCAAATAGAAAACAGCCAGCGTGCATTAAGATTTACACCAAAGCGTCTTTCGATTAGGAGTAACTGCGTTTAAGGGCTCGCCCGCGCTATAAAGAAAACAGGGTCGAAAGAAAACAAAAAGTTGACTACAAGAGGTGCAGCTAGAAAAGAGAGATGAAAGCAAAACAGAGGAAAGTAACGAAAATGAGAATATTATGTAGAAAATTGCGATGACTAAGCCGGTGAAAGAGATGACTTTACGGAAGGCCCCTTTGGCCTTCTCTCGGTAATTTTGCTTTCTCTGTACATAAAATATAACACAACCCCATGCGCTTGTTTTGGGGTTCCGTTGGGAGTCGAAAGTTAGTACTTTGTATCTCAGGGGCTAATGTGGCTGCCACCTGAAAAAGGACTATATTGTGGAAACGCAAAACAAGATGCAAGAAAAGAGAAGATGTCATACAACCATGCAACAAAGTTTGAAGCTGGAGTCGTAAACAGAAGTTGAGAAGAGTAGTCATAACTGGAAGAAAGAAACTACTGCCTTGCTGGATAACATTTTTTAATATGAACAAGTTTTGGGTGCACTGAAAAGATATCTGTGTCTTGGTTTAAACAAACCTTTCTCGAGTTTAGCTGAAGCAAAGTAACTTCGTGTAAACTTAATACTGTTACAGAAGCAGCTAAGTACCAGTTTGTTATTTTTGTTCAGAAAGCCTTAATGACTAACAAACTGCTACTTCGATAGTCCATCAAATAGTTGATTACGTTTATTATAAGATTTGAATTAGGGTATAACCGCTTTGCTAGAGTACTGTGCGCAGGAACAATGAGCAGAAAACTGTAGAGTGGTAAAACACTACCAAAATAAGCAATTTGGGGATAGCAACATCGAGTCTGAGAAGCTTTTTTACTGCATCAGTATTAAAGCCGTCATGTTAGAGTATCCGATTGTGAAACCAGTTTGGTATATCAGATGTAAACAAAACGCAATCTTGTACAGTAATTGCCACTCACGTGTCTAATGTTCAATGCCGCATTTGTGTTGTGAAGCCTACTGGATAGTACGGTAATACCGAACGCTCCTCTTGTTCAGTACCAGGAGTAGACTACACAAGTCAATGTCTGAGGTGAAGCCTACTGGATGGTACGGTAATACCGAACGCTCCTCTTGTTCAGTACCAGGAGTAGACTACACAAGTCACTGTCTGATGTGAAGCCTACTGGATAGTACGGCAATACCGAACGCTCCTCTTGTTCAGTACCAGGAGTAGACTACACAAGTCACTGTCTGATGTGAAGCCTACTGGATGGTACGGTAATACCGAACGCTCGTCTTGTTCAGTACAAAGAGTACAGTGCAGTACAGTACTAGTTACTGTCACTAGGTGTCTAATGTGAAGCCTACTGGATGGTACTGTAATACCGAACATTCGTGTTGTTCAGTACAAAGAGTACAGTACAGTACAATACAGTACTAGTCACCGTCACTAGGTGTGTGTGATGTGAAGCCTACTGGATGGTACTGCAATACCGAACACTCGTCTTGTTCAGTACAACGAGTACAGTACAGTACAGTACTAGTCACCGTCACTAGGTGTGTCTGAGTGAAGCCTACTGGACGATACGGTAATACCGAATACTCGTCTTGTTCAGTACAAAGAGTACAGTACAGTACTAGTCACTGTCACTAGGTGTATCCGATGTGAAGCCTACTGGATGGTGCGGTAATACCGAACACTCGTCTTGTTCAGTACAAAGAGTACAGTACAGTACAGTACTAGTCACTGCCTCTAGGTGTATCCAATGTGAAGCCTACTGGATGGTACGGTAATACCGAACCCTTGTTTTGTTCAGTACAAAGAGTACAATACAGTACTAGTCACTGTCACTAGATGTGTCTGAGTGAAGCCTACTGGATGGTACGGTAATACCGAACACTCGTCTTGTTCAGTACAAAGAGTACAGTACAGTACTAGTCACTGTCACTAGATGTGTCTGAGTGAAGCCTACTGGATGGTACGGTAATACCGAACACTCGTCTTGTTCAGTACAAAGAGTACAGTACAGTACTAGTCACTGTCACTAGATGTGTCTGAGTGAAGCCTACTGGATGGTACGGTAATACCGAACCCTCGTCTTGTTCAGTACAAAGAGTACAGTACAGTACCAGTCACTGTCACTAGGTGTCTCTGATGCTTAATGCCACATTTGTGTTGTGAAGCCTACTGAATGGTACCGTAATACTGAATGCTCGTCTTGTTCAGTACAGTACAGTACAGTACAGTAAAGTACGCGCATGCAATGGTTGGTTTCTCATTGTATACCAGTACTCATTAGTTGAGACAGTATGTATACACTTGTCGCATGAGTTACACTTTATTTTGATTGGCAATTAAGATATTTCATAGAGCCAGACTACAAATGTGTTTACAAAGCGCTCCCGTTATTATACTCCATCTGCGACACCTTATTCCAATTCTAAAAATGTTTATTTTTGTACTGCCTTTCTATTCTACAATTTCTTGCTACTGTATATACCAATGCATATTGATGTTCAAAATGAACAGCAAAAGAGTGGAGAAACAAGCATTATGTGTACCCCATTACGGGCTCTACCTAATGCGCCTTACTCCACTAACCTTTCCCTTATTAGCAAATTCATCTTCTTCCTTGCCTGATCTGTCTTACTCTTCGTAGTAGACTCCTATCTGCGCACAGTAAGAGAGACGTGTTATCTGACGTCACACAGCTCCCATTTGGCTGACATTGCCGTAGTTTTTATCACCAACGAAGATGCTTACTCCTCAAACCCATTTTTTGTGGTTATTTTCATTAAAGTGACCTCTAAGAACCTGTTAGGAATCACTGACACACATTAGAAAAAGTAATTCAGCGGTTTGTAGTCTTATGTAAAAGTAAGTTTTAAATGTTTTACCTTAATGGTTGATAACTATATCTTCATTACAGAAGAGCTTAAAAGTGCATTAAAATAATTCTTATTTATTTATTTATTTATGTTTTCTGGTAACAAATTTTGTGTAGCATTAACCCATAATCCTGAAACTACATCCTAAGCTACTGCCTAGTACGGTCATAGACTTCGCGTCACCGATTGTTGGAGGATCTAATGTTCAAATTATGATGATTTTTAACACTTGGTTTAGGATATAAATGTGTTACAGTATTATAAAGGAAACATATTTATAATTTTTATACAGATTATATTTAGAAACTATGAGCAAAAAGTATACGAAATCTGTTAGAAGTGCATTTCTAATCACAAAGAATTAAAAAATAAGTATATTAGCACGTTAATTTCTTCTCAAGGAAGCAAAGAAAAAAAATTAAGTATAAACAAAATCATATGAAGGATGAAACATCACAAAATTACAACTTTACACAAGATAACTCACTTTATAGCACATCATCACCAGAATAACTGTGACTCATACCTTGAGCCGAATACATTTTTAAACTTAGCTGCATCTTCTGACGCAGTTTTTGACTAAAATGTGAAATGTCCACTCAAAATAGGATAATAATTTCTCAGTCTCTTCACAATCGATATAACCCCTCTCACTACCCATTTACAGTTTCGCCAAACATGGCGCAAGGCATTCATCCGTTGTCTTCTGTTTCAGTCAAAAGTACGTTCCCAACCATATAAAATAGATTTTGTAGTAAGGATAGAATTATTGAAAGAATAGTGAAATATTGGTTGAGAATTGAGGGATCAGGGAATAAAAATATTTTAAAACAATGTTTGGAGGTTCAGCGAAAGTTAAAGAAAGAGGATACTTGGTATAAGCGCCTAGAAGCCATTCACAATGAAATAGGGTGTGGGGATATTTGGAGATATAAACAATCACGTGAGAAGGGATGTTGGAAAAGAGTTAGATTGAGGATTGAAGATATGGAAGGACAGGAAATAACTGGTAGTTTTAATTCAAAAAGATCATCATATGTATATATAGAGATTAAAAGGACATGGGAAAGAGAAATCTATGTTGATGTTTATAATAAAATAGCAAGAGAGTGCTGTGCATGAGGTAGGTCAGAGGTGGCGAGGTTAAAAGGCATAGGAGAAGGAGAAAATGAAGGAAAATGCCCATTATATAATAGCAAGTTTAATAATTATTGGCATTTAATGTTAGAATGTGAAGGAGCAATGAATATGAGGAAAAAATTGCAAAGAAACAATTGGTCTAGATTGCCAAATGAAATTATAGGTAAAAGGATGTTAGGAGTTAAATACAAGGAAAGTTTAATTGCAATAGGAAAATATTTATGGGTAGTGAGAAATAAATGGCTGAAAAAGATTAGAAATAGGGAATAGAAAGAAAATGTAAGTTGTTGAATCATAAAATTAAATAGGACCCAATAACTCGACAACCATGGTGTTGGATGTTTGCGGGCCCTTAGAATGCAGCAACTTAGTGAAACAGAAAATGATATGTAAAGGGTAATGTGTAGAGATAAAATTATGTATTATAGAACTTATATTAGAATTAATTTATGTAACTAACGAAGTGAAATAAAATATCCATCCATCCATCCATCCACCCACCTACCCACTCCCTCTGTGATTTCACATCTTAACTGGAAGCTGTTGAGTCGTTGACAAAATAGGCGGGAAAACATTTAACTCACAATAACCGACTGCAGGTCTCGGTCTCAAAGACCGCACCACGTTTATTATGGTAAAGGATTAAATAGTGTTCAAAAATCTAATTTCTCTTGAGAGTTAAATTGTCATACAGTGAGATGGATACAACTTTCTCTCGAATGTTTATTTAAGTCTAGTTTAGGTCTATGCCAACTGCTTAAATCGGACCATCCAGTACTCCCCTCCACAGTGGAGCGTAGACAGGGTGGCCAAACGTAATGTTGACGCAATATCTTA